>OW028667.1:1279642-2551785 GCA_932294365.1 Diachrysia chrysitis | reverse complement strand
CCAATGGATTTAGTAATTCTAAAGGAAGGTTTGTGTGTATAATTCATTGATGTTTGGTCTACCCGTGCGAAGACAGAGCGGGTCGCTAGTTTAAACAAAAAGTTAAGTTACGTTTGAGTGGTTGGTAAGATTCCAATATCTACTTGTGATTTTCCAAAAATAAGCGTTTTAGCGATTTACTCAAGACATTCAATCAGTCTAGGTAGGTATTACAATGGGGAAGATAACTTATAATAATATCTGTCAGATGAATATAATTAAAAAATACAAGACACGTATTTTTTCTTATTTTAAGTGACCAAAAACTCGCGACGATACCTTGAATTGAAATGTCGCGTGACGTCACAATTTCGTGCATTTTAACTCTAGCATGACGTCATCAGCCTCACTCCTGAACTTTGATTCGCTTTATCTACTAGTGTTTTCTTATTTTAAAAACGCAAAATACCCGACTTATTCAATTTTGAGTTTTCATCCATTCTATGCCGTCGTAAGTCTCTTCCAAAGTAGGATTTAATTAAAAAAAAACCCAGCCCTAGTTTCAAATACTACACTTGGCAATTACTCGACAGGTGTCTCAGTATTGCCCCGCGCTCCGTCGCGGACACATGTGTCTAAGTACTACGATTTTACGCTTGCGTAACTGCAGGGGTAGTTGAAGTATTGTGGCTGCATTAGTACCGAAATGTAACAAATGTTTTTAATTGGAATTTTTGTTGTTGTTTTTTTTGTTGGAGGGGGCTTTATGTTGTTTTATAAGTAATAATACCAGCCTATAAATGTCCTACTACCTACTGGGCACAGGCCACAGAGAAGGAACGAGCATTGATCACCACGCTTGCTCTTTGCGGATTGGCGATATCAGATTCCAATTTTTGGAATCCAGGTTTCCTCACGATTTGTTTGTTCCTTCACCGTTTGTCAATGGTGTCTTAAAATAATTAAGAAAGATATCTCGGAAAAGTCACATTGGTGCTTGCCTGTAGTGTGTTTGAACGTACAATCTTGTGCACTCAAATCCGTTCATTGAACCACTAGGCCACCAGGACTTCAATTAATTACGACTAATTCTTAATTAATTATTATTATTCGTATTTATATTGGCAACAGAAATACACTCAGTGAACATTTCTACTAGGCTAACTAGGCCACCACGTTTTATAAGTATACGTCATTTTTTTTATGTAACCTATAGTCGAAAATCTGGCTCGTGTTTACCTGATGGTAAGTTAACAGGAACGCTGCTGGCCTTGAACATCTCTACTAGACTTAGAGGTCATACCCCGGTTTCTGAAAAGCTGATCAACACAAAAATTACTAAATCACCTGTCAAACCTCATGTCAAGCGCTGTGATTGGTTGTTACCCCCGAATACTGAAACGCAACTTAACTTTAGGACGTTCTTAAATGTTTAACTGTCGCTTTTTTACACCTTAAAGTGACAGAGACAAGATGAGACGTTTTTTTTCATTTACAATAGGTATCAGACCTTTGTATAATAACAGAATTGACTGACTACCAAACCAATAACTGCTAACTTGTACAGAACTTTAGCTTTTCCGGAGAAAGTAGAGGCTTTAATTACTGTTCACAGAACCCATATCAGCATTAATTTTTACATAAAGCGGATTCTAATTAATTAGCCGCGTACTGATTGAGCGAGCAGCCTTCTTCCATATATATAAAAGTACCTACTCTGTGGGTAAGGCTAAATTATAATCGACTAGCTGTCCCCCGTGACTTTGTCCGCGTGTTTTAGTTTTAACGGATTTTCATTTTAGCAATATTTTTCATTTATGCTTCGCTCCTTTTGGTCACAGCGTAATGTTATATAGCTTAAAGCCTTCCTCAATAAATGGGCTATCCAACACTTAAAGAATTTTTCAAATCGGACTAGTACTTCTTGAGATTAGCGCGTTCAAACAAACAAACAAAGAAACAAACTCTTCAGCTTTATAATTATATTAGTATATATAGATTTAATAAAAAAGTTGATTGCGTCGGCATTTCTTAAAACTCCAAACTAAGTCCGGGGGCGATAGAATGTCAACCGCACACCTATAAACTATTAGTAATAAATTAAACCGGCATTGTTCCCAAATATTCAATGCGCGACCTTTTTATACAATAATCAGGAACGCGATGAATATCCGGCCGTAAAACGTGTTGGATACAAAAAGATGTGTTACATTGTATCTTTTGCCACAAGAAATGCATTTCAGAAGGTAGAAAACTAGTTACAAACAGTCAAACTATTAATAACAGGTACCTTTGAACATTCGCGTTTTATAATTAATCTTCTTATCTTCTTCTTCTTATATATAAAAATGAATTGCTGTTCGTTAGTCTCGCTAAAATTCGAGAACGGCTGGGCCGATTTGAATAATTATTTTTTTGTTTTGTTCGCTAGAATACAGGGAAGGTTTAAAAACAGAAGGTAGGGTAGGCAGGGTAGGATAGGAAGAGTAAGGTAGGGTAGAGTAGATAGTGTAGTCAGTTGACGGGAGCGAAGCCGCAGACACAGCTAGTTTGAAATAAAACCCGAACTCAATCGCAATTTAAATAGAAATTTTTAAATGTCTAGGTACTTGTCGCTACATAACTCCTTCAAATTTGAGAGAGAACATAAGTCTTTATTTATTTATCTATGGACGTCTATTTATTTATCGTCAGTTCAGATCTTGTTTTGTATGGCTCCGTCGTCAAAAGACGACTTAAAATTAAGGTTGAGTATTTGGCCATATGACAGGAAGTGACAGGATCACATAATGTAGGCACCTACCTACCATAGGGTAGCTTTATTATGCCAAAGCAAAAAAAACAAATCAAATACGAATGAACTCTGTCTGTTACGCTTTCACGGCTAAACTGCTGAACTGATTTGGATAAAACTCGGTATGGTGTAAGCTCGGATCCTAAGAAAGGACATAGGTGACTTTTGTCGCAATAAACAATAAGCACGCGGACGGAGCCGCAAACAACAGCTAGTTAAAAACAAAAAGTTTATTGAAACAATCATTAAAAATAAAATCAGTACAAAAGTATGTGAGAAAAGTTTATTTAAATTTCAATTTATTTGTTGTTCAATCGTCAGCTCTTCCTCGCCTTCACCACACTTAGAAAGTTTCTGTAATATAATAATATAACAAATAATTAGAAACCATAAATCCACATGACATTAATAAAATGCAAAGAATAAAGACTGATCTTCCGCTAAGTATGTGCTTAGATTCTAACCTATTGTTTGTGGAAACACGTCATGGTGTATTAAAAATTATACATTTATTAATATATTTATTTAATAATTTCTGTATACACACAAAATCGTAAGAAACCACATAATAGAACAGATGTACAAAGGTACTGCTTATTTCTAAAGAAATCTCTACCATTCGCCGTCTCCTTGAAATTTTTCTATCAATAAACTGCAAAATTATTTGGCTTGCCGGGATAATTGGAAATAAATTATCTATCCGGGTCCGGGCATACATTTGTCCTAAGATCTATCTACCGATAGCAAAAAAAATGCCGTTAGTAAAAACCTAGGTATTCTTCATAACATTCTACCGATATTAATGAGCGAAACTCAAAGATAGGTTATTGAAACCGTTGGCAAAACCACAGATGGATAAGTACCTAATGAAAACTAATGCTTATCTTACTAGCGATAGAAAATTGCAAAAACCACGGACAAAAATAAATCTTTTTAATACAAAACACAGATGTACACGTTTATAGTTAGCTTCCGTTCCGACGGCCTTGTGATCAAGAGGTCGCAGGTTCGATCCCCACCATTGCACTATTGACGTAAACCCACTTCAGATACAAGCATATTTAGCTTAGTTGGAGGGGTTAACAAGATTGCTAGTAATGTGAATTCCACCCACATTGCTAGTAACCTTTTTTTTTTAAAAAATATCTTTAAACTCACCCCACTACATTCTTAAGGTCTGGTGACTCGCAAAGATTGTTGTGTCCGAGCCCCATGCCTCTCTCGAAGGCGTGGAACACCAGCGGCGCGTCGGCTGCGGTGCGCGATGCTGCCACTTTGGTGTGGAGCTGATGGTAATACGTAACAATGATTAAAAAAAGACTCTATTCAAATAAATTCAATAGGGGTGCGGACTGGGTATGAAAAGGAAATTATATTTAGCCCACCAGATAGATAAAAAAAGAAAAAAAAAACACGTATTTTTTCTTTTATCTAATCAATGAAAAATGCCCAAGTTAAAGCGCTTTACAGTTCAGGACTTCTGACGTCATTTGTGGGTAAAAATTGTAGCCACAAGTGATGTAACGCGACATTTCCATTCACTGTATCTTCCTCATTGTTTGTTTAATTAAGAAAAAAAACGTGCCTTTTTAAGTGTAAATAAAACAAAATATCCACTCCCCTATTCTTTATAGCATTCCATATATCAATATATATACTATAATATATAAAGCCGAAGAGTTTGTTTGTTTATTTGTTTGTTTGTTTGAATGCGCTAATCCCAGGAAATACTGGTCCGATTTGAAAAATTCTTTCAGTATTGTATAGCCCATTTATTGAGGAAGGCTATAAGCTATATAACATTACGCTGCGACCAAAAGGAGCGGAGCATAAATGACAAATATTGCAAAAATGAAAAACCGTTGATATTAAAACACGCGGACGAAGTCGCGGGGAACAGCTAGTGTTAAATAGGTGGTAAAACATAAAAGATCAATATGGTCCCTTTTAGACGTGATTAAGTACCTACGTAAATACGTAATTTACAAAAAAAAGGCCAGGCCCGTCAAAAGTTGCTAACCTTAACAGCCAGACTGAAGGGCACGATCTTGTCTCCCTTAGAATGCAGCATGAGGATGGGCACCTTCGGGACCTGCGACAGATACGTGTCCGTCGTGAACGCGTACTCCGAGGACACCGTGAACGGCTTCACGAACGTGTCCTTGTAGTATGGCAGCCAGGACACCAACTGGAAGTTGAATAATAGTTGGACAAATTAGAAAACATCATCTCCCTGCTACGTTCCCAATCATTTGGGTCAGCTCAATGCATACTCTGCTTAGATTTAACTCTACTATAATACTATTTTAATAAAACGGGAATTAGCGCGAAACATTTATAAATATCTTAACGCTTGACGTTTCGACCAGGTTACACCGGCCGTGGTTGCAAGCAGTCTGCTTTAATAGTATTATAAACATGCAGCGTGATAGTTTAAAAGTTAACTCTACTACTCGTAATCTCAGCGTTTACTCTTTCTTTTGCCGGTTATTAGATTGTCCGTAAAAGGTTGCATAAAAAAAATACCTGCAAAGATTTCTGCAAAATATTGAGAGAAGATTTTCGAAAAAGTTTAGAGTGCACTAAACTATGGTTAAACATGTTATTACACCCAGGTGATAAGAAATGGAGCTAAACATTTACAATAACTCGTTCTTGCTGATCCTTTACTTAAGTACAACATACCTAATATGCATACCTAACACACCTAAATGCACGTGCGTTGCCGCGGGGATGAGCTAGTCATCAAATAAGTTATTAGCAGCAAGCTATAAAATATAAGCCAAAATAAAAGTGCCGTTTGAGCGGGACGCGGATCACTTTAAATATGTACGCGTATAATGAGGGTTACCGATTTTAAAAATCTTCTAGCGTCACTAGTGTCGAGTGATGTCTATCTGTCAATTTCCACCAATCACAGACCAGTAACTTATTTCTCATTGGTGGAGATTGACAGATTGACCTGAAACGGGGATTTTTTAAATAGTTCGTCCGTATTAAATCCCTGTGAAGTAGGATATATTGTGAGCTTTGTTCCGGTGATATAACTAAATAAGTTACCTTTGAAAACGGATGGCTCTCTATCTCGTCCATCAGATTATTGAACGGAGCCTCCAGCACCAGCGCGTCAGGGTTGGGTAACTGCCGCCGGCCCTGTGCCCGACACAGGTCCGATAGGTTGGCTGTCATGTTCGCAGCCACCGCTGTGCCTGAGAACCGAAGGTGGAATTAGATGAAATGAGATTTAATATAGATAAATATATAATACTAACTGTTGTCTGCGGCTTCGCCCGCGTGGTTGTCGGTTATCGGGAGAATAAGTAGCCTATGTCCTTTCTTAAATCCAAGCTTACATATACGTTATACTCATACCATGTTTTATCAAAATCGGTTAAGCGATTTAAAAATGAAAGCGTCACAGACAGACAGATAGAAAGACAGAGTTACTTTAGCATTTATAATATTAGTAAGAAGTAGGTATACATCAATCAAAATTCATAACGAAATCAAATCTGCAGCAGAATTTTATACATAAAAATAATTATGGAATTGAATTTGAGAAAATGTAAGTATGGGGGAATATTAGAGTTAAAAACCAAGTTTTGATCACATACCAAAATTTAAAATACCTATCTGTCTTATTGCTTTGCAATGAAGAGGCTGTTTCGTGTTTGTGGTACCTAGCATACATGTATCTTTATCCTACTGTCTGAAAAGTGGTAAAAGATATAAAGTTCCAATAACAAAATCTCTTGCAAAAGCTCTTTTAATAACCTATTAATTTGATGAAAATTACTAGTAGCTGAATTTGATGAGACTGGAAGCTTATCCTGACAAGAATGGCTAGGCAGAATGATTAAAAGACCTACCTTATGACCTTTAAATAAATAAATTAAACAAATTTGGACAACATCACATACATTGCTCTGCTCCCAAAGATGCTTATGCACTTGTGTTCAATCAGAGACAATGAAGGCACCACAAACACCTAGACCCGAGAAAATATAGAAAATTGTTTTCTACATTGACCCGTCCGGGGATCGAAGCCGGGACCTCACACCTTGAAAACCGGTATGCACGCCACTCGACGGAGGTCCTCTTTAATATTACCTACAGGTATCTTAGTAGTTACCTAGCGAATGTCCCCACAACACCACCATAGGTCTGTTCTTCGGATCCAAGGAGTCTATGAGCCAGGCGTACATCGCCAGCGCGTCCTCCACCACCCCTCGCTCCGTGGGCCTCACGCGAGTTGAATCTCCATAACCTATAACCATGTAAATAAATAATCCCCTGTTTGAAACATCATTTGTGGTTTATATTAAACTTGCAGGTCCCAAACATCTCTTAACCTGAATATAAAAATACCTAAAGTGTTTAGCAAATAAAAAAATAGAGTTATTATTTTTTATTAGCGGTTGTAACGATACAAATTATGAGCTTTTCAAGCGTCTACCTGTTGCCATTTTAAAGATCGAGCAAAAATACCCTTTCTAGTAGCCCACTTTTATTTTCATTTACTGTTAGTAATAGGTACAACACAAATACACACTGTGAGAAAATTTGAGCTCTCTAACTGTTACAATTCATGACATACAGCCCGCTGACAGACACTTGTCCTACTTAACTTACTTACTTGTGTTTAAACAATTAGGTAGGTAAGTAAAAACACAAAAAACATGTTTAATAAAATGCTAGAAAACCCCACATTTCCAGCATCATTACTACACAGCATTAATATGATGTCATAAACATGCTGTGTAGCAAATATTATGATGTAAATAAAATTATTTTTAATATTATCGTGTGCTTACCTCGGTAGTCAAACGTAATCACATGAAAATTCAGTTCCTGGAACACTTTGTACATTTGCAAGCGATGCGGCGAAGCGCGGTGGTTTGAATTGCCTGTAATTATTAAATAACATGATATTAATTTAGAACTTAACGAGTGTTACAACAATATTTGTGTAAATGTCAGTTGAAATAATTTAATAGCGCCTGTTATTTTAAAATTATTTTGGTAGATAAACATTGCATTGCTATTCAATAATTGTCAGGCGCTGTATTTATAACAATTTAATTTTAGCTGACTGGATATTTAATTTACACAACATTTAGGTACGTGAAATATTGAAATTGGTTATTAAGTACGATAATAATACATGATTAACACGAATTTTAATAGGTCAGGCATAAGCCAGTTTTACATAATTTTTGTAATGTCGGTTTTGTAATGTTCACTCACCATGACAATACAATACGACAGTATTCTTGGTACGTTTTAACTCCTCGTGCAAACGTTCGTCAACTCTTACGTAGTCACGAATCACGAAAACTTCACGGAACATGGAACAAGGCACTATATGCCATGCACCTGGTAATAAACATAAATAGGAGATAGATAGAGAAATTTTTATAGAACGACACAAATAACAGTAAAGTTAAAAAATCCAACACCATGTTGTTTTTTTTTAACGGTCTTTAAGCACTAATGTTTTCTTTTTATTTAAATTTTGCCTTGTATGTATACTATATTATATATTTTGTATATATAACTTTTAGCCCTGAATGTATACCTATGGAATGCAAATAAGTATTGAGTATTGATTACACATGAATGTTAAAAGATACCGATTTTAATGAAATTTATATGGGACCTCCTCTGAGGCCTAATGTATAGATG
The DNA here is from genome assembly GCA_932294365.1 of Diachrysia chrysitis. NCBI lineage: Eukaryota > Metazoa > Arthropoda > Insecta > Lepidoptera > Noctuidae > Diachrysia > Diachrysia chrysitis. The sequence goes on along the minus strand of OW028667.1, from coordinate 2,543,327 downwards.
ATAAAAATATTTTTTAAATCACCACTATTGCCGGAGATATCGCTCCAGCAGGGTTATTCGCTATGGCGGTTGTCAACTAAAGCGATTATTGCTTTATGAAAAATACAGAGAAAACACATTTTTAACAAAAACTAAGCAAAACTAGATCTACCACTACGTAGTTGGTCACCGACGTTAGCCGATACTGAATAAGTATTTGTATACTTTTTTTTATCCAGTAAACATCGGTTGGGTTGGCAGCTGGAGATAGCAAATAGGCCTATAGATAAAACGTAGAAATACCGCGTAAATAAGCACCTCTTCCTTTTGAAGTAAGGTAAAAAGAGATAATTAATTACTTAGTATTTAACACAATTACCAAGTTTGATGGGACAGGAGTCTACCCGCGACTCAAACTCGATGTTAAAGTTTCTTCCGCCGACGACATCGCAGCTCGATGGGTTCTCATAGTCTAAGTTTCTTGGGTAATTTACTGCAACAGTGATTTTGCAATTGAAAATCGTTTTTCGTGCAAGAAATAATGATAAAATTTGAAGATGTTTGTCCGTTTACTACTAAGCGCCTAAAAAAAATATACAAACGGAGAAAAAGAATTTTGCTATGATTTTAATGGTAGGCGCAATTTTCTTTTAACTTTTATTTTTTTCTTTGAGGTTCAGTGGCTGTACTTTGTCAATATTCTATAACTAGCAACCCACCCAGGCTTCGCACAGGTCGATAATACATTGATGAATTATACACACAAACCTTTCTCTTGAATCACTATCCATTAGTGTAAACAATATGAGAATCCGTTCGGTAGTTTTTGAGTTTATCGTGTTTAAACTGTCAGAAAGACGCGGCGTGGGACCTTGTTTTATAATATGTATCTATATAGATGTAGATAGATATGCGTATACTAGTAACGGCTCTGTATTTGACTCATGTATGTATGCTTGAACTAGAGTACCTAGAAGCCATAGTATATACGAGGAGACAGTTTTGTTTATTTTTGCTAACAAGCCTCTATAGATATATTTATACCTAGATGTTTATACACGACTGCCCAAAAAAAGGAGTGTTATGTTTTTTGTTTAACTAAACGATTCTCATTGTTATATAGCTACAAGCTGTCCCCCGCGATTTTGTCCGCGTGTTTTAGTTTCAACGGTTTTTAATTTTTGCAACTTTTTTCATATATTCTTCGCTCCTTTTGGTCGCAGCGTAATGTTATATAGTTTCTAGCCTTCCTCAATAAATGGGCTATCCAACACTGAATTTTTTCAAATCGGACCAGTAGTTCTTGAGATTAGCGCGTTCAAACAAACACAAACTCTTCAGCTTTATATATTAGTATAGATATAGACGGGTACTCACTGCAATTAGAGAACACCATCTTCCTCTGCACAGACTTGCTGTACTTAAACACGAGGGGCAGTATCGCCACTTGTACCACCAGGATACTGGCAGTCACTGACGCGCCGGTCAGTAATATCGTCCTACAGAAAAAAAAACAGGTTCTCCGTTTACAGGAAAGTTTTGTGTTCATAAATAAATATAAAATAAATGTGGACAACATCACATACATTGCTCTTAACCCAAGGTAAGTAGCTAAAGCACTTGTGTTATGGAATTCAGAGACAACGGAGGTACCACAAACAAGGAAGGTACCATAAATAGGTAGGTAGGTTTACCCTTAAACATAATTAATTCAAAGAAATCGAAGCGCTATAACTTCATCATTAAGGAATACTTAAGCTGACTTTAGGTACCTATGTTATTATTATTCATTATCATGCAAGCAGTTAAGACAACTGATTATATCATTAACTGTATCTTGCTATTTCCAGTACATAGATTTTCTGTTTAAAATAATTAAATTTCAATCAGAATTAATCCTCAGTTCTATTTATTAAGCAGTTTTCTAAGTTATACCTGCGATACTACCCAGTAAATGCGTTGGATTATATAAGCAGTCGCTCCATATACAATACTTACTTGTCGATGGGGGATTCCGATGAGTCTGGAAGGCGACCACAATACCTGTAGCTTAGAAAAGGGTATGCAGATGCGTGATCTCTATTCTAAGTATTAGGTATTAATTAAAAAGTATGATAAACTTACCCAATAACCATATTGATACGGAGTTAATCTATATTTTGTTACTTTTATGTTATATTTATATTTTTGTTTACAATCTTTTTTGAACATTTTACGATTTTTATTTATTGGTTTGGGTTTTATATAAATTTTATGAAAACATTTTGATTTCAGACTTGGGACATTGTGAAAACATTGACGTTTTAATGTTTTGATTCTTACCCATAGATATTCGGCTGGCGAAACAAGGTTTTATTCAAAGAAATATTTTATGATACGCGATTTTTTTACGCACTTGTCGGAGGTAGGTACTTTATAATGAAAAGTGCCGTCGATCCTTGCATCATCATCATCATATCAGACAAAAGACGTCCGCTACTGAACATAGGCCTCTCCCAAGGATCGCCACTAATCCCGTTCCTACGCCGTCCGCATCCAGCGATTTCCAGCGACCTTCACCAGATCCTCGCATACCTAAGTATATTCCAAGGTGCAATATTCATAATTTTTTAACGCGGAACGAAATCGCAAACCTACATTATAATCAAATAAACAAATAACCTAATCTTCCATGATGAAATTCAAAAGTACTTAGGTATTTATCAACAACGTATTTCTTGGGATGGTCTAGTTTCGGACCCAATAGGAGTCCTAAGTCAACAGCTGCCGCGGCCAGAAGTCGAACTCAACTCGAATAGTGGCAGACGAAACATTTGTACCAAGTTAAAGAGCTAAATACACAATAAAACATCAATATATTCAATAATAATTTATTAAAATTCAACTTAATAAATTAAAAAAACAACAATAGAAAACGTATAAAACACAGCGCAGACAAGATTCAGTAAAACAACTTTTTTTTCTTTTTATGCAAATGATCACATCTTTTCAAGAAAATCGTCACCAAAGAGAAAAGTTTACTTTTTATGCCGATCACTTACATTCGCACCAATGCGGGTTTGCGTATACAAGTGTAGGACGACATTTGCAAATGATTTCATTTCCAAGCTGTGTCGGATTTTTAACAGACATCAAAGCGCGCGAATATTTGCGCACATGTTCGAATATTTGCGCACATGTGAGTGACCGGGGTTAAAACGTTTAACTTTTTGCAGTAACTTTAGCACGTAAAAAACTAGGGAATTTATTATCCCACTACTGGGAAAAAATCTCTATAAACCAGCTCATTTATGCCTATTTAATTGACGTTAACTTGGAGATACTGTCATACTTGACAGTTCCTTAATAACTAGGGCAGTACCTACATATTAAATAACCATTATGTTAACTGGATTTAATATTCTGGAAGAAAACAAAAATTTTTAATGAAGTAGTAAAATAAAAGATTAATTCGAGGAATTCGTGCAAGAGCCAAAATTGGGTGCCTCAAATTTTGTATTAAAATTAAAACTAAGGTGACCATTTTATTCCCTACTAGCTGTCCCCCGCGACTTTGTTCGCGTGTTTTAGTTTCAACGGTTTTTCATTTTTGCAACATTTTTCTATTATGCTCCGCTCTTATTGGTCGTAACGTGATGTTATATAGCCTATAGCCTTCCTCAATAAACGGACTATCCAATACAAAAAGAATTTTTCAATTCGAACCAGTAGTTCCTGAGATTAGCGCGTTCAAACAAACAAACAAACAAACAAACAAACAAACAAACAAACTCTTCAGCTTTATAATATTAGTATAGATTATATTTAAAAGAGAATGTGTGTATGTATATTCATCTTAAACTCGAGAACCGTTAGCTGAATTGATATGAAACTTGGCACACATAAATAAAGGGCGACATGACAACTCCGACGAACATAGTTACGTTAATGCCGGATAGGTGGCGCTGGTGGCAGTGATTTTTATCTATTGAACCATAGTTCAAATTGTAGATATTTTTTAAGTGAAGCGAAGCGCACCAGGCTCCAGCTAGTTTTCTACAAATAAAGCATTGCCTAATAGTGCATTAAATATAAATTATTTTTAATATCACTAATATAAATCACAATTAGTTAGTTGTACTTGTGTATTTTACTTGTTTTGTGACATCAAAGATTTTGTATTATGCATTTGTATGTTTTTTTTAATAGTGTAAAGTTAAAACAGTATTTTATTACATAATATAATAAACAAAAATAATATTGAACCTGGTTTGACTGGAAGACGACCCCAACATAGCTTGGGAGGGGGCTAGGCCGATGACGAGTAAAAAATAAATATGTAACATCATCACGACTATAAAAATAGGGTTGCTACACTAATATAAGGTCTAGTTTTGGTATAAAATAAAATATCTCACAATGTTTCATTTTTAGGCCAAACTTTTGTGATGTATAGTATATAAAGCTTCTCTACTGCTCTACATTTATTTACTAAATATTAATAATCTGTGAATCAAAATCTGTAAAAAGTAAACAATCCTAAAAATATTTGTTTTAAGGCTGATTTTGCTAACGCCAGATTACTTTAACTAAGGAATAATTTAGAATTTTTGTCTTGTTTACAAAATCTGACAGACGACAAATTTATTCGACGAATAAAAAATATCTGGCGTTAGGAACATCATTACTAATTTAAGTTATTAAACTGGGCAATATTGTGCCTTGTCACAGAATAAGTAGAAAATAGGCTCAGTGTTGCCACTTTTAGGAATCTAATTGACTTTTTTTCAGAAAATTTCATATAATATTATATATATATTTTTTTATTGTAATAGTAGAAAATTGCACTAAGTTAAGACCTCTGCAATCTCATTTGTTTTGTTTGTTGTGTTTATTGCAATGATATTATACACAAGATATGTTACCTCCATGGTTACCGACGTTCAAAATCTGATCTTCAAATTGCACTAATGAATAGGACAAAAGATAGGATAAGCACGTAAGTAAAAGAGACAGCTATCATTAGGACGTTTTTGACTCCTCAGACTGCGAGCGCTAATAACATATCTGCCTCATTTTTATATATAATATAAAATAATATCATTGATATAAAGTAATTATTTAAAGACTGTTTACTTCCAACAAATTATAATGTAATACTATATCTCAAATATTATAGGAACCCCTATATAGCACTCGTTCGGTCATCATGGCTAATAAATAATTATAATTAAGTTGTCTCTTGCAAGAGACTCAATCTTGAAGACTTAGTCTTCTCTATTTATGCTGTGCCACGAATTCCCTGAAAAAAAAGGAATACGTTATTAAAAAAAATGTGGACAACATCAAATACATTGCTCCGAAGCCAAAGTAGCTAAAGCACTTGTGTTGTGGAATCAGAGACGACGAAGGTACAACAAACATCCAGATCCAATGTAGACAAGTGCTTATTCTACAGTGAGCCCGTCCGGAGATTGAACTCAGGACCTCAGAGCTGGCGGAGATAGTCGTGTTAGATTAATGTAGGTTGGGTTAGTAAGGTAAGTGTAATAGAAAAATAAGTAATCTTCAAACAGCTGACTAGGTTTTCTTAAATAAAAGAACACTCTTGATCAAGTCTACTTACATACAAAATACTAATCAAAATCGGTTCACCCATTTTGGGGCTACGACGATGTCATAGCCAGACAGATATATAGTATAGTGCTTTTACTCTAACAGTAATGTGATACCGGCCTCGCTATAATTGTTCTGTCTGGGTGTAATTTATCTATAATATGTATCTATTGGAAAATGTATCAGTTTTCTGGTTGCCATAATACAGGCTCTGCCTAGTTTGAAATCAGATGGCCGTGTGTGAGTTGTCCTAAGATTTTTTTTTTTTTAATAAATAATTTGAACCTTACCCTACAACCTCCGGCAGGTCATTAGCATTGCAGATGCCCTTGTGACCAAGGTTCTCACACTTGTCGTACGCGTGCAGCTTAATGGTCGCGTCGTCATTGCCGCGGGATTCTTGCACCGATCTGTACAGCTGGAAGCAATAACAAAATAAGTAAACACAATTATAATTAAATACAAATACATAATAGAAAGAAAAACTTAAACATCAGGCAGGACTCGAACCTGAGACTACTGGCTTGACGCACCAGTCGCTTTACTAAGTAAGCTACCGAGGTCACTGCCTGGAAGTTTAAATTTTGTTTTCTATTTATTACGTCTTTAGGGCGACGTATGCGACATCTAGTGAACCAATCTTTCGTTTGGTCTCACCGACTCCGATTAACAATGTGTTGATTCAGAAGTCCGAGAGATGATGCAGCCCCATACTTATTATTTTAATTATTTGTTATGCATTAACGCATGCGGAGCGTATATTTGTGATTAAATACAAATGCATAATATAAAGAAAAACTTAAACCTCAGGCAGGACTCGAACCTGCAACTACGGGCTTGACGAGCCAGTATAATTATTTTTATGTACAGCAACTTCTGTCTAGTCTTTTCCAGAGCTATGTTGGGGTCGGCTTCCAGTCTCACCGGATTCAGTTGAATACCGTATTTTTTAAGCGACTGCCTTTTTTTTTTTTTTCAGGTGAAACTCATTTATGAGCCAGCCTTGCATCCCCACGGGGGCGGAGATGCAAGAGTCCGGGCTTCCAGAGCCTTTAAAAAGGCTCCGACTACTCCGGCAAAACACCTGGTGCCATCCTTCGCCTTAGTGGCGGCGTTACGGGTCCAACCGAAGTCTTAACACCATAACCCCCCCGGCGACTGCCCGCTTAGTGGCGGGCCCGACATGACCTCCCTCCTAGCTAGGAGGAAGGACAGCGAGGGCAGTGCATGGCACTACACCACCCCCACCCAGCACGGAAGGAGACGCGTGCAATGAAGGCTGAGGGACCCCCGTCCCCGCCCTCTGCGTCCCCCCCAGAGCAGGTCTGGCTACGGAATTCCTCGTCCGCGCCCTACCCACCCGCCGTCGGAAACCCACCCGCCGTCGGACCCACCCGCCGTCGGAAGCGACTGCCTATCTGACCTCCACAACCCATTTCACTGCGTAACACAATATCCCAAAGTAAGACTGGTTGTCAGAATTGTTATGACTTAACGACTGACAAAGATAACGTATGACAGTCGGGACAATACACATGCCAAATATCAACAGACGCTTAAATAGGTAACAGATATACAAGCACACTAACAAAGCTTCATCTCTTCATACAAAGTGAAGATTATTTACTGAAAGACAGTGAAACACCGACAAAGAAAGACAGCGTGCTGCTGGGGAGTTTGTTGCGCCATTTCTTCTCCACAGCCAGAGCAGCCAGAGCACTTAGGAAGCGGTGAATGGTGGGCGATTCAGGGTGCTGTCCATTTTATTATTTTGATATTTGAAAAGTGCTACTTTGTAGCCTATCTATACTAATATATAAAGCTGAAGAGTTTGTTTGTTTGAACGCGCTAATGTCAGAACCTACGGGTCGGATTTGAAAAATTCTTTCAGCGTTGGATAGCCCATTTATTGAGAAAGGCTATAAGCTATATAACATTACGCTGCAACGAAAAGGAGCGGAGCATAAATGAAAAATGTTGAAAAAATTTAAAACCTTTGAAACTAGAACACGCGGGCAAAGTCGCGGGGGACAGCTAGTTTTAAATAAATAAGATTTTGATTTGACTTACCCTCAACCCCACAATAAAAGGCACAATAACATCATCCTTCGCGTGTAATATGAGGACTGGCAGCGACTTCACCTTCACTAAGTACTCGTCAGATTTGAACGTTTGCTCGTCGTTAGACCTGAAGGGCGCGACGAATGTCGACTCGTAGTAGGGTAGCCATGTTACCAACTATATAAAAAAAAATTAAAATTAACAATGGCGCCGATTCTCTTAATATAAAATATAATCATAAATGTGGACAACATCACATACATTGCTCTGAACCCAAAGTAAGTAGCTAAGGCACTTGTGTTATAAACACTCAAACACTCAGACCAAGACACGAGACAAAGTATTACAAAAACACCTGCTTTCAAGGTGTCGCCTGCTCTGTGGTTCCGGGTTCGATCCCTAGGATCGCCCACGGACGCCCACGTGTACGCTACTCGGCCAGGGGGGTCGTCACTTGTAAATCTTAGTTTATCCATATCTTAGTAGCAAATCTTTTATCAGCGCAACAATTTTGGATACTTTAATTTATTTTCTTTTTGTATAGGTTATCACGCCAATTACCGCAGTGCGCGATGTGCTGTGGGTTCGATCCCCGCATGGGACAAGCATTTGTGTGATCCACAAATGCTTGTTCTAAGTCTGTGTGTTCTTTGTGCATGTGATTTGATTGATTGTGAAACTTCCCGCGACACAAGAAATAAATTCATCAGTGCAGTCATTATTTAAAAAAGAAGAACTATGGAGTTTAATATTTCGGACATTATGTGCGACTAGCGCTTCTGGCGGCCAAATTGGTAACGGTAGCCTTGATTGACCGCGTTTGGCTTATGATTACCATGATCACTTTTAACGCAAACTCAAAGTTCTTTTTTTTTAACTTGCAAACAGTTTTAAATAAAAGTATATTCCTTTACACTTACTTCAGACAGAGGGTGTTTAGCCACCTCATCAGCTAGATTATTGAAGGGCGCTTCGAGTATCAGCCCTCTCGGCAGCGGCAGAGGTTCAGACCGCTCCAGTAGATTAACTGACAACTCTTGCAGATTGCCCAGCAGGTGGGAAGATATTGCTGTACCTAAAAATATGAAGAAATATCTTTGGACAACTTACACACGGCCATCTGATCCTAAATTAAACATAGCGAGTATTATGGCAGCCAAACAGCTGATTAACATACTTATATATTTCTAAATACATGCTTAAGATAGATAAATTACACTTAGACACAGAACAAATGATCATGCTCATCACACAAAGATTTGTCCTGGGTGGGAATCGAACCTACGACCTCCGGATTAGCAGTGAGGGTCACTAACCACTAGACCAACAGGCTAGTCATTATAAAGTAAAATTTTGAAATAACGAATTACTTTAGAAAAGTCCCGATAATTAACAAACTATTCAATATATTCTCCACAACGCTGGCTTTACTTGGCTACAACTGACTATAACTGACCTAGAGAGTGTCCCCACACGAATATCCTGGTGGTGTTGGTGACCATGGAGTGGAGCCACTCGTACACCACCAGCGAGTCTTCTACCACGCCGGCCTCACTTGGCTTCAAGTTCGTTGAATCGCCGTAACCTGACAAATAAAAATATTCAGCATTATTTTCATTCAGTAGAACTAAAGTTTAATAACAATAGGTTATATGACTGGGTATGAAAAGTCGAAATCGAATAAGTCCTTCAGTTAGATGAGAAAAAAATATTCGTACATATTCTATACTAATATATAAAGCTGAAGAGTGTGTTTGTTTGTTTGTTGGAACGCGTTAATCTCAGTAACTATTGGTCCGATTTGAAAAATTATCTCAGTGTTAGATAGCCCATTTATTGAGGAAGGCTATAAGCTATATAACATTACGCTGCTACCAAAAGGAACGGAGCATAAATGAAAAATGTTGCAAAAATGACAAACCGTTGAAAGTAAAAGACGCGGACAAAGACAGCTAGTATAATATAATACAAATAATAATGAAGATACAGTGAATGGAAGTGTCGCGTGACGTCACTTGTAACTACAATTTTTGCTATCACGTGACGTCACAAACCGCTACTCCTGAACTGTCAAACCTTTTGTATTTTTTATTAATTTGATAAATAATACTTTTTTTTTATGTAACTGATGGAATAAATTGATATTTTCTTTTAATACCCAGTCTGCACGTATTATCATATAATGTAGATTAAATGCTAGGGTTAAAAATAATTAAGCATATATATTTACCTCTGTAATCAAAAGTGATGGTATGATACTCCATCTTTTGAAAGAACTTGTATAGTTGGATCCTATGCGCAGCTGCGCGGGAGTTGGAGTTGCCTGCGATATATTAATATACATAAATAATGGAATAATATACAATTGAATTTAAATTAAACGTAAATAAAAACAATCTTTAAAAATCAATTGCCATGTTTATTGCGGAATATAACTTGAAAACGGCGTGACCGATTCGCTGATTTACTCTCCTGGTTCACTTTCAGTTGTATCCGTAATTGTCAAGAATAGGTTCGTCTGAAGGAGATTTAAAAAAAGTTATATGGGATGGGCGAGAATTGCCACCGAGTGGGTCTCTAGAGCCGGAACTCGAAAACGGGGTAGGCCGAAAAGACGCTGGCGAGACGATAATCGATAGCTATTTGCCGGATTGGTGGGAAGCGGCTTTAGAAGATCCTGGAGCAAATTGAGGGGAGACCTTTGCCCAGCAGAGGGACACCTAAAAGGTTATATAGGTATATGAAAAAAAAATGAGACTTAGTACGAAAATTTCAATCAAAATTTTAATTTATCAGAGCGTAAAATGTAAAAAGAAATATTGATTATTTTTGTTGTTTGATTATTAACGTGACTTTTTCAAAGTAATATGTACTTTCTTAATTATTCTAAGACTTCATAGACAATTAGTGAAGGAAAACATAGTGAGGAAACTTGGATCCTAAAAATTGGAATCTGAAATAGCCAACCCGCAATGAGCAATGGTGATCAATGCTTGTTCTTTCTCTATATGAGAAGAGGCCTATGCCCAGCAGTGGGACATTTATAGGCTGGTATTATATTATTATAAGTATAAAAGCGGGGCGCCATTAAAAGGTACGGAAACTTTTATCTGCGAGTCCGACTCGCACTTGGCTAGTTTTTTATGTAATTTCTACAATGACTAAATAATTAATAATAAGTTTATGTTTACAAAAAACATAACCAGCTTTACATAAAACTAAGTTACAGGGGGTCGAAAGTTTTTTTAAATGACTTCGAAAAATAAAGTCTCTACTCAACTTGGCGGAGACTACCGTACCCCCAGATATCAATGTTCTAATATAAAAATAACATAAAACATGTAGATAGTTGTTTATTTTTCCCACCATGTACTTGTCAGCTCATGATTAGGGACTCCTATTGAGTCTGAAACTAGTCGGGCGATCCCGAGAATATGCGTGAGTAAACCGTTTGTTTTAAATAAATTTGTACATATTACTCATTTTTTACGAAATAAATATCTTTATCTTTATCTTTAACATATTTACCATGACAATACAGGACTATAGGTGTTTTAGACGTGGCCAGTTCTTCATCCAGGATCTTGTTTAAGTCTTCCTTGTCCGTGTTGGCTTCGAAACTACCTTTTAATCTCTCGTACACTGTCTTCGGTAGAATGTGCCATATACCTGGGGAAAGAATATATTTATAATAATAATAATATAATAATAATATCTTTGGACAGCTCACACACGGCCATCTGATCCCACACTAGGCAGAGCCTGTATTATGGCAACCAGACAACTGATAAACATACTTATATTTTCTAAATACATACATATTATAGATAAATTACACCCAGACACCGAACAAATGATCGTGCTCATCACACAAAGTTTTGTCCTGCGTGGGAATCGAACCCACGACCTCTAGTTTAGCAGTCAGGGTCACTGACAACTACACCAACTGGCCCATCAAAAATTTAAAGCATTAAAAATTAAAGCAAAGAAGAGTACCTACTTAGTAGTAAATGGGCGTAGTGACCTATACTACTGGGCTAATCGTGCAGTAATGCATCCGTGCTATCTAGATCAAACTATTATCTCCTATTAAATTAAGGCGCTACACGAATCATTATTTTGTTTGCGAGTAGGCGGAGTCAAGCGGACTGGAGAGCCAATCAGGAAATGTAAGACAGAGATAACACTAACTGTTTGCTTACGGGACGAAAAGAGCTAGACTTAATTATGTCAAGGTAGCGAAAGATTGTCTTAGAAATAATAACGTAAGCGACAAAAAAAGAAAATCTCACATTAATCGAAATCTATAGGACGGAATAAAAAATCAATCCACATTAATCTAGATATTATGATTATGCATCAAACAGTGTGAAGGAAATATTATTAAGTTTAGAGGATTAAGCAAAAAAAGTGTTTTTATAGAGCTGATTACAAAAAATAAAACTACGGAGAAGTTTCTTTAATCGTGTAACTAATCGACATTTATATTCATCTCATCCTCTTCTTAACTTTTATAGTTGCTAAGAAAAAACGATCTGAAAATAGCTAAAAAAATTGTGTATCGACCTAAAGATTGACATGAATATAAAAAAGGAACTGACTTCAATGAAATATATATGTGACCACCCTGAGGTAAGTATTCCGGAGATATCACGTAACAAACATAGAAAAAAACATCGAATTAAGAACATTCTCCTTTTAAGGTAAAAAATGTTGTCCCTTACCAATCTTAACCTTGCACTTGTCCACTTTGGAGTTGTATTCGATGCAAAGGTTGCGCGCGCCTTCGATGCCCGACGCTGCTGGCTCTTCGAAATCCGTGTTTGGCGGCCATTGTACTAAAAATAAATTTGTAACTGATTATTATGTGTGGCTTTTATCCAGGAGAAATATCATAATAAGTAGATCACTATAATTTTTTAATTTCCCACACATACAATTACTAAAATATATTATTTGTAGTTTTTTTACGTAAACAAAACACACGATGATACATTAATTTGAAACGTCACATGACATCACGATTTTGTACATTCTATGCACAATGGTGACGTCATTAGCCCCACTCCTGAACTTTGTATCGCTTTATCTTGAAGAAGGAGAACTTAGGGAGTTTTTATTTAAAAAATTGCAAAAAGTACATGTTTATTATTAACTGGCTGACGGACTGAAAATTTACGGTTTTCGCAATTTTTCCTTTATCTGTATTCTGTACTATAAGACGTTACTTCGTACCAAATTTCAAGATTCTAAGTCTACGAGAAGTACCCTGTAGGTTTTGATTCCCGTGCGAGTTTCGAAAATTTGCGGCATAAACGGCTGTATGTATCTTTTGATTGGTTTGGCTTAGAAGTTTGATTTTTCACAGTTCTAAGGGACAGTAGACCTGAGTATTGGATATAAATTTTAGTTTGATCCTGAGAAAAACGGTCTTGACAGACGGACGGCCGGACAACAAAGTGATCCTATAAGGGTTCCGTTTTGTCCTTTTGAGGTACGGAACCATAAAAATAAAATAATTAGTTACAAAATTCATAAGTTCTTAATTCGACGTCACTTGCATTTTAATTTTCTATTAGTTACAAAGTTATTTTGAAGTTAAATAATTCAACTGAGAAAAATTAATTATGATGAAAAGCACTTGTTATATACTGCTGTTATCAATTATTCAAGTTGATAACATATTTTAATTTTCATGAATATTATTAAAGTTTTTACTTTTAAATAGGTATATGCAGGTCGAATTATAGACGTCCTCGGTGGTAAAAATAATACCGACGGTTATAAGGCTAATTGGTCTAAGCGACATTTTTTACGATATTGAGTTATATACATATTTGGAATCAGCGAATTTTTCTGCGTCTTTTGAATTAGGTTTCAAATTTTTATGAGCATATTTTTGGCGCTTAAACCCCACACTAACTTTGCTCTCATTTTGGACGTCTATGGTCTAACCGCCACAAAATTTGAGCAATATTTTGTAGTTGGTAACTTAGACTAGACCCAGAATCTTTCATACGTCGGTTGATTCATTTTTCCTACAACTAAGACATTTGACCTTTTGCTTGACTACATGGTTTTGTCACTTGAGACATTTTTGCTTTACGTAATAAAGATAGGCTGTGTCGCTTGAACCATTTTGCTTCCATTTTAATAAGAGGATCATTACCATCTTTACGTATTCATGATCAATCTTAACGATGGTATAAGAGCCTACGTCTAATATTATGATAGCAAGCATTCACTTTACTTGATTCTGTTTGAACATTTGTTGTTGTTTGTATTAATTTACTTTACTCCAGTTCAAGTTCACATTTTACTACTCTTTTGACATGCTAAATGCATAGGGACGCGTGTAGTTTATGTTATTTTTCCTTGTTCTGTTTCATATCCATATCCACATTTGAACTGATTTACTTTTAACTTGAATATAAATCACTGGCAGTTAGCCCATTTTTCTTTGTTCTATATTAAAATAATACGATGCATTTTGAGTCAAGCGACAATTATTTCATTCAAAAAAGCCTATATATTCATGAAAACTATTTAGGAAGGTGCAATATGTATTTACGGAAATACTGTATTGCTTAGATCAACATCCACGCAGTAGTTTTTTTTTAATGTTTTTTTTTCCGAAAACCGAAACTTTTAATCGCTCTCCTGTTACTTTAAAAAAATGTCGCTTAGACCAATTAGCCTTTTAACCGTCGGCTATTATTTTTACCACCGAGGACGTCTATAATTCGACCTGCATATACCTATTTAAAAGTAAAAACTTTAATAATATTCATGAAAATTAAAATATGTTATTGTTAGTCTTAACATTAGAAAATATAAAATTATAAAAAAATGAGATATACGATGACGAAATGCCCAGTAGTTCTCACATAGGCATGATAAATTATAGCATTTGAAACAGACGCCATTTTCTAGGTTTTCAACACAGTCATATCATCACATACATTGCTCTGAATTCAAAGTAAGTAGCTAAAGTACTTGTGTTATGGTATTCAGAGATAACGAAGGTACCACCAACACCCAGACCCGAGACAATGTACAAAAGTGGTTTTCTACACTGACCCGGCCGGTGATCGAACCCGGGACCTCAGAGCTGGCGACCACGGAGGTCGTCAAAAATTACGTTTTATTAATTTACATTAAATTACGGCTTTCGTCACAATGATGTCAGAGTGGATGTCAACGAGAACAATTACTTTTATACAGTACGGCGTTTGATGTCATTAGGTCCGACAAAAGGCGTTGCTTTTTAATAATGATAAGATATTGAGCGATCTTATTTCTTACTTACCAAAATTAGCGAAGACAAGGTTTCTTCTGAAAGCCTTCGAGTATTTAAAGAGGAGAGGCACTACAGCCACGTGGAACAAGAAGATACCGGCTGATATGGAGGCACCGAAAAAAAGCACCCTGGAATCATACAACGTAACAAATTGCATCTATTAAATTAAAAAAACTATCATCAAGTCATATAATAATACTGGTCACAGGCGTCTTCTGATGTAAAGAAGGAACGAGCATTGATCACCATGCTTGCTCATTGACGGTGATTGATTGGTGATTTCAGATTCCAGTTATTGGAATCCAGGTTTTCTCATGATGTTTTCCTTTACCAATTGTAATAAAAAATATATTAGGGCCTTATTTTCAACGATAGGTACCTATTATATAGGAACACTGTGTTGTAGCTAGACTATTTCTAAAAAGTGATGTCACACAAACAGGTCACTGATAAGTAGATAAGTGTTAGTGACACAGAATGTTTAATGAATAGCATAGCTGTTTATTAGAAGTATCAGTGAAATAACCTAAATACTGCAGTAATACAGTCCCGTGCTTGCCTTTGTCGGAGTCCCGGTTCGCTAAAGCGTGCTCGGCGGGGCTCCGGCAGACCTCAGTCCTTAAAGCCTACCCTACCCCTGATAGAGGAGTAAGTGTATAGAGCCTACCCCTAACTCCTTCGAAGATGGACGCGTTTGACTTCAAATCTGTATCCTACAAGACCTGTCAGCTGATCGGGTGACAAAGTGACCCCCCCTGTCACCTGCAGGTCAACCCCAGGGTGGACTATTGCTGCTTGCTAAAAAATAGCAATGCGGCTCAAATTTCCAACCACAATGAAATTATAATTATATTTGTATCATTATCTAGCTAGACAGTCGCAAATTACCATTTTAATCATCCAACCTCAATATTAAACAGATTATCAATAGTATTAAGATAAAACAATTAGCTCCTGATAATTAATTAGACAAAGAAAGTTGTTTTGTTACCAAGAGATAATTTAGTTGTATGGAACGGCTCCAAACAAATTAACGCATTGTAATTACATTTTTTTTTTTAATTATATTTCCACATGCTGTCTCTGAAATGAAATTTAAAAGCACCTGTATAAGGCTCTAAATGTTGTCTGTTACAAGATAGAATGCGTGGTTAAATTATGTTATTTTTTTTTAAGCCGCTCCTGCACTCTTACCCCAGAATACTCAAACGCAACTTAACTTTAAGTTGTTCTTAAATGTCTATCTTCGCTACTTTACACCTTAATGTGACAGAGATATCATGAGGCTTAACAGCGACTTAAAACTGATTGACATTTCAGTATTCGGCCATTAGTGTATCTAATCCTTGTTTAGCGGGGGGATTCACAAACATTCAATTCTATTCAATAACATTCAATTCTATTCTATTTTTATTCTTCACACACAAAGAACACCCAGACTTGGAACAAGCCATTGTGGATCACACAAATGTTGTGTATTATCTGTCTTAAATATCATGAGGAAACCTGGGTTATAAATATTGGAATCTGAAATTGCCAATCCACAAGAGAGCAAGCATGGTGATTAGTGCTTGTTCCTTTTCTACATGAGAAGAGGCCTGTGCCCAACAGTGGGACATTTATAGGCTGGTAATCAATTAGTAGTAAATATAGAATATACAAGGTAGGAAAATAAAAACAACAAACTAAATACCACTGAACAGAAACATTCTCTTACAAATATTAATGGAAGGGAATTTAAATCTAATTAGGAAAGTTACTTTTGTAATGGATACACTAAAGTCAATAAATTGGTTAAAAGGAATACTAGTACTACTATAAGTAGGTAAAATATAAGAAAACAAACCAAGCATCCTTTTACCTCATATTACACCATCATTTGCAAATGTGGTCTAAATTCCCCCATAGATAAAATTATTTGTTTTCCTTACAGACCATTTTTGGTTTTGAGATAAGTATGAATTCATATTAAAATAGAAATATATCAATCAGAATTTTTTTAAATGGCATTACATATTTGCCCACAATTTTGTAGGTGAAATAATTTTCAACAGTTGGGCAGAGGTCTCTCGTAGCTCCTAATGATGAGCTAACAAGATGTATGAAATTTATATTAATAGTTACTATTTAAAAGTGGTACATAGGCACCGATAGTTCGAAACTTAGGCATTTAACAGTAAAAACTTTCCAGGTCAACCTACTTTCTCTTCATAAAAAAATCTACAGTCCAGTGTTAAAATAAATGTAGGTTTTATTATTTCTACCTGAAAGATTTCTGCCCTTAGTTTCTACGCACAAATTTAAAAATAAATATTATTAAGTTATTTTTACTTACAGAACGGCGTACAGAAACACACATATCAACGGTCCTTTGTATTCTACCATGATTAGTAAAAAATTAAATGCACACTAATTTATTATTAATTTTAATTACAAAACCGCACACACTGATGATGAATATTAATGCGAAAACTAAAATAAATATTCAAACGTATACATGCGTCTACGTAAGGATTTAAGAAATGATAAAATAAATGGTGAATGAAACAGTTGTTTGAACTAGAATAACTTAGTTTTAATGAATAAATTAATCTTTTTATTATTAAATAATTGGTTTACGATCTAATTATTACAATTATTATAGCTAATCATGAATCGAACCTTCGAACTCTTGACGACATTTGATTTGACAGGACAAGCCAGACAACGTCATTTTCGTTATTTCTTCTCTTGACATTAATATTTTCGTTCAGAAATATATAAAAGTTTTGAGTTAGGAACGCCTTTTTAAATGGCGCAAATATTTTAAATCTATTTGATGACGTTCATTTGTATTTAAGATTGGGTTTTTCTAGACGTATAAGACCATAATTTCATATTTTTACAAGAAAGAATCGGTATTCTGATCAATTGAGTAGATAACAGTCAAAAATTACAATTATTGATAATTCATTTATTTTAAGACCAAGAGCTGAAAAAATATAATGAAATTAGAATAAAATAAAATAATAAAAAGATACATAAAATAAACATTTAATATCAGTCTAATGTGCATTCAAATGTAATGACAAATCACTTTCGTATTTAATGAATACGTCTTGGCCCAATTTTTAAACTCTTCATCTCAAAGGCCACGTCGTAAAAGTACTATACATAATAAATTATTATCTTGGTAGGTATATATAATATTATGTTTCATAAATCATTTATGTTGCTGTTTTGCCGGCACAAACACCATTTCATCAGCTAACCTCCGGTTTCTGAAAGGCTGATCAATTTAATCTTTTGTCAAAGCAACTTATCTCTGTGCTTGAATAACCAGAATAATAACAACCACTCACAGCGTTTATCATGAAGTTTGAATGGCGATTATCAAATTTTTGTGTTGATTAACATTTCAGAAACCGGGGGTATGTCTGACTTTTATAACATATGCGGTTTTTGTCTAAAATGGGTTACACGTTTCTCAAAGCAGAGCATTTAATTGAAAGTCTTGGCTATTTTCTATTATTTTTATTTTGTTTAGGTTTTTTCGTTTTTACAAAGATTACGCGAGACACATTATTTTTGCGGAATATCTTCATCAATGGTCGTTTCTTTCTTGGTGGTTTGACTGCTTCACCAGTCAACTTATCATAGACTTGTAAAACAGGATTAGTGTAACATCTTATTTCCAAAACTTCTGTCGTAAGAACTTTGTTCTTTATTTTTGCTGCTTTCAGTATATTTTCTATAGCTGGCGCCCAAAAATGGTATTTGCCGTAAACTTGCGCATAATTTGCAATGGCGCTGCCAACTATTCGAGCTTCATACGTCAATTCAACAAGTAAAATTGTTTTAGTTGCAGATAACTTTGTTATAATACTCTGTCCTGTTTTAATAGTGACGTGGCCATCTTTTGTTACACCAACAGGCAATTTAACTGTTCGCAAACTTTCATTTCTCCAATTATTCTCGTACTTTAAGTGTCCGTAGTTAAAATCTATATTGAGAATATAAGTTATTTCATCATTTGGAACCCCATTCTTGGACCAAGTGGAACTGACTGCGTTTTCCATGACTCTGTACATGCTTCGTTTTGATGTAATATTGTCAGGAGTATTGTTTATATGTTCATGTGTGCCCAAAACTACGTCTGTATTCAATATATCTACAACTCTAAATTTTATAACTTTTAGGCTTCTTTTCATTTCTTCCCATTCGTATTTTTGAAATATCTTTCCATACGGTGTTGGGTCTTTAAGGAATATATCATTTGGGTACCTCCCAAGTTCGACTCTCATCCCTTTATTAAGTTTTTCCATTGTTATATTGAAAAGAGTTAATTCTTTTTCCGTTACAACTTTTTTATCGTTTCCAGAATAATTTACGATGACATCGCTTTTATTTGAATGCACTGTCACGTTTATTGTTATTTTACAGTTCACTAAGTTTAATAAAAATGTTGAAATTAATAAACTTATAAGACATTTTTCTATATTTACGTATTTTCTTTCCATTGCAATTATTTTCTTGATTTAAACAATTTTTATTTAATCTCCACAAAATTAAAGACTGGCACAATGTTTATTTTTATTTTCACAATTTTATAACTGATAAATTTAGGATATTTCACTGCGAGCACAGAATTAAATGAATTTAAATTTAACAAGTTCCAATATTACTTATTATGATCTTATGTCCATTATACTTAGAAAACTGTTAATCCACATACGTTGTTGTAATTAAATAAATTGTTTATATAAATAATAATCTTTATTCGTACTTGACCTTATTATCTTGAAATGCGTAATATTTTCAATGAGTGGGGAATGATAAGGAAGTACTAAATATAAATAAAATGTGTCCATCTGTATAACTTAATTTTTGTTTTATTTGCTTACTTAATTCAAAGATTTAAGATTCCCAGACCTTATGAAAGCTCAGTACAATGTCAAGATTCACTAGTTTAAGGTTTTTAATTTATTTGTTTCAAGTAAGTACTTAATTTTGCTGGGTAGTTACCTAATTTACCGGACAGATTTAAAGTGCTGATAGACTTGAGCACTAAGAACATCGAGTGTTAGCTGAACAGAGCTAAACATCGCTACGAACATTTTTACGATATAGCGAACGCTCTCGGAAATGCATGTTTAAAAATGTATATTACATGAAGATGTCACAGAACAATGACAAAAGTGCTCAGCTCGACAAAAAGCTCGAAGCTATTTTTTGTCGTTTCGCTCGAACTCTTGCTAAAGCACTCCCGTTTATTTTCGGAATGATGTAATATTCTGGTTGTCATAATTGCAATAACTTGACGACTGTCAAAGATCAACTTATGACAGTCGGGATCAAAGGCTTAACGTGCTTTAATGTTTAAAAATAATCACCCATCCACGGACCAACCTCGGCGAGCATCCGTATATCTTACATTTAGCCACGAGACCCTCATGATATAACATTTACTAGAAAGCTCATTACAAGTGGACGCCAAAGTCTATCATCACCGTGTGGGATTAAACAAGCAAAGCAAGATACAAAACATGATAGTAATACTAAGAATCATTATCACTAAATAAGATTCATGGTCACGAATATTCCGTAGTACTATCAGTTATTTAAAAAAATCAGTGACGCTCACAACGTTAGAACAGAAAATGAATTTAAAAATATTCGTTGTAGTGATTCTAGTGCAAATAGTAACAGGAAAAATAACAATCAAAGTAGATGTCGATGAAAATAAAAATGTAACAATATCGTACTTTGGTTCCGAAACAAATTTAATAACAGACAATGATATGGAAGCATTTAATATTCCGATAGACCAAGGAATATTACATGATGCGGTGAGACAACACTTAGGGAAACGTCCAAAGGATGTTTTCCTTAAAAGTCCGACGCCTTGGGGAGATTTGTACACCAAATACAAATGGGAACAAGTATCAAGAGTTTTATCGATAAAATCTGCACGAGTGAAGTCCCTCACTAAACGTCCTATAGTCTTACTATCAGAAGATTTCCAAAACATGTCAGATGGACCCTCAAAAGTGAACACAGGAATCAGTCATTCAATAGAAAACACTATAACAACATCTTGGTCTAAAGAAAAAGAAATAACTGTCTTCCAAGAAATCGAATACGAATTTAATGTCGGTTTAGGTAAAATGTCGGGGACTACCGGTTTTTCCTACACTACCACTTGGGGTGTGACTGAGGAGAAGTCGAAAAAAGAAACTGTTGGAACGAGTTCTTCAATGGAAAAGGAATTAAAGCCGGGACAAGCTGTAACAGCGGTTTTGTCGGCAAGCGCCGGTTATTTAGAACTAGAAGTTGTATATAAAGCCTCATTACGGGGTAATTTAGCTTTAAATTATAAGAGAGCGTTTAGAGGCCATCATTTTTGGGGACCATTGATATCAGATGTCATGAAGTCTGGTGGAATTAAAAATGAAATAACCTTCAAAGAAACAGTTGTGTTCGGTTTTCATGTAGATGCTTCTGTGAAGGTGTATGATAAAAAGTCTGGACTTCCACTATAAAAGATATTGTAATAAGTTAGGAAAACAATTGCTGCTTAAAAAAGTATGTGTTCATTTCTAGTAAATTAAAGGTTTTGCTTAATTTGTGTTTGTGTGCCGTGATGAATTAAAGTTGTAAAATTTAAGTATTTTTATTTATCTTGACTTTTGCTATGATAAAACATAACTCCAGAAATCTACAGGGCATCCCAAAGCGGTAATTAGATGCCCAAAATAAAATATATATATTTATATTTGACTAGTTGTTTACCGCGGCTCCGCCCTCGTGAGTGTCGGTTATCGCGGCAAAAAGTAGCCTATCTACTTTTTCAGGCTCTAGACTATCTGTGTATCAAATTTTATTTAAATCGGTCCAGTAATTTTTTCGTGAAAGCGCGACAGACAGACTGACAGACAGAGATATTTTCGCGTTTATATTATTAGTACGGACTAGTAAGGATTACACATAAATATAAAAAAAAAACCGACCTTAATTTAATTTATATGGGACCACCTCTAAGGTATAGCCTATCAGTGACAAAAATAATTTTTAACAAACGTACAAAAAAACCGTCGTATTGAGAACCTCCTCCTTTTGAAGTTGGTTAAAAAGCAACTTATCTTCATCATCGTGACTTCTGATGGAGATAACCCATTACTGTTTTCTTTTGTTTTGGAAGAGATCTACGCAGTTAGCTTGAGCGCTGGCTTGGACTGCTTCACCGGACTTAAACCTATTTTTGTCCAGCAACAGCAGTGTCAGCTTCGCTTTTAAATATAACTAAAGCCTTATTTCCATTTAAACTTCAGATTAACATTGAAAAAATGATTGAAGGTTACCAGCACAGTTTATATATATCATGGCCTAAGGCCTTCTATCCTAAACTAATGTAACGTAATGGCAGTTCATTTTACTTTGGATTACAATAATGGCGCTCATTTGAGATGAGTGTCAACCTTTCATTTGTCGGCCTAGAGTTTAATAGGGTTAGTTACAATTAACAAATAATTTACTATGTTGTAGTTTGACATTTGAAACTAGGTAATAATCAGGAAAGATAAAAATAATTTGAAAAAGAAGCTCGCCTGAATAAATCCAGGATAAGGACCAAATACCAAACACCACATACCAAAACACTAAAGTAGAATACCGATTGGGTTTATATTTTTTCAATTACTCATTTAAGTAGTTAAT
Organism: Diachrysia chrysitis; assembly: GCA_932294365.1. Lineage (NCBI taxonomy): Eukaryota > Metazoa > Arthropoda > Insecta > Lepidoptera > Noctuidae > Diachrysia > Diachrysia chrysitis. The sequence goes on along the minus strand of OW028667.1, from coordinate 2,520,697 downwards.
TGTTCAGTTACACCGTCTTAACAATTAAAAAAATATTAAATTGCTTTTTCCAACTTTGAGATATAAATAAAAAATGTATCTTAAGGGCTATGTAGGAGCATACATCCGCAGGGCAGCTTGTGGCGAGCTGTTTGTGAGTGGCGACACAACGGACCTGAGTGCTCCAGGAAGTCACTCCTTAGGAGGGCTCCCAGCTCTTTCTTGCCTTAACTGGCTGGCTAGAGAGGGGTCGCTAGAGCTATATGCTCGGGGGTGGAAGTGTCTAATGGCGTAATAGCGAGGAAACCCGCTCCGGGTCCGATACTGTGACCCGCGATGGCGAAATCGGGGCCGCACCGCTCGACACCCCTAGCCGCTCGCACTGGTGTTGCCTCCTGCTGCCTATCGTGGCGGTTATGTTGGGGGGCCCATCTGGTGAGCTGGCGAGTCACCACCTGCCTATTTGATTGCATTTATATGTGTTAGAAGGCAGGTGCCATAGTTTTCCGATTTAGTTCTAATAACCAATCCACTAACATTTACCTACACATAACCTAAATTTTTACTTTCCATTCATAATTTACAATAGCTCTGTATCTACTTTGGACCATTCATGTCTGTTCTTCCATAGAGCAGAGGTGGATGGGCCCTAGTAGATGCCCCATCCCAGTTTAGAGTAAAGTTCTCAACAAGGCCACTGCGTGTTGGACCTGTGTCCCCACGTAAGCCTTTCAAAGGACCGGGTATTCTTAAAAATAAGAGATAGCCCGTGAAAAAAGAGAGAAAAAAATAAATAAACAATAATTATTTTTTATGCCTAATAAAACACAATGTCTAAATAATCACTAGTTCTTCCCACATTAGGTATAGCATCGAATTATATCATTTAAATCAGGCGCCATCTTCGCTAAGGCGTCTGACGTCAAAATTACGTCAGAGTCAATGTCAACGTACGTAAGGCGTATGACGTCATGACAAATGGCGATACTTTTATTTTAATAAATTATGAAAATAAAAAACTATTCATTACCATTATTAATTGGAACTAAATAGCATTTTCATGGAGGTTGACCATTCAAAAGCTCCTTCATCTGAAATCGTGATAGATACTTAAAGCTGAGGAGAATTTAACAAAGCATTACCTAACATACGACCATTTGTTTGATCACCATACAATTCTCTTTTGTTTGACATTATCATTGTAATCAAGAGACCTTGCCCTTAATAGATTAACTCCTTTTGTCGATGTCGTGATGATTTGAGCACAGTTTAACACGTTTCGTAAATAATTAAACGATTCCGGTTATAGAAGATAGTTATTTGTTCTTTATTCAATTCCGTTTGAACTGATTTCGGCATTACGGTATAACATTACAGACAAATTCGAAGAATTCAACAATTTTTTTTATTCGCCGGTAAAATGGAACTCAAAAGCAGTCCGGTTATTTTAGAAGGCACGCTTCTCCATCTTCTTAAGATAACGGAGTTCCTAGAGAATCCGGAAGGGCGGAAGACCAGCTCCCCTAGACAAGTGACATTTCGACAAGCGATAACGCAGATCGAATCGTTCAAATGTATGCAAGTGACAAGTCCAAATCACGTGACTTATCGAAATGAAATGTCATTTCCATACATTTAATGTCACTTAAGCGATTTCTATCATCGTTAACGCTTTTCGAAATGCCACTTGTCTAGAGGCTCAGTTTTTGTGTCGCAAGTTGGGAGAATCTTATTCAGCATTGGACCACGATAGGCTGAGCTGATTGATTTTAAAGGTTCCGTACCTCGAAAGGAAAAAAGAAACCCTTATAGGTTATCCGTCTGTCAGTCAGTCTATCTGCCACGATTTTTTTTTCTCAGGAACGCGTGGTTTCTACAAACTTTTCGAGCAATAGAAATTTAAACTTCTATGTCAACGCCATAAAAATATACCTAGCCATTACCTAATGTAAATTGAATTGAATTCCAAAATCCGTAAATTGAAAATTGTTGTTTTGTGACACAAAAAGTACGTTTTTGCGATCACAAACTTATATTTAAAGTTAGAAATTATATAGTGTCATACATCGATGTACGAGACAGCATTTTTCAACTGCTCAGTTAACTTTGTTTTTGGAGACTTAACCATGAAGATCAGAAGAAAAAATTACGAAACCGTCGGTGCGCGGGTCAGACTCGTACTTGTCAAGTTTTTCTGCGATAAATAATCTCCCTGTATAAAGTTTTTGGCAATTACGTTTTTACTGCATTTAACATAGATTATAAGATAGTATTCTAGATATCTTCTTTATACCTAAGTCCTAGGGCTTACATCAAAATACCTGCGCCACATTGACCTCAGTAAATCTAATTTGCATTTCTCACGACTTTATGTGTTGGATAATAAACGCCTGCAATCTATATTGCGACAGATGAATCTATACGGATGAGCTTTGGTTTAAGTGCATCTTATGTTTGTTATTATATTATTACTTAATCATTGTCAATCAGAAAACCTTTAATCGATCAGTATGACAGAAAAGAAAAGTAAATTATAAAGGATTGCAGAGTAAGACTTAAAAAGAGATGGATTGTGTTATGAAAAACGATTATATAATATAATATCTTGGGACAACTCACACTCGGCCATCTGATACCAAACGAGGCAGAGTCTGTATTATGGCAACCAGACAACTGATAAACATACTTATAAGTATGTAATATATATTAAATACATAATATTATAGATAGAGAATATGTATTAAATACATATTATAGATAAAAACACCCAGACACAGAACAAATGATCATGCTCATCACACAAAGATTTGTCTGGTTGAGAATCGAACCCACGAGTTCTGGTCTAGCATTCAGGGTCACGATCATTAGACCAACAAGCCAGTCAATATGAGAAAGAAAGGAGAATGCTGAGATGATGATGATGCTTTTCGAGAATGGAATCTAAGAAGTATATATATGTACGTGGTTCATCAATCCCAAATTAGCACAGAGGAGTTAATCGTGTATTAATTTCAATTTTAACTCCAATACAATGCCAATGGAAAATTAATATTAATTTAGCAGACACGGGATCGGAAAACGCGGCGTAGTACGCCCCCAGCCGACCGATGAACTAGAAATGGTAGCTGGGTCGGATTGGATGCGGAAGGCCGAGGACCAGGTGTTGTGGCACAGGCCTTAATATTAGAGTGTATTTGTTTTGTTTGTAATATTTTCTCTTTCTTTTAATTAATGTTTTCTCTCTCTAGTAAAACTTTAAGTAAGTTTAGTTTTATGACAGATTTTCGCCCGTGCCTTTGTCGTATTGATTTTATAATAAAAACGATAAAATATTTATAATCGGCTGTTGGATTCAGAGTATATCTGTAAAACTCTTTATTTAACTACCTTGCAAGATCTCCCTAAAATCTTAATTAGATACATTTCTGCCATCCATAGGCAACTAGTGGCCAGTGTCATCTTAGGTAGGTACCAAAATCTTGTTCTTAAAAGTACTGTCTTTAAACTTAGTTCGTCTCGGATCAAGCTTGCAATAAACCACGTACAATAGTTACTAAAACCAACTCAAACAGGTCTCTAATGTGGTGCAGCGTGAAGATACAATGTTACAATCTGGATCACTAAGTGTCGTCACACGAATACTATCAATGCACAATAAAACTACAACACAAACATAAAACACACTTCAGAAAATCACCACATATCTTTATACTAACCAAATAGAGTTGGAAATTGAATGGCAAGAGGTAGATTTAGATGAATATATAAGTTTGTATATAGCAGAGCATTGTTAAGATTTCTTGTATAAATAGTTGAGGAGCTTAGGATGTAACCATTCTAAGATCGAAGCTCATTTGGAGTTGTATCTTGATAAGGGTGGGTGTTTTAGGGTTTTAAGTTATTTTATTTGATGTAGACTATATTAAAGTACCTATAGTAAAAGGGGTTGTTTATTTAAAAGTATCTTCTTCTATCTATTAAAATAATTGGAAGTTCTATCACATTATAAATAGATTTTAGTGGACTGGGGGGAAAAATGTTTTACTCAAACAGCCCCCCCACAGTAACTTATAATATTCAGTCGCGAATAATATATTTGTAATAAAATCATTTATGAAATTATCATTTTTTTAAAGCAGTGAACTTTCTCCTACACTTAACTCATATTTCGAAAAATTTTGTTAACTTTATCCTATTATCTTCTTAGTCTTTTCAAAATTTTACAAGTATTTATTTTTTAATAAGCTGTCGGCTTCTCTTTACAGATATTTCTGGAGCCAGACAAAAATACAGCAAAATGAAGGTAAGCATAAAACTTTATAGTTTTAATACAATATTTGTCCGTCAAGTTTTGAAAATATGGGGCAACTCTATTATATTTTAATAACATATATATTTCACAAAAAAATAAAAGCATAACACTTAAGTCAAACCAAATTATTTCTTTTTGTAACTAGGATAAAAATAATCACATTTACAAGTCACATAAAATGAAAATGAATTTAAATTGAGCTCGCTAGATACGACATTTGCTAACTAGGTACCCTGAGAAGAAATGTCCATACAAAAACAGGGTTCACAGCCTCTTTAAAGTCCAGAAAATCGTAGTAATTTGAATATTGTTTAAATAAATTCAGGATAAGCTAATAATCACAGTTTTTGACGTTTCTCTCAATCAAGTTCATGGGTTTTCTTTATTTCAGGTGTTTATACCACTCCTGTGCATCGCATCACTAGTTCTTGCTGAACCACCAGTTGGGTAAGTAATCAAAACCACAAGTACCGTGTTTTATTATAGGTATACAAAATTAAACATGAGTAAAGGACAGGAAGAAGGGGAGGCTTTATACATTATTATACCAATCAGTGAGTGATTATAAAAAGAAAAAATGATAAAGTCAATTAAAAATAAAAATTGAACATGAACATTAAAAAAAAGGTCAGAAAAGCCTTTGAGCGCGGCCAAAGAAACGACTCTGAGTGAATCGCGGCGTCGTGTTCACATACTGAGTGCGAGCCACGTACGAATTGAGCTAACTGCAAATCGTCACTATAATTCGTACGCACCTTAAGACTCACATAAATAAATAGTAAGGAGAATAAAACTAAGTCGGTAGTTAAAAGTTTTCTAACCAACACATTTGCATATGTCTAATGTTTCCAACTTAACATTTACAGAGACGGCTACCCATCAGCTCGCTCCAATCATCACCACGACCACGACGACCATGATCAGCATGACCACCATAATCATCAAGATCAAGGCCAGGACCTCCAAAGATCCCTTTCTCAAGAGTACGGACCTCCCAACAGATCTTTTGGGACCTCCCGCAACTCTCTATCCACCGAATATGGACCTCCTAATGCTAGAACTGCTAACTCTCGTTCTAGTCCATCACAGACCTACGGAGTACCAAGTTTAAGAAGTCCATCTCAAGAATATGGGGTTCCTGATGCTAGAAATCAGATTTCATCTTCCCGAAGCCTTTCAACTGAATATGGGGTCCCTGATGCTCGGAGCGAACCCTCAGCTGAATACGGAGTTCCTAACGTCCGCAGTCCTTCTCAGCAATATGGTCCTCCTGCTTCAAGAAAGGGTCTGTCTCAAGAGTATGGTGTCCCATCTTTGAGGTCCGATGCTGGGTCGAAATCTCCGTCAACTCAATACGGTGCACCGGAATTCCGATCGACTCCATCTGAAGAATATGGCGTACCGTCTCAAAGAAGCTTCGGTGGGAGAGCGCCATCCAAGAAATATGGACCACCTACAACCCGAAACTCTCCTTTTGCAAACTCCTTGTCCCAAGAATATGGAGTCCCTTCTGCCCGCAAAGCCGATTCCCATAGCTTCTCCTCTCCTAAAAGCAAGTCGAAATCTTTCGCCAGCAGCTCAGCCCGATCCTTTAAGCCTCAAGAAGGTCGTTCTTTCAAATCAACTGACCCCCATGCCTTTGGTTCTCGTTCACCATCGAATAGTTATGCTGCACCCAGTGCAAGGAATTCTGGATCTTATTCTCAGGAGGCTAAAGCTCTTTCTCAGTCGTACGGCGCGCCTGCTCAGCGTGATCTGTCTGACACCTATGGAGTCCCAAGTGCGAAGAGCTTGGATCAGGAGTATGGCGTACCCTCAAGCCGCGCTGCCGATCACAAGACTACTGCTATTGCCTCGTCTTATACTTCTGCTTCGGCCAGGTGCTTATAATTTTTACCAGACTTATCTGGATAAGAAGTATTTTATTTATGTTTATCCAAGTCATTAATTGCTTGCATACCAAAATTTACCAAAGACGGCTCATAAATTTTTGCGTCAATCAAACTTTGTAACTTCCACGCAACTTACATTACTGGGAAGTTGTTTTCCCATTATAACTTTGACGAATAAAACTTTTTCTTCCCAGGTCTTCTCCAGTGGACTCCTACAGCGCCCCTGCTGGCCACGACTCCATGCCGTCCGAGCAGTACGGAGTGCCAGACCAGGACGGTGAAAATTCCGACGAAGGTTACGCAAACGCCAGGAATGCTCTCGAAGAACTTCTCAACCAGGTTTGTACAAAATTATTTCTTAAGCCTAATTACAGAAAAATCTTGAGTAAATCCCATAATTAAGTACTTTTGAATAATACCGAACATATTTAGAAATGAGGTTTTTAGAAGCAGACTATTATGTAAGTCATCAAGCTACTTACTATATTTTTTTCTAAATCTGTTCTTTCTCTATCTTTGTCTACCAGCAAATAAAAAATACATTAAATCTTCATTAAATTAACAATAATTTTAGACTAACAATAAAATTAAGTACAAGGGTATTTTTACCCGCGATGGAAGGGAGATTGGTTTTTTATATCTCTGTTGTATACATTGAAAGGACGACAGTTATTTTAGTTTCCTATTAACAAGAAACAATCAATTTTGTCCCAGGAGCCAGCCAACTACGACTTCGCATACAAAGTGAACGACTACGAGTCAGGCAGTGACTTCGGCCACACCGAGTCGCGGCAGGAGAACAGGGCTGAAGGATCTTACTTCGTCGTGCTTCCTGATGGCACTAAGCAGGTTAGCATTCAATATTATTACTGGTCTAAATGTATAGAATACAAATATAGAGTACAAGGACTGACTTGAGCATAAAAATCATTACAAACATTAGATGGACCATGCAATGGTTTTATGGTCCGCATGCAAAACAGTATTTAACTGGGATTTTACTTTTTTGTGGGTTTAAGACAGTAAAAGTCTTACAACAGTCCTTTGCTTTACAAAAAATTGGAGCATTTCCATTTAGTTTTTAATACTTAGGTTAAAATGCAGGTTAATCTAGAAGATATCGCAGAAGCAACTCAAATTGTTTAATCATCATCGCTTCTAGGTGTTCTTCAGGAGTGGCCCGCTGCTACACTGGAGGTTGTGGGTTCGATTCCCATCCAGGACAAATCTTTGTGTAATGTGCATGATCTTTAGTTCTGAGTCTGGGTGTAATTTATCTATAATATGTATTTAGAAATATATAAGTATGTTTATCAGTTGTCTGGTTTCCATAATACAGGCTCTGCCTAGTTTGAGATCAGATGGCCGTGTGTGAGTTTTCCCAAGATATACAACCTTATACAACCTTATAATAAGGCATTGGAAGTTTAAAAAATATGTCAGACGTCACAGATAAATGATATTTTTATATACAATGATTGTTATTTCCAGGTGGTAGAGTACGAAGCTGATGAGAGGGGATTCAAGCCGAGGATCTCAGTGGAACCAGCAGACCTGGCCCGCAACGGAGGGTACGACGAGAATGCTGCCGACCTCGACAAGTCTGAAGATGGACCTTATTGATTACATAGAACTGGTTTTGTAATGGATAAATGAGAAGCAATTTGTTACAATACCTACATCTTAGGAGAACTCTTCACATCAAATGTTAAAAAAAAACCCGTCTACTGAAACTAAACTTAACTTTAAAGAGGCGTTCCAAAAATATATCTGTCACTACATAACACCTTAAAACGACTGAAACAGAATGAGACTGCTACTTAAAATTGAGTTGAGTTTGAGTATTAGGCCATTGGACTCTTAACAGTGTGTTCTATTTTCTTAATAGTGTTTTATTTTTAATTATTTACTTATCTTTTGTTTTATTGAAGCTAAGATGTTTTAGTTTATCTATGGTTAAGTTTTTATTAACCTTTATTCGTGTGAAAAGAGCTATGTATTTTGTATAATATTGACTAGTATATAAAATAGAACGAAAGATATTGAATTGTCAAAAGATTACAATCTTTAATGGTTTTGGAAAGTATGACGGACTATATTGCCAGTGGCATTTGCTTCTCAATTTATTTTCTTACTGTGATTCTGTGTTATCCAAATGGCTATGGAAAAGGATACGATGCGTTTAAAATACTCAATTATTTATTGAATTTAGTAAATGTAAAAATAAAAAAAAAAAACGAGAAACGTACCTCATAGTTTGTAAGTTGCTTGTGTTGTAGTGTTTTAGTGCAAAATATAAATCTTTTGTGATAAAAAACTATTTATTTGTTTACTTTTATTAAATTACCAACATATAACATATAGGTCCTGTAACATACTGCACTAAGAAAACCTATGAGTACCTACCCAAGAAATAGTCGAAATGTGAAAAAAAATGTGTTATTTTTTTATATCTATAAAAAATAAAAATATCTATAGAATGTACTCCATGTTCCATGTGTCATTTGTTGTTTATTATTATTTTATGAATCAGAAAATGATTATGAGTTCTAAGTAATAATTTAGACGTAATTGGGTATTTGACAGCATGTAAAATATAGAATCTATTGATCTATCTATATGTCCAATATTGAATATGAATTTTGGAAACGAAATACACAATTAAGAAAAATATGAGACATTTTAAGAGAAAATCTGCAAAGAGAATGTTTTTTTTGTCTACTTTAGTCACGTTATCGTAAACAGCTGTGATTGGCCGAATGGTTGATGACGTCAACTACTTGTAAACACAACACGTTGCTGTCTTAACAGTAGTCAACAACCAAAAGTTTACAAGCAGGTGATGTCACGATGACATGAGGCGCCATATTGTCAGGAAAGCGTTTCCGCGGGATATTTAAATAATATTTTTTGTTTTCGTTTTTTCTTGCGCTATTATGTAAAGGAACGTAAAATATAGATTGTCTATAGAGCCATACATCACTGATTAACGTCGAACAGTTTAAAAAAAACCTGTCAAATACTCGAATAAAAAAAATAGACCCGAATGTCAAATAATTAAATCTCTAAATAAGTAATTATATGAATAAAAAAAAATAGTTGATATTTATTGATAACTAGTCCATTTACTAGATAATCTGAAATGTTTGTAAGGAATAGGGTAAAAAAACGACAATATCTAAAGTACCTACCTACTTATCAATCAGGTTTTATTAAAAAAACAATTTAATTACACACAGTATACATTTTCGTGTATATACCATTGTATTCTAATTTATCAAGAGTCAAAACCATTCACAAAAAAATCTGCAGCAGACATGCAACAGGAAACAAAAAAAAACACAGACTGAGTCTAAGATATTTAAGCTAAATATACAACTGTTATCGATGTGAAAGAATTTTCAAAAACATTTCAGTAGTTCCACAGATTACTTACTACAAACAAACTCAAAAAGTTAACCTCTTTATACTTTTTATAGTATAGAAGTATAGATTAATTTTAATGTTATTAATCTTTTAGGAAGTTTCCGACGATTTCAGAACTTAAACGGTGTCCTCAATCATGAATGTAGACGAGGTGGTGACGTCATATTTTTTTTTAGATGTAATATCACACATTATTTAGGTATAATATACTAGCTGTCCCCCGCGACTTTGTCCGCGTGTTTTAGTTTAAACGGTTTTTCAGTTTACAACATTGTTCATTTATGCTCTGCTCCTTTTGGTCGCAGCGTAATGGTATATAGCTTATAGCCTGCCTCAATAAATGGGCTATCCAACACTGAAAGAATTTTTCAAATCGGACCAGTACTTCCTAGATTAGCGCGTTCAAACAAACAAACAAACAAACAAACAATAATGTATAATGATAAATCTGCACTATGCTTTACAGGTTGGCGGCGACATACGTAATCTTATCCCAGTTCCCAGTCTATATCCAATATATAAGTAAAATCCATTAAATAAAGTATCTAATAATTTATTTTTTTGCTAGACTATCTGTCTTGCATTGAAAGGTTAAAGATTTATGCGTCGTTCCTAAAAGAAGGTAGAAATTTCTAAACAAAACGAAAAAAAATCTACCGTCCGTAAGCAAGACGAATCGTTTCTTGTATATAGGAACCGGCCATAAATAACCATTTTTTTATAGCCTTTTATGTGTTCCACTGCTGAGCAAAGGCCTCCCCAATTTGCTCCAGGATCTTCTGGCTGAAGTCGCTTCCCACCAATCCGGCAAATAGCTATCGATATCGTCTCGCCAGCGTCTTTTCGGCCTACCGTTACCGGCCTACGTTTTCGAGTTTCGTTAAAATTATTTTGCGATCTCATCACTTCCAAAATTTTCCATTATAGAGAGTGTTGCTTTTTCATTCAATTATATACAAATTAAATATTTTTGTCATTTTTTAAATCTTGTTAGAAAACGCACAGATAACACATACTGCATTCGTTTTATACCGTGTTTTAATAAAATGTCGTCATGCCATCACCACCCTGAATACTCTGCATCCGTAATGGATGCAGTTTATAGAACTGATTATAGAATTAGCCGAAAGCTCCTGATTTCCAAAGAGATAACGATAAATTGGTTCTTATTCTTCTGCCTAGCATTTCATTAAGCTGTTAATATTACACTAGCTATAGTCAGCTCCGCCTACGTGGGTGATGCGGCAAAAAGTAGCTTCCTTTCTTGGAATCCAATCTAACCCTATACCAAGTTTCATCAAAATCGGTTCACCGGTTTAGACGTGAAAGCATGACAAATAGATAGACAGGAAGACAAACAGAATAACTTACGAATTTATAATATTGGTATGGTTATAGTAAGTTTATAGTATTAAGTAGTATGAATAGATATTCATAAGGAAAGGATGAAGCTTAAAAAAAAGATAAGTAAACTACAGAGTGTAGTAAGCTACATATCGAGTATGAACTGCAGACACTAGTGTGAACAAGTAAAATCGTAAAATTTGTGTCAAAATAGAGCACGCCGTTTTATTAAAACTATCTCCAAACCTAATATTACCCTAATAATATTGGGACCATCAATATTTTCGCATCACCGTCTGTCGTCGCACGGAAAATCACTTAAATCAGTAAACGAGAGTAGTACTTACAGCTAAAAATGTGCTTACGCTCGGCACTACGAGCTGCTAGCGATGCGCGCTCTCTATGCTAGTCTATGTTTGCTCCCACGGCTGAAGCAACTGCTTGTTACATCTCCACGGCCCATTTACTTGGAAATACAGTAATTAATATTTCTCTTTACAATTTTTGCTTAATATCATGTCACCAATACAATTCATCAAGCAAGCCTAGAGGCCCAATGTCTAAGACCATAGTAATTAGTAGTTAATACAGAGTAAGGTCAGGTTGCAGATAATGCAGTGCGTAGTATTAGGAAGTCTCTGTCGTGAGTACATCCTTGAGAGACATATTGGTGGGTTAAAAAAAGATACGGAGACGTGTTAGGTTGACAAAAATTTTGGTTAACAAAAGTGTAGTTTCTTTTTGGATTTTTTGACGTCATGCTTAGTTTATTATTGTCATAAAGTAGGCAGAGATGAGATGATTTTTTCTGCGGATTGTTTATTTTTCTATTTCTGTTTTTGAGTGTTATTCGTTCCATTAAAAAAGCTATCTTAAACAGCAGAATTCATATCGATGAAAAATTTGATAAGAGATGAGAGATTTTTTTAATTTTAGTTAAACATATAAGGAGACTTATACCCTAAACGCACAGAATACCTCATTTAACATAAAAAAGTTAATCCGATTAGTTAAATAAGACAATTATTGTTATTTAAGGCATTTGCTAAATACGGACTTTTAAGAATGGGGATGATGACCATTCTTTAATGTCCTTTAGACAGATTATTGAATAATATGAGACACATTTTTTTCGTATTTTATGTTACGACGACGATACATTGATTTAAAATGTCGCATAACTTCACAATTTCGTGCATTTTGTGCGCTAGGATGACGTCTATTCCCTACTACTGAACTTTAATTTGCTTTATGTACTAAGTGTTTTTTTTATTTTGGAAAGGCAAAGTATACGTACTTTATTTTTTTATGATCTAACTGTTTTTGACTTTTCATATTAGATTTTGAGTTGCTGACTTCATCCTAATGTCAATCAATTAACATACAGCATAGTTATTTTCTCAATCACTTTCCTGAATATGCATATATCAATTCAACCGTGCCCAAAATCAGAGTATCTACAACAAACTCGATCAAAAGTTCGACTCGCGACACCACCGCCGCCGCGTCCGCACATGAGTAGGGACTCTTATTGAGTCTGAAACTAGTCGGGCAATCCCGAGAATATACGTAGTACCTAAACTGTTTTGTTCTAAATAATCTACAACTAAGCCAAAAAATACAATAAAGGTCTACTCCATGCAATCATTAGTCTCCAAACTCGCTACACCTTGAAAGCTCATCTTTTATTTGTCTAATGAGCGACAATATTTCATCCCCTACCTTTTGAAGCTAACTCGTATATAAGCTACATACAATGGCTACTCAGTATCACATCACATTTGGAACCGTCTCATCTTTACATCTTGATTTCTTAATCAGTGTCGCAATGAAGGTACTTGTTTTATTTAGTTTCTTGTTTTAATTATCAAGTGTTGGATTGCAGTGTCTAATGGCTAATTTTGGTCTGTAATATTTCAATAAGCTACATCTGTAAATTTATTTTAAATTTTGAGATTATTTTTTAAATACAAAATAACTAAGTGTGCTGTGTGTGAGCTACATCTATACACTACACCTATATAATTCTTACTCTGATTTTCAAATCTATTACAATAGCTTTAAAGTTTACAATAGATAATATTTCGTGTTGTACATACTATAAATTACCATGTTGTACATACTATAAATTATCATATAAGTTGCTACCTATTTTGATCCTAACTGTAATACTCTGTTTCCGAAATTCGTCTGCTTCTTCCTTGCCTACATTATAGAACAAAGTCGCTCTTGCTCGGAGCTTGACATTGACATCGCCTTTATCTCAAACCAGTAAAGTTGACTTTGGTAGTACGTTTTTACTGCTGACGTGTGACCTATTGTACTTATCGTAACCTGTTTTGCAGGTGCTTTACAAAGCACTTGTCTCATTGGTGTTACATAATTACACTTTACTTACAATGATTGTACTTAGGAACGTATTTCCTTGCTTAGTTTTTTAAGGTTCAGTAACTCGAAAGGAAAAAACGGAACCTTTATCAGTATCACTTTGTTGTCCGTCCGTCTGTCTTTCTATCAAGACCCTTTTTTAACACTTAAATTTAGAAATATTCCGTCAACCGTTGATCTTTGGTAGTCGTTAAGTCATTGCAATTCTGACAACCAGTCTTACTTTTGGATACTGTGTTACCCCGTAAAATAGGTTATGAAGGGCATAGGCAGTCGCTCCATATAAAGTACGGAATTCAGCTGAAACCGGTAAGACTGGAAGCCGACCCCAACATGGCTTAAGAAAAAGGCTTGGCAAAACAAGAAGAAATTAAGAAATATTCTCGATGAGGCTCGATAGTGGAAAATCGTCCGATGGAAACTATGGTGTTTATCTTCAGTTTAACCTTTTATAATACACTCTTGCTTTTCAGACTTTCTTCGCAGCTGTTTTTCTCATCGCCCTGGCTGTTGCTGAGCCCCCACCTTCAAACAGGTAACTTCTGTTTATTGTTACCCCGGTCACTCACATGCGCGCAAACATTCGAACAAGGTTCCCGCGCTTTGATGTCTGTTAAAAAACCGACACAGCTTGGAAATGATATCATTTGCAATTGTCGTCCTACACCTGGGTTTGCGTATTTGAGTGAGCGGCATAAAAATGAATAATTGTAGTCCAACTTGTTTGTCTTATTTTGAATAATCGATTTGCAAAATGTGTCAAAATTTGCAAAAAGAATTGAAATTAATTCGAGAGTAACCCCCCAGATTATGAAAGGGTTTCTATACAAAAAAAAAATAATATAATAACATGCAACTAAAAACCCTTTTTTACTTAATGTGGCATTCCAACACATGCCTGGAGTAGACTAGTTTATACTAAAATTAACATTGATACCGGCGGTACTAAAAATCCTTCCGTGACACAGAAGAGCTCTATTTCTTTAAATATTATCTAAATATTCAATATATTTTAAACCCGTACACAGTAGGTACAGATTTTCTTTTGTCTAACCATTTCTGTCCCTCTACTGTGGACTAAGCTGAACCAATTACTATCAAAGGAGTCCAGCTCCTCTCGCCATTTCTGACTGGGCCTACCGTGATGTCTCTTGCCATTTAGAGGCACCCATTGGGACGTTAGTTTGGCCCATTGGTAGTCTGAATTACATAGAGTATTATAGAATTACGTCAAATTTACCAAACACTCCATCAATTAATACTTCCATTTTCCAGCTACCTCCCGCCTCCTCCATCAAGCCGCGGTGCGGGCTACCCTCAGGGCGCCGCCAACCAGTTCGGGCCCCAGGTAGTGGCCGCGCGGAACCTGGACGGTGCTCACGCTGGTCACGCACGCAGTGGTCATGGAGCTCCAGCTAACGTTTTTGGAAGGTATTTACACATCTTATACAATCTAGTTATAAGAATTGCGATTCAATCAGTATCGGTCCACTGCTAGACGTGGGCTTGTCCCAAGTTGCGGCATAACACTCGGTCTTAAGCCTTCCGCATCCAGTAGGCCCTTCCAATCTCGACTAACTCACGATAATATCCTAACATTTCTCAATGTTTTTTAAGTACAACAGTACACTGTGTACACAGTACTACCACTACTATCCTAAACTTTTATTGACTGGCTTATTAGTTTAGTGGTTAGTGACCCTGACTTCTAAATCGGAGGTCGTGGTTTTGATTCCCACCCAGGTGTGATGCGTAGATGGATGTGTATGATAATTTGTTCTGTGTCTGGGTGTATAATATGTACTTATTTAGAAATACATAAGTATGTTTATGAGTTGTCTAGTTGCCATAATAAAGGGTCTGCCTAGTTTGGGATCAGATGGCCGTGTGTAAGTTGTCCCAAGATATATATTAGCCTTTTCCAACCTATGTTGATGTTCGCTTATGGCTTCAAAGGGTTCAAGCTGTATTCCAGTAAAATTACATGATGTTGATATATCTAACACTCACTCTAGACTGATGTATCTCTGTAAACTTCAACCTCTAATTTACATAATACTACGTTACACTAAGTTTTTAATACCTGGTGTTTCAGATCAGGTCCTCAAGAGCACGGCTCTGGTGCTCATGGAAGACTCGCTGGTGAAGAGACAGCTGGATACGACCACCACGCAGCCGCCTTCGCGAGGAACGCTTTAGAGGAGATCAATGCTGTAAGTAGATGAATATTTAATAAACAAAACCACTTTCAAGAAATCTGTTAATTTAAAACTTTATGTACTTATGTATGTCTGTCTTTACAACTTACATAATAAATTAACCAATCATCTACTTCGCAAACCTATCAATAATACCTTGCTCTAATGTACCAGGAGCCAGCGAACTACAACTTCGGTTACATGGTGAACGACTTTCACGAAGGCACCGACTTCGGCCACCACGAAGAGCGGCAGGAGGAGCACGCGCAGGGACAGTACCACGTGGTACTACCCGATGGCAGGAAACAGGTGGGGAATTCATCCTATTATACAACTGTTTAAGATTCGGTATCTGGGTGGTTACTCTTGAATTAATTTAAATTCTAAAACAATTCCAATGCATTTGCTATTCTAAACTTATGTAAATTTTGTTTTATTGGAATTGAAATTAATTGAAGATTAAAAGCGCTGTATGGAGCCCTTATCTATGAGCTCATAACGATTTTATAACATTTATTGCATCTCTTGGTATTTATATATCTAATTACGTCTTCGACAAGTTAATCTGTTCCATGCGTTGACAATCCTACCATTGTATTTTAAATATGCATTCCCTAAAGTTCCACTTGGGCTTTTTGGAAAATACTAGGTACATAACTATGATTTAAAAGCATCAACAGAAACAAATGTTCTATGGGTTGTCTACGCATTAGTTTCTTATCCTTGAATTTAACATGTCTGTCCTTTCTGATTATATAAGATAATTAAGATACACTATTTACCGACAGACCGTGAGCTACGAAGCCGATGAGCGCGGTTTCAAACCTCAAATCTCCTACGAAGATTCCGAAGACCTAGCCCGCTCCGGCTACGATAGCAACGCCAACAATGTCCGCAGCGGTAACCATGGCAACAGCAAACAAGATGGCGGTTATCACGGTAATCAAGATGGCGGTTATCACGGTAACCATGGTGACAACGCCCGCTCTGCCGGCTACTGACTCAGTTACCACCTCATAGATTTAATTCTATTTTTTATTTGTATTTATTAGATTATTTTAAAGCACGATTTTGTACGTTTTTTTTTAATAAAGCAAGTATATATTTTATAATTGATATTTGTTTATTTGTATGTTGGATTAAATCAACCTAATGTTATAGTAACAACTTAAAACTTGATAGGTAACAAACTAATAGGCAACAAATACCACAAGTCAAACTAAGCTAATCAGTAAGAAGCCTGATTTCCCTACGAGAGAGGATATTAAAACTACTAAAACGTATTTTACGGTTTTCATTTCTTATCAGACATGATGTAGGTAGGTACACAATTTCATTAAGCTTGATAAAATGTTTATTTTCACGTCAAGTCTTAAACATTTGACAGCTAATAGAAAACCTGCCTTAGAGGAATAATTAAGTAAACTTTAGAGTGATCGAGTATGAACCGTTGGCACTAGTATGAACATGTAAAAGCGTAAAATTTGGGTCAAAACCCAGCACACCGTTTTATTAAAACTATCTCAAAACCTAATAATAGCGAAACCATTGATAAAACGTCTGTCATTGCACGAAAAATCACTTAAATCAGTAAACGAGCTTTGTACCGGCTACTAGCGATGCGCGCTCTCTATGCTTGTCTATGTATACTCTAAGATCTGCCCCTCCAGCTAAGTGGCATTTCTACAAGCGTTGACGCTGATTGAATAGCTTAAATGTATGGAAGTGAACAGTCTAAGTTTGTTTTAATAAATCGGCACGCTCTGTTTTGAGACTATTTTTACGACTTTACTTGTTCATACTGGTGCTCCATACTCTGTTAGGCACACTAAAGTTTACTTTTTTTTTACTCTAAGGGCAGATATATGATATCACTACTTATGTATTGTTATTAAACCAACAATTAAGTACGTATACTTATATTTACTTTAAACTTGAACAATACAAAGCGTTCAAGAGCGTCCAAGCGTTTAATTGAATCTATATTAATTACTTAAATATATTCTCAATTTCCGCGTTTACTTAGCTGATTGAAGATCACTTGAAGTATTTGTTCTAAGATTTGCGTTTACTTAATGATTCACGGTGATTAAGTAAATTAGTTTTACGCAGTTTAGCAAATTTAACAATATACGTAGATATAAGATGATGGGCAAAATTTACTTGCAAAAGCTTTATCATCTATTCTCACCTAATACCTGAACAATCTATAAAAGAAAAATGAATTAAACTCATACACAATGTAAACTCACACTTTTATATACGCTCACACACACACACACACAAACTCACACTATAACACATATACCAATCGCACTAATACACATAATTCACTCACATAACTCACGCAAGTGCGCTCCTTTTTTATTTTTGTATTTTCTTTTATTTTAATAAAATATTCTTCAATTGCATACCTACTCTATATTATGTTAAGTGGAAGAGCGGAGTCACTTAATACAAGCATCATCTTGCTTAAAAGGTGATCTCCAAATCATGTCTGTCAAAGCTTTATGTAATTGAAATAAACATATTTTTTTTTTATCTACTTAGGTATATTGCGTTTTCTGTTTAAAAAAAAACGGCCAACTGCCAGTTACACTCGCGCAAGAAGGGTTTCGAATGTTCAGGGTGTGGAAAGTTTATAAAAATCAAGGTCCTGAGTCAACACGATAAAAAAATATAGGCAAATTTATATTTTCGCAAAAAAAAAATATTAATATTTACCTTGATTTTTTTATTGTTTTTATTTTTTGGATTTTTTATTTATTTCGCTGTACCTTGCTTTTTGCCAAATCTCGTGATTCTAGGTCAACGGGAATAACCACATAGGTTTTTGACACAAAACCTATAGGATACTTCCGGTTGACCTAGAATTGTCATCTTATAGGGGTTAATTTTATAACTTTGAGGTACGGAATCCTAAAAAAAAATTGCAGCCTGACCAGCCTGATTTTAGCAATAGTTTATTTCCAACCGTCATATTTTTTTTTTCTTTTAAACCCAAAAACAGGTGAATCATGGAAAATCAGGGTGCCTATGAGGCCAAGTTTCAAAATCGGCAAAGGGTTTTATAACAAACACTACATTCGTTGCAATGCCACGTTAAGCTAAAATGTTTTATTTAATCTAAATCACAATAATCAATATTCATTCATTCATCATCATTCATCGTTGGTATAGATAAGTATAAACAAAGCCTATTTCCTGCTAAACAAAATAAGTAACATGTTCTATTTAAATTATGCAAGGAGTTAAAAACTTTAATGAATAAAGACAATGTGATGAAATGCCCGAACCACTAACTATGAAGCAATTATAATTATCAATGATTTTACCTGAGAGAATTAATAAGTAAAGTATTGACTTCGCATATCGAGTACGAACTAGGCACTATTAAGAACAAGTAAAATCGTAAAATAGGTGTCATAACAGAGCGCGCTCTTTTATTAAAACTATCTCAAAACCTAATATACCTTAATAATAACGGGATCATCGATATTTCCGCATAAACGTCTGTTGCGCATGGAAATCACTTATATCGGTAAAGCGTAGTACTTATTTAATTACTTTTACATAGTTATTTAGAAATACATAATATATTTAACCCACAAAACCCTTTTTACGGTTTGACTGTGGGATCAGGTCTCCCACAGTAATCTTTATAAAATACTAGCTGTCCCCCGCGACTTTGTTCGCGTGTTTTAGTTTCAACGGTTTTTCACTTTTGCAACATTTTTTATTTATGCTCCGCTCCTATTGGCGCGTGATGTTAAATAGCCTATAGCCTTCCTCAATAAACGGACTATCCAATACAAAAAGAATTTTTCAATTCGAACCAGTAGTTCCTGAGATTAGCGCGTTCAAACAAACAAACAAACAAACTCTTCAGCTTTATAATATAGATATATTGTATAATTATGTATATCTATAGGTACTTATACTATATATTATATACTTACAGCTATAAAATTTGCTTTCGCTCGGCACAACGGGCTACAAGCGATGCGCACACTCTATGCTTGTCTATGTATACTCTAAGGTCTTGACTAACTTTGATATCAATAAAAAAAATACTTACATCCAGTGCAGGTCTAACGCAGTTTCTTCCAAGACCAGTACTAATTTGAATCACTACGTAAATCTATCACACCACATCCTACATCCCTACTAGGATCACTACAAAACAAACACTTTTTACATTCGACCTTCATACTAAACAATGATTCCTCATTAAAACTTGCCTAATCCGATTCCAATCATAATTCGTTCAGTCAATATTTGTTCATCGTCACTCAAATGAAGGCCTAACTTATTGTTTGATTAATTTTGAGTATAAAAACGGGATTTGTCTTGGATGGAGCATCATTCGATTGATTTGTCCATTCGATCTCTTAAACATGAAGGTAATTGATTTAGATTAATTAGTACCTTTATGGTCCTGTTAAGGGTCTAAAGAAAGGTTTTTTTATTTCATCTTATCATTCACTCTCTTTAGTGCTTTTTTATATCATACTACTTATTTATTTCTTATCATCATTTACCTGGTTTTAAATACACTTTACCAGTTTCAACTTTTTTTACATTGTAGCTCACCCCATAACCTTTTCTTTGCAGTTGTTTGTTTAACCAATATTTTCAAGTTTAAATATAATTATTCAAAATCAAATCAAACTTTAAGTACTTATACTATTTGATTTAAAATATTAAATCTTTTAAATTCATTCTTCCTAAATCCCTCGCTATTTTTTACATGCAATTCTAAAGCCATTGTGTTGTAATTTTTATTCTCTCCATCATCTGTAACCAGGTCATTATTGCTGTAATCTTCGCCCTCGGCTCCGTGGCGGCTAAAGGTTCAGGGCCCTACCTGCCCAGTGGATGGAAGCCTGAGGGTCCCAGCTTCTACCTGCCTTCTGAAATCTCAGTAAGTTCTTCTTATTATAAATATATGGTTTGATTATAATGAATTATTTAATAATGTATAACTTAGTAAACCATACTATTAAGTATTTCGTACTTACATTTGTGTTGACCTCTGTGGTCGAGTGGTGTAAACATCGATTTTCAGGTGTTGCTCTGATGTCCCGGGTTTGATCCCCGGACGAGTTAATGTAGAAAACCACTTTTCTACATTCTCTCAGGTCTGGGTGTGTGCTGGGTCTGATTCCATAACACAAGTGCTTAAGCTACTTTGGGTCAGAGCTATGTATGTGATATTGTCCACATTTATTTATTAATTTACATATAGAAAGGGAAATTTCAAGAATTTGAAGACCACTTGTAAAACATTGTTGATTAAATTTCGTTAACAATCCCCGCGGAATACAAGTCGTTACCCACAATTTTTTCTTGAAATCACATATTTTCTACATTATATTAGCATCCAAACCATCTTATTCTTTTTATTTATCCCATAGAAACCGTCCGACAGTCCACTAAAAGAGAACCTCTTCCAAGAGACGGAAGCATCAGGTTCCGAAGCCTTAAGAGAGTACGGGCCTCCTAAACTCGACGAGGTCATCCAGATCGTTGCCAGCCAGGCCCTGCCGGACGTGGCCACTGAACAAACCTTCTTAGTGGAGGCCAAGGTCAACCAGGATATAGTGGCTGCTATTGATGAGGCTCCGGTTGAAGGTAAAAATATTAGCTTTAAATGTTATGAGGGATATAATCTTAATGAATGGAAGAAAAGAAATTTTAACCCAAATTCTATGGGGTAAGGACAGGAAGGAAACTAAGTCTCAATCGGATTCCTCATTTCAATTTATTGCTCCCACCTGTCACTTATCTTGCGAATAAAGTTAAATAACTGAAATAAAAAACGTATATCCTATTAAAATCAGGGCAGAAACTCAGCTAAGACGACTTATCAAACATATTCTTTCCTATTTTATATATTTTCTTTACTTTTGATGTCCTTGGTGGTGAGGTCAAAACACACATAAAGATATGTTTTTTGATATACACTATAATCAAAATTCATCTTTCTTACCAGCCAACACTGAAGAAATAACAGCCATCGTTGGAGAAGTAGCGACAGCTACTGAATCTCAGCTTGCTGAAATATCTGAAGAACAAACTACTGAAATCCTATCAGAAGTCCAAGCTACCTTCGAAACTAAAGCCGAAATCGTAGATCAGACTGAAGCAACTGCGGAACAAGATGCCACTCCTACTGCTGCGTACACACAAGAGAAAGTACAAGAAGTAGAAGAGATTGTGTTCCCTACTGCTGCTGCTCCAGCTGAGATCGTCCCTACGGTTGTGGAAGAGATTGTCGAAGAGCAAGTTGTTAGAGTAAATAACATCGCTGAGGCTATCGATAACTTGGAAAAGGAGGTTAAGGCTGAGGTAACAATGAAACTTATAACTAACTGACCCGACAGACGTCGTCCTGTCTTAGTTATGATTATTCAATTCAAACGGAAAATTTCCTATTTTGTTACTAACTATTAAATTTATATTGAAGTATCGAGTAATAAAAAATGCATATATCAGTTAAATTCACATTAATTAAACGCGCGAACTGTCAAATGCGGGAAGTTAAAATAGTCGTTAAGTTATCTGAAATTTTCTAATTTTCTTTGCGCAATTCTTATTTTTTTCTTTCGGCAAAAACCTTCTACAAAGTATTACTTAGAAAACTTAAAAAATAAAGATGAATAAAATCGGTGAAGTCGTTCTCAAGTCATAGCATGACCAAGGGATTAATTTTTACATGTAGACATAGATAAGAGTGAAAATTCATTTAATTGCTTGGATAATGGTTTATAGTAAACAAGAAATGTTGATGTTTTTGTTGGCTTATGATAATCTAAAAAATAATATCGAAGTTAATTATAATTATAATTTCAGACCCTTGAAGGTGTGGTTGAAATTAAGCAGATCTCTGGGTAAGTTCTATTTAATTCAATCTAATACCACTATCGTTTTCTCTTACTCTTGTTTTTTAATTCAATTACCATTGATCAATCATCAATTTTACTACGAGATTTAATATTATCCGAAAATGTTAAATCAATCTTCTAGAAGAACACTTAATATAATAATATAATATAATATAATATCTTAAGACAACTCACACACGGCCATCTGATCCCAAACTAGGCAGAGCCTGTATTATGGTAACCAGACAACTGATAAACATACTTATATATTTCTAAATACATATTATAGATAAATTACACTCAGACACATAACAAACGATCGTGCTCATCACACAAAGATTTGTCCTGATACTATAAATATATATACTTAGATACTTTCTTGCCCATAATATGTACTAGCTTGTTTTGTCATAACATACATTATTCTCTATATATTTGCAGGTCCTTGGAACAGGCCCCTGAAGGTTTCCTCGAATACGGACCCCCCGGCTTCAGGGAGTACGGACCCCCCAAAGAGGAGGAACTCGCCAGGTCTGCAGCTTTTGAGGTACTGGTCATTAATCATCACATTTAATACATACAAATGTATGAAAACTATATATTAGTACCTCTAGTATGTATAAATACCTTGCAATAGGGGTGTTTCTGCTTTAAAAATCCGCTATCGCGGTCTATATATAAATTTTCACAAATCACGAGCCAGTACCTTGTCTCTCATTGGTGGAATTTGACAGATAGACCTCATGCGAGACTAGCGAACCTAGCGGAATTCGTGAGCACCCTCATTTCATCCGTCTTTTTGCTTGGCCGTTATGCGGGTCACTCACATTCACACGAATACGCTAACCCACAACTGGACGACATTTGCAAATGATTTCATTTCCAACCTATGTCGGTTTTTTATAGACATCAAAGCGCGCGAACCTTTTTCGAATGTTTGCGCGCATGTGGATGATGATGGTGTTAGACGACCTCCGTGTTCGAGTGGCGTACACACCAGTTTTCAAGGTGTTGCCAGCTCTGAGTTCCCGGGTTCGATCCCCGGCCGGGTAAATGTAAAAAAAGCCACTTTTCTACATTGTCTCGGGTCTGGATGTTTGTAGTACATTGGTTGTCTCTGAATTCCATAACACAAGTGCTTTAGCCACTTACTTTGGGTTCTCAATCTATGTGATGTTGTCCACATTTTTTCATTTATGTGAGTGACCGGGGTCCAGTGCAGTAGCGTGTTAAAAAGCCTTACCTGAAGATTATTTTACAGAAGTTGATGTTAACTGTTAACTTTTAGCTCAAACTTACCATTTCCTTTTTTTACCATTTACACTTCTACAGTTGGTGCCTACCAGCGCTTTGGAGAACAACGAAGTCAGAAGAAGGCGTTTCTCCCCAAAATTCAGGTACTTTCAACCTTAATATTTTGCATTCCAAAACATTACCTTCCTTAAAAAACAAAATTGCAAAACTCTTGAAGGCGATAAAATATATTCGAACGAATGTGTTTTGAGTTTTCTTTTGCAGAATAATAGATTTTTACCTATTCTCAATTTGGGGTTTAACTAAATAAATATAATGCTGAAGAGTTTGTTTGTTTGTTTGTTTGAACTCGCTAATCTCAGGATCTACTGGTTCGATTTAAAAAAAATCTTTCAGTGTTGGATAGCCCATTTATAGCCTATATAACATTACGCTGCGACCATAAAGAGCGGAGCTTAAATGAAAAACCGTTGAAACTAAAACACGCGGACAAAGTCGTGGTGGACAGCTAGTTATATATATTTTATTAGCTTGTGTCCGGTGCGCTACGCATTACCTAAAAACATCTACAATCCGACCTATGGTTCAAAAGATAAAAATCACTGCCACTAACTTAGGTACCTATGTCTGTCGAAGTGGTCATGTCGCCATTTATGTTGTGCAAAGTTTCATATCAATTGGGCTAACGGTTCTCGAGTTTTAGGTGAACATACATACACTCATTCTCTTTTATATAAGTATATAGAAGATAGAAAATTAATATTGCCTTTCAATTCATTACAGGTCAAGCAAGAAACACTAAGAATAAACAAGAATGGATCTAGAACTATGTTAGCTAGCACAATGGACTACGATGCCTAAACATAATAAATCATAAAAAAAGCAAATAAAAAAATTACTGTCAAATTGCGGCAATTCGCCATTTTTTTTTTTTGTTAAATTTTGGTGTTAGGTTTACGTTTAATTTCAATCATGATTTCATGTAATTAATAGAGCAATGTAATATGATAATTACTTAATAAATAAATAAATGTATATTAACAAAATGAAGGCCTTATTTATTATTATCCCATACTTTAGCCAACTAACCCCCGAATATTGAAACGCAACCTAACTTTAAGACGTTCTTAAATGTCTCTCTGTCGCTACTTTACACCTTAAAGTGACAGAGACAGCAAGAGACTTAACGGCGACTTAAAACTGATTGACATTTCAGTATTCGGCCATAAAAAAAATATTATTATATCATTGAAAAGAGTTGAATTAACACAATATAAGTTTAATGCAAAAAACAACAAAAAGTATAATATGTAGTTTATCTTAACGTTTGTAATGGTACACCTCTGCTACCCCATCTACTAATTTTCTGTCTTTCCTGTCCATAAAAAAGTTGTCTGGTAAGTTACAATATAGTAAGGTACAATGGCGGTCGGTACAATGGCGGTCTTATCGCTAATAGCGATATGACCGCCATTGTACCTTATTAACTTGAGATCTTAAAATGCTGTATCTTTTTTTCTGGTGTACAATAAAGAATATATAATAATACACACCAAGATTTATACATCTTTAACTATCTACAAATATTATAAAACAAAGTACCCCGACGCGTTGATCTGTATGTCTGCCTGAACGCGACAAACTCAAAAACTACCCAACGGATTTTCATATGGTTTTCACCAATGGATACTGTGATTAATGTTTTGTCTATCCGTGCAAAGCCGGGCGGGTCGCTTGTAATATTATTAGTAAATTCCGGATGTTTATATAAAAATAAATGACTATTTAAAAAACCGTAAAAAAGGAGAGGTTTTTCATAATTTCTAATAAAGTAATTAATAAAATAAAGATAATAATTAATTGGATACTTACCTATATTTTTTCGTACATACTTTGATCGACCATCATGAGGCGACGTATGCGACATCTAGTGAAGCAATCTTGCGTTTTTTTTTTTTTTTTTTTTTAATAATAAAACTTTATTTCATAAAAGGTATTGCAGTAGATACAGTAAAAACAAGTTACACTTAAAAATAAACACAGATATGCTACAATCACATTGGTTGGAGTACTGTTCTCTTAGATAGGCTACAAAAAGTTTTGTCCCACGGACTCTGATTACCTATGTGTTAATTCAGAAGGTAGCTTTGTTGGTAAAGAGACTTCGCAGGTTGAGTTGGTTAGCTTTCAACTATTTGTATTTAAATACAAATATACGCTCCACATGCGTTAATGCGTAACAAATAATTAAAAATAATAGGACCATCTTGATATTGAAAAATCGGACAAGTGAGAGTCTGACTCGCGCACCGAGGGTTTCTTACCCCTGAAATTAGTATTATAAGTACCTAAATATATTTTAGGAGGTAGAATAACAGCAGGTATTCAATTATCCAGTTAGATAAATATATTATGTCGGTGTCTCATTACATTACACGACTTAAGTCATTAATGTGTAATTGCGTTCTTAATATCGATTTTATTAAAAACTGGACTAAACTGTTTTTAACAATAAATAATCGACCATGAGGGCACTTTTTTTAAAAGTATAGTAGATTGCGCTAATCTGCCATACAGCAGGGATGGGTGGTCCCTGGTAGATGCCCCATGTTACATAAAGTTTGTGCCGTGTGTGAGCTGTCCCAAGATATTATTATTATTATTGCTGCTAGGCTAATAAATAATAAAATCTTTAGCCTTTTACAAAATTGCTAAAACAGTTTTTTTTTTTTTTAAACACCAACTTAGTGTAATATTTTCTATGTTGGTAACTACGGAAATTGAATTGGTTTTTACCTCTCGACAAAAAGGTAGACGCAGACAAAGAAAACGTCCAAAAATACTTCTTTTTTGTAATTTTTTGTTTGTTCGCGACCTTCGCAGTCGATTGGCGTACAAACCCAAGCTCCGTGGTCCCGGGTTTGATCCCTAGATGGGTCAATATAGAAAACCACTTTTCTCCATTTTTTCAAGTAGGTATGTGTGTTTGTGGTACCTTCGTTGCATCTGATTTCATAACACAACTCAGTGTTTTAGCTACTTACAGAAGGAATAGGTGGTTTTTTACGAAATAAAAATATTTTTTATTAGATGCATTCTTTATTATATAATTTGATTTCCATATTTATTCATTTGAGTATCAAATTGGTACATAAATTATAATGAGATTAATTACACGATAGTTATTACATAAACAATAAAATAATAATACTGATGATAAAATAAAGTTTTTAACATTAGATTGTTATGTCAGGTAGAAAAAATAAAAATTTAGTTATAATATACTACTTATATATTATAGATTGGAATACAACATTTATGACTCTGTAGGTTACACTTTTCATCAATATTACTGAATAAAATATTTTACTTAAGTTTTAAATATACAATTCAATGGAATAATTCATAACAAACGAGTAGTTACCTAATTAATGAAAATTAAGAAGCTTAATTGGTAAATGGAAGAGGTATGTATGAATGTCTTTTTTAAAGTATGGAGCATAATTTGAGTTAAGATGCTAAACGTTAAAGTTTAGTATATTAAGACACACATTTTTTTATTACAATTAACTATTCGTTGTTTTCGTCGGAATGTAAAAAATTTAGCAGGAACTAATTATATATATCATAGACTGTATAAAATAGACAATTATTAAAAGAATGTATGTATACGTATGTACCTAATAACTAAATAAATTGTAATGACTTGATTTTATTAATTAACAAAATAGATACATCATTTTACTTGTAACATAAACAAACATTTATTTATGTATAATGGAAGGCCTTATTACCTTTTATATAACACTAAACGACTAGATATAGGTCACTTAAGGTTATCGTAATGCAGGGGTTCCCAAACTTATTTTGTCTACTGCCCACTTTAAGAATAAATTATATTTTAGCGTCCACATTTTTTCACCTACTTAAAAACCACTATAACTTCAAACTAAATTTATTATTGTTAGCTATATTAGCGGAGATTCGATTTTATTTCTGGGTCTCTTTGCGCCCCCCTTTAGGCCTGCAGCGCCCACAAGGGGGCGTTATCGCCCACTTTGGGAAAGGCTGTCGTAATGGCTCGATTAGTTCAGCAAGAGCTTGATAAAGGCCCGGGTTGGAACCGAAACTAGTAGATACCGGCAGAATACTGATACATCAATCAGTTTTAAGACGTTAACCCCAATACTAAAACGCATCTTAACATTAAGACGCTCTTAAATTTCTATCTGTCGCAACTTTACACCTTAAAGTAACAGAGACAGCATGACACTTAACGGTGACTCAAAACTAATTGACGTTTTAGTATTCGTCCATAAGTGTAATACTGTCTCTCCCACTGTGATGAAATTTAGCGATAGAATAATAGACATTTGAGAACGCCTTAAATTTAAGTTGTGTTTAAGGATTCGGGGGTAAGGCCCGTAGCAATTATATCTGATAATCTAAAGTGAAAAGTTTCTTCGTATCGGTAAATTGGAATGAGAATTTTAGTAGGAACTTTTTGTGACAGTTTTAATTTTCGTCTCTCCTTTTCTTATTACGTACAAGTAAAAAAGAAACCAATAGCCTAAAATAAGTTTAGTGCGTTTAACAGAATCAGGGCCAATATCTATTTAAGTACTTATTTGAACAAATTTTCTTCGTCTCTAATACTTGCAAACTAATTTTTATTTTGCTAAGCCCTACAGTGTCCACGTCATCTTATAAGTTATGGAAAACTATACTTTAAAGAACAAATTGAGTGTTCTTTTAGTTTAAAGTATTATTTAAGTATTTGTTTTCACTTGAACATAGAAACAAAAATTACATATAACTTCACTTTTTTGCACAAAACAAACACTTGTAATAAAATTATAGAGTCATAATTTGATTGTTGTACAGTCTCACCCACATTAGTGTGTGCAATTTAGACCTTTAAGTCAAAGTACTAAGATCCATTTTCATAACTAAGATGCTTTATATGACTGGGTCAACTGTACAACATAAACTTAACATAATATAAATTAACTAGTCTAATGACTGATGCAGTTAACTGCGGAATACGATAGCATATACTTAGAGGAGCTTCATGTATTTATATATATATATATATTTATAACAATAGGCAGCACACAGCAAATAGTAAAAGCTGTGTCAAATAATTAATATCTAATATTTAGTGAAACCAGAGCACGATTTCTTTTGGTTCATATTTGACACCTACCTACTTAACCTCGAAAATATGAATAAAAACCTGTCTTTTTATAATAAATAAGTAAAATAATTTAAACTTATTCTAATATTTTGGTCGTATACTACATTCAGATCATTTTACCAGGGTTGCCAGTTCATTCTTCACTTTTAGGCGTCTAGAGATGTAGTAAAACCTCCGTTATTCAAATCCGGCCCGTTACTGGTGTCTTAAAAAGAAAAGAAATATATAAATATACAATTCATGACGCTTTTTTCAAGTTAATTTGACATTTGTACATAAACCATTGAGGAGGTACCAAAAAATCAAACTTTCTTTAAAAAAAAAATGCACTCCGGGAGTGCCGGCAGAAGTGAAAACTTGAATATTAACGTTGTGCATTTTTGATATTTTGGAATGGTTAGGGAATAATTTTGCACGAATTGCATAAAAGTACTATCATTTATGTGGTGGAATAAAATATTTATTTGAAATAAAACTAGTTTGAACGGATTCTATCGCGGTTTATTTTAGATTTTTGTTCCCGACGTTTCGACGCCTTTGCAGGTGTCATGGTCACGGGCAGACTGACCGTGACCATGACACCTAAATAAACCGCGATAGAATCCGTTCAAACTAGTTTTATTTCAATGTCTAATATTCGCGTAAACCTCAGAAAGCAATAAATATTTATTTATTGCGCTATCGTACACAAACATGACAATTTATATTACATTAAAAAGTTAATCTCTCAGAAAAATCAACTTCCATCCATAATTTCGACGACTTTTTCACCATCATTATTACCAGAACCATCATCGCCTATCTCTAAAACTGATACGATCGGTTTATGATAGCTGAAGTAAGAAACAGTTTTGATTCGAACCTATTTAAATGTCTAAACACACACGCACATTCGCGCATGCGCCCTGTGCCGCCTTACGAATTTTTGATCAGGGTCACGTGTCCTGACGCGAGTTCAACATTTTTTATCCATTACAGAAAAAGTGTACAACGCCGCTAAAGAAGTTTTCACTTCAAAATATAGCGTTTAATTAAAGTTAAGTAACCAAGAAAGCTTAATCTTAACATTTAAGAGGTTAGGATAAGTGCACAAAAAGAGTCATTTAAAAAATCACATGGAACTACCGAAAAAAACTCAAAACCTTTATGGATGTAGATTGTAGAATGCAATAAACTATAAAATAGTGTCGATAGTAAAATAACATAAACTAGTTATTTTTTGAGCCGTTTGGGTTTGAAACGCTTGGGACATGGGGACCAGGTGCACATGTTCTTTTTAAGGAACTCGCAAAACGTTTGGTCGACTCTACCCGTGACCAGAAGGCTGGCATTTACTTTGCCCAAAGAATATGCATAGTAATCCAAAGAGGCAACGTTGCCAGCCTTCTGGGCACGTTTCCCGTCATTGACAAAGATGACGATGAATTTTTGAAGTTTGTTTGCCATTACTAAACAATTTTGTTTGGTAATGGTTAAAAAAATGCTCTCAATTGAAGGAACGACTGGAATGTAAACATAGAGAGTATATTTTTATACTGTGTGTTGTTTGTGTGCCCGCTAAATGAATAAAAATTTTGCATTGGCATTACATTGGAATTAAAATAATATTGGTGAGTAAGAAACCTTTACTCTTACCCACAATGAGGTAATAGGGATTTTGACTGGATATGAAAAGTAAAAATCTATTTAGTCCAATAGTTAGATAATAAAAAAATATTAGTCACGCAATTTTTTCCTTTTAAAAATAAGCGAAGAGCAAGAAAACAAAACGAATCAAAGTTCAAGTTTAAACTTACGAAATGCGATATTTTAAATAAATGTATCGGTGGAAGATCTTATTTGTAAAAAAGAAATACGTGTCTAATATTTTTTACTAGCTGTCCCCCGCGACTTTGTTCGCGTGTTTTAGTTTCAACGGTTATTCATTTTTGCAACATTTTTCATTTATGCTCCGCTCCTCTTGGTCGTAGCGTGATGTTATATAGCCTATAGCCTTCCTCAATAAATGGACTATCCAATACAAAAAGATTTTTTCAATTCGAACTAGTAGTTCCTGAGATTAGCGCGTTCAAACAAACAAACTCTTCAGCTTTATATATTAGTAAAGTATATAGTCAACAAAACGTGTCTAATGATTTAAGTATGTGTTTTTAAGTACATAGTGAAAGTAATACCTACCGGTTATATCCTCCATGGCCTCACCAACAACACTTTCCAAACATCTTTGTAGCCCAATGGTCCGTATATACCTCTGATCCTGACAGCGCTTTAAGGCG
Organism: Diachrysia chrysitis; assembly: GCA_932294365.1. Taxonomy (NCBI): domain Eukaryota; kingdom Metazoa; phylum Arthropoda; class Insecta; order Lepidoptera; family Noctuidae; genus Diachrysia; species Diachrysia chrysitis. Next base: position 2,489,544 of record OW028667.1, on the reverse strand, counting down.
TATGTTAAAAGCCCCGATGGAACATCCTCATTACTTCTGCGCTCAACAGTTTTTCTCTGGTGAATAAAAAATGCACTTATTTAGTAGGACCTCTTTGACGGGCCTGTTGGTCTAGTGGTTAGTGACTCTGACTACTAAATCGGAGGTCGTGGGTTCGATTCCCACGCAAGACAAATCTTTGTGGGATGAGCACGATCATTTGTTCTGTGTCTGGGTGTAATTTATCTATAATATGTATGTATTTGGAAATATATAAGTATGTTTATCAGTTGTCTGGTTGCCATAATACAGACTCTGCCTAGTTTGGGATCAGATGGCCGTGTGTTCGTTGTCCCAAGATATTAGAGGATATTACTTCAATTAATGATTTAATAAAAAGAAATTTCAGAGAAGAATTTTTATAAGAGACTAGCGGTGCGCGTGCGCCGCGCTTTACCGCCGCGTCAGATCATGATTAGGGAATCCTATTGAGTCTGAAACCAGTCGGGCGATCCCGAGAATATACGTGAGTATACACGAGAATATACGTTTTGTTTTAAATAATTATGAATACTTCTCACGAAAGTTATTGTACAAGTATGTATCTATTATGCGGGCTCCAGATTCCTGTGTGATTCACAGCGTGGATTCACGCCGTAATTTTGACGCAAATTGGTCGCGAAAAACATGTTCCTCCACATTCGCTATCGTTCAGTGTAAATACGCGCGCTCGCCGAGAATGGACGCCAAATGTAGTGCTATCGCCGTGACGCTACTGTTTTCACGCGTGAGTGTGGATGCGTTTGCGTTCACGGGAGGTTCGCACTTCGCAAACCCTTTGACGCGGGCGCAAAATACCGACACTGAACGGGGAACAAGGCGTGAAAAGGCGTGAAGCCCGTGAACGTGCGCGAAAGCCATCCACATTCGCGGTTCGCGGCTTTCACGGGTGTTCACGGCGCGAATGTGGAGCGCGCTTTACGCGTAGGTGTAAATCAAAATCAAAACTCATTTATTCAAAATATCTTACAAAGTAACAATTTTCGAACTCGCACAATAAACTCCTCAGCAGCATGCTCTTTATGAAGAAGTAGATTAAAAGGTTCGATTAGCTTTTGGTTTATTTTTTAACACAGTATAGTATTACTAACCTGTTGACTGACTTCTCTTTTATCATCATATTTTGCGTTATCCTTATGGAATATAAGCTTTACACGTTGGTTTTCCTCTGGTGGTGCTGTCCCTGTCGGATGTTCTGTTGTAATAGGCCTGAAAATTTGATTATATATTTACTAAAGAAGATGCAGAAATTAATAAACTAGTGAACTGCCAACCTTAATTTGTTTAAAAAGCAGCAAAGAAAAAGGTGTAGATTTTTTAAGGATTTTTTTTTGATTGAAAGAATTTGTAGCATTACGTTATATCTGAAGCCGGGTAAATATGATGCGCGATATTCCGGATCCCCCCACACCACTCACTGAAGGAATGTGATAGCGCAGACGCGTATGCACCCGTCCGTCGCAATCTACCGCAAGTTAAAATAGGATTTGATTTTCAAGACTGTCATGAAACAGGGCGCAACGTAAGAAAAACTCGGAGCGCGGTCCGTGGCCGTGCGGTATGATCCGCGATATCGCGCACCGATATAAGATAAACATAATGATATTAATTGCCTAATTCAACTATGTATAACACTATGAGTTATTTTTTAGTCTGTAGTCCTTTATGCCTAATTTCGCGTCGCAAAGTAACGAAAAACAAATACTGACGTTAATTGTATTAAATTAAACAATTACATCATTATCATCATCAACTCAATATTCAAGGAAAATCAACATTAATGGCTAAAATTAATGGGTAAATCGAGATCAGGTAATGGCTTTTATCTGATTAAAACTTTGTTCCCCCATTTATGTTGATTTTCTTTTTTACCAAAAGGTTGACTAAATTATTTAAGGGCAAGATAAAGGTCATTTACTCGTCAGTAATGGGCTCTGATTCCCCGCTAGGTGCTATCACCAGGCCCACCGGGTCGGAACGACGCATGATGTATAACTGCCGGATGACTCTCTTAATACTGTTCTGACGAGGTTTGTAGTCTGTTGCGCAGCTCGAGGGTCGACACTCAGTGGGACACGTACTGTAAATAAAAATTACCTAATATTAGATTCTATGTTAACAGAATTCATAGTCTATGACGACCTCTCAGAACGAGTGGCGGGTAGACATGAATGTAAATGTAAAACAAGAAGTTTTTTAGTCAGTTTAAGTTAATGAAATAAGTCAAGAGAGTCGTGGTGCTCTCGAAGAGCAGAGTTAAGAAACAGATCCACGACAACACACGTAAATACTTAACCACCGCGGGTAAACACACAAGCCGAAAGAGCTTTGTCCTTTGCACAAGACGACCTACATACTTACTGGGCCCATGTATTATATATCTACCTACTATCGACACGAAAATAAAATGATGATAAGAAATTGATTTCCCGCAAGTTTTAAAGGTTGCAAAAATATTTTTTTCTTTTAAATTTTCACCGGAACGGTTAGTTTTATGATAAAAATAAGTCAGACAAATTTGTAGATTATGCAATTATCTACAAAAATTGTGCGTACGCTGCCTATGACATCAGTGAGCGTGTAATATAAGTAAAACTAGTATTCTGCGTAACTAATACATTTATATTGACCGATAATGCTGAGAACATGATGTTAAAAGAAACGGAGTCCCTAATTTTAGGGAGACATATGCCCTTGAACAACATCTGCCTGCCGTTCAATTGTCCGCGTATTAAAAGAAAAGTATGATTCATTCACACGTGTTCTAGTAAGAGGAATGTTTTGCAACTTTTGATTTTGAATAAAAAAAATTGCAGACATGGGATCGATGGTGGCTTTTCACATTTTCATACCAATGGTGTCCCTAACATATATGTAAATTTTCAGCTTGCTGGGAATTTTTGCAAGGGTCAATGTCTAAATTGACCGGACTAATTGCGAGTAAGTGATTTCTAAGCATTTAGTTAGAACCGGCTTTAGATTCAATTCCTTTCGTGAAAGATTTGGGTTATACCTACCAAGTTATTAAGCAGCCATTTTAAAAAAAGAAAACGATGAGATAGTTAATATGTCATTTTTACACTAGTAGACACAACTTATTACTGGCGATCACCTACTTCATTGTAAAAATCATCGAATCGTTTACAACAGAATTTTCTACGAACCTCTTTTGTTTTAAAAAATCGTCAATTAAGATACAAATTCCGAAACGTATAAAAAAATCTGTGAAACTGTAACTTCAACGCACAATTTTCCAGCCACTATAGTCAAGAACTATAAATTTAATAAAATAATAATAAAATAATTTATTAAAATAATTTCAATGCGCGCACTGGTCGAACTTTAGTCTCGAATGAAGAATTGTAAACTAAACTAACTAACTTTATAATAATATGGACTGAAAGCTATTTTAATTGTGATGCGCATGCGCAATAAGACGATTATATCAACCAATCGGATACGACTTCGTTCGTTTTACCGATTCAAAACCGAATGCAGCCGAAGATGACGATGCGGATTTTCCTCAGAGCAATAACTAAAGCATAGAGGGAGAGTACAAAATAGAGACAAATCACGATATATCTCAGCTCTTCTCTCTTATGGCAAATTTCTTACATTTAAAAGAGATCAACACATATGGATTCATATATGCTTAAAGCTAAATGAACATTCCGAAATTTTCAAACGGTCATTCTTGGTCTTTTTTTACACGACCAATTAAAAAAACACATAGTTGCTTAGTACACGGTTAAACAGTACAAAGTATTTGCTTTAGTCATATATTATTACGTCGTGAATATCAGTTCTTGTTTTAGTAATTGTTTATTTAAAAAATAATTATTTTTATGCATAATTAATGCAACTTGTTTGTGTAAAGAAACCTACCTCTTAAACGTTCACAGTCCCGTGCCCCGAAATTCCATGAATGGTTTGATTTTTGATTTTTGCATCAGTTTTCATTTATGCTTCTCTCCTTTTGGTCGCAGCGTAATGTTCTATAGCTTATCAAACCAAATCATGTATTTTTGTAACTAGGATAAAAAAAATCATCACTTTTACAAGTCACATAAAACATTTTTTTTTCAGCTCGCTGGATTCGACATTTCCTAACTGGCTACCCTGAGAAGAAATGTCGAAACAAACTCAGGGGTCAGCCTCTTTTAAAGTCCAGACAATCATTGTAGGTAATTATAAATACTGTGTAAATAAATGCAGTGTCTTTTCTGAACTGGCCTTTTGAAGAAAGACCCAGTTCGACCTGAGCAAGCCTGTGCCAACAAGTGGCAAGAGTGCCCCGAATAGCTCTTGCAGCTCAATCATATAATTATATAGTTGAAAGCCTTTCGGTGGGCATCGGGACATACAGGGGTTGCCAGACGTCTGGATAAAGGCTTTTTGTTTGCGTGTCCGGCAAAATTAAACGGCGACCAAAGGAATATCCAACCATTTAGGCTATTTGAATTTGACCATTTATTGTTTATTCATCAAATTTAAAAAAAAAAAATTATGCTAAACTATAATAAGGATTGTTTTAAGGACTTAAAAAAAATGGTCGTGTTTTAGGTACCTAATATGAAAAAGCAATCTGCGTGTCGGGCTTTTTTTACCTAAATGACCAGCAAAATTGGCTGGTCTGTCGGGCTTTTCGGTTTTAAGATCTGGCAACCCTAGGTATAGTAAGTACTTAATACAAAAAAAAATGAATTTATTTAAGCGTCCAGTTACTGGACTCCAGTACCCAGCGTTTTCAGTCCGCAAATCAAGACAGACATATTGTATCAGTTAATGAATTAAGTAGATACATAAGTATACATAGGTCAAGTACCAGATTACATGTCTATACTAGACGCCAAGCGCAAAATGGGGAAAGACTAAATACAGTTTATGTTTATGACACTTAAATAGAATACTGTCTTTTACAAATGATAACGGTAAACGTTATTTCCGAGCAAATAAATAAGGAAATTGAAATACCTTTGATAATGTAATTCAAAATACCCCACACTTGAAATTCCTAAACTATCTGGATAATTTTGGACAGCAAATAAGAGCTATGGAATGGAGTATTCTGGGTATCAAAATTTGTAGAATGGGTTAGGAAAACAACAATCCGTTCCAGCACAAAAATATCTGACTTTACTCGTTAAGCTGCCACGCTAAAATGGAACTGTCCCGGACATATCTGCAGCAGATAATTATGTCCGGATATAAAACCACGGAGTCGTGTAAACCACAGAGCATATAAGCAGATGCTCTGTTAGTGGCTCTACTTCTGTTTATATGCTCTGTGGTGTGGTGTAAACCATACTTTATTCAATACAAATTATTAAGTCTTAATGCGTTGTATATATGAGGCTGCAGTATTTGTCAAAATAAAAAATGAACCAAATTTTCTTTCCCGAGCTTTTGGAGACCAGATAACCTTCGTTGAAGTGCAAGGAAAGCCCGTCATGCATCTGCGACCCCGACAAACCGGAAAGCGTCGTGTATATTATTTTTGAATGCCCGGTTTCAATATAATAAAAGGCGTGAACTGGAGCAAATTATTTAGGTAGAAGTGAGTGCGACAAACGCTCACTGCCTCATAGCTAATAAAAACCTTCGAAAACTATTCTTGGAATTTACAGTAAGCACTTGCCAACAGGCCAACCAACACAACATAAACTTAAGCCCTAAAATACGGAACTAATGTCTCTGACATCGTTAGAGGGGGAGGAGGGGGGGGGGGGGGATTTAGCATCAACCAACAAAAAATTGTTACCCGTAGTTGAAGAGATGAAGGTAGATTTTTAAATGCGGTATGGTGCCAATAGTATTTAATCGCAAACCGGGCCCCATTAAAAAACTTAATCTTAATTTGTCTGAAAAACACCTTGAATCTTTTTTGATTGATAACGTTTTAAAATGTTGACATGATTTTTTTATATTTGGTTAGTGCTTTTTTACTAGTTTTTGTCTTAATTCTTTATTTTAAGATGTTTACCGTAATTTGTTTCTAAGATTTTTTTATATTTTTAGTTTTTTAAAAGAGATTTTTGAAGTGAAAACTTCTTTTGCATTGGGTATTTTGAGATGGGAAAATACAATTGAACTCGCGACACTGATACCGTTATCCCAATCGTTCCGACACCTGTATATAAGTATGTATATAGGTACGTTGTAATAGTTTTTTGTTTTTATTTTGAAATGTTTAATGTCATGTGTTAATTTAAGTTTATATATAATTATATACACTTAAATTAAGATAAATTAAATAAACCTCTCAATTGAGAAGTTTATTATTTTTAATTTTAATTTTAATAACGAAAAGCTCAATATTTAAGTAGCGAATGGCTTTTAAATTGTAAACGCCATTTTTTATTTTGTAGGTACTCTATACTCTGGTAGATGACGGATAACTTTTTTTATACTAGCTTCATGTATCTAAGTACATATTGTTATACAAAATAAATACTTTTTATTCTATAACTAAGTATTCTTCTTACCAATGGATCATGAAATCTGGGACTGGTGAATAATGAAGATCATATCGATCTGATTAAATTACAATTGGGAGACGCAGATATGCGCAGATGACGCAGTAGATGCACGGTAGGATGCACTTTAGACTATCAGTCCCAACAACTTCAATTACTTTTTCTTGGACTTTTTCAATAAGCCATACAGAAAGTGCAGTATCACGAATTTCTATTGAAATTTTAGGAACAAAAATGAGGATATAAGCGGTATATGACCATGTTTTAAGGCAGCTAGCTGGATCCAGTTTCTATTGTCTAAAGTTAAGCAAGTCAACGGTTGCGTCACACAATTCTATGTCATGCATTTGACGCACCACACTAACTTATTTGATCGCCAATAAAATACATAATTATGTATCATTTTTGTCGTCAATAGGCATCTGAAATACAAATTTTATGAATGTTCGACATGATTAATCCACATGACGAACATTCATAAAATTTTAATTTATTATTGGACACGTAATTTTCCTTTTTTCCTGTTAACAACAAATGATCAAAATGCAGTTAAAGACAATTTCGCGTGACGTCACTCCGTGCTACAATTTTTACCACGGCGTGACGTCAAGAGCCCACTCCTAACTTAAAAGCGATGTATTTTTGTAGATTTTTATTGGTTTGATAAAGGAAAAAGTACAAGTCTAATATTTTTTTATTATCTAACTGACGGACTTAAACGATTTTTACTTTTCATACCCCATCAAAATCGCTATTATAAGATACCTATTGCACTACACTAAAAAGTTAATGAATAAGTAGATTCGACAGTCATTTGAAATCAACAAATGTGTATGTGTATTTCGTAACTAAAATCGACCTTATCATTATTCTTTAGAGTATAGTATAGACTAATCAACTACTCGCGAATTACGTCATGTTAGACTATGACATCTAAGTATTAGACATCGATCGGTCGATGGGATATCCCACATCTGGTCTTACGATAATTAAACATATGGTTACGAAAGCATTTCTGACGTAGGTATCTGAGTACTTACATGAACTGCAGTAATTTATATCCATTACGACTTGCGCATGATTCATACTTCAGTTCTAACAAGTGAATTGGGAAATTTGCATAACAAAACCGTTTCATCTTTTACAATCATTTACAGAACGTAACGATGACGACATTGCGGAAAATTATTTATACTAGTTCGTTTTAACTCTACCAAAATTGGGTTGAACCGATAACAGACGGACACTACTTACGAATTCATCGAATGCCGCATATTTTTATAGGGTATAAAAAAAAGAAAATATTTCGCGTTTTTTGTGACAGTTCTTTTGTGAAGAAGAAAGGAACTGATCAAGAAATTACTCTGCAAACATAATAATAAATAATAATAATATCTTGGGACATCTCACACACGGTCATCTGATCCCAAACTAGGCAGAGCCTGTGCTATGGCAACCAGACAACTGATAAACATACTTATATATTTCTAAATACATACATATTATAGATAAATTACACCCAGACACAGAACAAATGATCGTACTCATCACACAAAGATACGTCCTGGGTGGGAATCGAACCCACGACCTCCGGTTTAGCAGTCAGGGTCACTAACCACTACACCAACAGGCCCGTCAAATTAAATGATGTCGTAATGACGTAATGAATTAAATGAGTAAAAGAATTTAATTTTCTAACAAAATACGATAAAAAAAAACCCAGTCGCAATAAGGAACAAAAGAAGACAGACAAAACGAAGAGACAGAAACGCAAGACCAAAGAAAATTACAATTTGGACCTAATAGGTTTGGAACCACAAAATATTCTTACATGAATGACGGATGAAACACCTTTATCTCCTTCCAGCCCTTGTCCCATGTCATTCAGGGTCGGCGCCAAAAGATATTCTCCTCTATTCGGCCTGTTATATTTAGGCATTTAGCTTTGATTCATGTCATCTCCTTTTCTTAGACCTATCTCTTCCTTACCTCAACGTTCAAAGTCCAATACGTTTCCTTCCCCCTTTTTTACATATTGCATCGTAAAAAGATTTACAATTAATACCCAATAGTTTACGTGTCCTGTCACAGATTATAATTATTTATTTCTTCTAAATTAGGTTTTTTAATTGTAAGGAAAGTTGTAGTCAAAATAAAGTTCGATGAATGACAAAATACACATTGCGTCGAAAACTAACAGGAACTTGAAAAACAATTTAATATTCCGGATCGAAAAATCAAAATCCAAACACGTCTATCTGAATTAGCAAAATTTATTTGTATTTTTCTAAAGAATAAATTCACACGCGGTTTTTGTATTTCGGATCACGATTATGTTAATTAACGAGGACGGAAATGCGTGGAAATAATTCTAATTTGGCGTTATTTTCAAAGGATATTTATTGGGCTACAAAGTGTCGGATAGAGTAAATCTTAATAATGATATTCAAATATCGGTTAATAGCAGTAGGCAGTTATGGCTGAGGAATAACAATCAAGTATTACTTCATATTATAAAAAGGTCTTCGGCCGCGCCTGTCTGTCTGTCTGTTCGCGATAAACTCAAATACTACTACACATATTTTCATTCTGTTTTCAACAATAGTTTAGAGTGGTTCTTGAGGAAGGTTTTATAAATAATTTGGTAAGTTTTTGTTTAGGTACATTGGCTAAAATATAATGATCTTTGTTGGTAAAAATAAGCCGTCTGGGAGCTTTCAACGAAAACTCAGCCTAAACCCTTTGAGATGTAACAAAATGCTACATGGTAGAATAGTTAGTGTATCTTATATAGGTCTACAGAAAAGTCCGCGATGGCATAATATGTCTATCTCTTAAGGATAACAATCTATATCCATTTTAATACTTAAAAAATGGGCAATTATAAAGCGGTAATTGGGAAGCTATTTACATGAATACGGTATTAATCCTTATCATTTTAAATTTAAATAAGTTAGAGGCTTTAAGCATTTTATGCACATTATTATACTTTTCTACAACATATATTTAAACGAATAACTTAGGAGTATAGAAAAGTATTTAATAATTTTAGATATTTTAACACACACCAAAGACATTTAATTTGGTCCTCCTTATTTTTATATTAATCTCATTTAATAACTAAAAATTATTATGTATGCAATGTTATTTTAATGATGGGTTTTAATTATTTTTTTAAATAATTCGAAGGGGCTTGGAGCTGTGTACTGAGATGCCAGACGTCTCATAGTTCGGCTGCAGAGGCTCCCACGTTGTTTTATTAATGGTATCATGTAAGTTATCTAAACACAATTTGTATGACGGTGTGTAGTTTTTTAAACGGTTATCGTGCGATTATTTTCTTATTAAAATAAGTACAAGTACTGACTTAATTATGGCAAGGCGCAATTTTAGAATATATTGTGCTGTACAATTACAATAAACAGTTTTGACGTGATAACGTCTTTAAAATCGTTTTAGTCGGGTGACATGTTCAGAAACTTGTGTCACACCAAAACCTCACGAGCGCGATCGCAGGTATAACGAGAGAGAGACGGACCGATCTCCCGTCTCATCTCGAGCGCTGCCAGTCATTCCGTGAAACTTGTCACGCGGAATCCTCACGAGCGGAGGCTGGCATAGCGTTCGAGTGAGTGGACCGATCTTCCGTCTCTCTCACTCTAGCGGCATACAAACGAATGGAGATTTTCTCGTGCGGTTAAGTTTTCGTTGAATGTTTAACAGTGAAACAAACTACGAAAATTTGAAAAAATTGTTATCTTCATTAATTCCTTACTTCCCAAAAACTTATATCACCAATAAGACGTTATCACGTAAACATCTCGATCGTAAACCTACTTTACAAAGAACCAATTTTTTAATTAAGCTTTATAGTTGAATGCGGATTTTGTATACTTACTATAAAATTGTAATAAAGTCATTTTGTTTGTCTCTGTCGCGGCGCATATATTTTTCTGTCGCATATTTATAAGATTGATCATAAAACAACATGCACTTTATTTAACACTTCCTATTTCGCTTACCACGTTTTTAAATTGTATAAATATAAAATATAATATTCACAAAACTAGATATAAACTCGAAGTAGCCAGGAATAATTAAATACTGTACTTTGTTGGTGGGCGGCCCTATCGCGTGTTTACGTTCCGCGCGGCTGTAGGGGGCTTGTGACGTAACGTGTGAGTAAAAATGGTAGCTACGAAAGATATTGATGAAGTTCCACTACATTAAAGTTTTTTTTTTCACTTTATAACTACTTATAACGCACTAGGAATACATCTTATAATATGCTACTTTAAAGACAAAGAAAATAAAACCATCTTAGTTGTTTTGATGATCTAAAATCTTTAAATATTTAAGTTGACGAACATATTAAAGACCAAATATTCTTTTCTTATTTTGTAAGACCAAAATATCCATGGTAAATCTGTTTCATAGATTTTGTTTCATGGTCATTATATTCAGGAAATGATAAGGATAGTTAAAACTAAAATAGCATGCAGTTATCTGCTGCTGGAGGAAATTTAAGATTAATTACTCCGAATTTGACTATATTCAGGATGTAAGTGGGCAGGATTATCATAATAGGAATTAAAAGATATAATAGTATTTAAAATGCTGACCAAAAAGGGCAATCATTATCTAAATAGTTTTTATAGTAATGGAAATAATATTTGTTTTTTTTTTAATTATTTAAACGTACATGCACTTAAATCAAATCATTAGATTTATTTGCAATGAAACTACAAAAGTCGGAAACCTACAGGAATCACACATTTTAGTTAATTTTAATAGCATGCAAATTTAAAGATAGGTGTTACCTACAATATTAAAAACAATAAACAAGAAGAAAGAAAGAAATACATTTATTGTCACACAAAAGAGCGCGCACAATGGCTTAATAACTAAACATAACATCATAATTAAACAAAAATATGAAATAAAATAACAACAAATTTAACAAAATAAATAGTTATATTGCACACATTGACATTGCACGCCCGTGAGTGTAATAATGAGGAATGACTAATACTTATTAGTAAATGCACTGTAAGGTACATAGACAGACTTAATCCCAAAATGCAGTCCCTACTATTCGACCAAGTGGTCAGGATGCAGAGTGAACATGGTAGAAGCATGAAACGTGCCGTGATTGAACTAAATTAACATTATTATTAACTAGCTGTCCCCCGCGACTTTGTCCGCGTTTGTTAGTTTCAACGGTTTTTCATTTATGCTCCGCTCCTTTTGGTCGCAGCGTAATGTTATATACCTTATAGCCTTCCTCAATAAGTGGGCTATCCAACACTGAAAGAATTTTTCAAATCGGACCAGTAGTTCTTGAGATTAGCGCGTTTAAACAAACAAACAAACTCTTCAGCTTTATAATATTAGTATAGATAAAGTACCTACTTAGTATAGATTAATAATAAATTCCCCAAGTTTGTTGGGTTCCGCTTATCTCTCGTCACCTTGAATTTTTAATAGCACTTTCATTTCATTATTATATGCCTTTATTTAGCTCATAAACATATAAAAAAAAATGTTTACGGACAGATGGTTAGGGACCCAGGGTTAGGAACCTCACAATTCGCGCCGTGTCGAGAAGTATCGCTTTCTGAATCAAGCCCTTGACCTAGATGCCTAACGAGAGCCGTTATTATTATTATTAAACTAACAAACGTTTCCTGAAACTATGCAACTGAATAAAGATGATAACAAAATAAATCATCACTTAAATGTACCTAATTCAAAACTAAATTAAAAGCTTTATCAAGATCTTTATATTAGCTAAAAGCTTAATAATAAAAACAAAAAAAAAACTTAACCAATTTTCTACCATAAAAATAATTAAAAATCACGCCGTAACTCTGTTATCTAAAGTTCACAGATTAGACGCACCGGAAATTTATGACACAGATTAAATAATAATCGCTATTTTTCCTGACAATTGAACGTGCTTTGCTGCGTTCAAACGCATCACATTTTTTAAATTAAGTTTTGCTGTCAATGGAACTTTTCACAAAACATTATAGGTTATTATGTAAACACTTACCTAAAAAATAAAGCGCCAAACACCAGCAAATTTGAAATCACGAGGTAGTTCATGTTGCCAAACCAAAGACTTTCCACTCAATGTATGAAACGTAATCTACCTTCCAGTATTTATACCTTACATCTTATAAAAATGTAAATGCTTTCAAGACACAATTTATTATTCATTAGAGATAATCTAAAGTCAATTTTCATTTAGTCTATAGTACTCCCAAAAAGATATTATTATTATAATAGATGTCTTATCACTTTCTTCTGAGCGCGCTTTATCAAATGTGACATAAAAGGTCATAAAAATATACAATATAAAACAATACTTAATAGAACGCGGTAGCAAGATTGGTCTTTTATCATTTGCAAATCTAATATTTTGATAACATTACAATGGACTTAATTTTCAGTAGCCGTAGGTACTTGGAACAAAAATTACCGGCACGAAATATTGACTTTAACTGATGTAATGGCTTCGAAAAGGTGTTATGTGTACAAGCGATATATATGCAGTAACTCAACATATAAAAAGTATGTTTCCTAATGTAACTGTGTAAGATAACACGTTTGTCCCCGACGGCTGTCTCTGAGCTTTATCATTAAGAAGTAGATTGGTCTACATTTATAAGGGACTTAAAAACACATTTACGTTGGGCTTCGAGCTACAACGGGATTCCCGCCGACTCGGTAGTATTCAAACTAATATATTCTTTGCCCACGAATAAAACCTAAATTAATTTTGTGTGATGTTTGTCACAGCGCCATCTATTATTTTTCCACAGAAACAGCCACGCCGCTAGTTGGAAGTATCATCAATAAATGACATTGTTATAGGTGCATGTTGCTATTTGTAATTACATTTTTATTAATGGTATTTTTTTAACTTGTTTAAATTAAATACACTTATAGAACGTTTTAGTATCCATATAATTAATGTTTACTAACTATTTAAATTTATATTAGGCAGATCTTATTTAAGTTGGCTAAAATATATTTCCAGTATTATGCCTAGGTTGTCCCTAAAAAAAGCACATTTCTACTAAATTGATAAGGTATATCGTAACTAATGATTTACAATAATGTTTACGAATGACACATCTTAAAACATTGTACTATCACAAGTTCATAGATCAATAATTAATACCTACTACTTAAGTTAGTAACGACGGTATTTTGCGTAGCTGTGGCATTTAATAATATAACCATTTACTTAAACATACTACTGATTATTACCAAAGAGATAGGTATGGAATATTCCGAATATTTCTGACATTCTAATTACTTTTGCTGTTTACCCACGCAGTGGAGGGTGGCTAACGAGAACGTGTATTACTAAGGACTACGTAATGAAGTTTCGCCCGACATTAAACCCGCTTTAATAAGGTTATTACTAAACATAGGTCATTGTTATATGATAATAAATTCCATTAAAATAAAAATATCCATGGCCCACACATTTTCACACTTTAAAATACAGTTTTAACGGAGTTGTAACTGTGTTGTGTGTGTGTTGTGTTTGTAAAGCTGAAGAGTTTGTTTGTTTGAACGCGCTAATCTCAGGAACTACTGATTCGAATTGAAAAATTCTTTTTGTATTGGATAGTCAGTTTATTGAGGAAGGCTATATGCTATATAAGATCACGCTACGACCAATAGGAGCGGAGCATAAATGAAAAATGTTGCAAAAATGAAAAACCGTTGAAACTAAAGCACGCGAACAAAGTCGCGGGGGACAGCTAGTATGTGATATATGATGAAGTTTGTGATGTTATCCACATTTATTTATTTATTATTAAAATGGTTGTTCTATTTTTTTAACTTAGATGTGTAAATTTTATTGAACTCTGAAGGTTGGCAATTGTGCACAGTGGATTTTTTATTTTATTTTGAACCAAATAATATAATAATCCAGATTTTGTTAATGAATAACGGAATTACAAAAAAAAATTGAGTTATTTTTTGTGTATTAGTACTTTTAGTTAGTAGCAGTGTGGCAACACAGAACACTCACTCACGTCATTCCGATTTCCATCCAATCAGTTCGAAGTTCGGTAGTTATCGGTTCGCCTTGCTTGTTTGTTTTGTTTACGTTTTATTTTTTATTTAAAAACATTTCCTAACGCTACCGTCCTTTGTTTATATTAGTACTAATTAACACAAGAAACATAAAGTGTCGTGCGTACCTGTGATATCTTATGTAATGAAATTGTTTTGCAAATATTTGCATGAGTTTCATCTCACTGATTAAAAAGTTTTGGTTGTCTGTTTTTGTGTTTTTTCCGTGAGTTTATCAATATTCGAGTACTTCCGCATCTACGATCATCAGCTTTAGGTTAGTGATGTTTTTTTTTATTGTTATCGGTAATTATTTGTAACACAAGACTTCGAGATTCTTGTTTTTACCTTTTTTGTGTAGTGTCATTGCATTTTTTTTTTGTCGGCGCGGTTGACCTCGATACAAGTATTTTAAGTTAACTTGTCTGTATGCTTATTGAGATCTGATTTAATCTGTGATTTCATTTAAAACAGGTACTTACATAAATGTACTTACGTAAATAATTTTAATATGTTTGTAATAACAATGTTTTTGAACCAATTAGAATAACCTTATTTTTAGGGTTTTATTAAGTACATACCCATGATGTTGAGTAAAAATGTTGTTTTTCCTTCACTTACATTTATAAAAATAACAAGTAAGTAATCTGTATTTTTTATGTATCAAAAACTCAATATTTTTTTAGATTTGAAATGTCGCCTGACGTCATGTGTCGTTGACGTTTTGTGCAAATTCGTGTCGTCATTAGACCCCGCTCATGAACTTTGATTAGCTTTATCTCTTTAGTTTTTACTTATTTCGAAAAAGCAAAAAATATGTGTCAAATACCTGTTACTTTAACCAGTTAACATATCTATTGTCTTAGTTTAAGTAATGAACAGTGTGTGCATAAGGCAGGCAAATAATTGACTAAAATAATTAAATTTAATATTTATTAAACTTATTAGCAATAAATAACATATCACAAATATAGAAACATAACCTTTCTATTTGTGTAATAGACATGGTTAAAAAACATTTCATCCATTTTCCTTAAATAAGAATAAGAGTAAATTTATTGTTTCACTTGTTTACAATCATTTCTTACAGGTATGTTTTGCTTAACTAATTATTATAATTTATAATTACCGTTATAGCAATCCAATGGTCGCCAAACTAAACTAATGCTTGTATCTTGGGTGCCTGAGTGGTGGAGGTACATACAATTATTAAATAATAACTTACTAGTTTTTAAGGAAATCTAAATAAACTGTCTTTAATAGTAAAAAAAACACAATTCCAAAACATTAAAATGTTTATTTACTATTTGTCTTTATAGTAAAAAAATTCCTAAACTCTAATCAGATCAAATTATAATATTGTTTTTTTATACTCAATGCATTTAATATAGTATTACATTTAATATGTAATATAGAACCAGCGCATTATAAACTTTAAAAAGTGGAAAATAGTATCACAATCATACATTTATTTACTAAGTTGCTGTAGTGAGCTATATTTAAAACAGTTCTATTATTATTTTTATATATGAAAACCTTGTCCTAACACAAAGAAACATACAAAAATAAAATGAATTATCCGATTTGGTGCAGACATTTAGAAGTAATGATGTGACCAAGGGAAATCGTGATTCATTATTATTTATATAGATTTAGTAAACAATGCTGCATGCTGCTGCAATAGTAAATAAATGATTGCTTTCGTTGCTGTAGACGGATTGCAATAATAGTAAACAAATTTAATTATTAGTGTAGTAGTCTCCAAACATCTATCGATCGCTGAAGATCGCTCTGAAGTTGCAACAGTTGATTGCTGCAGGATAAGCACAACACTTTACAATATTACATTCCAATACTAGTAATCTACAAAGTACTTCAATTTTATATTTACATTGTCACTATTTTTATAATAAATAAATGCAAATAACTATCTATTGTACCTGTTTTCTACTGCACAGCCACATATATCAACTTCAGAGCAAACTAGAATTTTGGCAACTATTGTAAGTAGCTCAAAAGTTCCATTCCTGAGTTAAAATCTTAGTTATACTGTGGGCAACTTCTCTAAACACCTTCCCCGTTTGCACGGAACAAGCGTTTGTGTGATGCACCAATCTTTGTTCCATTTTGTCCCATGCTGGGATGGAACTCACAGCTCATGGCATGGTGACATGTACCACTTAACTATCCATACAGTTACTTATATAGTGAATATATGTATATATTTAGTTATGTATAGTGTCATTGATCCTGGTTACCTGTTACATCTTTCCAATTCAAGTGGAATTCCTCCAAATTCTTTTACAATTAAAATGGTATAAATGGAAAGAAAAAAGGTCCTTTCCTCATTATTACAAGTTTATTTCGAAATTGAAATATATGTATGCATATAGATATACATTGCTATTCTAATAAACATTCATAGCTATTTTCCATAACATTTCTTTAACTGTTATTTAATACTAGCTGTCCCCCGCGACTTTGTTCGCGTGTTTTAGTTTCAACGGTTTTTCATTTTTGCAACATTTTTCATTTATGCTCCGCTCCTATTGGTCGTAGCGTGATGTTATATAGCCTATAGCCTTCCTCAATAAGCGGACTATCCAATACAAAAAGATTTTTTCAATTCGAACCTGTAGTTCCTGAGATTAGCGCGTTCAAACAAACAAACAAACTCTTCAGCTTTATAATATTAGTATAGACTAGCTGTCCCCCGCGACTTTGTTCGCGTGTTTTAGTTTCAACGGTTTTTCATTTTTGCAACATTTTTCATTTATGCTCCGCTCCTATTGGTCGTAGCGTGATGTTATATAGCCTATAGCCTTTCTCAATAAACGGACTATCCAACACAAAAAGAATTTTTCAATTCGAACCAGTAGTTCCTGAGATTAGCGCGTTCAAACAAACAAACAAACTCTTCAGCTTTATAATATTAGTATAGATTCTGCCGAATATCACGCAAAATCTACTTAAGTAGTACATTACAGTCAGCATTTTATCATACAAATTTCAATTCAAATTCTTTGATTACTCAACTTTCCATATTAGTCTTGGGACCATGATGTTGTGTAGGTGTCCTCATACAATTATGTCCCACACTGCATTCAGCATCCTTGCAACATCTGTCTTGTCTTTATTTTTATGTTTTATGATAATACAAGGGAAGATATTCCAATTTGCTGTGAGTCGTGCGATCTAGGTACCTAACTTGCCTTGGTGGGGTATCCTGTTAAGTACGATTGAAAAGATACGATATAGGATAAAATCTTTACTAGAGCGAGATAGAATTAAACGTAAATTCATGGGGCTATCATTAGATATTTCGCCGGCAGGGGCGCTAGTCGCACGCGAGGTCTTTCCATAGTTTGTTGTTTGTTGGTGGGCTTTAACAGCTTACGTGCTAGTGGCGCCAACTGGTGAGCGCAATAACGGTAGCCGTCAATATATTATTGACTAGCTGTCCCCCGCGACTTTGTTCGCGTGTTTTAGTTTCAACGGTTTTTCATTTTTGCAACATTTTTCATTTATGCTCCGCTCCTATTGTTCGTAGCGTGATGTTATATAGCCTATAGCCTTCCTCAATAAACGGACTATCCAATACAAAAAGAATTTTTCAATTCGAACCAGTAGTTCCTGAGATTAGCGCGTTCAAACAAACAAACAAACAAACTCTTCAGCTTTATAATATTAGTATAGATATGCGGTCGCAACTAGCTTACAACCCTAACGCGCCGCACAAGACAGAGTTACGCGTTAGAAGGGAGTGGCAATGTTTAGTTAAATACCGGTATTATGTGCTTATGCGAGCTGAATTGCACTTTGTTTCGTCGCAGCTAGAGTCGCTATTTGTTTGGTTTTTGGCTAAGTGAACCTTCTGGACGTAGTAATACTATGAATTATTCTTTGCTAACAATAGCATAATAATTTTGAATTAGGTTTTGTAGTGTGCCTTTACCCTTGTTAGCACTTACTGCACTTGTAATCGCGTCTGCACTGGTACACACAGCAAAGCAAACTAGATAGGTTTGCAGACCTTGTTTTTGGTGTGCATACCTATTTTGACGACCTCCGTGGTCGAGTGGCGTACACACCGGTTTTCAAGGTGTCGCTAGCTCTAAGGTCCCGGGTTCGATCCCCGGCCGGGTCAATGTAGAAAACCCCTTTTCTACATTGTCTCGGGTCTGGGTGTATGTGGTACCTCGTTGTCCATGAATTCCATAACACAAGTGCTTTAGCTACTTTGGGTTCAGAACAATGTATGTGATGTTGTCCACATTTATTATTTAATTAGCTGTGTACGTAGAGTATATCCGTAAAGATTTGCCGCCATGTTTGATTAATAACGTAACTAAATTTAACCAATTAGTTAATTAAAGTTACCTGTCACTTTCTTCTGTATTCGTTTTATGTCTACTATTATATTGTGTATGCGTGTCGAAAATTAGCGTAACTAATTGTTACTTACCTCTGTATTTTGTGTTGTTTGTGTTCCTGTGTTTGTAATCGATGTTAAAACATCTTTTGATTTACAAGGAAAAATGTTTTTCTGGTAGACCATAGTTTGCTTTTGTCCAAACGATATTGAGATAGATGATGTTAGTTAGAAATTAATTAATTAATGTGCTTAATTAACACTACGAACGTAAACACAGAATAAAACAGCAAAACGGAATAGTGCCTATAATCAAAAATAATAAAATTTACATTAATTGACTTTAAAGACTCAATTTGAATGCAATCTGCATAATATTTTAATGATTGTATAATTAACACGTAGTTACGAATAGATAGGTTACCTATGCCGTCGGAACTTTATTTAACATAGCTGTCCCCCGCGACTTTGTTCGCGTATTTTAGTTTCAACGGTTTTTAATTTTTGCAACATTTTTCATTTATGCTCCGCTCCTTTTAGTCGTAGCGTGATGTTATATAGCCTATAGCCTTCCTCAATAAACGGACTATCCAATACAAAAATTATTTTTCAATTCAAACCAAACAAACTCTTCAGCTTTATAATATTAGTATAAATTCGCAAACCATTCGTTTAGTTACTTTCCATACTGACCGGACTGGAAATACGGGAAAAATAATCAACGTGTAGTCTTGACACTTTAAAAAAAAACAGACCGAAGGATTCCGTACTATATATACAATTTTATGGTAACCCTTTATTTTTTACCTTATTATTATTATTTTTTTGTTATACCGGTAACAGAAATACACACTCTGTGAAATTTATTATTTCTCCAGCTATTGCTTGATATAGCAGCTACAGCTTTGTTTATGAGATACACATACAGCCCGATCTCAGACTGATGGAAGGACGGACAGACGTATAGCGGAGACTTAGTAATAGGGTCCCGTTGGTACTATTCGGTTACGAATTGTACGCAACCCTAAAAATCGTATCAAGTCGTAGGTATAATAGTAATGATTCTACCTATAATAACTTTCGTGAGGAGTATTCATAATTATTTAGGCGGCGGTGTCGCGAGTCGAACTCACGCCGCCGGCCGCCGCGTCAGCTCATGGTTAGGGACTCCTATTGAGTCTGAAACTAGTCGGGCAATCCCGTGAATGTGCGTAAGTAAAGCGTTGATATTCCTATATAATTATAGTAATGATTGGTGTGTAAGTAATGCTCTGTGTTTGTAGAAGTAAAAGCTAATTAGTTATATATTTGTTTTATAGTATAATCTATGTCAGAAGGATCTTCCTGCTCCGATGCGTGTCTATAATTAACAGAATTGGGACCCGACGCATCCTGCAGCCGCGTCCCAGTTTCACACATGTTTAAGATATCAATTCGTTCTCAATTGAGCACTGTTTAGTGTGAGAAATAAATTGATGGGAATAGGACATTAAAATTTGTCGTTTTGTTAAACCAGTAAAAGTTGTCTCGTAATAAACTACAGTGCTTACTCTCCACTCGAACCCAACTTTAAAATGTCAAATTTAACTTGAGTTCTGTTTAAGTTTTGACGTTTGACAACTGACAGGTGACAGCACTAAGCAGTAAGCAATGGTGTAACATTATTTGCCCATAGTTATGCAATAAAGCAACTGTTGACGAGAAAATGTAAATATTGCTCTTCCTAGCTTTGTGGGTAAACATCATTATAAACATTGAAATGAAACTATTTTTTAAAGTTTCTATCGCGTATTAAATATAGTTTTATATCAATGTCTGACATTCGCGTAAAACTCTGAAAGCAATATTATAAACATTTAATGTAGGTATTAAGTAGTAGGTTAAAATCTTCACAGTTCAATGACAAATGTCATTCACAAACATATCGTAAAAGTAGCCCAAAATTATAATTACTCGACAACCACAGTCAAGTAAAACGTAAGCAAAGGCATTAGTGTATTCAGCCAACCAAATTTCGTTTTTGTGATGTTTAGCATAAATTTAAATTTAAACTGGTCACGTTCCACGTACGAATTGGCGTTTGAAGAAATTGTTTCTTTTGCTTCCTTCAAGACTTTAATTACTTGGTTTAAATAATGTTGTAGCTGATTTTGTAAGTAGTGAAATGGTTTAAGTGTACTTGTGTTGTTTTGAATTCATTTTGTTACTACTTTGAAAGCTGAAAGTTGTAGGTGGTACTGGTAATATTAATTTCGTTATCTGTCCCACTGCTGGTTAGAGGTCCGATATAAACATTATTTATGATTTTAAATTGCAGTGTAATGACGTTGATACACTATGTACCAACCATGCATTTTTTAATCAGTTCATCCATTTTGTAAAAATAATTTAAACCTATTTTTTTTTATGGTTTTTCTGTTTTGTTCAAGAATACTAACTTCTCAGCTGTGATTGAGTACTACAATAAATAATTAGATCAATTAAACACTTCTACTGAACTTAGCTTCGAAACACATCGATCAATGTTAAAACTTGCTAACCGTACAGTCTAGACCAGCAATGATGTCATCGTATGCGCAGATAGATAACATAACCTAACAAGCAGCTTTCACTCTTAAATCAATAGGTATAAAGCCTAAAGTTAATCGTCAATGTCAGATAGAAAGTAAAAATATTAAATTTGAATTTTGAGAAAGATTGTAGGTATGATCTTTACTTAATGGCGTATAACTTGGAAATTTCTATAATATTAGTAATTTGTTTAATGCCTGTTTTAGCCTGAGACGTAATTATCCAAGAATTATTAAGTAAATAGGTTTAACTCACTTTATAAACCACAAAGCCACACATTTTTTTTTTCATAAGTAAGTAAATAAATGTGGACAACAGCACATACGTTGCACTGAACCCAAAGTAACTAAAGTACCTACTTGTGTTAAAGAATTTCGAGACATCAAAGGTACCTCAAACACCCAGACCCGAGGTAATGTAGAAAAGTGGATCTCTACATTAACCCGTCCGGGGATCGAACCAGGGTGCTCCGAGCTGAGAGACACCTTGAAAACCGTTGCGGAATTAGTTACTTTATTTATTTAAAAATGTGTATCATGCGTTCCACAATTGATTGTTTTCGTACTAAAGAAAAAATAAATAATCGCGACCTTCTAAAGTCGTACCTATTACTTTAAGAGGACTCTCTCGATGATCTGTGGTTGTTAACCAATGAAGATCTGTTTTCCTCTACCAATTACAAGAATTTGACGTCATTTGTCCAAACAAGTTCCATAGCTATCTCAATCAAATGCTATTAATTACTGGTTTCTAAGGATTCAATAGAAAAAAATATTTCGTATTATTGTTACAAACTAAATAGTTGGTTTCCAGAATTCATATTCAATACGCATGCTATTAATAGCTCCTATATTTTACATGCTGTCAAATACTCTATTGGTTGAGGCAGCTGTATATGTAGGCATATCTGCATATTATAATATTTTCATTTTATACTTATAGGCATAAGCTGGGTATAACAGCGTAAAATCACATAGCACAATATTAAGGAGTTGTGGTGCCATCATAAAACATAATTTGGCATGAACTGTTCAGTAAAGCTGAGAATTTTTGTCTAAAACTCGCTACCGTTAAAAGTGTTTATAAGATTCATGTTATTGGTTTGGCGATCTTTATCAAAGTCTTATCAAATACCAAACAATTCTAATCATTTTGTAAAGCTTGTGAACACTATTTTGCGATGTTCGTACTTAAAAAAATGTATCTTGGGTTTGTACCGTGACTTACAGGCTTTAATTAATTGCAACGAGACCAATATACATAAATACATAATACATGTGGACTACATGACATACATTGCTCTAAGCCCAAAGTAAGTACCTAGCTAAAGCACTTGTGTTATGGAATTCAGAGACAACGAAGGTACCACAAATACCCAGACCCGAGACAATGTAGATAAGTGCTTTTCTACATTGACCCGGTCGGAGATCGAACCCGGGACCTCAAAGCTGGCGACACCTTGAAAACCGGTGTGTACGCCACTCGACCACGGAAGTCCACAAAATATAAAACCCTACAAAACTATCCAAGCGAGTCAAAATGAAACAAACTATTTCTAAAGCATACATTAGTTTTGAAAAATGGGTGGCCTAAATACTAAAGACATATCACCCATTGTCTTGGAGTGAAACTTAATTATTTACTTCGACTTTTCGAAAGTCGCTGACTGATAATTAAACGCCAACGATTAGGTTAGGATAGTTACACACTTTGTTCAAGAAAAAATAATGTGGGTGTTTAAAAGAGTAGTTAAGATTAGAAACTAATTAGGTGTCTACAATTTAGGAGTAGAAAATCTGACGTTTGAACTGCTCGATAAAAAATAGCAAAAGATTAATTTATAGGTATCACCAAACTTTTTTTATTTTTTATATACGTTGTGTTTAGCATCTTCTATTCTCTCATTATACTGCAGTATTATGATTTTAAGAAGATTATA
The DNA here is from genome assembly GCA_932294365.1 of Diachrysia chrysitis. Lineage (NCBI taxonomy): Eukaryota > Metazoa > Arthropoda > Insecta > Lepidoptera > Noctuidae > Diachrysia > Diachrysia chrysitis. Next base: position 2,466,047 of record OW028667.1, on the reverse strand, counting down.
AACCCCCCACTAGCCGTATTTTCAAATTCATCTGGCCCAGATTTTCGAGACAACAGTAATTCAAGTTGACTGAATCTAATTTATTCAATCAACAAGCTCAGGTATGCCAAATCCATACTAAAATTTAAATGTAAAAGTACCTCTGTCAGTTTGCACGTTGTTACGGTTAAACCGCTAAACCGATTTTGATTAAACTTGGTATGGCGTATGCATGGATACTGAGAAAAGACAAAGACTATTTTTTGCCACGAAAACTGAACCCACGCGAGCGGTTCCGCGGGCAATAGCTAGTAATTTATATGCTGTTACATTTAATTAAAAAACGTGCCAATTGGTTTTAATTAAATTAATCAAGTTGATTAGTTGAACAGTAAGTGTTGTCTGGTTTAATGATAAATTCACAGGTGCAGGAAGTGTTTCAATTCTTATATTTTGACCTCTTTTTGAAGTTAAATTATTTATTATGGGTTCTAGACTTAATTTCTAAAGAAAGGCTATAATATTAATTTAGTTCTGCAACACTCCAAAATTTTCAATAAGTATTAGGTAGGTACTTAGCACATTTAAATTTGAAATTGATTTCCATATAATGAAAATTTTGCTGTGAAATGGGATATTTTACTCTCATGGTCTGAATGATGAGTTTAGTTGCGGATTAGATCCTAAATCGGATGAAATTTTATGGCGAAAGCTTCCAGTTAGAATCCAATTTCATTTAGCATCTCATTCTGGCATTTCAGCTTTATAATCTACTAGCTGTTGCCCGCTCCAAAAAGTAGCCTATGTTATTTCTTAGGATTCTAGCTTATCCTATACCAAGTTCCACGAAAATCGATTCAGCCGTGAAAGCGAAACAGAGAGACAGATAAATATTTGCATCTATACTAATATTATAAAGCTGAAGAGTTGGTTTGTTTGTTTGTTTGAACGCGTTAATCTCAGGAACTACAGGTTCGAATTGAAAAATTCTTTTTGTATTGGATAGTCCGTTTATTGAGGAAGGCTATAGGCTATATAACATCACGCTACGACCAATAGGACCGGAGCATAAATGAAAAATGTTGCAAAAATGAAAAACCGTTGAACCTAAAACACGCGAACAAAGTCGCGGGGGACAGCTAGTTTGTAATATGAGTATGGATATTGCAGAAATAATTATTTCGTCAATTAAATGCTAGCTCGTATTAATTTCTATTGACTACTAATATTTCTTTGTATACTAATATTAATATATTAGTATACGTCTTTTACACCTCGATTACCTTTTAAACACAGGCTTATAAACAAAACCTGTCTAAATCAATCAGTCGGACATCTGAATGTTTTACTGTAAGCAATAGTTATTTCTTTGCTACAAATCTATTTCTGGCGCTGAAAATACCTTTCAATGCGTAACGTTACACGGTATAAAATTTTTGCCAAATGCATTCTCGTTAGATTGTTTCCCTAATATTTTTTGTTGGAAATAGGCCGCCATAGCTGTATTGTTTTTTTTTTCTGGGCTACGGTACGCTTCCTGTCACTTCACGCTTTGTGGTTATGGCTCTGACTGACAAAATGGATAGGACGACGATGTGTTTCTTTTTGCGTTTTGAATATAATTTCTTGTTGTGAAGTTATGAGGGCTACCGTTAACAATTTCGCCGACAGGGGCGCTAGTCGCGCGTGATGTTCAAAATGACAAATGCCAAAGTTTGTTAGTGGGTTTTGACAGCTGTCTCGCCAGTGGCGCCAATTATGGTAGCTCTTATCTTTAAAATAATTTCTTATTTATATTATTATCCTCGTAGACAGAATAACGAGTAATATATTACCCAATAGACTTCCTATTGCTACTTTTTATTCTCCCTTCATAGATGCAGGTTTTTTTATAGTGGATTTAATAATTTAAACTTGTCTTTAGTAGTCTTGTTTCAATTTAATATTTTGAGATTATACAATCTGAATTTCTAAACTATCGCGCGACTCTAAAAACGTTAGTTTAACGGTTCACCGTCGAAGATTTCAATTACCGGCTATAACAATACACCGATTTGTATCACTAAGATGAGTTTTTGTTGCGAATGCAACACTTCGCGTCATGGCGGATGACGTCACACGACAGCGCAACTGATAGCTTCTGATTTTTTTTTGTGATTGCATCGTTTACGCACGACTGAAGACATTTTGCCTAGTGACTGGCCGAATCGAGTCGCTATGTTTTTCCCAGGCTGAATAAAGGATTTCCACGGTCATCTTTTTCGAAATTCGAATGTTCGTGATTTTGATAAAACTACAATGGCGGGAATGTATCTATTATTTCATATTTTTATTTATTCTGTAAAATTAAAATACACGATGATTTTCTGGGAACAAGATGGACACTGAATGCTTTAATGCTGCAAATATTTGTGTCAATTGATGAAACTAGGTGGCGTATTGTATGCAGTGCATTTAACTGTAATAGCCACAGCAAATGTGTCAGGACTGCATATTGACCATTTATGCTTATGGGCTACATGTGGCATTTGTGTCAATTGTCTTGTCTGAGTCTGCTGACGAAGTTTGAAAATCCTATGTTAAGTAAATTAATTACAGTAAATGTAGAGATGTAAAATAAGTTTCCTTATGTTATTTTAAGGGCTTGAACTCAACATATTTTTTAACTCTGATAATTTCGATTTTACTTAGCTACTATAGAAGATATGAACTTGAAATTTGGTTTCTAGATAGAAGAGGATTTTATGATAAACGTAAATCGTGATGATAATAGAAACGTATCTCGACAATTTTCAACTGTTTAAAAATTAGTTTTTTGCTCTATGGACAAAACTATTTAACCTAATAATATTTTTTCACACACTATCTGATGCGTAATCATAATATCTAAATAGATGTCGATTTATTTCTCATTCCATATGATAGATTTCGAATAATATCAGAATTTCCATTTTGTCGCTTACGTTGTTATTTCTAAGACAATCTTTGACTCTTTGACATATATTATGTTTACCTCTTTCCGTCCCATAAGCAAGCAATTAGTATTATTACTGTCTTGCATTTCCGGATCCGCTCTCCACTCCGCTAGACCCCGCCTACTCGCAAACGAAATATTTTTAAACAGACCACGAAACAGCTCCTTAAGTTTCCTAAATTAGATTAAGTTTGAATTAGATTGGAATCTGTCGTTACGTAGCAAATAAATAGACAATATGTAACTGTAGTCGGTTTTAATGGCTCTGAGCCAAGTTACGCATTCTGTCAATACTATTCCTCACTTGGGAACTTGTATTTACAAAAGAATAACGTTTGTTTTAATGTATACTAATTAAGTAATGATGTATAGATCTAGTAATGTCGGTGTAAGTAATGGAAAAAGGATAAAACTTTAGACAAAATATTAAGTATTTTCACTTGGTCATTTGCTTGGTCTTATAATTATTCTTTCGTTTTCTACTAGGTGTGAAATATCGTTGTATATATCATATATATAGTATATCATCATCATCAGTCTATGTTTGTTCACTGTTGGCCTCTGTTATGGCACGCCACTGTGCTCGATCTTCAGCTCTTCGTCTCCTACCACTGCCAGTTACTTTGCGGATGTCGTCGCTCAATCTATAAGTATATATATGTAGTAGGTATATATTTAAATTGAATTATGCAATTTAACAAATTAAAATAATTTTAAGGTCCGTAAAAAAAAATTCTAGACACGTATTTTTTCTTTGTTTTACGTAACTAACAACTTACGACCATATTGCTAATTTGCAATATGGTCGAGAGGTTAAGGAAAACATCGTATAAAAACAATATTATGATCACGTTAATTCTCTTTCTATATTCAATGTCATAGAAAACAACTCCATTATAGAAGCCATTATTCAATGACAAGATAATATGATCCGCAGATCATTTAGTGACCTACCCACATTATGTTGAGTTGCCATTGAGTGAGTGACGTCATCATTGATTTACAATTTAAATGTAATTCTATTTATATTTAGATTAGCATAGATACGGTTGTTACATGGCTGGCAATCCCTTTAGTTTAAATCTAGCCAGGTAAACATTCATAGTTTTGTCCCATTTATGTTTTTAATGTTCTCTATTTAACAACGAACAAATGTGTTTTTGGAAGTAGGTACAGTAAACAGAGTTCATTTCTTTTAAAGATTTTATTTTCTGGGGATTTGTGAAAATTATATACCCATACCTATTTTTTTAATGCTTCCGCACTAAAGTATTGAAACCTTGTGACGCGGGGCGTTCATGAACATTCAAATCATCATGTGGATCATGTGGATCACACAAATGCTTGTCTCATGCGGGGATCGAACCCGCAGCATGTCGCAGTGGTAATTGGCGTGGTGACCTATTAAACTACTTGACAATCCGTGCAGTGAAAAAGTCAAAATGTACTAGGGTTTTTATTAAATCATAGACATGACAAAAAAAACATCGTTTGAATTATAACAGTAATCATGAAATGATGTTTATCACATATAATGTTGATAGTACCTAAGGATAGATAGATAGGCATAATTCTTCGTAGTGTTTGTTATAAGTACCGGCTATATAATATGCTGTGCTATATTCTACGAAATAGACCGACTACTGATTAAATCCATTAGAGCATTTGTTCATCATCCATTTGAGCAACAAATTAGGTACCTATGTATTCTAATGTATGGATTTGTGCCATACATTGCTGTGGTACAGACTTTAATCAACTTTTTTACATAATACATAAATAATAATAATATTAATAAGTGTGGACAACTTCATATACATTGCTCGGAACACAAAGTAAGTAGCTATAGCACTTGTGTTAAGTTATCAGAGACAACGAAGGTACCACAAAAACCTAAACCCGAGACAAAATTGTAAAAAAGTGGTTTTCTTCATTGACCCGTCCGGGGATCGAACCGGGACTTTGAAAACCGGTGTGTACGTCACTCGACTACGGAAGTCGTCTGTCAAATAGGTACCTACTGTATTTAGTGACTTTAGAACAACGTTTTTACATTGAAAACAGTGGTAAGACTTCTTTACACTCCAACAGCTTCCTACATTTTTGCCATTTCTATCCAATCAGCATTTGCAGTTTATTCATTTGATTTATGCGACCTTATAAGTTTACCTACTCCTTTCAGGATACAGACTTAATAATCTGTTAGACGTCGTGGTTATGTCGGTCAGACTCATGAGAACAAAGACCAACAATACTAAAAATCTCAGCGAGACACTTTCGTTGTTCCTGATTCTTAATTTACTTTCGTTTTGTCTCGCATTTATTAATACTAATACAACGTACAGAGATATTACAGAAGGTACAGTTAGTGTTTTGTGCGAATAGATAGCCTGCATTGATTTTTTTTAATAGCGGCCCGCCTCCGTTTCACAAAGGAAGCACAACAATATATTATAGCTTTAGGGATAATGTCCAGATGCCCAGTTAGCGCCATAGAAGATCTAATAGAGACTAATCAAAGAGCAATCGATCTTGCTATGTTTTGTAATAGTCATATCTGAACATAACCATCGACACGAAAGAAAAAGAAGAAGGGATAATGTAGCATTCTAAAGGTGAAATAATTTCGAAAATCGGTTCAGTATTTTTTGAGTTAATTCGTTACAAAAATACAAAACCCTTTCTCTTTATAATGATAATATAGAGTAGGGTATAGATGTACAAAATATGTACTTCAGTTTCAGCTATAATAGGCCATATTTTTAAGTCAATGTGGAAAAAAAGTATTTATTATTCCAGTAGGTACTAACATATATCGCGTTTTGAATATATATATATATTATATATGCATGTATTTAAATATACTATGAACTTAAACTGTATAATGCTTACCTGCGCAGATACTCATAGTGATTTAAAAAAGCATTTTGGATTTGTAGTAATAAGTACCCGTATAAAGTTATTTTTCGAAAATTTATTCTCATAAAAAGAATTATCATTAAACTGAGGTTAAGTACCTATTATACTTTTTGCAAGTTTTTTTTTTGTTTTTTTATTAAACGTTTATAACAAACCTTGCACTTGTGTGGGTGCAACATTGAAGACTGTTTGTTATTGTTGATAGTTCCCACGAAATGTAGGTTAAATTAAACGCACAAGGATGAGAACTTGTTAACAATACAATTAGCACTGCACTGAAGGATTGATAACTGTTATTATATTTTGCGATATGAACTTTTTTAAATTCTCATAAAAAAAGTAAGGTTGGCTAAACAGATCTTAGTGTTTACTATTTAAATATTACTTAAATAACACCACTCACTATCACTTACAATCTAGTAAATTAAATACTAATTAAGTATCTCTTTTTATTAATACCAACGTATTTATCTAGTTTTTTACTCGACTTCGAAATAAAAGGGGGTTTCTCAATTCTACCGTATTTATATTTTTTTAAAGGCCAGACCTTTGCCCAAAGGTCAAAGGGCCCAAAATAATCAGAAAAATATTATTATGAAATTTAATATTAAAATATAATTAATTTAATTTAATAATTAATATAAACATTAACCTAGAGCTTATTGAATCCAAGAGGTTCCAATAAAATCGAATGTTTGTAACCCGCTTAGCCGTTCGTTTGCAATAATTTAAAACATTTCATTATAAATAAAACGTATACTTACTACAGAAGAAATTAAGACATAATAAAATTAAATAAAATAGTTTATTATGTAATTAGGATATGCAATCATTTTTACTCGTCGACATTTCCTAACTGACTGCCCTGAGAAGAAAATATCGAAACAAACTCAGGGGTCACAGTCTCTTTTAAAGTCCAGACAATATTCACGAGTAATATTTTGTAAACAAATGCAGGTTATATACTAGACTGGTCTTTTGAAGAAAGAACCAGATCGATCTGAGAAAATATATGTGGAATAATTCACGTAAGAGTTTTATTATTTGTCTATGAATTAAAAAAGGAAAAAAGAAGACTGTCAAGATGTTTTCAGAATGTGTAAAATAGGAATAATCTCACGATTGCAATAAAATTAAAACTAATAAAGAATAATTACATATTTTCGTTTCGAATTCTAAATTATCTTACATATATATATATTATGTCAAGTAAGACATACAGCAGAACAGAATCTTATAAAGGAACACTGTTGTTTCAATTAAGACTACTCTAGTTAATCTGCACTGTCCATCAATAGACTAACTAAATAAAATGTATAATTTAAGACAGTAAACCTTATAACTATTCATTAAGGTTTATTTTACATTGTTTTTACTGCTGGAATTTCGCAGATAATGACCCGACTGTGCCTCCTAAGATAACGATAGTTTTATACTATGTTAAAGTTAAAAAAACCGGTTCTAAAATATTCAAGAAGCTATGTGTAGCAGTTTGTTTGCAGTTAAATGTATTTTAATGTTTGACGAGTCGCAATTAGTAGTTTAAGGTTTGACTGATTGTCCTAGATCTTAACTGTTAACATATTTTGGAATCACGATACTTAAAGAAGAGATATATTACAAATATCTGGTGTGTAATGTTTGAAGATTTACCGATAATGAAATAAAAAAAATATTGTTTTAAAAGTGTAAATCTGAATGCTATAAGGACGGATGGGAAATCTATAAAAAAAATATTTTTTTTTAATTAGGATTAGTTAGGGAAACATACGCAAAGAAAAAATTGCAAATATCCTATCGATTGGCGTCTAAAGACAGAAATAAAATAAGGATATACGCAAAATCTGACTATGGACCCGCTATCAACTACATTTTAGAACCTCTAGATCAATTAGTTATTATCTAAAGTTTATAATATTGTAAATTCCTTAGCTCTGCTAAATTACAATAGATTAGTTATAAGGTCCGAATGCCTGTAATATTATATTAAGGTGGTATGTCACCGTCTACGTTTAATACACGTTTTGAGTAGACGGATAGCTGAGTGGTCTAGGCTACCACGCCAATTACCACTGTGCGCGACGTGTTGAGGGTTCGATCCCCGCATGCGACAAGTATTTATTCTACAAATGCTTGTTCTAAGTCTGGGTGTTCTTTGTGCATGTGATTTGAATGTTTGTAAAACCCCCCGCGATTCAAGTAATAAATTCCTTAGTGCGAGAGTAGTTTTTAAGAAAAATAAAAAAGATACACGCAAACTGACAAGAAAAATGTATATTATATATACGAGGAAAAAGCAAACATATTTTATCTTCATCAAAGATATTCGAATGGCTTGGTGAAATTTATGAAGAAATTTAATTTAATCAGCAGCTTAGTTGACCAGTCACATACCACCCTAACTCATTTATCTCAGTTATTTATGGCACCGTTCGTTGCTATTTTAGTCAACATTATGTAGACTTCGATATTCTGATACTGAATCTATTGTATTTGATTAGGACGAGAATTTAGCACTGATACCAGACTATTATTACCGGTATTGTTAAGTTAAATGCGATTTTTAAGCACTTAGTCAGACTGCAGGAGTTTTATGAGATCTCCTGCTGAGAAAGGTTAATTTGTTCTAAAAATATATGTTTTTATTCAAAACCTATATCCTTCACATAATGTAAGTCGGTGATGTTTTATTTTTCGTGCCACCTAAGTACCTAATTCGAGATATAGGAATAGATGGAATTTAGGAATAGAACTCCTATGCGATACATTGAAGAGTTTAAACAAAAGAGAGATATGTGCCCGCAGTGTTGGTTATGTGAGACTGATGAAGATACGCTAATCGTATTATGAAAATAAGATAGTTTTCCTCACAGATATAGACATATTTAGATGTCACGATCTGTATAAAAACCAAGCGTTAAATTTTTACTACACACTCTGACGTACAAGCACTATTTAAAAATGATTTCAAACTAGAATCAACTTAAAAATATGATATAGGTACGATTCGTTTGTCAAAATTGCCTGGTACAGATTGGTGAAAACTACTAGCGCGGTGCACCAATTCAGACTAAGCGCGACAGTTGCCACATTAAGCATAATATGCTTAAGACTTGCACGTAAAGTGGCACGCGATGTCGATGCAGCTCTTGCGTTATCTACGTCTATCTATATCAGTGGATTTCTGGTCAAATGTCTGGATGAAATCACCTATTAAACACATTATCCTTTCAGAAATCCCCTAAGCTTACATAGAATTTATGACGACGATCTAACAAATAAAGTATAGTAGGTACCTACTTATTTAAATTGTTATCAAGACATCCGTTTGTATAATTAGCATGTCATGTCAGTTTATAATAATTGTAGATCAGAATATTAAGTATAACAAAGTTTATATTTGTATAGAATTACTCGGTAGACAATATGACTACTACCATGTGTTATGGTAGCTTTATTGAAAGTAATAAGTACACTAGAGATCTTAGAAATCACTGACGCATCTACCGTGGATGGTGGGTTTTCGAATTTCCCATAATTTTAAATAGCGTCCCTACACAGGATTTTGCCGGTGTCTAAAATGAATTTTGGGCATCCAGCACTACCTATACAACAAACTCGAAACAAATACAGTGATGGAGTTATATAGGACGTCAAATCAAAACTGAAACAACATATATATATAAAAAAAACTATTTTGATTAATTTGAAGTTATAAAAAATCTAGGTGGTAGGTACTCCCCAGGCTTGCTAGCCCATTTTTACTCTAACGTGAAGGCTTACAATGTGATAACGTAATTCTTCTTAATATTCTTAGGATGTGGTTACTTAATGTGAAAGTTTGGGTTTTTTATAATAAACTTCTAAATAGGTAATTAGTTAATTACGTTTCTGTTATGTGGTCATTTTAATATTCTAACGTGAAGTATGGGTTTATTAGATTGGTCTTTATTTCATTTCAGTAACAGACAGGGTGTTTGATCATCAATTATTTGTGATATGTCTAACCTGATCTCAATTATATGGGTCAGGTCGCAAACAGTAAAAGAACATTATACCTATTTAACACAAAAAATTGGTTACCTTAATTCAGTAATGGCGTTGCAAAATGTCTGTTAACCGAATTTTAAGAACAAATCTATTAAAACTAGCAACTGTACCATAAAAACAAAATCATGTCAGTGTTATAAAACTTATACGGCCGAAGATTCCTAGAACATCTCGATTGGAATGCTAATATAAACAGATGACTACAGGGATCGATTCCAAGAATCGAGTTGCAGTGCAATCGATTTAAATCGATACCTGATGTGTTTGTGCCGATCGGTTGTTGTTGGCTGGTATTCCGTATTTGGATGGACAGGTTTTAAATTCAGGTGTTGATTGCATATGACATGTTAATATAAGAAATTGTAAGGTCAGTGGCATGCCAATAGTGGAAACTTTGAACAAATGAAAGAAATGATGGTGATTGACATAAATAACGTAATTTTCGTGGGCGCTAATGAAATTCGTTTTATGATAGTTTTGTAGCTGAACAAATAGTTGGTAAGTAATTTGAAACTGCTGCTAATGTATTTTTAATTTATAACTAATGTTTTGACGAGTTTTAATTAAAAATCATTATGGATTTGAGCTTTTTGGCAGACTACGTGGTAGATGAAGTAAAATTACAGTGAATAATTTAGTAACAAAATTATTTATTATAAAGCAAAATACATCAATATAGAGACATCGCGTTAGGCCCAGACGTTGATGGCGGGACGAGCTGGACTCCTTCGATAGAAATTAGTTCAGTACAGTCCTAACCAGAGAGCGATCACAGAAGAGTAGAGATATCGTTGTCCTGCAGTGGGACAGAAATGGATAAAAAAAAATGTAATATTTTACAGTAGTAAAGAATTTATGCTCATGAAAATAAATTTCAAAGTTTTATCCCGTCTGGGAAACCTGTCAATCATTAGGCCTTGTTATATCTATTCCGCCACAATCTGGTCGTCAAGCATCAACAAATTCTCTGGATCTGTTAATTTTACGACCACTCAAAACGGATCGTAAATTTTAATATTTATCTTAACCTACGCAATTGTTTGCATTAACTAGGCCAAGGGAAATGCAACAAAAGCTAAGTCACTCACAGCTCACAGCTGTGAACTTGACAATATTTAACTTAAAACTAATTGATAAGATACTAAGTTTTTTTATCTTGATAATAAAGTGCTTAAATAATAAGGAAAATATAAAACAATGAATAATCAAGACTGAGATAAAAAAAATAGAACAGAAGCTGATAGAGATTATAAAATGCAAGAACTTTAAGAAACGACAATGAGTTATAAACTTCAAAACAGATTTTTCGTTAAATAAAGGATTTTACTAAAAAGACAATTTATAAACCATTAATTTTCGTTTGTGTGTAAGTGGACATTCACATAAATAGTACCTACTTGATGAAGCTTTATCATCACGATGAGGGCTAACACCTCTGGTGGAAAATTGCTACCGGTAGCCCTCATCAATGTAATCCTGATTAAATATCTCACTACGAAGTCGACGTAATCTATACTAATATTATAAAGCTGAAGAGTTTGTTTGTTTGTTTGTTTGAACGCGCTAATCTCAGGAACTACTGGTTCGAATTGAAAAATTATTTTTGTATTGGATAGTCAGTTTATTGAGGAAGGCTATAGGCTATATAACATCACGCTACGACCAATAGGAGCGGAGCATAAACGAAAAATGTTGCAAAAATGAAAAACCGTTGAAACTAAAACACGCGAACAAAGTCGCGGGGGACAGCTAGTTTACTTTATATAACAGTGCAAATATGTGGAAACTTTGTAACTCAAACGTTTTAATGCCTTTCAAAGTCTTATTACCAATTAAAGAGCAGAATCCGGGTGCAACCAACACCGAAAACTAAGTACTTATAAGTAAAACTATTACAAAAACAAAACTAAGTGTGTATATCAAGTATTATATACATTCACGCATCTAGCGGTGCGATTGTATCAATACAACGCAACGCATGTATAATGTATAAATTGACTAAATTGACCATATTGTGATCGGCGCACACTTTCTAATGTACTACGTTTTAAAGTGTGCCCTAAGTTAAAAGGGAATACGGATTAAGTGTGATTTTATCATGAACAAACTTTATTGGTCATCAAACCAGGATATATGGATCAGAGTAAATTGTCTTGAATGTAAGTTCAATTATGAGATACTAGCTGTCCCCCGCGACTTTGTTCGCGTGTTTTAGTTTCAAGGGTTTTCCATTTTTGCAACATTTTTCATTTATGCTCCGCTCCTATTGGTCATAGCGTGATGTTATATAGCCTATAGCCTTCCTCAATAAACGGACTATCCAATACAAAAAGATTTTTTAAAATCGAACCAGTAGTTCCTGAGATTAGCGCGTTCAAACAAACAAATAAACAAACAAACAAACAAACTCTTTAGCTTTATAATATTAGTAAGTATAGATAAATAAATTAATAGATTCCGTTTAGGATAGGCAATCATACCTAATTTTATGATGGCGTTAACTTTGAAATTTATATGTGATCCTTTTCTAAATTTGTCATCTCAAAAACCCTAGTTACCTAATATAAAAAATTTGCTGTGCTGTTTTACCAGTTAAAATAATTTCGTCGCTTGTGGGACTAGCTTGCATTTTTGGACCTTCATTTTATCTATTACTAGAACATCCTCAAAATGTTAAGACTTAATTATCATAATAATATTATTCTTCCATTTACTAAATTTTTGAGAGCAGTCGTTGTGTAGTACATTTTAACCTTCAATACTCTTGCTTTACAAACGTTTGATAGAAATCTTTTACCTAAATCTGATTTTCGTAATGCTCTTTTAACTTGCACCATCTTTTGTACCATTGAATGCAATGAGTCAGCGATATTTCGACTATTGTTCGTCGGACAACCGAGTCTCCCTATATTAAATTATATCACTGAGTTCTTTGTCTTCGAAAAAGTAATACTTTCATTTACCTAGGTAAGTGATCCGGTATTTGAATCTTTTTATAGTTGTATCTCTTCAATTTTGTTTGGTTGAGAAGCCTTCCTAATGTTGCTAATTTAACTTTTTGTTTTACATAAAATTAGATTTCTTTTGCCATTAGTATATACCGTTAATCAAGTCTGAAACCTCAAAAAGAACTTTGTGTACCTGCAAAGTCACGTAGTTCCATAAAATACATAATATATACTAAACATATTTCGAAACAACCAAATAAGAAATTTGGAAGTTTCAAATTTTCCAAAAAATCTACTTGAAAATTATGAAGCTGTACTGAGACAATCGAAATCACGAAATTACTTTCTACACCGACGCGCTATGAAACAAACAACGAGTATATTATAAACAGCTCTAAATTAAAAACCGCAATTATAATTCCAATAAACTGCACCAATTTTACTACTTACCACTGAACATTAATGGTGAGTTACATCATGAATTTTCCATCACAAATCATGAGTATCATGGAACTCATGATAAGATCGCTCATACAACTGATAATGGTGACACAGTGTGTTTTACCTACATTACAAGTTCCGTAATGTTTACAGAATTACGATCGAGATATTGACCTAAGGATTGGTGATGGATAAAGTAGTGAGCTTGGATAGTGTAATGGGTGGGCTCTTAAAAGAGGCGACAGATCATACGCGTTATCAACCTTTCTTAAATGTATCTATGATGAAATAAACAGATTTGCGATTACGTAAAATAAAGTTTCTTCAAGGTCCAGCAGATATGAAAAAAAAAAAGAGTTTTAAAGACGATGATGTCCTAAGAAATGTCCTAGTCAATGGGGGCCGACCGTATTCCAAAAAAAAATGTAGACTTAGAGACCATTTTAATCCTTACTTTCTCCAGCTGATATTCTCATATTGCTTGCATACTTGACATTGACAGCACTAAGTATCCTTAAAAGAACAGGAAACCCCGCATCTCAGGCTATCTCAGTATCTCCTTAATTCTGTGGAACAGACGCACGTCGTGATGATGCGGATGTGTCAATAAACGAGTTTTGGCTTGTTTGTGTCCTGCGACGACCTTCACACGTGTTTCCTTGTTAAACATGTTAAAAGTACTGTTGATAAGCATACTGAGATCGAGGAAATTATGAAAACTTTTTTATCAAAACGATTGGAAAGTCATTCTTCAGTTTGCCAAAATTGTTGTGTCATTGTCTTGAAAGTGTCAAACGCTTTAGAATGTTTTTTCTTTGTTTCCATTGAGATTCAAGCATCAGCTACTAATAGGTGTAGATTATAGAATTTAAAATGTAAATATCGAAACATTATATTTCGTTGTAATGAAAACGACTCCCGCGCTTATTAATTTAATCTTTGTTTCGCTGGCAGTTTTACAAACAGTCAAATCACAAATACAAAGAACACCAAGACAAGCATTTGTAGATTACAAATGCTTGTCCCATGCGGAGATCGAACGCACAGCACATCGCGCGCAGTGATCATCAAGTATAATCTAGTGCGAAGGTATTTATTTCTGTAATTGTGTAATAGATTCCTAAATTTTTCTCATATTTATCCGCTTCCAGGTTAAAAATGATTTTTCATTTTCTAACATAAAAAAATTAGACTCATTTTTTAGATCATATCTCAACTCATTAAATTTGGGCATTTTGGGCCCACCGTTGTCCATTCCCTCTCTCGACTTTATCATCCAAATTGAATAATACTCATTCATTCGTTAGATCATAGAAACCTTATGGACAATTGAAGAAACAAGCGCAAGTTCCTTTTCCAGATTGAAAAAGTATTATATCCCTTACTTGGACTTAGGAAATGGAAGTAATCAAAGTAATATCGTTTTTGCAGTGTATACGCTATATACGATACTGTGTACGATATAATATCCGGGCTGCAGTTAATTGTTTACTTTTTTTGTATTATCTACCACGTCGTTTTCACTTTCGTTCATCTGTTGCGTTTAAGATAATGTATCTTCCAATACAAAGCATACAATAAGTGCTAATCTTTAACACGTCATATATTTGAATTTTTTTAGAGAACTCCTTAGTAGAATCTTCAAAACAAATTAAGATGTCCCCCGAAATTATTTAATGTGATCGATGTATGACGCAGAAAACTACACTTACGAAATTTTGTTTTAGACAGATTAGGAATTTTTGGTTTTGCATTTGAATAAAACATCATATTTAAACCAAATTATAACGGACAAAACACCTTACGTGTATTTCAGATTAAGAAATCCTTTAAAGCAGTCTGTGTTTTTCGAAAACACTTAAATTTATATATTCTTCCATATTCTGTTTCTTACGTAACAAAAGCGACAAAGCGTGACTTCGTTAAGGCCGAATCGAGAATAATCACCAACTTTTTTAATTATAGTAACGTTACCGTTGATAGTTTTATAATTATAGCTTAAACTCTTGGTCATTGGTCGCCTCAATTCATACACAATGACCATTCAGAATACGCTGTACCAAGAATCTCGTAAACAGACTTAGTATTTCTATTGGCTAATTACTTTCCTAACAGTGGTTTTATTAGTACTAAACACGATTTATGAGGTCTCTGACCCAATGCTGTTGAGGTAAACACAGTACTGTCCATTTATGACTTTGCCATCCATTCAAGTAAATATTTGGTTTGAAATTAATCGTGGAAGGTAAATAGTGTGATTCTCGGTGTTTGGTTTACATCCGGTTTCTTAATTAAATGGTTGATTGAATTTCGTACGAAATGAGCATCACTCTTTGACAATAAAGTATTTATTTACATTGATCTATCGTTACGGCCAGTCTTCACCAAGGTTGTAGAGGTCAGAAAGGCTGTAGATGTAAAAAAAGCAAAATACGTTACTACCGCAGGGTAAAAGATTTAATAAAAAAAATACTATGTTCATTTGACAAGCTTTTGTGAAAAAGATGTATTTTATAAGTACCTCTGTTAAATATAATCTGATAAAATAACCGGAATCAAAGATAGTGAATAAAATTGATAATGCGCTGCAAAAGATTTGGGTATTTTATATAACCAATCCCTGATTACGGATGTAATGTCAATATGCACTTTCAAATGCCATAGTTAGTTTAAATACTGCTATGCAATGTCTTTTGTTTATTTGAGTTGCGCCTGACCTTATCAATGTCAAAAATATTATTCCTAATCATATCTAGTTTTTCTTTTAATTTTTTGGCGAGAGTTTTTGCTCTTTTTATCATTGAACAGATAAAATGATAAAAATATATCTATGCCTCGTATTATTAGTTTTCCAAGATTCAGCAGATAATTTTGTTTGTATGGCTTCCTTTTTAGAACGTCTCTGCAAGCCCGACACACATGTCTTGCTTTATTTCGTTCTATTTCTTTGCGGACCAGCGCTAGATCTGCGCAATTGATCCCGCTGCTCCACTAAGCCAATGACGGGACATGAAAGTTTTAGCAGATCCAAGGCCAAAGCCATTAACTTCCCCCTTGAATATAAATTACCAAATTCTCTTTCTTTTTCAATATTTTGTGAAATACTCCTGTAGTCTTATTTACTGTCTCCAGGGCTAATGTAGGTGACCAACTACGTTGTAGTAGATCTAGTTGGTCATCGACGTCAGACAGTACGAAATTTAGTTTTCATAGTGTTTTTTTATAAAGCGATTATTGCTTTAGTTGACAAATAAGTCTGCTGATCTTGGTTTAAAAAAACTTACAGCTAGCCGGAAAAAAACGTACCTTTTACTTTTCCATAGACAAATTCAGTAAGAAGTTGCGAATAATTACAAAGGAGGTCTCTACCCGATTAAATTTTGTTTATATTATTTTTTTGTGCTTTCGTAACGCGGTTGGAACCGGCTCTCTCTATATGGATCGTTGGATGTGGGCTCCGTATTTACAGTTCACTTTTATGTTTTGTAATGCGGTTTTTTAAGATATTTAATGTACTACAGACGGTGGTTTTTGTTTGATCTCGGATTTGGTTTGGTATTTTTGTGTGGTCGGCCTATTACTAATAAGAGGAA
This sequence comes from Diachrysia chrysitis, assembly GCA_932294365.1. Taxonomy (NCBI): domain Eukaryota; kingdom Metazoa; phylum Arthropoda; class Insecta; order Lepidoptera; family Noctuidae; genus Diachrysia; species Diachrysia chrysitis. The sequence continues at coordinate 2,449,143 of OW028667.1, read as the reverse complement.
GTTTGCAGACAGAAAGGGCTAAGATGAGGTCCCTAGAACACCCAGTATGAAACTAGTAAACATTCTCAAAATATTAAATTTTACCTTGTGATTTGTAATAAGATACGAATTCATTTTTTTAATTCTTGGTCAAATCACGTCTTTTTATTCCATATAATATAGGATACATGAAATATTAAACAGCGCATTGATTTCCTGAAAGCTTAACAATACGACATATTTTACTTCCTGCAATTGTACCACACCGCTTTTACCAACTCTCATCTCATTTATTCCAAGGTATGCAACCCAATTAAAATTTACAACTTTATTTTATAGTTCGTAAATCTCAGTTACAGATTATTAGATTTACATAATAAGGCGAACAATTATCCTTTTTAACGATTTCTTAAGAATTTCCGGTTCATATACAGGCGACAGAGAAATAAGATGGCCATACTGATGCTATCGACTACCCACTTGCTAATGACGTGGATCATTATGCGCGTGAGTTTTGTAATGTGTGCCCACTAGTAGTACCGTAATAATATGTATATTGACAGGTTTCGTAATTATTATGAAGGATGTCGTTGGTTCTATCATCTACATTATATATAAAAATAAATGTTTGTATGTTTGTCCCCTATGCATTTCTAAACCAATGATCAGATTGTGATGAAACTTTGGTAGAATGTTCTGAATAAGGCGGTGAAGGCAGTTTGGAACAAAAATGTAAAAATAATGTCAAGTAACTCTAAGAAAAAACTAGTTTTTACTTTTAATGTGGCATTGCAACGCATGCTGAGTGTAGCTAATAATCAATACATATAAACTAAATACATACTATTAATTTTAATTAATTTCAACACTAGCGACCCGCCCCTTCGCACGGATGGACAATACATTCACTAATTATACATATAAACCATCCTCTTGACTTACTCTATCTATTGCTGAAAACATTAAAATCCGTTGCGTAGTTTAAGCCGAGTGGTATAGAACACCACGCCAATTACAACTGAGCCAGACGTGCCGCTCGTTCGATCCCCGAATGGGACAAGCATTTGTGGAATCTAAAGATCTTCCAAGGCTGGGTGTTTATTGTCCATGTGATTTGAATATTTGGCAAACCCCCCGCAACACAAGGATTAACTTCCTAAGTGCGCGATTCGTTTCCTTAATATATTTGTGTCGTAAATCACACAATGCATAAAGAAGGAGGCTGTAAGAGTGTCAGCACTGACAGTATGACCTACCAGTTTCTGCCTTTCTCTATTCTGATAATGCAGCATGAAGTTATGTACTTATCGTACCTACTACCCACTTTATAATGACGTGTATCATTCGAATATGCGCATGAGTTTCGTAAGATGTTTGTCTACATCAACCATACACGATTGCTATGTATTGTGAGGGTTGTCAGAAAATTGACCCTTTTATGTATCTCCTATAGTTTGACTGAAATAGACTAAGTGGTAATTCCAATGGAGGGCTCATCCATTTTTTGTAGTATTATTACCATGATAATATACTCCAAGGACTTTAAAAACCACATTTCTTTTTTCTATCCTCTATTTATGTCCCACTACTGGGTAAAGGCTTCTCGAATCTGGAAGATTCTACACTCCAAAATCCCCTACATAATAGACAATACAATATTAAAGTATGGGCCTAAGGAAAATATGCGTATTCTATACATGCCTAAAACAAATAATATTAGAAGCAAAGTTATTCAGAACAGTGACCATTTTGCCTTCTTCATAACCCTTCGAATCCGCCTTCGCAAAACGCTCACATAAACATTACGTTACTTACGTCTATTACACAACATTGACCCACAAAATAGCCACGCTTGGTGACGTCACAGCCATGGTAATTAATTTTTCGATAGATCATAGCTTGAGAATTGACCTTAATTTGAATACGGCTAAGAGTGGGTGATTGGGTGCGAACTGCGTTGGTTTTTGAGGTTAATATCATATGAGTGTTAACATGACTGGCAGTTTGTTTTTTTTTCTTTACTATACTCCGTTATGGACTTAATAAGAAATTGGACCCTATAACATAACCAGAGAGCTCCGCAAGATGTGAGCGATTGGAAAACTTGTTCATTCCTTCAAAACATGATAAACGGACCCTTTCCTTTCTGTATTAAACATAGAGGCCTTCCTTTGTAAAATATATAACTTGCGATCGGCCCCGACTTCGCACTGGTAGACAAAACATGATGAATTATATACAAGAACCAACCTCTTGATCAATTCTCGACCGATAACTCGATCCATTGGTGAAAACCGATGTTGTTGAGTTTATCGCGTTCAGATAAACAAACAGACGCGACGGGGGACGTTTTATAATATGTATATAGATTTTTATTTTGTACATTTGATATATGTTACTTATCTATGTCTTACACTATTAGCTTACTGTGCATTGACTTCAAATTAATATAAGGTTAAATTCAAAGGTCATGTCTTTGTATCTATTTAGGCACTGAGTCATTTATATGACATTGAAAGCCTCGTTAACACAGCCAGGTTTTGAACCCCCAACCTTGTACACAAATCCGATCATTCGATCAAGTCTTCGGGCGATCACGCGTCGCGAAATGTAACAAGCAATTCACTAAATTGGCAACGTTCATATTGAAGTTTAAATCGATATTAAAGAGACCATTAAATCATACTTGAGATGCATCGACGTACAGACAGATGTAATCCGTTGTTATTATTAAGTGATTGACTGCTCAAGATCAGCAGATGTTAACTCGCTTGCGAAAGTAATCGCAAACAAAAGGTGTACACCTATGTATAGCCGTGTACGGAAGACGCAACAAGAACATGGTGATCATGGACATCGAACACTGTGTTCGTCAATAATGTTAGTTGCGATCCAATTTGGTTGATCTGTGCAGACGATTTTTGGAATAATATGATGCAACATAGAAATCGAGAGAAGCGTGGGGAACCAGCCGCGGGCAACACTTCATCAATAATTGTTTTTTTAGCTTTTTGTACAAAACTGTTTCCCACCACCTAGAGTTCTTCGGGTAAGGGTCATTTGGAAAAAATATTTGGTAAATAACTTAATAGCAACCCATTTTTGACTACTTCCAACGCCGAATCCATGACTACTAAGCGGTTAAGCGCGAACTCTTGTCGAACTGTTCGCTTTGCTAATTTACGTCCACACGTACGAACCAAATGTTCTGTGTTCGGTGTTCGTGTCCACCATGTTCTTGTTCGGTCGTGCGTACACGGCTTTAGTTTCCGTTAATGTTCGCGTTGATAAATATGACAAGAAAAATATTTTAATTCAACCCTATTCAACTTTAGGGTTTAGTCTGCAAAGAAATAAAATAATTTAGTGTAAGGCCAATTTTAAACGTTGAAAATAATAGCATTTCGAACATAAATCAACCTAAGCTTTACTAGTAAATCCTGTCGTGATAGTAAACAGAGACGACGTCATTACATTCTCCGAATTCCAATCTTTACAGACCATAAACCTGACAATACGACTATTATCCTTACACCACTAGAATCAAGATCTTTTAAAACGTGCTAAGCATTAACTTGGTGACTAGAAACCCAACCATTTTAAGTAATATGGAAAAACAGACGGACTGGTGTCATGGAGTATGCTTTTGTGAATTGACAGGCAGATCACGTAGTTTTGTAACGACGGTGTGAGTTATAAGCGACAGCGGGCTGGAAATGGAAAGTGCTCATAAATATGTATGAAAATGTAGATAAGAATGAATTCGTGTGGTTGACAACAAAATATAGTTCGCCGTAAAATGGTACGGTCTTTTTGCAAGCTTATTATATTTTTCATGTCAGAAGCCATAAAATAAAAGACAGTTTTTTTTAAATATACCTACGTCAGTTACAATTAATAGTAAACCACAATTTACCCACAGAAAACCCTGAAAGTACCACAACGTAAAAATTGCTGTTGTTTGCCACCACGACAAGAACAAGGTAAAGTAACAAAGTAAGGTCTCTCTGAAAATGACAGTAAAAAGAACATACCTAACAGTATTTAGATCTATAAAATTCGACCATGATCCGCTACTTCTTTTCCCTTACCCACTAGCCTAAGTAAGACTGCCATGACAAACAAGTGACGCGAGGACAATACCGTGTTTGCACATAAAACACGCCATTTAAATTGCGAACTCACTTACATGGTATTATCGTTAGAGCCAAATATTGGTACCTTTTGACGATGCTCGTGTGTTGAGCGAACATGCATGACGTAATGTGTTAGGCTTAGAGGAATTAATAAGTAAACTAAAGAATGCGCATATCGAGTATGAACTGTTGGCACTAGTATGAACATGTAAAATCGTAAAATTAGTGTCAAAACAGAGCGCACCGTTTTATTAAAACTATCTCAAACCTAATATTACCCTAATAATATCGGAACCGTTGATAGCCTGCACAAACGTCTGTCATCGCACAGAAAATCACATAAATCAGTAAACGAGCGCAGTACATTTAGCTAAAAACGTGCTTACGCTAGACATAAGGGGCTACTAGCGATGCGCACGCTCTATGCTTGTCTACTTTTACTCTATGGTAATGGGTGAGTTATGTCATATACCTGGTTACTGTGTTGAGGTTACCTAGCTCTGTTTACCGTGTACAAAAGATTTTGAGGTTGTTCAAGTCATTCTATTCCATTAAGACTTGAAGAAAATGCCTTAAACTACGTGAACCCAAAAAACATTAGGTACACTCCTGTTTTTGGCAGTCGCGTAAATGGCACCACGGTGATAAATACAGGTTAACCAAAGACAATTTAAGGTCGACAACTATGCGAGTAAATGATAAGATGATTCCAAGTCCTTTGGTAAGGACATGAGCGCTTACTTGAAATAATTCAGAAAACTACGTAGGACAATGATGTAAGTATTTATTATTTTTTTAACCAATGTATAGTACTGAAGAATGGATTCTTTTTATCTTTACACTTCCATTTCTAATCTCTCGTAAACGCACGCTACAATATAATTTCTGTTTCCTCCGGAAAGTCTTGAATGGAAGCCGTTATCGATAGTAAACTATCAACAATGACCACTTATCGCTTTCGATTTCATAACATCCAAGATTGCTAAGCCGCGTTCAATGAAATTGTTCTGCCACATTGAAATTGCGAATAGAAGGTCAAGTTGTAGAAAAATCTGAAATATTAAAAGAAGTTTTCAAGGTACATATGCGAACGATGCCAGAATACAAAAGTCAATATTCAAACAATTGTGTTGTTTCCCTCCCTTGTTGTGAGTACACGAAGTATTTACTTAGTTGGAAAACTGCCCTTTCTTGTACGTGATAAAAGATCGAGCTCAATTAATCACTGAGAAAAGAAATCGTGATTAAACCATGTAGATAGATAAACACAGTGTGAAATATGTATGTAAGTATGTATGAATCTGTAGAATAGATGGTAATTTTTTTGTTTTGTGTGGTCGTGATTTTTTTTTATAAATACCCTATTCTTAACAGTATAAAACTTTTAAATTCGTGTCCAATGGGGGTTGAACATGAACTAAAGACAATAGAAGATAAAAGTCTATGTTCGACCCCTTAGCGGTTGAATGTGGACACTGATTAGGGGTTGAACATGGACAGGGTTAAAAAAAGCGGGGGTTGAATGTGGACTAAACCAGACCTTCTGTGTTCCGTATTTTATAGTGTACCAGAAATATTACCAAGAGTGCGTAAGTTAATTAACACCTATCAAGTCATAATTAATTTCGTAAGATCTTCTATAAAACAGTACTAACTAAATTGCTGAGTACATAGCCTGCTTGTACGGCTATTATGAAATTTGTTAGCGACTACGCAACGTATGTATGTTTGAACACGATGAGAAATGTATTTAGAAGTTATGCCTGAAATGAATAAGGTGTTTATTTTACTTTGTAGGTGACATATATATAGCGGTTCCTTACGTTTTTTTTTAACTCCCGACGCAAAAAGAATGTCCTAAATACCTTATAATTAAATTTTAAGTAGTTTTTACGTTTCATTTGCATCAATCGATATAACTCCGTATGATTTAAATGAGTACCTAAGTATGTAATAAATATACATAAATGTAAAAACATAATAAAAATGTCCGCATCTTACTGTAAAAGTTAGAACATAAATTGTTCGTCACTCTTCCTACAGTCAAACCGTTCATACGGTTTTGTAGGACATATGTTTATATCGATGTTACTGTACTTTTTTTTAAAAAGACCATACCATGATATGAAATAATGTCTTTCAAGCGGTATTCTTTAAAGCGGATTTGATTTCTCAATACGGTTATATCCTTAAAGCATCAGTTTATAACATAATTAAATGGTACAGTAACTTTAAAGACAACTGAAGTAGTTCAGATAATTATGGCGCGGAATTCGCCAAAACCGGTCACTTTAATTTGAATACATATTGGCTGTTGGCGACCTTCACTATGTTAATGGTTTGATCGACTAAGTTATTTGTCTACTGGTTTTTATATATTTAGAGTAGGCACTTAATAGTATATGCTGCCTAGTGAAGATCCCACCCGTAAAATCAAAAATACCTGTTTTAATAAAACGGGAATTAGCGTGAACATTTATAAATACCTTTACGCTTGACGTTTCGACCAGGTTACACAGGCCGTGGTCGCAAGCAGACTGGAGATGCGGTGTCATCGCTCCGTGCACATAGTGATTTTTCATCTACCCTCAGTTCTTCATCTACCCTACACACTACACTGACCCTGTCCGTATTCTGTACATTAACCTTCTTGGTATCCAGTGATTCGTTTAACAAAACCTTTCTTTTCTGCAAAGTCGGTTAATGTACAGAATACGGACACAGTCAGTGTAGTGTGTAGAGTAGATGAAGAACTGAGGGTAGATGAAAAATCACTATGTGCGCGGAGCGATGACACCGCATCTCCAGTCTGCTTGCGACCACGGCCGGTGTAACCTGGTCGAAACGTCAAGCGTAAAGGTATTTATAAATGTTCACGCTAATTCCCGTTTTATTAAAATAGTATTATAAACATGCAGCGTGATAGTTTAAAAGTTAACAAAAATACCTGTATTGTCATAGTGACATATTTAATAGTAGATAGTTTAAATTAAAACTCGACAACCAGTAGGTATTAGAGATTCTGGATTACCAAATAAATGGTTTGTTGTGTGGTTTATAAAGCCAAATCACGCAGTCATTGCATGTAAAACTCAGCTGAATCCAATTAGCAAAAACAACCCCCATAGTTTGAGAAAATGCAACCTATGAATGCTGTTTTGAATGTAATGTTGTATGAATCACTAATATTTACGCATATAAATCGCGGCTCACAGCTAATATTAAAATAAACTGCGACCGCAATAGCTTCTAAGACATGTTATTAATATCAAAGTTATGAAGACAGAGTACTAAACTTTCCCTTTAAACACAGCTAGCGGCATACACCATGCAACTTGACATTTAACCTTTTGCCTCGTGCGGCAAAAATATGTCATTATATCTCTAATGGACGTGTACGGTTAACTGCACATCAATAGTAAACAACTAATTACGAAAGTCAACCTTATCACTTTCTAATAAAGGTGTCATTGTCAAGTGTTGACAATATGTGGTCGACTGTACTAAATACTAAAATACCCTACCATAAAAACGGTGGTAATTTTAAAGCCCTATCTAATACTATTTTCTACCGACTTGGCCCACTACAGCAGTGCAGACGTTTTTAATGCAGCGAAGAACTGAACATTGACACTCTTGCTCGCTGTGGGTTGGCGATTTCAGAGTTTTGAAATCCAGTTTTCATCACGATTGCCTTCAAGTCAGTGGTGGCTAAGAATATCTAGAAAATATAGTTTGTACTTGCCTGTTTCTGAGCCTGTAACCTTGCGCTTATAAATCCGGGCATCAAACGACTTTAATAATCATATTTTCTCTATGAATCTCCATGGAAATCCTCATGAAAATTCTACTCTTTGGGAATAGCGAAGCATGCAGTACTCTTTGACACCGAGGAATTATCTTCTGCCTGACTTTCTTCCAAGCTTTTTAGGGTCGGCTTCCAGGCCCACCTGTATCACGTATTTCCATAGAGAGACCATCGAATTTCGTTATTAGGTGTGAAATATTATTGTCTATGTGTATACGTAGTTTGGTCCCCGTGAAGTCCAATTACTATTAACTATTTGATTGGTGTATTTAAAGACGGGCTTGGACCACAAATGTCACATCTAGATAATATAACTGTGCTCATCAACATTAAGTCTAGACCGAACGCTCCTAGACCTGTATTTAATGAGCGTTTAATCGCTTGATTGATTGGAAACAATATCTAAACCGCTTACTCAAGTAACGGAGGTATCGTTTATAATTAGGAATACGTGACCAATATAATATCCGTTAGTGATAAGAATATTAATTTACTAAAGTTATTATTTTCTGTCAATCTTTAACCGTTGAGCGCCCATTAGTCAACTGTTGTGTTGTATTTAAATGTTTATGAATTGTTATGGCAATCATCTGTATGTTGCCCAACCTAATGTTCTTTCGTCGTAAAATAAATCCGTAGTAGTAAATTCTTCACGCCTTCAACCCACGCCGAGGGCACGACGTGGGGATATGTCGGACTTGCACCGACTAAAAACACCCCGATCCCGTCCTTGCCCTTACCGGAGTCCCGAGTTCACTAAGGCATGCTCAGCGGGGCTCCAGCTGGATAAGCCAGTGTCTACCTAGCTTCCATTCGTTTTATATAAGGTCCCTAGGCGTCCCTATGTTCTCAGTTAATTTTGAACCACTTGGATGTGACATACATATTTAGGAACATAATGCTTAATCTAAAGTATGAAAATATGACAAAAAAAAGGCGTGCTACGTGCAACAGACCAATTAGAAGAACCAGAACATGCTCGTTTAAACATGCGATACTTTTTGCATAGAAACTGATAAAATCGGAGCGATATTCATGTTTCAATTAAACTGTGACCCTGAGCGAGGTCGGCTATCGCGTGTAAACATGACGAGTATTTTAGTTTGTGACGTAATATACGTAACGAACGCGTTCATTCTTGACGAGATTTATTTCGCGATCGATCGTGGTTTTGTCTTCAATTAAATTGTACTTGCGTTGCGACATAAAAGCAGCTTAGAAGATTTTCGTTGATGTCGTGCTTTTCTGTAACGATAAAATAAATAAACAATTTAATTTTGTATCATATATTAGGTTTGTTTTTACACTTGTAAAAGTAATTTTGAGTGTCATTTTGAAATTCGTTAGAGTTATGGGCTGGCGCACTTCAAGACGGGCCGCACTGCACCGCAAAGCAAAATAAAAATGTTCCTGAAACATTTTCTAACCTGACTAACTACTGACCTAATTATAAAATGTACGAAAGTGTATAAGGAACATGTTGGTTTTGCGTTGTGCGGTGCGGCCCACTGATATGTGCCTTAAATATTATATCTCGGGTGATAAATAATATTTAGGCATAGAACCATTTTCATTCATGATAATTTAAATGACATAACAATTCATTAGTATGCTGCTTTGTGTAAATCTACGATATATATACGTATATATATTGGACCTCGGTTCCGATTATACATTTTTAATAGTTAACCTTTATGGCCTCAAATAAAATAAGATATATGTATTTTATACGTTTATTATTCGATCAGGTAAAATCACAATGCTATTTAAGCACGTAAATTTTATGACCTTAAAAGGATTCCTTTTCTGGGTTCCCAAAGGGTGTCAATGAGACCGTATTACTAAGCCTCCGCTGTCCGTCCTTCCGTCCGCCTGTCTGTCAGTGGGTTGTGTCGCATGAACGGTAATAAGTGGACAGTTGAAATTTTCGCAGATTGTGTAATTCTCTTGCAGCTGTAACAACAAATATGTAATAAAACTTAAAGGGGATCCCATTGAAGAGTTTTTTTTGCTCTATTTTAAAGGTATGATACGGAACCCTTCAAGCGCGCCTCCGACTCGCACTTGACCGGTTTTATTTGTATTTTTGGGAACTTTGAATAAGTGTTTGGTGTCTGGTTACAGAAGCCTCGTAATGCACCCGTTTCTCCAGCTACAGTTACTGCACCTGGTTATAATGTTGTCAAGATCATATCATGTTTTATTCTAAGCGTTTTGTGTTCCCAGATTGATGGATATGGCTTCGGTATTGTGTTATATTGATTTGGGTTTTGGTTGTTTGAAAACGCGACAGATAGACAGATTTACTTTCGCATTTATAATATTAGTAAGGATTTCTAATAGTACCTACTGTGTAGTTATTAGTATTACCTAACTAATAGTGTTTCGAGCTAATAACTTAATATCCGCGTTACGTAACATGAGTTGTGCCTAATTGAATGGAAAGTGGTCTCCAAACACTCGCACATAATTTGTCTATTAACTTGTAAAAATAGCTGCTGTTTTTTTCAATTGTTGGAATTGAGTAGCACTTGACCGTATTTTATTGATACATTGCAACGGGAAAAAAACAAAAGGGTCTCTTGCCTATTATGAAAAAATATGATTAGTATTAGGGACACTAGATACAAAAATCAGGATCTAGTTATAGGAAATTTCTGTGACCTAGAACTAAAAGACACACCAAATAGGTTCTAATTCAAACCAATTAAATTAGAAATAAACAAGACCATTGAATACTATAAACAGCAAACAAACCAATCAATTCCTAACCCTACTTCACAAAAGTAATAAAATCTAACTTTTAGTTCAACCCACCACATTATAAGAACAAGCGTAAACATCTATAAAATTAAGCCCTCAAGTACATTCGACAGGAGATAAGAACGACAAGCATCCAGCTAATTAAGTCGCTATATATCTGCGCTTTCTATCGAGCGAGCTAATTTTAGACCCTGATGCGCTTGCGCCGATGAAATGTAGGAAGTCGGCTGAAGTATTGTGATATAACGGATCTAACGCTACGCGTGTGAGAAATGCTTTTAGGTTTGTTTGCTTTTAAAAGGATCTGGTATTTGGGTTAAGAGAATCGTGAAATCTGTAAGCTTTTGAGGAAGTATTTTAATGGTTCTTTGATGGTTATCAGAGTGGTTTAAGAAGTCACAATGCCTACTGCCACTGCGTGTTCGATCCACGTATGGGATTATATTATAGTTTCGAGTATGTGGTGAATGTTATGTTTGAGTTCTGATGGTTTAGGATGGTTTATTTTGTGAGCGAGTATTCTTAATAAAAAGTTAAGGTATTATTCAAATTGTATCATCGACTACTATCCATCCTTTGCCATCTATTTACACATCTAGTGGTTATAGAACTTTATTTGAACCCTCATCTGAAATCGTAACTTTAATTCAAAATATTTCGGAATTTTAAATATTTGGGGCTCATCGTCAAAACTAGGAAAATCCATCAAAATCGTGATCCATATATTCGAACAGCGATAAGATTATGACGATGTAGTTCCATGTAACAGGTGGGCTTAGTTCCAAACAGGCCAGTAGGATATCAGTAATTTTAGATTGTTCATCACAATTAGTAGAATAGGCAAATGTAGCCGCATACCTATAATCAGGATTAGTGATGCCAGTCGTCATCATCAGATCCGAAAGGCCTATTGCTTGGCAAATCATCATTCACTGTTTTTTTTATACTGCTACTAGGAATAGGTCCTTCCTTTAAAGATATATACTACGAACCATACTCGACCCAAACCACCATTAATATACTAAAAGTTTATCAAAATGTCGTATGCTTAGCCAGAAATTATTTTTATTTAGACAGGTATCCAGGTTCTATATTTAACTTTTCAATAGCTTTTAGAACCAGAACATCTTTGAAAAAAAAATAAGTCTTACATAATGTGATATCAAAAACAGGAAGACGCTGGTGTATTTAATAGTGATGTTGTGAATTAGGTCTTGAGGTCAAATAGTACGTGAACTTGTTGTGGTAGATAGTACAACGCCTACGTTTTTTAATGACATGGTTATTCCAATTTAACATTCAAAATCAAAGGTTATCATAATATTTTAGGAAAAGTTTAGGTAAATTTGCAATGTTTACTGTCTAAATGTAATTTGTACATAGCTTAGTAAATGAATAATCTTTGCAAAGCTATAATAATTTGATAAAAGTACTGAAAAAGAAAAACAGCAATTTGACGATAATTATATCGTCAAATTGTTGTTTTTCTTTTGCTTTATAATTTACAGCGGATCCCAGTATCTTCCATTCAAATAAGGGGTTTCTTACTTTATAGTTCATAAAGCATTGTTGTCTTAGAAACTTACGCCGACTGCGCAGAATTCACCAACAAGTTTCTATTTCTAAGAATAGTAAGAACACAGCAATAGGAAATCCGCATCGAGTTTCGGGCCATTCAAGCCCTAAACAGCATCCGGCAAAACTAGATCAGTCATAACGGCTATGGCCCGGTATTTTCATGGCACCTCATAAATCTGCAATTCAGGACGATAAGATAAACGGGACATGGTTATTAAATGCGCTGCTTTATTAAATTAACTGACATAGTTACTGCTTGTCAGTTGTGACCCTTTTTTCTTGGTATGTAAAATTAAAACAATAGGTCTTATTGGGTACAATGTAACTAATGTCAGTAGGTGACGCAAGATTTATTCTTCTGCTGCCACCTTCCTAACCTTATCCCAACCTATGTTGGGGTCGGCCTTCAGTCTTACCGGATTCAGCTGAATACTGTATTTGACATGGAGCTACTGCCTATTTGACCTCCACAACCCATTTTATTGGGTAACAGTGTCCTACAGTAAGACAGGTTGTCAGAATTGTAATGACGTAACTACTGTCTAGGATGAACGTATGACAGTTTAAGTTTTTAAATACTCGCCGTCTTAACTGATTTCCCATCTGGATCATTAGATTCGTGCGAAATCGTATTTGCTAGTGTTATCAAGACTGATGATGTCATTTTGTTAACATGATTTATGGATACACATTTTTTGTTGCCGGTTTTGAATTATGCTTTCAAGGTTATTAAAAGCAATTTAATGTCCATATAGAGTAGTTTGCGATGGGAATATTTGATGGATTGACCAATGTTTCCGCATATTAATCGAAAACTTTATTTTTAAAGTACGAACGGGTAACGTAAATAAATAATAAAATTGTAACAGGTACTTTATGATGCTACAGTATCTACAGTAGTTTTACGATGCTGTAGTGTCCGTAAAGCAGTAAATGCCGCCATCTGCTCTTCTACTTTTCTGTAAAACGCAACAATAACACCTGCAGATAATAAACATAAATTATAATAACCATATCCTCAGCAACTAGTCCATTTCGCAGTTACGTAACTGTATTATATCGCGGACAAAACTTCCTGCCTCCTTATAAGATAAGCCATGCGCACGCGCCGAATTTTAATTTAAATATCCCTTTCCAGAACGATGATCGCGCTGATGACGTCAGCGGTGCGATTGGCAGACACATCTCCGTGATGTCGCCAGCTTCGCTCTGATTGGCGAAGCGCGAGTTGCCGCGTTCTGATTGGAGGAAAATGTCAGGACTGCAGGCGAGGACTGAAGAGCCCATCAATGGAGTGGACGTCAGGGAGCAAGGCAGTGCTTTGAGGTTAGTTTTCACTTTCATTCTTTATAATGAATGGACTTAACGGTTTCACTTCCTATGAAAGGTGTACTGCAAATGCACATGCTCTAAATACTATGATTTCGATCCAAGTAGATTCTCTATTCGGACCTTGTATTTGAACTAAGTTGAAAACCTTAGCTAACACTGTAATCGTAATACCATAATACTTACTATAAAATTAAGAGCCAGGTACATAGGTAAGTTTTTCATCTCTGTAATGCTGAGCTGATGTCGTAAACTTAGTCTTAATAAATAATAATAAAATTAATACCTTTGGGTGTCTTCCACCAGATCCGTATCGGTTTCAAGAGGCGTTTAAAGCTTCGTAAGTCATCTTTGTAGACTTCATGTTTTTTGACGTCGCTGAAGGGCCGATATTTATGACAAACGTTAAAAAAATGAGAAATATTAGTTATATTTAGTTATAATCTTATTTTCTGCAGTCTCTATATGGTACTGACAAGAATCTCTTTGTTGACGACACCTCAACACAGTCAGGAAATGGGTCGGCTTAAACTTACGAACAAATTTACGCAATTAACGCTGTATATTTTCTTCCTGCACACAAAAAACAACAAACACTACCTATATATTTTCTTTTACGAACCGCAATATTTTTGTAGGAAAACATTTTATTTCCCATTGTCTAGATTAGATAATTCGATTACTTACTGCAAGCTATTTTGAACGTTGTAACTTTCACTTAAGTATGAGTTTTGAATGGATATTTACGAGTAAATTTACGGCGTGTGAGGGTAGTCAACGGAGCGAAAAATTGCTAGTTACCCACACGAATATATTATTGTGGTTTTGTTTGGTACATTTGTATATCTATGGTAATGGAATGGTGCAACGGGGCTTAAGTGTGCTTCTAATTTCGGTATCAATTCGTCTATGAAATCTTCATGAAGAAATGTCACATGGAAACTGCTCATGACGAGGTTTAGAGATTGGCCAGAAAATAAAAACAAAACAGTACTAAGTGCATAGAGCAAGCAGTCTTATTTATCAGAAATCATTCGTTTTTTTTATATGGTCTAACCCACCACACATGCCCATCATTATATCTCTTGTAAGCTAGGATCTACAATGATAACCAATGAATACCATCGAAACAGTTAAACTCGGTGTGTTCCAGGGAAACGATTGACTGTCTTGGAACCCGCAACGAAATTTTATGTGCAGTTAACTGTGCACATCATAAATAATTCGTTTGAAAATAGTATAAAATTAAAGAAAAAAATGGAGCTTAGGATACTATACAACTGTTTCCATACACCGAGTTGATGGATTTGATAACCCATAGTTGAAGAGTATATTTTCGAATAACAATAGATAAGATAATGATAACATTTTGTTAGATTATCCCCCACATTTCGCGCAGTTATCGTACGAGGGAGTCACGTACTTTGTTTAAACATATTGAGACTCCCATGTGTCTGCGTGAAAACTTTGTTAGACGGTCTGACCAAGTAAGCACGTAAACACCAGCAAGTATGTACAGTCAGCGTCAAATAGTTAGTGACACTCAGGGTATTCAAATAAATTAACACAACCGAAAAGTCAATAATATCGATACCAGACTAATAAATGGTACAAAACCAAGAAGAACTTGCTTCGTTGTCTAACTTCTTATCGTACCAGTGGGCTTTCTGATTGGTATATAGTTTCATCGTCATCACTAACCTTTCTATCTGTTTCTATCACAGATGATTAATGGGTATTTAGGATCTTATATTAAATAATTTTCTCTCTTAAAGGACTCCGCTTCATGTTCGCAGCTAAAAATATAGCAGCAAACAGATGCCGCGATGTCCAAATAAATGAAACATTGTTTTCACATTATAATCAAAATAATATAAGAACACAAAGTTGGAAGTGACTATCCATAAGTTGACTAGTCTCCTACCGGGGGACCAATGGGCACCTATATAGGGTCCGAATCTACAATTATTATTGGGGGGGGGGGGGGGGGGGGATTTCAGGGGACCAGGTACTGAACCCTTTAGAGTAGTGACCAAATCTCATCATCCTTGATCTTGTGTTATAATAGAGGAAATCACATATCTCACGCGCAAGTAAACGATGATTCATAGAGACTCATTCTTGTTGGGTTTTATTTACTACTGTTTCTCAAGAAAGAAAGCATGACAACATTTTTAAATCAAATTTTAAGAGTACCAAGAAGTCTTTTTCTTACTTTTCAAAGAACAAATTTCCCAAAATATCTTAATTCTGGTTGTAAATTAAACAAAATTGTTGCAAACATAAAGTTCGTGATTCATTTTTTGTCGTTGAGATTTTTATGATTTCAAATTAAATACTTACGTGTTTTATTTCTACGGAACTGCTTTAGTATCCAGATTTATCTTTTAAGGTAATCGTTGTTTATTATTTGATTAGCTGCAAATATGCAAAAGATTATAAACCTATGACGAACTTATTATTCTGATTATAAAATACACATGTTTTATAATCCTTACTAATATTATAAATCTAAAGTAACTCTGTCTGTCTGTCACGCTTTCACGCCAAAACTACTGAACCGCTTTAAATGAAATTTGATACACAGATAGTCTAGAGCCTGAGAAAGGACATAGGCTACTTTTTTGCCGCGATAACCGACATCCACGCGGGTGAAGCCGCGGGAAAAAGCTAGATTTTATATAAGCTTCTATTTTTGTTATTTTATTCTTATTTCCATTATACTCAATTTTCTATTGTACCTGGTATCGTATAGAAACTATGTCAAAATATGTTCCCTATACAACAATATCTTGTTTCTATTAAAAAGATAAGGCATAATTAACATTATCTCTATATAAATAGATCAGTACTCCAACTAATTATGATATAGATCGCATTATCTATGTCCCACGGTGTTATGTCATTCGGGTCAATGACATGTAATTATTATAAACTATAATATAACTAGAGACTTAGTGGCTTACGGAATTCTTGGGAACAAGATTAACTGTCTCATTATAGGTCATAGGCCTCTTCTCATAGAGATATACTATATTGTGCATTCAAAAACTTGAATGGAAAACTTTATGCAATTTCGCAAAAAACAGATGGGGAAAAAAAAATAGTAATCCTCAAAGGGAAGCCTCAAAATCTGTAAATTATGAGGAGTCATTTGTTTTTAACCCGACTGCCAAAGAAGGGTTGTTTTTCGCGCGTATCTTGGGTGTAAATTTCTTTATTGCCTCGTATCTTCCAAATCGCTACATGGATTTAGACATTTAAAGTATCGATAGGTGTTTTGTCACCTATTTGTTAAAAAAAAAATGCCGGATTTTTGGCGCTAAATTGTAATAGTTAATATATATTTTTTAAACCCAACCTATCGAGTGCCTATAGTATTAAGTAAAATAAAGTGGTTTACAAAGTTTAAATGTAATCAGAAAAATGATCGGCATGATATTAAAATAATTTAATGGGTTAACAATCGACCAATAATCTGTCTGATCTGCCAAACTGCTCGATTATTTAATATGCTTAAATAATACTTACTATTGATACCATACTACGCGAAAGTAATTTTGTCTGTCTGTTAGGCTTTCACGGCTTTTGCCGCGATAACCGACACCCTCGCAGGAGGAGTCGCGGGCAACAGTTAGTAGTTTATAAGATTACATATTATGACAGAAAACGTCCATTACGTAACTGGTATAGTAAATCGACGTAAATCGCCTCCTAATTATCAATAATTACCCTAAGTACACATAGTTATAAAACAATTACAAACGATGCAATAACAAGAAGTCGTTATGTTTTTGTGAAAGATAATCGCATTATTACTAACTGGGAAGTTAATCGAGTTTGTTTATTTTTTTCATCTTTGTTTTTGCTTTTGATCTGCTATAATGGAATTTAAAAGCAGATGAAATGTAGGTTTTATAAAATCCTTATTAATATTATGAATGCGAAAGTAACTCTGTTTGTCTGTCGCGCTTTCACGCCAAAACTACTTAACCGATTTAAATGATATTTGGTAAACAGATAGTCTAGAGCCTGAGAAAGGACATAGTTTTTGCCCCGATAACCGTCATCCACGCGGGCGGAGCCGCGGGAAACAGCTAGTAATAAATAAATGTGGACAACATCCTCATAGTCACAAGTTCGAGTCCTGCCTGAGGTTTAATTTTTTTGCTGTAACGGACTGTTTACAGTTCAGGGTACAGAAGAAGCTCTATGTATGTAATCAAGGCATGGATATTATATAAATAATAAAAATATAAATAATAATTATATCAAACCCTCTCCTCGGTCTACGTGACCTATCCCTCGTGTACTGCAGGGCTTCAAGCTCTTAACCTTGGAATGCTCTTAACCTACTTATTGGATCGCGGATTGTATATGAAGCATGGACGAGGATTACAATCAGTCTCTACGTTTCTATTGTTGTGTAAACTAAGATTTTATGTTACACATGCATTTAGCTACATCCAAACAAAAGATAATAAAAAAAATATATAAGTTTTTCTTAAAAATGTATTTTTAATCACAAGCTTTTAAATCAGCTAGGATCACAGTACTAGTGAAGACAAATCAAACAAGCCTAAATACGATGAGATTGCGTCGTTTCGTTACGGAGTTTCTATGGCCACCTTCCGGACCTATCAGACCAGCTTGAATGTACCATAATATTGTACTGTCACCGAACTTCTATAAGTACGTAAAATTTCAATCAATTGGATGTCTAGAAGTGGTTCTAATTTATCTTGCAAGGTTTAACCCGAACAAACATACATAATTGCGAGTTAATTAAAAGCTTGTAAAAAAAGATTTTGACAATGAAAACCTTAAAACACACGACAATTTAAAGTCACCATTAATTCTCATACTGTATCTGTCACAAAGATGTAGCTTTACATTTAACAACTTCTAACAAATTTAAGAAAATTTGAGTACATGTAAGAAGCGCGAAGAATATGAAATCCACAGGACGTGAGCTTTTGTTTTTCGTTTTAAACTAGAAACAACACGCAACGGAAGTAACATACTGGGTCTAAACATTACGTCCTGGATCAACTAGATATGATCAAAGCGGTCTTCTATACAGTGTAAACTGGAACAAACTGGTACTATTAATTCCTAGGTTATTGTCCTATGCAATTGCATATCCGAGTCAATTGCATTATGTGACGCATAATTACTTTGGAAAATGACATGTCGAAGTGTTCAAGCAATACGTTAAAGAATAATAAGATTATGATGATAAGTAGACAACCTTTCTCATTATTTTTAACACGAATCAAACAATAACAGAACATGACAATCCAACACCAAACTAATCTAGTTCAGTAGTTATACAAACGAAATTAAATTTGACGCCGCCATTACAAAACACTGCCCCATGGGATTCTACTAAATTTATTTGTCAGGAAGTCATTTCTCAGCGACTAGATCAAAGAGGTGTTAGTATAAAATACGAGTGTTTAAAATAGGGCTGTGCGTTTTATTATTATTTTTATAGACATAACTGGGTTTTTAATTAAAATCGTCGAAGGAATCGTGAATAGCTACGAAAGGTTTTAGTATAAATGTGATTTTTAGGTTAATGGTGATGTTGAAATGTTGCAATCCATACTTATATTAGGTATATATGCAAAAGTTACTATGTCTGTTACACTTTCACGGCTAAAGCTACGTTAGATTGAGTTTATTTAATGTCTTTTTTTCTTTTATATGATTTACTAGCTGTGACCGCGGTTTTACTTTTCTAGTTTCTCTCCCAAGACAAGTAATATAATATTAAGTAGACTATAACCATTCTCGAGAATTGGGCCATCAAATACAAAAAGATTTTTTCAAATCCGTCTGGTAGATCCAGAGAACAGGGCATTTAAACAAACAAACTCTTTAGCTTTATTACATGTGTATAGTATAATGACTCTCATTGTACAATATATATAGTGTATGATTACAATTAAAGTATGTTTAAACAATCTACGTTCCTAGAAAACGTGGGCAGAGTAGTGTATTGTATCACACTTCGCCGAATTCATTCCTGCATGATAGGAATATCATTATTTGTTAGACACAGAATCTTGTAATTTCTGGCCTTTGTTTTTTTTTTGTCGGTGTGAAAAGCTTATAACATTAACCCACGCCGAGGGCACGGCGTGAGGATATGTCAGACTTTCACTGACTAAAAACACCCCGGTCCCGACTCTGCCCTTGGATGCAAGCGCATTTACTGCGTAACTCGGAACTGCGCGAGTATCTTCTGGCCTAGCTGCCTTTTTATCGAACTATATTAAAGCCAGCTTCTAAGATTAGCTGTATCATGAGGTATTTGCCAGGTTTTGCAAATAGGACCTCTTTGCAAATACATTTGCCTTTAGACAAAAACTTTCGTTGAGTTTGCGAATTTTTGGATAGTGTGGTGCATAGCATAATACCTTTTGTTATTATTTTGTGAGTTGTATTTATTTTGGATTTGCCGTGCTATTGACATTTAATTATTAAATTTTGTACTATAAGAACTCTGAACAAGAAAAAAAAACATCTGTTCAAATATGCTTTCCTATAATCTACCAATTAAAGTCAATCAAATGTTTATTTATTTTACAAATATTTATGATCAGTTAGCCAGAGCCAGCCCTAGTGTTCACAAACAATAATTAAGCTAAATTGATGCAACTATGAGGGGTCGTTGAACCGTCAGCTAAACTCAGCTGTATATTCCTGGTTGTCATAGAAACAGATGTGACCTGATTTTGTTTTATGCCTATTTTTGGGGAACTCAGTGAGGCACACTTAAATAAGTCAACGATTTTAAATTTCTAATTTATTGTTATACTATTTGTTTTTTTTATATTTCTGGCTGGTTAGTAGGTCTACCTATTCGTAAACATACATCGTCATTTAGGTTATAAAGAGCAAAGATTTGATTGTTTGTTTGCATTGAATAGGCTCCGAAACTACTGAACCGATTTGAAAAATTCTTTCACTGTTGGGAAACTACACTATGCCCAGGTGACATAGGCTATAGCTATAGCCCGCGCAAAGCCGGGGCGGGCCGCTAGTGCTTAATAAAGCTATAAAGATGCGATATTATGATTTGGCAATACTATAAATTACTGTCTTGCAAAATTCAATCCTGTTATTATAATTTCTATAGATATCTTTATAGTCGTGGTCGCATGTCAAACGTACAACGGAGTTTGCGTTTTCACTCACGATTTCACGATATTCTAATCAGCCAGCCAATTGCCACGCCTTCGACAATAAATTGACTGTCTCATATCATTTTAATGAAATAAACATTACCTACTCAAAATTGATTTTCATAATATATCTTTTGTACCCTTACCCTGGTGTACTGTCGTTCAAATTTAACGACATAATAAAGTCTGGTTATTGTCACATAATATGATTAATGATAAACCATATTTTTTGTTGTTTGAAATCTGTTAACATTTTTAAAATAAAGAATCATGATAAGCCTAATGCGTGTGCTAAAAATTTTATGTTTACATTGGAAAGTAATTAGTTGTTTAGATAATTTGATATTATTTACGCATTAAAATGGTTGTAATTTGCAAAAATCGATTTTCCTAACTACAATATCTACTATCTATAGAAACTTAAGTTGTTTCGTGTATTTAAAGTTCATATATATATCTATCTAATAAGCCCGTCTTGTCCCACTGCAAAGCCAAGGCCTCCCTCTCTTCTTCCACGCACTAGGATGCTATAAGCGAGGACGGGTCAGTCCTTTCGGTAGGAGTCAAGTTAGTCACTCCACCTTTTTTTCGGTCTGCCGCGATGTCGTCTATATATGTATGTATGAGTCATATATGTGTGTGTAGTCCATACACCTTCTACAACATCAATATACTCGTGCACCTTCCTCGTTTTGTCTCTGTTTCAACTTAAGTTGACTAGCAGAAAATGCCTTCAGGCATTAAGTCCGCCTTTGTGCAACAATGTGCATAAAGTATAAATAAAAATAAATAGTTCAAGTTTCTGAAGATTTGTTTGATTATTTAGGTTGGACAACCTAAATAATACCTATCATATTAAATTAGGTATTTATAACCGAAATATCGCGTCTGTATAACATAGATAATCTTTGATCTATTCCACTACGCGTGACTATGGCACGACGTTAGGTATGTGCGTGTGTGTGTTTGTATGCTTTACTTGTTTTTATACGGGACGTCTAATTTTATATTAGCGAATCGCGTCGAGTGATTCATTCATGTGAGCAGTTTGTTTATATATGTATGAGGGAATGATTCGGCTGTTTACGGTTATTTCGGTTTTCCCTGTTTATAGTTGCGTTTGTTGTTTGTGATTAAAGGGTTGCGGGTTAAGTGTTATAGGTTATACGTTCGTATCGTAAATATGGCGGTAATGTTAAATCTCTTTGTTAATTAATATCTATCTGTGTAACCAACTTGATTGATAGGGTACGTTTATCTAGATTCTATGATATGATGATGATAAGTCCTTTTTAGTTAATAATTTTTATGCCAAAAATTATTTGGACAATTTTTTTTACACGTCACATAGATTATTAAAAAATATTAGACACGTATTTTTCCTTTTTTTAATTAAACAAATAATGAGGAAGATACAGTGAATGAAAATGTCGCGTGACGTCACTTGTAGCTACATTTTTTACCAACACGTGACGTCACAAGCCCCTACCCCTAAACTTTAAAGCGCTTTAAAGGTATCTATCTGGTGGACTATTTATATGCCTGTGTCATACCTAATCCGCCCCCCTATTATGGCTAATCCGATGACCTATTACAATATTTAAATCAGCAGAGATTTTTACCTCAAAGGACAGGGAGAGAAGAGGTATTTTCCTTGTTCATTTACATGTTATAACAATAAAACCCCACCACAAAACAAGTGCACTTATGTCTACGATCTCCTCATAAATTCTAATCAAAACTAATTTTATTTCGGAAAATCTCTGCCCCGCATTACTAAATAAAACGTCATGGCTATTTAACTCGATACAAACATAATAAATAATGTAATTTAAATTAATTTAGTCTCTGATATCCCTCGTTGTCTATGCGTTGTGGTTCCCCATTTCTGAGTCAATGTGTAATTGGCTCTGATTTATTTTTATGTGGAAACATCTATGAATTGTCGACCACATATTCAATCTTTGCGTGTTTATTTTTACTTGTTATTATGTGTAGAGAATGTATTGTTTCCAACTACAGGAAAAATATATTATATTTCTTCTCATTTAATTTTTACTATTTTTTTTCAGCGGTTTACTAACTTAATAGATTCATAAATATACAGTTAACATCTGGTTTTTTTTAACGAGGTCTTTCGCATATATCCTGAGCGCAATCTTTGACTGCTTTACCGGACTTCAAGTAAATGTCTCTTTAATAGTCTTTATATCAAGCACTTTCTCAGCTTAATTAAACACATGTAAAAGTAACGTTGCATTTAATAACTAGATATAAATTAACCTTCAAATTCAAATACAGGATCGTTAGAGACTTTTGTGGCCTTATTAATAATAATCTCGACTGTGATTAGCGATAGCTTAGAAGATTCTATATTCAGTTTTTCTATGGAGAATTTAAAATTAGAATCTGTTAATCCGTTGTTAAGCTCCGTCCGATGTTTAAATTAAGATTAAACGGCAATAGCGTAATGGTTAGGGTGACGGCCTTGTGATCGAGAGGTCGCAGGTTCGAACCTCACCTATTGCACTATTGACCTGAACCCACTCTAGACAAAAAACATATTTAGCTTAGTTGTAGGGCTTTATAATATTGCTAGTAATGTGAATTCCCCCCAGATAGCAGTAACCTTTAAAAAAAATACTTATACCCAGGATAGTTGCGTTACAATACGCATAATAGTTTAAAATCAATTGAAATCAACCATTTATAATCGCAAACACAAAACAGTACGCCTACAATAGTTAGGTTATACAATTGTAATGAATTAAAGTAAAATGCAGTCCTATTTACATATTGTATGGGTCCATTGAATTAACGTTTTGATTGAACAATTCTGGATTGCATCAATGTGTTCTAGTTACTTCTATTCTTCTACCCATTGCTATACTAAACTATTGAACGATGTCCTATGACGTTATAGAAATATATTAATGACTAGCTGTCCCCCGCGACTTTGTTCGCGTGTTTTAGTTTCAACGGTTTTTCATTTTTGCAACATTTTTCATTTATGCTCCGCTCCTATTGGTCGTAGCGTGATGTTATATAGCCTATAGCCTTCCTCAATAAATGGACTATCCAATACAAAAAGAATTTTTCAATTCGAACCAGTAGTTCCTGAGATTAGCGCGTTCAAACAAACAAACAAACAAACTCTTCAGCTTTATAATATTAGTATAGATTGTTTTAGCGGCGAAGGAAATAATATACCAGTTATTTCATCTTTACGGCACCGAAAATCCTTGTGTAAAGCAACAGTAACAAAAAAAAGCTTTTATGTTCTGTTCGAAGCAAAAACAACGCGCAAATTACATAACAATATAATTACAAATATTACTCAACAACCAATTTCGGGTCTTACTTTCATAAGATTTCCCTGACAATTTAATATTTTTCTGACTCATAGTGAAAGTCTGCTAATCCGAGTGGAAACTGGAAACCACTAAATCGAGTTTGATTTGAATAAAATAAATCCTAAACACTTGAAATTGGTGCGTTTACCCGATTTGAATGTCGTTTGCTACACCATCTATGTAAGATGACGTAAGCTGTGTCCGTTATTTGTGAATGGAATAGCTTTATATGTAAATATACGATTTTGTATATTATATACTAGCTGTCCCCCGCGACTTTGTCCGCGTATTTTAGTTTTAACGGTTTTTCATTTTTGCAACATTTTTTATTTATGCTCCGCTCCTATTGGTCGTAGCGTGATGTTATATAGCCTATAGCCTTCCTCAATAAACGGACTATCCAATACAAAAATAATTTTTCACTTCGAACCAGTAGTTCCTGAGATTAGCGCGTTCAAACAAACAAACAAACAAACAAACAAACAAACTCTTCAGCTTTATAATATTAGTATAGATTATTAGTATAGATTCGATTCATTCACTCCTACTGTTTTGTAAAGTTGACTTTATTATTTGGTGAAGGAATGGCATTGATTCTGAAGTTTGTTTATACCTATTTTTTCGCAATTTTAGTTGTTTTTATATTTAGGTATATGTATAGGTCAATTCAAGCGCAGTGTCGTAACGCGAATAAAGTTCTTAACAATCAAGGAATACGCGCGATTTTTTTTTATCTCATGATGAATATATGAGCTATGGCGTTGTTGAGTTATGCGTGTTTGCTATATTAACTTTAGGATTA
Source organism: Diachrysia chrysitis (assembly GCA_932294365.1). Taxonomy (NCBI): domain Eukaryota; kingdom Metazoa; phylum Arthropoda; class Insecta; order Lepidoptera; family Noctuidae; genus Diachrysia; species Diachrysia chrysitis. The sequence goes on along the minus strand of OW028667.1, from coordinate 2,424,202 downwards.
ACACTTCCAGGTGCTTACATGCTCTTTCACTCTGTGCTAGTATGAATTTACCCTATTTGTAAACAACGCCTATTTAACAAAGTTTTGAGTATAGAGCAAAATTTAAATCCCGCAGTAGTTTGTAATACACACGTTTATTTAAAGCTATAATTTACTCACACAAAAGACATTCAAGCTAATATACGTGGCCACATAAATTAAAATCAGTCTTGCACCGTTTAATCATTGATCATTCACCCTAATTCCTTCGACAAACAACAATTCTCAACAACTACTCAAAATCCAACTCTATACTCTTATGATCAAGGTTTAAAATACGTTATTAGAATCGGTGAGAGTAAATCTTGTGTCGCCAAGAGATAACAGTACCAAACAATGAGATATGTCATTGCCGTGACAAAAACTCTGTTTGTAGGTCATTGGAATTGGAACTATGCTAATCACTGCCACATAAAGTGATAAGTTGGTTTTAATAAACGTAAGTTTTATTAAAATAAAATCACGACTCTAATTTTCATCTTTAAAGTTTGCTTTAAATAAAAACTGGACAATTTCGAGTTGAACTCGCATACGAAGAGTTCCGTACCATCGTACAAGATAATATATAATATTATGTTTTTGATTGTTTGTTGTTATAATGGCAATATAAATACACACTGTAAACATTTCAACTCTACCTATTACGGTTTATCAGATACAGAGCGCAGACAGACAAACGGACGGACAGCAGAGGCTTAGTAATAGGGTTCAGTTGACATCTTCGGTACAAAACCCTAAAATTTCGTAATCCTTGCGTAAACACACATTAAGAAACGACGAAGGTATTTATATCATGGAACCTCATTCAAGATCGTTTCAAGATCAAATCAAGTTTTTATTGGTTATAAATAATCAAACTATAGTGTTAAGTTACTTTTTGGTAAATTTTTGGTACACATTCCTATAGCCTTCATCAAAAGCAAAACCTCCAAGTGCGGGAGCAGTTTAAAAATAAAATACGATAAGTCGTACACAAAATGTTTATGATAAATAGGAATTCTTTTATTTTATTTAACGACTCCCACACTGAGGAATTTAGTCCTTGTGTTGCGGGGGGTTTTACAAACATTCAAATCACGTGCAAAAAGGACACCCAGACTTATAACAAGTATTTGTGGATCACATAAAATATGATTGTCCCATGCGGGGAACGAACCCGCAGCACATCGCGCACAGTGGTAAGTGGCGTGATGACTTATACCACTCGGCTATTCGTGCAGTCTTTATGATAATCACACATCTCTACAAAAGTCCTGATCGATCATTTTGCCCAGTTTTTAAGTGCGTTGCACGATAAAGCAATCTGCTTGCCCCAATTTTCTTATCATCGTATTAATTAATCTGCAGTATGCAAGTTGTTATCAGCTGTCAATAAGCAATAAATGTAGGGGAGACGTTGACATGTATAATCTAATTATAGGTACTAGTTTGTTTTAGTGACCTATTTGTTTTAGGTTGGGTTCAATACGTAATTAAGATGTTGTGTATGTAGATGAGAAAATTGGTTTATTTATATTTAATTACGTCGTCACGTTTATCGGAAGTAAACAATGTTTGAGTTTTGTTGATTTTTTCGGTGTTGGTGGTGATGTTCGATAAATTCCCTTCCGTTCGTTTTTCTTTGGTTGTTTACAGTTTTTTTCTTATAATCTGAAATACTCACGTACTCATTTAACAATCTTTATACAGAAACAAAGTCGCTACCGATGTCTTTACGACGAGATCTTTTAAACTACGCAACTGATTATTATGCAGTTTTCAGCAATACCGACGACCACAGACAGTCGCACCGCGCAGTGAGTGTTGAGAATCAAACCCAATTTTAATAGACTTAGGGTATACTTTAACTCGCGGTGGGTCGCGAAAGCCCGGGGCACATGCGTATGCGCTATCACCGACGAGCACCTTCCCACGATATGCGGTGCGGGGTGATCCGACCGCGAAATCGCGCACTGTGTGAAGCCAGCTTTACACGTTGCAAAGTTATATCTCAATAGAAAAGTTAAGAAACTGTCCGTGCTCCAGTTTAATGACTCAATAGGTAAATACGGTTATCTTATCAAGCAAGATGGGTATGCAAACGATTGCTGACATGTAACGCAAACAGCTGGTTTTAAAACGGGATTTTCCATCAGAAGATATCATAAAGACTTAGCTACCGATAACCATGGTCTCTCCTTAACAAGTCTCATAAAGATTGCAAGTCCAAAATTTTGAAATCCTAGTATAAAATCCAAAGCATGTGTGGAAGGTAAGGTTCTGGGTGTTTGTGGTACCTTCGTTGTCTTTGATTCCATAACACAAGTGCTTTGGCTACTTACTGTTCAGAGCAATGTATGTGATGTTGTCTACATCTATTTATTATTATTTATTTATTTCATAGCTAGGATTGTACAAAAGGTTAATTACCACTAGTACCATTAACAGTTCCATGATGGAACTACTGATGTTTTTATTATCACTAGTTCCATTAAACCGTGCTGTGCAACCTTCAATCTGTGTGAAGAGATCAGCTCGTCCTTAAAGATGGGAGTGAGTTTGACGCCCAGGGTATCCCCCACGTACCAAAACTGTCGGAGACTTCTAACTTGCACTCTATAAATACTAAATGGACGTGTGTTATGTTCCAAAGTAGTGCTCTAGCTATTTCGCATAGTTCCATTGTTTGCGACTTATGATCAAATACTGAAACAGCAATCATAAGTCGCCGTTAAGTCTCATGACGTCTCTGTCACTTTAAGGTGTAAAGTAGCGACACATAAACAAAATTACGAACGCACATCTTGATTTAACTTTTTCTGAAAATTAAATAAACTCGGACCTTGGCTTAGTTGGTAAACCGACTGGCGCGTCAAGCCAGTAGTCGCTGGTTCGAGTTCTGCCTGAGGTTTTAAGTTTTTCTTTCTACTATTTGCATTTAATTACAAAATTAAATAAATTTACAGTAAACTTAAATTGCCTGTTGCCATTATAATTATGCCTTTAAACATTATAAACAGTTACATGACTAGTTATTTTATAGTTGTGAGGCTATGGTGCAATCATGTTATGATAGCTATTATAAACATATTTGAGACATCCACGCATTTATGTAATTTCTATACTATAATAAGGAATTTAAGAAACATTAAGTTTTTTCGTTATGTTTTAAATACCAAAGGCGGTCAGTAATTTCGCGCAGTAATATTTTCCTCGTCACGCAAGATCTGTCTTGGCAAAAGTAATGTGCGTAAAAGTACTTATTAAATTCAAATTGGTAGTGTTAAAGATTATACTAAGATAGTATGATAAAAGACAGGTTAAAAAGATGGTATATAATAAATTGTTGTGCTCATAGCAGTTTACGAAATAATAATAGTAAGTACTCTATTAAACTCAACTAATTAATTAGAACGTAGGTAATATTTACAGATTTATATTTATTACAGTTATTTGTGTGTATAGTTTAGAATTACAACTAAGCAATTACATATAATTATTTAAGTGTTTAATTTAGTATCATTATATCTTAATTACGTACAAAAACCATTAAATATTTATGTATTATATTTCTATTAGATATTCTATTGATTCTTTTCTGTTTTTATGTGTAGTTAACATAAACTAAGTATATTTATTTACCAATATGCCACAATTCGCAAGTCTAGTAGTCTAGTCAAAGTCTATTTACTAGCTATTTCTGAATAAAGAATAGAATGGAAGGCAAGATCGAAAGCGGGAGAGAAAGGCACCGAGATACAGTTCATCATCACCATCATCATATCAGCCGAAAGACGTCCATTGCTGAACATAGGGCTCCCCAGTATCGCCACAACTCACGGTCCTGCGCCGTCCGCGTCAGATACAGTTATATTATTAAAATTAAAGAGAAGTTTGAAGTCTTGACTTATAAGATCCAAGTGCTAGTACAACACAGAAGAAAACGAAAAGAGCTGCACCAATAAGAGCGTAGTTCTTAAATTAATAATGATGATAAGCCATTTCTGCTCCACTGCGGGGCAAAGGCTCCTACCCTTCTTCCATCTCTCCCTGTCCAGTGTCCTTGCAATGGAACATTTATAAGCCGGTATTATAAGCCAACATAAACCATCCTACAAAATGACGTCATTCTCTATTACACGCGCCAATGACACTAGTCACAGTGGTCACTAATAAGTAATCATACCCTATTTGCAACCCGTTTACCCTCGCGGTTCAGTGGTTAAATGATAAAACCTCTAACATTACAGCTATCCGACTCTGTAACTTAACACTCACGTACACTGGATATGGTTACTTATTCAATGCAATATTGTGTTACGATTCGAGTGTTATTTCTGTGGATATGATAGATTTTGAAATTATATTTAAAGTTGTAGATCCATTGCAATTGGTTTTTTTACTCAGAATGTTGATAGTATTTCAGTAGATTGGTATTCGTGTGTGGTTAGACGCTAGGCAGCTCAGAGGGGTTATGTTGAATGATTTTTAATTCTAATACAATGCCAAAGCAAAATGAGTAATTCATTGATTTGATAAAAGAATGAATACGAGTTTATTTTTGTTTTTTTTTTTTATCTATCTGGTGGACTAAATAGATATTTCCTTTTCATACCCAGTCCGCTCCCCTATTTAAAGCTTGCAGATTTTGGCCTCGCAAAATAGTTGATATTATTTAATGAAATAGTCCAAGGTCGTAATAAAACTGCAATAGATGCAATTTAGTGCTAGACTGAAACTGTTAAGTGGGCGTAACTAGACGTTATTGGTGGCAATTGATAGGTGATTATTGGCTTTGACGTTACCATTTAACATGATTTGCAAACATTTGAAAATTATTAACTTTAACAAGAAAAATACAGCGTTTTATTTCTGGTCAAATCTTTTAAGATCTAATTAAATTTAGACAAACTTTTTTGTATTTTACATTTATTTATTTATTTTATTAAATTACAATGGCTTTAACCAATTACATTAACTAAAACTATAAAAAAGACAACTTTTATTACCTATATACGAAAAAAAAACAAAGTAAAGTAAAAATTTGAATATAAAACACAGTTTATATCTTTCAGAAGTTCCTCTCTCAGTACCTCTGACATTCCATTAAAATCGTCGTCCACCCATCCGCAAATAAATCGGTTGTTACATAATAAATGCCTCTGTCGACAAAGGCCTCCTCTTTCGTCTTCCGTCCTTCACTATCTACTAATTTCAAGCCACTCTAAATAAAAATAATCAAGAATATACGTATATTAAACAAGTAATGACAATATAGCATACATTGCCCTAAACCCAAAGTAAGTAACTAAAGCACAGTGTTTAGGAATTAGAGCCAACGAAGATACCACAAAGGCCCACACCCGAGACAAAGTAGAAAAGTGGTATTCTACATTCGCCCGTCGAGAGAAGGAACCCAAGCCCTCAGAGGTGGCCACACCTTGAAAACCAGCGAATATGCCACTCGACCACGGAAGTCGTCATAAATTAAATTGTCGTAATAGACGGGCCTGTTGGTCTAGTGGTTAGTGACCCTGACTGCTAAACCGGAGGTCGTGGGTTCGATTCCCACCCAGGACAAATCTTTGTGTGATGAGCACGATCATTTGTTCTGTGTCTGGGTGTAATTTATCTATAATATGTATGTATTTAGAAAATATATAAGTATATTTATCAGTTGTCTGGTTGCCATAGCACAGGCTCTGCCTAGTTTGGGATCAGATGACCGTGTGTGAAGATGTCCCAAGATATTATTATATTATTATTAAATAAATGAACTAAGTAAATACAGATTCTGCGTTTGTGTCTAACATTTTTATCAAGATCTATTTAATATTTAATACCACTTGACATAAACCACGAATCTAGTTCTTTCACCCACAAGCATAACCACGTCCTGTCCATTTCAATCCCAACAGCATTTAAAATAAAAAAATCAAAACAAAAAAAATACAAAATATACAAAACGACACGTGGTCTCATCTGCGTCTATTCCTGACAACAAATAAACAATTAAATAAAACAAAGGAAAATAACCCTTAAAGTTAACGTAATAAAGTTATGTTCAACTGCAAAATATGCTTGACTCACAGTTGTTAATGTCATCATAGTTAAAGGAATTTAGACCTTATTTTCTTAGATATAAGGTTGTGATAAAAATAGTTTAAATATAAGATCCCGTTAATGCGACAGACGGATAACATTAAACTGTGGTTAGTGATTGATGACTAACAGGGATTCGAACCTGGGATTCGTCATCGTAATACGTTTAGTCAACTTCTGTTTGTTATGAAGTGAAATTATAAATATGGTGGCTATTTTTAAAGTGGATGATAGAAACGGATTTGGAACTTTGATGAAGTTAAAATTTGAAAACGTCTATCATTTAAAATCATAGATACTTAAGAGAGACTCGATGATCTGTAATCGAAATGAATAATAAACTATGTACCCACGGGTAATAGTTTGCAGAATGTATCCAATGATAATAATAAAAATGAGGCAGATATGTTATTAGCGCTCGCATTTTGAGAACTCGAAAACCTAATTAGAAACCTAAAACAACCTAATTATCTCTGTTACTTACGTGCTTATTTTATCTTTTGTAATTTCATAAGTGCTACTTGACAACATTTTGACACATATCAGCGCAGATTTTAAACGTCGGTAACTATGAAGGTAACAATGGCAATTATTAGTAATGAAAGTTAAGATTTGAAGAAACGCGGTTTGAAAGAACTTCAGAGAGAAATTCCGAGGTTAGTTGTTCACCAAACCGACTAGGTTAGTAGTAAAAGCACTAATTAAAGTTTACTCAATAGTTACTATTATAGGTTTTACCTGATAGTTAAGATAAGATAAGATATATTTATTTGTAAGAATATGGTACAGTTAAGATGTTACAAAAATTTTAGATCCATAATATTCTGCCGTTTCCAGCGCACAAATATTTGAATATCGCTGCACATAATTATGAATATCTTAAACGCAAGAGGTATAAACGTCCTTCAAAATGACGTATTAATGTACTCTAATAAAAAATCTCGTGTCACAGTGTTTGTAATCCAACTCCTCCGAATCAGCTTGACCAATTTGTATGTTTTTTTTGTGTATATTGGTAGGTCTGAAAATAGGTAGTAGGTTATTTTTTATACCAATAGGTGATACGGGTGGCCCCTGTAAATCAAAGTTTTCCGAGTCGGCTAGTTACATATTATCATGAGGATTAATTTCTTCGTGTAACAATTATAGTTAAAGTTCTTTTAGTAAGTTAATTAAACAGTTTTCATTATCAAACAATTTCGTATCGAATTTCTAAGAAACTTTTGCAGTCATAACAATAGCATTGAATTGCTAAATATTTGTGGTATGCATTACAATCGCTAGCATAGGAGCCAGCCAATAAACAATCTCACATTGTCAGACAATCTCACACTGGCGCCAAAGTGCGTGCCAAGTCGGATAGAATCGCAGGTCATGCACATAAGCTACATAGACAAAAATATGATAAGTGTGACCCTTCCAGTAATAAAATGAAATGAAAAATATAAACTTTTACGTGCTGCTAGAACAACCAAACAGACAATAATTTAAAAAAAGGCCCCTTGGGCCATCGTTTTCAGAAAATACTTATTCTCAACTTTTCTGAATTGACATTTTGTTCAAATTAAAGTTTTTTTTCTTTCGACGTAGAGAGAAATGAACGACCATTGTAATTTATTTAGGAATAACATTTTCGGGATCGGCCGACTATTTTCAGACTCAATAGAAGTCCCTAATCGCAGGCAGCGGGGGTCGCCTCGCGACACCGGCGCCGCCGCTTCAGCTCATGATTAAAGATTAATAATCACGAAAGTTATTATACAAGTACCAATGTAATTTAACAACTTCTAAGTAAATTGATACACATTCCCTTGACTGTCTTTGAAGTTTAAAGCACCTATTAGGTAAACTGGAGTGTCACCGCAGCTACTTAATATACTTAGTACTCAGAATTACAGAAGCTAACACAATAAGAACAAGTATACACGTGCAGGGGTGGACGACACTTTAAATAGATGCCCATTTCCTTCCTCCACGGTGGTCTGTGTTTAATACGAATTTGCTATTTTGTAAAGTAGCATATTCTATGTAATTTTACTGAAGAACTTAAGGAAACGAAGCGATATACTGGACAAAGCCTCTGTTAAGTGCAACAGGATTTTAATTAGGTGTACCTTTTACTTATTACTAATTCAAATGGGGATGTTTATTAAATGTTTTTTTTTATGTCCGCCATTGAGGTAATGAAAAATATTATACACGTGATTTTTTCCTTATCAAAACTATAAAAAAATCCAAAATAAAGCACTATAAATTTCAAGAGTGGGGGCTTGTGACGTTCAAATTAGGCTCAAATAGTAATGTCACCGACAAACAAACGAAAAAAAAGTGTGTGCGTGTAACCTTTACGCGCGATTGAAGTAAAACTTTATAACCTTGTTATTGAATATTATAAAATGTCGCAATTGTCAGAAAATTTATTTTTAATTTACTTATTTTAAAAGTAATAAATAAACAAGTATATTTAGAGATTTTCAAAAAATTTTGCAATTTAAAATAATGTTTTTAAAACTGTTGAATTTTTCATTCACTTTGCTATTCACAATTGATCCGTTTGACAATTTGAAAATAAATAATCCTAATTGATTATGATATTTGCCACTAGCTGGCGTATAAGTCAAGAAGCGTGTAGTATATGACATATACTTACAACCAATCAGAATTATTATTTTTAAATGGCGGAAGCGTTACTTCCGTCAGAAAAAAAATCTGAGTTACTCCCTAGTCGCGCCTAAAGAAGTTTTACTTCAAAAAATTCATGTTATATTTTTTCATTATCTAAAAAAAGGACATTATAAAACCCCTTCAACATCCCTATTCTAATTTTTTTGATAATACTTTATCTTTAATTAAATAATCGAAGGTAGAAATTATTTACTGCAGTGAAACACGATGATAGCTCACAGTTAATTAAATGACTAAGATATCTGTGTCTGTCTGTTTGTTACCCGCATTTAAAATGGTGGAACTGTTTGAGTCGTTTTTATACAAATATGACATTTTAATCTAACAGCTTTACTTCAGGTCAATGGGTTCTAGATGGTACATCGAAGGTAACTATTGCCCTCCATGCTACCTCACTTACGAAGCGTTGCTTGCATCACTTTGTATCTAAATACTAAACTGTGGTTAATCTTAGTCATTGCGACAAAATACATCACTATTTATAACCCATGACAGATGTTTATTGCGCACCTGGAAATTTATAGAGGTCAGAAGTCAGGCATTACATAGTATAAAACTTAATTGTGAAACAAAAGTAACTGTAGCTTTTGGAGTGCATGCTGAGAACCTCCTTGAGAGTAATACCTAAGCACGTTAGATGCACCCTGAACGGTCAACCTCGCTACCCAAACTCAAAAAGCCAGGGCTTGAATTATTTTTGTGCGACACTGCTCAAATCAGGCAAGAATAGTTTAACTTCTGTTTTCTTGGATTTTGTTAATAGATAATAATAAGCCTATATTCCTAAATTTCCGTCCTTTCAGGTTTTTTTGCTATACCTATTATTAAAAACAAAATAACAGCTCCTAAACGGATTTAAGGACCCATTCATGTTAAAATTTTATCCGTGGTGCTTGGCAACTGGGCCTAACTCAGTTGTTGATATTTTTTCTTAGCCAATCTTTTCTTTTTGTCTCCCGCTTGCAATGGAGGGTAGTGGAAACTATTTTTCCTACTCCTATTTAAAACTTCATAATAATTTCGTTGTAGGTTCCAAGACAGTCAATCATTTCCAAAAGACACACCGAGCTTAAGTGTCTCGGTACATACAATAATATTCAATGTATACCATTGAATATTATTGTAGATCCTGGCTTACAGAAGTTGCAATAATTGGCATGTGTGGCTGGCTAGTCCCATAAAAAAGCCTATATTCCAATCTCTACGGTCTGAAGTTAAATAGTCAAGCATAGCAAAGTTAAAACAATATCAGTTAAGCGATTTTCTCGTGAAAACGTAACAGACATCACACAGTTATTTATTAATATTGCTACTAGCTTGACCGTTATCATCTTGTTTATTTATATCTAAACACTCCAAACCAAATTGAGCTTTTTTTACAAAATGGATAAAAGTAAATAAAACTAATACGCGAACGAATATAATTGTTGAGTGTAAAGTACTAATATGAAAGTTGAAAATTTAAATATAAAGATATCAAATCCTTATTTTTCCACCAATGATAGCTTTAAAGTTCACGAAATAAAACCAGTATGTACTTCTCTATCAAATGAACTGTGATAATTAACCCTGCATCGCGTAGGGTTGGCCGCCGAAGCATGTGCAAGAATAACGCGGGTTGAACGCGGACGGTGCGCGCGCTTCCCAAAATAGAACGTCACATATCTTCCTTCTGACCCCTGGTAAAGACTATGGTGGTCGATTTTAATTAATTTCGATAGTAAATAGGTCACTTATCATGAAAAACATTAGATTATCAAGTATGTAATGTATGTAATGTGTTTTAGTCCACGTAAAGTACATGTACATGATTGTTTTTTGTTAATTTCATGAATGTAGTATCAAAAGTTCGGAATAAAAAAAAACTGTAATACCACATTTAAATAGATCCTAAAACCACTTTAATTATACATTTTTATACAGGTTCATCATTTTATATATTTTCGTTTCCACTTGATAATGATGCAACGTCCATGGGCTTGATCGAGGAACTCCTTGAACTAGCCATATGGTGCGGTCATAAACACTGTTTCATGTCCAGTTATTAACTTCGCAATAAAACTAGCAGTTATTCTCGGATCTTTTATTTTGGATTTTTTTTATCTGTAAAAGATATTTTTATTTTATAGTTTAGTAGAGGTGAGTAAGTTATCTTTATTGCGGAAATCTGCGCAATAGTGTAAGTAAAGCTAAGAAATTAATATAATATGCAGAATGACTTAGTAAATGTTATCAATAATCTAGACATTCTGTGTGAATTTTTAATAGTTTAAATCGTTAGATACTACGTAGGTATAAGTACCCTATTATAAATGCATTATGCAAAAGTTATTGTTAGTTATTCCCTAACGATCCGAATCCCAAACGGTTGAATATTTAACATCACTTAGAAGTACTATGTTACTGACTTCCTGTATGTATAAAATTGTAAAAAAAACCAAACATATGTAGCAAATACAGGTTAGATTTTATTTGTATTCAAAACTCAAAGCATATTTTTTACAAAGTCTTAGGGTCTATGCAGACATTGGTTTCGACGTGCAAATTCTTCTTATGTAATGGAACTAGCATTACTATTTCAAGAGCACATGGTAATCGCCACATGCAAAAATGCTATTTTTTTTTTTCGAAATAACGAGTTGTCTTTGGCTGCTGTTTAGGGTTAATAATAATAAACAGACGGTAATAAAAATGATATATGTAGTAACTTGTAAGTGTAAAATTTTTAAAACAATTATTATTCTTGTTTTTAACCCTTTATTACTTTGACCCATTAAGCACGCCTCACGGAATAATAGCTGATTGCTCGAAGCCTTATGAATGACGTTAAAATATAGGGGCGATGAAGTCATATTTATTAATATCAATATTTTACGACGGCAAGTACTATTGGTAATTATAAAAAAAGACGTCGTATTGTAAAAAGCTTTTGTTTTAAATATTTTTTTTAATTTCTTCATTTATATTTTACGTACGAGCAGTATTAAGCCGATTGCTACTGCACGGATTATCGAGTGGTATAAATATCACACCACGCTAATTACCATAACGTTATGCTGCGGAGTTAGATAAACTTTTGAGTGATCTTTAAATATTCACTCCCAAGTCTAAACCCCGGGTTCCGAGAAGCTGATCAACATAAAAAAATATTAATCACCTGTCAAACCTCATGTTAAGCGCTGTGATTGGTTGTTAGTCTTTTGATCAACCAATCACAGTCGTCATCAGTTGGTTAGACGATAGATTAAATTGATCAGTCTTTCAGAAACCGGGGGTAGGTGTTCTTTGCGTATATGACTTCTGCGATACAGGCATAAATAAATCATGCGGAAGTCGCCTTTTAATCAACGTTAAATAACTTAAAGTGAGTTTGTTCGTTCTTTCATATCGATATACGTTCACTGCTCAACCTGGGTTTCCTACTTGGACTGCTAGGCATCAATTGTTTAGGCCCATATGTCAACAATATTTCATGGCGGTGAAACCCAGTCACGCTACCAGCAAATCGTAAACATCTCTGTAGCCTGTAGAACGTCATCTGGTGCCTATTTTTTGGCACTCCTAAGTGTATCATAAAGCGACCTTCTTCTCTTATTTCGGTACCATTGTTTAATTGTACTTTATTTTTATTCCAGGGTGGCGACAAATACTCCTCACCTGGTGAGCCTCGGTACCGGCCGACTCAGCACAGCGGTCACCTTACATCCAATCAAACAAGGTTAGTTACATAACATATTTATGTTCACCCTTTACCTTGCCAGTTTAAGAAATTCGGGATCCCGAAGAACAAAAAATTCTGGAGGCTCGATCTTAAGAGCTACTGAACTCTGTAAGCCAGGAACTACTTGACGGAATCAAAAGCCAAGTCCATAAGGCATGGCCTATTTTAAATTTATTTTATTTGCTTACTTAACACTTAATTTACTTAACTTCTACTTACTTAAGTCTTCAAGATTAGTCGAGTGCTATAGGTCACCACGCCACGCTTTTTTTATACAAAACTTACTTTATTTATTCTTTGTCATTTCCAGGCCGCGTAACTATAGGCTCGGACCCGACATGCGACATCTATGTGGTGGGCACGGGCGTGGCGAGCGTGCACTGTCGCGTGGAGAACTCACACGGGGTGGTGACGCTGTACCCGCTCAGCGGCAGCACGCTGCTCGATGGCCTGCCAGTTGAGAAGCCGACGAGACTGTCGCAAGGTAACAAAAGCGAGGCTCAGGCACAATGGTCATGTCTGTCCAAAAGGAAAAACTCGATAAGAGAAAAAGTATGTGTGATTTTCACACTTCTTTAAGTTCCTCTCCGACTAGTGAAGGTTGGCAGTCAACTCTGCATATTTCATCTTATCCCTCGTAAGATAAATTAGTTCTGTAACGCTCGAGATTCCAATCCGTTCTCGTAGGTTTCTTCACCACGATTCGTTTTGTTTTCCAGCTACCTTGCTCATCAAAATAAGTAGCAAAAGACCGTACCCTTGCACGCTATAGTTTTTGATCCTAAGCGTTTCTTTTTGTACACAATAAACCCTCATTAACCCAGCAGAGTAAACATCCAGAATCATAAACAAAGAGTACTTTTTTTTATTCCACTATGCGGCTGACTACCTACCTCCAATTGAGTATTTTCAAAAAGCATTTTTGGTCACACCACACAAAACACACTAACAAATAATACTCCCTACCAAGTCAAAACAAACAAGCGCCACTTGAACACATGCTTTACTTCCTTCTTGTTTTTTCTTTTTATCATAGCCATAGCCTTTACCTCTATTCATCAATTTCTTATGATTCCAGGGAGCATGTTAACAATAGGGCGGTCGAACTATCTCCGCTTCAACCACCCCGCTGAGGCCAAGCTCATGAAGTCCGTGTTGCCTTCCGCGCACGTCTCCATGGCGCCCGTCCAGTTCCAGCCCAACGAGCAGTGTATAACAAGTAAACAGAATATAATCTTACTTATAAAGGGTCTTTCAACAAGGACGGGTCGATGTTGAAATTAAATAAAACAAGCTGTATGTGGGATATTAAAGAAATTATTGTTTTATTTGAAAGGTACATTTATGAAATTATTTATGAAATATGACATCGCTTAAATGTCCACCGCGGCTTCGAACGGTGGCACGGATCCGAAAGGTCCAATTTTCAATTACTCTACTGCATAGATCCGGCTGAATCTGAGCGATGGCCTGCATTATGTTGACTTTCAGGGCATCTGTTGATTGCGGATTATTGGCATAGACCTGCGACTTGAGAAAACCCCACAAGAAAAAGTCTAGCGGGGCCAATTCACGTCACCTCTGAGAGAGATAACCCTACCATCGAACCGTTCATGCAGAATGTCCATTGTGTCGCTCGCTGTGTGGCACGTAGCGCCGTCTTGTTGGAACCACATGTTGTCCACGTCCATATCGTTCAATTCAGACCAAAAGAAATTGTTAATCATTGATCTGTAGCGCTCGCCGTTGACAGTCATGGCCTCGCCATCATCGTTTTCGAAGAAGTACGGACCAATGACGCCGCCGGACCAAAATCCGCACCAAACAGTAACTTTTTGTGGATGCATTACCACCTGGTGAACATCATGTGGGTTATGGTCGTCCCATATACGGCAATTTTGCTTATTAACAAAACCATTCATCCAAAAATGCGCCTCGTCGCTAAAGATGATTTTTCGGCCAAAATCGGGATCCTCTTCCAAACATTCTGTAGCCCAGTCAACGAACAATCGGCGTTGTCTATGGTCATTCACTTTCAGCTCCTGGGTCAGTTGGATCTTGTACGGGTGTAGGCCCAAGTCCCGTCGCAAAATTCGCCAAGTTGAAGTCTGCGAAAGGCCGAGTTCTTGTGCACGGCGAGAAATCGACTGCCTCGGAGTCTCCTGCACACTCTCACGGACAGCAGCGATGTTCTCGGCTGATCTGGCGTTCCTTTGACGTAAGGGTGTTGGTTGTTTGTTTACCGAACCAGTAGTCTCGAATTTGGTCACCAAACGTTGGAGAGTCGACTTTGAAGGGCCACCGCGTCTGCCGTAAAATGGACGTAATGCGCGCAACGTTTGCACTAACGAACACTCATTTTGATAATAAAGTTTTATCATTTGGACGTGCTGCTCAATCGTGTAACTTGCCATGGTGATTTGGCATCAGTAACTGAAGAAATAATAACGCATTTGACAGATGCCGGCAAAACAACATGGCCGCCACAAACTGTCAACATCGACCCGCCCTATTTGAAAGACCCTTTATTATAAATGAGAAAGTTTTGATGAATGGCCCAATCAAGAGGCTTAGTGCGGTAACAGCCCAGTTAATCTATATTCAAATATAACATTAAATTGATGATCAAAATAGCCAATAATCGACAGACAGCTGAGGTTTTCTTGTTGTTAAGAAAAACAAGAAAAAAATCTTTCCACCCGTACGATGCCGCCGATACGCAATATTTTAAATTGTAAAACCCCCGCTTGGTATATAAAAACAGAAAACAAAAAACATATAGTTTATTTGAATTGACTTTCGCGGGAAACGTTGATATCGATAAGATTACTTCTGATTGGCTGCCAACTCGTCCAATCACGGGCGATTTTTAAAGTTGCCATCGTTTTAAATTTCTACTATAATGGAAGAAAATATTTTAAACAGCTTTTATCGAACCGAATTAATTTACCTACTGCCGTACCTTCTAAAAGAAGGTCCTGGCAAAAGCTGTTTGACTTTACTAATTGTAAGATTGATTAATACACAATTAAATCTAAGTATATAACTTCCAATATTACTATTTTATTAACCTATGGTTATTGTTTGGTTACAGCCTATGTCAACCACAATTCAGAGAGTTACCAAAACGCCAACAATCAGAAAATATACAAAGACAACTCACTTTCGCATTTAGATCAAGAACTAGACATAACACTTCGAGAAATGTCCAAGAAAAAACCCCCTGTAGCACCAAAAAAGCCGTACAGAGATCTAGATCAATCAGACTCAAATTCAGACCAAGAATCTAGGCCGAAAATGACTGGAATCATGGCTAAAGTATCTAAATTCGAGTATTATGCCAAGCAACAGAAAATTGGTAGGAGTCAGTTTTACACGACGAATGAAAATGAAATATCACCCAAAGTGTTTAGTTCAAAATCCTTAACAGTTAATACTCCAGCCAAAGATGTGCTAGGGGGCAAGGCAATGCCAAATTACATGAATAAAATGAAGAATGTCTTACTAAACGAAAATAATGCCGTCGACCCAAAAAATTGCTCATACACCAACGTGGCAATACGAAACAAGACAAAAATAGACGACATAGTAAAAAACTTTAACGAACCAACAAAAGACAATAAATTACCGAAAAAAGTAAACAACGATCAGCAAAACGACAATATTTATGGTAAAATCAACGTAGACAGAAAACCAGAAGAAAAATCCAGTTTAAACGGGTTAGAACCGGTTAAGTCCAGTTTGGAATCTGGTAAGAACCAGTTGGAACCGGTTAGGAATGTCTTAGATTCTAGTAAGAACAATTTGGAGTACAATTCTAATTTGATGGATAGAAATGAGGTGTATGGCAAGATTTGTGATAGAAATATTAATGTCTCGAAAGGAATTAGTTTGCCTTCGCCTGCCTACGATAGAAATCCACAGTATTCTCCTGTTTATGCCAACGGATTGTACGATCGGAGTATAGAAGCGGAAACAAGAAGATTAAGGGTATGTACTTTTTTATATTTTTTTTTATTTTTGTAAGACAACACCCCTGTTAAATAATTTGACATGTCTTCATTAAGACTAAAAACAAAAATAAACTCTTGAACTAATAAAAAACCTAAAAAATGGCGTCAAAAATTCATCCAAATCGCTGTCGAATGAAAGTGTGACCAAAAGGCTGTCGGCTTTACCATGTTTGATCGAAATGCCAAGGCAAAAGCCAGCCCTTTGGTCACGCGAGGTGTCAAAAAGACGTTTGACCAGACCTTTAATTATCATGTGTGGACTAGGTTACATACACTTGGACCGTAGGGGGTCCAAGTCTATCATATCAAAAGGGCTGGAATAAGAAACTACCAACTATACTGCGTTCACAATTTATATTTCAAAAATGTAAACAAGCACGTTATACTTTTTACACTTTTCAACAGCTCTAGTCACTCTAAAATGAACTTTATTTACACTTACATAAAGTTCATGTTTGTTTAAGTGGAAATAACATTTGGAAGAAGAATTTACATAGACTACTTTGTTTTTTAGTTACCCTTTGTGGACAAAAGTTGATGATTATAATATTATGGATATCGTGTCATTTGGGATATTTAAACAGCACTGTACTAAATCAATCAATATAAAGAATAATTTCGTTTAAATAATCATATATATAACTTTACAAACATCAAATACTAAATATTGTTCTGCTTACCTCACTCTAAAAACTCGTGAACTATTTATCAATGACGAACGAACTCACGTAAATACACAAACGCGATAAGATACATTTATTTGTGGTAATGATTAGTACTTATTCTATATTAAACTGTCGACCTTCAGATAAAACCGTATGCATGTCCTTTAAAGTTCGCTATCAGCTTGTTTGTCCATGAACGTGGAAATAAATTATTTAAAAACTAAAGATATACATATTTTTGTAAATGACGTTTTTAGAAGAACAGTGATGGTAAAGTTTGACTGCACGGATAGCCGAGTATCACCACGCCTATTATCACTGCGTACGTGCTGCGGGTTCGATCCTCGCATGGGCCAAGCATTTGTGTGATCCACAAATGCTTATTCCAAGTCTGGGTGTTATTCGTGCATGTGATTTGAATGTTTTTAAAACAACTCGCGACACAAGTCAATTAAATTATTTAGTCGAAAAATAAAGATTAAAAATGTAACAAAATTTGGGTGTTCTTTGTGTATGACATTTGTATAGTTGCGTCGTTGCTTCAAACCTCAGATTAAAGCTTTAATACACTAGGTGCAAAATATACCTCAACATTACGCGCAACGCTCAAATCAACGTGTTACCCAGTGACCCGCAACTTACCCCTGCAACACGTTACGTGACGCGGGTCATGTTGCTGGATTCCGCTCCTAGAGCAAGCGCATGTCTCAGGGCATTGCACGTGTTGCTGAGGGACATAAATAAATAAATGTAGACAACATCACATACATTGCTCTGAACCCAAAGTAAGTAGCTAAAGCACTTGTGTTATGGAATTCAGAGACAACGAAGGTACCACAACATGTTGGTTTATTTGTGCCCTAAGCTCTAAGGAACATTAAATTAGAGCACTAGAGCGCAATTGATTCTTGCCTACCCTCAGTGAGTTTCGAATGTGTTTTCGCTCGGTCCCCGGTAAAGAGGAAGCAGAAGGCACGCCGGTGTTAATAGCTGGTAAGAGTCAGCCATAACATAAAGAGTTGACCATACTAATATTATGAATGCGAAAGTAGCTCTGTCTACCCGTCTGTTACGATTTAAGGGCTAAACCGTTGAACCGATTTGGATGAATTTTAGTAAGGGGTTAGCTTGAATCCCATGAAAGGACATAGGCTAAATTTGGCCGCGGTAACCGACACACACGCGGGTGAAGCAGCGGGCAACAGCTGGCATCCTTATAAAGCTGATGAAATATTAACCTACTTGAAAATCTTGCTGATAAGGAAAACGCTGCCTGATTGACGTGAAACATTAATACGGATGTATTAATTATTTTATTGCGCGATAAAATATCTGATACGTCCTTGTCAAGGCAATAATAATAATAATAATAATAAGTTTATTTTCAGAAAAATTACAAAGCAGAAAAAGGGTAACAATGACACCTGTACTAATGAGAAAACATTGTATCACAGGTGCCAGTGCCTTCCTTATTTAAATTTACAGAAGTAACATATTATTATAACAAGAAAATAAACAAAATTAAATTAAATCTTGTAATGTGTTAATGTGTGTAGGTGTAAGTGTATAAGTGTGTGTGAGAATGTGTAAGAGTATGTAAGAGTGAGAGTGCATCATTGATTTTGTATAACTAAACACGATCCTACCGGTTTGAGCAGATTTTCAGTTTCTCTATAATTTAGGTTAAGGAGAACGTTTTGGATATTTTTTTTGCAATCATTTTTATTTAAATCAAAGATATATTTTATTTTATTAATACGATTGTAAAGCCGAGAACTGTTAATGTAGTAACTTCGACCGGCAAGAGAGGTTTTATGGGATAGTATTTCACACACATTGTCAAGTCTTCGACTATTACTGGACAAGTAGGGGGTAGACAAGTGTTTGCGAATAACGGTTTGACGAACATATAGTTGTCTTACAGTGAGTAAAGAGCATTCTTGATATAGTTGAATGGATGGGAAAGTGATGGGTTTTCGTAGAATAACTTTGAGCACAGCTCTCTGAGCCCTCTCCGCTCTTAACATGCTGGAGGAAAAAGTACCTCCCCACGCCGGTATGCAATATATTAAAATAGATTGCGCTAGTGAAAAATAAACAGTTTTTAATGTTGTGATATCAGCGGAAGACCTAAGTTTTTTAAAAACATACATAAGCTTTCTAGTACGGGCAGCTATATTTTTTATGTGAGTATCCCAGCTTAGTCGGTAGTCAATTTGTACACCTAGATACCTGATGTCTGGCGTGCAAGCAAGAGGTAGGCAATCACAAGTGGAACAAGAAAAGTGGCAAGTGTGTGCTCTTATTTGTAGTGAGTTGGATGGCAATCCTGCAGACGTGTAAGAGAAGGTAATATATTTAGTTTTGTCGATATTTAGTGTGAGAAGATTAACACTCAACCATGTCACAATTATAGAAAGCGCTTTTTCTGCAGCATTGAAAGTTGACTGCCAATCGGCACCTTCAACAATCAATGCTGTGTCATCAGCGTAGGTAAAAATTTTACAATTTGGAATTTGTAATTGACAGAGGTCATTAACGTAAATAAGGAATAATGTCGGGCCAAGTACACTCCCTTGTGGTACACCAAATGTAACATATTCATCCTGGCTAGTAATGTTACCAATTTTCACGTACTGGCAGCGGCCAGTAAGGTAACTACGAAAAATTTCAAGAACAGTGCCTCTTACGCCTATAATTTCTAGCTTGTTTAGAAGAATGGGTATAGACACTGTATCGAATGCTTTAGCCAAGTCTAAGAACAGAGCAATATTTTTTAAATTTTTATCCATTGATTGTATTACTGTGTTAGTCATATCAATCACTGCATCTTCGGTTGATTTGCATTTCGTAAATCCATACTGGTTATTGGAGATGATGTTAAATTTAGTAAGAAAGTTATTTAAATGTTTATTCAAGATTTTTTCAAAAACTTTGGATATTATAGATAGTACTGAAATGGGTCTGTAGTTTCCGCTACAGCTTCTGTCCCCATTTTTGAATATTGGGTGTACTATAGCCTTTTTAAATACACTTGGAAAGGTTCCAGTATTCAGGCAGAGGTTAAATACATATTTTAAAGCCGGAATCAGATACTCTCGTGCAGATTTGAGTAATTGTGTAGATATTCCATCCCAACCAACTGCACAGTCACTCTTGAGACCACTTATAATGTCATCAACTTCATCTTCAGTTACTTCAAATACAGCCATCGAGGAACAATGCCTTTTAGTAACTTGGGTATATGGCGCTAAAGCGTTATTTGTGTTTGGGTTATTTTTAGAAATTTTATCCGCTAGGGATTTGCCTATACTCGCAAAATAAGTATTAACTAAATCTACTGACTCTCTAGGGTTATTGGCTATGTCAAGTAATTCGCTTGGTAAGCGTTTTTGTGGTTTTAAATTTGTGATGTTTTTTATGGCGTCCCAAGTTGCTTTAACGTTACCTCTAGCATTCTGAAGAAGCAATCTTTCATGGGTACTTTTAAGTTTTTGTAACAAATTATTACAAAAATTCGGATAACGTTTATATGTAACACATAAAATGCTGTTATCAGGATCGTTTTTTGCTTGTAGATGTAGCAAGTTTTTGTTTTTTATACATTTCAGGAGCCCAGGTGTTATCCAAGGCTTCAATATTCTTTTTCTGTGAGGAATTAAAATTTCTCTAGTATGTTGTTTAACTATGGATGCGATTTTGTTAATGAGTGAGTCCGCGGCTTGCTCAGGATTTTGTATTTTATATAAGAAGCTTAAGTCAGTCTTTTGCAAATCAGCTAAAACTGCTTGCTGATCGGTGCGTACTGTATATGTACTAGGCTTATGTGATTTATTTTTAGATTCAATACTTAATACGGTAGGGTGATGATCCGTAATCTGTGTATCCAAAACAAGCGTAGTTGCATTTTTTTGTGTCTTTAGCATAATATGATCAAGGCAGGCTTGGCCCCTTGTGGGAAAGAAGTGAGCTGGTAGCAAGCCGTGCAAAGATATTAAATTAAGGTATTCTTCAGATTGGTTATCTAAATGTTCCGGTATAATATCAATATTTAAATCACCAGTGATTATTAAAGTTTTAAACCTTTGAAGCGAAACAAGTACCTTATTTAAACTTGTTAGGAAGTTAGTTAAATTTTTATAAGAGGGAGAACGATATATTGCAACAATAGCAACTTCGTCGCTAGCATATATCAGGCAATTAGCATCAGAAAATTGGGGTTGGTAAACTTTATGTTTTATATACGATTTAACATAAACAACTACTCCTTCATTTTGATTTGAGTATGATGTGTGATAGTTTACAAACCCATCTATGATAGGAATATTAATTATTTTGCTAAGCCAGCATTCTGTTAACACAATTACGTCACATGATATATTGATTGTATCCAACAGAACAGAAAATTCATCAAAATTTGAATTAATACTACGGATATTCATTTGTAAAACATTAAACCTATTAAAACCTATATTTAAATACTGGTTACATGTATATGGACTGCAAATATAGGACTTGGAAACACTAATAGATTCCAAGTCTTGAGAAACTTCTGCTATATTATCCATGGTAAATTTAATAAATAAATATTAAATAGTGATCTTGTTAGAATGACTTTGTTAACGTAGGCATGTGCTGTCATACATAAGCTAAATAATGTTGATTTTCTTGTAGACGAGATTTGTGTAAAATGTCTGAAATGTGTGTGTGTAAATGACGTTATAATATGACAATTAAAACTGAATGTAGTAGTGTCACTTATTAAACTTATAAATGACATTATTAACATACAGTTAGTAAAGTAATAATAAAGAAAATAAAAATAAGATTTAAAATTGAAAACAAAAAGAACGCGCATAAGTGAAATAAAAGTTGAAAGAATTAATATGTTACCTAAAAATAGTAGCAATAGTCAATATGATTTTTTTAAGTCACTTTCGGTCTCGATACGTATCAGAGGTGACCCTTCTTTTTTACGTATATATATTTTACCGTGAGCGGTCCAGCTATAAGAAAAGTCATTTAGTTTTGCAAACTCACGCGCAAGATAAAACAGTCTCTTCGTTTTGAAGGTCAAGTTGTCGGCAATATATATCGGTGTCTGAGGACACTTCACTGACAGAAGATCAGTGTTTAATTTGTTTTGAGGGTGGGCCTTATTGTACTTTTTATAATGGCTTGTAAATTTATCCTTTAGCAAAACAGAATTAAAGTCCGCAATAATAGGTTTTATGCTAGCAGATTTGTTGTTTATGCGGTAGATGTCTCGGAAATCCGTGGTTTGAACAGAGCAATTTATAGCTTTACCAATATCACAGATGTGCTGTATCAAGTCAGGCTTTGATTCTTTAGGCTTGTAAGGAATGCCCCTCACCTCAATACTGGTACTCTTATTGCTTTTTTCTAGACTTTCTATTTTGTCTTCTAATAGTTTTATGTAGCTTTTTTCTTGTTTCCGCTCCTCTTGCACCATCTCAAGCTTTTGTCTCATATCGTCGTATTGCGTGGAAATCATCATAATCGTGTCTCTAAATTCGTTGTTTTGTTGGATAATATCATTAACAGATGTAAGTAGTGAATTAAGTTTAGTGTCTTGCTGTTTGGTAAAGTTTTTAAAAAGTGCTCTCATTTCTTCCATGAAATCATTTTGTTTTGCTTCTCCTGTCTTGCGTTTGCGATGTGTGACATTGCTACTTTCGAGAAGAGAAGCATCTGAATCCTGTTGTTTTACAGGTGATGAGGTTGGAGTGCGAAACATCTTGTCAGTATATAATTATTGAAAAAAACAGATAGATGTATTAGGGCGCTAGTACGCTCGAGATGTATGCGTCGTACAATACTAGCTCTAGTTGGAAAGAGCATATAATTTCTTTTAACAATTGGTATAAAACTACCAGGGCTGCAGTATAGTGAAGAAGTATAGCTGTCGATGTGCGCGTAAAAGTGATAGCAACAACAGTATTGTCTTTCTTTCTCCGACTCATATAAAAGTACCAGGACTTCAGTATTGCGAAGATGTTGGTAACGTTTAGCTTACCTTTTTCACTTCGCTTCTTATACAAATTTGTACCAGAGCGACAGTAATTCGTGGATGTTGACAACGTGTTGTATCTTTCGGTGGTGGGATGAACTCTTGTGATTTTATGCAGTCCTATTTTTTGTAACTATTATTCTATTTTATAAATTATTTAAATCAATTTTTAGTTCACAAATCACACGTCCAATCCGTATGGAGGTCCGGGGGGAAGGGGATATCGTCATTCTCGCAATGTTGCGAGAATGACGATATCTGCAAGTCAATGTAGACAATAAGGCCTGTCACCCTGTCACGGTCATTCAGCAGCAGTTGTTGATCATAATGTATAGTAAGCATAATTATTTCCCAAAAATTTAAGTGGTATTACTCCTTACTGCCTACTAACCATGTAATTACAATTTTAATACCATTTATAATGGAATGGACCATTTTTAAAGCACTGGAAGCTCAAAGGGTTGCACGCGGTTGCACGGATAGCTTAGTACTATAGATAACCACCTCAACTCCCACTGGCTGACGTGCTGGGAATTAGATCCTCACTAAGGGCAAACATTTCTTTTAGGTTGGAAGTTCTTGTTTGAAAACTTCCCCAATACAGGGATTAACTCCTTAGTGAGAAAAACAAAATTATCATATTGCGTGCTACAGTTATTGCGCTCACCAGTTGGCGCCACTGGCGCGTCAGCTGACAAAGCCCACCAACAAACTATGGATTGACCTCGCGTGCGACTAGCGAAATTAATGACGGTTGTCATTTGTTCTGTAGCATCAATTATACATGAAACTTTCCATTCTTCTACTGTTGCACCTGCTTAATAGAGTAGGTACAAATTGTTAATACAATTTAATTTCAGTTGGAGTTATTTAAAGACAAAACAATATTGTTATCACTTATCAGTTACTGAGATCATATTAAACACAGAATTTAACAAGAAAATCTTATGTAAATGGCATGTTATATAATTTAATGTTTGGTTAATATTTTCAAGATAGTGTAATATAAATACTGTTAATACTTTGTTTCCACGATATCTTATTTTTGTTTCTTGTTAGTAACCCTGAATTCTAAACTGGAGCGTTTGATTGCCACCCAGGACAAATATTTGTGTGATGAGCATGATCATTTGTTATGTGTCTGGGTGTAATATATCTATAATATTTATGTATCTAGAAATGTACAAATATTTTTACCAGTTGTTTGGTTGCCATAATATAGGCTCTGCCTAGTTTGGGTTCAGATGGCTGTGGATGAATAGGCACGTTTCCTAATTTCTTTTTTAATGTCCGCCTGGTAGATTAATGAATTTTATTGGACACGTACTTTTTTTTCCTACAAACAAAAAATTATCAAAATACATAGAACGCAAATTACGCGTGACGTCACTCCTCGCTACAATTTTTACCAAGGCGTGGCGTCATAAGCCCCTACTCCGAAACTTTAAAGCGCTGTATCTTTGTAAGTTTTTATTGTTTTTATAAAAGAAAAAATACGTGTCTAATATTTTTTTATTATCAAACTGACGGACTAAATAGATTTTAACTTTTCATACCCAGGAAACATCCCTATTGTCCAACTTAAAGATTATTACATGGTAAAATTACAAAACTAAATGACTAGGTGCAGGGCTCCAAAATGGCCTTCCTACTCTTTTAAAAATCAAACCTATTCCATGAGGAAAAACAGCAATAGTTTTGGCATAACTATGTAAGCGTCCAATCCAACATACATACACTATTGCCACATAAAGGAAATTAAAATAACTTTTTGGCGTAATAATCATAGTTTACATTTTATCTACAATATATCTAATTTAAGCAAATATCATTACATCTATGAACTACAACAATTACAGTTATACGAAACAGAACAACATCTGTTATCAAAAAATCATAATCTTCACAGATAGTCAACCGTTATAATTGAAATTAAAGAAACAATAGTGTTATCATTTGATAAGAGTTTGCGCGCCGATACCGGGGCGCTGCGGAATCGCATTGCGACAGAAATAGTATAAACTGTACCATACTCCATGCAAATAACTTGAGAAATCAATATTATTAAGTAATTTTCGCGTCAAGTTTATAAAAATAACGAAATTGTTTATTTGCGAAGGAAAGTGTGGTGTATTACGTTCAATTAGAGTTTAAAATAAACAAGTGTTTTGTAAATTCTATTATAATTCAAGAAATTAGTAATAATCGCGTAGTTTATAATAATAATAAAATACATTGCTTGTGTTGTCTTAAAAGTGAAGGAAATATAGTGGGCTCTTTATAAATTGCGTTTTAATGTTTCTTTTTTTATAGATTTTCTATTAATATTATTAATACATAGTACTTGTTATTATGTCCTACTTAAAGATATATTATAAAGGTGTTGGTTGTCGGTTATCGCGGCAAAAAGTAGCCTATGTCGATTCTTGGGATCCAAGCTTACCCCATACCAAGTTTCATCAAAATCAGTTCAGCGGTTTAGCCGCTAAAGCGGAACGGACAGACAGAGTTACTTAAGCATTAATAAATATAACTAGTATGGCTATGGATTGAACTTTTCTGTGTATTATGTTTGTCTAGTTTTTAAAAGTGTAGTGTTTTTATCAAACATAAAATTAGATTTGTAAATTAGATAAGAAGCTTGTTAAATGAAATTAAAGCAATATAGTAATGTGCAATTAATTAATTCTTGTGCGGTCTAGTTCAAATAAGTCTATTGATATAACCACTTGATATGTAGGTCAACAGATGTTTCTGTATATATGTGTCTATGGAATACTAAACATGTATTTTATTTAACTCACATGTTAAGTTTGACAATGTTGTTTCTTGCAAGATTTTTACATACATTTCAATATAAAAGCTTATTTCTGGCATCATAGTTTATATTTACATAGAGTTAAATGAGTTTGGAGTAGCTATTGTGAGTTTTCACACGTTAAATATATTATAACAAGAAGTTAGTATTGCCGCACAAAATGATAAAGAAAAAATAAAAAAATCGTTGATTTATATATTATAACATTTGTAAAAGTCAAACGTTCAGTCATCGGTAAATAATTGATAAAATGAACTACAATACAAGAAAGTCTGTTTATAAAAGTTTATCTCAATCTTAATACTTTGCTATACAAATATCATCCTTATTGTCATATGAATAGATTACACATGTATGTCGAAGTTATTGACATGTGATCTTGACGGTCAATAGCGGATTATATTTCAACTTTCAATTTTAGTCTCAAATACTGTTAGTATTGGTTTAGTAGCGATCTGAGTACATGTTGATAATATTATTGTATTTAAAGGCATAAATAGTAAGTGTGTGGAGTTATTATAAAATTCACATTTGTTTATTCATATTTATTAAGGTGTTCATAGGTTGTGATAATTTTGGTAAGGATAAAAGTGTTCAATAGTGAAATAAAGTGATTAAATAAAAGCGAGACAACAATATCGAAAATGACTGTAAAAACCAAAAAGGAACCGAAACACAAACGTCTACTAAAACTATTCGTGAATAACTTAAAGAAAAACACGTTAGCATTAAAAGAGCTGAAAGAATCAATCGAGATAAACCACAATCGACCAAACGATTACGAGAAAATAATCGATATAACGAATTCCGTCAACGAAAAACTCGATGTCGTCCACAAAATACGAAACGACATCAAAATTTATAAAACAATTAACACGATTTTAACAAACCATTACATTAAAGTAACGAGAGACCACGAAAACTGCATTGGAACTAAAATCTTAAAATTAGAAGGTCAAATCAAACAATCCTACGACAATTTAAAATTGGAACTGACAAAGATGGCTGCTGTTAGTGTTGCCAATCAGAATATTTCGTCGCCGATACAGAATAGTAACGTTATTCTTGTTGGTAATGACTTAAAATGTAATCAATTTAACCAATTGTATATGAAGAACGAAATATACAACAGTATTATTAAGAAGATTGATAAGCTGTTCTGTGGGATGGTGAGTTATTTTTATAGGGTTGTACATTCATCAGACATTGTCCTGTATAACAACAATTTTATTCTTCAAAACTTTATTTCATAAATTTCATTCCATTATAATGATCGTAATATTACATGTGATTTTCACCGAAAATACTAATCATATCTAATGCTAACTGCTCGCCCCGGCTTCGCAAGGGTACCTATTTAAATTAAAATCACAATAAAAAAATGTAATATAGCCTATGTCACACAGGGATAGTGTAGCTTAAAAAAAAAAAAAAAACTACTACTTTGCAGTGTTTGTTATCGAACCCCTCCGAAACAGCTTGACCGATTATTATGTGTTTTTGTGTGTATTTGGTAGGTTTGAGGATAGGTCGTAGGCTTTTTTTTATAAGCCTAGGTGATAGAAGGCTGGCCCTGGAAAAACAACGTTTGCCGGGTCAGCTAGTAAACTATAAAACTAAGTAAATGACTGCTTCCGCTACAGAAAAGTACAAAATTACACACAATGTGTAAAATGCTGCGGAAATATCATTTTTCTACAGTACGATAACTATGGCCATTGATTATTATTAGGAATTTGACAAATTGGCATTTGCACAACCAAATGCCGATTTCTCAAATGTATTATTATGCAATATATTTTAATTATCAAGTAACAGTTTACTAAGCGGTGAACTCGTTAACCAATCTTCTTTGATCATTAAAGCCGCCTCCAAACAGTTTTAACGATGCAGTCTGTCTCATCGGTCGTGATAATAAGTTTTAACTTTCTGATTTTATTCGTTCAAGGCCTACCAAGATAGAATAAAGGAGGAAGAGCAGAAGGAAGCGGAGACAGCACGACTGGAGGAGATCCTGAGTATGTGCGCAGAGTACGAGAGACAAATCGCATCAGGTGAGAGGAAAAACTTAATTTTGTAATAAAGGCTAAAAATATATAGCACGAGCTGTTTCCCACGGCTCCGCACATGTGGATGTCGGTTATCACGGCAAAAAGCCTATGTTCTTTCTCAGGCTCTAGACTACCTGTGTACCAAATTTCATTTAAATCGGATCTGTAGTTTTGGCGTGAAAGCTTGACAGAAAAACAGACAGAGTTACTTTCGCATTTATAATATTAGTAAGGATTAAACCGAAGTTATGTATTTTTTCAATAGAAGATGAATTAAGGTTCTTAAGAAATACAGTAGAAAATATCGTGTAGCAATAAAAAAGACATTTCAATCAATTAAATTTTTAAGGGAATTTAGGGACCAGTTCTCAGCTTTGAAAGTAAATGACGTGTTTTGTAGTATTTTAAGTTTTGTTTATAAATATCAGCATCATTACGTTGATGTTACCAGAACTAACCAAGGGTTAACACTAGTTGTAAAGATGTTTCGATCGACCATCGACCCAAAGAAAAAGACTTATATTTAAATAAATACAACTGAATTAAAAAGTGTTTTTGTTACCGTAAGTGACCTTACCTTCACCATAACCAAGGTCTCTATTGGTTGATAATATTATGTTACAATGTACGTTTCTAGTATTATGTTACTTTTGAAATTCTGAGTCATACACGACATTTCTGATAGACATATAAATATTTCATTGTAAACCGCAAACTTGGTGGATTCGGTCCGCGCCGGACTCGCCCGAGATGAGTATAGGTTAAGGCTGGGAAAAAGCCGCCGCTATGGCATACAGATGTGGTGTGATATATTTATTAAGGGTTTTGAGTTATTAATGTAGAAATATCTGCTTTATATCATCACGTCTATACTAAGTAGGTATATGTGTAACGAAAAATATAATTTGAGGATAAATTATAGGCCTGTTACACTTACCATATACCTAGATAAGTGGATTAATGTATCTTGAAAAAAATACAAAGATGTAACCTAAATCTTGCATAAGAACATTATTAAAATTTTTGTTGCAATTACCGACTTCCAAAATAGTAGATCTACGAAAAAAAACCGGCATCTTGTTTATATAATGTAAGTTATAAAGCCCATCTCCAAGGGTAAATCTATTATTTGTATTTAATTACAACAAAAATAAAGTAAAATTAATATTCTACTTTTACTTTATTATATACTAGCTGTCCCCGCGATTTTGTCCGCGTGTGCTCCGCTCCTTTTGGTCGCAGCGTAATGTTATATAGCTTATAGCCTTCCTCAATAAATGGGCTATCCAACACTGAAACAATTTTTCAATCCAGTAATTCCTGGGATTAGCGCGTTCAAATAAACAAACAAGCAAACTCTTCAGCTTTATATATTAGTATAGATATATTGAAATGTATTGTTCCAGGGATCCCAATGACACCCACAGAGAAGCGGCCGCACAACAAGATCATCACCAACGGCTCCTTGCCTCGCAGCGTCGCGCTCAACAACCCCAACTTTGTGCAGACCAGCGATGGCTATTACAAGTAAGTTGCAGTTCATTTGGCTTGCTCACGCGCATTTTTGGGGTCGCGATGTCACCGGTCGCCGCGTCTGCTGTTGAAACTAGTTTGGCTCTCGCTTATTTTGTTCTCCAATATTGCAACAATTTAAAAGATATTTTATATAATATTAAATAAGAAGAATCAAGTATATGTTTGTCTTTTTCATTAGTTCAAATTGGTCGTCCCAAAGGCTCTAAAGACAGCAATCGAAATAGGCTTCTTTTTGTAATCTTTAAGCTGCGTTGGGGCTTATCATTACTAGATAGATCAAGGTTAAAATAATTTAATAATATAGGCGGTGAAAAACTGAAAAATGCGTTCGCAATTTTGTGCATTACACAAGTTTTAGGAAAAAACATCTGTAATGCTTACATATAAGGTTCAGTTTGCGTTACAACATCATATTTTTTATGAATTTTTCAACACAAAACAACTACACTCTAGAACGACTTTTATTTACACTTGCATGAAGTTGATGTTCGTTTAAGTGGAAATAACATCAATTGGCACATGAATTTAAATAGACTATACTCTGATTGTTGCATTGTTGTTGTTCGAATAAGCATTACATTCGTATGTAATCTTTAAATGCCGTGACACTTAATAGTGCAACAATAATATATTTCCTAATGTGTCGCGTAAGTAATGACCCATAAACAATTTTTCATCATAATTATCACTGTATCCCTGGGGTTTCACAAACATTTAATTCACATACTCAAATAACACCCAGATTTGGAACAAGCAATAATTATTAATCACACAGTTGCTTATCCCATGCGGGAATCGAACCCGAAGCACTGCGCGCATTGGTAGTTCGCGTAGTGACCTACAACTTCGCTATTTGTGCAGTCCTGTAGCTTGTAATATTATTTTGAGTAAGCCAGTAAATACATTAAACAAAACATAATCTCTTTTCCAGGTTTGAAACTAGTCAAAATAAAAACTCGCCCATGAGCCCCATGAGCCCCATGAGCCAATCTCTGCCAATACAAAGGAATCTCTCGAGTTACGAAAACTTTGACACTTCCACTTCTCCCACTGAACTCACTCCCGAAGTCGTCATTAACCAAAATAATTACGAAAACGTGGGAAGAATGGACGAAATAGGGATCCCAGTATTCGATGATCCATCCAACAGGATGCATGATCTGTCTAGTCCAATAATGATAAGGAAACTACACAACCAAAGCGGGGATCGCGTCCCTAACCTCTCTTCGCCTATAGGAAGCCCTTACGAAAACGTTTACTATAGAAACAATGTGTACGGGAACTTAAAACCTAAATCGCCGAACACTCAAAGCCCTAGAACAAGAATCAAGACGTCTTTTGCTCACAAAAATCTGTCTTCACCCCAGTATTTTATTTTCCCAACTCCGCCGCCTGTAGATAATTCTAAAAAACCCAATTTCGAACAAAATACTGAGCATAAAAATGCGAGTAACACAGACAAACCAAAATTCGATGGTATTGAAAAACAATTGAGTCTTGAAGAAGAAATTCCAATGATTGACGATGACTTAACAAACGACATTGAATTCAGATATTCAAAAACCATAAATGATGGCAAAAAAGAAACTCCAGAAAAGAGTCCAGAAGTAGTATTGACAAAAAACCAAAGCTTTGACGATATGAAAAAAGAATTGATGGCAGACATTCCAGAACTAGAGGAGTTTGAAAAAGATTTGAAAGAAAATAAAAGGGAAAAGATAATTAAGACTATAGCAAACGATATTAAAAAGATTGATATTGAAGCTGATTCTATTGACAGTGCGGTTTTAGATGATAGTGTTGATGAGTTGAAGGTCAAATATGAGAAGTTAAAAGAAAATAGAAAAAAGTTGGTGACGGAAATACATGAAATAAAGTATAAAATGTCTGAGATACGGTCGCAAGAAGATGATATCTTGAGAGAGGTGAGTTATAAATTTATACTTTTGATTTGATTGAGCATTAAGTTTCGACGTAGTCGAGTGCCGTATACACCGGTTTTAAAGGTATATCCCTAAGGTCTCGGGTTCGATCCCTGGACTTGTCAATGTAATAAAACATATTTCCTACACCTTATTTTCTCATTGCTGGGCAAATCAGTGGACGCCAGCAGTAATTTATTTTATTTAGTACATTGTCATTGAATAAATGATAACTAGCATCAATTAATAAAAAAAAAAAATATCGCAATTTGAACATTGGTTACGATCGAGTTGGGTTCATACCGGTTTTTAAAATTTCACTAGCTCTGAAGTCCGGAGTTAGATCGCCGGACGGGTCAATGTACAAAACCACTTTTCTAGATTGTCTCGGGTCTGGGTGTTTGTGGTACCTTCTTTGTGTCCGATACACATACACCAATAACACAAGTACTTTAACTACTTGCTTCGGGTTCAGAGCAATGTATGTATGTGATGTTGTCCTCCTTAAATAGTTTTCTAGCATTTTATGTATATAACTTGTAAATATTGATAAATAATTTAATTTACAGTTGGAAATGGAGAAAGCCTTAATCAAAGGCGAATACGATTCAGAGATAGCCATACTGAACATAGAACAGAAGAAGAAGGCGGACTTGGTAGACAACGCTAAGAAGATAGAAGAAGAAATAAGGCAGCTGAAGGAGAAGCAGGAAGCGAGACAGAACGAGATGAGAGATAGAGTGGAGATCGCTACACTTAAAGTGGAGAGGTGAGATATAATTAACTTACTGATAATTTACTGAGATCTCGTATTATGTGTATTAAGGAAAAATACTTGATAGAACAGGTTATTCATAATATTTTTAGTAAGTCATACCCTCGAATACTCATACACAACTTGAATTTAAGACGTGCTTTAAAGCCTATTTGTCTTTATAACGACAATGTCTGTAAAAAAATACAATTTCATAAAACTACTTAAAAATATATAAATAAAAATTTTGAAAAAATCCTTTTTTCATAATTATCGTTACCTGCCTCTTGGAAAATATTAACAATTATCATGGAGCGGGCTTGCAATTAATTATTAAAAAACATTAACTTTATCAAATAATTAATCGTACAAACTTGAATGTTAATAATTACTTTAAAAATAAACAACTATCGTCAATTGATAAGTCCACCAAGTTCGGATTTCGATTGTGTCGCCTCTTGACAGCTCTGTCACACGTCATTACCGGAAGCCCAGCCACGCCCCCTTCGACGTTTTCTTATTTTATTTGTAATACCATATTCTAATCTTTTTGTCAATAGGATAGAGAAAAACTTGAAAGACAATACCGCCACACTCGAAGAGCTGCAGAACGCACAGGACATCCTGGACAACGAGACCAAGATATTTGAGGACCTTGAGTTCCAACATCTTGAGGAGGAGTCGGAATTGTAAGTAGAATAACTAAGCATATCCAGAATTAATTTAAATTCGTAAGAAAGCCGCCTAGAGTAGGAAATAGAGTCAGTAGTTTGGAATTACTTTCCGAAAACCTTTTTTTTATATTTGAGATAATTTATTGGAGTTTGTAAAATAGGACCACGTACGTAAACATAAATTCAAGTGAAATATTTTATAACTAAATT
Organism: Diachrysia chrysitis; assembly: GCA_932294365.1. Lineage (NCBI taxonomy): Eukaryota > Metazoa > Arthropoda > Insecta > Lepidoptera > Noctuidae > Diachrysia > Diachrysia chrysitis. Next base: position 2,391,002 of record OW028667.1, on the reverse strand, counting down.
GACTTGATTTTTTTTTCAAAGATCAGCATCAATTAGCCAATCAACTTGGATCAAGTCTGACTGTCGAAGTCCAATAATGGACATAAGCCTCTTCCAAATTGCGCAACAACATCCGGTCCTCCGCCTTCCGCTTGATCCAGGCATACCTGGCTTTAAATTATATTGGCGCCAACTATAACAAATTTAGTTCCATTTACTAGATATCTTTAAAAAAAGTACTGGGTAGATTATATATAGGGGTAAAATTAACAATACTATTTATCACAACAAAATCTTGCATCAACAGGTTGTCACACAGAGAAGACGTCCAAAACGAAGTAATCCTACTAACGAAGAAGATCGAAGCGCAAAAAACGCGGATATTAACATTAAAATCAGAAGCTAACAACAATCTAACTTCAGCTTTAGACGAAACGAAAATATTACACGCCGAGTACGTAAGGCTACTTAATCTAGTCGAGGAGTTAACTGGCAAAGTACAAGCAGTAGAGAAGGATCTTAAACCTATCGTAGCGAAACTTAATGATATTGAAAGAACGCAGTCTCCAGATAGTGCGTTCTTCACGGATCAAACGAGAGCAAAATCTGGGGAATTCGGATATTCCCCACAGAGTTCAGATAGCGATGATATAGACCTTAAAATGTCGACTTTCGAAGATCACACAAAACAATTAAAGGATAAGTTCAATTCTATCGATCAGATGTCGCAATCGATGACAGTGGATATAGAAAGAAGAGTTATTACTGACTTGGTTGATACAGATGAAAGATATAGTGAAAGTCCGTCGAAATCTTCAACGTCTTCCAAAGAAAAGAAAGGATTTTGGGAGAGAAACTTTGATTCCTTGAAACGGAAGAGTAAGAAACAAAAATCTCCTGAAAAAGTCGATATTATGTCGCAAAGTTTGAACGAAAACTTATTCTATAACGATTCTATAGAAGCCGAAGTGAGTCTCGACAAATTTAATAGCTTAAGACATTCGAAAAAGAAAGAAAAGAATGTAGGACCTGTTAAAAGTAACTCCTCATCCAAAATCCCAACTTTTGCAGCGTTAGGTAAGATTATGAAGAAAGATTCATTCGGAAGGAAATCGAGAGAGAACAGCATCAAAAGCGATGAATCCGACAAAGAGAACAACTCTAAAAACCGTTACATTAAGAACACGAAATTCATGAACGCCGACAACAAGTATGTGAAAGCTAAATCCTTATCTCCTGATAAGAAAGAGGATGACATTCAAGAAGAAACTGACTTAGATGTTGAACAAAAGTTAAAAGTAACCTTTGAGAAAACAATACATAAAGAAAACACCGACAACGCATCATCAGCGAAGATTTTACATCGAAAAAGTTGCGGTGATGAACCAAGTGTGAAAGAATTCGCGAAGATAACTGATACTAATAAGATTCCATCTCAGGATGATATTGATAGGATTTCGAAGGTCACGATTGATGCACCGATTTTGTCGAGTGATACTGATATGAATTCGTTGGGGAAAAGGACTCTGGATAGCCTGATGGAGGTTGAAAGGAAGAGGCTTGAGATGTTGGAAGAACAAGGTATGTTTTTCAATATGAACATAATATACTTCTCTATTTTGTAGCCTTGATGCATTTAGTTAAGTTAAATGCAACCTTATTAGGTCTTTTATATTAGCAGCGACACTTTTTCAGATTATTTTTTTAAGATTTAGGATCTTTGTTAACTCGAGCTATATCAGAACATATAATATTTAAGTTACTAACTATTGCCCGTGGTTCCGCCCACGTGGGTGTCGGTTATCGCGATAAAAAGTAGCCTCTGTCCGTCCTTGGGATTCAAGCTTACCCCATAACCAGTTTTATCAAAATCGGTTTAGCGTAACAGACAGAGTTACTTTCGTATTTAAAATAATAGTAATAGTATAATAATAGTATCTATAATGACACTAGCTTTCGGCCTCGACTACGCCTGCGTAGATATCAGTTATCGCGACAAATGGCAAAAACAATAAATGGTCATTCCTTGACTGTTATTTAAAGCCATTGTCCTGCCGTGTGACAGTTATAGGCTATTATTTATAATCATTTAAACTCTTTTTCTCAAAGGTGACCTAAGCTAATGAAAAAAGAATAGGTGTCTCTCACGCACATAGATTAAATAAAATATTTAACACTCTTAAAATCATAAGGATAAAATATTATTATATACCTAGTGAGTTTATGGTTCTATTTTCTCACAGTAGTTTATAAATACCTTGAAATTTATAACACCCGCTCTAAAAGCACTTATATCATAAATTTAATTACAGACTTTTTACTTTTAACTATTACATAGCATCATTATTTATTTTTATTACGACAAAACAAAAAAGGCAAGAGGATGTGTCGTATTTTATGTTATAATTTTCTTAGTAATTAACAAATATATTATCTACTACCTGCTGCCTGCGGCTCCGCCTGCGTGGGACTCGGTTATTGCGGCAAACAGAAGCCTATGTTCTTTCTTAGGATCGAAGCTTACCCCTATCTCAAGTTGCATCTTAATCGGTTCAGCGGTTTAGACTCAAAAGCGTATCAGACAGACAAAGCCAGAGTTACTTTCCCATTTAAAATTTTAGTATGGATCTTAGTATAAAAAAAAAACTTAGAATCACAAAAAATCACGATCATGCTTCACTCGAATTACGCGAGGTTATACGCCCGACAAATTTTAAGCTTTAATCATATGTTTATTAAGCTTTAATTTTGCGTGACCAACAACTGGTATAGCATAGGTCAGTATAATAAATAAATAAATTAATGTGACAACATCACTTACATTGCTCTAAATACCAAAGTAAGTAACTAATGCACTTGCGTTATGGAATCAGAGACAACGAAGGTACCACAAACACTCAGACCCGAGACAATATAGAAAAGTGGTTTTCTACACTGTCCCGTCCAGGGTTCGAATCCGGGACATCAGAGCTAGCGACACATTGAAAACCGGTGTTTACGCCACTCGACCACGGAGTTCTCCATAATCTTTATCTAACCATAATATTTTAACCACAGGATGCCAAGTAATAGAAAACGAGCGCGAAAAAATCTCCGAATTGAAACGTCGGGTGCAAGACGAGACCAAGAAGCTGTGGGACCAGAAATACCGTTCAGAACACAGCAAGTCTCTGGAGGAACCTCAGAGCTTACCACCGGTACTGGTGAAGGAAGAGGATAAGAGTTATGAGCGGAGTGTGATGGAGGATTCCAGTCTAATCGATGACAGTTTTATGGCTACTTCCAGTATTTTTGAAGGGAGGTAAGCTTTTTTATTATTATTTTGTTGGTGTTCTAAGTGTTAAACCATTTATCGCAGGTTAGAGTCCTGCTAGGGGTTGAAATTTTTCTACTATTTGTATTTAATTACAGAGGTAAGCTTGTTGTTTTTTTCTTATACCTAAGTAATTGTTGTAGTTGCTAGAAATTAATACAAATTGTAGAAAGAAGAAAGGAGATCATTCAGGTTTCATACAAAGTTGGGCCCAAAATCCAAAGTGCCGTAAAAAAAATCTTTTAATCTATACTAATCTATAATAATATTATAAAGCTGAAGAGTTTGTTTGTTTGTTTGTTTGTTTGAACGCGCTAATCTCAGGAACTACTGGTTCGAATTAAAAATTCCTTTTTGTATTGGATAGTCCGTTTATTGAGGAAGGCTATAGGCTATATAACATCACGCTACGACCAATAGCGGAGCATAAATGAAAATGTTGCAAAAATTAAAAACCGTTGAATCTAAACCACGCGGACAAAGTCGCGGGGGACAGCTAGTAAGTAATAAGTGTTAATATGTTATTCTGGGACATCATTTTAAGCATTTGGTACTAGTGCACCATTATTTTAGCGGTTATATAAGTTCAAAAATAAGATTTCTCGTACATTTGACTTTAAGCCGGCCAGTACAAAGAAGATGGTTTTTATTCTGTTTGGGGCATCATTTTGAGCATTTGGTACTTTGGCACCAAAACTGTGGATCTATTATTTTAGCAGCTATATAAGTTCAATGATCAGATTCCTTGTACATTTAACCTTAAGAGTAAATATATTATTTAAGTGCACACAAAAGTTCAAATAAATAATAGAATAGACGCTTATATTTCGAAGAAAAACAGTCAACTCACAAACACTTGAACAGGAAAATCGTTCGCTCACTCATTCACTTAAACAAGTGAATCACAAGTTACTGATAAGTTATCGCTTAAACAGTCAGCCTGCGGCGGTCACAGAGTACTTTTATATATGCGGCGGTTGTCGCGAGCGGTCGTGCCGTGTTCATGACGATTTGTAATATACGTGACGAATTTTTAGTCAAGTTTTTGTTCTTAAATGAACTATAGTTTTAATAGTTTCTGTTTGAAGTGAAGATTGTGAGTGTGAGTGCGAAGTAATAAGAGTACATCTTTTAGGAATAAATAAACTATAGAGCGCGCATATTGAGTATGAACTGTTGGCACTAGTATGAACATTTAATATTGTAAAATTAGTGTCAAAACAGAGCGCACCGTTATATTTAAACTATCTCAAAACCTAATATTACCCTAATAATATCGGAACCATCGATAATTTCGCATTAACGTCTATCGTCGCACGGAAAATCACATAAATCAGTAAACAAGCGTAGTACATTTAGGTAAAAATGTGTTTACGCTTGGCATAAGGGGCTACTAGCAATGTGTGCACTCTATGCTTGTCTGTGTTTACTCTAAGGAGTTCATAATATATAGTATATAGTGCTTCTTTACTTCGTTTCAGCTACATAGTTCTTATTGTAGCTTAGTTTAACATTATTTTGTCGAATTTAAACATGTTTTTATAATAGTGTAACTAGTTACTTTTACTTTTTTATTTATTTTTTTATTTATTTTTATTTTTTTATTTGAACTTGGACTATTTTACTCTCAAGAGTTTTGTTAGATTTACTATGCGTCAATATGTATTGTTTATGAAACCAACAAGAAAGTTGGCACGTTGTCTGCCATTTAAAAACAACTTTAAGTTAGACAAAATTAAGAACGAATATTAAATTTTTCGGCTCTCCGTGCAGTTATTACCTGTAGCCCCATACATGTAAACACCATAAAATTACACCGCTGCACGCTGTAACGGTCAGCCTATAGGTTTCCGATAAGATTTAAAAACATGCAGTTCATTCTCTTTACTGTAAAGACTTGTATATGAATCACAACCATTGTTGTAATGTTTTGTTAAGTACAGAAACGTATATATTTCTTAATGTAAGTAGAAAAATCTAGGTAGATATTTGTAATTTAAGTCAACACATTTTTTGTACTAATAATAATATACCGGCCTATAAATATCCCACTGCTGGGCACAGGCCTCTTCTCATGTAGAGAATTTTATTAAATTCCATTTTTCTAAATACTTATCTTTGAAATTTTCTTTTCGGGCTTGTTGTTTATGAATGCAGAGGTTTTATACAGTTACCATTTTATTATCTAAAGCCAACGATACTTGTTACATATAAAAATAAGCCAGAAATGTTATTGGCGCTACAAATTAAACACAACAAACAAAATACAGATATCAAATGCTATCTAATATTTATTCTATTCATTCTAAACTTCTATCTTTAATGAATCTTGATAGTCATCAATTTCAGTGATCAATCGATACAAATCCAGGAATCGAATAAATATGCCACTCACAAACACCTGTTTTTCCTTTATTTTGAACACAACTGTTGGACTAAAAGTAACGCTGAAACAGATTTATTAGTGAACCGATTTATATCTTAAAGTCAAAACATAACGATTGATTTGTTTCAATACTTTACTTTTGGTTATAATTAGTTTTATTGTAAGGCAAAAGTATTGTATTTTGTATGGCTTTAATTTACAAAATTCGTTGTTTTTAGACAGTATTCATACGTTTAATTGATAATACACATGCATTTATGACATGAATGGTGCACGATACTATTTTGTTTAATTTGTAATGTTTAAAACCTTCCTTGGAATAGATCTACAATCTCCAGAGATATCGCGTAAGAAACGTAAAAAAAAACCATCGATTTGAGAACGTTGTCCTTTTGAGAACTTTCTCCTTTTGCAGTCGGTTAATATAATAAGCAAAAAGAAGAGCAAACCCGCGAGTTAAGAATAGTAAGACAAACTTAGTAGTAATCACTTACACACTTGTCGGTGTACGAGTGATATTATATTTACTTTTTTTTACGTTTGGTTAGTATCCCTGCCTGATTAACCGGAAATCGTAGGTTCGATTCCCACCTTCGCCTAACATTTGTGTGATGACCATGATCATTTGTTCTGTCTCTGGGTGTAATTTATCTATATGTATGTGTTTAGAAACATATAAGTAATGTTTATCAGTTGTCTGGTTGCCATAATACAGGCTCTGCCTAGTTAGGGATCAGATGGCCGAGTGTATTTTCTAAAGATATTCCTTTTATATTATTGTTAATATTTAAAAAGAAATAGTCAGTTCCCATCTTCCTTTGCCATGTTTTTTTTCCTTTTATTTCAAATAAACTTAACTATATATACATACAAAAGGAATAATAAAGGCTGGCGGCATTGCCACGTTGTATGGCAATGCTTATCCTCTGTCCAAGGTAAAAGCCGGCCCTTGGGTCGCGCGAAGTGTCAACGAGGCGTTTGGCTAGATCTTTAGTTCCTATCTTCCTATATAAATAAATTAACACGTTTGTCAACATGTTGGCCTCTTTACTAATATTGAAGTGCACTTAACTCGGCAAATATTCCTCCATTATACTATGTACACAGACAATTTATCTAAATAGCTTCGTTGAATCGCCGTGTTCCCTATTTCCCCTATCTATGTCAATAGGTCTACGATAGCAAGTGATAGCGAATCTATGTAGTGATAACAAGCTTTATATTGATTTCTAGTGATTTTGCTGTACGATATTTAGAACTGCCCCCCTAGACAAGTGGCATTTCGACAAGCGTTTACGATGATAGAAATCGCTTCAGTGACATTAAATGTATAGAAATGACATTTTGTTTCGATAAGTCACGTGACTTGGACTTGTCAATTCCATACATTTGAGCGATTCGATCAGCGTTATCGCTTGTCGCATTGTCACTTGTCTAGAGGCCCTGTTCGCCATGAAATAACATAGGTATATGGTAAATAGAAATTGGCTTATACACTTGTCAGTATTTTGTCGTTTTCGTCTTAGGATGTGAACATCATCTGTTTAACATAGGCCGTGCAATATACCTTGCAGTCACTAAATTATTGGTAAATAATAGATAAACAAAACTGCCGCGCTTATGATAATTACAGTAAGTCACATTTTGGTCGATATTGAGTTAAATATATATTTGGAATGTAGAGATCGAGACCTACATTTCTGTATACTCAAATTTTTAAAATGTGGTATAGAAAATGAAATAAGGTTAAGCACAATCACAGTAAGACGCGTTTGGCGCCAAGGCATACTTATTATAATTGCAGTATGGGCACATACGGTTTATTTTTTCATAAAGTTAAAAACATTTCCTTGGTATTGCTACAGTAAGTACCATTTGCTGTTATTATATTAAGTGTTGGGAATAAACATAGTCTACTAAACCTTAACATATCTACAGTAACAGTATTTACTGTATTAATGCTTAAAACTTTCGCATTGTATTATTATATTATCTTAGCATAAGTACAGTAAGTAAAACTTACTGTGTATATGAGAAGGTAGCCAAGTAAAAAAAAATATATATTTGTAGACGTAATAAGAACAAGATCCACTACTGTTATTATGTTTAGGAATTTAACGTCTTATGCGTAGACTTGCCTGGAACATATAAGGTAAACGCGTTACTTACTGCAAATATTCAAAGGCGTTTAGGGTCCGATTTTGTAGTGCGGGGAAGGGCAAGTGCGTAAATTTCAGTCGCGGTCCACGCAACTACCAGGGATTGTAAGTATTGTATTTTGGAAGCACTAAAAATTATAATAAAAGTTAACTTAAAAAAATACAATTTGTGTTTGCGCAACAGGCTTTATACAAAAAACAATCAAAAACCAAATAAACTAAGCATTTTTATAAATTATAATTGTGTTTGTACTTCGTACACAAGAAAAAAATCATTAAACATCTATAATAAACACTTTGTATCCAAAAAATAACATAGTTATCTCTTTGGATTTTTTCATTATAAAAATAATCTTTGAAGGCACAGTATATTCTTTATAAGTCATTTAAAGTCTTACGTGAATCTTGCGGAATTTGAAACCGGAATGTTTAACCAAAAACCCCTTTTATTCTGAGGCTGCAGAAGTTTCAGTATAATCTCTGGTTAAAAATTCCGGTTTCAAATTCCGCAAGATTCACGTAAGACTTTATTTTACTAGTCAATTAAGAAATTTTACTATCTTATTACTATAAAATGCTACAACGGTACTAATATTGTTAATTTGTGAGACTGATTTTATTAAGTTCGTATAACGAGGATCTAATAGTCAATTATTATATAATAGTTAAGTAATACATAACATCCTAAGAAGTTAAATGATTTATAAAGAATATACTGTGCCTTCAAAGACTATTTTTAAAATGAAAAAATCCAAAGAGATAACTATGTTATTTTTTGGATACAAAGTGTTTAAGATGTTTAATGTTTTTTTTTCTTGTGTACGAAGTACAAACACAATTATTTTTATAACAATGCTTAGTTTATTTGGTTTTTTATTGTTTTTTGTTGCGCAAACACTAATTGTATTTTGACGTGACAACGTCTTATAAATTGGTTTGCCGGGTGACACTTCAAGAAACTGGGTAACGCTCCGCTCACGTTATGCGCTCACAATGAGAGCGAGTGAGAGGCACGCGTCCCTTCCACTCGGGCATGGTTAGCCCGCCTAAGAGCGAGAGAGACAGACATTGACATTGACAGTCGTTGTCACGTAAAACTTTCGCCCGTATACCGACTTTACAGGCAACCAACGATTTTTTTAAGTTAACTTTTATTAAAATTTTAATGCTTCCAAAATACAACACAGAAACAGATTTTTCAATTTTACAGAATTAATAAAGCTGTATTCTTTATCCATAATTGTACTGTGTACTTTTACTAAACTTTAATTTCATTAGATACCTTTTGTTTCATTTATCTACTAATAATATCGAGGAACAGTAAATAATTATGGTTCCTGGTAAATGCCACAAGTTTGCATATTGCTCCTAGCTATAATTACAGTAAATGATTTAATAACATTAGGCAAATTGTGCAGTTTTTGTTAATCTATTTAAACATTTACCTCATTCTGTAATCATTGTTGCAGTAAGTACTTCCAACTAAAGATTGTTACAGTAAGTCACACACTTACTGTACCAATACTAAAAAAAACATATTTTTTTAAATTTTCATTCCTTAAGCTATATACTTTTTTAAGCTTTACAATTTAAATATTATGACTAAAAAAAAATAAAAATATACAAATTATAAAACAAACACACTTTTATCTAAAATATTTTAGAAAACTTAGTTTTAATTTATACTTTGGGAGAAACGTCAAAAGTAAAAAAAAAAACTTAAACCGCGTTTTTCTCGAAAGTGTCTTCATGTTACTTACTGTATATATCCCAAGCACGGCAGAAAAGATAATTTAACATCACATACATTGCTCTGAACCCAAAGTAAGTAGCTGAAGCACTTGTGCTTTGGAATCAGAGACAACGAAGGTACCACAAACACCCGACCCGAGAAAATGTAGAAAACTACTTTTCTACATTGACCCCTCCGGGGATCGAACTCGCGACCTATATAATGGCCTTATGTACAGCTTATATTATTGAACCGTTCACATAAGAACATATATTTGATCTATAGGTTCTATAGAATTTATTGAGCTTTCCAACGCTCACAATATTTTAAATCCTTGACAGTGCCAATGACCCCGCTTCTGTTAAACTCACACTTAACTTATTTTAGGCCATCGGTACCTTGTGGACAATTAGAAAAGAACAGACGAAAGCTAGAGTTGTCAAATTTAGTTTCGACTAAAATTATTATACAATTGTTCAAGGCGAAAACTGGTTTGACATATCTAAGTTAGTTGTTATCTTTTGCCGTCCTTTTCTTACGCTGTATGTTAGTAAAATATAGCAATGGTTTAATTTTCATTTAGTTAGCGTACAAGGGAATCGGCGCCAATATATTAACGAACTCGACTGTACCAACTTTCTTTCACAATACCCCAGAACTATTATTATCACAATTCACCTCTGGCCTATCAAACCATCACTAACTAGGCTCGGTATGCGACACTCGCGCTTCGTATTTAGGCCGGCCATTGACAATCAATTATATACAGCGTGATTCTTTTTAACGACCGCTGTACATTTTATTGTCTTAATATTACGAGGCTTTGATTTCGGCTGAGAGATTAATTAATGTCTTTAGAAAGAGTTGGTTCAATTCTATTAAGATTGTATTAGTAGGAATCAAACAACCATAAAAATGGTTATCCACGCACCTATAATGTATTTTCTTTTTATTTACCTGTATGATGTAAAAAAACGTAAATAAAAAAATTTAGAACACTCGACAAATTTTATAAAACTGCTGATAACTTTTAAAATTCTGAACAGATAACATAAATTGTAGCTAAGAACCGTCTCGAACATGTCAGCTTTTAATTAGAAACCCCGTCATAATCGGTCCATTCGTTTTGGAGCTAAGATGCCATATACCGACATGGAAAATATTAACTTTTGCGTCGGGGGCTAAAAATGAAACCATCTTTGATTTTTTATTATTTCAACATAGAATTTTAAAAACAAGTTTAAATTCATAAGAAACAGAAGTACTTACTATAATAATATTATTCGTAAGATTGACCTAGTTTCTTTGTATCTCAAAGAATAAAGAGTTCTAAGAAAACCGGGTGCTACTTTAAAGAACGCCATATCCGTTTGTAATGATTTCCTGAACTAATAAATATATACATCGATGCCTAATGCCGGCCACACATGTAACGTTAAACTTGCGCAAATCTGCTAAAAGTATTATGTATCTCTAGCAAAAGCATTTGATAGCCAAATTTGTACAACTATTGCTGTCAAATTGCTTATTTGTATTTAAATTTGTAATTTGAGGAACAGAAATTGTAACCCATAAGTAGGTACCTATATAACACGTACCCAGTTACGTGTGTGGCATATGAAAAACGAACATCAGATGATAATTCTCAGAAAGAAGAGACAGTACATATTAGTAAGAAATCCAATACTATTTTGCCCCACTAAAAATATCGCAAATGCCACTTGTCTTGCAATGTGCAAGACAAGTGGCATTTCGACGCTGATCGAATCGCTCAAATGTATGGAAGCGACAAGTCCAAGTCACGTGACTTATCGTAACGTAATGACATTTCCATACATTTACTGTAATTTACGCGATTTCTATCATCATTAACGTTTTTAGAAATGTCACTTGTCTAGGTCATCTGGTGTTACTTTTAAATATTTGTTAGCGTGCCTTTGCAATAAAATAATAAGTGCTAGAAAATATAAATCTATACTAATATTATAAAGCTGAAGAGTTTGTTTGTTTGTTTGTTTGAACGCGCTAATCTCAGGAACTACTGGTTCGAATTGAAAAAATATTGAGGAAGGCTATATAACATCACGCTACGACCGACGATGAAAAATGTTGCAAAAATGAAAAACCGTTGAAACACGCGAACAAAGTCGCGGGGGACAGCTAGTATAATAATAAATCTTTTAATGTACTCACTATAGTATAGCTATCCAGAAATACCAGTAAAATAGATAGAAGTTTAAATTTTATGCGGCTATATAAACATTCGATATCGCAATAAACTGTTAGGAATGCAAAGATATCAAGTGGATTAATATAAAAGTTACTGCTTTATCTAACCTATCAAAATGTAGGGCTTGGTTTAAATTTATCTTTTATGTACAAATATGAACGTAAACATAATAAAACGACGTACTTTTGTGTGCCTGCTAAATGAATAACAATTTTGCATATTGTAAATTTGACATTCTATTAGAATTAAAATTTAATTGGACAGTAGTTTAGTAGCAATATTTACATTATTTACGCTATTTTTTTATAATAATAAGAATGAATACTGGATTATTAGACCGGCCTGTTGGTCTAGTAGTAGTGAATTCTAAACCAAAGGTCGTGGGTTCGATTTCTACTCACGATAAATCTTTGTGTTATGAGCATGATTATTTGTTTTGTGTCTGGATGAGAAATATATAAGTATATTTATCAGTTGTCTGGTTGCCACAATACAGGCTCTGCCTAGTTTGGAAACAGATGGCCGTGACAAAATAGTTTGACATGTTGCTAATTACAAGCTGCCACAAATGAACAACTTAATACACCTTTAAGTTTTCCTTACTTAATTAAATAAAAGAGAAATAACAATTTCATCATCGCACACATTAGCACTGACCAACATAATCCTTTAAACCGACTGATAAAATTCTTAGATAACACACAATTATGGCAGTCATCTCCGATAAAAATTATATCATCATCGCCACCGCTTTTGGTTTCCTGTTAATAAAATTATAATCGTCATTTTCATTAGCTTTCATGAAACCATTACTAGGATTAATCCTCCTTGGACAAACTCCACTTAAGGTAATTGGCGACTTTTTTTTTAATGTCTTTGTGAGTGATTATTAGTAAAAAATTGACACGTATTTTTTCTCAAAAAACGACGATACATTGATTTGTAATGTCACTTAACGTCTCCTGAACTTTATTTCGCTTTGTCTACTTAGTGTTTTCTTGTTTTAAAAAGAAAAAAAAACTTGTCATTTTCTTTTAACTATCTAACTGACGGACTAATTAGAATTTTGTCTATTCGTACTCAGTCATCTCCAACCCTAAACTACCTAGCTAGTAGTCTACCAATTTTTCGATTGTGTCTTCGTTGTCATCTTTCCTGAGTATCTGCGTGGTTGGTTATTTGATAAAAGTTTACCAAATATGAGCCAAAAATTTCCAAAAAGACATAACCTACTTACTACACTAAACCACACCTATTTAATCTTTAATATGTATGGCTATATTAAGGTACTTTTTTAACTTGAAATACACTGCTTAAACCAGAAAAATATCTAGGTACAGTACATACATTTTAAGGAATATAACAAATCTACCTTGCTGCCAATCAGATTGTCTAAAAATAAAATCTTTAAAAACCTTAATAGGATGTTTTTAAGGCAGATTGCGACATGTTGATACACAGTCTAACTGAAATAAAAAGTGACAGGTTTACGCCAAAATAGACGTCCACGCCGCGGTTAAATATAGGTTTAAGTATCTGAATAGAAGTGTCACTCTAATTGACATAAAATTGTCGGAAATAACGACCGGCTTTATAATTAAATCTATTTCGGTCTGTGACGTGCAATTTGGTAGCTAGTTTTAGGAGTTAATTTATTTCAGTAGTGAAAATTACTTGATCTACTTACATATATAGAGAATACTGGCTGTTCAACTTTGTATTAAAATGATTTTATTATAACTGTCGTACTTAGGTATAAAATCACACACAAAGCTTTTTTTTTAATTTCAGATCATGTCTTATTAATATCAATCTTACTAATTTTTTCTAGCCTTTTGGAAATTTGTATGTCAGTGTCCTTACTCTACAATTTAATTTTAATTCTAATACAATGCCAATGCAAAATTGTTATACATTTAGCAGGCACACAAACAACTCACTGTACAAAAAAAACTCAATGTTTAGATTATATCAATGTTGCATTGGCATTGTGATAGAATAGAAATTAAATTAAAGAGTATGGGCACAGTTTAACTAGTGAGAGGATATGAGTATAAAACATAAATATTTTTAGAAATAAATTCTAAAACATTACAGTTAAACCTAAATATGTTTTATTTTTATATTCAAACGTATTGTCTGGATAACGTATTGTGGTTTGAAAGCTAAAATTTACCATAAAACATTGCCAACCTCAATTTAAATCCTACGTCTATAATAAAACACGCTGTATATACAGTGTCAATGCATATTATAAACTTCCCTGCTTCCAATTGAGTACAACAGATGTTTTCGTTCGCACTCCACGCATCCACTGTGCCACCTAAAAGGAAGTCGGAAAATTATAGCGTGGGCGACTCCACGTATTTATTGTGCTTAGCAGTGAAGTGAAAGCTAATATTTAAAAAATACGGTTTTATAATTTCGTAGTTTTTCAATTACAGTTTTATTGCATATGAAAATTCATAGGTTAAGTTAGATTAGTGAGATTGCAGTGGTCTTCAACTGGGTTTTCGTCTGATCTTCTTTAGCCCGTTTGTACACGAGGCGATGCAAGTCTCCGATACCCGATGACTTTTGTATTCAACGACGCGTGTCTATGTACGAACCTCTATGGTTTGTATAGCGCTAGTTGCTTGGATATTTAAATCGTCAGGCATCGGAGACTTGCGTTGCCTCTTGTAAGAACGGGCTTAAAGGATGAAGCATTTTCAATCTTTGGTCGATGCGATTGCCTTCCCCAGGGAGAAAGAAGTCTATACAGGACTTACTTAATAAAAGAAACAATATCGATATGCAATGCCAATTAGTATATTTAGGGGTGGGCTATATTTTTCCAATGCTAGATAATTTTATCCGAAAAATAAATTTTATATTTAAAAATAATTTATTTTATTTCACGAATAATAATTATTGGTAAAAACAGCCCTTAATTGTTTTAAAAACAGTACGGATTTTTCTGATATGTGATTAACTAAATATATCCCTAAAATAACCTATATTATGTAGGATATAAAGTGAAATTTACAGTGCATAGTGTTGTGAAATACGTGCGAGATACATAAGTGTCGATAGATATTAACTAGATGTAATGATTTATCTGCCGAAGTATCGATCTTGTTTGATTAACAATCGTTTTAGTATAAACAGTCTTTGGTTTACTTTCCATAGTCTAAATATTGTTGAACGTACATTGTATGGAGTTGCATTTGTTCTGTTGTATTTCTTACTGAAACTTTCCATTGGAAAATTAACTTAAAGTGCTTAAGAATGGTTTAAGACTAACAGCCGACATGCCCATACAGGCTTTATAGTCAGCACATTTATCAAATTTACAGTACCTACTTATGTATTTGCTCGAAGTAGTCGTCACATATAAAACAATATTGGCAGTCGCCTCTGCTGTTTAATCAGTGATAATGTTAGCAAACTAATTAATATTCTTAAGTCTACGTGACCCAGTAAACAATGGAAGTGCTATCACTTTCATTAAGTATTTGTATAAGTTCTTTACATTTATTTTATTCTTTTTGTAATTGGTTGCTATGGTTTTCTTTATTGTTAGATACTTAATTAAAGTCCCACTCGATATTTTCTGCTAAGAAATCCTTATGAACTACCTCTTTAGAAAGGCGGAAGACTATTACCATCAGAGTTTTTCTCCCTTGACCGGGACGGGAAGTTTACTATTCACCAAAAAATAATTGTTGTGGAGTAAAGAATATTGAAATTTTTTTTTAGTCAAAATTTTACAGTTTTCTCAAGGACTTGTTTTTTAAGTTAGAGGCAATGCGTAGTCTGTCAGTCAGTAGAATTATTTAAACATGTTAATTAAGCACTCAGCTTTGTATTTTAATGTTTGTGTGACACATTAAACTAAAATTTGCTCAGTCTGGGTCATTGCACACATAAGTCGTATGTTTGTAAACATACGCAAAAGTGGAATGTTTAATATTCTAAAACAGTTGATGATTATAAATAATACATATTTTAGGTTAGACTGTACTGCTCTCAACCTTATTAAAAGGTTATTTTTAATTAGTTTTGTTCACATTTTCCTGTAGCTATAAAATTTTCAAGGTAAAATTGTAGTCTCGTATACAATAAATGTTAGTAGCAGACTCGACTTAGAAGATGATTTAGGCCCGTATTAATAGATAGGTCTCAATCGTGATCTCAAGAGCGGTATCAGTTGATACGTTCTCAAGATGCGACCAGCATCTTAATGTCGACGCTAATTAATAAACCCATATCAACAGCATCTCAGATGATACCGAGCCTAAGACCACGCTCTTAAGATTTGCAATTCGACACCCAATGAAATCCTGATCTTAAGACTTGATACGTCACAGTGAACGAATTATTTGATCTTTTGTTCATTACGTTAAGTACTTGCTTTGTAGAAGCATAATGTTCAACTCTGTGTGTGCACGAATAAAATTTATTATTCAGTTTATATCGATTAAAGTTTTAGAAAATTTTGTCACATGTGTAAAATTCATACGTTTAATCTTTATACACTATAAAAAAGCTCAATATATTTAAAAAGTATTGAATTTTACAAGTCAACAAAACGCATACGCCTGCGATTGCGCGTCACATCATTATAATCTGTGGTTGTACAAGAGTTAAGTGTTTGGTGTTTGTTTACGTATTAATAATTGCCTATTTATGCTAGCTTGATCTCTTGTGGGTATTTTAATATAGGTATTGTTTAGTACTGCTAGCAGTCGCGATACTTTTGTAATTATGTTTTACACTGTAGGCTGAGATAAATTAATGAGATCCCCGCAGACAAGCTGAAAGGTTTTTATAATTTTTAATAAATCGTTTTTCCGTTTTATTTCACTCAGGTATAGTATATATAGACAACAAACTCATATTTTAATTTTTACAATAAATTAAATTATGAAAATAGTTTACCTGAAAGGATGCTGTAGGTAGCGTAATAATACCTCAAAGTTAACAAGACAGCTATTTCTGGCGCAACTGGCAGCCCTCTATTATCACTTTTAACCAAATTATTTCTTAATAACGATACAATATATAGCATAGATTCTTGGTTATACCGAAATCGTTTTTTAAAGTTTTGCGGAAGTAATTCGAAGGGATTTGTCGCGTCCCTTATATAAACTTTAGGTAATCGAATTTTTGAAAAGGCCATAGAATATCATCATAATAGTCTACTTCATCGTAATAATTGATTTCAGAAATAATATTTTCGACGTCCATAGTTTCCGCCACAAGTTCACGATCTTAAGTCACGGATCGACTGAACTCAACTATTATGATCTTGATAATCATCTTAATACCGCTCTTGAAACTCGAGTACTGTTTATTAAGCAATACGATCTCAGGTGATGACAGAGTCTTAAACCGCATCTTAAGTTTTGTTTATTAATATGCCGGGATCTCAAACTAGCTCTTAAGATCGTACTCTTACGCTGATATCGGTTTATTAATACGGGCCTTAGGCCCGTATTAATAAACCGATATCAGCGGCATACTATACCTGAGTGAAATAAAACGGTAAAACGATTTATTAATAATTATAAAAACCTTTCAGCTTGTCTGCAGAGATCTCATTAATTTATCTTAGCCTACAGTGTCAAACATAATTACAAAAGTATCGCGACTGCTAGCACTACTACACAATACCTATATTAAAATACCCACAAGAGATCAAGCTAGCATAAATAGGCAATTAATAATACGTAAACAAACACCAAACACTTTACTCTTGTACAACCACAGATTATAATGATGTGACGCGCAATCGCAGGCGTATGCGTTTTGTTGACTTGTAAAATGCAATACTTTTTAAATATATTGAGCTTTTTTATAGTGTATAAAGATTAAACGTATGAATTTTACACATGTGACAAAATTTTCTAAAACTTTAATCGATATAAACTGAATAATAAATTTTATTCGTGCACACACAGAGTTGAACATTATGCTTCTACAAAGCAAGTACTTAACGTAATGAACAAAAGATCAAATAATTCGTTCACTGTGACGTATCAAGTCTTAAGATCAGGATTTCATTGGGTGTCGAATTGCAAATCTTAAGAGCGTGGTCTTAGGCTCGGTATCATCTGAGATGCTGTTGATATGGGTTTATTAATTAGCGTCGACATTAAGATGCTGGTCGCATCTTGAGAACGTATCAACTGATACCGCTCTTGAGATCACGATTGAGACCTATCTATTAATACGGGCCTTAGATTACAGCCAATACTGTCAAACTTTACTTTGTAAAACCAAAGTTGCTGTACGCTTAGATCTTTTAAACTGCGCAACACATTTGAATGCTGTTTTCAGCAATAGATAGAGTCATTTAAGAGGAAGATTTATATATAATTCATTAAAGTTTTTTCCACCCGTCCGAAGCCTGGTTGGGTTGCTAGTAGGTCAATAAATGGGTGCATAGTCATAAAAACAATTGACAACACTGCATTAGTCACAGATATCCTTAAACCTAAGAATAAAGGCAAAATCAAAATGTTAACTGTAACGTGATTGATGATTAAATAGAAATTAATTTTAGTATTGAGCAAATTAACCTCGTGATAATAAAGTGTTGATTAATTTCACTTACAAACCATCTTTAAACTCAACGGGTCTGATAGGTCACTCAACCTAATTAATAAGTAACGAATGAGCTTAACACAACCATAATTATAATTAATTATATCCGACTAGACACATGCTTAAAATACATCGAGTTTAATTAGTAACTCCTGTCAGCAGGACAGTGTGAGTGACATTTTATTTTGTTTCCCAATGTTTAGTTACTGAAAAAGTAGTTAAATAAGGTTTTTATAATAATCAATTCTAAAAAATAAATATTCACAAACGTAGATCAAGAAATAAAAAAATAATAGTTGTAATTGGGGAGAATACTTAATTGTTGTTTTAATCTGAGATTTAATAACTTTATTATAGTAAATACTTTGAATAAAATTATTTCTTTAAAATGAAATAAGTTTTATTGCAACATACGATAAACGCCTAAAGTGAACAATCGACCTTTAGTGAACACTGAAGTGATATAAAACAAATATTAAAATAAAATACGGACCATAGTGTTTCAATATAAAGTGATTAAATATGTCTAAACCTAAAGAGAAGGATCAAAAATGCTCGTTGCTATGTTGGTAAGTGTACTATGAATAAGTTAAAGGCGATTTCTAATTAGTTTTTTCAACTATTTTTATTTACAACATAAAAGTAGGTGTGCGTCTCGGGAAGCCCGACAGAAGTCATAACTTAACCTATCACTGTCACCAGTATATTGACAGTGATAGTTTGGCGTAACGCGTTACGTAACGAAGAACGAACGGTTTACCCTCCCAGAAGTTATCACTTCAAAAACTTCTTACACCCTAAGAACTGCCAAACATTTTTGTTTGTCACATATTATGAGATGACACTACTCCCGAGAAATTTGAAAAACGGGTATTCAATGAAAATATTGCTGTCGGTACCTCTAGACGTCCCCCCCGTAAAGTGCGTAAGGGACAACTGTAGCACAGGCTGATTAAATCTACAAATCGTTGACAAAAATACGTTTCGCATTCCGCTGTTTTGTTCTCTAAAACTGGACTGATCCAAATAATTTTTCCATCAAAGTTAAGAGGAAAAGTATATCTATTCTTCTATCATTTTCTTTTTGGTTAAAATCCAATCAAATTTTTCTGATAGTCGTCGAAACACGGTGTAAAAATGGGCATTTTTGGAGGGTCATATTTATTTAAGTGATTATGTTTTGAACTAACAAAAAATTGGGGCACGCATTAAGTAAACACAGATCTATTAGAAAAAAAAAATCTTTGC
Source organism: Diachrysia chrysitis (assembly GCA_932294365.1). NCBI lineage: Eukaryota > Metazoa > Arthropoda > Insecta > Lepidoptera > Noctuidae > Diachrysia > Diachrysia chrysitis. The sequence goes on along the minus strand of OW028667.1, from coordinate 2,371,364 downwards.
TCTAGAAGTATTTTCCACGAAGAAAACAGTGGAACACGTTGGAATGGAGAAAGACCCAGTCGCGTCCAGTCTTAAACGTCGAAGATTGCTCCACTCTGACAAGGATCGAATATTTGTAAAATGTAGTAGAAGATGAAAAGTGTTTGTTTAAATTGTTAAAAAGATTCCTTGTTTAATTGAAATGAAACTCAATAGGTACACTTCAGACAATTGTTTTAAAATGTGTCATATTAAACTGTTTTGTTTTGTTACAGTTCCGGGCTTATGTCATCGTCCATTGAAGAGGTGAGTACACTTGTTTTATTTGTAAACTAGCTGACGCGGCTCCGCCGGCGTGGATGTCGGTTATCCCGACAAAATAAAGCATATGCCCTTTCTCGTTCCAAGCTTTATCGTACCAAGTTTCATCCAAATAGGTTCAGCGGTTTAGCCGACAAAGTGTAACAGACAGAAAAAAGACAGGTTGATTTCGCCTAAGTATAAAATATAAGTATATAGTCGAAATAAACTCTGTATAATATATGGATATTAGTATAGATATAATGAGTTGATAAATAATAGAATTATAGTAGGTGTGGTATGTGATAATACTATAACTTTATTTCATACGTTTATCAGTATATTGGTTCATAAAATGACTCGTCAAATTATAGGTTTTTTTGGGGAAATAGTGAATTTTATTATTATCTGTATTTGATTAAAACCGTCCTAATTTTAGCATCAAATCATCAACATCTTTCTTATGATTTGGACAATGATATATATATTTAAATGAGGCAGATATGTTATTAGCGCTCGCATTTTGAGGACTCATAAAAGCCCTAATTGGAACACTCTCAAATGATAGCTATCTCTTTTACTTACGTGCTTATTCTATCTTCTGTACTATCCATTAGTGCAAAGTATCAATGTTTTGACAATTTACTTTTGATCAGTTTTTAAAAGTCGGTAACAATGGAGGTAACATATCATGTGTATGATATCATTGAATTAGAATAAATTAATGTAAACAATAACATTTGACTAATATGGATATCATTACTATTTAACTAGGAAAGTATGTCTATAACTAAACAGCAGAATTTAACGGAATTGAACACTATACACGCAGAAAACCAAAGCTCTTTTATAACTACTGGCCATAGTCAAAATCTGTAAACCTACACCGTTTTAACGTTTCGAATTACAATTCTAATTTCGAACTAAAAAAGCACAACATAAATAATGCATGCATCGGAACGTAGAAAAAAAAACACGCTGTATTGCGCCATCTTTTCCCGCGTTTTTTAAGCATACGGTGAATTTCAGGCACTTGTCATAATGTGACAACATAAAATGGTGTTTTGTTAGATATAGACGGTCTGTTCGTCTGTTATTACTCAACAAATATTTACGTAGCCTACTAAACAACCAAATATATTCCCTGTATTACGAGTATTTCGTTTCACAGATATTTAATACAACTTGCAAAATTGGCCCCGAACGAATATTAAATGACGTATGTATAGGATGACATAATTATTTGTCTCCGTACGGAAATAAGTCACAATTGAGTTGTCAAACACGTACTCAAATTAAAATGAGCGCTTTAGTGATTGACCGTCATCAATTCAGTTTATGGCGACCATTTTACTAAGTATACTTGTACTATTTGTGCTATTTGCGCACTGGGTCACTGTGTCAATGTATAGAGAACTGTGACGATGTGGTGTGACTAAGATTGTAGCCATATTATAGTCTTGGTTAATCTACTTTGTATTTTGTTAATGTGTGTAAGGAATAAACTCAAAAGCTAATGGACCTATTTCATAAATTGTTCTAATCATCATACAATGCTATATTATCCCTGAGTAATCTATACTAATATTATAAAGCTGAAGAGTTTGTTTGTTTGTTTGAACGCGCTTATCTCAGGAACTACTTGTCCGATTTGAAAAAATCTTTATGTATTTGATAGTCCGTTTATTGAGGAAGGCTATAGGCTATATAACATCACGCTACGACCAATAGGAGCGGAGCATAAATGAAAAATGTTGCAAAAATGAAAAACCGTTGAAACTAAAACACGCGAACAAAGTCGCGGGGGACAGCTAGTATAGGCTATATTTGGTCTCCCAGAATATACGTATGTTTGAAAAGTAAGTTTAAGAAGGCGGGTCGAGCCGCTAGTATATTGATAACTAGGTCCAAAACACATCACACAAAAATCCTTCGATAAAAACTGTTGTATCAATTGGCATGAAAAACAAAGATTAAAAAATATAACCTAAAAATGTTTTTTTTTCAACTTTTACAATACAAAAATTCAATCTTCACTTCTAAAAATACACGATCCTGTTTCGTCTTCGGTATACCGTTTCGAGTTACACAGGAAAACCACACGCCATATTGGATAAAAATCCTGAATCCATCTCGTTTTAAAGTAGCCAGTATATTAATAGGAACTTCAAAGCACTATTTCTGTTGTATAATGAAGGAAGCTGTAATTTAGCCCATCCTGTAAGCGACTGGTAAGGGAAACGCTCGTTTGTCTTCCTAGACACTGGTGGTTGTATATTTATTTGTTATATTTAGTTTCTGAATGTATCTACATTAGTAAAAAGATAAATGATAAAGGATGCAGATTTTAAGAGTTTTTTTGAGATGGCTACACTGAAAAGTAACTGTCAAAATTGAATGAGACATGATTTAATTATAACTACCCTCCTTTGTAATGAGGGCTATCGTCACTAATTTCGCCACCAGAGTCGCTAGTCGCACGTTATGTCCGAAAATTTTAAATTGCATAATTTGTTGGTGGGCTTTAACAGCTGACGCGCCAGTGGCGCCAACTGGTGAGCGCTATAACGGTACTTCTTATTACAAAAACTATTTATTCTGCGTAATATTTAATGATTTGTATAATAAATTTCATAAGGTGTAATGATTAAAGATTTCTATCGAATCTGAAACAAGTCGGGCGATCCCGAGAATGCGCGTGAGTAAACCGACAACATTCCTAAACAATATTTAATAATATGATTTATTGTAAATGCTGAAGTGGCAATGGGCTGGCCACGTCTGACGAAGGACCGACAGCCGTTGGAGCAAACGAGTCCTGGAATGGAGACCGCGTCTCGGCAACCGTAAGGTGGGACGCCCCCCCGCCAGATGGACTGACGACCTGAAGGAGGTCGCTGGAGGGGACTGGATGCGAGAGACGGAGGACCGGGTGTTGTGGCGCAAATTGGGAGAGGCCCATGTCCAGCAGTGGACTACGAAAGGCTAAATGATGATTGTAAATGCTTTAAAAGAGACTGAGACTCTCGGTGATCATTTTACTTATCGGTATAGTAACAAAATGGCTACTATAATATTAGAGTTTTTAGACATATTACGTCGCAAACGTTCTTTCATGTCTGAAGCTCGCGACATCGAAGGGAGACAGCGCTCAAACTAGTAGCATTTTCGGCAAGTTTGCGCGCTGTCTCCCTTGGGTGTCGCGGCTTCAGACAGGTAATGCAGCTTAAAGTAGCATTGTCTGTTTCAAAAGTCAATTACTCTTTCTATTTATTTCATTCATAGGTAGGTACGTATCGTTGTCCGGCGCAACTCTTCTTACATTAGGTTAGTTTTAGACAGTTATATATAAAAAAATCATCTATAAATAACACATGTGTCTCCTGTCTTATATCTAATCTCCGCCTCTCTATTCATACCGAGACATCTAACATGTGTTGTCATTTTAATGGCGCGAATTTTATTAATGTTGAGGATATTATATTTAGATTACGGATTATTTTATTACTAAGTGCCTTTAATATAGATGTTTCGATTTTCTAGACGACGTTAACGTTATATATTAATCATTATTCAAGGATTTTGAAACTGAGTCATGTTTGAAATCAATTTTGTGAGAAGATCGGTTTTCTGTAACGGATTCATGGTCAAAATCAATTTTGCTATACTAAGTAGTCACGACTAATATAAATGTTTATATTACACATAGGTATGTGAGTTACGAAACACGGAAAGGTATATAATTAAGTAAAATTTAATGTTTTATTGATATAGATTTACTAATATACGTCTAAGCTACAAAATACACTTCGTCTCTCTTAATAAAATTGATGATTCATCGGATCTTTCCTAGCTCACATAGTTTAGAATAATTATGTCAATTTACAGGTCACAAACCTTAATATAATGTTTCAAAGACTTCAAGCTGTCGAGTGGACAATCACCTTAAAAGTTATTATCATCACCCACGCATCACCTTTAGTTTATCTTAAAAACAGATTTTTCTTCAAAGATTTCAATGTGTTTCATGTCCATTTTATTGTTGAACTTAAATTTGGGATATGTGGGTAGTCGAAAAACCGCAGAAATGTTTGCAACACATGTATTGCGGTTTAGTTCTCGATGCGTCTGCTACCGTTTATTTTCGAATAAAGAATTCTATTTACAAAAAATATTGATGAAAATTGATGTGTCATTATATTTTTGTTTATGCTACATATTATGACATTACTCAACAACTGTTAAACAAAATTCAAATTATTACATAACATAGCAAAGATTGCGCGACAGATAAATTATTTAGAAAGCTCTCAAACAATACAAAGTCACGGCTGTATATAATTTATACACCCACACTTTTTCACTCGAAAAATCTCAAATTTATTTTTACATTAAAACTCCTTTGATCACACACACATAACAACAAGCGACTTCCTCCAATCATTCATTATATTTAAAATAAGAATACGCAGAGTCGAAGTTTAAATTTCGTAAAATATCTAAAGCTTTCCGGTTTTTTATACGCTTGGCAACACTAAACGGTGTAAGTGACTCTTAATTGGTTATTATCAAAATATTTAATAATATACTCGTCGACTGGGACATATTATATTTTGACGTAATCTATATACTAATATATAAAGCTGAAGAGTTTGCTTGTTTGTTTGAACGCGCTAATCTCAGGAACTACGAATCCGATTTGAAAAATTCTTTAGTTTTGGATAGCCCATTTATTGAGGAAGGCTATAAGCTACATAACATTAAGCTGTGACCAAAAGGAGATGAAAAATGTTGCAAAAATGAAAAACCGTTGAAACTAAAACACGCGTTCAAAATTCGGGAAGACAGCTAGTCTTGTATAAATAGACAAAAAAACTTTTCCATTTTCGTAACCGTTTTATGTATTCGGAATGTTGACTAAAATCATTTTAATCTTAGTCCAATACTAAATGTAGGTAGTTTAAATACACTATGCTACACATAAAAATATTCCTGCATCCCTACAAAGCAAAACATAAACTTTAACAAAAAAAGTTACATAACGATGTCATAAACAAAAAATGAGACATAAATTAATAGCAAAAGATAAACGTTATCAGTAATTTATCGTAGTCTATCGATTTATAATCTACCTTTACTAATTAATGCATTAGTACTCGGTAAGCCCCATTAGCAACATATGTTCCAGTTTATAGGGCTAGCCAAAATACCAGGCCTTCAAAATCAATTCTAGAACGAACAGTGCCAGTGAAGGTTAAAAAAAAAACATAAAATGGCGGTAAGTCTTCTTGTTTATGGTTTTGAAAACTAAATTATTATTTTATGGTTTTATTTATCTTAGTCCACGAATATAAGAAATATTTAAATAATTTAAAATTATGTTGCCGAGAATTGTAAGCTTTTTCGTAGAGATTTGGCAGTGAAAAAAATGTCCGGCTTTTTATCACCTCTGTCACAATTCTCGTAGTATCGCGATTTTATTGTCAAAAATTCAGTGTCTGCGATTTGAAATATTCATTAGGTACCTATATTCTTCTTTTATTTTGTGCCAGCTTATTTCCGTAATATCTTTATCACGGTAGCAATGATATATAAAAACCTGTTATTCCTGTTAACTGTAACATCCGACAAAACTTACTCTTTCAAGAGGTTAATAAATCTGTAAATAGACCAAATTTACGACTACCTATTATTGTTAAATAACTGTGGTCTTTGGTAAGACTGCTAGTTTCTAAGTAAAATTTCGTATTATAAGTAAAATTCCGTATTTATAAGTAAAATTCCGTAGTAAATATATAATTTTGTAGGAACCCCAGTAATAAATATTCTCTAATTCTACATTTCTTTTTTTTATTTAAAGCTATTAGAAGTCGGTAAATCTCCTTTCAAAAACAGTAAATCTTATTCTTAATTCGTTATTGTACACGTAACACATAAAACAGTAACAAAAAAAAATATGTACATAGGCGAGCTTAACTCAAAATTGAGTTCTGTAACAGCAAACCTTTGAGTGGTAGAGTGATTAAAATATCTAATGAGGATAGGAAGAAGTGTACAATCACAATGAAAATACACACACATAAAACTATAACATAACATCGTGTTATAATTATACTCCCTAGTTCGTAGGTAGAGTCATTGCCTACTTTTTATGAATCGTCACATTGATTGCTCTGCATTAATCATTGTTGTTGTTGATAAGTCTAAGGTGTGGTTATGCCAAAAGTATTGAATGCATATTGGATTAATCAGTCTATTGTGTGCCCCTCCTAGGGTATTCAATGTAGACTATAGACTTATGTACTACACAGATATCTACCAAATGTAATACTGCAAAAGGCAGGATAAGCATAGTATAGAAAAGTCCTGGTTTTGGTACTGCTTAATTCATATTTTAACTAAAACAAGAAATCGATAGATTTTATGTCACTGACATTTCAGATATGTTTAAATATGAAGTTAAAAAATATGTTATCGCTGTAGGTATTTAGCTATTAAAATAAAGGAAATATCTCTCTATGGAAAGAAAAATTTTAGATAAAGTAAATTTATTCTTTGATGAGTTTTAACCAATTGATAGATTTTAAGTTCTCGTCCGTCGTCGGAATTTGAAATCGCCAACCCGCAATGAGCAAGCGTAGTGATCAATGCTCGTTCCTTCTCTATATGAGAGGAGGCCTGTGCCCAGCAGTGGAACATTTATAGGCTGGTATTACTAAGTCCTCGTCCCACAATTTATGTGGAGGGTATATGCGCTATTATTACATAGTAAAACTCAAAATAACTTCCTCTTCAAAATATCTCATCAATCTATTTACCTTCAATTATTTCAGCTATTAATTAACTTCAAAATACGTACGAAACGCAGTAGACTGAAACCGGAATCATTAATAAACTATAATTCACTGTCAAAGTGTAATGAGTCGAAATATCTGCGTCATGTAAACATATATTAAATAAGTGTCCACAAATAAATTGTTTACTAAACACACGCATTCGTCGTTTTTGACAAAAATATATTTTTTGAGAAGTATTTTAAGAATCTATACTAATATTATAAAGCTGAAGAGTTTGTTTGTTTGTTTGCTTGTTTGAACGCGCTAATCTCAGGAACTACTGGTTCGAATTGAAAAAATATTTTTGTATTGGATAGTCCGTTTATTGAGGAAGGCTATAGGCTATATAACATCACGCTACGACCAATAGGAGCGGAGCATAAATGAAAAATGTTGCAAAAATGAAAAAACGTTGAAACTAAAACACGCGAACAAAGTCGCGGGGGACAGCTAGTGCATAATAATAGCGACCCGTCCAGGCTGCGCACGGGTAGACAAAACATTAATGACTAATAAACACAAGCCTTCCCCTTGAATCACTATCTATTGGTGAAAACCATATGAAAATCCGTTCGGTAGTTTTTGAGTTTATCGCGTTCACGGACAAACGCAGCGGAGAACTTTTTTTATAATTTCTATATAGATTTTAATCTTGTTGAATCATGGTGTTCCTTCGCACAAGGATGTAAGAATAGTTAGTATTCGTAGCGGGTTTAATACTAACCTAATAATACACAACCCCTTCGGCCAGCGCGTCATGATTAGGGACTCCTATTGAGTCTGAAACTAGTCGGGCGATCCCGAGAATAAACGTGAGTTACGTTTTGTTTTAAAATAAACAACCCCTTCTATAAATAATAAATACTTTTATAATAAATACTCTGAAACTGCAAGTCAGCTTTAAACAAATCTATTATTTGGTTGCCCAATTCTTGGAGAAAACATGGAAAAATAATTTAGGCAATTTAACATCACGCTACGACCATTAGAAAAGTGCGCAGCTACTGAAAGATATTTTTATGGTCAGTTAACTGCAAATCCATTAAAAGTGTGACATCAATATCACCTTTAATACAATGCAGTAAGGTTGGTTTTCATAATCCTTTGTTACAATGACGTGCAGTCACACGAACGACAACTGCAACGGTAAGATAATAAAAGTTTCTCAATTTTCATTACGGATATAAAAACGGCTGACGATTGAAGTCCACAATTCATTCGTTACTGCCACATTTAATTTTCTTTCATCCAACCTCACTATATCCGAACGTCCAAAAATAAACTGAATATAAACTAACCTTAAAAATGATCACCCAAACACCATGATTAAAGAAAAAGTCCTTAATGCCTGTTAAACGTGTAAATAATAAACGTTAATTCACACTCTATGCCGCCTACTTATAAATACACCTAAAATAAACATTTTTAATTTTGTCTTCCCGACTCTAGTGCGTCGTCGGACGTAGACCGAATGACCGGCTGCCTCGAACAAGGGCGAGGTTTTAAAAAATAATAAAAAAGTAATTCACGCTAGTCGTTGGTCGAGCAGTGCGCGGGAAAGTTTGACGTATAATTGTCAATTGTATGAAAACTTTTGTGAAGTGTATTTTTGTGTAGTGTTTAGTGAAATAATTTTAATACTTTTTAGTAAAAAGTAATTCAGTTACCGGTAAAATACCACACAATTTCCATAGTATTCCGTTTTAAAATACGTAAAGAAAGACCTTCTTAAAATTTCCTTATTTTATTACTTTATAATTATATTATTAAAATATATGGCAGTGACACTTCACAGGACTTTCTCACTAAAATAGAAACTAATTTTAAAAATACAATTGAATTTTACAAAAAAGAATAGGTAGGTACATAAATTCTCTCGATTATCATCATATTAATAGTAAAAAATTGAATATTTTGGGTAAAAAAGCGGATTAACAAATATTAAATATTTGCAGTGTCCTTCAAATATGTATATGCACATTGTTTCTGGAGAAACTTTAAAATAAATGATAGGCAATATTACAGAGCAAATCAGTCTAAACCGAATCTCATAAATTCCATTTAGTATTATTTCACACGCAAATTAACATGTAACCCAAGAAACCATTTATAAAATTTCACATAACTAGACAATAAATCTCAGTAACAGACGTACAAAAGCTACAAACTTTCAACACAAACATAATTGCGTCATCCGAACAAAAACACTCGTAATATCAAGGGAAACTATGATAAAATAATATAGTTTTTACGATGATGTTAAGGTCCACCTATTTCTGAATAGTAATCAATCATAAGAATTACAAAGATGTATGGTTTTAGAAGAAGGTATTTGAATAGGGGTGTTTCCTGGGTATGAAAAGATAAAATCTATTTAGTCCGTCAGTTAGATAATAAAAAAATATTAGACACGTATTTTTTCTTTTATCAAAACGATAAAAAAATACAAAGATACACCGCTTTAAAGTTTCGGAGTGGGGGCTTATGACGCCACGCCTCGCTAAAAACCGTAGCGAGGAGTGACGTCACGCGTAATTTCCGTTCTCTGTATTTTGATCATTTTTTGTTTGCAGGAAAAAATAAAAAATACGTGTCCAATAAAAGTCATTAATCTACAAGACGAACATTAAAAAAAAATAGGAAACATGCCTATTGTCAGCCAAAGCCAAGTAACATTTCTACAAGCCGATACAAAATGATAAAAATTACTTACATGAAATAAATGTATGGAAATGACATTTCGTTTCCGTAAGTCACGTGCTTTGAGTATAAATAGACAAGAATAGAGTGCGCGCATCGCTAGTAACCCATTGTGCCGAGCGTAAGCAAATTTTTAGCTGTAAGTGCTCTGCGCGTTTTCGTGCGACGACAGAGGTTTATGCGACAAGGTTCAGATATTATTAATATTAGGTTTTTAGATAGTTTTAATAAAACGGCGCGCTGTTTTACACACATTTTACGATTTTACTTGTTCATACTAGTGGTCACAGTTCATACTCTGTTAGGCGCACTCTATAGTTTATTTATTTTTACTCTAAGGTCAAGTTGCTTCGATTTGTCCCTTCCATACATTTTAGCAAGTTAAGGAAAGAAAGAAATGTAGTTTGTCTTAGGTGTCATATACCAAAAGCATGGTTATAAAAATCTAAAATTAAGGAACTGCTTTATTCTCAATTTTATAGTTTTAAAATGTTTTAATAGATTATACAGGAAAAATGACGGTTTACTCGCGCACATTCTCGGGATCGCCCGACTAGTTTCAGACTTAATAGGAGACCTTAATCAATTGTTTTTAATTTTAATAAATTGTTGCTTGATAGTGATAAAAATATATTTTACTCTTTTAAAACATGAATATGATCTTAAGCTATCTATGAGTCAACCACAAACTTTCCGCCATTAAAAACGATTAAAAAACCAATAAATCGACAAACACAGTTAATCATTTATATAGAGCAATAAAAAATACATTCATTGTTTTAAAAGCAAGTAGCAAGACATGATCTACGTCAGTTCACAAAATTTAAGTAAACAGTCTTACAAAGAGCAATGATCATTTAAAACGTTAAATATCTCTGAAGGTTAGAATTCTTGTGAATAGGAGTCATCCACTAAAAATATATCTTAAAAGTACTTTTCAATCTCTGTTACCATAGCGCCTGAAAATAAAACTTTTTAAGTTCCAGTTAACTTAAAACGGGAGCTTTATCTTTGAACTAGCTGTTCCCCGCGACTTTGTTCGCGTGTTTTAGTTTCAACGGTTTTTCATTTTTGCAACATTTTTCATTTATGCTCCGCTCCTATTGGTCGTAGTGTAATGATATATAGCCTATAGCCTTCCTCAATAAACGGACTATACAATACAAAAATAATTTTTCAATTCGAACCAGTGGTTCCTGAGATTAGCGCGTTCAAACAAAGAAACAAACAAACTCATCAGCTTTATAATATTAGTATAGATTTAGCTTTATTTGTTCATACAATTATAAGTTGCATGCTAAATAGTTAAAAATGAAATGAATTTATGGTACATAGGGTAAAAACCTCCTCCATTAATTTCCATTTTATCCTATTTTGAGCTCTGCACATCCAGAGTTTCCCAGCTATTTTTATGATATCGTCGACCCATCTTTTCCTTTGCCGTCCTCTTTGTCGTTTCCCAGTGGGGCCGCATGTGACTTAACGGCAACTTAAAACTAATTGACGTATCAGTATTCGGCATTTAGAGATGAAAATTTGACATTAGTTGAAAATACGGTTCAAAAATATGATGCTATTGTCAACGGCCGGCAAGAGAGTTCATAATGTTGTCCTTAATACATTTTTTGTATGAATTTGTAGGAAGTAAAGTCCACTGCAAACTTTGTTTTATCTAATCCTGCGCTTCTAGAAATTGTTAAAAAATATAGTTTGTACCACTGTCCAATGCAACTTGATAACTTGAAACACGAAATATTTATCGTGTCTTAAATTGTTAAGGAATTGTGATAACGAGTCTGCCTATGTTTTAATGCGTCAAAATATTTCATTAAGATTTGTTTAAAAGTATTTATATTGTAATAAGTCTATAGGGAAAGGTTCAAACTCATTTGATTAATTTATTAGTTTGTATATTAAGTACTGATATTTTTATTTTTATAATACTGAAAAGGGAAGGTCTGATTAAAAAGTAATTAAAACCAGACTTAAGCCGCTACGCTTGATAATTATCATTATGATCCGCTGTATCTTTGATTAATTAGCTGATCTATAACCTTAAATGTCAAGCGGGCAATGGTAGTCACATAAACATTGCATAATATTCATTAATGAATTACGTGATTACATTAAATTTAAGTATTATAATAAAGACAGTTCGCAGTTTCACGTTCTAATATCCGATTTTTTTTTTAAATGTTTGTGAGACGTCCTGGTAGGACCTCTCAACAGACCCCTTAAGACCTCAGATGTTAGTAGGTATTACGCACCCAAAAAATAATAAATAACCCAATATAGTTTATTTAGACTCATTAAACTTTCTCCTTTTGCAGTCAAACTTTAGAAAACCAAGTAAACATAATTAAAAATTCCTCTTCTTTGTGTCAGAGCGTCATATCCAAAATACCAAGGTAACTAAATTCCGAATTTTATCGTAAACAATGAGAATGAACAATGGTCTGTAGTACGTAAATTGCGAGAGCAGAATCAGTGAGTAATGGGGCTATCAATGTAGCTGTCTTATGGCGTGTTTACATCATACTTTTAGCTACGTGAAGCTACCGGTGTTACTCATAATTAGGTCTGGTATTTAGTACTACACAGATGGAAACTCGCGGCTGTGCCTGATTCAAATATCTGTAAATATTTTGTTGAAGGTCTCCGTAATTGTTATATTAATACTTTAGAAATTAGAAATCAGATTAACACAATTTTTATTTTGTTAAAACACGTCATCATGGTAGACCGCTAAGGTGGACGGGTGGACTACTAGATTTCTACAAAAAAAACTGCAGTGTCTCAGAAAGCACGGACGATCGGCTGTCCAGAGGTAGAAGACACTTAGAGGAATTCGAATCACCCCTATCTATGCTTCGCGATTATTTTTTTGTTGTTTTCGAGTTATAAGATTTACATGATTTTAAACCGAATTCCGACTTTCATCATTCTTCTGTCCACACTGCCGTGGTGAGGGTTTTCGCAATAGGTACATGGACCATATTTTTTTTTAAGTTGCAAAATTTATTTATTTATTTAATACTTCATGCACAGTGTACATAGGCGGACTTAATGCCAGATGGCATTCTCTACCAGTCAACCTTTTTTAATAATAATCTTTTGTTAGTTCACTATATAAGCACATTCTACTATTGTTATAATTATGATAAATTCTAAAGTCTTCGTAATTGGCGTATCGTATAGTCCTCAATATTATCTTAATTATTGTAAGCTGTGAAGAACCTTGAAATAAATAAATAAATCTAAAACTACAAAATATTGTGGAACGTTTATGGGAGTGATCAGCATACTTCTAATTAACTTCTCTGTCTCTGGAAACTCATCGCCCATGTATTCTGAGACACCCTGAATAAATAATTAGGCAGGTTTTCAGCCACTTCCAACTTTACGTACTATTATTCAAGTATTATTCGCAGCACCTGAGTTAACAAATTCAGTGCACATTCCTTTCGACAGATACAATGTGCGCGCGTGCGAATACACATGTAAACAATGATACATTTTATGACGAGATAAACATGCGAGGACTGTTTCTATTACACATGCCTAAAAACATAGGTATGTAGATGACGTATATTTTGGCCAAAATCAAAAGCTATCGTTTAAAATAACACGACGACAAATTGTGAGGTTTAAAATGTCATTCCTATGGAGGAGGCACTAACCAATGGTTTTTTAATTTGGTTTAAAATATGTATTACTAAAAGTATGAAATAATAAGTATTAGTGATACACCCAAGATATTCTTGGGACAACTCACAAACGGCCATCTGATCCCAAACTAGGCAGAGCCTGTATTATGGCGGGTTGAGGGAAATAAAGGACTGCGACCGCGGGCACAGATTCCGCTTTTAAATTTAATATTTAATTTTTAGTGGTATGTTGGGACCGCAACTAAACAAAGAAGACTTCAAGAGAATGTACAGTACACAAAAGATAAATACCTTAGTTGCCATTATTTTGATTGAGTTTTTAACAATTTTTTTTTTCTAGTTGTCAAAGTACAGATGAATATTTTGTAGTATAGCGTAATAATTAAAGCCTCGTTATCTTTTTTTACTCCGTATTACTCAGACCGAAGATAAAAATAAAATAAATATATTTGCATCATATTTTTTTCTACGACACTCAGTTATAACGATCGGATACATAAAATTAAGTAAAAACATGTGTCGCTATACTTGTAAATTTAAAAAGTGTCGGATGCTTATTAACTATTTAATAGATGCTTTACATAAATATTTAAGTGATAATAACTAATCGGTGAGTAAATAATCTATACTAATATTATAAAGCTGAAGAGTTTGCTTGTTTGTTTGTTTGAACGCGCTAATCTCAGGAACTACTGGTCCGATTTGAAAAATTATTTCAGTGTTGGATAGCTCATTTATTGAGGAAGGCTATAGGCTATATAACATCACGTTACGACCAATAGGAGCGAAGCATAAATGAAAAATGTCGCAAAAATGAAAAACCGTTGAAACTAAAACACGCGGACAAAGTCGCGGGGGACAGCTATCATAAATAAGATTTAAATGAAAAAATATTACTGTAAGTGTGCATGATGTATTGGAATAGGAAACCTTTTTAGTTGAGCCTTATAATAACTTTTACAGAAAACAACATACGTCTGTATACTCTGATAGTTGACGATAATAGTATCAGGAATTTGTGACGTCACTCCTTGGTCATCATAATATTCTCGCGGGCGTTGTCCATTCTCTTAACAGGGTTGCCATTACTTTGAAGGAAATAATTCCCATTCCAAGTGTTTATTACTTACTTGCGTAAAGATTTGTTGCGCTTGTAAATTCAATTTTCTTTATGTTATTTGTATTGAAACATTACTAGCTAATCTTATCTCTATGAATAAACGATTTGATTATCGATTTAAATAAAGCTCCACGTTGGGCGACAATAAAGTATTCATTCATTTCTAACTATGTATTTAGACATTAAATCTTTACAGATTTATTTTTTTTATAAACTGTTGGATTTTTCTTTCTCTTTAACCTTGTCTAGAACTAAAATATGAAGATGTAGACATCATATTTTATCCAGAACTTATTGACCTGTTTCTAAAAAATACATATATCCTTGGAAGTATTTAGAGAAAGGGGACGTAAACAAGGCTGGGTCATTGCCAAGCTCACGATATCACTGGTACACCAACATACAATATAAAGGATGATTTAGACGCGAGAAATATCGTGCAAGTTGCAGTACATTGCCTTCTATGAGCGATCACTTAGGATACCATAGCTAAACCGCCCCGCAATGTACTGCAACTAGTACGATACTTCATTCACCGTCTAAATGAGCCTTAACATACATGTATTATCAACTAAAAAAAACAAAGATGTCGGTCACAACTCATAATAATAAAGCGTACAATAAAATTAAAATAAATTAGAGAAAGATGACTCGTTTTTTGGACGTCCGCCAACTCGAAAATCTGCTGATATAATGATTTATTATCCATTTATAATATGATTTATCGTATTTCAGTTGCCGCCAGGTATTTTAATGTACATTAATAATTTTTCAAATTGAAGGTAGTTAGATGTTTTGTAACATCAGTCTTGAGTAACTTGTTACAAATTGAGTTGTAAATCATGCGCGCAAAACATATTTTACGATTGGTTTTATATACAGAAATTGATTTTATTTATAGTCTTGAGTTTTTTTTTATTAATCATACTTGTAAGTATGACGTCATACAAATATTTCTTTTTTATATTGTGGTCATGTAGGAGGCATAGAGAAATATCTCTGAGTTGCGCAAAGAGGCATATTGGACATGCAATTTAAGACTTATGACTTAGGCAAATAGTTAGACACTAAAAAAACGTTACTTAGTACTCATTTCCTAAGCAAAAACTTAAATCTCTACATAGTATGAAACAAAATCGCTCCCGCTATCTATACGCTTTGATCTTTTATACAACGCAACGGATTTTAATGCATTTTCCAGCAATAGATAGAGTTATTCAAGAGAAAGGTTTTTGTGTATAATTCATTAAAGTTACGTCTATCCGTGCAAAGAGGCGGGTCGTAAGTAAGGAGTTAAAAATATAATTTATACTTATTTGTCGTGCCAAGTAAGATTACTTCTAAACGGATTGACAACAACTGGTGCAGTTACTGAGTACACACAACTCTTGGCGTTCATTATACATGTTTAACATTTTTCGAGTTTTTAATAAACTGCTACAAAAACAGTATTATACAAAACATAAACGAAGATATTTGCGTAGGTCGCGTACAAACGATTATATTTAGATACACCATTCAAACCAGACGGTGCGTCTGCGTGAGAATTAAACAATTTACCCTTTTATTTCTGTCCCTACTGTAGAAAGAAAATAGATACCTATATTGTAGTCGTGTTTTATATGAAAGTGAAATAATCGTTTGTCTTAAACAGAACTAAATAGCACTAAAACCACACTTAAGAACGCTTAGCCAAACTCTAAATCGTTGTATTTTATAATAAAAATATTAAATCGTAATGAATCAAATAGATAATAGTAGATAAAATAACAATTTTTCTGAACAATTTCTTCCAAAATAACTGTCAAAAAATTGCAAACAGACATAATTAAAGAACCTATTTAGATTTAATAAAATAATCACGAAAATCCGCTAGAAATGCAGCGTTAACAGCGTTTTAGAGATAGAAGTGTTTTATACTCTGATCGATAATTATACACAGTAAAACATGCCAAGAGGGAACCGGGAAGCTTAATTCTTCCTAACATTTACTGAGGACCAAGAAAAACATTAACAATCAAACGCACCACCCGCCTTAAACCAACACCAGCCCATGAACCATACTTATACCAAAAATACAACCTTGCGCAAAATACGCCTCGAAATTTACCGTACCATGTAATGGTCCCGAACTCAACGGCAAGGTGTTTGTATAACCATATTGTAAACATCAGGATACATGCCGGTTTCATAAACATTCACAATGCATACATACACGTCCACTTGGCTGCAAATAGTGGGTTACGTAAGTTATGTGTTTGACGCGTAACAGGAAATAGTAGTAGTTCCTTTGTTTTTAGTACGTAAATTTAAGGAAGGTCGAGAATAGTAGGTAATTAATTACCCTCTGTTTCTGATAAGTTAATCAACACAAAAATTCAAAATCAAAAGATTTTATTTCTCATAAACCTTAAAAAGGCGCTTGAGAAACGTTAAAATTGCAAAACTAAATGACTCTAGGTGCGCGATTCCAAAATGTCCTTCCTATTGAGAAGAACCGGCGAGAAACTCCATAGGTTACTCTTTTAAAAATAAGATTTATACATTATTAATATTAGATAAAGATATGCGTCAACAACGCAATGCATACTTTACGTTAATTTTTCGCGTCAACGACATTATCGTGTTGACAATCTTGGTATATAATAATCTCAGTTGATAAACTACACTTTTCTCTATGGTCCTACACTAAATCAACGCAAACTATCATCGGAAACATAAACCACAAGAATTTTACCACTTACTCTACCTTTGAAGTGCCTCCACCATATATTAAGAGTTCATTAAACCCTACATATTTTCACGAAATATTTCCAGAGAGACACTCCCGGTGATCTGTGATATTTCCTGTCTTAAACTCCATAAATAATAGCAAGAGCCAATTAAAAACGTATATCAAAAGAAATAGTTTTCGGAAAACCTACAAAATCTGGGCACACTCATATCTGAACAAGTGTTTGAAAAATACATGAAAATATAAAAAATTTCATCGCAAAATACATTACGTATATCCATTATTTTTCCGCATACAGGTTTTTGACACTACACACTTTATAATAACTTAAGTGAAGTGAATTTCTATCAAATGACAATTAAAACATGCTAAATTAAACAGTGCTGGTTTCGTGTGTGTGAGTCTGTGGACCATAAAATGTCTGTGTGGTTAACTTTAGTGAAAAGTTCGCATTGGGGCCTCGGCTGCAATCAGAGATCTGTGTTTGTAAGTATTTGCGTGGTGTTCTGAGAAATAAATGGAATTTGTCCTCGTTATCTACGATTTCAAGAACCACTTAATGGGTCTTGGGTCTATGGTGGATATGAAAAAAACCATACAACCACTTAAATTTATAATAATTTAAAATAAAATATAATTGTCGTTTTTTTAGAAAAGGGAGTTTAATTTTATATAAAAACTGTAGTTATTTAAGTTTTTGTTTTGTAGCGAGACTTTCATTTTTATCTCTAAAAAGCACACGGACAGACTTCTCTACTTCTTTCATATTTTGTTTTCAGGGCGAAGTAGCAGAACATAATATACCTAACTTATACCTTGGTATTACGTGACCATTATATATCATACTGATACCTATCCCCACGCGGTCAAAGTTATTAAAGCTCTGTCTCTTTGTCTACAGCTCCAAGTGAGGAACTCCCGCACCGAGTCTACGGAGGACGACAAGAGGAGCGACGACAGCCGGCCGCTCAGCCATGCCTCAGACTTTAGCAGGGACAATATACGTGAGTATTACCGTCTTCTTCTTTACAGGTCTGTGGTGGACGAAAAATTTATATTAGATACTTACATAGGCCCAGTATGTTGCAACATCAATAGCCGCATCATTGGTAATCCAAAGTACAACATGTTATGGCCAGTTCCAATATTCAAAAAATGATTCGATTTGCTAACGGACGGTAGATTTTTTTAAGCAAAACAAAGGAAATTCTATCTTCCGTAAGGAAAACGAATCGTTTTTTGAATATAGAATCTGGCCATAACTGGGGTATGGTCTCGTCGTTCTGCTCCCAATCGAACTGTGCTTGCTCAAAGGCCCACGCCACTTCGAGTTCCAAAAAAATTAACCACTACTACAAATAGGTCCAGAAATCTTAAAGTAGTTGCATAAACGTCATATAATTGACTGTAAAAAAAAATATTGCAAATTTCCTCTTCATCTTATCGTGTATCAATAGCTATTAATTTTTCGAGAACATAATTTCTCCCGAAAAATTACTATAATAAATTTTGATTGTCCATCCATGCTAATCTCTGAAACAACTGATCAGTTTTGAAGATTCTTGCACTGATAAAAAGCAAAATTTCCCCAGAGTGCCTTAGTCTATATGTTCACGCAGGCAGAACCGCGGGCAACGGCTAGTTTTTTATATGCACGGCAATGTTTTTCAGTGTCCCTCAGCAACGCTCCCCGGCGCAGTCGGCGCGGCGTGGCGCCCTACAGCGAGTCGCAGCGCCCGCTCACGCGGTACCTCCCCGTCGACAGAGATGACTTCGATCTGCGGAGACATGTTGAGTCTGCTGGTAAGTACAGAAGACCCTGTAACTGTATAACTACAGCCTAATTTCGACTCACGCATTGTTGAGACCCAGGTGGACGGACGACTAAACGAAACGTAAAACTGTTTTTTTTAAAGTTAAAAAAAATAAAAAGTTTTTGTAGTGGAACCTGACAATCTATGTAGAAAGCCTATGAATCTAACAGAGGCCATCCTTCGGCCGGGACAAGGGTTATAAAGAATGATTCCACTGCTGAGCGAAGGCCACTTCTCATATAGAAATAGAAACGAGCTTAATCAACTTTAATTTCTGACTTACTGGTTAACAATTTCAGTCCAATTTCCATTCCAAATTTGGAATCCGGGTTTCTTCACGAAGTGTCTCGCAAAATTCTTAATAAGTATACACTTTATTTTGCTTTTCAATTATTAGCGGATCCTTTTTAAAAATTCAGTAATGTTTATTAGGAGGAAATTTGGAATGGTTGGATCCCACAGACTAACTTCAATCAGCTCTAATTAACCCTAGATGTCTATTCTTAAACTTAAGGGAATTTATTATATTCGCAGGTCACCAGATCGAGGTGTGCCCGTACGTGTCGGTGACGCCCACGTCCTGCCGCGGGTACCTGCACAAGCTCGGAGCTAAGTTCCACACATGGTCCAAACGGTAAGACTCTAAGAAACTCCTGAGATAATTTATGTAGGTTATATCTAGCTTAGGCCGTTTTATTTACTTTCAATTAACTTAGGGCCGAATATTGAAAAGTCAATCAGTTTTAAACCGCCGATAAGTCTTGTGCTGTCTCTGTCAGCTTAAGGTATAAAGTAGCGACAGATGGACATATCAGAACGTCTTAAAGTTAATTTTAGTTTCAGTATTCGGGTTAGAAACAATTTTTTGCAAAAGCTAAATTTTCTAAAGACTCTATAATAACTCTTTGATATTCTGAATGATATCTCTAAGTTATTCAAAGATGTTATTAGTTTGTGAGCTTTTTGCGAAATAAATAAATATTTTTATGTTTTAATGCTTCCAGGTGGTTCGTTTTCGATAGAGAAACGAAAACGTTCGTCTACTACTGGGACAAGAGTGAAAAGAAACCCAGGGGAGGGGCCTACTTCCAAGTAAGTGTCCAAAAAACAAGCCCTTAAAATATAATAATAATAAAACTTTTTATGAAAAATATTTATTATTAAAATATTTATGAAAAATATTACAAAAATGAAAAACCGTTGAAACTAAAACACGTGGACAAAGTCGCGGGGGACAGCTAGTAGAAAATAGAAATATATTTGGAAAGGAAAATGATGAAAGATGAACTCTGGTCCACCTAAGCCACTGCTCTTTTGCCTTAATTAATGATTAAAAAATAATTAATACTAATTCCTTTTACAGTACCCGGCAATAAATATTGCATATCGACCTTTGGAAAGAGATAATCGGTTAATTTCGCCTTCATAGAGCGTATCTTTTTCGGGAATAATAACATCATTTTGAATACTTGTTTTAGCCAAAACGTTTTCCTCAAGTCTATTAAATTAACTAATAAATATTTTCTACACAGGTAATTGAAGAAGTATACTTAGACCATGGCAACACATCAAAATCACCGAATCCTTTGACAACCTTCATAGTTAAAACCCGACAGCGTCGCTACTACCTGATGGCGCCCTCTGGTGAGGCAGCTCGGATATGGATCGACGTAATCTTCACAGGGGCACAAGGATACACCGAATACTTGGAGTGAATCAAACGAGGGTAGTTCAGGAAAAAATTTAGTGGCTTATGACGTCACTTGTTGGTTAATGGTCGAATTCTGAGCTGTGTTTTTTTTTTTGGAGTTTTATAAGCAGGTCTTAAAGCAATCAGTAATACGATTGTTAGGTCGATAAATAAAGATTGGTTAAATAGCATTTACAGATTGGAAATGGTTTAATTGGTGGTGTATCATGAGCAGAACTTAAGCGAATCATATATAATATTATAGGGTCTAGAAATATAGACCAGTAGCTGTGGATTCCACCTTTGTACCTAAATAGCCAACAGTTTGTAAGATAGAAGCTGCAGCAACCAATATTTAGCTTCTAATGTATTTTTGTCAAAGGTCAACCAAGTTTTGAGGTTAATTATAGTACCTGGGTAAATGCTTTCTGAATTTCATAGTAAAGCATATCGAAGCTAACAATATTAATTGCTAAATGAAGCAGCTCAACTGTATGCATTTTAAGTTGCCAGTCATGAAAAAAATCTACTAAATAGGTAGTTTTCGTGAACGTCACATGCCCAATAGATATTTTTAATAAATTTAAAAGTGAGATGGTCTTGTATACTGTAGTCCTTTTAATAATCTTGGTCAATTCAGTTTACCTTGTAAATGAAAGCATAAAAGTGTTTTATTTTTTTATATTTTTATTTTCATTGGTATTGAATATAGCAGCTATTTCAAACGATTGGGAGGATTCTATTATTTTTTATTCATGCTTTCAAGTACACGGTAACTTATTCTTCAATTTTTCTCAATTTATATCACATTGGATCTTAACAGTTGAGCTACAGTTTAGTTTCTTGCTCAGTTATACTGCCAAACCTATAGTTAAACTTAATCCATGTTACTAAGCTCGTCCAATTCTTGCTATAGCCAAAATGTCACAAAAACGGTACTTATTAAAATGCCAAACATAACCTCAATTAGTACCATATAATTAAAGAAATGTTTTATATTAATTATTTCAGTTACTATGTAATCAGTAGTAATATGAGAGTGATCAATGGTAAGTCTCTTTGACATAGTTTTAACACATTCATTTGTTAAAAAGGTTAAGTAAAGATTGTGCTAAAATTAAAGACAGATCTTTGTAACATTTGAGTGAAGAAGATATATTTAACGAAGTGGGTAGTCGGATTTTTATCAACATTTATGGCCTCAAGTTATAGTGAATGTGTTAAGGATTTTAAAATATTATAAAATTTTGCAATTATGATCTAAAAGCCAAAATATTTACATCGTTTTTTTACCATTGAATGAAATTAATATAAAATGTAAATTACGACAAACGGTTCTAAACTTTTATTAGGTACGAAGTATATCTAAAATAAGGCAAAATGAATCGTATATTAATCGAAATAAATCACAATATTGTGTGAACCAAATTTTACAACTTTTTTAACAATACTACTCAGTATTTTATCTATATGGTAACTATTTTTATAAATATCTTATGTCTCGATTTTAACAAAAATAACAAATATTTACTTTACCTGGTCATTGCATGAAATATCCTTTACTACATTGACTGGGTAATTTGAATATTAAACGAATAATAATATAAAGTGCCAATTAAATATTTGTATAAGAATTTAATGTATGGCAGCTATTTTTTTAATATAACTATACATTGGATAAAATTGGTGCCTTTATAAGACTGAAAAATATACAGAAAATTATTAAAATATATTCTTTTTAGTATATATTGCTTGCATGAATAATATATAGATTTTAAAATAGAAGTGTGATTTTGAATTTTCGTTTTATTCCAAAAATATTTTATGTAAGTATGTGTTTATTGAGAATAAGTGATTTTGTATGCATAAATTATTTATTACATATAGTTTGTATATGTTTATCATACGAATATAAAAATCATTGAACTATTGCCAAATATCACAATGATATAGAAAATGAATTGAATGGTTTTTTTATACATGCTCTAAATACTTTCGCGAGCTTAATTTTATTAATTATTATGTTTAAATTTTGTGCGGTTTTATGAATTGATCACTTAACAATGAATTTCATATATTTGATGGCAACAAAAATCTTAAAAGCTCGCGAAGTATTGTACTTAGAAATCAGACTCATACCATCAAAAAAATGTATTTTCAAACTTCTTTGAGTTAGTTGTACATGAATGAAGATTGTGCTGTGGGCAAGACCCCAGATTGTAAATGAAGTGTTCAAATGCTTGTAACTGTTTAATATGTAATCATTAAGGTGCAAGTCTGCAAGAAATGCCATATGGTTGCCAGCGGAAAAAAAATATCTCAAGTAATTAAAAATGTATATTTCATTCCAGAGGCGAGCCGTAGACCTAATATTAACTGATATTTATTTTGAACTGTATTTTTTTTGTTTTATACATTGCTTGCTGTAACCTATTTAATTAAGTATACAAGCTCTTTTAGCGCGCAATGATTATTTCAAACTTCAGGACAAGTTAATAATCTGTTATATTTAGTTTATGGTGCATCACCTGTTGGTTTATCAAGGAATTTGGAAGCTAATTATTTGCACGCTTAAATGCAATTATGTTACCGTTTAGTGTATTAAAAATTATCAATTATTTAATGCGAATTGCGGTGTAATTTTGCATGCCAACCGCTATTGATAAAAGTCGCGTATACAATTAGCCAACAAAAGGTAATTTATTTTTAAAAATTATTGGCTTTTTGTCTGGCTTATTTAAGCTTTTTATTGGCAGCTTATGTAGCTGCATAATATATACTTTTAGGTTATTAAAGTAATAAACTAATGAAATTAAACAAAATTACCGTTTACGTAATTATTAAGTACAAAATTGTGATTACTTATCGAATCGTATTACCAGTGTAAAAAACATTTTATAGATTTGCAACATATTTTCTTGTAGTTTAAAGGGCTGATACCAATTTTACTTTAGTTTTAGATAAATAAATCACATTGTATTATTAACCTAATGAATTAAAGTTCATTTTATTGTATTGCTTCTTTTATTTTTTATACCAAATTTTCCTGACATCATATTAATGTGTATTCAGGTCTGAATATACAATCATTATGCATATCCTTTGTACTTAAAGAAATTCCTACACAATTTTTGTATCCTCCAAGGATACAAAAATGGTGTAGGAATTTCTTTTTGTAGGAGAAAAACAAAATCATTGATAGTAAAATATTATCATTTATTTCTAGTCTTGCAACTTGCTTTTATAAATTCGTAAAGTGGTAAGAAAACAAAGTAGGGGTATAAAACAGTCAAAAATAACAAGCTACTGTTATTTTTGACTGTTTTATTCGGCAATACATTTAGGCAACACCTAATTTATGTTTTCTTTTCTAACAATGTTTTGTTCAAAAACGGACGCTGTAGACTAGGATTTATAGTGAGTTTTTTCTTTAACGTAGTGTTTCACTGTACCCATGGCTACTTCCAGACTACTTCAAGACAAATACTAAACTATAGTCATAAAACTAGATGCATTTCATTTATTTAGGAAGGTCACCAATAAACTACTATTGCAGTACGCCTATTCGTTATCCCCAGTTGACAACCCAAGCGATGTTGACGACTTGATAAAAATAATGGTATATATAAACACAAATTTTGTATCGGCTAAAGTAGGTGACAAACTATGTTATAATAGACCTAGTTGGTCATCGACGTTAGATGATACGAAATTTGTGTTTTCACTGTCTTTTTTATAAAGCAACAATCGTGATCAATCAATCAATTTTGTTGACCGCCATAGCGAATTACCATGGGAAACGATATAAGGTTTTTTTTAATGGTAACACCTATTCTGCCACTCATTCATTGCTGAACTGAACGTCAAATACTGATGACACTGACACTTCTGGATTTCTCATCCAAACCAAAAGTTTATTTTAAATTTGTTCACAGTTCAGTGTTCGTGACCTTATGAGTGCGCCTCTAAGTATCAATATATAAAGAATTAAACGAAGTTAGTTATTTCTACAATAAGATACTCAAAGAACACACGTGTACACAATAAGCCTAACATAAGTTAGTTGAAAGTGCAAATCTGAAACGCAAACTTGAATCATGGAATTTGTGAAGAAGATCCAACAATTCTTCAGCTACTGGTACGTGAGGTACCTTCTGGCAACGGAACTGTACATGGTCGATACTTGGGAAAGGATCATAGTCCGTATCCTTTTAAAAATTAATAATATCGAAAGTATTACCTACTACTGAATTCATTCATAATCTCTTCATATTTTTACAGTTTATTGATATATCATTCTTTTAAACTATCCTCATTTAACGTGAACATGGCAAGAATATAAGCTTGTTAAATAACCTATATATAAGGCAAAAAAATGACAATAAAAATTTATAAATTATTTAAATCCTTCTTATTTGTATAAATAATATATTCAACATTTTATGTTCAAGAAGCAAAACGGTGACCTTTTTTTTTAATGCTGTTTTACCTATTGTCGTTTTTTAAACACCTTGCAAGGACAACAAGTTGATTCTGATTACTAGTAAGTAGTAAATTTATTTGGTTATTTACTGAAACATGATTTTTATTTCATACTAGCTGTCTGACATGGCTACGCATGGGTGGTGTGAGATTTCTATAACATTTTCATTTTTTTTAAAAACATTGTCGTCACAATAACCAAAATATGAGGTGCAGTTTTTCTAAAGTTATGGCATGACCACAGGGAATTTGGATCATATATTATTTAAAATGAACATCATTTCTAGTTCCTGTTTATTTAAAAGTTGTTTACATTATTTAACTTTCATGACTCAGTAACATTACAGTTACTTGCAAAACCTACAAAAACAATATTGAGGTTACTTTCTCTGTATGCTTAGGATCAGTGAAAGTTACTTACTGCCAACTAAAACCTGTTTTAACTGAAACTGTACACTGTTGTTGTAATGAATATACATACATATTACGGATGTTAAAGTTGACAAATGTTATGTGGTTAAACTTGTGTGTAGTTGATGTAAAAAGTATGTTAGTCTTATAGGATTGTTTATTTTAAAGTTTATTTGTATAAGTTTAAAATTGGCAGGCTGTAAATATACAGCAAAATTTGTGTTGCTTTATAAAATATATGTTCCATCCTCTTTATGACATTTATTGTCAAATAAAGATATTTGATTTGAAAGATTATCTACTCTAAAAGTAGCAGAGAATGGGTGATTATTAATAAACCTTCATCTGATCTATCCAATCATCTGGGGTTGGTGAAATTTGCACAGCCCGTGTCATCCCATGTTAGGGCATAGACCATTCTCTGCGGTCCTGTGCCAGTCTCATCATCCATCATCATCCATTATCATCCATTATCATCATCATACAAATTTTTGTATATCATCAACCTATTTTGCTCCTGGTCGACCAACACTTCTTTCACCTTGCTTTGGCCACTATTCTGTCACTGTCTTACTCCACTTGCCATCATATCTATTTAAACTAATGTAATTTTATGAATAGTTAAAATTTAGTAAGTTTTACAGGGAATTAACTTATGAAGAAGTTAATTCCCTGTAAAACTTACTAACTTTTACTTTTACTGACTGATAGCTATCAGTCAATAAAAGTCAAGCACATGACCAATGCATCATGATCTCATGATTATGGCCCCAGCAGGCTTGAAACTAGTCAAACTTCTCACTACCTATCTTATAATTGAAAAAATATAAGTTTATGACTAAACATTTTATCAGTTTTATAGATTATTTATTAGGTATGGCTGATAAGATCTTGTAATAAGGAATAGTTTGAAAATGAATGATTTGTATTATAAAAATATTAATAAAAAGTTTTAATTAAAATCTTAATTTTCCCTTCAAACTTATACTGTACCTAGGTATTATTATCTTTGTGAGGTTTTTATTATACTTACCTAAATGTGTCTTATATAATAAAGAATAAAAAATTGTTGATCAACATTGAGTGAATTTAAAAAGTTTTCCTGTTAGTTATAAGATTTGTTAATACATAATTATGTTTTTGAGAATTTATGTTACCTATTTTATTTAACCCTTAAATGCATAGATTTTTTATTTTTATTTTATGATCGTCAAACTGCGTTCGGAAACACACACTGGATAGGTCTAATACTATAAGGTGAAACGTGGTTTGTAGACAATTTGCAACAGGATGCATTTAAGGGCTAAACAGGTTTTTTTAGAAATAGAAAAGACCTCTAACAAAGTTATGGTCTAGTAATTATTTAGTGTTGTAAATAATTATCTTCTTGTCATTAAGCGGAGTTAGTCTCGCCTTTAACAAGTATTATTGTGTGAAATAGGAGGTTTTCAAATCGACATTTATACGCTATAAGATCCTAAACGCACTCTCAGATATATTATTCGCCATAATTTTCGGCTTGTTCTGGTACTTCAACTATTCGATCATCGTTTCCGGTATCAACCAGCTCCGCACCTCGACGACACACGACGTGGAACAAATATTATGAGCAGCCATCAACTACAGCCGAGAGCTTAAACTATTATTAAATTATTATTTAGATATAATGCTGGGTTGAGTTTGTATCTTTTCTTTTGTTGCCGCCATTTTGTTTTCACGTCTTTCAAATGCTCTCAATAAAATTTTCATCATAATTTGCCTTATAACATCGGGTCACTGACCACAGCCACCAAAGGCTAGACTTGCAACACCACCGGCAGCGGCACCACTGGCCGCCACCGGCAACACGTGAGCGGCGCGTCTGTACATGAATGAAAGTGTGTTAAGTCGCTGTCACTGACCACCAGTGGCTGTGGTCAGACTGATCGGTGGGTTTGTAACGAGCCTTGGGTATTATATAGTCGAGTGTGGATTTTAAATGAAATATAAGTACTTTGAAATATTTCTATAAATAACGTATTTTACTTCACAACAGAAATGGGGATGTTTGTTATAAGAACTTAGAGGCTATTATGTTTTCTAAATATGGCATAAACCAATACTAATGACTAACCAGTTGCCTTAAAATTTACAGTATTTTACTTGAAGACAGATATTGAGAAGCATGGTATTTATGTGGTTAATCCCACGATAAGGTAAAACTGCCAATAAGTTGATATATCTTCCTTGAAAATATGACTCACTGTTTGCATTTACAAGTATGTAATAATTATTATCACTAGGTGTAGTAATTTTAATATCAAGCACTTTATCTCATTGTTGCATAAAATGTCTATTTAATTATACTTAATAAATGTGGTTTTCATTCCATTATTATAAATGATACCAAAATGAATATTATAAAATATACTTTTATTTATACTAATGAAGTTTTATTCTGATCTATTAATCATACTTTTAATACAACAATGTTTTTATTATAAAGAATGTAAACTGGCAAAGTTTATTAACCGTAAATTTATTCACTGAAACACTATTAGTATGAAATAGTTAACATACCTACATGTTTTATAAATAAAACAACCAGATTCCTTTGCAGATTTATTTGATTAAACTTTGAGATAGCTTACACAGTATCCGTTGGTGTTTCGGAATGGTTCCGGCACTTTTAGTGACATTTTCTGTAAATGGGCCAGCCCATTACTGAACATGCCTTTAGATATGTCTGTGGAGACCACAGCAGGATCCGACAGCCAAGATTCTACCTCATCATTCATACAAAACTCCACTTTAAAAAGTATTTTGGTTACAGAGGTTGACTGCAATTCAATTTTATCATTAAAAATCGTGTCTACATCATTTCTAAGTACTTGCAGTTCTTTATCCATCACCCATATGAGTAGATATTGCTTTTTTGCTGTAGATATTGTGCATTCTAGTACTATTTTACACATCACAGTGTATTGGAAGCCAAGGTTGAACTCTCTCGTCATAAACTCTATGGTGTAAATAAAATCGTCTGTGTGAATATCTTCGGGAGTTTTGTGGGAAAATACTACATGTTCGCTGTCGTTTTGCTGTATTTTCACTTCTGAGTTGAACAGTTTGACAGTGTCTTTGTTTTTAAGGCCCAGCCACGCAAGGCACCGGTTGCAATGGTACACTTCTCTCTTAGAGTTGAATTTGTTAGTCTTTTCAGATAATACGCTATTGTTGATGACGAAAAATGTCAGTCTATATAGAAAATCACTTTTGTTTGGCGTCAGTACGCCATTAACAGGATTTGTTTGAGAACAATCTCCGTGACCGTGTCCATGGCAGAACCACTCCGACATATCCAAATTAGCTGTCGGTAGCTCCAAGAGTCTGTCGAATTTTAAACAATTCCCAGAAATCACGTTAGAGCAATTAGAGCACGTAAACTTCAGTTCCTCGCCTACATTAACATTCAATTTTAAAACGTTACCTTTGGTAGAACTATCAAAATTATTTGTAGTTAACAATTCTTTGTAAAAGTTGCCTCCATTTTTGGGCTCAGTCAGTAGTCTAAACGATATTGTACTTTTATCTATTTTGAGACAGGACATAGAGTTCGGTATGATCTGGCAGTATTGTCGCACAGGTATGACACAGCTGTCATCGCACTCATCTTCTGAGTAGCAATCAGATAGACTTTCTATGGAAGAGAGGCTGTCCCTTCTCTTATATCTATCGTAATCGTCGTTATAATAATTCAAGACGATACAATTAGCTTGTATACTAATTTTCAAATTACAATTCTTGGTAAAATTGATTCCAGTTGTAATAAAAACGTTACAGCTCCTCAGGCGAGAGCGTAGCTCAATGAAAATGTTTTTGATCAACATTTTCGTTTTACACTTACGTACTAATAGATTACTTATCAATTAACTCGATATTTTCGATATCTGGTTTAACGATTCTCTGTACGTGTCCGTTTGTTTCGTAGACATTGAATATTTTGTCCATTTCTCTAATGGTGAAGGGTAGAGTGGCTTTTCTGTAGTAGTCTGGGATCATTTCGATGTTTCCGATGACTGTATCGAGGAGATGCGACTTCTCAGCATAGATGCCGGGCGCCTCGTGCCTCAGATACGTGAAATGCACGTGCAAGTGGTAGAACGAGGGCTGGTAGTGAAGGTAGACTCGCAACTGGGACGCTGGCACTTGGTATTTCTCGAAAATCTTTTTCTGGAATGAACAAGTAATCAGATTAGACATTTTTTATTTTTTTCGTTTTGTTAAAAGAATGTACACTATAGGTACTTATATACGCAGTTTGAAACGAAGGTATGTAGTAACGAAGTAAGTATTTAAAAATCTTGTTTTTTTTTTTTAAACTCGTAGTGAGCTAGCTACTTTTGGCAACTTAGATTCGGTTCGTCTCAAATAAAGTATACAAACCAATATAGAGGAATCTCTATAGATAGATACATTAACTGAAGTGTCTCATTTGTGGCGGCTTATTTACACTGGTATTTCATATTTTTGAATAGTTTAAAGCTCTCAAGATAATTTTATTTCAGCATTGTATAGTAGACACATTTCTGATGAAAAATTGGCCTCTATACCCAATCATTCAATACTTTCTTCTTCACACACAACCCATTACACAATTATTAATGTCTGATTCCTATATTTTCCTATATTCAAGCAACGATTAGTTTTGCTTACGGACGGTAGAATTTCCTAAACAAAACGAAGAAAATTCTACATACAGTCCGTAAGCAAAACAAATTGTTTCTTGAATATAGGAAATGGCTATTAACCAATAAACCCACCTTTCCCTCGTCCCTAATCCTCTTCAACAGCAGTAGATGGCTCTCATTCAAGTCCCTCAAGGACTTGATCCCCCTCCGTCTGACAATAGCCAGCAAGTATAATGTCTCTTTAGTGATCCCGTCCCACTTCAGGTCAGGGAGCAGGACGAAGCCGTCTTGCTCACACTTGTTGTCGTACACTATTCTGTCCTGCTCGCTCTTGCCTTCAAGGATATTATAGACCCACTGGAAAATATAAATATTTTTTTAATTAGATTTTATATTTAAGAAGACCTCAGTACTTGAGTGAGATAAGGGAAACCCTAACATTAGACATGACAAAGTAAAAGTTG
Source organism: Diachrysia chrysitis (assembly GCA_932294365.1). NCBI lineage: Eukaryota > Metazoa > Arthropoda > Insecta > Lepidoptera > Noctuidae > Diachrysia > Diachrysia chrysitis. Next base: position 2,340,499 of record OW028667.1, on the reverse strand, counting down.
CTTTATAGTCAAAAACCTAGTTTTAAGATAAGGAAAAGTGAATATTGTAAGTAATTGTCCTAAATTTCGTTTTTCTGATAAGATTTTATTTGCTTTTTGAAATACATACTAGAATAATTTAAACCGACCTCAAAAGAGGGTGTTCTTTTCGACGGTATTTGTTACGCGATACGTTCGGCAATTATGGATAGATTTTAAAAATTCCTTTTGTAATAAGGTTACCTCAGATGTGGTCCTATATAAATTAAATTGAAATCGGTTTCTTTTTGTATCTCATCATGTGTAATCAATTTTAGGTTCTCGTAGTATAAACGTATAATAGTAGTTTAGTTTCTCAACTTTTAATATATTATTTATAAGTAAATATGTACCTATTTATACAAAAATATTTTATGTATTATAATATGTATCTTCCATATATTGCATATCTATATAATTATAAAATATTATGTAATTTCTATCTTCTTTAATAATGTTATTGCACCTACCACCCTTATCTCTACACCACCTTTGGTTGACAAGTAGAGAATGCCTACGGCATTTAGGCCGCCTTTGTACCAATTTTGTCCAAAAAGTTTATATAAATAAATTAATTAATTATAAAACTAATTTATTTCATGTACCTAAATAAAAAAAAAATTTAATGTCCGTCTTGTAGATTAATGAATTTTATTGGACACGTATTTTTTCTTTTTTCCTGCAAACAAAAAATGATCAAAATACAGAGAACTGAAGTTACGCGTGACGTCACTCCTCGCTACGATTTTTAGCGAGGCGTAGCGTCATAAGCCCCCACTCCAAAACTTTAAAGCGGTGTATCTTTGTATTTTTTTATTGTTTTGATAAAAGAAAAAATACGTGTCTAATATTTTTTTATTATCTAACTGACGGACTAAATAGATTTTAACTTTTCATACCCAGGAAACATCCCTAATAGTTCATTACATATCGTACAGTAACACTTTTCACTTTTGAGGCTTGTATGGACTGCGTTAGTTGATATAACAAAAGAAAGAGCATTACGCATACATTTCACTAACACTGAGTTTCTTTTTTTTATAATTAGGGCTTTCACCACAACAGTCACAAATACATAGTTTATAACAGAAAATCTAAATATCGATAAAATACGCACTTATTACGATTATAATTATACTACTTTAAATGCGTCCGTATTGCCCGCCACGGTACGCTGGCCATTTCTAATAATTCACATCGTAGCGACGTGAATGCAACAAAGTATATTGCAGTGCTACAATCTCATTGTGAACTCGACACGTGTCAAAGATAATATTAATTCTAAGTCAGCATACTAATGTTTTGATAATTACTTGCTTAAAGCAGTTGACCTGCAGGGCATTCACCTAACGGTAATAAGAATTATCGGAAAAATTATCCTTACTAATATTATAAATGCGAAAGTAACTCTGTCTGTCTGTCGCACTTTCACGCCAAAACTACAGAACTGATTTAAATGACATTTGGTACACAGATAGTCTAGAGCCTGAGAAAGAACATAGACTACTTTTTGCCGCGATAACCGACATGCACGCGGGCGGAGCCGCGGGAAACAGCTAGTATAAAAATATTAGAGATATTTTTACTTTTACTTTCTTCGTCATTTCAATTTACATGTCTTAAAATAAATTGGCAATTCTTATATAAAGACACCAATATTATGGATTCCAATAAGACTTATATATAAAACTTTTTTTTAAAACCCAACTTATGGATATAGTTTTAAGATTAGTACTTCAAAGTGGTAAGTATGGTAATGCTGAGAAAAACAACCAGTTTGGTATACTTACATCATGGTTTAGTTATGACCAGATAGTAAAAAATTACTTAGAAAAAAACTGAATATTACACTACTTTTGGAGCCCCTAGATACATCTACCAGAAAGGTTTATAAATAGGGATTGACTTATTTTTTTTCCAACGTCTTTCAAGTATATTAATAAAAAATATTAGACAAGATATATTTAATTTTTTACTTAGCCAAAAACTCACGACAATCGATTTCAAATGTCACATGTTCGCACATTTTGTGGGCACCCCTAAACTTCTTAGTATGAAAAAAAAAAAAAAAAAAGAGTACCAAATATTTTTTTTCTAACTTCAAACTAAATAATTTTTTACTTTAACATACCCATTCAACATCCCTACTCATCACTCTCATAAAACACACAATATGTAGATACCTTAATAAATACCAAGATCCACTATTGAGAAATAGACATTCAGACTACACAGCAATAATCATACTATTAACAATGAATAAAAATATCCTACACCAGTTTGTTGAACTAAAATAGAACAATCAATTTAAACAACTGCAAGACAACTATTCTGTCTTATTGTTTAACATTATTAAAAAAAAAAACAAACATATCGTGACCACTCTATTTAACTGTCTTTTGCAGTCTCTTATTTATACTGAAAAAACTGGCCAAATGCGAGTCGGACTCGCGCACCGAAATTTACGGTTTTCGTAATTTTTCCTTTATCTATAATATAAGACGATACTTCGTACCAAATTTCAAGATTCTAAGTCTACGAGAAGTACCCTGTAGGTTTTGACTCCCATGCGAGTTTCGAAAATTTGCGGAAATTTTCGGCATAAACGGCTGTATCTTTTGATTGCTTTGGCTTAGAAGTTTGATTTTTTCACAGCTCCAAGGGACAGTAGACCTGAGTATTGGATATAAATTTTAGGTTGATACCTCCACGCGTTCCTGAGAAAAACGGTCTTGACAGACAGACGGACGGACGGACAACAAAGTGATCAAATAAGGGTTTTGTTTTGTCCTTTTGAGGTACGGAACCCTAAAAATAGGCCGCAAACCACAACTATGACTTATTCACCAAGACACAAGTGCCAAGTTTGGAAACCATTTAACTAATGAACAGTTTTTGTTTGTAATAATTAGTAGTTGAACTAATTATATGATAATTGCTATTTATTAGTCTACTATCAAATGCTCCAGAAGGCACATATAGATGACTACTACCATATGTGATGTAGACCAACTAGGTAAATAAATGAACAGAGAAGTAATTTAACATTGATTTGCCAAAACAAAGCCACATCAATTTTAATTTGATTAAGCATGTGTTTATAAACTTTTCCCACCTAATCTAACACTTCTCTGACTGACTGATGGTAATGATACACCTTATATCACCCTTTAAATGCATTGACAGCTTCATTAAATGCATTATTTTACTTGCTACGCCATTATAAATACTAGATTTACCCGCAAATACTAAAACGCAACTTAACTTTAAGACGTTCTCAAATATCTATCTGTCGCTACTTTACACTTTAAAGTGACAGACAGCATGAGAGTTAACGGGGACTTAAAACTGATTGATGTTTGATGTTTTTTTTTTTTTTTTTAATCAATGTTATATTGTCAACCCACATAAACCAGCAATGCTTAATCCTTCCCTGTATAAAAATATAGGTACTTTTACCGTATAGGCTATAATAATAGTTTTACCTGTAAATTAAACTGCTCCTTCTCAATATGAGGTAGTGTGAGTTTCTGGTACAGTTCTGGCGTCTCCAACACAATGTGAACCTCTTGCTGGCTAAACTTTGCTATATGCTTCTCTGTAGCCGGATATGTTATAGAAGTCTTTACACCTGTAAGATAGGAAATTAAGTTTTCAAAAAATATGCACAATTTTTTTTTGTTGAAATTAGGTATTTCAACTAGTTTTTATTATAGCGAATGTGAGTACCAATACAAACCAATTGTGGTTTAATGGTGCAATATAAAATTAAAAACTGTAATACATTGTATTTTAGAAAAAAAAAAAAAATACTAACAATACATATTTATTTTTGGAGACCATTTATTTCCAAGGGTTCTTAACTTATGGGGGTAATTTAAACCTAAAGTATTGTGTAATGTTTCTTCACATTATGAAATAGAATCAACAGTTTTGAATAAACAATTCATTTATTTATTTATTTAATAATTTTTGTACACACAAAATTGTAAGCAACAACATAATAGAACAGATATACAAAGGTACTGCTTATTTCGTTTATTAATTTTAATTGTTGCAATACTTATTAAAATTATAATGATTATACACAATTAAGTATCAAACTAAGCAATGTTGTTTTGAGTTATATTTTTTTTGTCTTTCAAATAAAAACAAATTATTATAGAGGTGATTCAATGATAAGGAGATAAGTTATTTAAATTACTACCTAACTGTTATCAGATTTATTAGTGGAAATGTACAAGACATAATATTTGTCCTTAAAAAAATCGTAGAATTTTTCCACTATACTTGTGTAAAGTATTTGTTACACATATGGTTCAACAAATTCTTATGTAAAACAAAAAAGAAACGATTTAATGCATAAAGAAAAATATATAAAAGGCAAAATATTTGTAACTTGCTGTAACATTTAATTCTTTGACTAAGACAACACACAATTAAAGCTAATTAGCAATGAGAATTACCCAATTTCATTTAAAGGAAATAGTACATAACTATCTAACATATGGCTCCAAATGACGCAAGATTTTTAACCACAAAAATATTACATACCTGCAGTTTATTGGATTTTTACATTATTTTTAGCGAGATTACCACATTAAATTTGAGTCACGAAATCAGATCAAAAATACACACAACACAGACACACCGTATTAGCGTGACTAATGCTTCCCAAGAAATGGGAACTGTGGTGGGACAACAAGAACCTTGAATATTCGAAAGCAACTTACCATTGATAGAAGCGCGGGGAAAACACTCGTAATTACCGTAAATATCGTTCTGGAAAAATGTCTTAAGCTCCGTATCTACGGAAAAATAACCTTTATTGTCTAATTCCTCGTTCTTAAAAGCATTTTTCTCTAAAACAACTAAAGCCACGCCACTTTTGTCTCGAAATTTTCCTTGCACACAAACTGATTTCCTAACCGAATTATTATTTAAAACCTTCTCCAATATAAAGTCTTTCAGTTCTAACTGATTATCACTCACAATGTTATCATTTTCGTGATTAATTTTAATTTTCTTAACGCTAGGTTCTAAATCGGGGCTTTGGTTATTACTGTCGGACATCTTGTAACAGAATTGCCAGATTCGAAAAATAAAATGCGCGAAGCAACATACAGATTTTTTTAAAGGGTAAATATTATTCTTACTAAATAAGAAATTGAAGCATTAAGATTGCCAATTATTTTTTTATTAACATAGCATATTCACTGGTAAGCACTTTTAAAATCACTGGTGCCATCTAGAGATACAATATTACCTGCCTAAAGGAAGAAACCTTAGACTTTAGAGCATTGAAGAAATCTGCCGATTGTCCAACATTTATTATGTTCTAAACAACAGGTAGATGGCGCTCTAAGTATGAATACGATAAGATAAACTTCCAGCTTGATTTGTAGGAAGCCAAAAGATAGGGTATAGGTAGGTCGCTGTATTTTTGTTAATACCGCTAAGCGCCATCTACTTGTAAGATAACCAAAACTACAATAGTAAAGTCCTTTAAAAACCAGATGTAGAAGGTAGGGTAGATAGTGTTTAAATAATTTTATGTAATAAGACATTTTTAAACCTGCTATAAGTTGCTAATAATTATAATAAACTTATACCATTGGGGCAAGCCGTTATTTCATCATGAGAATAACGGAATACCTGAGGCATATTAACTTGTTTTTCCAAATTTTGAGATATGAATAAAAAATGCATCTAAAGGTCTATACGGAGAAAAATCCGCAGGGCAGCTTGTGGCGAGCTGTTTGTGAGTAGCGACACAACAGACATGAGTGCCCCAGGAATCACACGCTAGGAGGATTCCCAGCTCTTTCTTGCCTTAACTGGCTGGCTAGAGAAGGGCCGCACCGCTCGACACCCCTAGCCGCTCGCACTGGTGTTGCTCCCTGCTGCCTGTAGTGGCAGTTGTTTGGGGGCCCATCTAGTGAACTGGCAAGTCACCACCTGCCCATTTGATTGCATTTCAATGTGTTGAATGACAGGTGTCAGTTTTCCGATTTTGTTTAAAGAACCAATCCATCTAACATACACAGGCTAAACATAGCACAAATTAGTTTTAGCACCACAATTCACAATAGTTCTGTAGCTACCTGGGGCCATTCATGTCTGTTCTCCCATAGAGTAGGGGTGAATGGCCCCTGGTAGATGCCCCGTCCCATATTAGAGTAAAGTTTGTATAATAACTATCGTAAGGAGTATTCATAATTATTTAAAACAAAACGGTTTACTCACGTATATTCTCGAGATTCTCGATTCCGAGAATATACGTGAATAAACCTAATATACTCTAATTATTTAAACCGTTTTGTTTTAAATAATTAGAGTAACGTTCTCAACAAGGCTGCTGCGTGTTGGACCTGTGTCCCCACGTAAGCCTTTCAAAGGACCGGATATTCTCGGTACTGAGGATTGCCCGTGAAAAATAAGAGATCAACTTTTATGTCAGACAAGACCATATTAAATCGTAGACAAATCAGGAAGTACAAAAAGATGAGAAAAAAAATGTTTTTTTTTTTACCAGCAAATTGCAAAAAAGTTATAAAATTTAAATTTCGCGGGCTACCCTGACGCCTCCATCTTAAACAAACTAAGAAGCTAAAACCGTTAATTTTAAACGTAAAATACAAAATTGTAGTGTAAAATCTAGCTTGGTAAACATTATCAAATAATTATGGTGTTGTATGTTTTATCGTTTATGCGTACATAGGTGAAATAAGAAAATTATTTCATTCTAAATTACGGCTGTCGTTGTAATTCATGTACAAAGCAGTGATGAATTGATCACTTATCGTCCTGTTATGTCGGACAATAGGCTGCCAACAAATATATCCTATTCATGGACCCGGAGTTCAGATATAGGATGCTTTATAATCACCTTTTTTAAATTAATATTTAATTTTTTTATTACATTGTTTTTTTTTTTTTATATTCGATATATGTTGTGTATTCGATATATGAATAGGTAGAAGTTTTTTTGCAAAATATTATAGTCAACTAAATAAAAAAAAAGTTTGTTATTCTTCTTCTGCTTTTTCCTCTGCCTAGTCTTTGCCCAAGCTATGTTCGGGTCGGTCGATGTCCAGTCTCACCGGATTCAGCTGATATCTGGCCTTCATAACACATTGTACTCGGTACTTCAATATTCCCTGGACCCAGGTAAGACTGTCCTTCCGCTTGCCTCGTTCGTGAAAGGTTCAATTTCAGTTCATAATTATAATAATAGTGCCAACAATATAATGATTTTGGTTTTTTTGGAGGCATTCTCCGATGAGAGAGATGAGCAGTGATGGCCATATAATCCATATGACCTTTGGCTACGTCTTTAGTTTCAGGTTGAGTGCAGGTAGGTTAGTCTCTTTCTTGGAAGGATATCTGCAGGCCACACAAATAGGGGATCGGGCTATTTTTTTTTATTTACACGTCACATAGTTATTAAAAAAATATTAGACTCGTTTTTTTTTATTAAACAAACGTTGAGGATGATACAGTGAATGGAATTGTGGCGTGACGTCACTTGTGGCTACAATTTTTACTTTACACTCCAGAACTTTAAACTTTCTAATTTTTCATTGATTTGATAAAAGAAAAAATTCGAGTGTTTTTTATCTGGTGGACTAAATAGATACTTATTTCCTTTTCTTACCCAGTCCGCTCCTCTATTGTCATTAATGAAAGAAAAAATCGAAGAAAAAATAAATAGCACATCCTTATATTTACCTAACCCCAGTCACTCACATGCGCGCAAACATTCGAACAAGGTTCGCGCGCTTTGATGTCTGTTAAAAATCGACATAGCTTGGAAAATAAATTATTTGCAAATATCGTCCTACACTTGTGGGTTTGCATATTCGTGCGAATGTGAGCGACCGGCATTAAAGTCTAGAGAACGTTTTTAGAGCCTCCTGTATAACGTGGAAGTTCTTAACATGTTTATAAGACAACGTGACCCTACACGGCGTCGGTCAAAGGTCGGCTCGACACTTTTACAGCTTTCTTCTAAATATAAGGATATTTATCAATTTTGGTTGTTGGTAACATTAGTTATTTAAAAAGATTTTACATAATTCGGTATAAAGGTTTAACCACCATAAAGTTCTCATGACAGATATGTAGGTTTAGCATCGGTATTTTAAGCCCAGTGACTTTGTTGCTCTAGGTTTAGCCACCATGATGCATGACCGCGTATGAAAAGTCAAAATCGAATGAATCCATCAGTTAGATAATAAAAAAATATTAGATTACCTAGGTATTTTTTGAAAATTTTCAAAATGATAATACTCTTTGTAGATAAAGTGTATAAAAGTATAGAAATTGTGACCTCATACGACATTTCAAATTAATGTATCGCCGTGAATTATTTTTAAATTAATCTGAATGACGGACATGAAAAAAAAGACATCAGAGACTATAGTTCTCCAAACATCTGTCAAGGACTTCTGAGGGAGACAGCGTGTACGCAGTCACACTACCAAAGTTACGCGTCTCAGTTATCCAGTTTTTTCTGGGCTAGTTAGGTAAGTATGAGAGCTTGTCCATAAAAAGTTAATTCGCTGCGCATCTCTCTGCCGTTTTATGCGCCCCCGTTGCGTCCAGAAAAGCGTAAAAATACGCGGTATTCCGTATCAAAATTTTTGCGCTCCATTTCCTTTGACCCAATGCACTCGGTCTAAAAACGCGCGATGCAGGTGGACGCGATGTATTGGCGCCTAGCACCTCGCTAACGCGAACCTATTCGCGGCGAATTCGCCCCTTCTGGATAAGGTCTAAGTTAACTACGGGTGCTGCCTATAGTCATGTAACAGCGGATAATCTTAACACTAGAAAAACGGGTATAACAGCACAACATTACCTATCGAGCAAACGAAAACCAACTGTAAGTACTAAACTCTAGTTATAACATCATAATAGCAGGTACAAAAAAAGTGTCTCCATTCCTAATAATGAATGTTTTTACGATAATTTCTCCGCCATTCAATCCTAAACCATTGCTCTAATTCTGATTAAACTTTGGTGGAGTCTTCTGAGGAAGCGGAAGAGGTGTTAAAGCCAACCATTTACACAAATGAATAAAAGGAAGAAAACGTACCACAATAAACAGAACAAAAAAGTACCTACACAGTTATTAGTTTTTACCTGACTACGGAAAAGCCAAATAGGAAGGGTAATTACTTCACGTGGCATTGCAACGCAGTACAGTAAATCCATAATAGCACTGGCCATAATAGCCATTGTTCTACTCGAGGAAAAAAAGAGAAAATAATGACATCAGACGCTTTTGATAAAAGAAAAGTCAAGGGAGAATACTGGTTAATATTTAGGCAATTAGTTGATGACGAATAATTAATTTACTTAAATAATTATTTAAAAAGATGAAAAAAAAAATCTATAGTTATAGACATTATTCTTTTTTTATTTGGAAAAAATGTTGTGTCTGTTCTTCCCAGTTTTCAGGACTCGTTGGCATAGGCATTGCACTAGAACTGGCCGACTGCGGAGAAGAATTGAAGACGTATGAAGTTGAGTTAGTAGCGGATAATTGTTGTAATTCCATTGCCGAAACCAGAGAAAATATCTTATTTTTGGCCAAAGCTTGTTCATAAAGAGGAAACTTTTTAACTGTATCGGATATGTTCAAAAAGAAGCGATCTAACTCGTCGTGTCCCCGAAGTGGATCAAGCTTGTTTTGATCTAGTAATTTTGCTATTAATAGAGCGGATGGCTCCAATTCCACTGCTTTTCTCTTTAATGCTTTTGGCTTGGTATATTCTTTTTGTAGGTCGATTATATTACGAGATACTTCGTCTGACATTCCAGTACTGTTAACATCATTAACATTACCCGCAGTGACGTCTACCTCAATGTAAGTGTTGGGCTTTTCCGAACCGCTGTATTCTATTGCATGATTTTCATCTGCATTCTCAGAAAGTTCATCATCGCTTGTAATTTCGATGGAATCTTGAGTTTTTCTTTCTATGAAAAAGGGAGCTACAAACGCCATTTCTTTTTCATATTTCCATTGTTTCATGTTTTTGGCTGCTGGTCCGCTTTTTCCTTTTTTTTTATTTAATGCCCTCCGGTATGCGTCTCGAAGGCATTGCCATCTTTGTTTGCAAGCAACAGCTGTAAAATAAGGTTTTAACTTATTAATGGCATTTAATATTACATTGGTATAGTATGTATGCTAGTGGTAAAAACTAAGTATTCTAAATATATAGACCGTTTTACAAATCTCGCTGTCTATTTTACAATATTTCTCCGAATGTTAGTAATATAAGTACCAAAATAGGAACCAACAAACCTGCTATGAAAAGTCTTAGCATTTTGGGTTTTTTATTTTTATAAACATAATTTGTTTTCGAATTTTTTATCTACTGACCACCTACTACTACGACTACCCCCTCGAGATTTTTTGGATTTTTTTTTTAGGTTTTAAAATATGGTACAAAAAGTAGGAGCTATTTTATTTTTAAATTTCGGTTTTCGGCCAGCGTCTCTTACACAATTGAGGCGAATCTAACGACACCCCTCAAGCTAAAATACGTCAAGTTGAGGCTGCAGAGTATGTCAAAGAAATTTAATATACATACCTACCTACATACATGACCAAGAAAACAAATAAAATCGTAAAATATGTGTCAAGACAGAGCGCGCCGTTTTATTAAAACTACCTCAGATCTTAATATTACCCTAATAATATCGGAACCATCGATATATTCGCATAATAAACGTTTGTCGTAGCACGGAAAATCACATAAATCAGTACATAAATGAGCGTAGTATTTACAGCAAAAAAATCGCTCGGCACAGAGCGTAAGGATTTTTTTACGGGCAATGGGCGCATTCTTTGCTTGTCTAAGTTTCCTTTAAGGTGTGAACTGTGTGAAGTAGCGACAAATAGACAAAATTATGTATGAACATGTTAAAAATTAATTTGCTTTCAGTTTTCGGGGATTAGTTTTTTAATGGGTAGGTACATCAGCCACAGGTCCGGGTCAATTGCAGACTTATTAAAGTTTGCAAAGCTATAATTTGTCCAAGTAAAAAAACTGTAAAGTAGTAGACGCCTACCTAATAAAAAAAATCTTTCAATTTTTTTTTAATATTCTGTACCTACTACTTAAGTAATAGGTACTATAATATCCTTGATTATAAGTACTTAGGTTTAATAAATAAGAACATACCTGATTGTTTTAAGTGTTCCCCAATTTCCCTCCACACAATATCCTTCTTTATATTATCCATATACTTCGGGTGTTTCAAATTATATAGAAATTCGTATTGCCGGACTAAATCAATTAGTTTTTCATCATCCATTTTCACACAAAATGCAAAATCGTCCTGTTGAACTAACGAAACGATATTAAACTGAACTGGCTTTAGATAGAACAGTCATCATACGCGGTTATAACCCGTATGCTCCGTTTCGTTTCGCCGTCTGCGCGCAGCGGTTTGGCAACGTCGCGTTGCGTGCCATGCACGAAGCGTAGCGAGTTAGCGACACAGGGGGTCTCACTCACTCCACCAGTTTAGGTACGATCGGCCGGCGCGCCTCGCCTCCCGGGCAGGCGTTTGTTTGGCACTGGCAGTTGCCGCTCGGCTTGCACGCTAGCCGCGTCGCGCATATTTACTCAATAATACAAAAGTCATTGAACGATGTCTTCTAAAAAATCTTATAATCCGTATAAAAGATACTGTTGTGTTTACGGGTGTCTAAATAAAAGGAAGAATACTGACACGGAATTATCATTTTTTAAAATTCCGGAAGATGTTGAAAGGTAAAGCTATTTTGTGGTGTTTATTTTATCACAATACTCTGTGTCTGTGACTGACGCGTTGATTTAAAATTTTAACGCTAGGCAATAAGGTCTGTATTTCAACGTTACGTAGTTTATAGCCGGCGTTAAGTCGGTTAGGTCTGCGCAAACGAATATTGCCGACGTTACCTATAAACGTGGTACTACTATAATATAATAGGTACCCATACGGATATTTTACCCATTTTAGCAAAAAAAATAGGATAAACAAAGGCGCCAAAAGGTTTTGTTTATGTCTCGTTTACAATATTGTTAAATACAGTATCCTTGCAAAATGGCGACCTAAGCCACCAGCTGACAAATTTATAGACAGTGTTGCCAACCCATACCAAATTATTCCCCAAAAATTTTTAAAAATTCCCCCAATCATCGATTCTCATATAGTTTTCTTTCTTGTATTTACTTACACTCTCGTACCATTGTGGTATGACTAAATCAATACAATATAAATGTATATAAAAAGTAATAAAAGAAACGCCCTTACGCGCCATGTTGTTTTAAACATTTTTCAATCTTATTTTTTTTTGCTAAAATGGATAAAATATACTTTTGTTACACTTGCGTATGACTTTATGAGTACGCGGTTAATAAGTAGGTATATTATGGATATTATAGTTCAAGAGTTACATCACCATTTCCTTAAATATTTATTTATTTATTCAATAACAATTTACATTGTGTCTGAATGTGATACATAGAAAAAAAACTAATAAGCAATAGTTAGGTGAGAAGAAGGATACTTAATCCACAGGGGTGACTTGTTATAGTTATTTCTGAAACGTGTTAGTCTACGGTACAATGTAGACTTTGTGTCACAGTGGTGTCTGTAATAGTTGAGAAGTTTTATATTTGGAGGGATTTCAAAATTTTCGAAAGTGTGTCATTTGTAATATTAAATCGTTCAACTAGTTAAAATATATTCTAAGATTATAAGATCAAGATTGAAAGATTGTAAAATAGTGCTAACTTGTTAACAACAAAGTATCAGGGGATTTTTCTCATGAGTACTAGATGATTTAAAAGCTTGTATGATACTTTTTTTAATAAAACCTTATTTTTTCCTTTTAATATACACCAAGAGACTATTTTATCGTATTTTAAACTGACATTATATTTTATTTCAGAAGGAAAGAATGGCTTACAGTAATTGATAGAAAAGATTTGCTTGACGAAGAAAAGTTAAACAAGGCCAAAAATAACTTTGTTTGTTGTGCACATTTTGACGAATCGGCAATCATAATTTCTACCTCTAAGCGGCTTAAAAATGACGCAGTTCCCACAAAGTTATTACCTCATGAGTCTCACAAAAATGTGCAATCAGACCCAAGTGGCATAATAATAAAACATGAAACTACATCCACTCAAGCTCTTCCACGGACATCCAAGGACCTTTCATCTCATTTATCAAAGAAAGATTATGTCGTAGTATCCACTAGTCACACCCAAACAAATACCCAAGAACAAAAGCAAACATTGCCGTACGAAGTAGAAATCGATTTTGAGATTGCCAAACCCAATATAGAAAAATCATTAAATGAGTTGAAACACAAATCAACAGTTCCATCCGAACGAACCTCACTGTGCCGAACACAATCAGGTATTTCTACCTCAACTCAAACAGATTTAAATGAATCTGCAAATAAAATTACACAAACAACATTAGCCTTATCTGATAAATCCCCACGTACAATAAAACTGAAAAAAGAACTTGCGATTGTAGAACGTCAACGAAGGCGGTTAGAGCAGAAAGTTTTAAAAATTGAGAAAGAATTAGAAGCAAAGCAAACATCTTTGCTCTATAATCCACAAGACGAAGCAGCTCAAAAGTTTATGAAATTGTTTGAGTGGCAAAACCAAATAAAAAACAAATTCACAGGCAATCGCTACGATGCTGAGTACAAAATCTTTGCTTTGAATTTATACTATGCCAATCCAGACGCATATCGTTGCCTTCAAACTGTTCTGAAGCTTCCCAGTAAAAGTACATTAACTAGATTAAAATTGAAAATCCCTCCTAAATTTGACGACCGTATTCTAAACAGCATATCCTTAAAAATTAAATCACTGCCTAACAGCGCAAAATATTGCACAATTTGTGTAGATAAGATGGTACTCAAGCGGAACTTGTGTTATGATATAAAAAAAGACGAAGTGTTCGGATTCCATAATATAAACGGTATTATATCTCCAGAAACAGCAAGCAATGCTTATGTTATAATGCTGCAAGGGATATATTGTAACTGGAAGCAGCCTATAACCTACGCTTTTCTAGGAAGTACCAAAGATCATAGTAAGATGGACTCATGGATAAATGAAGTTATACTAAAACTTTTTGGTGTGGGTATAGAAGTGAAAGCCATTATATCACATCAAGGTTCAAATTTTGACAAATATGCGAAAGTGATTAAAAAAGTGACCGTCGATAAGCCATACTTCTTTGTTGAACAGCACAAAATCTTCTATATTTTCGATGTGCCACAGTTATTGAAATGTGTGCGTAATAGGTTGCTATCGAGCGATTTCCATTACAAAAACGACAAAATATCGTGGGATCACATTAGAACGCTGTATGAACACCAAAAAGCTAAAAACTTAAGATTAATACCTAAATTAACAAGAGCTCATGTAGAACCAAACGACTTGCAAAGGATGAGAGTGAAATATGCTGCTCAGATATTTAGCAACACAGTATCCGCTGCGCTTGAGACCTATATTGATTTTGGTGTAATCTCTGAGGAAGCTAGAGGAACAGCACAATTTATTAAAATAATGAATGACTTATTTGATGTGCTGAATTCTTCGAAACTAAAATCTGACAAAAAATATCTGAGTGCTTTTAAAATGTCTACAGAACAGAAATTAATTCTACATCACGCTCAACACTTGTTTGCAACTACTACATCCAAAAATCATATTAAACATGAAGATTACACTAATCAGATAAAGACATTCATTAATTTCCAAATAACAATTCAATCAGTATTACAACTGTTTGAAGACTTAGAGTCGCAAGGATTTAAATATCTATTAACAAGACGACTAAACCAAGATAGTTTAAAGCTATTTTTTGGATCTATTAGACAACAAGGTTCATGCTCTGAGCCTACACCTATTCAATTTACTCGAGCATTTTCAAAATTGTTCTATGTCAATATGCTGAAAAAATTTGATCAAACTAAGTGTGAGTCTGACATTTATGAAATGCTCACTAAGGCTGAGAATATAATTAACAAAGAAAGTTTAAATCCATCTGAACAAGTAAGACCTTCGCTAGTAGCGTTAAGAGGTAAAATTAATTATCAAATAGATCTACCTGAAGAAAATGCACTGACATACGTAACAGCTTTTTTACTTTATCAATGTTATAAAAAACATCCAAGTTGCAGAGAAATGTCTGAAATGTTCGACTCTTCACTAAATTTGGACCATACAAGTTTGACTTACTACAAAGCTTTAAATAAGAGTAAATCTTTTTACGGAAACCTTAAGATGCCTTCTCTAGAAATGATAGAGTATGTTAAAAAATTAGACACAGTATTTATAAACAATTTTGAGCACCATTTACACGGAAATCCTGGAAGTGAAATATTTAAATTACTACAAGAAATTAAATTACCTACATTGCCATGTCCGTGTTTCCCTGTGGACTACTTATTAAAGTTGTTTGTACGGCTTCGTATATTTTCGACCCTTCAATTTAATAATCGAAATTTTAAATCGGGAAATATGTCGATCCAACAATTCTTAAAAATAAAACAATTGTAACATTATTTTGTAATAAAAAGACAAATATTTAATATTATATATTTTATTTATTACATATTACCTATTTCTTTACTTAGCTGTGTTTTTATTTTATTCGAAATATTTATTACTCACCATCCTGTACCGTAAGATTAACATAAATTGGCTGCTTATGTAAATAATGGTAATACTTTTGCCCATTAAATAGGTAAAACTATTAAATGATAATAGTTTATTTTGCATAAGCCAAAAGACAAAGCCGAAATCATCAGTTGGTAGTGTTGGTACCTAATTTATCGTAGTTGGTAAGTAAGATTTTTTCCAGCTGTAACAAAATTACATTAGGAGGACTATTTAAGGATAACGGCTCCTGGACTAGTTGTTTGATGTGTGCGGCGGTTTTTTTGTTCGCTTCGCGTAGTATATTCGTTCTGTGGCCGCTTCGTATCTATCCTAGAACAGTAAACTTCAGTTTCGTCTTTTATACAAACTTAAGTGTATAAATGAATAATTAAACATCCAGCCATTGTAAAGTACTTAGGTTTCTGATCTATTGCGGTATTTATGGATATTTATAATACAAAATGTACATACAAATAAATAAAAATAACAAACGACAGACATGTTTTATTTTCAATTGACATACCTACTAGGTAATGCTAATTACGAATACCTACAAACTTTCACATTTTTATTACAAATGTGATTGAAGCGTGCAATAAAATTTCAAGATTTTAATTTCATCAAAATCGAGTAAGAGACAAAAACAAACTTCTCGGCAAAGTATGAAAATTATCAAACTTTGTTTTATGTGGACTACATTTCTCCCCATTTTAATGGGAGTTTGTCAGATAGTGGTATCATTAAACATGTCCGTAAGGATTGAGGAGCCACTTTTCGTATCTTAATGAAGTTAATATACTTATTTAGTAGTAAGTTTAAAAATATTGAAGGATCAATCCTCGAATTTGTAGTATAATAGTTCAATAGTTATATGAACATAAAGGTGGCTCCTCAATACAAATGTTTGGATTGAGCAGCCACGTCAGAACTAGGAACATCATGGATTAATACTTATTGTAATTTGGTATGATTTTGTAGTATTTAAGATTAGTTAATGGACAAAATCTGAGCTCTGTAGTACTAAAATTTAAAAAGTTATACATTATTTGTGGCTCCTCAGAGCATACATAAATGTCTTGATATGACTCGTCATTTTTCCAAGAAGCAGTAGTTTAGTTAAAGCGCTATTTTATCATCATTTAATAGTAAGTTTATTAGATTTGTAGGACAAGACACAGTTATAAAAAATTAAAAAATTGGGATTTATGGAACATTTTAACTGGCTCCTCAATTGAGATGCTTCGGTAAATAGATTTGCCTCTAATCTCCTTATACTTGTGACGAAATTAAGAACAAAAAACATATTATTTAGTATAAATTCATACTAATTTTACGTAAAATCCTGCCATAAAAAAAAGTATATATCTAAGAAGTTATCAACTATCCTTTTATTTCCTAACAAATTCTTTTTAGGGTTTCTATGAATCTAAGTAATTATTACGGACATCTATTTACATATTTTATTTTACTTATTTGACCTTTTATATATATATCTATACTAATATTATAAAGCTGAAGAGTTTGTTTGTTTGTTTGTTTGTTTGAACGCGCTAATCTCAGGAACTACTGGTCCGATTTGAAAAATTCTTTCAGTGTTGGATAGCTCATTTATTGAGGAAGGCTATAGGCTATATAACATCACGCTACGACCAATAGGAGCGGAGCATAAATGAAAAATGTCTCAAAAATAAAAAACGTTAAAACTAAAACACGCGGACAAAGTCGCGGGGGACAGCTAGTATTATATAAAAGGTCAAATAATGGTCAATATAATTTGCTTACGATCGGTACAACGGGCTACTAGCGATACGCGCCTTCTATGCTTGCTTATTTATACTAGACTCAACCACTTCTTAACATACGATTGATCCGATTGATATGAAATTTTGCATGCATAAATAAGGACATATACTTATGTAGGCACATAAGTTCGATGACAATATAATTATTATTATGGTACTTACCTATACCACAGATTACTAAATAGTTACTTCGTAACTTATACGCTAGTCTTATGATGGAGCCAGAAAGTGTCTCCACAAGTATTTATAGCCTAGTAGATATAATTTAAAAGCTTGTGTTAAAAAAAGAATACATTATTTATAATAAAAATCGATTTCCACATGTATGGCGGAGAATTACGTGCGAAAAAAGAACATTGTTTGTAAATTGTCAGGAAATGTTTGTATGAATGAACGAAAAATTCGAGCAAAATGTCGAAAATTATAAGAACTCGGACTGTCGGGTCATCTATTTTCTATTCTAATATTATAAAGAGGAAAGATTTGATTGTTTGTTTGTTTGCATTGAATAGGCTCCGAAACTACTGAACCGAATTGTTTTTTTTTTTACTGTTGGGAAGCTACACTGTCTTCGGGTGACAAAGGCTGTAGGTATTATATATTTAAAAAAAACTTTTAAAGAATACCAAAAATAAATAAAAATATTACCAAAAAAAAAGTTCATTAAAATAATATCTAATATTCAAATTTTCTTTTTTTAGTGACCTGACGCAAATAAAAGGGTTTATGTGTGTGTATTATAATTGTTAATTTTGAAAATTTTGTAAACTAGTATTTAATAAATCTATTTGCCTAACACGTTTCATGATAGGGTCATAACATAAAACGCTTTAGTGTGTAAACTTCTTTATACAGGGGCGTAGCTACCGGAGGGCTAGCCGGGGCTGTGCCCCGGGGCCCCCAAGCCCGGGGGGCCCTCGGACTCTGACTTACATCGTTTGTAAGTCAGAGTCCGAGGGCCCCTTTTGTTTTTTGGGAATCATATATTATCGAGACTTAACTAGTTTAAGATGATTGTAAGTATATCTCTCATTCCATTACTACGTTCATAGACAAACATAACACTAAGTTTGTGATCCAAGTTGTAGAAGATTTTGATTTTAAGGAAAACCTTATTAATAGATATATGTATTTGAATGAGTATTTTGTTGTTTTTCATATTGTGTGTTTCTTTTATAAGACAATAAGGTTAAAAATAGGTTTTACAGTCTGATGAAAACGCTAAGACGTGATTTTGTGTCGGAGCTGGGTACATGATAAGACAAGTTAGGAAAAATCCACATAATTCATAACAATCCTACTACACTTGGATAGTATTCGTACGAATGTTTGACGGAAACGGAAGCTTTTGTCTCGTTTTTACTTTCTAGTGAGCAAATAGGCAAATTCGCAAAGCTTCGAGCCGCATACATGTGTAGTCGGAGCATTATAGGTAGCATAGGTTTGCCACTGTAATATTATCTATCAGTATTGTAAATCGACCCTATTTTTGAAATATAGTCGCGTGGTACGTATAGGCGTGTGGACTGGGTATGAAAAGGACATATCCATTTTGTCCACCAAATACTTAAAAAAGCAAATATAACTCGTATTTTTTCTTTTATGAAATCAATAAAAAATTAAAAAGTTAAAACGCTTTAAATTGAGGGCTTGTAACGTCACGTCTTGGTAAAAATTGTAGCTAGAAGTGACGTCACGCGACATTTCCTTTTACTGTATCTTCCTCATTATTTGTTTAAGTAAAAAGGAACAAATACGTGTTTAATATTTTTTAATAGTATATGTGACGAGTAAATTAAAAAAAAATGTCCACATACTTCGAGTTTCTATCTAGTTTAGTGAATGTATTTTGTGTTTGTATTTTTTTTATTTAAACATACACAAAATACGTTGTGAATTAAATAGATAGTGTTCAATAAAAATGCATGTTCTTTTTTTATCAGTAGAATTAATTTGAAAACCATGCTTATTATATGGGTAATTTAGGACTAAATAACAAATCATTTTGATAAATTTGCGACCGAAAAATATTTGCGCTTCGACTGAGACGTACGATGTACGAAAATCCACATTAAATATAAAGCTTAATTCAAAACTTTTAATTGTAGTAGTACAGCAAAAAATATTCTACAATTGCAATATTAATAAGATTTTTTGATTAAAATAAGTAGTTGTATTTATTTTGTTTAAAAAACAAACACCGTCTGTTCGTCACGGGGCTCGGCATATTCGCGACTGGTTGCATGCCGAGCGCATGTTGAGATACGAGGCCCGTAGGTAGCTCGCGCTTCGTCCGTTTATATATCTAAGATTAGGCCCAAACATACTCTCTCCTGCCATCTGCTTCTCCAAGAAGCATTCGAGTTAGCTACCAGTAGCAATACAAAACACAACCGCCGTATATTACGTCCTCGCCGGCGAGGCACGTCGGTATAAATAATTGTAACGTAAATGTTACCCCAAGTCACTAGATCAAGCTGGCCCGAGCCGGCCAAACTAGCAATAAAAATATGTCCTTAAATAATAAAAACTTAGATCCAGCCCTCCCTTGCTATTTTTACCTTATTAAGATTGTTAGCAACGCACAAGTCGAGGTCTGCCCTAAGTGAACTTTGTAACGTAGTTAGTTTTTCTATTGCTCTAGCTGGAGGCCCTTAAGGTTCTCCCGAAAAGTCCAGTGAAGCAGTCAAAGCCTGCGCTCAGGCTAACTGCGTTAATCTCTTCCAGAAAAAATGTTTATATGAAGTTACAATACTGATAAATAACATTACCGTGCTAATTAAGGGTCGAGGGGAATCTGGGACCGGGACCGCGGTCCCAGATTCCCATTTTGAATTTAATATTTATTTTTGAGTGGTAAGTTGGGACCGCAAAAAAACAACGAACGCAAAAGAAATTTCTGTATCGAGTAAGTACAGTCAGCTCAAAATTTTTGAGAACAATAATTTAAGTAAAAGATACATTATACATTATGATACAGTTATGAAGGTTATTATTGTTAGTTTAGAAATCAATATCCTTAAATAATAACATTAAAGCTATAAACGAATAACTTGTACCTTCTCAATAAAATATATTTTTAGTGACTGCTACAATAACGGGGTTTTTTTTGCTCAATAACTTCTATCATTCAGGGTAGACAAGTATGGGGAAGGTTAGGTAGGAAAACTCTCTTGATTGCAAAAATAATTTGGAATCGGTCAACAATACATAAAGATAAATCAGTAAACATACATAATAAATTATACAGTCAAAAATAGAACATACGCTTTTTTTTAAGTCGGTTATAATCAAATAAACTTGTTGTGTACTGTACATTTACTCGAATACTACTTTGTTTTTTTTGCGGTCCCAACTTACCACTCAAAAATAAATATTAAATTCAAAAGGGGAATCTGGGACCGCGGTCCCGGTCCCAGATTCCCCTCGACCCCTAATTAAATGCCCTCTGTCGATCGATATACATTGCATTCGGTACACAACGAATATAAATAGTTTACTTGGGGCCCTAATTTCATATTTGCCCCAGGGCCTTTGGTTACCTAGCTACGCCACTGTCTTTATAGATACTTATTGTGTTCTTTATCGTTTATTTACTCAATACTATTTTTCCATGAATTTAATATTACTTTACTACCTATTAAATAAATATTTAAAAGATAAAGTTGTATGTTTAGAACTTTAGAATTTGAAATGACTATCGTAATAATATATTATAGGTACTAACATGAAAACTTTTATTCAAATAATAAGTAATGACACTTATTCAAAAAAATGCAATAATTTTTAAATTATTATTCGAAGTCATACTTATAATTGGGTTTAGTTCGTTAAAGGCTTAGGCGACTCAGCATACAGCCTATTCATAACCTCATTTCTTTTTTTTTTTTATCTTCTCTCCCATTTGTGATGAGAGTCTTTTGGACCTCATTTCTTCGCCTCAAGGGCCATATAATATCGTAAATAATGCAACTCGTTAGTGGTCAGTAACAATTCCAAATCTCTTAATTGTGCCTTACAGTTAAATAAATAAAATCAAATTAAGGATTTATAGTTGGTCATATTGTATTAAGGGGCAGTTTAAAATGATTTTAAATATTATTAAAATGAGTTTTATCTAAATTTAGGTACTTACTATATATATAAATTTATTAATTAACATGTTATTTTATAAATTTCTATATATAGTAAGTAGGTACCTAAATTTAGATCAAAATCATTTTTATCTAAATTTAGTTTTATTTAATTAAATAACATGTTATTTAATATTTAATATAAAAACATGTTATTAAATATATTATCAATTTCTATATATAGTAGTACCAAAACTTAGATAAAACCCATTTTAATCTTATTATTATTTTTTAATTAACATGTTATTCAATCTATACTAATATTATAAAGCTGAAGAGTTTGTTTGTTTGTTTGTTTGAACGCGCTAATTTCAGGAACTACTGATTCGAATTGAAAAATTCTTTTTGTATTGGATAGTCCGTTTATTGAGGAAGGCTATAGGCTATATAACATCACGCTACAACCAATAGGAGCGGAGCATAAATGAAAAATGATGCAAAAATGAAAAACCGTTGAAACTAAAACACGCGAACAAAGTCGCGGGGGACAGCTAGTAATATAATATGTTGGGGCCACTCACCTACGGCCATCTGATCCCAAACTAGGCAGAGCCTGTACTATGGCAACCAGACAACTGATAAACATACTTATATATTTCTAAATACATACATATTATAGATAAATTACACCAGATGACACAGAACAAATGATCATACTCATCACACAAAGATTTGTCCTGGGTGGGAATCGAACCCACGACCTCTGGTTTAGCAGTCAGGGCCACTAACCACTAGACCAACCGGCTAGTCATGAATCATGAATTTTAAATTTTAATGTTACTGAATCATGAATGACTCTCTTCGTTCTTCAATTTAATACAAAATATTTTTTTATTTTTCAAAGATCATCCTCTTAATTATTAATTACATCAAGCATATTTTATAAAAAAAAAAATTAAAAAATAATACCTAGTGCTAAATTAAAAGCTTAACATAATTTAAAGTTAGAACAACGTTAATAAAGTTTTCCCTTAATTGGTTAAAATGAGCGATAAATGACAGATAAATATATTTTTGTGTGTTATATCAAATATTCAAATCGTTTAAAATACTTTTAACATTTTTATCGTAAATGTAAATTAAATGGGATATACATTGCAATAATATCAACACCCACAGAGTTTACTTATTTATAATACTTTATAGATATTGTCGCGATAAAATTTTAATGAAATTATACCATAAATTGAGAGCTATCTCTGTGGTACCTAAGTAAAGGTCAATAGACGAGCCCGTTGGTCTAGTGGTTAGTGACGCTGACTGCTAAACTAGAGGTCGTGGGTTCGATTTCCACTCAGGACAAATCTTTGTGTGATGAGCACTATCATTTGTTCTGTGTCTGGGTGTAATTTATCTAGAATATGTATGTATTTAGAAATATATAAGTATGTTTATCAGTTGTTTAGTTGCCATAATACAGGCTCTGCCTAGTGTGGGATCAGATGGCCGTGTGTGAGCTGTCCCAAGATATTTTTTTTTTATTTATTTTTTAAGTCTTTATTTATTACTGAGGGTTTAATATGAATTATGCCACCCTCATCGTGGCCACATTTATACAATTTTAAACATAAATAACAGTGCTTAAATTAACTTAACCTATTTAAACTATTTCTACGTCTAAGGCTTGACATGACACCCTTATAAAGTAACCTGGCAACCTCAGATCTTGGAGTTGCCAGGATACTATTTAGTTCTCCTGTCTGGAGACTTGGTGTTAACATAAAGTTATGTCTCTCAGACTCGTTTCGGACACACTCCATAACTAGATGATATAAATCTTCAATAACATTACAATGTGTGCAATTAGGAGAACTAACCTTACCCATTAAAAACGCGAAATTATTGAGAGCGAGATGTCCGGAGCGAAGTTGGAGAGCTGTTGTTATGGTCCGCCTGGACATGTCGGCATTGTCGAACCAGGCACGTTTCAGGATCGATGTTTGGATGGTGGAATACCGTCCCAAGATATTATTATCTTGTATCTCTTATTTTTCACGGGTTATTATTAATAGCACGAGGGTAGAGCTTGTTTGTTTATGGAGTTGTGTTCAATAGGGGAACCAATTGGTTCAAATGGGAGGTAAACAAAAAGGATTTGATATTTGATATTAGACCTTCTTACTTGATGGGGAACTTTTTAACTTTAATGGAACATTAGTAACATTAGGTCAACTGTGGCTTTTATTGAGGCATGATGGTTCAATGTTTGTTTTAGTTATTGCGCAATAATGCATACGAAGCGAATATGTACTTACTTATAATTCAATACAAAGTAGCAACTTGACTCGAACCCGCGACTAGGTACTGGTTAATTGGTGAAGCGATCGGTGCGCCTAACCATATTCGCAGGTTCGATTCCTGCCTGAGCTTTTAATTTTTTATTTTTTCTACGTCTTTGTTTCTTTTTTATTATTTTTAATTTTGCTCCGATTTGCGTTCGCAATATTGAAGATTCAAAGCCGATATTTAGTTATTCAAAGCCGAAATTTTCGATAGTCTTTACGGAGAAAAACAGAGGTGATACATACATACACACACATACATTTACATTCACAGTTCACACATACACTTTTGCTAAACAATGTGCACTGCTTGCCACACAAATAATAATGAGAAAAAGTTTTGTAACATTACTAACATCTTAAATTAAGTATTAAAATTAAAGTAATTATTAAACATAACCTAAAATAAAATGTATAAGTATTTTTTAAATGTCTCTGTATTCTAATTTTAAATCTATTCAACTACTCCTTAATCCCCATATTACTCGACTTCCCAATAATGATCGAGTAGCATCACATCTCTATTAAACCACATTACAAGCTGGGAGCATTTTTAAAATTCGAATTCATTAATTTCTTTATTCAACCAGTATCGATAATGCAGGTGTTTGAAGAATCGATCGAATGGACTTAATTAAGGTAGTATGTGTGTTACTTGTGCCCGTTAATTTTACGGTTCCGTAGCCAAATGGGAAAACACGGAACCCTTATGGATTCGTCATGTCTGTCTGTCTGTCCGTCCGTATGTCACAGCCATTTTTTCCGAAACTATAAGAACTATACTGTTGAAACTTGTTAAGTAGATACATCTATTCTGTGAAACGCATTAAGAGTTTTACACAAAAATAGAAAAAAAAGGGTTCCCCATACTTTGAACAGAACCTCAAAATTTTTTTTCATCATACCCGTACGGGTATCTACCTATGGATAGGTCTTCAAAAACAATATTGATATATCTAATATATATATTTTTTTAAACTGAATAGTTAGCGCGAGAGACACTATCAAAGTGGTAAAATGTGTCCCCCCCCCTGCAACTTTTAAAATAAGACAATGATAAAACTAAAAAAAATATATGATGTACATGACCATACAAACTTCGACTGAAAATTGGTTTGAACGAGATCTAGTGAGTAGTTTTATTTTAATTCGTCAAAATCGTAAACCGCCATTTACCTTTTTTTCAATGAACTCAACTCTTCATGGGCGACTCGCGCCTGGCCGCTTTTATTTTAATGTCGTATTAATATGGATTAGGTACGTGTTACAAAATTATTATAAAAATAATTGAGTTACTTGATTGCTTCATTTGATTATGATTTTATAATGGCGATCTTATTTTAATAGGATTATGGTTCGTTTATGGAGTGTGGGTTGGATTGCTCAATCAAGTTTACAATAAGAAGTGCGTGGTTTAAATACTGGCTGAGATCGATACAATTTGTTTTTATTATATTGTCCAAAAGGGTTTATTTGGTCAATCATAGTAGCATTCTGCAATCTCTACTTCAGTTCTCTAAAATGATTTCTGTTTTTGTTTCTCTTTTTAATCTTTATTTTACTGTCAAAAGTGTAAGGAAAGTTTGATGAACCCATTTGAACCTTAATTGAATAATATTATAATTGAATTGCTGTAGTTAAAAATAGTTTTATTCGCTAAATAATAAAAAAAACACAAGTCTTGTTATATAAAATAATATTCACAATGATGTAGATCGATGTAGAGCACATAACACCTAAAATTTCTTATATAACTACTTATTAAAATCAAACAATTCAATTTTAAATTCACACTAAAAATCCTTACTAATTATAATATTATAAATACGAAAGTAACTCTGTCTGTCTATCTGTCTGTCTGTCGCGCTTTCACGCCAAAACTACTGAACCGATTGAAATGAAATTTGGTACACAGATAATCTAGAGCTTGAGAAAGGACATAGGCTACTTCTTGCCGCAGTAACCGACATGCACGGGCGGAGCCGCGGGAAACAGATTCAAAAGAAATCAAATTATTGAAATTGACAGATTTATGCTACGCTCTAATTAAAGCGTACTTAGTAGTTCTATTTCTGCTCCCGGCGTCACCCGTATATTAATACCATTATATTATGGAATGTTCGTTTGTTTTTCCTCCAAGCATTGCTAGATGACATCAATGACATCACAGACCATTATAAATATCAGTAATTGTTATGGAATAAATAAAAATAAATCATGCCAGCCTGTTAACATCAAATACCTGAATAAAGGGTATATACTTACGATAGGACGAAGGATATAATTAACCTTAATGAAAGCTACCAATGATAAAAAAAAAAACAAAAAAAAAAAACAAAAAAAAATATTCATCATTAACAAAATACTTTTAAAAATATAATTTGTTAATTTCCCGCTCTTTTTGCTCTCTATATTATTTTTCATTAACACATATATTATTTTAAAAACAAGTTAATAGGGTAGGTCCTAATAACAAAAAATCAAAATTTGTTTTTGTTTACTTTTCAAACTCGTGACCCTGACTTGCATGCTGTTGAGAATAATTTAGACTTCCTCGTAAATGACACTACATCAGCTGTCTAATCTTACTAACAGCACTTCTTTATGACTTCGACTAAATTAAAGGTGAAACATTTAATTGGCTGGATACGAGTTAGGTTGGGGACATTATAATATTATAAATACGAAAGTAACTCTGTCTGTCTATCTGTCTGTCTGTCGCGCTTTCACGCCAAAACTACTGAACCGATTGAAATGAAATTTGGTACACAGATAATCTAGAGCTTGAGAAAGGACATAGGCTACTTCTTGCCGCAGTAACCGACATGCACGGGCGGAGCCGCGGGAAACAGATTCAAAAGAAATCAAATTATTGAAATTGACAGATTTATGCTACGCTCTAATTAAAGCGTACTTAGTAGTTCTATTTCTGCTCCCGGCGTCACCCGTATATTAATACCATTATATTATGGAATGTTCGTTTGTTTTTCCTCCAAGCATTGCTAGATGACATCAATGACATCACAGACCATTATAAATATCAGTAATTGTTATGGAATAAATAAAAATAAATCATGCCAGCCTGTTAACATCAAATACCTGAATAAAGGGTATATACTTACGATAGGACGAAGGATATAATTAACCTTAATGAAAGCTACCAATGATAAAAAAAAAAACAAAAAAAAAAAACAAAAAAAAATATTCATCATTAACAAAATACTTTTAAAAATATAATTTGTTAATTTCCCGCTCTTTTTGCTCTCTATATTATTTTTCATTAACACATATATTATTTTAAAAACAAGTTAATAGGGTAGGTCCTAATAACAAAAAATCAAAATTTGTTTTTGTTTACTTTTCAAACTCGTGACCCTGACTTGCATGCTGTTGAGAATAATTTAGACTTCCTCGTAAATGACACTACATCAGCTGTCTAATCTTACTAACAGCACTTCTTTATGACTTCGACTAAATTAAAGGTGAAACATTTAATTGGCTGGATACGAGTTAGGTTGGGGACACACTGCGACATTTTTTATGTGTGGATGAATGCATGAGATCGTAAACACTTTTGATAAACTTGTACTTAGCCTGTTTATTTAAAAATATCTGTTTATTTGTGTGTGTCTATATCTATTTGTTTAAAAATATCTTATGAACTAATTCTGTAAGTAGTTTCAGGCAAATGAAAACTTTCTGTGTGTGGCGCTATGAAATAGTCACTTCACTTGTTCTACTTGTGTTATACTTGGGCCTTACAATCAAAAATCAAACTATCGACTCCTCGACCAAACAAACCAAAGCACAAACAACAGTGTTTTTCAAGTATTGTAATGTCATAATAACTGATAACAAGAAATATTTTAACGAACAATGATCATAATAGGAATATTATTGTGATATAATTCTTTCCCCTTGTTGTGTCATAGTTAAAATTAATAACGGCGGTCGCGTCGGGCGCATGCGCGAGCAATGACAGTTCCACTTCAGATTCCCGCCAAGACGGGCGCGTTTAGATACATGTCCAATTTAATGGATACGCGTTATTAAATATTTAATAATCGATTTAATTTTCTGTAAGTGATTTGAGTTATTGTTTTACGTTTTAATGAAAAAGTTTTATAATTTAATAGCTTGTAATTTATTAAAATAATTTAAAACTGAATAATAGTAAAGTGACTAAAAATATATGAGATAAATTTGGTTAAGAAGCTTTTGTTTAACTAAGTAGTTACTTAAACCTTAAACTTGAAAGTTGTTGACAAAACCGTAATTAATTCCTGGCCGCTACAATAAAGGCGGCAGACCGTAAATCCTATAATTTCAACGTCCGAATCACAAACAATAGAAAAAGAGCAAAAAATATAGCGTTTAGTCATTGTGCATCCGTTCTTTACCGCAGAGCCGCAGATAATTTATTGTCGAAAATCGAATGCTCTTTTCATAATTCAAAATCTCTTGATCCTGATTTTAAACGAACAAGAATTGTCTGACATTAATATTCAATAATTTTTAATCAAAGATAATCGCAGTAACTTTTATTTAATTATTTAAGTCATTATGTATATTTTATTAAAAAAGTCATTCTATATTCAGCTTGTAAAAAACTTGCTTTCAATAAATAGTCGGAAATACGTAGGTATCTCAGCTTACTGCCAATGATTAAAAGATATTAAAAAATAAAAAAGTGATATAATATTTTTTTTTTAATTTAGAACAATTTGACAGTAAAGACCGGTGAAAATGAAGTCCTTGCTCTACATAGTGTTGTACATACTCGTACAAAGCTCTGCGGACAGTGATGAACCGTTTAAAAGTGCATCAGTGACAGTTAAAACTCATGAAAACAAAACAGTTGTACTACCTTGTTATTTGAATGATACGGGTAAGTTAACAAAATATTCATAAGTACTAGAAAACATTATACCTAGTCTAGGCAGCTAATTGAGAATCTCCTCCTTTTTTTAAATTGGTTTAAACCTGAAAAGACAGTAAAAAAACAGACGTTAAAATTAGACAATGAAGAAACTACTAATTTGGTATAAAATAATGTACATACATTTTAACCAGAATAAAAATAAATAAATATTTGTCTATTACTTACACAAAAAACTCGGTCAGGAATAGAACTCGCATCCTACCTACCTAATGCTATAGCGTTTTATTCTGGCGATTATGGTCTTGATAAAAAAAAAACTGCAAAAGCCTTTAAATTATAACCAAGAATATTTTATTTATGCATGAAAATCGAATACAAGACAAAAATATTTTTAATATTAAAATTAAAATTTATTTAATTAAAATTACTTTACTTGGTAATATGTATGTTCTCTTTTTAAATAAGTATAGATAAACTTATTTATTATCATTTGATTTTTGTACATTTCTGTTTGATTTTGTTTTTTTTTTTAGTTTTTTTAAACATTTTAATATTCTCTCCCTATTGACAGCCTGAAAAAAAAATTGACATGAGCAATATGGCAGCCGTTACCTAATACATTTTTCTCTGTACCGTATATAGTTTTAAAATTATATTTGTTAGTTAAGTGTACAATAAAGAAATAAGTACAATACCATCACCTTTTTTATTGCGTTCTAAGTGCTTTGTTGTAATCTGATCAAAAGTCATCATAAACAATGACATGCACATATATATACGTATATTTGATATTGCCTGTCTATCGATCAGACTGACAGATGCATTGTGGGTACGTAGGGTGAATATTCAAACTATCGGTCAATAGATGTCTTTTACATTCTATACTATACTTACTAAAAAAATTAAGCTGAAGAGTTTGTTTGTTTGAACGCGCTAATATCTGGAACTACTGGTTCGATTGGAAAAATTCTTTCAGTGTTGGATAGCCCATTTATTGAGGAACGCTATAAGCTACGCTGCGACCAAAAGGAGCGGAGCATAAATTAAAAATGTTGCATAAATGAAAAACCCTTGAAACTAAAACACGCGGACAAAGTCGCGGGGGACAGCTAGTTACTTATTATAAAAGTAAGTTCTCCGCCGCGTCTGTCAGTGTGAACGCGATATATCAAAAACTATCGAACGGATTTTCAAATGGTTTTGACCAATAGATAAAGTGATTCAAGAAAAAGGTCGTTGTGTATTATAAGTGTAGCTATATTACCATATATGCTATCCCACTCTAACTAAAACATTATAGGTAATAGGGATGCGGACTACTTTTATTTAATCACACGTCACATAGATTAAAAAAAAAAAGTATTGGAAGCGTATTTTTTCTTTTTTTACATAAACTATGTGGAAGATACAGTGAGCGGAAATATATAATTGGGGATCGGACTGGGTATGAAAAAGAAGAAGATTGTTTACTCAAAAAGCTATTATTATATATTAGAAAACTATTTACTAAAAAATCTCTCGTATTTTTTCTTTTATCAAACCAATGAACAATTACAAAATTAAAGCGCTTTAAAGTTCCTGAGTTGGGGCTTGTGGGTAAAAATTGTAGCCACAAGTGACGTCGCGCGACATTTCCATTCACTGTATCTCCCTCATCATTTGCTTAATTAAAAAAAAGAAAAAATACGTGTCTAATATTTTTTCAATATCTGTGTGACGTGTAAATAAAAAAAAATATGTTTTATGTACCCGCGCGAAGCTAAGGCGGGTCCGCTGGACTGGATAATTTAAAATAAAGACAAGATTTATTTTTTGTTTTATTTTATCCTATAACTAAGTCATAATAATTAGTGTCAAGACACCTGCATACTATTAAATCATCATCATTAGCCCTTGAGTGTATTAAAGACACTTTTATGAATGCAGTATCTTGTGTCGTATATTTTTTTTTTTAATTTTTTTTATTTATTTTTTTTATAAATGTTACTATCAATGTGCGTGGAATGCACATTACTAGCAATCTTGTTAACCCCTCCAACTAAGCTAAATATGCTTGTAATGGGTGGGGATCGATAATATGATGGATAATGGGAAGAGTTATATTTTTGTGACATTACATCTACACCATATGAAATAATTGGTTATAGGTATAATCAGAGGAAAGGGGTTAGATTACAATGATGACTTAAAAATTAACATAACGCTCTAAACAGATGGACTGCATTCCAACTGCACTCGTGCACGCGAGCAGTTCCAACGACTGCACGCCAACTACTTACACAGCGACTGCATTCGGACTGCACGGTGGTTTTGCAGTCGTACTAACTGATTTCAAACTGCCAATTTGCAGTCGGATTGCAGTTATAATGCAGTCTTCAAAATGCAGCTAGTCATTCAGAAAAGTCACGCCACGCCCTACTAGATAACCCAATATACGTTCTAGATCCGCGTGGGTGTCCTTTATTAGAATCGAAACTTACAACAAAGTTTCATCAAAATCGAGTCAGTAGTTTAGCCGTGCAAGCGTTACAAACGGCCAGACAGAGTTTAATAGAAGATACCAAAGGTTAACAACCGGTGCTTTCACCCTACAAACCTTTTACTATGCTTTTACGTCTCATTAGCATATCAAAGTCGGGATATATTTATTAATTGTATTATCAAATTAAAGCAATTTAAACCTTAAACACTCAAAAATAAAGCTTCAATTACTATTCTTTTAAGTATATTGGTTATTTTAATTGGTGAATAAGAATAATATTTAGAAAACCCCTTTTCTACATTGTCTCGGGTCTGGGTGTTTGTGGTACCTTCGTTGTCTCTTAATTCCATAACACAAGTGCTTCAGCTACTTACTTTGGGTTTAGAGCAATGTATGTGATGGTGTCCACATTTAAATTTCATTTAATTCAAAGAATAATATGAGTTATTTATATATTGTAAGAAAGGAATGACTGATTAATTATTCCTACCAATATACTATTATAATTTTCGTGAGGAGTATTCATAATTATTTAAAACAAAACGGTTTACTCACGTAATATTCTCGGGATCGCCCGACTAGTTTCAGACTCAATAGGAGTCCCTAATCTTGAGCTGACGCGGCGGCGGTGGTGTCGCGAGTCGAACTGAGCGTTTAGTTTTAAATAATTATAACTAACTACTAAGTATCTGTCGAATTATTATGTTTATCAACGTATCTTTAGTTAATACATTGGCGAATGCTTTTTTTTTACGTGGTGAATGACTGATGCCTTCAACCCAACGCCGAGGGCACAACGTAGTGATGTGTCTGTGAATTTCACCGCCTATAAAAACCCCGGTCCCTTTTTCTGCCAGGCCGAAATGTGAGTTTGATCGCGCATGCTCTGCGCGACTCCGACAGACAGACAAAACTTTCCACAACTGAACTATGATCAACACTGAATTACCTACATCCCACGATAATCGTCAATCTAACAATCTTCCTAAATTATTTACACAAAAAATATAACACTTAAAATTATACCTCATAACTACGAGTACATTTGGACATATAATTTTGACTCCGAAAAGTAGAGCTATATTATTATACAAGTTACGATTATGTTATTATGAGTTTATGAATATAATAGGTACTTTTAAAGCTTGTGGCACACTGACATACAGTTTTGTTACTTACACAATGTGTTCAAAACATTTGTACTTGTTTGCCAAAAATACAATGATAACTAAGTAACTAGTACGTATTATTTTTCTATTCCTCTTAAAAATTAAATAGGAATGAAAAATATTAACCCATATTTTGAGAAACACGGGGAAGTCTTTGCCGAGCTGTGAGAAAAAAAAGGCAAAATTAAATAATGGTAATATTCATAGGAAAGCATAAGTGTATCTATTATGAACGTCAAGCTACGACCCTAAAAGACAGGTAAGACTGCGGGACACAGATCACACAGATAGTACAATGCGATTCAAATAACAATAGCAATGTCAATAACCTCTATCTGTCAAAATTCACTTGAAAAGTAGGGCTCGCAAGAAAACTCATTTGCTAACTAATAATTTATTATAGTCTTACATAAAATTTAAATAAAAACGTTAAATAGTAGGTAGTAAATTATCTAAATATTAAATTTAATTATTTAATGTCATAATTTGTTTTTTAAACGTCACAATATGGCGGAGAGTCGACCCTATTCTCATTTGAATTGCATTGAAAGTTATAACATTATAAAAACCAGCCAAGTCAGGATATATCCATTTAGTCCACCAGAAACAGAAAAAAAAGAAAACAAATCACGTTTTTTTTTTTTATCAAGTCAATAAAAAATTACGAAGTTAAAGCGCTTTAAAGGCTTGTTACGTCATTAAAAAAGTAGCTGGAACGCAGCGACATTTCCTTTTACTGTATCTTCCTCATTGTTTGTTTAAGTTTTGCTATGAGACGAGTAAATAAAAAAAATAGTCCACATCCCTATTCTTCAAAGCATTCCTATTCCACTGGGTATGTTTTCAATCATGTTTTCGCCGCCATCTTATTTGGGATGAGAAATACTTGGGGATGGATACCTGACATAGGATTAGTAAACTGTTAATGAATTAAAACAGATTGTTTAACACTTTCATTGGTTGCTGCAATCTGCATCTTCTTTTTGATAAATAACGCATTCTAGGCAGTCAATATATTCATTACTAGCTGTCCCCCGCGACTTTGTCCGCGTGTTTTAGTTTCAACGGTTTTTCATTTTTGCAACATGTTTCATTTATGCTCCGCTCCTTTTAGTCGCAGCGTACTGTTATATAGCTTTTAGCCTTCCTCAATAAATGGGCTGTCCAAAATCTGAAAGAATTTTTCAAATCGGACCAGTAGTTCCTGAGATTAGCGCATTCAAACAAACAAACAAACTCTTCAGCTTTATATATATTTGTATAGATAAGTATACGTTTTAAATCGATAACCTCATTTGTTTAAAGTTGGTTAAATGGAACCTTCAGTGTGATCTAACCTTTAAACAGCGTTAAACAAATTGCTTCCCATAGATTATGTTCACCTTACTTATTATGTACTATTGTTATTATGATTTATTCAGTTTAATTTAAACAAACACGCCATGAGATATTTATTATTATTATAATAATAAATTATGCTTGTTTAAATGCTTTAATTCTCTTGTTGTGCCCGTTTTAAATTCATGACACGGATCATACTAGAATATATAGAGCTAAATATAAAATAACAGTTTTACTACATTACACAATACAGTACCTACCGTTTGCGACAGCTCATGACACAGGTAAAGTTTAAAACTAGTATAGTGTACCTAATATAATAATTAGATAATAGCGGCAATAGCCTAATGGTTAGGGTGACGGCCTTGTGATCGAGAGGTCGCAGGTTCGATCCCCACCTATTGCACTATTGACGTGAACCCACTCCAGATACAAGCATATTTAGCTTAGTTGGAGGGGTTCAACAAGATTGCTAGTAACCTTTCTTTAAAAAAAGAAAAATAAAGAAAGAAAAGATAATTTTGTAGTATTTTTAAAATATTAAACTAAAACATGGGGAAAAAGTCGCGGGGGACAGCTAGTATAATTATATAAGGGTCGGATTCCAGTCTCAACTGATTCAATTGAGACCTAAGGTTTTTTACATGGAGCGCCAGCCAAGTTGGTCTCCGCTACCCATTTACTGGGTTATATTATACAATATCAATACAGTCTACTGTCTACTTTAAAATATTTTATTTATTTAATATTTAGGGTTGCTAACAAAAAATACATGATTTCATAGTACACACACAATTCAGACTTAAAACTAGCACTTCATGTATAGTTCAATTCAAACTTAATGGCGGCTGTGAAGTTCGCTAAACGCTGCGCAGTACCTCGCCCCGCACCCCCGCTGGCGCATAAGTTTGGTACTGCGCAGCGACTCGACTCGTGTTCACAGCCGCCATTAAGTTTGCATCGTACTGTACATTCAATTATAAGCAACCACATCCTACAAGGTCAAAAGTCTAGTAACATTTTTACAAAAGCATTAACATTTCTTTATTAATTAATTAATTAAACAAAAATTAGGATTTAATAATTATAATTTTTGTACAATATAAAGTTAATTCCTTAAATCTATACTTAATATTATAAAGCTGAAGAGTTTGTTTGTCTGTTTGTTTCAGGAACTACTGGTTCGAATTGAAAAAATCTTTTTGTATTGGATAGTCCGTTTATTGAGGAAGGCTATAGGCTTTATAACATCACGCTACGACCAAAATAAAAAATGTTGCAAAAATGAAAAACCGTTGAAACTAAAACACGCGAACAAAGTCGCGGGGGACAGCTAGTAGTTTAATAAATGACAAGTTTTTTGTGGAATTTTTTGACATTGTCATGGTTGATATCCACCTCAGTGTTACCTGGAATTCCCTTGTAAATAAGCATTTGGTTTTTCCATAGTAGCATAAAAAAGAAACATACGAGTAAAATCGGTATTCCTAACATAAAGTTATAAGTGATTAAGTGGGACCGATGCGGCGATGTCGATAAATCATTTAATCACAAAAGCCAAGTATTTTTGTGTTTAACACGCACGTACGTACAATAGTTTAGGAAGATTACATCGGTACGTTCAAGTAATATCAAATGGATATGGCATTTTGGCATTGTTCGTGTAGATGACGGTTGCGTGTCAAGTTGCACGAATTAGAATTTACAAAAAAAACAGATAAAGTTTAAAAACCTTTATTGTACATTTTTTTTAATCTATTTGATATCCTAACAATGAGCCCTTTCATTTGATATGACAGGCAACATAATTTGCAGAACGTATTTTTTTTATTTTTCGTGTTAACCCTTAAAAGTGGTCCTTAAATTTGTCCTTTAATTTTTTTTTTTCGTACACTTGCGGCTTTGGATTGCTTACATGTATGTACCAATTTTCAACTCAATCGGTCCAGTAGTTTCGAAGCAAATTAGCTGTGAGTTATAGACAGAACGAAACGAAGGGTTCCGTTTTTACACTGTGTCGTTCAAGAAATTGTAACAGTGAATCTGTCTTGAAAGTACCCCATAAGATTTTTGTCTAAATTGGAAATTAAAATAATTGTTTTTTTAAAACCAATCTAATTACCCTAGAGACAAAAATTTTAAGTAACACTACTTATTTTTACGCATGTAAAAATTCCAGTTTCCTAATAATATGCCAGAATTCTCTCTTAAATAAACCTGGTACCTTCGTTGTCTCTGAACTCCATAACACAAGTGCTTTAGTTACTTACTTTGGGTTCAGAGCAATGTATGTGATGTTGTCCACATTTATAAAAAAAAATCGTTGGTTGCCTGTAAAGTCGGTATACGGGCGAAAGTTTTACGTGACAACGACTGTCAATGTCAATGTCTGCCTCTCTCGCTCTTAGGCGGGCTAACCATGCCCGAGTGGAAGGGACGCGTGCCTCTCACTCGCTCTCATTGTGAGCGCATAACGTGAGCGGAGCGTTACCCAGTTTCTTGAAGTGTCACCCGGCAAACCAATTTATAAGACGTTGTCACGTCAAAAATACAAAAATAGAAGATAAAACCAATATAATACCGTATCCAAACGATTCCACATCGCTAACCAATTGCCTGTTAGCGGCAGGAAGGCGAACAGATCCTGATCTTTGTGTCCTAATTGTACGTCTATTGATGTTCCCTCCGTGGGGACATTGTACATTTCTTTTAACGATATTCTGTTGAGTTTGAGTCCCAATAGAGTTTTATAGATTTTATAAAAATACTAGCTGTCCCCCGCGACTTTGTCCGCGTGTTTTAGTTTAAACGGTTTTTCATTTTTGCAACATTTTTCATTTATGCTCCGCTCCTTTTGGTCGCAGCGTAATGTTATATAGCTTATAGCCTTTCTCAATAAATGGGCTATCCAACACTAAAAGAACTTCAAATCGGTCCAGTAGTTCCTGAGATTAACGCGTTCAAACAAACTCTTCAGCTTTATATATTAATTAAAGTATATAGATTATTTTATATCTAAATAAGTATAGTAAAGGATATTTTAAAGTGTATTTGGGATTGTAGGTATTTTGATGTGGTATGAAATATAAAATTTCATCAAAAGATGTCTGTTTCACCTGCGTTCTTCCCTTTTCGTGTAGCTGATGGCACTCACGAATAATTTAGGTTTCTACTGGTGAAGGGATTTTCAACATGGGTTCAGTAGTTCCAGAGATTATTTCCTACAAACAACAAACTTTGCCTAATAAATAAAAATATGCTAAAAATCCTAATGTTTTATTTAATAGTGTAGTAATGCTAGTTAGTATGTTTGTCTTTAAAACCGATTAAACCCAATTCATAAAAGGAGGAAGTTCTCAAGTCGACCCTTCTTGCCACAGCCCAATAACAAGTAACAGAAAAAAAGAATTTGCAAATAAGAAAGAGTCGAAAAGAGTACGTCTAACGGCCTAATACTGAAACTTCAATTAGTTTTAAGTCGCCGTTAAGTCTCGTGCTGTCTCTGTCACTTTAAGGTGTAAAGTAGCGACGGATAAACATTTAAGAACGTCTTAAAGTTAAGTTGCGTTTCAGTATTCACACTTAAATATTCCGCACATTTATAAGTACCTCTTTCAAATTATACAAATCTACGAAATTCTTAATCCATATAGTTTTTCGATGTTTTTTTAGAGAGCACGCTGCGCGTCATTTGGTACAAGAACGGCAAGATAGTTGGAGACAGTCGCAAACCTGACAAGATATTCGTGACGCGAGTACGGATGCACACCAACAATAGCCTGCAAATAGAGACACTACAGCCTGAGGACACCGCCGAATATACCTGCGAGGTGAGTCAGAACATAGTAATTGGGGGACAGCAGCACCGGTCACGAGATGACGAGATCCTACCGCTGCTGGAACCTACCGCTGCATACCAACAGTTAGACTCAGTTGAGGATACTGCTCACCTAAGGTGAGTGAGAACATAAGGCGCTACACGAATAATTATTTCGTTTGCGAGTAGGCGGCGTCAAGCGGACTGAAAGCCAATCTGCAAATGCAAGACAGAGATAATACTAACTGCTTGCTTACGGGACGAAAAGAGCTAAACATAATTATGACAAGGTCGCGAAATATTGTCTTAGAAATAATAACGTAAGCGTCAAAATGGAAAATCTCATAGTAATCGAAATCTATTAAATGGATTAAAAAATCAATCGACATTAATCTAGATGTTATGATTATGCATGAAATAGTGTGAAAAAAATATTATTAAGTTGAATAGTTTGGTGGATAAAGTAAAAAAAGGGTTTTTATAGAGGTGATTTCAAAAAATAAAACTATCGAGGAGAGTTTCTTTAATCGTGTAACTGATGGACATTTATTTCATCATAATATTATCCTGTTCTATCTAGAAACCAAATTTGAAGTCAATCATTTTTATACTTGCTAAGTAAAAACGATATGAAAATAGCTAAAAAAATTGTGTATCAGCTTAACTGGGGGACAGCCGCACCCCGAACGAGATCCTTACGCTGCGGGTGCAGATGCACACCAACTGCAGCCTGCACGTATACTAGCTGCAGAATACTGCCCACAAAACTTGCGAGGCGAAATCACAAAAAAAAGTCCTAAGTACCTACTAGGTTGATAAAACGTGAATGATTGGAACTCGTTTACGCGAAAACTGCTAAACGGATTTGGATGGAATTTGGCTCGCAGATAGAATAAACCCTGGATTAACACATAGGAATATTTTGATTTCCATAAATTAATTCTGTCGAGAATTACACGGGTGGATCCACGGGTCACAGTGAGTACTAAATACGCGATGAAACTTCAATACCAATAATACAACTTCAAAGTAAAGTTAACTATGGTTTGCGAACGAAACAATAAAAAGAGTATTTAATTGGGAATAGCAATTAATTTAAACTGATGTAACTGATGTAAAGAGTGCCTCCCTTCGATCTTAACTGTTTGTAATTTGATGGTAGTGATGTGCTCTGAAAGCTGATTGGACTTATCGATGGATATTTCTCAATGTTATTGTCAACCGTATCATAGAAAGCTGCCCAACCCTTGGAAATAAGCCTTTACTGGTCCGAAACATAAAGTTTAAAGGAATATTGACGTACAAAAAAAAAACATATAAATTTTACAGCTATAATTCTTACCCAAAATTTCATGTAAGTAGAAAAAAAAACGGCTAACGTAAAAAAACCTGACTTCAAACTTAAAAACTAAAAAAACATGGCATAAGATGGTCGTGTATTATGTTGATAAAAATAATATACATTTATAAACCTTCCCTTTTTAAATCCGGGTAAAAATTAGACGTTTCCCAATACTTAATTTACTTACGCAGCAATCAATGACTGCGTGTTAAAATTAACGTAAGCTTTAATGGGATCTACCGAGGATACTCGATCCAGAAGCCCGACAAATTGTGTAATCTTTTTAATGTGTAACTTAAAACCGCGTTATGTACTTTTTAATCACGCCTTTAACACTTATTGAATAACAGAGGCTTTTATATTAAAATTATAAAATCTACACTTTCCTTTCAACGCTGTGCACAAAAATTATCAAAAAAAATGATTTTTTAAAAAAAAAAACCATCTACCGCACTAAAAAATTTAATCTCTGTCTTGTTTCAAAAAAAGTCATTAATTTACAAGCATTTGTGATATATCTAGACACGCGGTAGCGTGTCAAAGCCAAGTTCTAGTAACAGAATTGGCGAGCAGCACCGTGTGTAATATTACACGAACCATTTGGAGCCGCTTTTGACCCCTAACCTATCCTTAGGGTACAATTTATTATTCTAAGTTATAATAATAAATTATATTATATGTGAATATATGAACTTGGCACCCATTTACATCTCACTTCTCACCAAGGCATATAATATTGAACTTGGCTCTCATTTTACATTTATGTTTTTGATGGGATATACATATAATACAATAACAATTACAAAAACGAGTTTTCGATATATTCCTTTATAATGAATGTCCCCGCATTACTCGCGATGTCCGACTAAGTTTTTCTTGTGCCCAATTATGCAATTAAACAATTTGTACTAACTCTTTTGTTACCAAACACCACATTTCGTAATTGATACAGTGTTACAAAGACAAAGAAATACGTACGTTATTTTTAATTAAAATTATTGTGTAGCAGTCTCAATGAAAATTTATAATATGTAACTAAGTAGTATAAAACATGATTTTGATCTATAGTATAAGATATAGGCTCGGTCTAGGTATCTTCTTAGGAGTCTACTTTAAGTTATGCGTTAAACAAACTGCATCATCCATTTAAATGAATTACTGACTGGTATAAAAGGGATGTTGACTGGGTATGAAAAGTTAAAATCGATTTAGTCCGTCAGTTAGATAATAAAAAAATATTAGACACGTATTTTTTCTTTTATCAAAACAATAAAAAATTACAAAGATACAGCGCTTTAAAGTTTCGGAGTGGGGGCTTATGACGCCACGCCTCGGTAAAAATCGTAACGAGGAGTGACGTCACGCGTAATTCCCGTTCTCTGTATTTTGATCATTTTTTGTTTGCAGGAAAAAAGACAAAATACGTGTCCAATAAAATTCATTAATCTATCAGGGGGCCATTAAAAAAAAATTAGGAAACATGCCTATTGCGTGATAATTATCTAACTTAAGAAATGACGCGCGTAGTCGTCTCATAATTTGGGACCACACAGAAGTTATAAGTTATTAATCCGTTTTCGTCCGGAAATAGATATTTAGGAACCTATTAAATATCGAAATTTATTGTGCTACCCATTAGTACATAATAGGCAGGTTTCCTTAAAAAAAATTTTAATGTCCGCCTGGTAGATTAGTGAATTTTATTGGACACGTATTTTTCTTTTTTTCTGCAAATAAAAAACGAGCAAAATACAGTGAATGGAAATTTCGCGTGACGTCACTACGTGCAACAATTTATACGACGGCGTGGCGTCATAAGCCCCCACTATTGAACTTTAAATCGGTGTATCTTTATAATTTTGGATTGTTTTGATATAAGAAAAAATACGTGTCTAATATTTTTTTATTATCTAACTGACGGACTAAATCGATTTTATCTTTTCATACGTGGTCAACATCCTTATTATTGTTATTATTAAATAATAGCATTAATCTACCACTACATACTTAAAATAAAAAAGCAAACAATAAAATTTTGTCGAGACGAGAAATCCAATCAAAAAATTTACAATTTTGTACTTCGTAGTTCGTGTGCCAAACGAATCTTTAATTAAAATTACCCTTCGGTCATCTTATGCAAAAGGAAGTATGTAGTTAGTTCAATATGCGGCTTTTACAAGGAGTAATTAGTCGACCACCCTGTAATACAATGGATTATGGATACGTGCATCTAACATGTCGGAGGAATTTGTATAGAATGTTGATCAGCAGGGTTATTCGCTATAACGGTTGTCAACAAAAGCGATTGCTGCTTTATAAAAAAGACAGTGAAAACACAAGTTTCTTATCGTGTAACTTTGATAACAAACTAGATCTACTACTACTTAGTTGGTTACTGACGTTAGCCGATACTGAATAAGCATTTTTATACTTATTTTTATCCAGTAAACATCGGTTGGGTTGGCAACTTGAGATAGCGAATACGCCTACTGGTACTTAGGTTGGAAATTCTTGCCTAATTAATGTTAATTTTGGGCGAAAAAATGTTACTGATTTAGGCCGTTGAGTTTAGTTTAGTTTTTTTGTAGCACACTGTATATTACCGTTTTGTTAAAGTAAATAATTTTGCTTCCAGATCACAAGACCGAAGCCATGGGGTCCCGTCAGGCAAACGCACTCGATAGAAGTACAAAGTAAGTAATTATGATCACTTAAAAAAAATATACAAATTGACAGTGCTTTTTGTCAATATTTACTGGAAAAGATGACTAAGGGCCGATTACAACACCAGATAACTTTTATTCGTGGAATAAAATTGACATCTGACGGGTTTTGTATGAAAGAACTGTCAAAAATTTAAAATTATTATTCCTCGTATAAAATTATCTGGCGTTAAAAAAAACCGTCTTTACAAGCATTTACAAATTTATTATATAAAATGAATCCCACCAAAAACATTCAATGTAAAAAGAGCCAAGTCTCTCTACGCAATTCTTCCATCGTAAAAATTTTTGAGATCGCATAGGAGCCAAGTCCTGTTCAACTTAATTTGTAATAATAAATCAATATTTTGTGAGTATATTAGTTTTATTTACATTACAATGTCGGTAGTAAATTTCAATAATTAAATCGTTTTATATAAAACGAAATAGTTAAATTACTCGATACAATTGCTAGTAAATTAATTGGAACGGTAAAATTCGACGTATTTTATCGCTTTCATTATTTTAAATGGTGATGTCAAAATTATTATGTTTGAACCTAAAGTTTAATTACTCAAATTTCAAAATCAAATATGTTTGTATAATAACTTTCGTGAGGAGTATTCATAATTATTTAAAACAAAACGGCTTACTCACGCATATTCTCGGGATCGCCCGACTAGTTTCAGACTCAATAGGTCCCTGTAAACTGTTAACTGAGTAAACCGTTTTGTTTTAAATAATTAAATCAAATATGTATTTTTGTTTACAGTTGCCCCAACTGTTGTTAAAACATTACCCGAGGATGGTTACCTGGAGGTTAGCAAGGGAGAGCACGTGTTAATCGGCTGCGATACTTCAGGAAGCCCCGCACCTATTGTGGACTGGAAAAAAAATGTAAGTGTCAATACCTACTACTTACCGATCAATGACAATTAAGGATTCAAATCAATCAAATCTAAAAGTATCTTTATTTGCCAAAAAATGTGGTACAGTGATACAGGATAGAACATACATTATAAAGAGGAACGCACATTTTGCTGTATATTTACAGCATGCAAATTTAAAATTAATAAAAATAAAATTTGAAATAAAAATTATATAAATCCTATTAGTTACATACTTTTTACATATGTAAACACAGAAGTTTGACAGAATAACTAATTAAATAAAAAAAAAACAATTATGTAGTAAAAAAAAACAACAAAAAACAATAACAACTTTCCTATAGTCTACACATTAATATAATGTATTTAAATTAATAACAATATGAAATAATCTATACTAATGATATTGTAAAGCTGAAGAGTTTGTTTGTTTGTTTGTTTGAACGCGCTAATCTCAGGAACTACTGGTTCGAATTGAATAATTCTTTTTGTGTTGGATAGTCCGTTTATTGAGGAAGGCTATAGGCTATATAACATCACGCTACGACCAATAGGAGCGGAGCATAAATGAAGATTTTGCAAAAATGAAAAACCGTTGAAACTAAAACACGCGAACAAAGTCTAACCAAAATATCTAACTAAAATATTTATTAACCTTTCTCTAATGACATTATAACCAATTTATATGAAGAATAATTTATGAGACGGATTTTTACTGTAACAATTTTTTGAAGTGATATCCAACAAAAAATATTTCTTTGTTACAAATAATATAAAAAAACCCTGTCAAGTCTTTCGGTCGTCTGTGGGTAATTAAATAACTGGGTTAATAGAAGTCACCAGCAAAAACACTTAGAGACTGATTTTTCCAACGCCAGTTAATTTTATCCGAGGAATAATTTTGAAAAAATTCAAATTTTACCTTTCAAATGAAAAATCAGACCTTAATGAAGTGAAATAACGAGTAAAATCTACGGATCTACGGATCTACGATGCCACATACGTCGGAGTTAAACTGATACTACTTGTAGGTACTATTCATTGAAGTG
The DNA here is from genome assembly GCA_932294365.1 of Diachrysia chrysitis. NCBI lineage: Eukaryota > Metazoa > Arthropoda > Insecta > Lepidoptera > Noctuidae > Diachrysia > Diachrysia chrysitis. The sequence continues at coordinate 2,296,898 of OW028667.1, read as the reverse complement.
CCGATACACAGTTATGCAAGAAAAAATTAATGCCCCAGGGATTAAAAAAAGTAGCCAAATTTACAACAAATACCGAATAAATGAATTGAGCTCGTACCGGGGGAATAAATAATATCGTTTTTATTTAAGAGTACATTTTGGTATTTGTTACAAATAAAATTTGTAAATATTTTTGTTAAATTCATCTTACTACATATACTTATTAGAAAAGGTTTTTTTTAATATCTGTGAGCCTTTTGAGACCTGCTCTAACTACCTATTAGTCCTTAAGGTTTTTCAGTTATCTTTATATCTATAATCATTAATCAATTTGTCTAAAAATCCTTGCTACTCCAGGGAAAGCCCATGGCATTACTGGAGCACCGCTCCCGCATCAAATTCGTCGCGAGTAGCCGACGACAAGCCGGCGTGTACGAATGTGTCGCCAACAACAGTGTGGGAGAACCTGCAAAGGGTACTATCAATGTCGTCATACGAGGTAGGTACTTCTACTAGACATAATCTATACTTAATATAGTTAACTTAACTTAACACCGGTTTTCAAGGTGTCGCCAGCTCTGAGGTCCCGGGTTCGATGCCCGGCCGGGTCAATGTAGAAAACCACGTTTCTACACTGTCTCGGGTCTGGGTGTTTGTGGTACCTTCGTTGTCTCTGAATTCTATAACACAAGTGTTTTAGCTACTTACTTTGGGTTCAGAGCAATGTATGTGATGTTGTCCACATTTGTTTGTTTGTTGTTATTAAAAATATTATAAAGCTGAAGAGTCTGTTTGTTTGTTTGTTTGAACGCGCTAATCTCAGGAACTACTGGTTCGAATTGAATAATTCTTTTTGTGTTGGATAGTCCGTTTATTGAGGAAGGCTATAGGCTATATAACATCACGCTACGACCAATAGGAGCGGAGCATAAATGAAAAATGTTGCAAAAATGAAAAACCGTTGAAACTAAAACACGCGAACAAAGTCTAACCAAAATATCTAACTAAAATATTTATTAACCTTTCTCTAATGACATTATAACCAATTTATATGAAGAATATATTATCGATTTAAAACGTATACTTATCTATACTAATATATATAAAGCTGAAGAGTTTGTTTGTTTGTTTGAACGCGCTAATCTCAGGAACTACTGGTCCGATTTGAAAAATTCTTTCAATGTTGGATAGCCCATTTACTGAGGAAGGCTATAAGCTATATAACATTACGCTGCGACCAAAAGGAGCGGAAAATGTTGAATTTAAAACCCGTTGAAATTAAAACACGCGGTCAAAGTTGCGGAGGACAGCTAGTATAATAAAGTCCTAATCTTTTGACATGGAGGAAGTCGTCTATGATTTCCTCCGCCGTAGGAAAGGCGGAGGGTGGTGTAGAACTCTTACCAACACCACCGGTATGCTTCTCTCTTGCTTTTAACGGTGGCTAGATGTAAACATTTTTGCAGTCTTAAGGTCCTCGGCAACCTAAGATCCTGCTAATCTTATATTTTTTTTATAAAAATCGAATCCCTCTCTAAAGAATTTAATCCTTGTGTCGCGGTTTCACAAACATCCACATACAATCACATGCATAAAGAACACCCAGACTTAAAATAAGCATTTGTGGATCACATTTGTGTGTCACCTTTGTCCCATGCGGGGATCGAACCCGCAGCACGTTGTGCACATTGGAAGTTACCGAAGCTAGCGTGGTGACCTATATCACTCGGCTATCTGTGCAGCCACGCATGGAAGTAATTAAATAAGTACCAATGACTGGCCTGTTAGTCTAGTGGTTAGTGACCCTGACTGCTAAACCGAGGGTCGTGGGTTCGATTCCCACCCAGGACAAACCTTTGTGTGATGAGCACGATCATTTGTTTTGTGTCTGGGTGTAATTTATCTATAATTTGTATGTATTTAGAAATAAATAAATAAATAAATATAAGTAAACAATTGTCTTTTTGCCATAGTACAGACTCTGCCTAGTTTGGGATCAGCTGGCCGTGTGTAAGTTGTCCTAAGATAAAAAAATCGTATAAAGGACAAATGTATTCTTATGATGACTCTTTTGTTTTACTCTCTTTTCTAGCCCGATAGTTTCTTCTCTAAACCCAAAAAGAAAAAAAGGCCAAGAGTCCATGTTAGCTGTTTTAGGTCTAATAGGGATGTTTCCTGGGTATGAAAAGTTAAAATCTATTTAGTCCGTCAGTTAGATAATAAAAAAATATTAGACACGTATTTTTTCTTTTATCAAAACAATAAAAAAAATACAAAGATACACCGCTTTAAAGTTTCGGAGTGGGGGCTTATGACGTTACGCCTCGCTAAAAATCGTAGCGAGGAGTGACGTCACGCGTAACTTCAGTTCTCTGTATTTTGATCATTTTTTGTTTGCAGGATAAAAGAAAAAATACGTGTCCAATAAAATTCATTAATCTACAAGACGGACATTAAAAAAAAATAGGAAACATGCCTATTGGCTATAATTTGAATTGTTGTGAAAAGTTGCTCTATTATAGGAAATAATAAATTTTTTTATGCTTATTTCAGACGCCCCTGAAGTATCATCAGATCGCCTCTCCGTGCACTCAGCGATAGGACACGGCGCTAACTTAGCTGCTAAGCTGGACTTCGCGGTACCGCCTGCTAGGACCACCTGGTACAGGGACGGTACGCCTGTGAAGACAGATGAGCGGTAAGAATGGAGTTATATCGTCACTTAACACATTAGTAGGTCTCAATTCTCATATAAGGTTCACTTTCACACACAATAAGGCATAAATAAAGTTTGATTTTGATTTTTTGACAGAGGAGCGATTCGATTAGCTTTAAGCCTCGTAGAAATGACGCTCTTGTGTATACGGACTGATTAGAAATACGATTGTGAGTTTTATGACCTACACGGCGTTTCGTACATGGGGGTTAAATACAAATCGGAGCACTAAACTCAATCAACCGCGAGATTATTAGCTTCAACTGATCGCAGTCATAATATACACCCGCTAAATAGGCCTTAAAAGTAAAATTCATTAAGTAATTTATCATCATTTGAAGAACGGCCAAGAAATTTTAAAGCCACTTTTCAAATCATCATAACTTATGATACAATGTTCTCATAGGGTGCAGTATAAAGTGCATGACCAAACTCACAAGCTGGTCTTCAGGGAGGTGCGGAAGGAGGACTTTGGGAACTACACGTTTAGGGCGGAGAACAAACTCGGCATGACTGACCTCATGTTTACGCTCACTGGTGAGTGTTTTAGTTCGAGTTAAACTTATTTTTAAGGCGCTACACGAATAATTATTTCGTTAGCGAGTAGGCGGAGTCAAGCGGACTGGAGAGCCAATCCTGAAATGCAAGACAGAGATAACACTAACTCCTTGCTTTCGGAACGAAAAGAGCTAAACATATGTCAAGGTCGCGAAATATTGTCTTAGAAATAATAACGTAAGCGTCAAAATGGAAAATCTCATATTAATCGAAATCTATCGAATGGAATAGAAAATCAATCTACATTAATCTTGATATAATGACTATGCATCAAATAGTACTGTAACAATTTTATTAAGTTTAATACTTTGGTGGAAAAAGCAAACAAAATGTGTTTTAATAGAGCTGATTTTAAATATTTTAAAATAAGAAAACACCTGATAAAGCGAATCAAAGTTCAGGAGTGGGGGCAAAATGCACGAAATTGTGACGTCACGCGACATTTTAAATCAATGAATCGTCGTGAGTTTTTGGTTAAGTCAAATAAGAAAAAAATACATGTCAAATAAATATTGTTTAATAATCTTTTTGAAGGGCATTAAAATTGTCTACCCCGTTACATAAAAAGCGAAATTTAATCCAGGAGTGAAGGAAATTTCATAATATGTTATTGTTTTCCAGGGACTCCAAAAGTAGCGACGTTCAAAGTTGACGTCGCCTTGAACAAGGCTACTGATACCACCTTCACTCTGAGTTGGAATGTGGACTCTGACTCAACAATCATCGGTAAGTATAATGCCGGATATAACGTGGATATTATGTAAAAAAAAAAAAAAAAAAAAAGACCCTTAACATTAACGAAATCCCATCATTAAGATATTTTTTTTCTAATAGAGCGTACCTGGGAAACCATGGGTTCTGAAGATATTGAAGGTCAAAGTGTCCATTTTTTTTTATTGTTACTAAAACGGATTCTAAGCACATTCGGTTGCGTGCATTACATTGCCCGCTATAAAAAGCAGTTCTTTTTAATTGCCTAAAAATAAAATTTGTTTCCCAGCATTTATATATCGTGAATGTATGTAGTTTGATGTACAGAGTGCATGGACTTCAGTAATAACATTGAGATTTATACACCCTGTATGTTTATGGACTTAAATGTGGTAGGTAGGTACATAGAATGGAGTGACAGCGGACCTCCACTATCCATTTTTGGTAGGTAAGACTGGTTTTCAGGCATTGTCAAGGACAGACAAGTACACAGATTGTAAATGTATCACCCTTAGAGTTTTAAGGCGCTACACGAATAATTATTTCGTCTGCGAGTAGGCGGCGTCAAGCGGACTGGAGAGCCAATCCGAAAATGTAAGACAGAGATAATACTAGCTGCTTGCTTACGGGACGAACAGAGCTAAACATATGACAGGGTCGCGAAATATTGTCTTAGAAATAATATCGTAAGCGACAACATGGAAAATCTCATATTAATCGAAATCTATCGAATGGAATAAAAAATCAATCGACATTAATCTAGATCTTATGATTATGCATCAAAAAGTGTGAAAATAGTTTGGTGAATAAAACAAAAAAAGATTTTTTAAAGAGCTGATTATAAAAAATAAAACTTACAAGGAAAGTTTCTTTAATCGTGTAACTGATCAACATTTATTTTCATCATATCCTCTTCTATCTAGAAACCAAATTTCAAGTCAATAATTTTTAATTTTTTATAGTTGTTAAGTAAAAACGATATAAAAATAGCTAAAAAAATTGTGTATCGCCTTAACATCCTGGTACATCAAAGCGCCAATGATATGCTGATGATCTTTTTAGTAATTCAGTTAGATAAGCAATAAAAATATTGGACACGAGTTTGTTTTTTTACAATAACAAAACCTACCTACGTAAAAGTAATAATTCTCTACTACTCCATTCTCTCCTTTATCTCATTTAAAAACTGAGTTCTTGGTCTTCCTCTTTTTTTCTTACCCTTCCCAAAATCATTCATATAACCTACATTGTTTATATTTTTATATCATTGCATTAGAATACAACTTATGGGTTCGCCCATACCTCGGTTCGGCCACCGCTGACCCTGACGCTAGCACGACTACCGGCAACCACTGGAGCGAGATCATGGTGCCCGGAGACTCGAGCCATGGTGAGTCCTTAAAGAGTATTCATATAACCGATTCTGGTAAATATATAATGAATAACATACGGAAAATTTAATATTTTAATCCCTCTGATGCTATACTGATATACGTAGGTACACACGGCAAACTACATAGCTATTGCAGGCCACACTGACATTTTATGTAACATATTATATTATATTACTAGCTGTCCCCGCGACTTTGTTCGCGTGTTTTAGTTTCAACGGTTTTTCATTTTTGCAACATTTTTCATTTATGCTCCGCTCCTATTGGTCGTAGCGCAATGTTATATAGCCTATAGCCTTCCCCAATAAACGGACTATCCAATACAAAAAGATTTTTTCAATTCGAACCAGTAGTTCCTGAGATAAGCGCGTTCAAACAAACAAACAAACAAACTCTTCAGCTTTATAATATTAGTATAGATATTATATTCCGCTTATTTAAGTGGAATAAAATTTGTATTAAAAATTAATGATAAATTGATGATGATGTCTTAGAATAAGTAATTAAGAAAGTACATACAACTTTGAAAAAGTCACATTGGTACTTGCCAGTAATGGGTTCGAACCTGCAACCTTGTGCACACAAATCCGTTCATTAAACCACTAGGCCACCACGACGTTAGTGTATAATATAATATAATATAAAAAGTTCGTGGGGCCTGCAAACCTACCTATCTAGTTTGCTGTGTACCTACCATGTGAATCAAATATTTGTTGATCTAATTTTGACTATTTCTGATATATCAGCACATTACTCAGTTTTAAATACTACTTAAATCTAGTTGCTTATTTTATTTTTCAGGGCCTTCCCACACTCAAAGCTATACAGTTTCAGGGCTGACGCCATCCACCGTGTACGAAGCCATGGTCACTTCAAGAAATAGGTACTTATATACTGTAAAATGGGGTGAATAAAAATGATTGGGGCTGAATAGATATAACTTTGGAAAAGGATACTTACCTATTACTGTATACGCAGGTTTAAATAAAAACTGATGACCTCCGGTATCGAATGGCGTACACACCGGTTTTCAAGGTGTCGCCAGCTTTGAGGTCCCGGGTTCGATATCCAGCCGGTTCAATGTAGAAAACCCTTTTTCTACATTGTCTCGGGTCTGGGTGTTTGTGGTACCTTCGTTGTCTCTGAATTCCATAACAAGTGCTTTAGCTACTTACTTTGGGTTCAGAGCAATGTACCTATGTTATGTTGTCCACATTTATTTATATTGTTTATTTAAAAACTGCTTTGCTATATTTTTTATTTAGAGTCCTCGTAATCATTACCTAGTCTACTATTCTGTAAAATGTAAAAAACTAAAATTCTCCATTCACCCTCTGCACTATTATACGGTATTCAAATATTTTCGGCTTTTAGTTCGTTGAAAAAATATAAATTGCATTTCTGTAAAAATGCAGTTCGTCATTTGGTGCAAATGAAACCTGTTTAGCAAAACTAATGATTTTCATACCTATTTGTTTCAGTTTCGGTTGGAGCAAGCCGTCTTCAGTCTTACACTTTGCTACGGAACCCGGTAAAACTTAAAGATTTTATTTTTATTTTTTTAAGAGTGTTCGAATATTTATTTCCAACAATTCCTAGTATTGTGCAAAATTATTATAGATACCTACCTAATAAAATGCAGCTATATAGCTATAAATTCGAGATAAGAGGCTTTTACCAAGCTGTGGAGTGGGATGGGAATGTATAATAATTTAAAGATATACTTACTCTATCGCCTAGCTGATACAGAACTGTCATGTACTCTTCAAATTCTCACTATTTATAGTAATAATATCATTTCTATTTTTTTCCAGCTGGTCCTACTACAACAACAACAACAGACATCTCTTTTAACTTAGAAGATTATTATGAAACGGAACCGCCACCCACAACATCTACATCTCCCGCACCATTGGAAGAAACTACAAAACCAAGAAAGAAAACTAAAAAAGGAAAAAAGTCAAGCGGAGCGCGGGAAACGCCATGTTTGGCGGCCATCTTGATTCTTTGTCTGGTGGTTTTTCATTCCAGCTGATCTAAGTAATTGTTATTTTTCCGGCTACACTCTCAACGACTTTATTTATTAATTCGCAATTTGTTAAAAATAAAATTTTGATACCGCACATTGTGTTTAAAAATCCATCCAAAAACAATGGTTCTATGTGGACAATATAGATCAGTGGCATAGATATTAAGCGTGTCTTTAATTATATTTTTCTAGATATCAAAATTTGCGGTGTTTATTGAATTTATTTTTATATTATCATTTTGTACAATTATTTACATTTCGTATCTACTCGCAACAAGGTAAAGAACCTCATGAGGGCTACTGGATGGAAATCAATCTCCAAAGTCTCGATTTCGTATGTTTTTTAATTGCCACCAACCACAGCCCAGTAACTTGTATATTATTGGTAAATTAGAGATACGGCTGCAGGCTTATTTGCAAACACAGTTGTCAAGTAAACCGATAAGTGTTTTTCAAAAAACACTTAAATCTCGAATTTCGTATCGTCTAACGTCGATGACCAATCTACTACAACGTAGTTGGTCACGTTGTCGTTCAGGGCAAAGTAGAGGGCACCAGAGGGCGTGGGAGGTCGCCCATGAGATGGACCGACCAAGTGAAGACTGCTGTGTGTGGCTCCTTGAACGAGTGCAACAGAATGGCCGCCACAAGAGAGGAATGGCGGATGATCGTGAGGCGAATAACATCTGCCTCCACTGAAGTCACGACCTGATGACCACGACCGCTCTGCCAAGAGTGTCACGAAGAAGAAGAAGAAGAAGTTGGTCACCAACGTTAGCCGATACTAAATTTGTGTTTTGACCATTTTATCCAATAAACATCACTAAATGGAGATAGCAAATAAGCCTACTGATGCGACATTAGCAATCCTAGCAGATTTTTTATTAAAATAATATTATCTTTGGACAACTCACACACGGCCAACTGTATTAGTCTTTAATCTGTGCATCTGATCACAAACTAGGCAGAGCCTGTATGGCAACCAGACAACTGATAAACTTATTTATATATTTCTAAATACATATATATTACAGATAAATTACACCCAAACACAGAACAAATGATAGTGCTAATCACACAAAGATTTGTCCTGCGTGGGAATAGAACCCACGACCTGCGGTTTAGCAGTCAGGGTCACTAACCACTAGAACAACAGGCCCGTCAAATTAAACCAATATTCCCGGTAGCCCCATTAATACTAGTCAACACTTACCCCCCGGTTTCAGCGGAGTTTAATAATGGATTCAAATAACAGAAAGGATATATGTACGATTATTTATTTTATATTTTGCAATACATTTATCTTCATTTTTAAACAACCATAACAGGTCGCGCGTACGCAAACCTTCTTTTACACATAACTTTGGTTTTTAATCAAATTGAATATCAATACTCTTAGAGACACTAAACACAGATACTTTTTTTTAATTATTCTTAAAATTTCCTATAATTAAAAACAAAAGTTGCCTACAGGTTGACTTGTGTCAACCGTAAGATGTTCTTGTTTACGTTAAAAAACAGTTAAAATAGATTATTTTTATAATTAAACATTGAATACACTTACTGTTACAATATTAATTTCATCCATTTTTGAACGGAGTAACGTTTTTACGAAAAAGGTTTAGGCTTAGGCTGTAAAGAGGTCGGGCACTGGCAACATTGGAATTATTTTTTTAGTCTGTATTTTTATTTTTCAAAAGATTTTGATCCTGCGCATTCGCGATTGCAATCAAGTGATCACAATGGCAAATCTAAATATAAAATCTGTACAAATTTTTATAAGTGAGCCCTGTTTCCTACAAAAACGAATACGATTTTATATTTTTTATCCATTTTGACCCAATTAATATTAAAATGTTATATATTTTTGTAATATTTGTGCGACACCCCATGAACAGGAAACCACAACCATTTTCGTGAATATTTTCTTATTTATAAATATACAAAAACATTTTGGTCATTTTATTTTTTCAAATTTAAACTGAAAAAAACATTATGTTAATGATTTTGGAAAAAATACTGATTCATAGACTAGATATTAGTTTTGTACGGTGAAAATGTGTTGGTGTGTGAGTTCATAAAAACTTTTTTATTACTTAAAACTATATGTAAACATACATAACTATTTAAAACATTGATATTATATATAACTCCAACGGATGTTAATGTTTAACTATATTTTAACTCTAATAATAAATATGACGTTTTGTTTCAATGACATTACGAATATTAAAATTTACAATACACATTAATATTTTATAATAATAATAATAGAAAAAATTACAACTTTGAAAAAAAAATGCCGTTTTAAGGTAACAACACTACCCGTATTTTCAAATAATTCTAATTTAAAAAAGAACAATTAATCTATAGTACAAATGTTTTAAAAAATCTAGCCTAAATTTAAATAATTAATACGTAAAACTAAATTAATATTACATTTAGCTTTATTTAAACTTAGGCTAGACGATTCAAGAAGCATTGAAATGTTAAATATATAACAATGAATGGGATATGTTAACATTTTGTATATAATATTCTTTGTTTATGATTACACCCATGAATAGAAATAGTGAATATTCTCAACTAACTAACACATCTCGAGACCACAAATCTAACCACTTTAAACAACAATTTTAACACAAACCTAAGTCATGGAAGACAGAAATTGTAAAAGAAACATTTATTAAACATTATACAAAACATACATTATGGCACAATACAAACATTTTAAACACTAGTGTTGGGCATTAAAATGTAAATTAAATAGCTAAATGTAGCCCAACACTACGATATAGGGACCACGGCGAATTTAACTCGAATTAATTTCGCTATAACACCCGAATAATTCTTACAATTGCAACATCATACACAGCAACACTATAACTTCGACACTGGGTATAAAAAAGCGAGAAAATAATTAGTTGCCACTAAAACACTGTTTCACATGGTAACACCAACATTGTCACTTCACCAGTGTTGCTATCATGGAAAAATGTCCCACAACACTGGCCACACTAGATATCGACATCGATAAAGCGGTTTGTAACCATATTTCACAATTCCTTAAAAAGAAAATTAATACTATAGAGTAGTTAGCACTCAGCTTGGGTTGCCAGATCTAAATATATTTTATACATCAATGGAAAGAAATACTGCGCATGTCTTTCGTTTTCACTTCTGCACTTTTTGCTTAAATATGGCATTAACTTTGCTATTGGCCAAAATGGCGCTTTTTATCAAAATACCTCGCGTTTTGTGCAAATTGCTTAATGATTCTCCATTTGAAAGGAAATCTATTCACTGGCGACTAAATAAATGCTTAATTATATCGAACGCTTATTGCGTTTATCGATAGTGAGACCGCATTTGCGGAGTAAAAACGGACCATATGTGCTTATAAATAATGTTTGTTCTTACATCTGATGCATTTATCTCATGACAGTTTCATTCATTTAATTGTTTCATAAACAATTTCTGGCGGATCTATTTCTTGCATCATGTGCATAAAAATTCTCACATTCTTCTTACACCTCTTCTTCCTCGTTTTGACGCTCCTTCATTGATTCATTCCGACATCAATAACTTGGCCGACTTCTGTCTAAAATGACGGGTCTTTTAGTCATTTTGGAGTATCATTTTCATTTTCGCACACATTTTTATATCCGCCAAATTTTAGAACAGCATTTTAAATGCTTTTTGTTCTTTTACCGTTGTTGTTAATTCCTTGCTGGTTCACACACCCGTTTAGGAATCTTAGCGTGATTGATTGCCTTTGGTATTGTTTAACTCCATCCATAGGGACCTGCACATATCTTGATATTTGCCCGATTAGGTGATTGTCATTCACTTTTTAATGTGATTTTGCTAATCCCACACATGGAGTACCTAGTATGATTGGATATTAACTTCGAACACGTGTTTAGAATGCGTTGATCATTTTATTTTTTTGGTCTTTCAGTAATTTTATTCTGTGTATGCATTGTTTGTTCATTGTGATGTAATTTCACAGATAGTGCATTGAAATAACGTAGTTTTAGATTTTAATCAGTTTTCTTGGAGTTAGAATCACTGATTTTCAGGAGACGGTATGGTAACTCTGAGTCTGCACGCATGTAGGTTCGACGAATTATTTTTGTGATGTTGTTAGGTCCTCGACACAATGTGGAAAGTTAGTAGCAATCACTTCCTTCGGGAAAGTCGTTCGGCTTTGTGATGGTTAGATCCATGGAGTATGCGTGAGGTTGTTCATGGCCAAGACGTGCCACCGGGTGTGTTCGGGGGCGCGGGGCGCGGGGCGCGGGCCCTAGAGCCTGGCGGGCGCGTGCAGGCCGCCGGCCCTAGAGCCTGGCGGGCGCGTGCAGGCCGCCGGCCAGCCCGGCGGCGCGCGCGGCGCGGTGCAGGCCGCGCAGCGGCGGGTAGCAGCACAGGCACGGCACCAGCACGCTCAGCAGCGACAGACCCACCCAGCTGCGACACACGGCACATACTATAACTACATCCTGTTCTCCACCAATATATTGCCTAAAGGGATCGGACTGGGTATGAAAAGGAAATATCTATTTAGTCCACCAGATAGATAAAAGTAAGAAAAAAAAACTCGTATTCACGTGTGGATAGAAATTGTACCCACCACAAACTCTTATTCATTTTTATGCCATGTCTTTTCATGTATAGAGTTAGTCTACAAAATGTCAGCCCAAATTATTAAATTATTTTTTGGATATCCAATTTCACCAAAAATCATAACTAGGCCGCTGAAGCAATATCTTCTCTTCAATATCTTCTCTTTTTTTACGAATTACGAAATATTTTTTAAATCCAATATGGTTTATTTTTAAAATAGTAACCTATGGTGTTTCTTGCTGGTTCTTCTCCATAGGAAGAACACTTTGGGACCGCGCACCTAGAGTCCTTCAGTTCTGTAACTTTAACGTTTCTTAAGCGCCTTTTTGAGGTTTATGAGAAATAAAAAACTTTTGATTTTAATTTTTTGATTTCGGTGTTTTTTTTTTCAATTTTATATATATGTCGCGGTAAAATAGTTAGAGCCGTAATATAGTTATATCCCTAGGGATATAATTATATACCGTAACATAGTTATACGAAAGCGAATCTTTACTATCTCACTAAGAATATAGTTATAAAACGTAGGGCTGGTCGCCGCATTACTTTTCCTCGATTTGACCGGGATATAACTATATTACGGCTTTATCTATCTTACTGCGACATATATATCGGTGTCAATTTCGAGGTTTCTTGAGATGGTCGGCACAACGGACTACTAGCGATGCGCGCAATCTATGCTTGCCTATGTGTACTCCAACTACTCTTTACCGTATACACAAAAAAGAAATACTTACCGTTTAGCCCAGTGGTCGTCAGGCGGACACGTGCACGCACACGGATGCATCGCGAAGTCGCCCTCCGCGTCCGACATGCAGTGGTACAACATGCACTGCAAAAACAAAACAAATTAAATTATACTAAAATAAAAAATTAAAATTAAAATTATTGCAAAGATCAAGTCATTAATAATAAACCTTCCATGATGTGCTGTGTGTCTATATATGTATTAACTTTATCACTAAGACTGGTTGACCAAGTTTAATTGTGGTTAACACATAGGACTGGATTGAGACGCCCTTAAATATATTGATTATTATCATTTCGAGGCATGCTTGCCACCTGTTGGCACAAGCTTCCTCAGTTCAATCTAGCCCTCTCTCTCTCTCAGAATAGACTCTGCATTAATCCACACGATATTAAAATGACAACGATTGTCCGATCTTTAAAAGGGGCTGTGACCCCAGAGATTGTTTCGACATTTCTTCTTTAGTAGCCAGTTAGGAAATGACGAATCTAGCGAGCTCAAGAAATAAATTACTATATGACTTGTAAGGGTTGTTTTTTTATCCTAGTTACAAAATAAATGATTTGATTTTTCTTCTTCTTCTCAGTCGGATACTCTTGACAGAGCAGTCGTGGTCACGCAAGACGCCCGGCAGCGCTTCACCACCGCGCACCATTTGTCCCTAGCTGAAGCCTGTCTTGCGCAGTCGTTTAAGTTTTGTTGATTTTTCTAGCATAAGTTTTAAGCAGTATTATATATCACCTGAGCGCATCTAATGCAGGAAACGCAGTCGATGCAGGAGCGAAAGCAGTCGGGCGCGAACTCGCACGCGCCGGGACGGTTGGCGCTCTCCAAGTACCACTCGTGGCAGTGTCTGCAATGTAAAGAAAATCTTAAGAAATGCCACTATAATATGCTTAGTTTTATTGCCATGAAAAAATATAAGATATACAAAATAATTCTAAGTAAATTTTAAAATATTGTAGAAAAGTCTGACAATTATCATTGGGAATTTCTATAATTTCAATATTTACGTCTGTTTTTTGTATCGGATATGTTTATACCTGTGTAAATGGTTCATTTTAGTAACCAAGGGACTCAGGAATAATTATGGAAATCCACTTTGTTTTAATCAGAAATTAAGAGAACGGGAATAGTAAGCGGAACTGACGAACTACTCTATAACTTTTTTAAATTCTTTAGTTATTCTTTGACACATTTTCTATTATTGTTAGTAGTTATTCTTACCTGCATTTGATGCGCGCGTGGAACGACTCGGCCGGTTTCTTATCTGGCAACGGCGGCGGCCCGCACATCTTTATAGAACCTGGAATTTTAATAGATGTCATTAAGTTTAATATGATGTAAATAATTAATAAACCAACCCACACTGAGCAAGCGTGGTGATCAATGCTCTTTCCTTCTCTATATGAGAAGAGGCTGTGCCCAGCAGTGGGACATTTATAGGCTGGTATTATTATTATATTATAATAAATAAAACAATATTAATATTTTCAGCATTATTCTAGCACGTCTGGGCACAGACGTCGTGCCCAGCAGTGGGTCATTAATCGGCCGGTATTATATGCTAGTTACCGGAGTCACGCTTAAGTAGCGGCGGCTTGGTGTTGGGCGAGGACTTCTCTGAGCTCGTCGCGCCGGAGACCTGCGGGTATGTGTAGTCGTGCACCTGCAATACATAACGCAGGGTAAAAACACTGCGAAATACGAATACGAAATCACTGTAATTCTACATAATTAAATTATAACTTGTACAAAATAAATGAATGACCTATTAACAAACAGAAGCTAACCGAACTATAACATTTCTTTAAATCAATTAGTACCTTGTAATAAACTTAGTATAGCATTAACATGAGTTCCTGGATCACTGTTTTGTCGATCTTACTTATCTCTAATTTATTACCAACAATCTTTAAATGTCTCTAATTATTTTTTTTATTTTTATTTTTTTTTTAAAAGGTTGCTAGCAATGTGGGTAGAATTCACATTACTAGCAATCTTGTTAACCCCTCCAACTAAGGTAAATATGCTTGTATCTGGAGTGGGTTCACGTCAATAGTGTAATGGGTGGGGATCGAACCTGCGACCTCTCGATCACAAGGCGGTCACCCTGACCATTAGGCTATTGCCGCTTGTAATTTTACAGTACACCATCTTAACACTAGAAAATATACATCATATTAAAAAAAAGTTATATTGTATGTCAAAATTACCGTAAGTTAGCATTTGAAACAGGCGCCATCTCCTCGGCATATAAGTACTGATAATGACGTCATAATGTGTCTACGGGACCAATAACAACTACGCAGCCCGTACCGTCACGTCGTATTAGTTCCGACCAAATGCCTTGAATTTTGATAATACATAGTATGCTCTACGCTATCCATGCTAGTAAACTTTAAAAAAAAAAAAAAAAAAAAACCTAATACGGCGTATATTTTGCTTGTTTTGTTTTTCATTGAATTAACAAAAAACTAATCATTATGTTAAGAATTATATCTGTAATCTTGTATCTGTCTCTGTTCGGTGATTTTTGCAGGTTCCCTATTTAAGTAGCTTTTGTTATTTTGATAAAAGCCACCAATAACCACTTTTCACACATTTTCGAATTCTTTTTTTGCACATGCTTGCTGCCTGATATTAAAAAAAAAAGGAATATACAACCTTAACCTTTTAATTTATACTAAACCAAAAATTAGTTTGTTTTGAACTAGTAACTGAATCGACAACAATGATTTCAACACCATGTTATATTTCGTCAAAATGTCCCGCATGCGACGCGAACAAGGTTTCTCACTAAGAACGAGGCAAGACAACAAGTTTGTAACTTTGTGAATTTCCATCATACAGTTTTGACATTTGTATACAGATTATTGACATGAAAATATTTAATACTAGCTGTTTCCCGTGGCTCCGCCCTTGTGGATGTCGGTTATCGAAAAAAAGTAGCCTATGTCCTTTTTCAGGCTCTAGACTATCTGTGTACCAAATTTTATTTAAATCGGTTGTGTAGTTTAGCCTTGAAAGCGCGACAGACAGACAGATAGACAGTTACTTTCGCATTTATAATATTAGTAAGGATGTGTATTGGTTTTAGTATATAATAATAATAATATCTTGGGACATCTCACACACTGTCATCTGATCCCAAACTAGGCAGAGATTGTGCTATGGCAACCAGACAACTGATAAACATACTTATATATTTCTAAATACATACATATTATAGATAAAGTACACCTAGACACAGAACAAATGATCGTGCTCATCACACAAAGATTCGTCCTGGTGGGAATCGAACCCACGACCTCCGGTTTAGCAGTCAGGGTCACTAACCACTAGAACCACAGGCCCGTCAAAAAAAAATAAGGTTGTATTAATACCGGTACGGATAATAACTATAGTGATTTACTCACAGCAGACAGATGTACGTAAGGACACCTGTCGTTGTCAGAGTCATCGACGTGCACCCGATCATCGTACTGCGCCTCATACTGTTGCAACGAATCTGGAACATAACATATTTGTATCATATACGTAAAATGGCATATATATACAACACACAATATGTTATATACATATTATTACTGTACTGTAATAAGTTGTACATTTCTTTCTTCCTCAACTTCATCAAATCTCTTCATCAATCAAAGTTTTGCTGGTAGTAAAATCTATTAAGAGTTAAGCTCGCCTCTGTACATCAAATGACAAATTATTGTATTTTGTAAATTGTGTACAATGAAGAATAAGAATAATTAATAAAATGATTGTTATTTTAATCCCGATTTTTTGAAAATGACGAAAGTTACAACAGTGCATGGAATAGTCATGATGGTATGTATGAGTTAGTGTACAAGCACTCGTCTATAATGTATGAAATTGTATGAGTCTGTATGAGCATGAGCTCTGGTCCTAGAGTTGCCAAAATTTTGTAAGCGAAATATAATATTTTTAGAATTATCTACAAAAAAATACAGTACCTATTTCAAGAAAAAATATATAAAAGAAATTTATTGTTTGCGCTTTTTGCATCTTTTGATTTTGTTCTATGAAATTTTCTAACAAAAAATTATAGGTTTTTTTTATGCCTTAAATAGTCTAAATATTACGTTGACCTGAAATATAGAACAATAGTGTATTTTATAGGAGGGTAGGCAGTCCTACCTGAGAGCGGATGTCTCGGCAGCGTGATGGCGGAGAGTATGGGAGTCTGCGTGATGTCGTCGGGAGGGCGCCGGCGCGCGCGGGACCCGCTAGACGTCTCGGAGCTGGAGCGCGACTCGGACGGGAGGTTCAGACACTAAACAAACAAACAAATCGTTTTATACACACAAATTGACATGAACCCACTCCAGATACAAGCGTATTTAGCTTAGTTGGAGGGGTTAACAAGATTGCTAGTAATGTGAATTCCACCCACAAGGTTAGTAAACTTTCAAAAAAAAAAAAATTTTTAATTTTTACTATGCAACTGTGGTGAAAACTACTAATAAAATAAAATAAAATATTGTTTATTTCAGACAATTTATACGGTCTGTAATGCCTCTTAAAATCCCAGTGGTGAGACCCGCTTGTGGGAAGCCACTGGAATGTGCTAATCACGAGTATCACTAAGAGGTGGTACGATCGTTACACAACTATAAAAGTTATTGACTTGAAATTTGGTTTCTATATAGAAGAGGATATGATGAAAATAAATGTCGATCAGTTACACGATTAAAGAAACTTTTCTCGATAGTTTTTTTTTAAATCAGCTCTATAAAAACACCTTTTTTTGTTTAATTTTCCAAACTATTCAACTTAATAATATTTTTTACACACTATTTGATGCATAATCATAATATATAGAATATATCTAGATTAATATCGATTGATTTTTTATTCCATCCGATAGATTTAGATTAATATGAGATTTTCCATGTTGTCGCTTACGTTATTATTTCTAAGACAATATTTCGCGACCTTGACATATATGTCTAGCTCTTTTCGTCCCGTAAGCAAGCAGTATTATATCTGTCTTGCATTTCTGGATTGGCTCTCGTAGCGCCTTAACATTAAAAATTACCAAAAATATGGAAAATAGTATCATAGGTGTATCTGTGTCTGATATAAATCTTTTTTTGCCAAACCTCTTCCCAAGCTATGGTGAGGTTAGTTTCCAGCCTCACCACAGCTAAATACCTTATTTTACAATATACTGCCTATGTTACCTATTGAATATACTATATTACATGTAGGTATTGAAATCAAACAAGCACAAACATTATCGAATTGTGTTTCCTATCTTTTTTCTTTTTTGATTACAGCTTGAAAATCTAATGACTTTAACCGACACCGAGGCCAGAAGGCCTATTCGCTATTTCCAGTTGCCAACCCAACCGATGTTTACCGGATAAAAATAAGTTTGAAAATGCTTATTCAGTATCGACTAACGTCGGTAACCAACTAAGTAGTAGTAGATCTAGTTTGTCATCGAAGTTACACAATAAGAAACTTGTGTTTTCACTGTCTTTTTTATAAAGCTCCAATCGCTTTTGTTAACAATGGCCATAGCGAATAACCCTGCAGGTCGTGGGGATATGTCGGACTTGCACCGACTAAAAACACCCCGGTCCCGTCCTTGCCTTTGCCGGAGTCCCGGGTTCGCTAAAGCATGGTCGCCGGGACCGGGCCGAAGACCTTCCTAACTTCGCTGCCTATACCTCTAAAGTAAATAGTCGTAATAAACTCACCTCAAAGATGTTTTGTTCCTCGTCGTCGTCTTGTGGCGCTGGGTTGTGTTTTTTGTACGCGTGAAGCGAAGGCCACGCCCCACCGAGACCTTATAAATTAAATAATAATTTAGATTTTTTTCATGTAAATTAATTGCATTCCGAAATATTGTTGACAATTAATCTTACTTATTTATTATTTTTACAAATACAATTAGAGGCATTCAAATAGTACCATTTTTCGGTAAAATCTTTTGTAATATTATCTTTGCTTATTACTTATTATTTTAGTCTTAATTGTAAATGATGGATTAAAAAAAAGTTTAATTTGGCCAATGGCTCTGATTCGGCTAAACCCACACTAAACTTAATTAAGACCATCGGTATCTTTGTCTCTTGTACACAATGAGAAAAGGACGGAAGAAAATTAGAGCTGTTAAATTTAGTTTCGACTAAAAGTCTCATACAATTCTACCGACACGCAGAAACGTGTGCACTAAAACATAGTATTGTTTAAGGTGAAAACTGGTTTGACATTTCTAAGTTAGTTGTTATCTGTTGCCGTCCTTTTCTCACACTGTATGTTAGTAAAAGATAACAATGGCTTAATTTTGATTTAGTGAGAGTACAAGGGAATTGGCGCCAATATCTCATTAGATTTAAGCACTAGTATTTATTGTTTAAATTAACATATGTATCCCATTGATTTCTCTTTTTTTTTTGACAGCAATGCTATGTTGTTCACACTCATTCATCATCAATCTGCTTCCCACAAGTGAAGACTTATAATTGGCTGTCAGTTTCATGTGCTATTTTTATTCTGTTTATGTTAGCTGTAAGTCACCCATAGTTAAAAATATACCTTATATCAAAAAAATAAACGGATAACCGCGTTTTTTTTTCTTTTAAAATAAAACACATTTTTAAATAAAGGCCTTATTTATCCTATATGAGGTGTTTTTATTAAAGCCAGTCTTTATTTCATATAACTCACCATGTAAGAATCCAGTATACGGTAGAGGGAGGCAAAAGAAAGCACATTAGATAAATTAGTTCACATTATTATACACATCGATTTACGCAGCAGCATATATATAGCATACAAGATAGTATATAACATCTAAGTATATAATTGGTAAAACAAATCAAGTAAATTATTTCAATATAATAATACAAAATTTATAAAACAGGTGGACAACATCACATACATTGCTCTGAACCCAAAGTAAGTAGCTAAAGCACTTGTGTTATGGAATAAAAAACAACGAAGGCACCACAAATACCCAGACCCAACACAATGTAGAAGTGGTTACCTACATTGACCCGTCCGGGTATCGAACCCGGGACCTAGCTGGCAATACGTTCAAAACCGGTGTGTACGCCACTTTACCAAGGAGGTCATCGAAAACATAATAATAAAAGCAAAAAAACAATTAAATCTAATTACGACGGTCTTGAACGTCAGTAGAAATATGTATTTTAGTATTAAATACAAATAATTTTATTATGTTGTATTTAAAATTTAAAATACATAGTTGCAGGTCAGCCACAGGCATACAAAGCATTAGATCATTCTTCAGAGTTATTTTTTTTTTGTTAAGGTGATAAACTTATTGTTAAAGGTATTTAATACAAGACAAACAGGTGGGCGTGGCCACTGTATTACGATTTCAAATGTATTTTGTACAAGATGTTTTCATTCATCTCTATTTTTTAAATAAAATTTAAAAATAGTTGAAAATGTTAGTCCTGAAGCTATGAAATGTTATTTCGTTAGAGTTTTCAGGAAAACGTGTTTATATACATATAATAAATTTCAAATTACTAAACTGCATATTTTTATGCAATGTCCTTACGAATAGGGATGAATTTTTTTTTGGTCCCGCCTTCCTATTATGAACAAATATAAGACACGTTTTTTTTTCTTCTATCTCGTGAACAAAAAATAACGTAAATACAGTAAATGAAAACTTCACGTGACGTCACTGTACACTACAGTTTTAGCCTAATTTTGACGTCACAAGACCCCACTCTTGAACCTATCATAACAATTGACCTTTGTCAATTGTTATGATTTTTATGGAGGAAAAATACTTGTGCAATATTTTTTCATTATCTTAAAGACGAACGGCCAAATGTCATGGTGGCCTAGCGGTTCAACGAACGGATTTGTATGCACCAGGTTGCAGGTTCGAAACCACTATGGACAAGTACCAATGTGACTTGAAACCTGGATTCCAATAATTGGAATCTGAAATCGCTAACCCGCAATGAGCAAGCGTGGTAATCAATGCTCTTGCATTTTTTACTTGACAATAGGCCTGTGCCCCCAACAGAACGACAGACATAACAAAAATAGTCATCATCTCTACTAATGTTTTCAACTTCAGGACTATGAATACGGTATTATAGAACCATTTTTTTTCTGAAGAACGGCCTACCAACAAGCAGCTACTTACCGTCTAACAGCTCCTCGATGGCGGTCCTCACGCCCTTATCAAAGGCCCTGGCATCAGCCGCCGTCTGGAAGGTCAGCCCGAAGCGCTTCTCATCCGTCACCCAGTGGTGGAATGTTGGCATCACCTTGTTGTACTGGAAGTCTTTCTTTATAGTGCATTCGAGGACTTCCTGTGGATTAAGTAGATGGATAGATTTATTCTTGGTATAAAAATTAGTAGATAGAGTATAAATGGTTATGTGTTATAGAAGTTTCCATAATAGATAAAAAAATCGGACAAGTGCGAGTTAAACTTGTGTGGGTTCAAGGGTTCAGTACGATTGAGAATTAAGAAGAATTTCCTGTTTCTTTAAATACCACAGACTTCTTATATGTTATCCTGTTATCTATAAGTTAAGAACTATCTATTGGAGTTAAAATACTAAAGTAAATAAATACTGGATTATAATTGTCTATTAGCCAGACTACAAAATGTTATGTCCACGTGTTAAATAATTGTCGATGTAAGACTAAATGTATAATTATTTAATAATATACATAATATATGGTACTAACCATTCCATCGCTGATGCGTTTCCCATTGATAAAGAACTCGTGTGTCGGTGCGGATGCTGACGAAGATGTTGGCTCGCCGCTACTCTCACCCCCTGCTGATGAAATACAATAAATAAACATAGCTAACTAGAACAACGATAAATCCACGACACCCAACAAAAATTAGAAACGTATTTCTTCCTTTACGTAACCAAAACACGACGATACACCAAAATTCACGACAATACACTGATTTGAAATGAAACGTGACGTCAAAATATCGCTTTGCTTATTGTTCGCGTGCGTGACGTCATTAGCCCCCACTCCTGAACTTTGATTGACTTAATCTAATATTAGCGTACCTTTATGAAAAAGCAAAAAAATCGTGTCTAATATTTATTTTATTATCTAAATGACGGACTAATTACATTTTGACTTTTCATCTACCTCATATATGGTAAGTAAACACCTCTGCTTAAGAAAATCTTTATGCTTAAGATCTTAAAGATTACAAGTCATAAAAAGGTTACAATCTTTTACAAAACGCATCTACCGGACCGCTATTTATTTGAGTACTAATCTAGATTTCTACTTTCATATGAATTACCTATGTTCTCTGTATTTAACAAGGCCTTAAACCACTTACAAACTGATATTTGTATAAAATTAATATCTGTTAATTCGAGACAAAAATTACTTAAACCTTATGACGTTTTAACGAAATGGACTAACACTGGCCCCGATTCTGTTCAACTTATTGTAGGCCATCGGTATCTTTTTCACTTGTACACAATTAGAAAAGCACAGACGAAAATTAGAGCTGTGAAATTTAGTTTCGACTAAAATTCTCATACAAATCTAACGACACGCAGAAACGTGTGCACTAAAACACAGTGATGTTCAAGGCGAAAACTGGTTTGACATTTTTTAAGTTAGTTGTTGTCTGTTGCGTCCTTTTCTCACGCTGTATTCTAGTAAAAGATAGCAATGGTTTGTTTAATTTTGGTTTAGTTAGCGTACAATCGAATCGGCGCCACTGTCCACCCACGATCATTAATGAAGTCTGTATTAAAAAGAAAATATAACCCAACACACGCCTTTAAGACAATAGATCGGCTTTTACATCTATACTAATATTATAAAGCTGAAGAGTTTGTTTGTTTGTTTATTTGTTTGTTTGAAATCGCTAATCTCAGGAACTACTGGTTCGAATTGAAAAATTCTTTTTGTATTGGATAGTCCGTTTATTGAGGAAGGCTATAGGCTATATAACATTACGCTACGACCAATAGGAGCGGAGCATAAATGAAAAATGTTGCAAAAATGAAAAACCGTTGAAACTAAAACACGCGAACAAAGTCGCGGGGGACAGCTAGTTTAATATATGAACTATGCCAATTGCCAGTATATACATTTGTCTAGCAGTCGTATATGCATTATATCTATACATTTTTCTATGGAAGTTGTAAACAATGTGTCAATATACATTGTAGGCTACACAATAGCTAAGAGTCCATTCACTGCTTGTGAATGTAACCTACGTATAATGCATGTGTGCAGCCTACTTGGTTCTCTTTGATAAGTTAAAAGAATTATGATTAAATTTCAAATCAAAATGCAAAGTAGAGAAACAAAATTTGTTTCTGATATATTTTTGATATCTATATAATTATGTAATTGTAAAATTTTAAAATCAATGATCGCGATCCGGATTGACGAATCTGATCTCAAAATATCTAGATATTTTGAAATCCAGACTGGATGACGATCATTGATTTTGATCGCGGATTGCGATCGAGATTGAATGGGAACGGGCCACCAATAAGACAATTACATATGTAGATATGTATCAAAAATTTATCATAAACAAACTTTGATTTGACTGTATTTATTATAGTTTGTCGGTTGTAGAAGACACCTTTGCCTAGCAGTAAGATAATTACAGAGCGATATTATTTGTTACAGAAAATACTCTAGTACGAAATCAGGAAATCCAAAACATTTGTCAAGTATATTTATAACTAGCTTTTTCTCGCAGTTCTGCCCGTAGGTATCGTTTATCGCGGCAAAAGTATCTATAGGGAACCAAGATTGCCCCTTAGCAAGTTTCATCGAAATAGTTTCAGCGGTTTATCCGTAAAAGCGTAACAAATAGAGTTACTTTCGCATTGATAGTAAATATAAATATGGATTTCATAGAAGATCCCAGGCTAACATGATGATGATATACCTACAATGTAATGTACAATAAACAAAAGATCTTCATCGTGAATCTCCCTTATACCATCAAAACAATCTTGACGTGATGAAAGATTAAAAAATTACTAAATCCTCCTCCCCCTCCTCTTACCATTTGAAACACGTGTAACTGGCTGGCCACCTAAATAAGGTAGGCAGAGGTATAAAGACGCCCACACTACCTATAAGCGGCATTGAGTTTAAATGGCTTTCACTCCTTGATTTGGTGACTGTGATCTTAAATTTTAGGTATTAAGATGTAATCAAATATTGAGATGGTATTCAGCCAAAATGTCAAATATTGAGATGGTATTCGGCCAAAATGTCTCTGTTTCCCTACTAAGATTTTTTTAAGAATTTTGAGACATGTTTATTTGTCCCATTAAATTACGAAGAATTCCTAACGTTGATACAGAAAAAACTGCTGATAGAATTAAAGTATTCTTAAATTCGCGTACTTACAAAGATCGTCATTAGATCTCACCAAATAGCTAAGTATTACTATTTTACATACAAGGTGTATTGTGGCTACCATTTTAAATTTAACCTTTATGACTCGTCTGGGTCACTACAGTACCCCTTCAAAGACACTTTCATCGCAATTTTTAGGCCTAATCACGTGCTTTTCGAGCACAGACGATCTACTATCCATCTTTGATATCCGTTGCTTGAACGTATGTAATCCGTTCGTTTGGGCTTAGTAAGATTCTGGAAACATGAGGAAGAAGGTTCAAGGTGAGTTCTTACCTGAGCACCGATGTGCGCGGGCTCGCTTCCCGACCATGACGTCGGCGAGCCCACCGCCGCACAGCGCCACCCATCCCCCCGTGCCCTCGTCGCGACACATCACCTGTGCTCGCACGCGCACCAAATAGGCACTGTGAATTAATAAAAACAGGTTTAGAATTAAGAGCAAAGGATTCGATGCTATTCCTAACATATTTTTATTAAGTTTCGACGCAAAACAGTTTTTTTTTCGCACGAGTTCCAAATGGGCAGTGGATGAACGATATCTGAATTAGGTAAAAAGCTAAAAAAATTGTAAGGGATTCGATCCTCATTCTGTCAATTTGAGCCCCCGTAAAGACGCACCCGCTGTTTGTATGATTAAATCTTTTAAACTGCGCAACGGATTTTAACGCAGTTTTCAGCAATAGATATTGATACGGATAGTTAGTAGGCTAGTTATTTATAAAGATCTGTTTATTTTCTCAAACTTATAGAGGGTTTCTTTTTGAAGTTATAGTTATTAGTATGTTTGAACAGTTGCTTTCTCGACGCAAAAAGAAAACTGCTAAAACGCGCATGTAATTGGCGCTCTGGATGATGGACACCACGGAGGACTAAAGGGACTGATGGTTCAATAAACCTGGCATTTAATCTTAAAGTTATCTTCTGAATTCACCATTGCTTTAAACACGATTTACGAAAATTACAACAATTCTTTAGATACTTTGTGTTTTATAACAAATAATTGTTGTCCATTTTTTTTTTATGTTAATGGAAAACTATTACTGTTATTCATTTTCCTTTTGAGGTAAGGAAGCCTAAAACCGTTGGAGCAGGAAAATAATAGATTTAGTATTTTTGTATCAGACTGCAGTTTTTAAAAACCTTTTGCGGCATTGTTTTCAGTTGCGTAGATAGGCATTTATTTAAAAACAAGGTAAATAACACGTTTTAACTTTATTTAACCAAAATAGCTCATAATTATGCGATTAATATAGATTGCATATTATATTTCAGACAGTATTTCATAGTTAAAAACAGGATGGGATTTCAAAACAGATAGGTAATATTACGGTTATTTTTTTATATTTATTACTTATGATTTATTTTTAATGTTTTACGTATATAGGTATGAATAGTCAAGACATTCGTAATGTGTATGTAGCTTTATAAAACTGCTGCGTCAACCATAAAAAAGACAAACAATTAACAAGTTAAATTAACAACAACTGCAGCAGTGCATAAGCTAAATGAGTCAAAAGGAAGTAGATTATTATAACGTTTAGACTCGTGGAACTGGTTATAGTAGGAGAGCTACTGGACCGTCCGAGTAACGGTGTGTCTGTAAGGCTAGAAATTCTTATGGTGATGAGTCATAGTTGGCTAAGTACAATGACCATCGCCTGGCAGGCCTCAGCCCTGCACGTCATCAACCCCTATATTTTTGAAAGTGTAGGAAACATTAAAAAAAATACTTGTTCCTGTAAGCTTGATTTTTTTTTACCATTTAGTTTATTTGTTATTAAGTTAAAAAAAAAATTGACAGGCGTTTTCGATGAGCACAAGTACCTGACAGGTGAGCCTGAAGGTGTTTTATGTGTAAATTAAAATAAACTTTATTCTGTAAAGTTGAAATTTACAGATATGTTTCTTTAAACGATTTAAAGTAAGTTGGTACAATGACAGGCGGTTCTGGCTAGCATAAGTCCTTGACAGGCGAGGGGAAAGATGCTATGGGAGTAAGTAAAATTAATGCTGCTTTTTGCAATATTTCCTCTTCTTCTAATAATTATTTCTATCTTTTTTAACAATTTTAATATCGTCATAAGTATTTAATATTTTTTCTGCAAAACGTTGAGTACTAAAACGGTAATCTGTACTTTCGCCATTCTCTTCAAGAATTGCTTTTAATAATTCTGAATAATATTTACATAGGTATGTGAATGAAAAACATCTTTTTTTATTTATCACTTCTTCGGTGATGAATATTTTCATTTCCTCAAATGCCTGTTGCTGATAATATTTCCAAGTTTTTTTTCGGTGATCTCATAACCTTATTTTCTTGTTGCAATGTATACAATGCAATCGTTCGGCAACTGTTATTTTAGTAAATAATGGGACTCTCTGTATTGCTTACTTTTTCGTAAAATTCATTATTTTCACCGAATGCTCTTAGAGCTTGCATTAAACTTTCTGTTTCTGATGAATGCAAAGCTTGAAACCGCCCTTTAACTCGTTTATATTTATTTGTACAAAAGACATATAACTTATCATCGCTACTTTCAGATGTTGATGTTTCGCTTTCCTCAATATCTACTGAAGACCTAATTCCCTCTGTTTCTTCATTTCTGTGAAAAAAATAATTGATTTTAATTTCATTACCGATCTTATATATCTTAAAACTGCTCATAATTTGTAGTAGTAAATATCCCGAGGCAGAATTTTTGTCTTATTTTGCTGCTGAACCTCCTGAATGTCAGGAGTATCAGCGGCAAAATTTTATTTGATAGTATAGGGAAAATAATATGAAATCTTTTTGTGTTTTGCCGCTGAACCCCCTTCATAATTCCGGATTCATGACATGAAATTTTAAATTATGTTGTTTCCTAATTTTTAATATTGATTTGCTTTTAGTACTTGTTGTTTTCACAGAAATGTCTGATCAAGAAACAGAGGGAATTAGGTCTTCAGTAGATATTGAGGAAAGCGAAACATCAACATCTGAAAGTAGCGATGATAAGTTATATGTCTTTTGTACAAATAAATATAAACGAGTTAAAGGGCGGTTTCAAGCTTTGCATTCATCAGAAACAGAAAGTTTAATGCAAGCTCTAAGAGCATTCGGTGAAAATAATGAATTTTACGAAAAAGTAAGCAATACAGAGAGTCCCATTATTTACTAAAATAACAGTTGCCGAACGATTGCATTGTATACATTGCAACAAGAAAATAAGGTTATGAGATCACCGAAAAAAAACTTGGAAATATTATCAGCAACAGGCATTTGAGGAAATGAAAATATTCATCACCGAAGAAGTGATAAATAAAAAAAGATGTTTTTCATTCACATACCTATGTAAATATTATTCAGAATTATTAAAAGCAATTCTTGAAGAGAATGGCGAAAGTACAGATTACCGTTTTAGTACTCAACGTTTTGCAGAAAAAATATTAAATACTTATGACGATATTAAAATTGTTAAAAAAGATAGAAATAATTATTAGAAGAAGAGGAAATATTGCAAAAAGCAGCATTAATTTTACTTACTCCCATAGCATCTTTCCCCTCGCCTGTCAAGGACTTATGCTAGCCAGAACCGCCTGGCATTGTACCAACTTACTTTAAATCGTTTAAAGAAACATATCTGTAAATTTCAACTTTACAGAATAAAGTTTATTTTAATTTACACATAAAACACCTTCAGGCTCACCTGTCAGGTACTTGTGCTCATCGAAAACGCCAGTCAATTTTTTTTTAACTTAATAACAAATAAACTAAATGGTAAAAAAAAATCCAGCTTACAGGAACAAGTTTTTTTTTTTAAAGTTTCCTACACTTTCAAAAATATAGGGGTTGATGACGTGCAGGGCTGAGGCGTGCCAGGCGATGGTCATTGTACTTAGCCAACTATGACTCATCACCATAAGAATTTCTAGCCTTACAGACACACCGTTACTCGGACGGTCCAGTAGCTCTTGGTCTATTAGTAATAACTGTATAATGTAAGAGCTTAGATGCAACAAGTCAACGAGTATTAAATAATTATGTTTGTTTATGACATAGATATGCTTCGGTGGTTATTATATGGCGTTGATTTGTACTGGAAATTAAGGCTACCGTGATTGCGCTCACCAGTTGGCGACACTGGCGCGTTAGCTGTCAAAGCCCACCAACAAACTATGAAATTTGCCATTTCGAACCTGTAGACTTATTCGCTATCTCAAGTTGCCAACCCAACCGATGTTTACTGGATAAAAATAAGTATAAAATTGCTTATTCAGTATCGGCTAACGTCGGTAACCAACTAAGTAGTGGTAGATCTAGTTTGTCATCGAAGTTACACGATAAGAAATGTGTGTTTTCACTGCCTTTTTTATAAAGCAATAATCGCTTTTGTTGACAACCGCCACAGCGAATAACCCTGCTGAAGTGCAACTAGCGCTTCTTGCGGCGAAATTGCTGACGGTAGCCTTCATTTGGCGCATATTATTATTTAGTATACTACCTACATTATATTTCTGTGTCTATATATTAATGCTTAATTGTTTTTCATAAAATATCTTCTCAAATATTATTTCAGTTTTATACCTAGAGTGGCAAAACACAGGTAAGTATATATTATAGTGATATCTGCATTGTCACAACATACTGTACCAAAATTATGATAAAAAAAAATACTAATAGGAACATGTTTATTTTTAATTCAGAGATCAGCCCCATACATTATTTAGGTATAGTCAATGTAGAATCATTGGACATTGATAATTTTTAAGTTTTATACCGTTTTTTCACGAGTGCATTTAACAAGATTCAATTCCTTCCTCAACTCGGCCTTTTAATAGTTTTTTTAGGAGAACTCTTTTTTTCTTAAAAAGAGACTTCCCGTTTCAGTTCAGAAACGGCCTTTAAATATTTTTTCGTCAATCGATTCTGGCAGTGAACTAAAATAGAAAGTCTAGACTAGCCTGCATAGGTTTCGTCTGTAGGTCAACTATGTTTAACTATTCGGCGTTTTTAATGTTTTATATTGTTGCTGTGCTACGTCGGGCTTGATAAGCGGCGAAATTTGTGTAGTCTCCTGATACTGGAGTAATACTTCTGCCTACGTCTCTTGGAGACAAGCGTTGATATGGTTATGATGTATTGATCAAGTGTTTAACTGTTAGAAGACTAGAAGCACCTAATGTAGGTTTCATAAGTTGGTAACCTTAACTTATTAAAATGAATGTGTATCATTGGCGTGTAATTAATATTTTGTATTATTGCAATATGTAATCATATAAATAAATATAAAAAAACACCCAGTCCCAAGATAATGTAAAAAACACAATGTAAGAAGTGGTGTTCCACATTGACCCATCCAGGGTTTAAACCAAGAACTTCAGAGCTGACACCTTGAAAACTGGTGTGTGCCACTCGACTATGATGATTGTCGAACAACAATTATTATTATTACCTTATAATTTGGTAAGTAAAAATATTGTGTGCTATGGAGACATAACTGACACAAGTTGTTAAAACCTTAAACAGCTAACAGCTTAATAACAACTGATACAGGTATAGCTTGGATTGGACAGATATACTATAATACTGTTAAACTCCTTTAGAAAAAAAAAGTAGCCCAAAGATATGTTGGTGCTGGTACTAGAAGTCTGTGGGATCAACAATTGCAAAATCCTTACTAATATTATAAATGCGAAAATAACTCTGTCTATCTGTCGCGCATTTACGCAAAAATTACTGAACCGATTTATATTAAATTTGGTACACAGATAGTCTAGAGCCTGAGAAAGGACATAGGCTAAACCGACATCCACGCGGGTGGAGCCGCGGGGAACAGCTAGTTTTCAATAAAGGAGGTATCATATCCTTAGTGTGGGAACTGATGTTTGGCTTACACACAATAGAGAACAATATTATTATAGCGTTACAGATTTTTGATAATTTTGCATAATTAGTAGATTTATTCGAATGTAATAGTTGCTTTCTAGTTATTTCAAGTGGTCCAATTGAAATGATATGAAATCCTTTTCTAGATAGTTAATAGAAACTCAAGCTTTTTATTGTTTTTCATTATAATATGTTAGTAATTTTTTTTATATAATATTGTAGTGGCCAGATGCTGACACATATAAAAAATAAAATGTATAAGTATTTGAATCGTTGACTTATAAGTAAGGTAAATAATTTTGTTTCATTCCTATTTCATGCAGTTCTAGCTCTGACAGAAAGCTATCAGTTATGTATTGTGATAATTATTTGTAAATAATTTAAATGTAAATATATAAATATTGTAGAGTGAACGGCTTCTTTAATTTGTTAGTTTGAACACCTCTACAGTATTAACTAAAGCTTATCACAATAATACTAGGCAGTAATAGCGGATGTAGCATATGTCTATTTTTTCATAATTTGAATGTTAGTGTGTTATAAGTTTGGTGTGTCTGTGTCATCATAGCTCCTAAACAAATAGATCAATTATGATGTGTCATTTTTGTATGCAAGCTAATGTGATTGATATAGTTCTTAGCTATAATTTCTGAAGATCTGTTAAGCAATTTGTAAATACATATTAGCAATTTTCTAAAATTTGTGGGGATTTCAAATAGTTTTATTATTTTTTCTTATTGTACATTAGATACTGTGACTTGTTCATTAAATAAATGTGGACAACATCACATACATTGCTCTGAACCCAAGGTAAGTAGCTAAAGCACTTGGTGTTATGGAATTCAGAGACAACAAAGGTACCACAAACACCCTCTACATGTATATTCCAGTTTTTAACAACAGTATAGTGTTTTAGCCATTTAATATTGATTCACTTTGGATCATAATTCTACTACTATATTATTTTCCTCTGTACCTAATTAAAATTTGACAGAAATACCATGGTCTATGATATAGCATGATATAAAATAGCCTAGGATTACAATTAAGAAATTCATATTCCTACCTTAATTTAAACCATGTATTGTCAATTAATTATCGTAAATTACTATTTTACTGAAATGTATTACTATTTTACTGTATCTTAAAATTTGGAGTTTTTATATATATACATATATATATATCTTTTTTAATTATAAATGCATTATAATATTAACTATTGATTTGTCTTTACTAGGTAGATATAATACATTGAACTATCATGGAGTTATGTAGTAGCTCTATCTATATCATTTTTTTATGATAATTATTAATAAATTGTTAAGGATAAAATTATAAATTTAAATAATAAAAGATTGATTCATACAATGATCACCAATTGAAGCTTCACTACTTTTTTGTACATACTAAACACACATACATACTACATAATGATATACTTAATTATTATTTTATTATATTTATCCTAAACAAGCTTACAGCACAACAGCCAGTTGTAAATCCTAATTACCTATTACAACCATAAAGGATTCTAACTATCTATTATAACATATTCTATAAACAAATGAATACGCCAATTAAAAATTATGCAGATGTATCGCGCCAACCAAAAAAAAACTATTGTTTAATTTTTTTGACATAACGCACAAGCTGGGTCACATACAACCAGTTTTTATTTGCGCGAAAAATACGCGACCGTCGATTCATATCGGTTGCCAAATAAGTAAAACAATTCATTGAGCAATACAGCTAGCTTGAATTGAAGTAGCTTCAAATGACCCCGAAAGGAGTTACCTACTTTAATTGTGAATGAACGACAACTCATTGATTATAGCTACACAGGACACAGGGTTGACCTAAGGGCGGCGGTCCTATCTAACATGTATGCATTTTATCACACTATTTAGCTTGGGAAACCCATCTGTATCGTTTATAATACCTATTACAAGGGTATAGAACTTTAGAAAACACCATAAATCACATCACACATTCCATGAGCTATGGAAAATGGCCGGGGTAGAGCCCTACCTAGCCAGAACAGGGCGAAGCACGAATCACAAAAACTGAGTTACAGATACACCACTTACTTTTCAGATGCCTCGGTCATGATTCGACACGTCGAATATCCTAATTTCTACTCGCCACTTCACAGATTTCACCATTTTTATGACATAAATACATCAGATTCACTTACGAACCGTTCTTATTTCGGCCCTTTGTTGGGCCTCAGTGCGCTTGCGTCAATAAAACAGTCCGGGCGGGTTATTCAATGAACGCGGCGTGTTCGCGCGACAGGTGGCGTGTCAGTCGCGCACAACTTTGCAATTTAGCTCTGCGATTGGCGCGTTTGATTCTCTATCACGTTTCCACCAATGACGTAGCTCGAGACTCTCTATCTACCAGTAACACCCCCCGCAGGCAGAAGAAAAATAAATGGCGGGCCTTTTAAAATTTCAGATGGCCGGCAGCACTTTTTTTCTAGCTTTGAGCTATGTTTCTGATATGGAAAACCGCACAATAATTTTATGAAAATAACACCAAAACTCGTCTAGATAAAACAATTTTCACCGTATTCTCATCAAAAATCGCAATTTATTCGGTTCGGTACGAGCGGAGAGCGGATGTAGGTCACGCCGGCCTCGAGGGTTCGACTGTTACTGAATGAAGCAAGGCTCGCAATGGGCCCATCCCCGTTCATGCACCAACCCATTGAAAAATAAATAGGTCAAATCATTGCAACGTGCCCTACATGCAGGTTGCCTGCACCATTCATAGGCGGCGCTTGCATACGGGCCCCCAAGTTCTATTTATAGCTGCTCTATATTTGGGCAGGTCATTCGCAGCAAACGTAAATGCAGCCTCCGTTAAGTAGGTTACCTGATTTTCTTTGTTAATAGCCGTTGCAGTGACGTAGTTCGCGTTTGTCATGACGTAAGCAACGATTTTTGATAGGTCAGTTCAAATTATTGTGTTGTTTTTTTTTTGTTAGAATATTTTAATTAGGGGTGGTTATAATCGATGTTTTGAGTGTAACATAGTTGAGACAAATTAGCCTATGTTTAGATATTAGCTTATCTTTAGTGAATGAATATATCATTATAAAAGTTTATCGTTGGTGAAACACAAAGGCTGTTTGTTTAGTGTCAAGATTGACATAAAATTTAAACATTACACTTGAACACTTGGGTATTTATTAAGTTAGATAATTTTACTTTTTTACGATAATAACCTGAATAAAGACCCAATAAAAAGCACTTCGGTAAAAAAAAAACAATTAATATCTACTTATCTTTTACAAGCAAATATTTAGGAAGCTTTAATTAGGTAATTAATTATCTTTTTAATGTAAGAAACAACTTACTTCATTATTAAACGAAAAAGACTGAGGCATTCATTATAACATGTGTCTTGTGCCTCTAGCCACTACATAATTGGATTAAACGTAATTGGATTTTTGAATATTGAAAGTTGATTTAGTGAAAAGTGACCTTTTGCCTCGTCAATATTAAATTACTTAAGTAGTTACATAATATAAAGCCTTGTATATTTTCTATATCACGTAAAAGTGTGTCATTGTGTAGGGGAGGGTATATTCTGAGAGTTAGGGTCAAAAGGCCTTGCGTAAAATAGATGCCTTTGTGTTCAATGTGTTTCTTTGATAGGCATTTAATTGATTTTATTATTTTCAAACAATTTAACTTACATTATATTATATCATAATACATAACTAAATAAACGTTTGTGTCTTAAATGGAGTGTTGATTTTCTGGGATTCACAATCGACCTCTTTGTTTAAAACTGTTACTACTCTACATCATGGATATTAAGTACCTAGCTTACTAAAAAAAAAACTCTCATAAATCTCGTAATTGTAAGCAATTATGATGGAACATGATGATTGAAGATATCATAACCATAACCAAATTGTTTTTTATCTAGTAGGTTCTTGTGCGATTTTTTATTTGGCGTTGAAATTTTTTTCTGTCAAGAATTTCAGTGAGATGGAGGCAACGGATGGAGGTCAGTATTTCGCCCGGTAGAACCAGGCACGCCCCCTACGTGACGTAGATGCGGCCTTGTCGCAATGGGGGTGTGGGATCATATATTTGTATACCCCATAGATTTATACAAGCGCGATAGTTGAATTGAACATATTTGTGAATGTGTTTGGGACACTGTGTTTTGTTTTTTCGCACTGTAGAGTGATGATTAGATATAATAGTTTAATAACTTTGATATGATGACCCAGATTTTAAGACTTAAGTTTTTATTATGTACCGTCAATTTATATATCTAGCCTTTATTAATATGTACGTATCACATGGTATTATGATTATCAATATGACGTTTTATCGTAAGAACATGGTTAGAAGTTAGAAAAAAAAACCTAAATAATAAGTTAAGTGATCATTTCAAGGTCCCATAACTTCTGTGTTGAGTTTCGCTTTGATAGATGTAAAATAATAAGTTAGCAGATATTCTTCATAATTAGTTCAAGTTGGAATTGAACCCGCGATATTATATTGTCACAGAAATCAATTGCTAAACCACCGCGCTGTCTAGTCATCTTCACTTGCACTACAAAAGCAACTATTTTATATAAAGTACCACTTATTTATAGTACCTATTTCATTATAATTAGCTCTTAAGTTCTCATAAAATTAGAAATTGCATTAAAAAAAGTTAATGTACGGTAACGTCAAAAAGTGGGTGTGTCAAAAGGTCAATGTACTACACTACAATTATTTTATTATTTGTTAATTTTTTGTCATATTATAATATGGCCTTATTTATAAAAACCTCAACGATGATTAGTAATTGAGTAGCAGATTCTTATTTCAATTTTTCTACAGAGAATTTAAATTTTGAACACCGACCAGATTTTTATAAATAAGGAATTTACTTCGTGATATCGGCGGGTTGCACCGGACTTGGTCTGCTTGCAGACCGCCCGCCGGGCGGCCGGTGACCGCCATCGCGCCGTTGCAACAAAAAGGAAAGATTCAAAAACTGTCGTCCACAAAATAAATATTAAACACGAAGACAAATTTTCTTTATCTGTACCTAATACTATCTAAGTGAAAACTAATAAAACGAGAAATCAATAAATCATTGTTATTTTTATTGTAAAATAAACAAAGATAACGTAACATTTTCCAAAAAACTTATTCCTACACAAAAAGTTTCGTTCAAAAAGGTTTAAAAAACTGTTAAATTTCGTATTTAAAAATAGTATAGGTAATTTATTGTTAAACAAATATTTAAGAAATATATTTAGCTGATAGAGTCTATATTGATTTAAGTATAACGTTCCTGTGATAGCTTGTAAAGGTTACTAGGTGAATCCCTGCACAAGGTGCGCTCCGGCCATTGACACCCATTGATCGAACAATATTACATGCTGTTATACATGAAAGAGTTGGAACTATTCCCGAGTCTGTAATTCATGAACCTACGTAGGTTAACTTAACGTTGACTTGGCTAACTAATCTACTATCGACACGAAAAAAGATTTAGGGACCGTTTTATGTAAAATATTATATTTTAAATATTATGCTTTAAGTAATACCTAAGAATCCAGCGGATTGCTTTATGTTAAATCTATATAGGTACCTACTTACATAGTACCTACCTTACCAGTCAGTTTATTCAAGGAAGGAAATTGATTGAATAGGTAAAACCAGAAGTGTGTTTATTTCTGAAATCTGTTATTTCTTCCATTGTTTATGGTCTTTATTTTGTAGTTGATAGAATAGGTACTTATTGTTTATTGACAGTTAGTTAAAATTACGGACGAAATCCGGAGCTATTGATTCGTCATCACGCACATTTGTATCAATACTGACTTACAAAATAATATAATAATCTACAGTATTAAGTAATATATTATAATAATAATCTACAGTAAATGTATTATAAAAGTAATTCAGTGTTAAAAGTACCAAAAACAAAGAACTTTTCAAGTGACAGTTGACAGAAAAAGGTCATTGACATTATTCATATTTGGTTCGCGCCGAATTGCGAACTAAAAGACGGTAGAGAACGGTTATTAATACTTAGGCAGATAATTTACTAAGAGGTTTACCCGAAAAATAACACAAAAAAATTAAATACCTACACGAAAGTTCAATAAATAGATCCGCTGAAATTAAAAGCTCAAGTCTTTGTTTGAAACATACAATAAAATTAATAATTGATTCTAAGCATATCTTTTACAGATAACAAAATCTTTGTTATTAAACTCATTAAGTAAAGTATCTACAGCTTTTTAACGTATTATAAAGACAATATTTCTAGGGGTATGGAGTATTTTTAGTGTCATTTCCAAACAAAGACAACCTGTCTTTAGCGTGGTTAGCTTGGTAGCGTTCTGCTGCGCGCGCATCTGTCAGACTGACGTCATAGAATCCTAGATAAAACCTAGTTTCGTGGCTGACATACTTAGGTATGTAGGTCATCAAACTCTTGAGGGGTAGGTAGGCATGGTAGTCGGATGGTATTGGGATTGATGTTTTTTTTACAGGTGCGTCTTTTGTTGTTGGTAAATGAACTACGTATTGCATCTTTGATTAAACGTACTTACTTATTTTGTTGTACGTAATAAGATGACTATTTTATTTAATGTTCGCCAGATAGTATTTCAAAAATATTAGTATATTCTTATTTCTCCAATTACTCACCACACATTGAATTTGCTATGTCACATGACGTCACAATTTCTTGCATTTCAAGTGGACCAGGACGACGTCTTTAGCTCCTCAACTTTGATTAGCTTTATCTACTTAGTGTTTTATGTTGAAAAGCCTTAAAATACGAGTCTAATATTATAATTATCTAAGTGACGGACTAAATAGATTTTAGATTTTCATATCAGTTATTTATCCTATAGAAAGAGTTATAACGTATTTTAACGACTTATTTTCCCTTCTAGGCAAATGACTTAATACTATCTACTTGTTTGAAATTTTTAATTTTGTATTATTTTTTATATAGGTATGTTTATTATAGGTAATATTATATGCTAAAGATCCTTGTATTGATCGTACTACGTTGTACGTTGATGTATGTACCTACATACGTGGCAATAGGAAGGTACCTTATTAAAACCGCAATACATTTTTGACGGGCCTGTTGGTCTAGTGGTTAGTGACCCTGACTGCTAAGCTAGAGGTCGTGGGTTCGATTCCCACCCAGGACAAATCTTTGTGTGATGAGCACGATCATTTGTTCTGTGTCTGGGTGTAATTTATCTATATTATGTATGTATTTAGAAATATAAAAGTATGTTTATCAGTTGTCCGGTTGCCATAATACAGGCTCTGCCTAGTGTGGGATCAGATGGCCGTGTGTGAGCTGTCCCAAGATATTATTATTATTATAAATTTGACTTACTGATTTTGAAACTTACTGTACCTACCCATTTCTTCTCGTTTTATACCCAGAATAATAGACAGATATGCCTAAATCTCTTAATCCTACTAACTACTCTCCAAATTACAGTGTTTTTATTTCCCATGTAAAATGTTAACTCATCTGTGTTATCGTGTGTAACTTAAACCCATTTTTTGCCTTCGCTTGATATAGATATGTTATTTTTCTGAGGATCGAACCCGGAACTAAGGAACCAGCCCCCCTAGACAAGTGATATTTCGACAAGCGATAACGCTGATCGAATCGTTCTAATGTATGGAAGTGACAAACTTAAGTCACGTGACTTATCGAAACGAAATGTCATTTCCATACATTTAATGTCATTTGAGCGATTTCTATCATCGTTTACGCTTGTCGAAATGCCACTTGTCCAGGGGGGCTGTATACTATTAGAGTATGCAATAAAACAAAACAACTGGTACATATATAATCATTTAATAGCTTGTACATGTCGATAACAATTGTATACAGTTCAAAAATATCTTATTATATAAACATAATTACTTATAACATGCTATAAAAATTAGGAACTGGGCAGTCCACTAATATTATTTTTATTTTTTTTAAATAGATTTACGCAGTTAGCCTGAGCGCAGGCTTAGACTGCTTCACCGGACTTTTGGCGAGAACCTTAAGGGCCTCCAGCCAGAGCAATAGAAAAACTAACTACGTCAGCAACGTTCACTAAGGGCACCCCCTGTGGGGTTCGGACCTCGACTTAGTGCGTTGCTAACAATCTTAATAAGGCAAAAACAGCAAGGGAGGGCTGGATCTAAGTGTTAATTATTTATGGACATATTTTTATTGCTACTTTGGCCGGCTCGGGTAATATTAAATCATTGTTACCCCAGTCACTCACATGCGCGCAAACATTCGAACAAGGTTCGCTTTGATGTCTGTTAAAAAACCGACCCAGCTTGGAAATGAAATCATTTGCAAATGTCGTCCTACACTTGTGGGTTTGCGTATTCGTGCGAATGTGAGTGACCGGCATTAGGATAGCATTAACTATTTTATATATCTTTGTGCTCTTGGATTTGAAGCCGCTTCTCACCAATCCGGCAAATAACGATTGATGTCATCTCGCCAGAATACAGTGTCTTTGCGGCCCTAACTTAAAAATATTTAATTATACCATAGAGACCAGAACTGAATTTAATTATATTCTTTGTTAATAATGATTTACCTAAGTACATACATAAACACCTATAAAAATAAGAACAATTTGTAAACTGCTGAAGTGTTGACTTAGGTACATAAATATTTATATTTTATTTAATATGTTTTTAAATTAATAATTACAGAATAGCAGCCATAAAGTTACTATGAAGTAAAGTGGTTTAACATCAAACATTATTTATACTAATATTATACTTGTTACTCTTTTACGCAAAAACTACTGAATGGATTTTAATAAAACTACAATTATATAGCTTATAAACCAGAATAACACATAGGCTATATTATATATATATTATAAACACATATATTTATAAAGATATTGTATGAATTGTCTAAATTATAACGATAAGTTCCATCTGCGAACTATTCTGGTGTGGGCTAAAAAAACCGTTAGACTTACACGTATGTAATGTATAATGGAATTGTTTATCTTAACTAGTCCTACACAAAAATCCCCATTTTATTTCAATGTACATCGTAGTTTTAAAAAAAACATGCACCACGTATAAACATGTTAATCTCTGGAAGTACCAGACCGATGAGGAAGGGTCCCGCGCAAATCATGAAAAACCTTTAAAACTTAAATACGCAGACGAAGCCGCGGGGGACAGCAATTTATATATATTTGTTCTATCTATCTATCTAAGTTTATTTACACATAATTCTCGGGATCTCCCGACTATTTTCGGACCAAACAATTAGGTGTCCAAAATCAGAATACTGTTGGTTATATAAATATTATGAATTTGTGTCTTGAAAATTATTAAACAATAAAATTAAACGTTGTCGAATTCTGGCGGCGGGCTTTTCGTGGCTTGGGCGATCGCTGACTTCGTTAGATCTTCCCCTTGGTTCATGACTGCATTAAGTAGGCGCTGAAAAATATAATTATATAATATAATATCTTGCGACAACTCACACACGGCCATCTGAGCCCAAACCAGGGACAGCCTGTATTATGGCAACCAGACAACAATTTGAAATCATCAAATCAACTGATCACGACTGTGATTGGTTGACCAAAGTAACTAACAACCAATCACAGAGCTTAACATGAAGTTTGACAGTTGATTAACTAATTATTGTCTTGATCAAAGTTTTAGAAACCGGGGTTGTATGTGTTTATGTTAAATGTATTTTGATTGCTTAAACAAATGAGTATTTTGATCTATATTTCTGAATTTATTACCTAATTTATAAGCAATTGTAAACCAAATGTAGATTTTTAATATATGTTAATTATTTATACCAGATGTATTCTTCACCCCGTTTGGATGGATATACCCTTTCAGTAACACCTTGTATAGGAGATATCTTTGAAACTACAAATCCGATGTAAAAGATTCTTTCACTAGCATACACCTACGTCACCTAAGTTATTGCTGTCCTGCTCATCGTATGTGGTACATCTATACTAATATTATAAAGCTGAAGAGTTTGTTTGTTTGTTTGTTTGAACGCGCTAATCTCAGGAACTACTGGTCCGATTTGAAAAAATCTTTCAGTGTTGGATAGCTCATTTATTGAGGAAGGCTATAGGCTATATAATATCACGCTACGACCAATAGGAGTGAAGCATAAATGAAAAATGTCGCAAAAATGAAAAAACGTTGGAACTAAAACACGCGGACAAAGTCGCGGGGGACAGCTAGTTTTATGATAAAAAATAGCGGAACATTATATTACTTGTATAATAACTTTCGTGAGCAGTATTCATATTTATTTAAAACAAAACGGTTTACTTACGTATATTCTCGGGATCGCCCGACTAGTTGGTGTCGCCACCGCCGCCGCGTCAGCTCATGATTAGGGACTCCTATTGAGTCTGAAACTAGTCGGGCGATCCCGATAATATACGTGAGTAAACTGTTTTGTTTTAAATAAACATTATATTACTTACAATATGTTCCAACCCATCTTGGTTAGGTCTGCTTTGGGAGTAGACCAAATTGATCTTCGTAGTTTGGACAGCTATCGGACTCTTTGAGGCTATGTTCACCGCTATATCCATAACTGTTTTGATTGCTCTGTAATTATAAACATCTTGTTAATGAAAATTAATATTATAATTATAAAAGAACATACTTATTGTGGACAACATCACATACATTGCTCTGGAATTCAGAGACAACGATGGTACCACAAACACCCAGACATGAGACAATGTAGAAAAGTGGTTTTCTACATTGAACAGTCCGGGGATCGACCCGGGACCTTGGAGCTAGCGCCTTGAACACCTAGAAAACCGGTGTGTACGCTACTCAACCACGGAGGTCATCTTATTTAGATTTGTCCTGTGTGGGAATCGAACCCACGACCTCCGGTTTATCAGTCAGGGTCACTAACCACTAGACCAACAGGCCAGTCAAGTAAATAAAAGTTCAAAGAAACTTACGTTTCCTTATCAGGGAACACTTGGCTGACGAGTCCGATTTCCTTCGCCTCCTGAGCGGTGAATCTTCTGCCTGTGTAGCAGAGTTCCCGTGCTATCGATGTATTGCCGACCACCTGAAATAGTTAAGATTATATTATACTATTATTTGTATTTTTTTTATTTATTATTTTAGAACTTTGTCGCTTAGCAACAATATCGTTCTATAAAATCTACACACATATTATACTCATACAACAAACAAAAATAAATACTTACAAAAACTAAATTAGCTAAGTATAAAAACCAATAACTGCTAGCCTGTACAGAACTTTAGCGTCTACGGAGAAAGGGGAGGCCATAATACTGTTTACAAAACCTACATCTGAATT
Source organism: Diachrysia chrysitis (assembly GCA_932294365.1). Taxonomy (NCBI): domain Eukaryota; kingdom Metazoa; phylum Arthropoda; class Insecta; order Lepidoptera; family Noctuidae; genus Diachrysia; species Diachrysia chrysitis. The sequence continues at coordinate 2,255,480 of OW028667.1, read as the reverse complement.
ACTCTTCAGCTGTTGCCGCCTAAATATTTGTATTTAATTACAATTATTATTTTATTTAAAACTTGCTGTTTCCCGCGGCTCCGCCCGCATGGATGTCGGTTATCGCGGCAAAAAGTAGCTGTACAGGGCAAGAGCTGAATGCAAGGTTTATGTCCACTACTTTTGACTGCACGGGTAGCCGAGTGGCATAGGTCACCACGCCAATTACCTCTGCGCGACGTGCCGCGGGTTCGATCCCCGCATGGGACAAGCATTTGTGTGACCCACAAATGCTTGTTTCAAGTCTGGGTGTTCTTTGTTAATTTGAATGTTTGTGAAAACCCCCGCGGCACAAGGATTAAATTCCTTAGCGCGGGAGTAGTTTTTTTTTAAAAAAAAAAACAAAACTATTTTAGTGGGTTATAGACTTATAGTAATATTAAGTAATAATCATATCAAATAAATAATTATAATATATTGTTGTTTCTGCATCACCTAAAAGTTTAGAGAATGCCTTCTGGCATTAAGTCCGCCTATGTACACTGTGCGTGAAGTATTAAATAAATAAATAAATATCTTAGGACAACTCACACACGGCCATCTCATTCCAAATTAAGCACCTACCTGTTTTATTGCAACCAGACAACTTATAAACATACTTATATATTTCTAAATACATACATATTATAGATAAATTACATCCAAACACAAAAAAAATGATCATGATCATCTCACAAAGATTGGTACTGGGTGGGAATCGAACCCACGAACCCCGGATTAGCAGTCAGGGTCACTAACCACTAGACCAACAGGTCAGTCAAAGTAAATTATACTATTAATGACTATGTATATAAATTAATTGGCTGGCAGTGGTTGAAGTCGAAGAGCTGAAGATCGAGCTCAGTGGCGTGCCATAGGAGAGGCCTATGTCCAGAAGTGGACGAAGATAGGCTGATGATGATGATCATGAAATAAATTGAAAATAATTTACCTTTGGCAGTCTCTGTAGTGTTCCTACATCAGCTGCAAGGCCGACGTCAACCTCTCTCACTGAGAACCACGAGTCTTCAGTACAGTACCTGGGTTTATTTCAAAGAGAATATTAAATCTATACTAAATGTTGTATTAAATCTATACATATGTGTGATGACGATTTTTAACAAATTAAAATTAATCTATACTAATATTATAAAGCTGAAGAGTTTGTTTGTTTGTTTGAACGCGCTAATCTCAGGAACTACTGGTTCGAATTGAAAAAATATTTTTGTATTGGATAGTCCGTTTATTGAGGAAGGCTATAGGCTATATAACATCACGCTACGACCAATAGGAGCGGAGCATAAATGAAAAATGTTGCAAAAATGAAAAACCGTTGAAACTAAAACACGCGAACAAAGTCGCGGGGGACAGCTAGTATTTGTATATTCCAACATACGCTAGTTGTCAGTAGGAGACGTGCTATGGGCTCGATCCCTGCTTGGGTTACTTTCAGCCTGGGTCTGGATTCTTATTTATGTAATTTGAAAATTTTGGGAAAATCTTAAAACACGGATTATACAAAATAATGTGAAACTTTAAAAAAAGCAATTATTAACTTAAGTATTATGTACCTCATGTCAGCGGCTGTGATGAGGTCAACGCCGGCACCAACACACGCGTTGTGGACCACGCTCAGCACTGGCTTTACACACTCTTCCAATGACGTAATGGTGTCCTAGAATGCACAATACATTGATATTAAATAAAGGTCATTAGCGATAAGATTACATACAACATGCACCCTTTACTTCACCTCTAAAACAAACTTGACATAATTCAATTGAACACTATATCTATGTAGTGAAAACTACTAATGCGTATTCTGTAATGCCTCTCTATTTCTTAATAACTAGAGTATATATAGTAGTAGATATATATATCTCGTGATTATTACGTACTACTACTGTTGTTTGATTATGTATGACGGTGTCAGTGAGTCGAAGGCGCTGCATGTCGACGTGGTGTGGTGTCTAATTTTAACTTAAGGTTAAGGTAAAATTTAGATAGATATTTAGTGATAAGTTTTTGTTGTGTTTTGTGTTACCTTACGAGGCTGACTTGGCGCACCAGCGCAAAAAGCCTCATTAAATTAATGATTTAAAAAAAGAAATAAAACAAAAAAAAAATATATCTCGTGTGCGCAAATACATACTGCACACAAACACAGAGATTTGACGATCAGTTAAAATGAATATTATGAAGTAAACATGACTATGCAGAAAATTAAATGATCTAGATTGGTATGCAGGCGTGTGTTAGTAACAAAGTGACATACTTGCAATGATGTGCGTACATCTATCTTATAGATAAATAATTTATTTATGTAATAGATAAATAATTTATTTATGTAATAGATAAATAATTTATATATATAATAGATAAATAATTTATTTGCAACTAGCTGTTGCCTGAGGCTCCGCCCGCGTAGGTGTCGGTTATCGCAGCAAAAAGTAGCTTATATCCGTTCTTGCGATTCAAGCGTACCTCATACAAAGTTTCATTAAAATCGGTTCAGTGGTTTAGCCGTGAAAGTGTAACAAACAAACAGACTAACTATTTTTCTTTTTTTATGAGCATGAAGTTATTGTATGATATTAATATCTTCACTAGCTATTAAAGGTAAAAAAAAATATCAAAAGTTAAATTAGAAGATTTAAAGTTTTGTAAAGCCGAATTCCCCTTTCTTAAAAAAAAAAAACGAACTTTAAAATTGGAACATTAGTTTTGGTGAAATGATGCCACATTAAATGATTGTGACAAATATACACATATATACGTGGTGGCCTAGTGGTTCAATGAACGAATTTGTGTGCACAAGGTTGCAGGTTCGAACCCATTACAGGCAAGTACTAATGTGACTTTATTAATGTTATATTCGTAATTATTCTAAGATATCATTGACAATCGGTGAAGGAAAACATCGTGAAAAACCTGACTTCCAAAATTGGAACCTGAAATCGCCAACCCGCAATGAGCAAACACGGTGATCAATGCTTGTTCCTTCTCTATATGAGAAAAGGCTGTGCCCAGCAGTGGGACATTTATAGGCTGGTATTATTATTATTTTTGGTTTGGAGATTTATAGACTTTTATATTAAACTTAAAAAGATAATTTCAAAGTAATACCTGAGCATATTTGATAAAGTTGCTATGGAAACGGGCTTTTCTGGCTACATCTGGTAGATCATCTGCCTCAGTAGCTATTTCCACCAGACTCTGGATGTCAATACCTGAAAAAAAAAACACATTTTAGATGAATGTGGACATCAATCCCATACATTGCTCTGAACCCAAAGTTAGTAGCTATAGCTTGTTATAAAATCAGAGACAACGATACCATAAACAGCTAGACCCAAGACGATGTAGAATTAGTTTTCTACATTGACCAGTCCGGGAATCGAACCCGGTATCTCAGAGCTAGCGACCCCTTGAATACCGGTGTGTACGCCACTCGTCATATATCCATCGCCTATTTCATTGAAATCAAGCTGCTTGTTCCAGAGATTAGCATGTTTAAACCCAAAAACTTACCTAAACAAACAAATTGCTATCTTTTCTTTATATTAACTATTGTTTTTTTATAATACATTTTTTTTTGTCCTTCCTTTTTTTGTCTGTCATGTATCAGAATATTAGTTTGAGAAAAGTCACGATTACGTTCAGATGATTGTAGGAACATGGGTTTTTAAATAAATATCATATTAAGTTAACCAATAAACTTAGCCTATTCTAATAATTGCTGAAAATAGGTTTTACCTGTTTATAACAGACCATTAATCCCTTATTGTCTTCTGAGGTTTACAAGAATGTTAGACAATGAAATAAAAATACCTAAACAGATTCTATCGCCGAAAACAAAAATGTAAATAAAACGTGATAGAACCCATTTACGAAAGTAGTCTTTATTTCCTTAATTTCAATTATAAAGCAAAGTTAATTTTATAAATTAATCTTACCTCCAGTAAAATTCTTTCCCTGACCAGATAACACAATCACTCTGCATTCTGGGATATTATTTAATGCACTGAAGCACTGGCGAATTTCCCTGAAATAATACGAAATATTGTATGAGACAACAGAACTATGGATAAACTCTAGTTAAGCTAGAGAGAATTAAGGAAATCATATCATAATATAAATAAATGTGGACAACATCACATACACTGCTCTGAACCCAAAGAAAGTAGCTAAAGCACTTGTGTTATGAAATCAGAGACAACGAAGGTACCACAAACACCCAGACCCGAGACAATGTAGGCAAGGGGTTTTCTACATTGACCCGACCAGGGATCGAACCTGGGACCTTAAGAGCTAGCGACACCTTGAAAACCGGTGTGTACGCCACTCGATCACGGAGGTAGTCATATAACATAGGCAATTAGATAGTAAATTGAGACTCATATTTAAATATTAATAATATCTTGGGAAAACTCACACATGGCCATCTAATCGCAATTTAGACAGAGCCTGTATTATCGCAACCAGACAACTGATAAGTTTATTTCTACAAACACACAGAACAAACGATCATGTGACACACAAATATTTGTCTTGGGTGAGAATTGAACCCATAACCTCTGGTTTAGCAGTCAGGGTCACTAACCACTACACCAACAGGACAATCAATATTTAAGTGCCTATATATTTTTAACAGGTTCACTGTTTGGATTATATGCATATTATGCCTATAATCCAAAACAATGGACATGAATCATATGTGATAAACAGGACAGGAAAAAAGTTAAAAACTGCAAAATAAGTAATTTCCATAAAATAATTCACGTACAACTTTATTGTCCCCGTATTTTATAAAAGAGTTTATATACTTGCTACTTTGACGACCTCTGTGGTCGAGTGGCGTACACACCGGTTTTCAAGGTGTCGCCAGCTCTGAGGTCCCGGGTTCGATCCCCGGTCGGGTCAATGTAGAAAAACCAGTTTTCTACATTATCTCGGGTCTAGGTGTTTGTGGTACCTTCGTTGTCTCTGAACTCCATAACACAAGTGCTTTAGCTACTTACTTTGGGTTCAGAGCAATGTATGTGATGTTGTCCACATTTATTTATTTATTAATTGCCATTTACCAGGTGGTTAAATATTACTCAGTAAAATTGTGACTAAGATTTACTTGATATTTAACCGAGTGCCGATTCGCCATTAATGCGAAACATACGAGTATGTCCGTGCCCCAAATACGACATAGAACGTGCATGATTTTTATTCATGCAAGATTCTATTTACGTCCTAAAACTATTAATAAATAGAGATACTTATTATTTACAACAATCACTTAAAATTATATCTCGTAGCTCGTAGCTCTAAGTTATAAAAAAGCTTAAACAGAAATCGAATTTTATCGATATGTAGCCGCGCGCTAGGGACTCGGAAATTGACATTTAGTCAAGCGCTCAAAAGGTTAAACATGTTATTTAAACAGTAAATACATTATCTATACTAATATTATAAAGCTGAAGAGTTTGTTTGTTTGTTTGTTTGTTTGTTTGTTTATTTGTTTGTTTGAACGCGCTAATCTCAGGAACTACTGGTTCGAATTGAATAATTCTTTTTGTATTGGATAGTCCCTTTATTGAGGAAGGCTATAGGCTATATAACATCACGCTACGACCAATAGGAGCGGAGCATAAATGAAAAATGTTGCAAAAATGAAAAACCGTTGAAACTAAAACACGCGAACAAAGTCGCGGGGGACAGCTAGTTAATAATAATACGGCCTGTAACTGTCAAACTGCTAGACACAGGCCTCTTCTCATGCCGAGAAAGAAATACCACTGATCACCACTCTTGCTCTCTTTCAGAGTACTATTTTCAGATTCCAATTTGAAGCCAAGGTTTTTAACAATGGTTTCTTTCTGTCAATAGTTTTTTAGAATTTCTTATGTCTAGCCTTTTCCCAAGTCGATCTTAGGCGATCGAGTTCAGTGGCGTGCCATAGGAGAGGCCTATGCCCAGCAGTGGACGAAGATAGGCTGATGATGATGATGATGTTGGGGTCGGCTTCCAGTCTTACCGACTACAGCTGAATACCATATTCTACATGGAGCGACTAACAGTGGTGCTTTATAAGAATAAGTAAGTACAAAATAAGACTGGACAGATAACCAGGTTGTATAGGTCACTACGCCAATTACCACTATGCGCGACGTGCTGTAGGTTCAATCCCCGCATGGCACAAGAATTTCTGTGATCCACAAATGCTTGACCTAAGTCTGGGTGTTCTTTGTGCATGTGAATTTAAAGTCAGGTTGTGACACCCCCGCGACACGTGGATTAAATTGCTTAACGCGGGAGTCACTTTTAAAAATAATAAAATAGTTAATATTTTTTTAAATATTATAACTTATATTTATATTTAAAGTTATACTTACTGCCACATAACTCTAGTAAAAGCATTCGATTTCTTAGGTCTATTGAGTTCCACGTGGTAAACATTCGTTTTTGGTACAGACACAGCTAAAGTTTCAAACGGGGTTAACTCCACGTTCGTGAAGGTACGCTTGAAAATATCTGAAAAGAGTTTACGTGTATCATTAGTTTTATTTAAAAATCATGAAGAGAGAGAGGGAATTTATTGATTTGAAACATTTATAGACGCGGGTAAAACCGTTTGCCGACGCGTCGTCGCCTATGTAGGTAGAAGTGTTTACGGTGGGGCGACGCGTCATGCGCAAGCTTAATTTTAATATTTAATGATAATAAATGTTTATTAAATAAAGCAACCATTTTCTGGAAAAATAAGTAATATATTATTTTATATTATGCCATATTTAGTTCCTGTCGTTATCTGTTCTTTTAGGTATATTACTTGTACAAAATAATTTCGTTGTTTCACATCTGCCATGCGTCCGGTGACGGCCTACATATCTTTTTTTATTTATTCAGTTGCTTTTATTTTGAAGTAAAGAAGTTTCAAAGTAAAGTTGACATGTACTACATTGTTACTTTTAATAAGACCAAATAAAAATTATGAACAGTTACAAATACATTTTGAATATCGTAAAGATTATACTTACTTAAAAAATCATAATATTTTAAATATGAGTTTTAGTAGTTCTGTAACATTTTTTTCTAGATATTAACTTATTATACTCTTAGTCAAACTAATATAATTGTAACATGCTAAGAATTTCATAACTCTGTATACAACAAATCTCAAAGATCAAAGGTAATATTTACAATAACAAATAATATATTCAAGTTTTATTAGAGCAAATAAGTCTGAAGTCCATAATTCTATGAAAATAAAGATAAGTACAAGGCTATGATAAGTCCAAGATTCAAAGTCTACTATCTATGTAGATTCCAAAGGTTACATGTAGTGTATGTGGCACATAGCAACAAGGATATTTGGTTAAAAACATTTTTTTTGTGTTTTTTTCAATCTCAGTACTTTGTCGCTGGGCGACAATACCTTTCTATAAAATACAACAGATATATGCATACAATGATACAACAAACAAATCTTCAACACATCATCTTTAAAAACTACCAAACCAATAACTGCTAACTTGTACAGTACTTTTTAGTCTGTCCAGAGAGGCTGAATTAATGTCACAAAACCCATATCTGCCTTAATAGAAATGTTGCCGCCTAAAAGCCTTGTTCCTGACATACTTCATCAAGAGGTGTTGCACATTCTCTAATGTAGCACAATGAGGGCAGATGGGAGATAAGGCTTTTTTTTATAAAAAATTTGAACTTCTTAGATGGAATGTGTCCCAAACGAAACCTACAGGTGACAGTCAAAGAGTTCTAGTAGATTTTTTTTTTATCATATCATATATAGTTTAATCTGCTTCATTCATATATTTACGCTGGCAGACTGTTAAAAGGAACAATTATTTTAGTATAAACTGACACACCAAAATTAATAAAAATGTTTATAAATCCATTTCAGGCCATCCTCTTTCTAGAGGAAAAGTATACTATAAGTATTATGAATAAGTAAATATAATGCTTAATTCGAAATAAAAAGAAAAAAATGTTTGTATTAGTGTGAACCTGAGTTAATACTGGCCACTTGAAATATAAGTTTATAAAAAAAATGTGAAAGATTTTTTTAATAATATTTCTATATTCTTTGTGTATGTACACAAAATATAATAACCACATAATAATCACATATCACATAAGCTACTTGGTACGATAAATACTATGAAATAAACTACTCAAACAAAGTTAGTGTTGGTTAGCAATTAAAATAATATTTTATACAGGTATTATGACCAGATATTGTATGTAAATAAGTAGGAACATTATTATCCTTTTATTTTTAAATAATTAAGTGCTTAATTATTCTAAGCAATTAAGGATTTATACACATAAAGTAAAATATAAAAAGTTATTAAAAATTTGCATAAATTACTTACGAGATATAATTCTGGGATTGTTAAAAGCCATCGTTTTGATTAACGAAGACATTACTAGGTTTCTTTAAAACAATTTTAATGTCACTAATAAACCGTACGCCGCCAGCTCACACAGTTAAATAATAAAACAAATGAAAATTATAGGTAGATTTAGTTCAAACCAAAGTCCAAAGTTATAAAAAGAACACGAATGAAGTATCATACTGTCACTGTCAGTCGAGTGGAAATTGACGTTCAAATTTTGACATTTTCGTTTCGAAGGCAACTTCCGACTTTCACCCAAATGACATTCTTAGATGTCTTAGTCTATGGCAAAATACTGAAACGGCAATCAGTTTAAAGTCGCCGTTACGACTCATGCTGTCTCTGTCACTTTAAGGTGTAAAGAAGCGACAGATAGATATTTAAGCATGTATTATATGAAGTTGAGTTGCGTTTTTGAAATATTTTTTCGTATAGGTGTGTATTTAATTAAAAATTAAATAGGTAATATGAATAGGGATAAATCATTAGGAAAAATAGCTATTGTTACTTATTTGGTATTTTCCTTATGAAATATGCCTTAATATTAATTAACCGATGAGATAGTATTTAATTAACCGCCATCAAAAAAGAAAGAGGCTCGAATTAGTATAATAACTTTCGTGAGGAGTATTCATAATTATTTAAAACAAAACGGTTAACTCACGTATATTCTCGGGATCGCCCGACTAGTTTCAGACTCAATAGGAGTCCCTAGAGTCAATAGAATCATGAGCTGACGCGGCGGCGGTGGTGTCGCGAGTCGAACTGAGATATTTGTCCTATCCGCGTCCGCGTCCGCGTGTGTCGACCTCTTTCTATCAAAGACATACTTCTTTAAAGTAATATCAAGTGAGATATCGTTTGAAAGGGCTTGTTGTAAGGATTTAAAATATTATTATTTTAACTATTTGTTACGCATTAACGCATACGGAGCGAATATTTGAAAATAATAGAAGAGAGAGAAGAAGAATTTATAATAATAGAAGAAAAAACTTAAACTTCAGGCAGGACTGGAACGCGACCACTGTCTTGACGCGCCCCTCAAGCCAGTGGTCGCAGGTTCGAGTTCTGCCTGAGGTTTAAGTTTTTCCTTCTATTATTTGTATTTAATTACATTTAAAACAGTATTCGATTGAAGTATAGTTAAGTATATATGAGGTAGATTATAACCGAAAATCACGCGAGCGGAGCCGTGGGCAACACTATTGTATAAGATTTTTTTTCTTTTAATGATGACTGCCGCACTGAGGAACTTAGTCCTCGTTAAACAAACATTTAAATCACATGCACAAAGAACCCACAAATGTTAGTCCCATGCGGGGACCGAACACCAATTTTCATCTACTAAATTATTATTAAATTAAAATAAAATATAACTGTGTAAAGTGTCGTTGCTGAAATATAGGATTATAATATTATGCATTTACCTTATTTCCATATAAGTATAATATCAATTACCAGTTCTATACTTATTTTCACACACAATATTAATAGAAATAAACACAAAACTTTATTTTCCTTAACATACACTTGTAGACTGTTCGTACAAGATGAAGGTATAAACTACACAGCCAGTAAAGCTAGTTTCTGTTGCTAATTGGTTGCAATATTGCAATTTACTGGTCTGAGATTGTATGACGTCAGACACGCAATTGAATGTCGTGCACTGCTTTACACGTTTTAAATATTTAGGACTAAGTTTTGACATGATTTTGGGCTAAGATTATTAGCACATTTTCTACATTTTGTCTTAAAGATACACAAGGCAGCATATAAAGATATAAATAAATAAATGTGGACAACATCACATACATTGCTGTGAAGTGTGAACCCAAAGTAAGTAGCTAAAGCACTTGTGTTATGGAATCAGAGATAAAGGAAGGTACCACAAACACCCAGACCCGAGACAATGTAAAAAAGGGGTTTTCTACATTAACCCGGCCGGGGATCGAACCCGGGACCTTAGAGCTGGCGACACCTTGAAAACGGGTGTGTACGCCACACGACCACGGAGGTCGGCAGCAGGTTATCTAACTAACCTATTTTAACGCTGTAGCTTGCCACCTGTGGCTGTGGTTGGTGGCTAGTTTGCGTCGAGCCTTATTGTCCCGATTTTCTGACTGCCTCGTTGGTCAAGTGGTCGCAAGCGTGACTGCCGTGCACGAGGTCTCGGGTTCGAATGTCGGGTCGGGCACAACATAGTTACTGTGTTTGTCTCTTTGGTTCTGCGCCTGATCTCTCTGCAATGAAATATCTCCCGCGCAGATGGGTAAATCTGCCGTAACCAAAATTTGGTCAGAAGGTCAATTTCTGCCCCCCGGAGCCCCGCCGAGCATGCTTTACCGAACCCGGGACTACGGCAAAGGCAAGGACGGGACCGGGGTGTTTTTAGTCAGTGCAAGTCCGACATATCCCCACGTCGTGCCCTCGGCATGGGTTGAAGTCATTAGATTTTCACCCAGTAAAAAAAAAAAAAAACAAAAAAAACAATTTCTCAATAAATCCTTGAGAACGAAAACTACACAGGTAAAACCACGGAACGCTGCTAATCTATACTAATATTATAAAGCTGAAGAGTTTGTTTGTTTGTTTGTTTGAACGCGCTAATTGAGATTAGCGCGTTCTCAGGAACTACTGGTTCGAATTGAAAAATTCTTTCTTTGTATTGGATAGTCCGTTTATTGAGGAAGGCTATAGGCTATATAACATCACGCTACGACCAATAGGAGCGGAGCATAAATGAAAAATGTTGCAAAAATGAAAAACCGTTGAAACTAAAACACGCGAACAAAGTCGCGGGGGACAGCTAGTAAATAATAAGTATTATTTTATAACCCTAAGGGCCTCTTAGATGGATCCCAGTAAAATTGAATAGTAATTAGTATTTTATTCACGCTTCAATGCGGGACAGTATGTCGAAAAGGGAAGTGTGCGTCAAATATGTAATTTTGTGAGTCATGTGTTCGTGTAGCCAAATTTCAGTTAGATTTGGACGATACGCGTTACTTTGACGTTTGATTTGAATACAACTATTTTGTTGGTGACTACAATTTTTGGAAATAACTATACTTATGAGTAAGTATAATGAGGGCCACCCTTAGAGTAAACATAGACAAGCATAGAGCGTGCGCATCGCTAGTAGCCCCTTATATCAAGCGTAAGCACATTTTTAGCTAAATGTACTGCGCTCGTTTACTGATTTATGTGATTTTCGTGCGACGACAGTCATTTATGCCAAAATGTCGACGGTTCCGATATTACATATTAGGTTTTGAGAAAGTTTTAATAAAACGGTGCGCTCTGCTCTGACACTAATTTTACGATTTTACATGATCATACTACTGCCAACAGTTCATACTCGATATGCCCACTCTATGGGTTACTTATTTATTCCTCTAAGGGGGTACCCTATTGCGGCCACCAGTTGGCGCTACTGGCACATCAGCTGTCAAAGCCCACCATCAAACTATGCTATTTGACATTTAGGACATCACGTGTGACTAGCGCCTCTGGCGGCGAAACTGATAACGGTAGCTCTAATTAGTAGACCTAGATTAGAGAATATCATCTTTCGTGATGCTGCTGTCAAAATCGATTTGGGGCTGCCAAGTAGACATTTGTATTGAATGAGGAATATTTATTATATACGATCTCAAAACTCATTTGCTAATTTATACTTATAATATCTATCCCGTAGGTACTTGATACTAGCTGTTTACCGCGACTCCGCCCTCGTGGATGTCGGTTATCGCGGCAAGAAGTATCGTATGTCCTTTCTCAGGCTTTAAACTGTGTGCCAAATTTCATTTAAATCGGATCAGTGGTTTTGGCGTGTAAGCGCAACAGATAGATAGACATACAGTTACTTTCGCATTTATAGTATTAGTAAGGATTAGTTGTCAGAATTTTATGGAGTTTCGCTTAAAATACCAACTTTATATCCATCTACAGGGTAGAGATTTCCTATTTTCGTAAGAAACTTGACGAAGGCATCTAGCTTATTTAGCACTGATTTTAATATTCGGTCTCTCTCTTTGTCTTAAGACTTCACACATCATGGATACCATACAATATTTCCGATTCGCCATCAGAACATGACATCAACCGCACCGCAGGCACACTTTCTTACACAACCGAGTCTAGTTTCTATTTAGGGCACCTATGTCGGCATTCCTAATAAAAGTTCTGAATATATTATAATGATTTATTATGAACTAGCGACCCGACCCGGTTTCGCATGGGTGACAAAACAATAATTAATTTTACTCACAAACCTTCCTCTTGAATAATTCTTTCCATTGGTCAAAACTCTGTAACACTCTGTGGGTACGGTCAGTAGGTACAGAGCTCACTCTCATGTTCATTACTACCATTTTGTAAAAATACCTGTAATAACATTACTTAAAAAAATCTACATAGACGCGGGCATGCATTTTGTTGCTCTTAAAATTGTGTCAGGCGCTTTGCATACAACCAGTAATTATTTATTTTTAAAACTACAATATCTCTAATATTTACGGATATTCATGGGTGCTATTAAAAAAGGGACTTGCCGGTTTGTAAATAATAATAATAATAATAATGTCATAGTTATGTAACATATACCTAAACATAGCACAAATTAGTTTTAGCACCGCAATCCCCAATAGTTCTGTAGCTACCTGGAGCCATTCACGTCGTTTCTCCCATAGAGTAGGGGTGAATGGACCTGTAAGATGCTCCATTCCATATTAGAGTAAAGTTCTCAACAAGGCCACTGCGTGTTGGACCTGTGTCCCCACGTAAGCCTTTCAAAGTACCCGGGTGTTCTCCTTACTGGGGATAACAAGAAAATTAAGAGACACAAGATAATAATACCAGCCTATAAATGTCCCACTGCTGGGTACACCGTACAGGCCTTGTGCTTTATTAAAAACAAAACAGGCCACACGTGTAAAATCATTATCTATAATACTAGTATCAATCGACTTGTAATACAATACGATATTCCTTATTATAGGCGATGATGTAAAGTATTCTAATTCAAACCGTACCTAACTGAGAACTTCCGGTTAAATAAACGTAATTGTTTGTATCATGACTACTGATCAATGGTAAATACTTACCTATACAGATACATTGCTATTTTTAACGTATTTCAAACAATTCCATTCATGTTTTATTTGCATATTTTAAAAATAATTTGCCCGAAAAAACGGTTAGTAAAGTCGGACTCACGCGTAAAGGGTTCTGTACCATCGTATAAAAATTATGCCGGAAAACGTAATAAAAACAAGTTTATAAGCGGGGTTCTTTTTTAATTCTAGGGTTAACGGAAATGTAACACTGTGAAAAATTTAATTCTGATTATAAATTATACCTACACGAAGCCTATGTACCTACCCATAGAAAAGATTTCCATGACATTATAACCATGATTAACATGACTGCTTAAAGAATTCGTAAATTTTACCTACTTACTTATGTAAACATTTTATATTTCTTAGGTTTTAATGCTGTTCCTACTCTATATGATATGAGAAGGGGCCTGTACCCAGCAGTGGGACATTTATAGGCTGGTATTATTATTAGTTTAAAAGAAAACAAATTGAAAGAAATTTTATCTATTGTTTTCTTTTTCCTATTTGGACCTTTTAATAGGTAAGAGAATATTATTAGTATTAAGCTCTAACTTTTAGCTAGATCATATTGTAGATTTTAACTAATTCAAAGGCTTGACTAAGTATAATTTATTTTATACCCACTAAATACACTGTTCCTAAAAAAGATTACAAAGATGGGCAAACATAGATATTCATTTGTCAAAACTTTATGAAATTGTGATCTAAAATTGCCTAAGTAGTACTAGTGGGTATTACTACCTACTACATAATTTAGGCAAGTCCAGTGCGACTGCCCAGTGGGATTACGCCAAAAAAAGCGAACAAAGTTGCAGTCAACAGCTAGTTAATTTATAAGGAAGCCATAAACATGAAGATTCATATGCAAACTTAGTCACGTATTTCATTTGTTTTCGCATACAAGTTTTTTTGGCAGGTATTGGTGACTTACCATTTTATTACTTTATTATAATTATATATATACTAGTACCAAAAAATATCTGACAACAAGTTTTTCAAAGGAATTTAATACCAAGTAAAATACCTTGATTGTGGAGGTTAGAGAGGCAGTCTCTCCATGTAAATTACGGTATTCAGTGGAAGACGACCTCCGTGGTCGAGTGGCGTGCACCAGTTTTTAAGGTGTCGCCAGCTCGTGAGTTCCCGGGTTCAATCTCCTGACGGGTCAGTGCAGTAAACCACTTTTCTATATTTTCTCGGGGGATTTTTGTGAGTGTGGTACCTTCTTTGCCTTTGTTTCCATAATACAAGTGCTTTAGCTACTTACTTTGGGTTCTGAACAATGTATGTGATGTTATCGACATTTATTTATTTATCCGGTGAGACTGGAAGCACTATCAAGATTTGTCCCATGACAAATCTTGATATTTGCTTAAAGGTTTAAGAAAAAATATCTAGGTACGCTCAATCTATTCCCAAAAACACTTTGATGTTTCTGAACCAATGGCGTAGATGACGGAAATGAAAACTATGAAAAGTCAAAATCGAATAGATCATAGATCATTGATGATAGATATTAAAAAAATATTGGACATGTATTTTTTCATTTTCCAAAATAAGGATACATTAAGTAGATAAAGTAAATCAAAGTTCAGGAGAGGGGGCTAATAACGTCATGCTTGCGCACAAAATGCACTAAATTGTGACGTCACATTTCAAATCAATATCGTCATAAGTTAAGAAAAAATACGTGTCTAATATTTTTTAATAATCTATTTGATGGATATTAAAAACTGTATTGTCTTAACTGTAGGTTCTAAAGTATTTGCTTTAATAGGCATGTTTCCTAAATTTTTTTAATGTCCGCCTTTTAGATTAATGAATTTTATTGGACACGTATTTTTTCTTTTTTCCTGCAAACAAAAAATTATCAAAATACAGAGAACGGAAATTACGCGTGACGTCACTCCTCGCTACAATTTTTACCAAGGCGTGGTGTCATAAGCCCCCACTCCGAAACTTTAAAGCGCTGTATCTTTGTAATTTTTTATTGTTTTGATAAAAGAAAAAATACGTGTCTAATATTTTTTTATTATCTAACTGACGGACTAAATAGATTTTAACTTTTCATACCCAGTCAACATCCATATTCTACAGACTGACGGACAGTTTTACATGTAGATATCGTATAAAGTATGTAGGCTAAAACTAATACGGTTGATTTATGGTATAATTAAGTGGTGAGGTACTTGTAAAGCGTTTGTCACGTCTTGCCGCTGTCGGTGCCTTATTTAGTATGTAGAAAGCGTAGCATTAGTCACAAATTTTGCCCTAAAAGCTCTCGACTTCGGTGGCCGAATAGTCAACGACAATGTGTTCTTAGCATTACGATTTGACAAGGAGCTTCTCTGAGAGACGATGCTCCATTAAATGCCACATCTAGTAAAAAAGTAATTCATGCATATATGTTCTGCTTGGCTACGATTGAGTTCTTAACGTTTTCAATGTTTTTAACTGTTTAAACACATTTTTATTTTTTCTTTTTCTTTTTCTTTTCTTTTTCTTTTTTTTCTTTTTCTTTTTCTTTTTCCTTTTTTTTTCTTTTTCTTTTATTTTGTTTTGTATTTTATTTTCGTACCTTTGTGTGCTCTAAATATAATCTTAGTTTATCGTTTCTCAATAAGTGAATTATCTATGAAATTCTATATGAGAAATAGAGTTGTTCTAACCGTCGACCCCTCTAGTCAAGTGTAATTTCTACTGTCGTTAGAATTGCTAATTAGAAAATTGCTGATAACTTTTAAAATTCTGAACAGATTTTCATAAATTATAGCTAAGAATGCCATTCACATCAGCTTTCAAACAATAAAATCCGTATCATAATCGATCTATTCGTTTAGGAGCTAAGTACGATGACACAGACAGACAGACCGACACGACAAAATTATAACATCCCACTTTTGACAGGTCTAAGCCACGTGACTTCTGTATATAAGAATAAAAATTTTATTATAAAGATTGTTGATTAATCTTATAACTTTTTTTTTTAAGATGTTGATTTTGTTTTTTTTTCCAACTCTTGCTTGTAATAAAGTGTAATGTAAAACTTACACAGTTTGAATATATTGTGTCTGAGCAACTCTACGAAATTGGTGTTTTCATAGTGTTTTTTGTAAAGCTATTATTATCGATTTAGTTAACAACTGCTATATTAATAAGCTATAGTATTAGTCGTCTATTGTCTTATGGTCAGTTCCTAAATTTAAAAAAACTAATCGTTTTCCTTATGAATAGTAGAGTTTTTCTCGTTTTGTTTAAAAAGTTCTGACTTATTTTACTTTTTGATTCTATCGTCCGTTAGCCAAACGAATCGTTTTTTAAATATAGGAACCCGGCTTTAAACGACACTTTCAAGTACACTATTATTACTATAATAATAATAATATATATCCTGACCGTATTCGGCCACAGCGACTTGGCATTTTTATTTAATTCGAGCTTCGTATATGTGCTCTCAGGTGACTGATATAGCCGATTTTTGCTTGGAACGTACGACCACATTCGTCGCAAGTCAGCACCCCTCCGACATAATTATAAGCGTAGGCTGCAGGTGGTCGAGCCTTGAGCTCATCTCGCTTAGTGTCTAGCTCTTCTCTGCGTCTTAACTCGTATTCAGCTACGTTTGCGTTCACGGAACTTCTCCAATGTGACCGATCCATTGCCTCTGTCTCCCACTGCGACGGGTCCATATCGCATCTTTTCATGTGGCGTTTGAGCACATCTTTATATCGTAGGAATTGACCGCCTCGCTTCCGTTTGCCTTCCTGCAGTTCCGAGTAGAAGATCTGCTTTGCAACTCTGTCGTTGGACATCCTAGATACATGGCCACACCACCGCAGTTGTCTTCGCATTAGATAAGCCTCTACTCCGTTGACATTGGCTCGTCTTAGAACTTCCGTGTTTCTAACACGATCCGACCAGTGGATGTTCATAATGGCGCGTAGGCATTTAAGATGGAATCTATCTAACATACGGATATGCTTGCGGTATGGAACCCATGTCTCAGAGGCGTATAAGAGATTGGGCAGAACTGTAGCCATGTATACAGACACTTTCGTCGCTAGCTTTATGTCATGTGTACGGAACACCTTGTGACGAAGCCTGCCAAAAGCTGCAGCAGCTGCTCCAATCCTACAATTTACCTCGTCATCGAGGAGGCACTTCGAAGTTATGGTGCTGCCCAGATACTTAAATTTGTCTACCAGCTTTAGTGAGTCTTCACCGAGTATGATGTCGGCTGGAACGTCGTTGAGCGTCAACACTTCAGTCTTCTTTACATTTATCTTAAGGCCAAACCGTTGGCACGACTCATTTAGACTCAACATAAGCCTTTGCAGACCCTCTGCGGATTCTGCCACAAAACACAAGTCGTCTGCATACATCATCTCAGTGAGAGTGGCGTGAGACACTTTAGTGTAAGCTTTTAGCCTAGCCAGGTTGAAGATTCCGCCACCGTCAGTACGAAAGCGAACTCGGATACCCTCAGATAAAGTTTGCAAGGCTTCTCGTACTACAACAGCAAAGTAAAGAACGAACAGAGTTGGGGCGAGCACGCAGCCCTGTTTCACTCCACAGCTCACCGTGAAGAAGTCTGAGCTCTCACCCTGAGCATTGACGCAACACCGCATATCATCATGCAAGAGGCGGATCATTCTCACAAACTTTTCTGTGCATCCAAGTTTTCTAAGTACAACCCAGAGAGCTTCCCGAGGCACACTGTCGAAAGCTTTTTCCAGATCAACAAAACATAGATATAGAGGCTGACCTTGCTCTCGACTTTTCTCTTGAAGTTGACGAATAGAGAAGATGGCTTCACAGGTGCCTCGGTTGGGTCGGAATCCAAATTGTGTTTCTGGTAGCACATCTTCAGACAAAGGCATCAAGCGGTTAAGTAAAATTCGAGCAAAGACTTTTCCTGGCGAAGATAGCAGGGAGATGCCTCTATATGAATTGCAGTCAGCTCTGTTACCCTTGTTCTTATACAAAGAGCAAATAATTGACACTTTGAAATCGTCAGGTACCCGCTCTTCGTCCCATAAGCCAGTAAATAGGGTCAATATAGCTTCGTGCAGTTCTGACCCACCGTATTTTAATAGTTCTCCAGGAATATTGTCGATACCGACCGCTTTTTTGTTCTGTTGTTGCTTGATCGCAGTAACAATCTCGCCCAAAGACAGTGGTTCGTCCAGTACATTGATCGTGGGGAGAGATGGCAATGAGTTAATATGTGCGAAGTCCACTGATCGATCGACATTAAGCAGATTCTTAAAGTGTTCACTCCAACGGTTAAGTACATCTCGCCTGTTAGTAAGCAGTGTGCCGTCGGATGATTGTAAAGGCACTTTAGTCCGAGTCCTAATACTAAAAAGTTTGCGAATTTCGTCATAAAGTTCGCCTATTTGACCGGTATCAGCAAGCCACTGCATACGAGCAGCATGATCTTGCCACCACTTGTCTTTAACTTCCCGTACATATCTACGTAGCTCAGCACAGCTTCGCTTAACCTGCTCAACCTGTTGGACGCCACGATGTTGACGTAAGAGGGTCCGATGTTTCTGTATTGCCCTGGACAGAATTTCGTCATTGTTATCAAACCAGTCATCATGTCTACTAGCTTTCATACCCAGAATATCCGTAGCCGTGGCGACTAGATTAGACGATATAGTTTGCCAGTTGTTGACAACAGTACCGTCACTCAGATTAAGCGACCGGATCATATCACCAACTGACTGAGCGTATGTCTTACGTACTTCCAGGCTCTGTAGTTTTCCTGTGTTTAGACGTACAGGCTTAAACCCTTGTGATCTACGCGGGTGGTAAGAGCGGATCATTAGTTTGGTTACGACTAGCCTGTGATCAGTGGAGCAAATCGCATTGGCATCACGCATAACACGTGTGATATGCACTTGAGAGATATCCTGCTGCCGTACAATCACATAATCTATCAGGTGCCAATGCTTCGATCGCGGGTGCATCCAAGTCGTCTTATATTTTGCCGGAAGTCTGAACATGGTGTTGGTGACAGCAAGCTGGAATTCAGCACATAGGGACAGAAGGAGTTGTCCGTTGCTATTCATGTTACCAACACCATGTCGTCCCAAAACCTTGGGCCAAGCCTCGAAATCACGTCCCACTCTCGCATTAAAGTCACCCATTAACAGTATCTGTTCTCTGTGAGGAACTCGAGAGAGGGCTAGCGTGACTTCTTCATAAAACTTGGTTTTAATGTCATCGCTCTTGTCCATTGTTGGCGCATACACACTGATGATGTTAAGGTGATTTTCGCCAGAGAGACGTAAGCGGAGCGTAGTAACACGGTCCGAGATGTGGATAGGACACTCATCCATTTTTGTAGCAATGCCATTTTTGATAGCGAAGCCAACTCCTGATCTCCTCGTCTCCGTAAGTGGGGTCCCTTTCCAGTAGAAAGTGTACCCACCCAGTAGTTCCACTCTCTCACCTTCTTCAGCTAGATGTGTCTCACTAAGAGCAGCAATATCCACATCATAACGTCGGAGTTCGCGGGCAACGAGAGCTGTTTTGCGGGGGGGGCATAAGTTACTCTCGCGATCAAGTAGGGTACGTACGTTCCAAGAGGCAAAAGTCATGTTCCGGGTTCTTAACCAATTGTTTTGTTTCTTCTGTTTCTTTCGACCGCGTAAATAGTGATGCAGAGACAGCCGCGGTTACTATCTCCGAGTTTGTTTGGGTTAAGCCTTTTTTAGGACACCTTTTCTAGTCCCCTCCCCGGATTGGGGAAAGCAGGGCCCCTCTAAATAGAGCTGCTTTGTCGTTCAGGGAGCTGCCGAATTGCAGTGTTAGCCCAGTGCAGTGCAGAAGCGACCATCTACCCTGAACCGCCCACGTGCAGACATCAGACAAAGCCTGGTAGCATCACAACCAAGCCTCTCTACCTCAGTCCATCGCCGTAGGACATAGTAAAGATCGGAGTCAAATTTGAAAAGCCAAGTCAGTTGCGCAGGATATATTTAAGTGCACAAATCATAAAATGACAGTGTGTGCGCATACACAGGTGCACTCTTATCCCTACCTCCCTTCACCCAATGGAACGGAGGTCCGCTACGATTGGAGAGAGGCCGGAACGCAGGGTAGATATTAGTCAGTCAGCAGGGTGGTAACTAGGCTGACTGTCCAGGGTGCGCCGGACGTGGTTTGTCACAGTCGCTCGAGGAGGCTCTCTACCTGCACCCATTATTACTATATACAATCATAGTATCGTTAGATATAGATAGTACGTTCAAGATGTTTGTAGTTAAATCTGAAAATAATTAGCTAACAGTGCGATCATTCTTACGACATGTTTGTAATGACGAACGCCCGAGTCGTTACCACACGTAGTTTACAAGCAATCCACCTTGCGTTTACAATCGTGGCTCTAGTAAACAAATCATTAATTAGCTAAGTACGTATTCTTGTACGGTAAACACACACTAGGTCGAGGTGGCTTAAGACCTCAGACCACCCTGAGGTCGGGCCTGCAGGTGACGTGACGGGGAGGGCACCTCGTCACCCGAACGAAGTCACATAAAGTCCCACGTGTCCGTCTTCGGAAGGAGTGAGGGGTAGGCACTACACACCTACCCCTCTGGCAGGGGTCCAACAAGGACCGAGGCACACCGGAGCCCCGCCGAGCATGCTTTAGCGAACCCGGGACTCCGGCCAAGGGTAGAGACAGGACCGGGGTGTTTTTAGTCAGTGAAAGTCTGACATATCCTCGCGCCGTGCTCTCGGCGTGAGTTGAAGCCATAAGCTTTTCACCCCGAAAAAAACAAGGCCTTCGTAGCTTAGCGGTTCAATAAACGGATTTGTGTGCACAAAATTACAGGTTTGAACCTATTACCAATCTATTACAGAATAAGAACATTTATATATTTACTTTCAAAGATCTTTACAACTATTAAACTAAACATTACTACACAATTAAATCTAAACTATGATACGTAATTGTAACAACAGTCAAATACCAATGTGACATTTAAAAAGTTATTGTTAGGCGCTGTGCCCACCTAAGCAACGTGACAGAAACATGATTTTCTACCGGCATGCAGCATGACTCTGGCATGACATTCAATGAACCCACCAGGGTAACATGCCAGAGACATGTCAGAGTACATAGGCACACGAGACAATGTCGTCGTCTGATGAAGATCAAGATGCTCTTGCTTATCTACAAATTATAAATATTCAAAACAGACAAAGACGCTTCTGGGTGCATCCCATGTGGAAAAAAGTTGAAAACTGGTGGCGCATACGTCGTTTTGAAGGAATTAAATAGAAGAAAGAAACATATTTTATTATACTTAATAAATTGAGACCTATTATAATCATAAAGACACGGTTTTTCTTGAATTCATTCAATAAATTTTATATTAAATTCAAGTTCGTCCTTCATTTTAACTGACAAGTTACTTCAAGTTTTTGTTACGCGTCACTTTATTGCGCCACTAGTAGCACGCTGAGTGGCATGTCAGGTCGTGTCACGCTACGCCACGCGAATGGGCGCTTCTCCATACATTTACTTTGAATGTTGATGCTAGTGGCATGCTATATGCCAGATCACTTGTCAGATCACATGTCACGTTACTTAGGTGGGCAAAGCGCCTTATGTATTATTCTAAGACATCATTGACAATCGGTAAAGAAAACAAGAGGAAACCTGGATTCCAAAAAAAATTACCTGAAATCGCCAACCCGCAATGAGCAAGCGTAGTAATCAGTGCTCGTTACTTCTCTACTAGAGAAGACGCCTCTGTGCTTAACAGTGGGACATATAAGGCCTGTATTATATAATCGAACACTATTTAAAACTACCACTAAACACTATTGAGGGTTTTCTAGATTGAAAATTCCGCCAGGTTCGCTAGTGTCGCATATAGTATATCCGGTTTGAAATAAGACCAGGTTTATTTCTTTTTTAAGTTAAGCTCAAACAAAAATACTACTTATACAGTCATATCCTAGCTTTATACAAGTAAGGAAGTATGAAATTGTTTCGTGTGTACCGTTACCGCAGCGGTACATGCGTTTAAATAAACATTATACATGAATAATGATTTCATAAATGGTTTTCCTGTTGTACGGAAAGCAAATAAAGCTTTGCTAATATTTATAAACGGTAATGCAATATGCGCTGCAACTACAAATAATAATAATAATATCTTGGGACATCTCACACACGGTCATCTGATCCCAAACTAGGCAGAGCCTGTGTTATGGCAACCATACAACTGATAAACATACTTATATATTTCTAAATACATACATATTATGGATAAATTACACCCAGACACAGAACAAATGATCGTGCTCATCACACAAAGATTCGTCCTGGGTGGGAATCGAACCCACGACCTCCGATTTAGCAGTCAGGGTCACTAACCACTAGACCAACAGGCCCGTAAAAAACAAAAATGAAGTTTCTTATTAGATTTGCATAACTTTTCTTTTTCATTTTGCACTTTTGCTACAACAATCAGAAAGACGTTTTATACAGCGTAGTTACCGATGATAAGAATATTTGTTTGATTTATTTATTTAATTATTAAGATAAAATACTAATAAATATGAAATAAATTATGAATGAATAAAACGTGTATTTATTATTGAATGGTAGTGTATTATATTCTTAGATAAATGCAAGAAAATGGACGCTGTTATTACTTGTCAAACAGTTGCTTGTCAAATAAGCGTCAATTTTTTAGATTTTTTAATAGGCAACACTGAAAATCGTTTTAAGATTTTTCGGTGAAATGTCTTTAAATTGTGTCTTTCTGATAATAGTTACATCACCAAGGAGTTTATATCGGACTGTTTAACAAAGAATGGAGGCAAAATACATTAAATGCAACACGTAATAATAATTATTAGCTATGAATTGTTCCATTTACTCTTTTGTATCAAACTAGATACAGTAAGGTCGCGATGTCAATGTTAATTTAAGCTCAGTTGCGTCACAAGCACTTCTGGGCTTGATAAGAAAACTGCATAAATATACGGAGTAATGCAACTTTATCAGGCGCGGTTCCTGTCTGTCTATCTGTCCGTACAGACAACCGCAAGTTACTTGGACAATGTAAGATAAATACATTACATAATGGGGATAGGTCCTATTGACTTCTTATTTTCGGGTCGATAGCACTATATGACACTAAATTTGATGCACACAGTAGTTCGCCACATGAACTGCAGCGTCATTGGCGAGGTTTAAATCCTGCAGTGCAGGTGTGCATGACCTTTGGGCCTCCAGGTATGGACGTTGGCACCACTGTTATATTTGAAATAAATACAGTTTTTTATCATAACTTTAGTTAATAATTATATAAAGCTGAAAATTTTGTTTGTATGTTTATTTGTTTGAACGCGCTAATCTCAGGAACTACTGGTCCGATTTGAAAAATTCTTTCTTTGTTGGATAGCCCATTTATTGAGGAAGGCTATAGACTATATAACATTACGCTGCGACCTAAAGGAGCGGAGCAAAATTGAAAAATGTTGCTAAAATGAAAAACCGTTTAATCTAAAACACGCGGGCAAAGTCGCGGGGTACAGCTAGTAAACAATAAAGAATTGTTTATTAAATGTAGATAACATCACAAACATTGCTCTGAACCAATATAAGTAGCTAAAGCACTTGTGTTATGGAATCAGAGACAACGAAGGTACCGCAAACACCTAGACCCCGAGACAATCTAAATTGACCCGCCCGAGGATCGAACCCGGGACCTCTACCACGCCACTCGACCACGGAGGTCTGCGATAGGTAGATGAGTCGGACTAAATGCGGAAGGCGGAGGACCGGGTGACAAAGGTTTTATGTTACTAACTAATTAAAAAGGTCACAGTAATATTACTACACCATAAAAATGGTACTCGGATCATTTTCAAAGCTTCCTTTAAATACCGACATTAATAAATGTTAATTAAAATGCTGAAAAATGAATGGAATGAATGAATTAAAATTGAATGAGTATGACATTACTATGAGAATGTCATTCAGTTCTAAAGGCCATATAATTCTATGTTAATGGACCGCATGATTCATAACAAAAGTTAAAATTATGAATGACTGCATTATAGGATACTATAATTGTTAGTAATTATAATAAAACAACTCACAAGTGTTGAATCGAGATACCTTCTGATAACACTAAGATGGTTCTAGGAATCTTGACTCATTGTTTATTATATTGTCTATGATAATTATGCAAAAACAAATGCATAATGATTATCTTTATTTCAAAGAAAAACAATGCCTAATGATACATGCTTTTGCGCGAGAGTAAATAAAAAAGTTAGCTGTCAATTTACCCGGCGGAATGTCAATATAGGCGGGAAAATTGACAGCTGATATTGATGTCTATAAATTGAAAATGATATCAAATAATGTAAAAAATATTATGTCAAATAATGTTAATAATGTAAAATAAGTTGGAGGTGGGTGTAAAATTAATTTCATTTTAGATTAGTTACTTATAACTTGGTGTCTTTAAGTATTGATCAATAGAGGTTCAATCTGCGCTTGCTCTAGTGTTTTAATCAGGCTGATTAACACAAAAATTAGTTAATCACCTGCCAAACTTCATGTTAAGCGCTGTGATTGGTTGTTAGTCTTTTGGTCAACCAATCACAGTCGTGATCAGTTGATTTGACAACAGATTAATTTAATCAGCCTTTTTGAAACCGGGTAAGTATGTTGTTCTTAGTGTTAGAATTATTGGTGAAACAATGAAACATAGATATAGGTACATTTAGTAAAACAAGGGAAAATTATTGGTTCAAAATTGAACTTAAATTTGCCAACTTGTTGAATCAGCGAAATGATTTGTCAAATATTTGTATTACAGATTTTAGAGAGTTTCGGTATATTCCAAACTAGCTGTTTAGTGCGGCTCCGCCTTCGTGGATGTCGGTTAACGCGGCAAGAAGTATCCTATGTCCTTTCTAAGGCTCTAGACTATCTGTGTATCAAATTTCATTTAAATTAGCTCAGTAGTTTTGGCGTGAAAGCGCGACAGACGGACAGGCAAAGTTAATTTCGCATTTATAATATAAGTAAGGATAATATAGGCTAAAACAACAACGAAATCATTAGAAAACAATATAAATAGGTCAGTACGTAAGAAATGATTCAACCTTGCATTTCTTAATTCGTAACAAAGACAAAACAGTTATGTCATGTACCTTCGTGCCAGTATGTCACCCGTTATAATTGTCTATGGTCTAAAGAACCACAGGCTGCGGTTGCAATGGACACGTGTGTTCAGTTTACACGTGTCTTTGGTACTTAGAATAGAAGCTTACCCGTTTTAGTACTAACTTATTGTTCTTAGTAAAGAGTTCTTAGAGTTACTAGTATATTCACCCCTGAATACTGGAACCGCAAATTTACTTTAATAAATTATTAAATATCTATATGTCGCTACTTTACTATTTATATTGACCGAGATAGCATGAGAACTACAACTGGTGCCCACGGTTCCGCCCGCGTGGGTTATCGCCCTATGGTTCAATTAGGGTCCAAGCTTACCTTATACTAAGTTTTATTTAAAGACTGACGGAAAGGCAGACAGTCAGAGTTACTGTCGCCTTTATAAAATTAGTAGATATGGATATAAACTTCAATTAATATTTTTAATAATATCAATTGCTAGACTAATCCCTTATCATCCAAAGCTGATAAATAAGATTAGCCAGAGACCTAGAAACCTTCCAACTAAGTAACGAACATATTAAATGTGTCCAATGATGTTCTTTTGATTAAAAAAAAAAAAAAAATATTTTGTTTCATGTCGAAATTTGGTTTTGTCTCTTATAAAGCAATTACTAGGTACGCTATCCTAAATTTTATTTCAGTCACTGAATTAGGAAGCCTGAATTTCAAGGCAATTGTTTTGTATATATTTAGGAAGATAGAATAAGATTACACCATCCTAATTTCAGGAACCATTTCATTTATATAGTAAGCGCATAAGTTATAGTTTTAACTTGGAGAAACAACATGACAACAACAGTATTATTTAATTTTTGATTTTAATAAATTACTCACGTATATTCTCGGGATCGCCCGACTAGTTTCAGACTCAATAGGAGTCCCTAATCATGAGCTGATGCGGCGGCCGTAGTGTCGCGAGTCGAACTGTTTTAATTTTTTTGTCTCGTAGTTCAATGATAGTTGTTTGTCGAATTTAGTAACCAAACCAAACCGAACTAGTTTTATTATTCTGCCTAGCTTATCCTAGCTCCCAAGCTATGTTAGGATCGCCTTATGTTAGTAAGTGCACCTGCCTATTAGTATTTTAGTACCTATATGTCATAGACAGTTGCAGTATTATGCCATTCTATTTTCAGGATCAAAAACAATAAATCTGCGGTTAGGTTAGCTACGTGACCTGGTTTTAATGACTAAGTTTTTAAACTTAAGAGTATACCTAACTAATTATTTACTGTGAAAACTTATTGATTTGTCTTGTACCAACAAGTTTCTTAATTGTTTTAACGGCGGTCAAACGGACTAGCGGTTCGCCTTAAGTCTCTGTAGCGACAGTTTTTTGACAAAACATTGTTAGATAACATGAATTAGGGGTGTGGGGTGTGTGCCAGCAACGACAATATACTACAAACTTATAGGGATTTTACAGTTATTTAAAACAAAACGGTTTACTCACGCATATTCTCGGGATCACCCGACTAGTTTCAGACTCAATAGGAGTCCCTAATCATTAGCTGTCGCGGCGGCGATGGTCGAGTCGAACTGTCTGATGAATACTCCTCACGAAAGTTAAGACGAGCCAAGCGAAGCGCAAGGGCACTACCTACCTTTTCTCGAAGCGCTTCGAGTATGATGTGGCTTGGCCATTTCGCTACACTCACATGAGCTTGAAAAATGTATTCACTGTTCTTTACTTTTCAGTTATACAGTAGTTCTTGTAGAGTTAGAAACTTGGCTCTACATGAAATCTGATAACTTTTTTACAGAGCCACATGGTCTCGTCTTGGCAACATTTTACATGAAAATGTTTTTGGTGGGATAATACAAATATATTTTACAGTTGGAAATCTAATGTGTGAGAGAACATTTTTTCAACCGCACAGTTAATTTTGTTTTTGGAGAATTAACTGTGACGATCAACAAAGTTTTTACGAAATCCTCGGTGCGCGGATCAGAGTCCATTTGTCCATTTTGATTTGCTTTGCATTTATTTAAATACTCAGTACTTTTCTTGAGAAAGATTATAGGCTGTCAAACGATATTTCACTTTGAGTCTACGACCTCTTGAAAAGCAAAAAGCAAGGA
Source organism: Diachrysia chrysitis (assembly GCA_932294365.1). Classification (NCBI taxonomy): domain Eukaryota; kingdom Metazoa; phylum Arthropoda; class Insecta; order Lepidoptera; family Noctuidae; genus Diachrysia; species Diachrysia chrysitis. Next base: position 2,227,617 of record OW028667.1, on the reverse strand, counting down.
AAAACCCGCGAGGCGCTGTAAGTATTCTTAAAACTATATATAAGTAACATTCTCATTGACGAACTAAGAAAATAAACATTACTAGGTAGCATTAAGTCATCCACGTTTTTCATTTGAATACTAATAAGTCACCTCTTCAAATAATAAAAAGGTACTTTGTCAAGAAATGCGCGGTTTAATATATTCTGCTCACGGCCGATTTAAAATTTAAAAGACCTGCTTTGCTATTCTTTAAATATTTTACCACTGGTTTCTGGAAGGTATAAAATTGAAGTTAATTATTTAATACTTGTTATTTTTTTTTGACATCCAATCATTTTAAGTTCATATCAGATTAAACAGCCTTCTATAAATATCCTTCTGCTGGGCACAGACCTCTTTTCATATAGAGAAGGAACGAGCATTGATCACCACGCTTGCTCACTCGCGGGTTGGCGATTTCAGATAAAATTTTTGGGAACCTGAGTTTCTTCACGATGTTTTTCATCACCTTTTGCCATTAAGAAAGTACATGCATATAGATTTCATAAATTCACATTGGTACTTGCCTGTACTGGGTTGAAGCTTCGTTGTGCACAACGAAGTTTCATTAAATATCTCTGTTTCCATCAAAACATCCCATACCATTCAATCGATTAGCTCCGTCTCTGTAAAAAGTATCATTTACTGCCACTCGAAGATCGACGTAATATTGCTGACTATCTATTTCTGTTGAAAATCTTTAACAATAGTATTGACAGCCCCGAGTTATTGTCCAAATTTTATTTTAATGCACTAAGTAAAATATTTCGCTTCAATCCACCGTTACGAGTACCCCTTACATCTACGAATTATAGGCAGAACAGTTTTATTGTGCGTGCAAGCAGACAGTAATGAAATATGTAAGCAGTACGATTTGGATCCTTTTACGACCAGTGTGATGGCCAGAAGGTGTCTGAGCATCCAATTTTTTAAATGATTACCTACGCGGCTCATTTTACATATGTTCCCTTTTGGTTTCTCCTTTTCTCTCTTTGTTGTTAACCAAATGGTTTTTTTAAATTAATTGACCTTTATATGTAACCTATTAATCAATACATCATGTTACTGTTTGTGTGCTCTCATCTTAACATCTTAAAATCTACGATACTTCTACACGTGAAGACTTGTAATTGGCTCTCTTTCAACTATGATTGTCTGTTTTATTAAGTTTTATCTTAGCTGTAAGTCTTCCATAGAATTGTAAATAAATAAATAAATAAACAAAAATCCCTTCGTTGAACCGATAGCTACCAAAATACTTACTTTTAACATAATAAATACTTTATTGTTTATGGAGTTTCCTGCCGGTTCTTCTCCATAGGAGTGCCATTTTGGAACCGCGCAACTAGAGTCATTTAACGTTTTGAAAGTGCCTGAAAAGGCCTATTTGAATTAAAATTATTTTGATTTGGATTTTGATTTTGACTGTCGGTCTCGTCGGTCTCCATTAGTATAATTATATTACATAGTTATTTACTCTATGATCCAAGTTTTATCCATACTTGAATGTTATAAATGCGACAGTAACTCTGTCTGTCTTTTTGTCTGTCTGTTACATTTTCACTGCTAAACCGCTGAACCGATTTCTATGAAAATTGGTATAGGAAAATTGGGTAAGCTTTGATCTTTAAAAAGGACATAGGCTACTTTTTGCCGCTATAACCGACACCAGCGCAGGCGGAGCCGAAGGCAACAGCTAGTATTTATATAAAATTACAATTATCTAGCTCTAGCCTTATCTTATAATTTGTTGTTTCGACTTATTGTGAGACCCTAATGGTTTCTTAGTATTAAAGCTAAAACAGGTCTATTATGTATTTTGTAAAAAGATGTTTACAGTTTATATAGCGCCTGTTTCCTTGATATGAATGAATGATATTTAGACAGTGCGAAGTCGAATAAAAACAGAAATAGATCTTGTTTACATCAACAGACATATTTTGCTGTATACTTACTTACTAAGCCTAACCAAAGTGATATAAATTAAGAAAGTTTGACTTTATTTAGACTGTTCTTAGCTACAATAAAAAGTAAATCTATTGATCTGTTTTAAAAAAATCTGGTTGTCGATATTAATATTATGTCGACGGTTTTATACATTTTAAATTTAATGCTATTATTTGTTGCTCCCTTATTTTTTGAAAGCTTTTTGTTATAAATATGAAAATTAAAACTCTTTACTTGACTTTGGTAGATTAGAATTAAATTGGGTATTTGACAAGATTTTTTTTTAATTCTTGTTAAATAAATAAAATTACAAACTATGCCGAGTTGTAAAAACGGCAAATTAAATACTTTCATATTGAACTAGTTACGAGCATTTTAATATTGCTAATTAGACAGAGAGAGCTTAACCATCAGGTGACGTCACCTTGGTAATTCTTCATACTAATCTAGGGCTGACCCGTACAAGTCGTCGTTTTGCGAAAAAAAAAATGGAATCATCTACTAACTTTGAAGCTTATAACTTTTGTATTCGTGTATATTTTTTGATGTTATTTCGCAATTCTGCTTCAATTTAATACTAGGTATATAATTAAAAATATTTAAATAAAAAATAATTCGATTGTAGTCAAATACCCAATCTTTGATAAACTGGTGAATATGAATTTTTGCCGAATTCCTTTTAATTATTATTTTAATTATTTGTTACGCATTAACGCATGCGGAGCGAATATTTGTAATTAAATACAAATAATAGAAGGAAAAACTTAAACCTCAGGCAGGACTCGAACCTGCGACCACTGGTTTGACGCGCCAGTCCTTTTAATTAGTTTTAATAACATATTTTTAAGAACTTAGGTATATTTTCTCAACATTAAGCTCTTTTACCTACCTATTAAAAACGAAGTCGTAATATACACATATAAACTCGTGTAAATAACAAGCCCATCCTCGACTCATAACTCTCAGCTTAAACTCATGGTCAGTCAGACAAATCTTTACATAATTACTTCACGAGATATGTTATGAAAATAAAATAACTACAAACAACTTTGGTTTTCATTTATTTCGGTATTTCATCCGTTGTGCATCACTAACTGTGAAACTGTTAATCTGAAATCGATTCTATGTTAAAGCAGTAAAGTTTGTTTTGCAATGATCGAAAGTTTCTAAAGCTCAAAGCTCGTTCGTTCGTTCGTATGGTTGTGTTTGTGAAGTTACAGTGTTTGTTGGAGTGTGAGTGTGTACGTGAATATGGGATACGGTTACGGTGTAGTGATGGGTGTTGATTTGAAGTCGATATTATTTTTTAGTTTTAACTTCCGTTTAAGCCGTGGGTGTGTTACAATCTTTATTTTTTTTTCAAGTCTTTAATGATAACTCGTTGTTTTGTAAGTGGGATTTTAATGTTATGGCCAATACAAATAAATATAAGAGCTGTGTTTTTTATTTAGGTTGTAATATTTCATAAATAGTTCTGGCCCGACAAAACTTGTACTTAGTTTAGTTTGTTTTAATATAAAAGTAAATATTTTTATTAATAATTTAGGTACAGGCCAGCCAATATTATATTTTTTTTTGTCTTTTAATTAGCTTCTATAAGGGAAATTATAACAACTATCGCACCTATTTTTGTATTAAATTTGTATAATTATTATAAATTATAGAGTTATTTAGTTAGTTATTAAAATACAGTGCGAGGAAAAGTCAGCGACAGAAAACACATACACACACACATACACACTAGTTATTACGTATTTACTTGACGACCTCCGTGATTGAGTGGCGTACACACCGGTTTTCAAGGTGTCGCCAGCTCTAAGGTTCGTTCCCCGGACGGGTCAATGTAGAAAACTACTTTTCTACATTGCTCTGGTCTAGATGTTTGTGGTACAGTCGTTGTCTCTGAATTCTATAATTAATAAAAGTGCTTTAGCTACTTAATTTTGGGTTCAAAGCATTGTATGTGATGTTGTCCACATTTATTTATTATTTCTTTATTTATTACCTAAATATGACTGTGTTGACTGACCACGTTTTGTAAATATTAATTTATTCCGCTTTCAATAGATTAGGAAATGTGTTTACGTGTAATCTGATTGTTGTAACTTATAATTATTTGGATGTACTAGAAGCTGGTGTTGAAATGAAATGAATATAGATAATTTATAATAAAGAAAGTGTGTCTTACTTACTAACATATTGACAGGAAGAGATAGGGAAATTAAAAGCCATGACGTGTTTTGATGAAATCATTGCTTGCATACCGTAATGCAATTATCAGATAACCTAAATATATTATCTTGACATACTAAAATAGCTTTCAAAGATTATTTAAAGTGTACAAGAATTTATGTTGTATGCACTTGATATCTTTTAAGAAGTGACTAAGTCTTAGTTTTACACTTTATAGAACTATCGATAAAGATCTATCGACACTATTCCATTACTACTCACGCACACACATGAACTGCTCGCAGAGGATTCAACGCGCGTTTACTGTGCTCGTTCGGAAAGCGAAGCGACGCGTCGGAAAAATAAAAGTTTGAAAGTCTCAGTCCAAGCAGCGAGCGCAGCTGTGTAGTCGCGTCGAACGATACGCACGGTACGTGAATAAATAACGAATTTAATTCACAACTTTTATAACTTAAATTCTAATAAAACCAAACAAAAAAATCTATTATCGAATACGTTCCTAAAATTCCTGTGCTTAATTTTTTTTAATTAATATTCTGTGATTTGAGTGAGTTTGGATATTCAAATTTCGAAGTGTCGTGACAAGTGAAAATAAAAAAAGAAAATTAAGGTGGATTCCTTTTGCGGTGCATTTTGTTTCGGCGCGGTTTATTTATAATATAACCTATGTTTATGCGTTTTATGTCTGAGTTATTTATTTAGCGAAAGCGAAAATAACTGAGGAGCGGTAAGGGATTATTTTAGACTTAGCAGTTGGCTGCGTACCTAATGTATTAATCTATATCTAGTACTTTCTCTTAGTGATATATTTTTGTCGTTCATTGACTACGGCCTTGAAATGAGTACAAATGACGTCAATGTTTATTTAAAAAAAAGTCTTTTAAAAAGATAACAAGAGTCGACATAACAATTATTTAATCTTTAGTTTGCTTTGATAAGTTTTAATATACTTTTTTAGTATCTAAAGATATCTTGGCATAATGTGATTATCATTAGCCATTCAGCCTTGGTATGAAAAAATAAAGAAAAACTGCTCCACATTTTTTTTCTTTATGTTGTAAATCGCACACGTATTGTATAAATGTGGCCACGATGAGGGTGGCATAATTTATATTAAACCCTCAGTAATAAATAAAGATGAAAAAAAAAAATCGCACACGTGTACATTTTCAAATGTAGAATTTGAAAATGGTTTCCCTTGGTTGAGCCTGATGCTAAATATTTACATAGTTTAATACGGACTTAATATTTAACATTAAAATACTAAATTAAGATGAGAAAATGTTAGGTTTAAGTAAACGTACGCTAATGTTATGCCGGTATTATGTAGAAATAGTTATTTACATGAAGCAACAGTTAGTTTTAGTACTTAACTTGAAGGTCTTTTAGCGTATGTTCATAAAATTATTTTATGTTAACATTATAGGCAGCCATTGCTACTTTTTGACACTTCAATGAGCATTTTAAATTAGGAATAGTAATTATTTTCTTTTTTTTTAATTGCGTTCAAAGCGTGGATGTGTTTGTTAGTGTTTTTTTATTTGTTCTGTCATCCTTTAAGTTAACTTTTTTTAACCTAAAAAGTGGAGATATTAGGTACAATAGTTGATTACAGTTTAAAGTAAACGAAGCAAACGTCTAAGGAGTTTTTAGACCATTGATTATAGATAGGTCGGTTGTTATTTTAGATAAATTTCCGATCGTTGTACACAAAATACAGCTCTCTGCTCTATGATTTTCAATTTCATTACGACACGCAATATAGACGTAGTTTTCCGATAGGCATGATTTCTTTATCAGATAAGGCCACAATTGGTCAACGACTAACATGGCTTCCGTGGAGTTTGTTTAGAAGGTACTTACCTAAAACATTTACGCAATCTTCTTACCAGAGGTATTAGAGTTAGAGATAAAAGAATAATAGATAGGTAGGTATCTACATCGTGGAAAAAACCGTTGTTTTCGTGGTCATTTTTATTTTAGACTTCATAAAAAGAAACAAAAGGCAAAATTGCTATAAAGAGCATTAAACATAGAAAAACATGTACTCCAGTCTAGCTTTTTGTATTTCGTCAACTTGCAAATTAATGTGTGCGTTTGACTCAAGTTTTGTTTATTCTGATGCAATTTTTGAAACATATTAAAAGGTAGAAATAATCAAATGGGGTAGGTGACTGAGTATGAAAAGTCGATATCTAATGAGTCTGTCAGGTAATAAAAAAATATAAAAATGAAAACGCAATACTACTACGTGTTTAATGGCAAGAATTTTTTGCGTTAAAAAAAAGAAATCTTATAGATAAAGCGAATCAAAGTTCTGTAGGCCTATTCGCTATCTTCAGTTGATAACCCAAGCAATGTTTACTAGATAAAAATAACGGTAAAAACACAAATTTTGTATCGTCTAAAGTCGGTGACCAACTACGTTGTAGAAGATCTAGTTAGTCATCGACCTTAGACAATACGAAACTTGTGTTTTCACAGTGTTTTTTTTATAAAGCAATTATCGCTTTAGTTGACAACCACCATAGTGAATAGCCCTGCAGGAGTGAGGGCCAATGACATCATGCTTGCGTACAAAATTGTGAAATAATGCTACATCTCAAATCAATGTATCGTCGTGAGTTTTTGGTCACGTAAAATACGAAAAAATACTTGTACTTATACATTTTTTCCATTACTATCGGAATGCCTTAAAAAAAAAAGAAATTTACCCCAGTGTAGGTTAGGGAAAATTTTGTTTTTATTTTTTTCTTGCGAACCTTAAAGAAGGTTGAATATTTTTATTGTATGACTAAATACATGAAAACATCAAAAGCTTATTAACGTAATATATTGTGATACTGCGGCCAAGTCTTAGTTTTCCGATGTCATTGACCTATCTTGTGCCCGCCAACGCAACGTGACTTACTTTAGTATTTTATAATATACTATCTAAACTCGCAGTTTCATCCGTGTCGGTGACAGTTACCGAGACAAAAAATAGCTTATGTATTTTTTTGAGGTTCAAGCTTACTTTCTACAAAATTTCGTTAAAAACGGATCAGTAGTTTAGCTGTTAAAGCGTTACAAAAATAAAGGCAAAATATACTTAGATAATGAGGACCAATTTTAGACCCATTTATGGCTACTATGAGGACCTATTTTATAGGCTAGAAAGTTCATCTTGAAGAACTTTCCATAAACTGTTTACTTTCCATCCGTTAATTAACATTAACCGGATAAAAAAATAAAACAATATACCTATGTATAATACCAGTCCGTCTGTTTATTAGACTCTATGGCGTATACACTATGACTCTATACACCATACCTTTACTGTACACATGGAGTGCACGAGTGTCAAAGATTGTGGCATTTATCGACTAACGGCCAATATCCCTAGATCGTTATTCCTGCAAGAGATATAATTTTGACATAAGCGCCATACAAAATATGTCAAATTCTTAACTCTAGTAGGAAAAACAATCTAAGAGGATAGGTTATTAATATTGGCCAATAGACACTAGCCCTACAAAGAAACTATCGCAGTGTGCACAGTCAAGAAAATGTCCTACACTTGTCACAATAAATTTATTTTTAACAAAGGATTCTCATAGAGAAGGAGAGGGAATTAATAGCATTTGTAGTTTTCAAATTAAACTCGGTCTTTGCCCTACAGAGTACATTAACATCACATTCACACTGTTTTCTACGCTATTTATAGAAATTCGTACGTAATGCGAGTATTTATGTAGATGTATAACCACTTTAGAATTTCTTAAAGGTAAGGAAAATACATTCTTATTTCGTTAGACAATGTTAGTAGAGGTTAGGAGATAATCATTATTAGAAATGTCAGTTGATGTGTCAAAATCATTGACAGCTGATATTTTAATTATAACACACTGTACTGTACTTTTGTTGTAAAAAAAAAAAAAAAACAGACCAAGTGCGAGTCTGACTGGCGCACCATTTTACAAGATTTACGCCGTTAAAATCGGGCAAAATCGTCTCAATTATGTGCACGCCCTTAAATTTTCATTAAAATTTTATGATTATTTTTTATAGCAGATACATAAATACACAATCTGTGAAGAATTTCGAATTTCAGCTGTCTGCCTATTACGGTTCTTGAGACACAATTATTTTTTAGCCATCAAACTATTGAAACAGCCATTTAACGTTATAATTTTTAATACTTGTTCACTGTTTGATAAAGTTATTATAGCTTAATATCTAACTCTGACAAGATTTAATACATAATTATAGCAATTGAAACCTAACATTTAAGATTGTACACAGGAAATTACGATTTTGTAGTACTTAATACCTTCTCTACTTAATTTATACTTAGTAGTATTACTTTGAATTGTGGCAGTATTATTTGAAGGACAAATACCTTTAACTTCGCTTCGATTGCACAAATCTCTGCTTCGTAGGCTTAGAAACGAATTGTATTCTATTAGAACTGTAACTATACAATTACTTTGATTGCTGAATCAGATAATGACTGAATTTCCTACAATACTGACAGTTGTGCCGTTCAATTGAAAATTGCGGTCGATAAATGCCAATAGGCTAGCTAGAACTACCTAGAGCTTACATACATAAGTATACGCAGTTAGTTTATATTATATCACAGTTTTTTTTTTAAATAGTGTTGCATGATTAGGTTTATATGGGCATGTAATGAGGAGGGATGAAACGCATGTGAATAAAAGAGTGATGAATTTGGATATGGAAGGATGGAGAGGAAGAGGAAGGCCGAAGAAAAGGTGGATCGATTGCGTGAGAGATGATATGAGAAAAAAAATTGTGAATGACAGTATGACGGCTAATAGAGTAGAATGGAAGGAGAAAACATTGTGCGCCGACCCCTAATAAATTAGGAAAAGTGCCGGAAGAAGAAGTGTTGCATGATTAGTTGTGACCAATTTTGTAAAGTCCAAATTTGTAAATTCAAAGCTTTGCAAAATTAGTGGCATACCTATAAAAATTAATGAAATTATGTAGGTATGTGCTACTTCAAATGGTTTCCCTATAATTAAAAAAATGTATATTAAATACAACGAAATTAACTTTAATTAACATGTAAAGTCATTTGCATAAACTCTCACGGCCCATCTCAAATCTATCGATTAAATATCTCAGTCACACACTAGCTGTGGGTTAGTGGGTAGTGTTGCCCGTATCGATAGGTATTTATCTATTCATGTTATCAGATAACTGATATCGTAACAGATAATATTTGAGGTCGCAACACAGAGTTTAAACACCTTTAATATTTTGTATACAGTGTATTTTAGGTAATAGACTGGATTTAAACTTTAGTAATTATATAAGACCAGCTGTTTCCCGCGGCTCCACCCGCGTGGATGTCGGTTATCCCGGCAAAAAGTAACCTATGCCCTTTCTCAGGCTCTAGACTATCTGTGTACAAAATTTCATTTAAATCGGTTTAGTAGTTTTGGCGTGAAAGTGCGACAGACAGACAGAGTTATTTTCGCATTTATAATATTAGTAACGATGGTCTGTGGGTATCATACAGTTACAACCTCGTCCATGCTTCGGTATCTCGATTCTAGAAGCTTCTATTACAAGTGGAGTAAGGATTTCTCATTACAATATTCGAGTGCATACCTTTGTACCTATATCTTGCGGAGATAGGTAGCTTAATGAGTGTATTGACACAGCATAAAGGCAGTAAAGGATGCCATGTCCAAAATTATTTCAAGAAAGTACGTTACATCAATGATAGTGATTTTAAAAAGTTGTATTTTAACAATTACGTCCAGCCATACTATTCTCTAAATATTAAACAAAACACAGCGATGAATACAATGTAGAAATGACAAAAATGATATATTTGACATGGAACGCACGACTGAAATTTTAGAGAATAGGACCCCAGATGTGCAATTCTCAAAAAAATCTGAGTCAAACGCAATACGCAAAAAATCCACAAAACTCAATTATGATACGTCAATCTTTTTTTATCCCTATTCGGTACTAAAATAGTTTTTATTTTAATACCTTAGTTAGGCAAAAATATGCGTCATGTTTTGGGTGTTACGATTAAATTGAAAAGTCAATTTGAACAAAATCCCAGTCATTTATTTCTCCTTCAACGCCGACGTTCGTAACGTATACAAAATTTTCCGAATGCGAAACGTCCTTGCAACCAATATTTCCACTTAGAAACAGCTCATATATGAATACTTGAACTAATGTAACATAATTTATATAACCTGCTTATATCTAGAAAATAATAGAATAAATTCTACATAGATTAGTTGTCTATTGATAATGAAAAAGACGAGCATAAATTTATATGACGTCATTGTTTTATTTAAACGTTATTTGCCAACCAGTTTCTTTGATATTCTTTATTATTTTTATATTATTTAAATATGCTTTACATATTATTAGAATCTTCGTATATTGCTAATTATTTTTACTGAATTACCTACAGACTATTTAGAAACTGCATTGTTTAAACATAAGAAAACGTACAACCTTGTATTTAAGTTATTATTAACTAGCTGTTTCCCGCGACTCCGTTCCCGTGGATGTCGGTTATCGGGGCATAAAGTAGCCTATGTCCTATCTCAGGCTCTAGCTAGACTGTATGTGTACGAAGTTTTATTTAAAATTGGTTCCGTAGATTTGGCGTGAAAGTGCGACAGACACAGAGTTACTTTCGCATTTATAATATTAGCAAGAATTTACTATATACCGACTTAAAAGAGGAGGATGGTCTAGTCTACCTGTTTATATTATGTTCTTTTGAATATTATTGTGTATTATGAAGTTATAGGCAATATTACAGTTTGTGAGTTAGGTAGCTTGTTATTTAAAACCAATGTTTACAATTTGTATATTTTTTTGTAGACGATGCGAATACCTATCTATCAAGTATAGTGGTCAGAGTCCAATGATTATAAAAGTGAGCACAAATGATACTTTCAGATCAGTATTTTTTACTAAGCTAAGCAGTTATGTATCTAAAGCTTTCTTATACTTACAGTTCGCTTACACGGGCAATTAATGGCAATTTAAGTTAAAAATGATGTCCTAGATGTTTCTAGCAATGTATAGCAATACATAAATTGTATAGATATTGCAAAGAATTGCCTAATTTATTTTAGTTTCCCGTGTAAGCGCACCTTAACGTGTAGAGTAGATAACATTTAAAACATACAGCTTATATACTTTTTAATTTGTAAGCAGTAGAAAAAAATATAATTCTAAATAAACATACTATATTATGCTTTATCTAAATTAGTACATTATAAAATTAAATAATAAATAAATGTGGACAACATCACATACATTGCTCTGAACCCAAAGTAAGTAGCTTGTGTTACACTTGTGTTATGTAATTCAGACACAACTAAGGTACCACAAACACCCAGACCCGAAACAATGTAGAAAAGTGGTTTTTTACATTGACACGGCAGGGGATCGAACCCGGGACCTCAGAGCTGGCGACACCTTGAAAACCAGTGTGTACGCCACTCAACCACGGAGGTCGTCAAAAATGCATTACTACTACTTATTTCATTTCATATTATACTAGCTGTCCCCCGCGACTTTGTCCGCGTGTTTTAGTTTCAACGGTTTTTCATTATGCTCCGCTCCTTTTGGTCGCAGCGCAATGTTATATAGCCTATAGCCTTGCTCAATAAATGGGCTAACCAACACAGAGAGAATTTTTCAATTCGAACCAGTAGTTCCTGAGATTAGCGCGTTCAAACAAACAAGCAAACAAACTCTTCAGCTTTATATTTTAATACTAGCTGTCCCCCGCGACTTTGTTCGCGTGTTTTAGTTTCAACGCTTTTTCATTTTTGCATCATTTTTCATTTATGCTCCGCTCCTATCGGTCGTAGCGTGATGTTATATAGCCTATAGCCTTCCTCAATAAACGGACTATCCAATACAAAAATAATTTTTCAATTCGAACCAGTAGTTCCTGAGATTAGCGCGTTCAAACAAACAAACAAACTCTTCAGCTTTATAATATTAGTATAGATTATATATTATATTATACATTATACACTAACATTTTTATTACATATTATATTCCGCTTATGTAAACGGAATATAATATAATATAATATAAAATGTTAGTGTGGCCTGCAAACCTATTTAATTTGCCGTGTGTACATTAATAACGTCTTAAATACCAATGCAGTAAGACACATTTTTGTAAGTCATTGGCACTATAGGCCTATGATCGATTTTATAACAAATATTTCTAACTAACCTTCGTTAAATAAAATGGCGATAAACAAAAGTCAAGGTTAGAGATAACAGAATAATAGGTACATTCTACAGTACACCGTTCATACTGTGTTATAAAGTATGCATTAAATTACCATAATACAATTTGCTATGTAAATTGTACTCGTTTTTGTTTTCCAAAGAATTATATTACAAAACGAATTTAGGTGTAGAGTTACAATTTAAAATTGTTTTTTTTCGTCGCCTCTGGTTTGTTCATACTGAGTGGCGATTAGGTTATCACATTTACGTAACCACATGATTGTAGGTACTCATCAATACGAACAACTTTTACTATGGAGACACATACCAAATCGCGAAAAGAAATTCAGCTGCCCCATAGATTTTGTTAAGTGAAGATAACTGTATGGAACAGCTAATGTTATTTTTCGTGATTGGTGAATTTCGTATTGATGAGAACAATTATTTTTTAAGCGAATGTGATGACCTCATTGTCACTTCGTATATTATGTAAAATATATCTAGGAACTTGGGCAATTTTTTATTATAATATTTGATGCTAAAAAGTGCATCAATATCTTCGATTTATATCAAAGAACTAGCTGTGTTTAACGGCTTCACTCGCCTTGCGTTTCTCCCAAGGCAGAGAGAGAGAGTTTCAAAGGTTAGCGCGTACAAACATACAAACTCATAAGCTTTATTATAAGTACCTATGTCCTAATTGATTAGGTAAGTTACCAAGTTTCTATAACAAACACAATTAAATAACAAAATACTGGCCAGTTGCATTTAAGAAAAAAATACAATTCATATTCAGAATGCCGTTTTGAATATCAGACTGTTGTCTTCCAAATAACAATGTGTGATGTAAAAAGGTTTTATATTCAATATGGTAACACCTTTGCATGTTCAAAAAGACACAAAAAAAGAACCCTTATAATATACCATTATACGCCAAATTACGTGACGTAAATATAATTAATTATTTTTTAATCCCCTTAAAAACGATTCTTGGCATTGAAATTTAAATTCATGGCCCGTAGTGACAGTAACCGGTATTTTCAAGGTCTATGACACCCCTTTAGAGTACTCTTCACACCTTTTAGTTTTTTTATCATCTCAAGTTACCGTATTGTGTCCTCCCCTTATATTTGCTAAATGTTTTTGTTCAATCTGTTTAAAATCCCACGGGTAGTCAGCTGTTGGTACTAAATATTAAAGACTAATAATAACACAACACTGTTAAAGATAAAAAAAAAAACAACTAGTTCTATAGCGACTGATTTGTATGAGTCATCATTCTTTATTTAAATTTCTTAATTTTAAATATTGAATCATTTCGCGAATGTGTGTTACCTAAATTTTTTTTTATTACGTATCGAACGGATACAGAGAACGAATGAAATTACAAAAATAAATCGCTCTGCTCACTTTCTGACATTTTTCTTTTTCAGTGTCGTGCTAATTTTATGAAATACTTAAAATCCGTTTAATTAATTATTTTCTTTAAAATATTATCTATAACTACTTTAAAATTACTAACTATCCTTATTAAAAAAAGAGATATAGATGTACCTATACTTATAAAAAGTATCTATTAAACGACACCTTTTCCCCTTAAGGTAGTTCCTGATGCTACAAAAATAAAAAAAATACTTATTTTTCTGGATAAATATTTATTCAATTGATAGGTACATGGATGGTTTTCAAGCGAATGGTTTGTTTTTATCACAGATTAAATTCCTTTTAGCGCGTAAACACGACTGGTATAATTATTATCTCTGTAATATAGTATTTACATTAAACATGCGCTCAGTCTGTGTTTATCTGCACTCATTGATATTAACATGTCTATTTTTCATCCACGTTTTTAATGATAACTTTGTAAATAGGATCTCTTTTAAACTCTATATTTATATTTTTAGCAGTACAATTAAATAGGTACCTAGTTGAATTCCCTTGTTAAGTATTAAAAAACGAATGTTTATTGTTTTTTTAAACGCATTGTAATATCGAATACTGACAAAACCATTCTTAAATACCGCCAGTGTTTTCGCATCCTACAAAAGAATATTTAAAAACAATTAATGAGTATTTACAACGCTAATTTTCGAAAAAAGAAGACACAGTAACATATTGGCATAATTGAAAAATGACATTGCAGACATTGCAGTGTCCTAGTTCCAAAGTTGAAAAGTTTTAAACAGTAAGTGTTCGAAAATGGCGGAGAATTTTCGATGACGACAAAAAAGTTTACGATTAATAAGCAAATTTTACAATGAATTACAAGATTAGCATTTTTTAAGTTGTTTATTAGATAAAATATTTTATGTCAATGTTTATTAAAGTATTTTATGTCAATACAATATTGAGCTTTGATTTAATAATAATGTTTAATGTTCTTTGTCACAAATTCTTTACTTAGTTTATAAAACACAAAGTTCGTAGCAAAAAATAAAAACGCTTTTAGCTCTAATCGGAACTACAAAGATTTTAAGTTGTAATTAGAAATTTATCCAAAACATTTTCTTAATTAGTCACGTTTACCCAATTAGTGATTATAGGTAAAAATGATTAGTAAGTAGTAAATTTCACGCTTTTTCATATAATGTAAAGTACTTAAAACGGGATTTTAACGAAGTGTCTTTCCGCCATCGTGTGTCGATTAAGGAAAACCTGCTTTGAAATATGCGAATGGCATGGCGGCCTGTCTTTACTGAGTGCTGTTTTTTACTCACAATTTTACGCCAAATTACAGTTGTCTTACATAAAGGATACGGTTTTAAGGGTTATTACTGTTGCCCTGCTGACGTATTACTTCTTGGAATGAACAAGGTTAAATCAGGTTGAAATTGAACTTCAGTCTGACAGAGAACGAAGCTTCAATCAGCTGTTTCACCCTTAGAGTAAACATAGACAAAAATAGAGTGCGCGCATCGCCCTTTGTCCTTAGCGTAAGCAAAGTTTGATGTGAAAGTGTCGTTTACTGATTAAGGTGATTTTCCGTGCGACGACAGACGTTTATGCGAAAATATCGATGGTTCCGATGTTATTAGGGAAATATTAAGTTTTGAGATAGTTTAATCAAAGGGCGCGCTCTGTTTGGCACTATTTTTTAATTTTACAATTTTACTTGTTCATACTAGTGCCTACAGATCATACTTGTTAGGCGCACTCGATAGTTTACTTATTTTAGGTTTCACTGCTTTCTACTGATAGCTAGGAAAAAAAACCGCGCAAGAATGCCCCTAGTAAGCATATAGTATGTGTCTATTGCAGTCTCTGCATTACATTCATTTTAAAGCGTCTAACTTATGTTATTTACTCTACACATAAAATAAAACTGACGAACTCCAAACTGAATCCATGTCTCAAAGAACGAAACCAGTTATGCTAATTCATTCTGTTCACTCAATATTCAATACTGGTCAATGAATGAGTTGAACTGCTCGGAATTTCGGGTTCGACGTTCGAAATTCAAAATACAAATAGCGTTTCCATACGTAACACATGTTTGTTCCAATTTTAAATTGAGACTACAGATTATGTAACTGTCAGTTATATGAATTCGTTTTGATATGTTAGTTTTTTTTTGTCGTTAGAACCGGTCTTAAACTGGTATAGAATTAAACCGTTAGGTACCTAATGAAGATGAGTCTAAAATAAATACAATTGCATACAAACTCATTTGATTCAACATTCCTTTTAAAATAGATAAGTTACATAAATCGTGTGCATTGAGTCCCTTTATCAAGAAAGTTGCTCTACTGACCCCTGGCACTCACAATATTTCATAATAACGATATTATAACCATTCGGAAATTAATTCGAACAAACGGTGTTTTGTAATTTTTTTATGTTCATGTCGTGATAAGTAGTTGCCTGTGCCTTTTAAGCATCGTACTAAAATAGAATAACATAAAATGAACTGTCAGATGATTGTAGAAAAGCTTCGATACTTAAATTTTGTTAAACTAAATTAATATTTAATCTTATTTTGCATCTTAAATATGTAACTTAAGAAATTAAATAATTTATTAATACATTTGTGACCTTTTCTAAATTCAAATTACTATGTATCTATTAAAGAAATCTATAATAAAAATTGCTAAAGGTCACTTTTATTTGTATTCTTTTGTCTTTTAAAACGTTTCTTCTAAATTTTTGATTTTAATATAGTCATAAGACCATAAAGATTTCAAAGTTGTTAATTGTCTATTTTAACGGGTGTCCTTTACAAGCAGGAGTTAGAATGTATTAAATTATATTCAATAAAGTATTTATTTGTTAAACTTATTGTTTTATAACAAAAGAATTAGGTATAGTTGATTTATTTTCCATCTATAAAATAGAACTCCGGTTTAAAGTTTACTAGACTAACAATGATAGATTACTTAGTTATCACCAAGTAACTCTGCTAACTTCTCTCATATTAATTACACGGAAGATAACAGGCATAAATTATAACTAATAGTTTGTTTTATTTGGTTCTAGGTCAGTTCGTATTTGCATTAACCATCACATCACATTTCTAGGTAATGAAAGCTAACGTAGTAATTTTTAAACGTTTATTTCATGATCATAATTTCTACGTGCAATATCGGCTATCTTCGTGTTTGAGATAAGTGAATGAATGAATGATTTGTGGTAAATGTCAATATGACATTTGATAAGTCAAAGTGGAACTGAGCTTATTTATTCTTAATTAAAGAAGTAGTCTCGACATAGATATTTTGGTACCTATAACAGCATATGGGTAGGTGGGAATTCTTTTTCAGGTGTCCATGATATTATATCTACATATTCCGTATTTTTCTCAATTTGGCCTGCAAAGAAGAATGGTTGCTAGTTTGACTAGCTAGTGCGTTAAACTTGCTTAGATATTGCTACTTTTTTAGTCAAGTCATAGCTTGGGATTAATATAACCATGATTTGAATGGTAAGCTAAATACACAAAGTATAGTCAGCAAAATAATTACTTTGTCAGTAGAAACATAATCTTGTTATTATACCTATCTGCTTGCTAACAAATTGCATATTATGTTGACCAAGTAATTATTTTATTGAAAACTTTGTACTGGGGATCGATTTTATTCGTAAATAAAGAACAGAATAGGTCAGTAACTTAGAGTAAACATATACAAGCATAGAGCGCGCACATCGCTAGTAGCCCCTTGTGTCGAGCGTAAGCAAATTTTTAGATCAATGTACTATGCTCGTTTACTGATTTAAGTCATTTTCTGTACGAATTTTAAGAGAATATCGACCGTTCTGATATTACTAGGGTAATATTAGGTTTTAAGATAGTTTTAATGAAAAGGCGCGCTCTGTTTAGACAAAAATTTTGCAATTTTACCTCTTCGTACTAGTGCCTACAGTTCATACTCGATATGCGCACTCTATAGTTTACTTATTTGTATTCTCTAAGGCCTGTAATACTTAAGAATGTTCCAAGTGACCCAAATCTAACACAAATCCAGTTTTCAAATCTTATCGTTGATTACTTAAGCACATATAGGTTACTAGTGAAGTAGACAGCGTATGGTCAACTCAAAGCTAACAGACAAACAGACAAACAAACAATACGTTCGCTTTCTGTAGGTATATAAATATCTGAGAAATCGTGACCAAACTTAGTTACTTTCTTTTGGTTGTTTAGTAAATGTTGATCTATTTACGATAGTGAAGAAAGTTTGGCTTAGTGTTAGTTTCGGACTTCATTTGTGTAAATAAAATAAAATGGTTGACAGATGACAGTTACTATTGTCAATATTCTAGCTAGCTGTCAAAACGAGTTTCTTTTGATATTTGAATTTAAATAGGAATGGGGGGTGTTCGCTATTTAAAAATCCGCTTGGTTCGCTAGATCGACACATCTGTCATTTTCCACCAATGAGAGACATGCTACTGGTTCGTGATTGGTGAATGAAATAGACATGAGACGCATGACTATCGAATTAACCGAATTTTAAATCGCGAACAACCTCATTGTATGGGTGTATTAGCTTTTGATTTTAAAGTAAACACTTATAAGTAAATACATAACTTAAGAACATAAGAATATGCATATTATTAAAGACTAGCTGTCCCCCGCGACTTTGTCCGCGTGTTTTAGTTTAAACAGTTTTTAATTTTTGCAATAATTTTCATTTATACTCCCCTCCTTTTGGTCGCCTTCCTCAATAAATGGGCTATCGAACACTGAAATAATTTTTCAAATCGGACCTGAGATTAGCGCGTTCAAACAAACAAACTCTTCAGCTTTATATATTCGTATAGATTTAAATAACTAAATTAATAATTATTAACTGTCAACAAGTGACAGCTACCTTTTAAAAAACGCCTCTAACGTCAACAGACTACCATAGACAACATTACATATAATCTAATTCGCAACTCAAGGTCTTGTAATTATTCTGACATTACAATTCATTATTACAATTAATTCTTCAACAATAAATTGTCGTAGTTAACTACTTCATCCATATAACCGGGTAATAGATAATCTGGCCTTGAGCTCCAATAGTTCACGATCCATTGAACTGGGCCGTGACCTTGGATGATGAAGAGCATCTAAACAATTGAGTTATTAAATTTGTAAGTACCTATGTCGATTGAAAACAGAGGTAATCATGATGTTAGACATAGGCCAAATTTGTTGATTTACATCTGTCTATTTGTAGCGCTTTTACCGCTAAACGACTTGACAGATTATGATGTAATTTGGTATAAGTAAAAGTAAGCTTATGCCATGAAAACCAATAAACTTGAGTTAAATAAGCTACGACTAAAATTTAATTATTAAACACTACGCAGGCAAGCATTGACATTATAAACGAAAAAAATAACCTTAAAATGAAGAAACCATTTTGGTAACGTTTAAAATTTTTCACCGATAAGTATTGGGGCATAGCAATTTACATTTAATTGTGACAATACCAATCAATCAAGGTCATTGGTACTGACAACTGAGAATTTAAATTTCGAAGAAAGATAAAGAATGAAACGAGTTTTCGATATTTTACTTTTCGGTTGACGTCTGTCATTACTTTTGTAAATCGAATAAGCACTTTTTTTTCTTGACTATATGTACAACTTTTTTTTATATAGCGAGGAGAAACGAACATTGATGACCAAGCTTACTCACTTACAGGATAGCGATTTTTTATCTTAACATTTATTATAAAATAAAGTCCCCCTCCGTCTGTCTGTCTAAACGCAATAAACTCGAAACTATTGAACGGATTTTCACATAGTTTTCACCAACAGACGCTGATGTCTACGACTCTACCACAGAAAAAAAAAATGGGCAATACTACCCATGCAAAATCGGACGTGCTAAGTACTTAAATATGTACTACATTTTGCCCGGCTGTCCCAACCTAAACATAAAGAATCTCTATTTAGTCAGTAAAAACGAATTGGTAATTTACACAAACATTCATAACAAATAGATAAGTTTTAAATCAATATTGTGTACGGTCGTATAAGCCCGTTATTTTCTTAAATTACGGATGCTACATCCGATAATTTTGTAAAGTAACTGTGTGATCCGTTTATTATTTTGGTACAAGTTAAAAGCAATACCGCTAATACAAGCTAGTAAAAACATAATCGAAATTGAATCAGCAGTTTCGAAGATATACAGCTAGAAAGAGATACAGGGCCGGATTGATAAAAATCTCAACGGCTTAGTAAGCAATTGCTAAGAAATTCTAAATTCAAATTCTCTATGAAAAAAATGAAATAAGAATCTGCTAATTTTCGTCGAGATTTTTATAAATAAGGCCAACAGTTCGTATGTTTGGAGGTACATAACCTCAAAACTTACGAACTGTATCACTTTCTAATGTAATAGTCCAAGTCTGCAACTAAATTCCACTGCTGGACCTAGGCAAGAGAAAGAACGAGCATTGATCACCACGCTTGCTCATTGCGGGTCTCATATTTTTTTTTAATGATTTTTCTAAATAGGTAACCACAATTAGTCACCATTGAGGTTTTATAGCTGAGCTATTTAACTGAAATAACTATGTGTTAGTCATTGTTTAGATAAATGATCTCAAGTAAATATAATGTTTTTATTGACCACAATCTTGAGCGCAATAAATATTATTATTATGACTTGGTTTGTTAGTTATACTTTTATAGGAAAATTAATGGGAAAAACTTTGAGGTTTTAAAGAAATGTGGACAAATAGAATTCTCTTAGAGACTATGTGTTACTCTATTTCCTCTTGAAGTATAAATTAAATACATTTATTTGATTGTAGCTTTTTATCGTGGCGGTAAGTTCATGTCCTTTCTTGGGAATTAGGCTAACTCCATACCAAGATTCATCAGAATCGGTTTAGCAGTTTAGCTGTAAAAGTGTAACATCATTTTGCATCAGATCTTGTTATTACAGAATGTATATTTCTGAGTTAATTTTTGAATTAAATAAAAATCAACCAATAATAGGTTATTTCATAAAAAATGTACTAATTTCATTTCTCTTTACCTACGAAAAATTCTTTAGACAACTTTACAAGTAATTTAATGTAACCTAAAATATTTACTTAGGTAATTAGTACGCTAGGTCAAAAACTCGCTAGTCCCTTCCCATTTGGACCAAATCATCAATATTTATTAGGAGATACGCAATAATCAAGATGTAATTAATCTACCATGGGAACCTGAATTTACTAACCGGTTCGCTTGACCTTAAAGTTTGTTGCAACATGAACTACGACTCTACATGAGCTTCAAGCCCTTGCTAAGTCGATAAAAAGGAATTTCGTTTTACTGGATGACTGGTTTGAGAGCCAAATAATATCGATATCCATTTTTTATAAAATATAATAATAATATCTTGGGACAGACAACTCACACACGGCCATAATAAAAAAATACTGTCAATCTTTAGATTCCAGTTAGTTTCTTCCATAGACAGCCTATTGTTTTAAGAAAATTTATCACCTGCCTGCTAAACTAATATCAATTTTGCATTCGAATTGTGTTAGAATTAAAATTAAATTGGAGAGTAAGGGTACTGTTCGTGTATGGGCGAGTATACGTCGAGTTTTTTTAGTATATTAATTAAAACATATTTTAATACCTTGATAAGACGTCCACTTCAAATAAAGCTTCTTAATACCAAATACTATTAATAAACCATCAAACTTCAGGAAGTATGTACTTATGTTAGTTAAAAATAACCAAAGATTTATTGGTTTAGGCTTAAACCTTCCGCTTGGTCCTTTGATCTTAAGAATGTAACTGACTTGGATTAAAAATTCCCTTGTTTATTATTGGAGATCGGTCAGTCAACGTTTGAACTGAACTATTTGTTAATGTTTATTGGGATTTGGTCGTTCGTAGAATCTTGGATGTAAGGACCAGTTTCAGAAAGAATGGTCCTAATAATTACATGTGGAAGGAATTTCGTATTTTCATAAGGACCAGCTTCAGAAATACTGGTCCTAATAATTATGTGTGAAAGGACGTTTTGAAGAGATTTTACTTCTTAATTAATTGCTACATGGTGGGATTTAACCGTAATATTTTAAAATTAAAATTTTGCTAATTATAAATAACCTACTTTTAATTAGTTTATATAGATTGAACATCAAACTCGGGGGCTCGTGGCTGAGGGTAAGCCGTATGGTTTGACCGACAATACAGGTTAAGCCACGCTCACCGCGGTTAGTCCATGGATGGGTGACCATTTATAAACATACTGAGACTCCCTCCGTGTTTCGAAAAGCACGTAAAGCCGTTGGTCCCGACTGTCATACGATGATCTTTGACAGTCGTTAATTCATTAAAATTCTGACAACCAGTCTTACTTTGGGATACTGTTTTACCCAGTAAAATGGGTTGTGGAGGTCAGTTCCCTTAATCTCTAATTTAATTTCATTCTTATACAATGCCAATGCAAAATTGGTATTAGTATAGAGGGCAGCAAAATCAGTTTTTTTTTTAAAGCTGTCAGTGGAAGGAACTCTTTGGAATCTAATCATTGAGAGTATTTTTTTTTGGACTGTGTTTTTGTGTGTCTGCTGAATAAATAACAATTTGGCATTAGCATTGTATTCGAATTAAAATTAAATAAGTAAGACAGGAAGGCGCGAAGGCAGAAGATATAGCATTAAACTTCTAACAAAGACATCCTGATCCAGAAGGTTAAAACTAAATAAAAATAAAATAAAAAGACATTTATTTCTACCAAAAAACAAAAACACGGTACATAATATTATTATTAAATATTAGTCTGAAGAAGACAGTAGCAAAAGGAGATGGCTCAGCTAATGCTGTACTGGGACGAGCACGACCCGTCACAGCGCTGGCTTTCAGCCGTTCCCACTCCCTGAGTTGTAATGCGGGAGTTACAGGTTCAAAACTCGTTCTATTCGCCTGGTGACCCTTGGAAGCTGGTATAATATCAGTGGGCATTCAATATTTGTTCTCTGCTCGAGTTTAGATAGTCAGGGTGTTTGAGTTCTATGTCAATGTTAACGGAGGAACAACATACAATACAAACATTCGATATAAAATCTAAAAGATTACCTGTTATAAGAAAACAGTTATTAAATATTTGAGTTAATGTCTGCCATATGAAATAATTAAAAGAAAACATTACATAAAACCTTCTTTCTAACTTTTACTATTTTTTTTTTAATATTTAGTTAAATATAATTGTCATTTTAAAATCCATACTTATATTATAAATGCGACAGTATCTCTGTCTGTCTGTATGTCTATCTGTTACGATTTTACGGCTAAACCACTGAACCGATTGTGATGAAACTTGGAGTGGGATATACTTGGGTCCCAGGAAAGGACATAGGCTACCTTTTGCGACGATAACCAACACCCACGCGGAACCGCGAGCAATATCTAGTAGGTACATATAAATAAAGTCTCCGGAAGGCAAGTCAAACCATTGGTCCTGATCTAAGAGAAATAAATAAGTAAACTATAGAGCCCACATATCGAGTATGAACTGGCACTACTATGAAAATGTTAAATCGTAAAATTAGTATCAAAACAGAGCGCACCGCTTTATTAAAACTATCTCAGAATACAAGCGCTGCCTAGTTTGGAATCAGATGGCCGTGTGTGAGATACCAAGATTTTTTTAACTCTACATTACTTTATTTATTTTATTTATTTATTTATTACGACTATTAAAACAGTTTACCTGTATTTGCGTTGTTATTACACAAATAAGCAATAAGCTGATCACAGACGTAGCTACTAAAATTAACGACCTATTAAGATATTTTCACGTAACCCAATTCTGACAAAAATAACCTTTAAGATACACACTCCTTAAAGTATATTGCCCGCAAATAATGTGTATCTTGGCAATAAAATACGTTTATTGCCCATAATAACGATGTTTAACTGTTAAAGAGTTAGGGGAGTGATTCCCTTATTAATGTTTTTGCTCTTTGCATACTAAGTTGTAATGAGTTTTCTTATAACAATATCTTGGGACAACTCATAGCCATCTCTTGCCAAAATAGGCAGAGCCTGTATTGTAACCAGACAACTGTAATATAATAAATAATAATAAAAATACCTATATATTTATAAATACAAACATTTTATAGATAAATTACACCCAGACACAGAACATACTCGTCACAAAAAGTTTTGTTCTGGGTGGGAATCGAACCCACGACCTCCAGTTTACCTCCAGTTTGCTTCAGAGAATGTAATTTAACACTTTTGTATTTACATTGCTGGCTGTCTATCTTTAAGAGAAGAAGTTATTTTTCTTTCTAGTTCGCTATGTAGTATATTTATATCTATACTAATATTATAAAGCTGATGAGTTTGTTTGTTTGTTTTTTTGTTTGAACGCGCTAATCTCAGGAACTACTGGTTCGAATTTAAAAATTATTTTTGTATTGGATAGTCCGTTTATTGAGGAAGGCTATAGGCTATATAACATCACGCTACGACCAATAGGAGCGGAGCATAAATGAAAAGTGTTGCAAAAATGAAAAACCGTTGAAACTAAAACACGCGAACAAAGTCGCGGGGGACAGCTAGTGTAGTATGTGGATGAAAATTTAGATGAATTGTTGAATTCCTATTGACACAGTTATAAGCTAAACTAATAAATTGTTTAACTAATTAACATAAAATATATAAATAAATCAGCATCGTATAATTTTGGGATGTCTATTATAGTCATGTATCATATTAACGACTCCTAGTTTTTTATGCTGGCAATCAAAATTATTTACAGATTATGCATAAAAGGTGTTCGCTAATAGCTTATTTTATAGATATGCATGTTTTTTATTATAGCAACATTATGTTGTGAGAGTATTAATGATTGGTGAGAAAACAACTGTTAGTCGGCACGTATGCATTTTATGATGATGCCTATTTCGTTCAGATTAGGCAATCCATTTAATGGCGGTATCATTTTAAAATTTGACAACTGACAACGTTAATATTTTTGTCGCTGGCCATACAGAAATAACGGTTTTTTAAACTGCAAAAGAAACAAAATGCACAGCCACGTGTTGTAAAACTTTGTAATTGGAATTGGAACGTATTTGATAAAAAGACCAACGGTTTTGAAAATGAATTATTTTTATAATCTTTTTATTTCTTTTTCAGATAATCGATTAAGTGCCTGAAACGAAGAAAGGAGTGCCTTGTGTTAGTGTTAAACAGTGTTCAAATAGTTTTTAACGCGGTTTTAGTAATTTATTATTACTAATAGTGAACTTTGTAGTGTTTTATACAATTTCTAAGTGATTTAGAAGATCAGCACTATGGAGATCAGGAGGTCTATGTTTTGTTTGGCGCTGGTGCTATTAGCAGTCTCTCAATGTTCAGGTAAAGATTTATTCAATATTATTTTAACCCTGAAAAGGCAAAGACATAATTTGGACTTTATATTTTGCCGATAAGTCATTATTCACCAAAATCGGCTGTAATGGAATAAAGCAGGCTATCCAAAGCATTCTACTGTTTGCGCCTTTTTTCATAAGTCTAAAAAATACGAATGTTTTTATTTATTCTTATGCTATACATACAGGGTAAGTTTTTTGTCGTTGTACAAACGAACACTATGACCTCTATATCGGTTAGGTATATTTAAAACGATTGGTGTCAAAAATTCAGACAAACCAACGAAAAAAAAACTCAAATTTACAGTACTTTTACCGTAAAACTCTTACGGCTACAGTATTGAAATTCCATTTTTTGTTCATTTGGTTTTTTTAGTTTTTTATACCAATCGTTTTTGTAATCGATATAGAAGTCATAGCTTTTGTTTGTACAACGACAAGACACTCACCTTGCATATCCAGTCGTTTTTGTGTACTTGAGTCATTCTCAGATATATATTTTTATATATATTATCTGTGGTATTACGTGCACAGTTGGCTGGTCACGTTGACCTAGAATAGAGCTCTAAATCCGTGGTCTACTCATCCAAGATTTCCTGGTACTGTTTTGTTTTTAGATAGAAGGGTATTTATACAAGTTTTTGGGTTGAACATGAGCTCAGAATAGATAAAAAGAGAGCTAGATAGCTCTTTCTCATATTTTTATCTCAGGCGTGCCTATGGATTCTAAATATGTAGATGACTGGCAGAGTTTCGCGGGTTTACTCACGCAATTCCTGTTCTCATAGTTTTATCTATTTTTTCTATGTTACTAGCAATGTGGGTGGAGTTCACATTACTAGCAATCTTGTTAACCCCTCCAACTAAGCTAAATATGCTTGTATCTGGAGTGGGATCACTTAAATAGTGCTACGGGTGGGGTTTGAAGCTGCGACCTGTCGATCACAAGGCCGTCACCTTAATCATTAGGCTATTGCCGCATGACATATAAAAAGTGACCACTATCATAATACAGGTTATGAAATATCTTTGTGCCAAATTTTAATAAAATC
This sequence comes from Diachrysia chrysitis, assembly GCA_932294365.1. NCBI lineage: Eukaryota > Metazoa > Arthropoda > Insecta > Lepidoptera > Noctuidae > Diachrysia > Diachrysia chrysitis. The sequence goes on along the minus strand of OW028667.1, from coordinate 2,201,318 downwards.
TATTCAGTAGCTTTTGCGTAAAAGAGCAACAAACGTCCATTCATAGGTCATCACAAATTTTCAATTTGTTCCTTAGTTATATTATTTGTTTAAAGCTTATGTTGTTCCACTGCTGATTAAAGGCCTCAATATCTTTCCATGCTTCCAAAATGGAACAATATATGTCTTTCAAAGTAGGAATTGAGTTCATCATTGCTTTCGCCCGGTTCTACCACGTGGTCATCTGTAATTTTGTGGGAGCCATTCAAAATAGAGTTTACCTATTCTGACTTTCATAAAAAATATTGATTTCTTAATATTTGCTGAAGGAAATACTTATGAGTTGATATTATTGACTCATATTACATTTCAGTTCAATGCCCTGTTTACATAATGCATCATAACGGCCCACTTATGTGGTGAAGGTGTGGTGACCGATTAAATACTATTTCTATATCATTATTACATACAGTGGTTGGAGACAAAGAGCTAAAGATCGAGCTCAGTGGCGTGCCATAGGAGAGGCCTATGTCCAGCCGTGGACGAACATAGGCTGATGATGATGATGATTACATACAATAATTTGACTGCACGGATAGCCGAGTGGTATAGGTCACCACGCCAATTACCTCTGTGCGCGACGTGCCGCGGGTTCGATCCCCGCATGGGACAAGCATTTGTGTGACCCACAAATGCTTGTTTCAAGTCTGGTTGTTCTTTGTGCATGTGATTTGAAAGTTTGTGAAAGCCCCCGCGACACAAGGATTAAATTCCTTAGTGCGGGAGTCGTTTTTAAAAAAAAAAAAAAAAAAAATGCTTTAAATGCGCAAACACAATTGCATTCTCTATTCCTTTACACTCATAGTACAAAAGATCTTTTTTTTTGAGGATTTTGAATGAAGGTTTTGTTTCAAGATTGTTTTAAGTCAGTTTACTGTTATATTTTGCCCGAACATAATTTGAACTTTTAAATACACTAGATCAACAAAACAATGTCGTTTCACAACCTAATATCTATGTAAAAAAAAACATAAACAAGAGCAAGCTATAGTTCACAACGGTCAAGTTGAAAAGAGGTTTTAGTTTATCGTTGAAAAAAGAGTTACGAAACATCGTAGTCTATTATTATTAGTTAATGTGAATAACACTTTGAAGGTTAAAACAAGTGAATAATTCACTGACCAGTCAGTTCTTAAATGAATAAGAAATAGAAGTATGAATGTAAAATATTTGTGTAGGTATCTTTTACGTTTAGCAGTTTTTTCGAATCGATAAAATACATTGTTTAAAACATGTATTTTTATTGCGTCTGAGATGACAAACTTGTTTAAAAATGACAAAATTAATACTGGTTAATAGATCAACCACCGAATGCTGAAACGCAAATTAACTTTAAGACGTTCTTAAATGTGTACCCGTCGCTACTTTACACTTTAAAGTGACAGAGACAGCACGAGACATAACGGCAACTTAAATCTAATTTACCTTTCAGTATTCGATCACAAGCGTTTTAGAATATCATATTATTATGCTGATAAAAAAAACAGGTTCTTTTTTGTCGTACAACGGTTTAATAAGCAGACTATGTAAATAAATACAAAGCAACCACTTCTGTATAATCTATAATATCAAACTCCACTTCTATTATTCATACGACAAACGAAATATAACAATTCGTTCATTGATCTTACGGGATTAACACAGATATTTGTAACGGGAACTAATTACCGTTTTTATTGACAGCCGCTGTCAAAACGATCGTTGACCTGTCAACTTGACAGCTGTCAAGAGGGTTCCTTATAATGTTCGCATCGGAGAATTAGTGGGGTTGCTAGAAGACATTTTTTTGTAAAACATATTGGTATTTTTTTTTAAATCTCTTTCTTTGTGTATTATTTTTTTGATTATTATGATTGTTTGGTTTATCTTAAAGAGGATCAGCAGGGTACTGTCGCTAAATGTAGTACTTTAACCAGCGTTTTGCCTATTTATGAAGTAAAGGTGACATTTATTTACCTTACAATTGACATTATGTAGTTTTTTTGTTGCAGATGTAAATAGTTGTGTTCAATACTTCATAATTGTTCTTAAAACTCATTAAGATTGTATGTCATATTACGATGGTATTCGTCATTAAATGCAAAAGTATGTATTTGTGTATTTAAAACAAAAATATCATCTTGTAAATGTGTATGACAAACAAGTCCACCTTAGAGTAAAAAAAGCAAACTATAGAGTGCCGCATAACTGAGTATGAACTGTAAGCACCAGTATGAACAAGTAAAATCGCAAAATTTGTGTCAAAACAGAGCGCGCCCTTTTAATAAAACTATCTCAAACCTAATATTGTATATAATATGACTGCACGGATAGCCGAGTGGTATAGGTCACCACGCCAATTACCTCTGTGCGCGACGTGCCGCGGGTTCGATCCCCGCATGGGACAAGCATTTGTGTGACCCAAAAATGCTTGTTTCAAGTCTGGGTGTTCTTTGTGCATGTGATTTGAATGTTTGTGAAATCCCCCACGACACAAGGATTAAATTCCTTAGTGCGGGAGTCGTTTTTTTAAAAACAAACAAAAAAATAAATCCAAAAAATATTACCCTTATATATCGGAACCATCGATATTTTCGCATAAACGTCTGTAAACGAGCGTACAGCAAAAAATTTGCTTACGCTTGGCACAACGAGCTACTACCGATGCGCGCTCTCTAAGCAAAGTTTTGCCATAAAATTATACTACTGTGATATTGAAAAGCATAAAACTCCTCCATTTTATTCTATTGTACCTATTTCTTGGATCCAATTACTGTAGATAAAAACTTCTTTTATATTATCTTTTTTTTTTTAAGTCGGAAGTGGTTTCCAAGGTTCGACAATTTGAATAATTTATTTTGACTGTATCGTAATTGTATTAGACAGTTCTAGACTTTTTTGTTTCTAGTTACCTAAATTTGATCGATGATTAATAATTATATTGATCTAATACAATTCAGTGACTGACTTTAATTGAGATGCCATTTTGATTTTGAGTATCTATAAGTATGTAGTTTCATTTTTTATTTGACAGCTGATAATACCGTTGGTTGTTTTTAGATATGTGATACCAAATGCAATATTTACAGAGGTGAAATATTTATAGATATTTTTATAAGGTTGTGCAAGTAAATATATAAAGAATGTTTTTCTTTATTGATGAATAAGAGTAATATGTATGTTGATTGCTGAGTCAATTTAAATATATTAAGTTAACTGTAGATATGTTTATAAAACCTACGAGTACCTACTGCTTATAAATCGAAAAAAAAGCAACATTTACATTTATTTAAAAATAAATCGCAGAAATGACTACCAAGTTGGATAACTTTTTAATATAGTGTTGTGTTATTGTCCTGACAGGGTTTTTATAAAATAAAAAAAAAACATTTTTTTTATTATATATATTACTATAATATACTAAGTGAGTGAATGTAGGTAGGTAGGGTAGGATAGTGAGGTAGGGTGGGTAGGTAGTCAGTTGACGGGAGTATTTAATTATAACATGCGGTTAACAAATATCCTAAAATATTTTAAATTACATATATCCTAAATGCAACATCTCAGCAAGAAACATTCTGAACATCACAAAATTTTCTTTGCGGTCACAACAAAATTAACAAACCAAACAAAATCGCAAAAAAATATTAATCAATAATATTGTAGGCCATTTTATTGGCACGGCACTGTAATTATGATGTAACATTATTTTACTTGCTCGGCAGTGTAATAACGGTAATAAAACCGCGAATGATCATTACCCGCCATTTTTTTAACAATTACGTACGCTATGTATGTTTTTACAAGTATTTTTAAAGATTGCCTGTCCTCTGTTTTACAAGTTAATTATTTTAATGATACTTGTTTAATATTGAAGACTTTTTGGCGTTTGGTGAACGATTAAGCGTAAGTAACCTCTTACTGAGTTCGACTCGCAACACCGCCGCCGCGTCAGCTCATGATTAGGGACTCTTATTGAGTCTGAAACTAGTCGGGCGATCCCGAGAATATGCGTGAGTAAACCGTTTTGTTTTAAATAACCTCTTACTGAAGTTGGTCCGTGAATGGGTGATCAGTGCCCTTACTGTCAAATTTATTTTAATTTTAATAAAATGCCAATGCAAAATTGATATTAGTTTAGCAGGCAGGAGATTCAGTTTTGTTAAAAAAAATGCTGTGATGGAAGGAACTGACTGGAATCTGAACATTGAGAGTATTATATTGTACTTTTTTTAAAATTTTATAGGGACTAGTTTTTTTTTATAGGTATTATTTTGTACTGTGTTGTTTGTGTGACACTGCTACAACTGTGTTTGGACACTATAGTATAGCAAAATCGGCGAACAGTCAAGACAAGTGTATCCCGCGGCCTTATTAGGTGTCTTGCAAAAGCAAAACAACAGCAATTGACAGCAAATTTTTTACAATTATTGCTGCCGGTGTACATGACGGAATTTTAATAACTCCAAAACTCATAAACTTTAATATTGTCTATTGCCTAAGGGTCGGTAAGACCAAAGTCTAAACTAAGAATATTTAGTTTAATCAACAAAGAGTTTAAATAACTTGTTTATTGGATTATTATTACAGAGATCATCTCAACAGTAATTACCTTTAGTATATTTGATGAAGAGATCTCCGAAACGTTGTGTTCTGTCCGTCAAATACACAGGTAGTCACGCCCCACAGTTACTAAAGTTCAAGAAACCCATTCAATTAATTAGCGTTGTATTATCGTGGCTGCATTTGTAAGTGTCGCGGTGTTACTGCTTCAGAACTTTGGATGCGGCAGTTAAACAAAATAAGTTATCAAATATATACTTAGAGAAAAAAACAAGTAAAATATAGAGCGCGCATATCGAGTATGAACTGTTGGCACTAGTATGAACAAATAAAATCGTAAAATTATTGTCAAAGCAGAGTGCGCCGTTTTATTAAAACTATCTCAAATCCTAATATTACCGTAATAATACTGGAACGGAACTTATTCTATCTCAAAACCAAAAAAAAATTGCTTACGCACGGTACAACCACACTCCACACATGTATCTATTTAGTTACTTTGATATAGAATTATAGAAGCTAGATTTTTTTTGTATCAACATTTCATAGGCTTATTTGATATTCATTTAAAGTTCCGGAGAAAAAAAGCTCTGGACTGACGTACAGACGTACTACAAAGTAATCTTATAAGGCTTCCTTTTCTTTTATTTACGGAACTTTAAAAGTTCTATATTTATTTTAGAACTGAAACATACAAATAACACCGCATCCAATTTCTTAAGTTCACGGTGCTCATCAAAATGGGCTTGGCAGAGTAAATGCTTATCGGTCACGCACATTTCGTGTTTATTTCAAACTCTCAAGAACCATAATAACTCGTGATTTGTTTGTTATATTTTATGTGTTTTGTTACGAAATAACTTACTAATTTGTATTTTAAACCAACATTAGGATTCTACAGTAAGTATGTAACAAAAACCCTGGCCGATCCAATAAAGGTGTATTCCTGGTTCAATATACGTACTAGAAAAAACTGTCACGCTCAGGCGGTTTTTTTGAAACGAAACTGTAGGCAGTACACGTGAACTTTGTCGAGCGATCAGTGTTGCCTTTGATCAGTTTTATTTTAATTTAATTATGTTCACCGGGGAAAACAACAATTTCAAATCCATTCAATAGTTATGTGTACGCAGTACGATGCCGAATAATACTCATAAGGATCGGACGTTCTAATTATCAACGTTAATGTTTGTAGAAATGTAACTTGGCTAGAGAAGCAGTTATAACATGTATGGAACCTATTAATAATACAAGGCAACTTGTTTACTATTGATTATTGTTCGCATAAGCTATAAACCTGTATACATGACTTCAGTGATCCAACCAAAGATCACTTACTAGAAAAACTCACGTATATTTTTTGTCAAACTGTCAATTTTACTCTTGCAATTTCAAATAAAAAATCTAAAAGATCCATCCATCTTATTCAAACTTTAATTTAAGACCGGCTATCGTGTAAACATCGGTAGTTTGCCTATATTTAGCCCAGAAGCCATTACTTTGGATCAGCGGCTGTAAATCCTCTTGAGAATTGAACCAAATGGCTGTAAACGAAGATACATGCGTCCAGACCAATAATAACTTAACTAGGTATCAACAGAAATACTGAAACCCAATCCATATAGAATTATCAAGACTTCATAATATTCTTAGAGGAATAAATAAGTTGAATATTGCGCATATCGAGTATGAACTGTTGGCACTAGTATGAACATGTAAAATCGTAAAATTTGTGCCAAAACAGAGCTCACCGTTTATTATACGACGATTTTGACGACCTCCGTGGTCGAGTCGCGTACACACCGGTTTTCAAGGTGTCGCCAGCTCTGAGGTCCCGGGTTCGATCCCCGGCCGGGTCAATGTAAAAAAAACACTTTTCTACATTGTCTCGGGTCTGGGTGTTTGTGGCACCTTCGTTGTCTCAGAATTCCATAACACAAGTGCTTTAGCTACTTACTTTGGGTTCAGAGCAATGTATGTGATGTTGTCCACATTTATTTATTTATTATTTTATTATAACTATCTCAAAATCTAATGTTCCCCTAATAATGTCGGCACCGTTGAAAATTTCGGAAAATCACATATCGTAAACGAGCGTAGTTTTAACATTTAGCTAAAAATGTGCTTACGCTTGACATAAGGGGCTACTAGCGATGCGCACGCTCTATGCTTGTCTGTGTTTACTCTAAGGGTAGCCCTGATTATACCTACTTATAAGCACAGGTATATCCAAAAATATATGTTGTGAGCAGGTTTAAGTCTTATCAGATGTAGCTGAATCCATATTTTTCATTGACTGTTATTAACGCTTATTTTAACTGACATTAAAAAAGAAGGTTGATCTATAATAATAATAAAAACTTTTTATTGTACACCAAGAAACAAGTTGAAAAAAAAAGGAATATTCTATGTTCAACTTTAAGTAGATATGTATGTTTTTTTATATCTAAAGTAATCATTTGCCAGTACAGTTATAAGCTGTTAGTAATATTTTGTCTCTACAAGCCACATTACTCTTTATGACATATTAATCAAAATTAGCACTTTAAAATAACGGTAAATACCGCATACAATGATATCACAATAAAACAATACACAATATACATTGAATGGGTTCACTCCGTTCATCAATCAATCATTCGATTTACGTTGCTGAATCATTCATGATTACTGATTGCGATTCCAATTTGATTGGTGCATTATCTTAGATTATATTAATACGGATATGTAGTTGTATGCAATAAATTGATAGAAATTTATATTTTGCGGTGATTACTGTTGCCATCTCCGTTTAGAGTACATTATACATTTCTTGTTTTCTGTATTGTGTGTACATATTATATTTTTAAATAAAAATAATATAAATAAATTATTGTAGAATATTTAATGCCAACATCTTTAAATTGTGACGAAATTGAACTTGATTTTAATACATGTAAAAATGTGTTTAGAGGTTACTCATCTCTGACCATGTAACTAAGAACGATTAAGTATAATGTTTTCATTAATAAAATGCTTTAATAAAAGGTTTATTAAAATTTATTGTTATTTAGAAAAATAACGGTTTGCTCACGAACATTTTCGGGTACGCGGCAGCGGTGGTGCCGCGTCTCCTCATGATTAGGGACTTCTATTGAGTCTGAAACTAGTCGGTCGATCCGGAGAATATACGTGAGTAAAACGTTATATTTCTAAACAGATAAGAATACTCCTCACGAAAGTTATTATACAAATATATGGTTTTCAATTCAGTGAACATTCTATCAGAAATCTAAGCAACATGAACATTACAATTCTACAAAAACACCATAACTCTCGCTTTTATACACAACCATGTCAAGGACAAACAATTGAAAAACACATACATCTTACATGTTTATCTAAAATGATCATTAAACTAGCAAACCCACAGAAAAATTATTAAACCATACTTCATAAATCATGCTACCTATCTCCTTCATTTACCTACAAAAGAAAAGAGATGGAAATACTGGAGTGTAATTATTCTTATCCATCTCTGCATATTCTAAGTTGGTCCGCCATTAAGTAATTTCGAAACTTAGATGACAAGTAGGTACTTGGGAATGTCGTTAGGTTGGTATTGCTAAATATGGTGATAACTTATATTCAAAGTATAAACATGAATTATAATTAAATGTCATAATTTCAGATGTATCTCATATATAGTTAATCTCAGTTATATATTACCTCGACGGAACATATTAATGTATGCCAACTTTGAGATCCTATAATATAAATTGTTAATTAACCTTCTCCAAGAGAGTAAACTACCTTTCTAATTAAAATAAAATGGAAGTTTAACATCAAGACTTTCATAATCAATACTAATCTATACTAATATATAAAGCTGAAAAGTTTGTTTGTTTATTTGTTTGTTTGTTTGAACGCGCTAATCTCAGGAACTACTGGTCCGATTTGAAAAATAATTCAGTGTTGGATAGCCCATTTATTGAGGAAGGCTATAAGCTATATAACATTACGCTGCGACCAAAAGGAGCGGAGCAAAAATGAAAAATGTTGCAAAAATGAAAAACCGTTTAAACTAAAATACGCGGACAAAGTCGCGGGGGACAGCTAGTATTAAAATAATTGCGAAAGTAACTCTGTCTGTCTGTCTGTTACGCTTTGACAGTTAATCCGCTGAACCAATTTTGATGAAACTTGTTATAAGTAAGCTTGACGGTAAGTAGTGACGAACGAACATAGTATTTACAGCAAAAAATTGCTTACACTATACGCTGGGATACTAGCGATGCACGTACTCTATGCTTGTCTATATATACATATACACCATTTTGAATTCTCTCAGCTACAAACGAGAGTGTTCTAAGTTAGTTCGATGTTTGTTTGCTATAAAAGTGCTTGAGATAAAGATAGCACTTTATCAGTCGTTTCTTATCAAATCACGGAGTTACGTAATCAAATTCCGGTCTGACGAAACCAGGTATGTCTATGTTTTTTATCACTCTGTGGTAGATTGATTCGTATCTTGGTTGGAAAAGACTTTTATCAGGATTTAAGTGTTCTTTTTTTAATGATTTTTAGAACTTTTCGGTAAGCTCTTTATGAAATTCGAATTATAAGATTGGATTTCGTTTTCTTCTGTTAAGGTTGAACTAATTACTAAGATAATATGTCTCGTTTAAGTGTCATGCTGTTTTTTAATTATACTGCTAGATAGACTTTTAAGTATGTCTCAAAGTATAATTTGGATTGAGCATATAGATATTTAGACAATTTGTATCTAAATTTAATAACACATGAATCAAAGTTAAAATGTAGATATTTGTATAAGAAGATATAAATAATAATATTATTAATGCGAAAGTAACTCTGGCTGTATGTCTGTTGCACTTTCGTAGCTAAACCGCTGAACCGATTTTGATAAAACTTGGTATGAGGTAAGCTTGAATTTTAACAAAGGATATAGGCTAACTAACTTTTTGCCGCGATTACCGACGCCCATGCAGGCGGAGCCGCGGGTAACAGCTAGTTTCTCATAAATGTATAATTTAGAAATGAGCTTTAATAACTCAACTTGTTGCATCGACTTGATTGTAATTAACAGTAAATTAAGCGTACGTTCTTAGAAAACAGACATTATGATGGCTGTTAAAAGTTTAAGTTTATGTTATATAGACAATGTTTTAATTTACTGGAAGCGAAAGTAATTCTCATTGTATATTGAAATGGTGTCTTAAAGATTTTGTGGTTATTATTATTAGGTTTGGAACAAGAAATGGGTGCATTTTGCCCAGAATTGGGATGGAGAGTATAATGCATATGTGCCTAATGTATACAAATATATAAAGCTGAAGAGTTTGTTTGAACGCGGTAATCTCAGGAACTACTGGTCCGATTAGAAAAATTATTTCAGTACTGGATAGCTCATTTATTGAGGAAGGCTACAGGCTATATAACATTACGCTGCGACCAAAAGCAGTGGAGCATAATTGAAAAATGTTGCAAAAATGAATAACCGTTAAAACTAAAACACGCGGGCAAATTCGCAGGGGACAGCTAATATATTATAATCACTATTGTTTCTGTATAAATGAGAGACAGCGTGCTGCTGGGGAGTTTGTTGCGCCGTTTCTTCTCTACCGCCAGAGCACTTAGGAAGCGGTGAAGGAAGAGCAATTCGGAGTGCTGTCTGATATGTTGACTTTCAATAAGTTCTACGCTAATGTGAAATAAATAAATTTTGATTTCTTTTGAATGAAAATGGTAGGAATGGGTAGAGAATGCCTAAGGATTTAACCACCACAAAATTTCGCCTTTGTATTGCTTGTCTATTTAGCTTTAAATGAAAATTAGTAAAAAGGTATATTATAACTAACTTTAAACTACTTAACTTTAACTTAATAATTTCCTTAAATTTTCAGGCGTTTAATTAACATTAATTAATGTAATTAACAATTTTCCATTCTGTATAGTTTTCTATTCACGTATAAAATTTACAACAGATCACTTATTATGATTATTCTTTGTAAGTAATATTAACCTAGATTTATAATCGTTTCACTACTAACAAAAGGCTAGTCTAGACAATAATAGGCTACGATTTCAGCCTTTTATGTTATGCCTGAATCAATATTGGCCGAATTGCATTATTGTTTTATGCAGTCGATTGTTTATCTATACTAATATTATAAAGCTGCAGAGTTTGTTTGTTTGTTTGTTTGAACGCGCTAATCTCAGGAACTACTGGTTCGAATTGAAAAATTATTTTTGTATTGGATAGTCCGTTTATTGAGGAAGGCTATAGGCTATATAACATCACGCTAAGTATAGGAGCGGAGCATAAATGAAAAATGTTGCAAAAATGAAAAACCGTTGAAACTAAAACACGCGAACAAAGTCGCGGGGGACAGCTAGTTTAGGCATATGCGCTTATTACACTATCGTGAATTTAGGATCCTAAATTAAGAGTAAACATAGACACCCATAGAGTGCGCGCATCAGTAATAGACCCTCGTGCCGAGCGTAAGCAAATTTTTACAGTAAGTACTACACTCTTTACTGATTTGATCGATTTTCTGTGCAACGAATAAGAATAATGTTCAAATAGTTTAGTAAAAAAGATGTCCCAAAATATCAGAATAGATAAGTTGCTATTTTATTTTAGGCCGTATATTCCATCTTTTTTCTTTATTCACTGTAAGAAAGAGACAAGTAACCCAATTAATTTTGTCTGGCGTCTATTAAACGCGGAAGACGAAAATACTGTTATCAAATATTTTGTAATATTGAAACTTGATAAGGTACTTATCTGTGGTGCCTACTAATTGTTCCTTTAAAATTAAGCGATGTTTGATCGAGTTTTTAGTTGATATTGGAGCTTTTTTGTGATGTGGGGATTTGGTATTAAGTAGAATACTTAAATTTTTTATTAAGTTACGGAAAATTTGTGTAATTTATTTTCTAGTTTGTTTAATTAGGATGTAAATATGACTAATAGGTACGTACTTAATTTGTTTGTGCACTAAACCTCATTTGATCAACATGGGTATATGTAATGTATGGTAATATGTAATACACATACAAATATTGTAGATAATCATCAAGTAATACTATGCTGGTATAAGCTGAAACATGGTAAGAAGTAAAATTAGTACTAATTATCTCGAATTATTATCACTCGAATTCTTTTCACCTAATGATAGTTCGACTAACCTTAGTAGATTTAACTTGCGTCATTTTACTATCTTGGAGTCATAAATATTGCTCAAACAGGTTGCCATGAAGAAAATATTTACTATGGGAACTATAGCATTCGCACCATTATTTTAGTCTGTTTTTATGGGATAGATAAAGAACTTAACTGATTGTTTCCCCAAATCATATTTTTTTTTATTTCTTGAATGTTTTCCAGCAGATCTGAAGGGTCTGGCTGGCCAGCTACCTCTTGGTTGTGAAAGTGTAAAAAAAACTGTCAATCTATTTTAATGATTATGTGATTTGACCACTATTTGACACGCCATGGTATGCGACTCAAAAATGCAAGATGAGAGTAAATGAAATGTGTGTTTTCATGTAACCTGAAATAAACATAAATTAACCGTTTTTAAGGGAAACGGGTGTTACTCTTAACTGTCAATTAACACGTTTCCAAGACACAATAATACTTCGCAAAACATAACAGAGAACTTAATTCTTTAAACCGAAAAATAAACTGAATGTTGTTTCTCAAAATCACTTTTACTTGAGCTAAATATACGACTAAATATCGCATAAAATAAATCCTTATTGTGTTACCCATAAATGTCAAAATCGCTTGCAGATGTTATGTTGGTTGCATTGCAAAAACAATTTACACCCTTTTGTTTTTTCAAGTACCATTCTTAATATAAATGGCTGTATTTACACCGTTGTTCAGTTTGTAACTTAATGCGTGGTCATTTCGTCATAATATATTATCGTATAGAGTCGTGTTTGCAGAATCATGAAATAGGGGTGCGTCCTATCATGTTTGACTGTTTTTATTCAACAAACAGGCCACAAAATGTAAATTAATTATAATTTATGTTCTCTAACAATGTTTTGTTCAAAACTTGAAGCAGACTCGACTTAAAAGATGAATACTAATATTTTTTTTTAATCTTAATGTATGTGTAAAAAAATATTGTTTTTTGAAACATTATCTCTTTTCCTAACACTTCAACAAGATAAAATAAGATTTAGGCAAAACAAAACACGACGTTATTTAAATTATATTATCTTAACAACAAAAAACATTATTTTATACCTCACATTTTTTCATATACCTACAAAGCAATCGAACTAATACAGTGACTAAAAAAAACAGAGTTTGACTTATAAACAAAAGTTACGTTTCGGTGCAAATGAGTCCGCTCTCACGTCTCTCCAATGGGCTCAAATGACAAAGGGCTAATATTTTTAGTGATGACTCATACTCAGTACAAGGTTAACTTAACAAGGATAAATCTTGAGTAGGTACTCGATTACTTGAAATATTGATGGACACTGAAATATGTCGGCCATTATTGAAAGAGAAACAATGTGGTTATTTATTTGCTTTTGGAGTTAGTATTGGCAAATTTCTCCTTTTTTGGCGTTGGTATTAATTTGTTAAGCTTACAAAATTTCCTACGTGTCTTTTAACACGTAGGAAATTTTGTCTAGAATATAATTAAATCTAAAAAGCACTTAAAATCTAAATTGGATCGGTTATTTAAAAGAATAAGAACAAAATGACGACTTCCGTGTTCGAGTAGCGTACACCCCGGTTTTCAAGGTGTCGCCAGCTCTGAGGTCCCGGGTTCCATCCCCGGACGGGTTTATGCAGAAAACTACTATTCTACATTGTCTCGGGTTTGGATGTTTGTTTTGCCTTCGTTGTATCTAAATTCATAACACAAATGCCACAGCTACTTACTTTGGGTTCAGACTAATGTGCGCAAATTTTATTATTAAAAATATTCCTTTCCCATCATTAAAACATTTCTACTGGAACCCTTAACATAGCTGCTTACCACATTAAAAATACAAGCATTATAATACCCAAACAAGTTACACTTACAAGTAAAATACCGTTACAATCCGTAAAACTAACATCTAATTCATTAAAACAGCTGACTAACGCCAACAAAAACATATTTATTCAAACATTCCCAAACGTCATTAGAAAATGACGTTTAAAAATTAATCACTAAAAAAGGTCCCCTCCGGTTGTAGGATAAACAAAAATACAGTTAAAATGAAAAATGTCTGGGATTTTATAAATTATGGTTGTAATGTAAACAGTAAAAAAACAGTGTTAGTTGATATATAGATGGTGGACGCTAAAAATACATTAAAGATTTTTTTTGGTTAAACCAAATAATGATTACTTTTAATACGTTTATGTGCGTAAATTTTCGGAAGTAGGTACTTATGCATGCCACTGATGATGATTTCCACATTGTTGAGGCATTTGGTCAGGTCTTTAAAAAGCATCTAGTAAAGACTGAAGCCTGCCGCGCAGAGCTTGCGTAAGCGATCCCGCGGCTCCAGTAAAGGCAAGGTCGGGACCGGAGTGTTTTTGGTCGGTGTAAGTCCGACATATCCTCACACCGTGCCCTCCGTGTGGGCTGAAGTCATTAGAGTTTCAACCCGACAAAAAAAAAGTCTTTAATAAGATGTGAGCACTCGGACCCCACGGGTCAAGGGTTTTAACCCCAAACGGCTCGAATATATTAGCTTCTTTTGAGTCTATATTTTAGGTAATAGGTTTTAATTAGTTAAGTATATATAAAGTTAACTTACATAATTATCTACATACATATTACTTACACACGAACAGAGCAAGTTAAATACAATCTTGTAAAAATTAACTTAACTATAATTAATTACTTGGTATTTGTTTACATTTATTATAACAGGTGTTAATACTGATGTTATGAGGTTAACTATTTCGTTTTAACACGCCTTTTACACGTTAAATTATAATATAAACACTTAGTTAATTAGTAAAAGCTTTTCACAAGATTACCTTGCCAGTTAAAATGTTTACGTGAACTACTGTTTCTTTAATCTTTTATGTATTTAAATTGATATTAGTTTAGCGGACACATGATTTAGTACCTAGGTATACTTAAAAAAAATGTAAATTATAGGGCCTTCTTTTTTTTTTTAAGTTTCACTTCATAAAAAGCTTTCATTGAAAGGAACTAACTGGAATCTAAACTTTGTCAGTATTTTTTTGTACTGTGTGTTTTCTGCGTACTTGGAAAATGAATAACTGTTTTGCATTGGTGTTGTATTAGAATTTAAATTCAGTCAAGAGTAAAAAGCCGCTAAGAGAATAAAGAACAAAACGAATAATATGTTTGTATAATATAAAAATAAATTAATGAGTAATAAATAAATAAATATTCATAATTATACTTATAAATATATAAAATCGTCTAAAAAAGTTTAATAAAATATACAATAATAATATTATTGTAATTGTAATATTTCTACACCGGATACGGTAGTGTTAACCATTCTATAATAATTTAATATCTGTAATTACCATGTACTAAGAAATAAATAATATTCTATTCAATAATAATGGATTAAAAACAAAAGCCAATCACAATAATTTTATTACAATAATTCGTCTTCGTTTTGGCTTCATTTTTGGAGTTATGTCCCATCTTTTTATTATGTAGTTATTGTTTATCAAGTCACAAAAAAATATTCGTTATCATCTATTTAGTCACGTGTAGTTGATAAAGTTTTTTTAATGTTTGAATTTCATGTTTTCTTTTTTTTTGCGAAGAACAATGGTTTTGTGGGGTAAAACAGTTTACATACTTGGTTCAACTCGCTTATCAGAATTGAAACATCCCGTCGTAAAACTGTTAATTTTCTTTTACTAATTTCCGTCCAAATTTTTTTTGCTCATTTTTCAGATATTGTTTCAGTTATAAAAACCATTATCATTTTCATTCATGTATCATTATTAGTATTTTGGTTTTACAGTTAGACAGTATTTTCTAAAATTTCAAGCAATTGATCAATTAATATCTAGGAGAAAAAAAGACTTCAATATGAGCTAAACGAAGAAATACTATTTAAAATGGATTTTATCCCCAGAATTAAGTTTATATAGTAAACTAGCTGACCTATCAGTCGTTCTCTTTTTAACCTATACACATAGAACCTCCTTTTTTTCCCGCTTTTTGGAAATCGGTTAAAACGGCAATGTCACATTTTGTATATTTTTTCGATATTTCCCGCGGATTTTTCGCAAATCTTCCTTTATAAAACACAACAAAAAAAAAACAGCCATATCGGTCGAGCTGTTCTTAAGTAATTCTCCATTATACATGTGACAATTAATTTATATTAATTAGATTACTTTCAGTACTTAGTAGATAAAGTTAAGATCATACAAATATTTGTTTACCAGTCCATATGTATTCTACTAGGAACTCCTACATTGTCGTTCTTAAAAACAAAAGCTAGGGGTCACAGCAAACTGTTTATAAGTATTTTAGCTTCGTGGGGGGTGTTAACCCTTACCGTGACATTCGTTTAACTAACACGCATTTAAGTAATAACAACCTTTGTTTTAATACTTAATTATCTTTAGACATGCGAAAAGTCAGACTTAAATTCATGTTAATCTAAATTTGTTGCTTTATAATTATTATAGTTAACGATATAATTAATTTGATGTAAGTTTCGTTAAATAATATTTATTACTAGCTGTCCCCCGCGACTTTGTTCGCGTGTTTTAGTTTCAACGGTTTATCATTTCTGCAACATTTTTCATTTATGCTCCGCTCCTATTGGTTGTAGCGTAATGTTATATAGCCTATAGCCTTGATCAATAAACGGACTATCCAATACAAAAAGATTTTTTCAATTCGAACCAGTAGTTCCTGAGATTAGCGCGTTCAAACAAACAAACTCTTCAGCTTTATAATATTAGTATAGATAAATATAATTATGTATATTGTGTCCGTCAGAACGGGAAGTTTTCAACGAAAATTTCTTTGTTCTACACAGTTTTCTTTTATTATAACCAGTTCAATGTGTTTTCTTCCATATATTTTTACACCTATAGTTTCATTTCAACATAGACCTCCTTAAACCATTGACGGGCCTGTTGGTCTAGTGGTTAGTGACCCTGACTGCTAAACCGGAGGTCGTGGGTTCGCTTCCCACCAAGGACGAATCTTTGTGTGATGAGCACGATCATTTGTTCTGTGTCTGGGTGTAATTTATCTATAATATGTATGTATTTAGAAATATATAAGTATGTTTATCAGTTGTCTGGTTGCCATAGCACAGGCTCTGCCTAGTTTGGGATCAGATGACCGTGTGTGAGATGTCCCAAGATATTATTATTAAGCCCTTAATCCAGATTCCCTTCACATCAATTAGAGACTTGACATCCATTATTATAAGGTACAAGGCCCTATTAGACCCATTAGACCCTATTAGACCCCTCTATATAATAGACACTGTATGGAACAGAGTTTACACCATGACAATTGATTTGGTCTTACGTTTCGTTAGCATGACCAAATGGCGCGAACATTGTTAAATGCTACTCGTTAAATAATTAATTAATTGTGAAAAGTAATTAACTTGTCGACGATTTTTACAAGGTTTTACTTCTATTTAGTAGCAATTATTAAAAAAATATAGTTTTTTAAAAGCAGATGGGTAGCATTTAGAACTTTGATCAATAAACAATCGAAGATCAAATCGGATCGTGTTTTTTTTTGGTATTTTGGTAGTAATGCCGATATAAGGAGGTATTGTTATTTCTATAAGTTCAGAATATAAAAAAACTGAAAACGTTTTGCATTAACAAACACTTTCTCTTAAATGGATAATCACTTAAATAAATGCCTTTATAATACATTTATCTTTAAGTGGCTTGCATAAACAGTAATGAGATCATAAATATGCATTAAACCATATAAAAACAATACAAAAAATAATCGTAAAATAAATCAGTCAATACTCAAAGTGTCTTATCGTTAAAAGTGTCTGCAACTGAAGTCATTGCTCGCAATATGAATCACACAATAATTAAAGGTGCATCGTTTTATTGATACTTATTACATGAGGGGGTCATTGCCAATTTAAAAGTTTGTTTTGGTTCAATTGGCAATGTTAAAAATAGATCAGAAGTTTAACTTTGTACGATTTTTGTCGCGAATGAAATCGTCAAGAAGTTTGGCCGTTTTCAGCGAAGTTTTTTTATATTATATATTTCGTAATATCGTATATTTCGTATACGTATACGTATTATAAATGAAAAAAAATACCAATCTATACTAATATTATAAAGCTGAAGAGTTTGTTTGTTTGTTTGTTTGAACGCGCTAATCTCAGGTACTACTGGTTCGAATTGAAAAAATATTTTTGTATTGGATAGTCCGTTTATTGAGGAAGGCTATATGCTATATAACATCACGCTACGACCAATAGGAGCGGAGCATAAATAAAAAATGTTGCAAAAATGAAAAACCGTTGAAAATAAAACACGCAAACAAAGTCGCGGGGGACAGCTAGTTGTACATAAGGGACAGGTTAAATGGGTATCCAATAAAAAAGAAATAGTAGATACGTATTATAAATGAAAAAAAAATACCAATTTCATATATAATATTACAGGGGGCCCACGAAATTCAATTCAATGATATTTCATGACAAACTCATTCAATGCAATTGCATGAACTTAGAGGGTTGGATTGATGCTTTTAATGATTATAATTATGTAAACTCAAACGTTTTACGGCCGCGAATTGTATTTTGTTCAAAAACAACCTATAACTGACCGGCAAATTGCAAAAAAAACGCTACCCTGTTAAAAAACGCGTTTTTGAGTTAACCTTCTGTGTGTTTTCTTCACTTTTCCAAATGTGCTAGATGTGTTTTAATTAATAAATTCGCACGACTTTTCAAGGTTACTTCCTCATTTGAAACAAGGCCAAAAAATAAGACTAGGATTTAATTAGGCCACATGATACTATACCACATGACTCATTTTCAGTCTAGATTTGTTGACAAATGAAAGAATATGTCTCTAATTTAGGTATGACAGACATAAAAAACAATTAGGTATTCGTTTCCTACTTCTACGATTTCAGAATTATTACTCAAGAGCAATTTTAAGTCAAGGTTGATATTCGTATGGTTTTTATTTTAAATTAGTATCTTTATTTGATAACACAATGTAAACACTTAAGATAAAGTTATTTATAAGTATTACAGAACACTAAATGATAGATAAAATTATGAACACATTGGTACTTTAAGATTTAACTGGTCTTTATCTTAGAGGAATAAATAAGTAAACTATAGAGTGCGCATATCGAGTATGAACTGTTGTCACTAGTATGAACATGTAAAATCATAAAATTGTTGTCAAAACAGAGCGCACCGTTTTATTAAAACTATCTCAAATCCTAATATTACCCGAATAATATCGGAGCCGTTGAAATTTTTGCATAAACGTCTGTCGTCGCACGGAAAATCACATTAATCGGTAAACGAGCGTAGTACATTTAGCTAAAAATGTGCTTAAGCTTGACATAAGGGCTACTAGCGATGCGCACGCTCTATGCTAGTCTGTTTACTCTATGGTTGATATATTTTTATACCAAAAATTTCTTAATTAAGCGGAAAATCATTAGTATAAATATTTTTATCGCATTTCATGAATAAATTCAAAATCATGAGTCACATTAAGATTTAACATCCCATATAATAAAATTAAACAATTACAAACAAACCATAAAATAGCCGTATCGTTCGTCACTTAACCAAACTGTCATCGCAAGGGTTAGATAACCCTTCCGTTCCGTGGTATAAAGTACCGAAATTTATGACAAGATTGTCAAGATTATACCCGTATGTAAAGTGTTGAATTGTAATTTGAATGGCTTGTCAATTTCATTCGTTCCAATCATTCGTTCACTGCTCCATCATGATTATAAGTTTCGTTGTAGATAATTGGAGGGAAAATAGTTTTCTTGTTTGATATCTAACCTGAAAACTAGCAAAAGTCAATGATTAGAATGAAATATAATTACACTAGCCACCCGCCTTGGCTTCGTTCGAGTATGTCAGCAATATAGCCTATTTAACTTAGGGTTAATGTAGTAGCATTTGATAATTCGTTGTTCTTTTATTTTATATTTTTGTTTTTGATAGCGTTATTGTTTTGTTATTTTAAATTATTAGGTATGTTATGTTTAGTTATTAAGCCGTTGTGCGCGCTCCTTGGTGTGACAATAAAGGTTTTTTCTTTCTTTCTTTATTGTAATAGAGAAAAAAAAAAAAAAAGTCAGGTCCAGTAGTTTTTGAGTTTATTCGATACAAACATAGAAAAATCCAAATCGTTCTTCTTTATAATATGATTAGCATGATTAATAAGTTAGTATATTAGTATACGTACAGATTAAAATACTCGATACTTTTTAAATTAACCCGAAAAAAGGTTGCTAAAATTCTGGTAGGGGGCCGACTGCGACGTATTTTTTTTTGTTCGGTTTGTAAATAGCA
Organism: Diachrysia chrysitis; assembly: GCA_932294365.1. NCBI lineage: Eukaryota > Metazoa > Arthropoda > Insecta > Lepidoptera > Noctuidae > Diachrysia > Diachrysia chrysitis. Next base: position 2,181,197 of record OW028667.1, on the reverse strand, counting down.
GAGAAATGTAACAGTATAAACATATCATTTTTAGGCAAGTTATTTAAAACATACAATGCTTGCTTAAAGTATAATACCCCCAACACAAGCTATTTATAGTTAGACCACACAAAACAAAGCTACAACGCAATGGCTTACAAATCACCCTATTTTAACCAACAGTTATTTTTAAACTCAAATTATTTATACTTTAAACAAAGTAAAGAATCAATTTGACGAAAGTATTTTTTTTAATTTGTCAAAATGTCATGTCACCGTTTACGGGTTAGTGGTTAGTAATTAGATGACAAAGGGTTAAGATTGATGGTTTACGTAATTTGAAGGTTAATCTTAGATAGTGTTTGACAGGATTTTTTTTTGAATATACCTTTTTTAAGGCCACACGAAAGGTGAGATTGTTAGGTTAAGATTGCTTTACATTCGTTCACATTTTTATGAAAATCATTTTTAATGTTATTAAAGTTAAAAAAGCAGTATTATTTATACTTTATTTATTCAACCGGCTTCATCAAATTAATTTTAATAAACCTTATTATCTAACTTCAAAGAAATATACACGCACTAGGGTATATTTTACTAGTGTATACTGCTTTGTAAAAGCAACGCGATTGTGCACCCTAAATACATAAAAAATTACAGCAGATATACATGACATATAAGTTTTGTGATAAAAATATACTCTAGTAAATTCCTCCCCTAGGAATCTCTAAAAAGTACCACGTAATTTGATTGGTATGGTAATAGAAGCAAATAAAATATCTTCGCCACCCCATCAAAGCAACACACCCCAAAATATCTTAGAAAGATATAACGCAGACGATAAAGCTGTTGTTACACTGAATTTTGGAAGCTATGCTGTGCTATGAGAGATATTTTTAATTTAAAAATTTATGGCAGAATCCGCGTTATGTTTTGTTTGGTCTTAGTGAATAAACCTCTGGACTCGACATTACTCATCGGGCTAACCCATAAGCTTTGCATACGTAATAAACCAAAATGATCACAGAATACTTAGTATTAATATTGGAATGGAAGCGCCAACACTAGTAAATTTACCAACACCTTTGGGAAATTCAGTTTGTATTTTCAACTTTTGAATATGCAAATTTGAATCAATGTATAAATATTTTAAATATGTATTACATTTGTTAGTGATTAAGCAAGAAAAATATTATGTTAAATCGGGATTAATTGGTTACTCAAATTAAGTGTTAAGTCTCATTGTACCTACCTATGGCATACGAAAGCATCTTAATATAGGCAAAATACCTAATAAAAATGTTGGAACACTTAGTAAAGAGATGTTTCATCTTGCATCGCAAGTTATAATTTATATTTATCTTTCTTCATAAAATACGTCATTCACTCCAGCTACCAGCTAGCCAGCTATTTTAAATACACAAAATATTTATAGCATAGCTTTACCTACTCTACCAGCTTAATTCTGAATCAGCATACAAGAATGCATGTCGGATTGAATCCGTGACATTGGTGGGGAGTTGCCATGCGAACACTGAGCCATGGCCACGACGAATTTAATGATGTTTTGTATAAGAGGAACTTTCACATGAAATATTCAATTTAATTTGATTTTGAAGGGCAATGCAACCAAACCAATGATTAGTTATATTTCTTTTAAATATGCAACTAATAAAACTGTATAAAATATATATTAATTACATTGCCTTACTCCAATTCCTGCATAGGTGGTATGTCTCTTGTCTCTGGTTAACCAAGAGTTCAACTTTATTAACCAGTTTGTAATTCTTGAGACAAATAACACTATTTCTAGGCTACCGACATCTTTTTCATCTGACATAGTGCAAAGTAATAAAATTTAATTGTTGCCACTCTCTACAAACATCCGGTTTGAATCAGTTTGCTACGTTTGTCAAGTACGATTTTTCTCAGAAATTACGGCGCTAAGATAAGAATGTTTGTAGTTTCACATAGCTATGCTAAAAGGATACTGTTGTTATTACTTACGATTAGTGAATCATTGCAAAATTTGTTTGTTGAGATGAAAGTAATTCGCACTTAATGTTACTGTCTATTAGTAATTAATAGAATAATTAAACTTTAGATTTTATTTTACACTTTTTTGTATTCTTTATGTGTTCCACTGCTAGGATAACTTACTTATTTAACGAAGCTATGTTCACGTTAAACCCTCCTGTATACCTAAATAAAATGATCAAATAGAGGTATTTGTATAATAACTTTCGTGAGGAGTATTCATGATTATTTAAAACATACCAGTTTACTCACGCACATTCTCGGGATCGCACGACTAGTTTCAGACTCAATAGGAGTCCCTAATCATGAGCTGACGTGGCGGCGGTGGTGTCGCGAGTCGAACTGATTCACTGATTCCATTCTTGATTCAAAGATACGTGATAATTCACTCCATGTATAGCTCACAAATATTTAACAATAACACACAGCAGGATATAAGTAAGGCCCCTCAAAAAACCATTTTTACACCCGCATAACCGAAAAACGAGTTAAACATGCTTAATTGTAACAAATGGTAACTCTCATTACTCGTATCTCTGTCTATTAACAAATGTGTGATAAGGACAGAAATATCCTGAAGTTCGTGGGAAAGAATTTTAAAACGGTAATTTATTGCACTTTGTTTATATTTAGCTTAGTTAAGTAGAAATTAGGTTCAATTGAGCTGTTTAGAATATAAAGTGTTAAGTTTTGGTGTGAGAAATCTGTCTTAAGCGCTGAGCAGTCAACGGACAATTTGTCCGTTCATAATAGATATAGTCCTTGGTAAAAGAAACTTGCTTATGTAATTCTAAAATGTATGATGGAATTAAGAAATCATGACATTAACTCTTATATTTAACAATTGGTATTATAATTAAGTACAGTGTTTTTTTTAAATAAACCGATTTTAAACAAAATTTGAAGAGTTCCTCGATTTTTCCAGGATCTTATTATCAGATCCTGGTCTGTTGATTATGACTATAAACAAAAAAATAATTCTCCAAGTCGGTTCCGGTGATGTACGAGATGATGTTTCCTGATTATTCTTCGAATAATCCCATTATTCTTCAAATAATCGAGGAACATACATTAAAATTAAAAAAAGGTTTTAAGTCGCTTAAAATGACGCAAAACTGTACGCATTGGTTTTACTTAAATTTCTAATATGACATCTTCTGAATGAGATACTTCACACTGTTGTCAACTATTTGGTTAACCTCCTTATTTTTGCTTCGAGTAGGGACTTGTACAAGGCCATCAGTGAATCGTGTGTAAACACTCATAATTTAAGAAAATTTTTAATAAAAGTAATAGAAATGTCCGCCATTTTTTGTCCTTCTTATTCATTGAGATCTTTATTTTAACTTTTATTATCCTAAAATCCTTACTAATAGTATAAATGCGAAAGTAACTCTGTCTGTCTGTCGCGCTTTCACGCCAAAACTACTGAACCGATTTAAATAAAATTTGGAATACAGATAGTCTAGAGCCTGAGAAAGCGCATAGGCTTTTGTCGCGATAACCGACATCCGCGCGGGTGCAACAGCAGGACAACAGCTAGTACCATATATTGTCAACTTTCTGAACGCCATTTTATCTCCGCCATCTTGTAAAATAGCTGTCTCTAGAAACTTCTGATATCAAAATAGGTTTCTAATCAATAGTTTCGAAGTGACGGTCAATCGATGGCAATAAAAATAAAGATATCGGTTCCCCCATGAGACACAAATGGTCAATTAGCTTGATCCAAGGGGCTTGTGTGGGGTGGCTAAATTTAGGGGACTGAGTTACAAGAAACAATTTTGTATGACTCCGATAACTAGTATGATGTCTGAGAATTTTTAGGTTTGGCAAATCGATATTTTGTGTATATCCTGCTTAGTAATACACAGAATAGTTTAGCAATTAAAATGTTATATTTGGCCCATTTGATAGAAAAATAGTTAGGCTTTAAAGACTGTCTAAACTTAAGTTTTTAGTTAGAAAGTTAGACAATTTCAAAGCTAATGTTTTTAACCGATAAGTTCTTTCAAATTAAAATCATTAGTTGAATACTGACTGTCATAGGTTTAAAATCAAAATTAAATGTCTTCACGGACAAAGTCGTTGGCAAGCACTAGTATAATAAAATAATAGACTTGACAATCACAAAATCGTAATTGAAGGTTGCTTAAACCCATTCGCAGTTAGTAAAAACATGACATATTACTGTATGAGTCAGCTAGGAGTGTCAACGGTTAGTTAAGATTAAAGATAAATATTGATTGAGTGTCAAGGTCTTGACGACATCAAGTGGGTCTTTAAAAGTTACATTCGAAGCTTCTTTAACTATGGACCAACTACAGTTTAGTCGGTTACTATGGCAACTACGGTAAATATAATTTTAAGAATAATAAATCGTTTGCGGAGGTCAGATGGAAAGTCGCTTTCTGTAAAAATCGTATGGAATAAAATCTGGTGAGAACTGGAAGATCATAATAAAAACGTTTGGGTTGGCAACTACATAAATTGTCTACACATTTTAATGCTCCGTTGCATGTGTTATGAAGTTATATAAATATGAACGCTAGAGTCAACAAAACTTAATTATTTAAGGAATTATTTTATAATCAATATATACGGTGCTCAGTTGATCGAACATTAGGTTTAATTTGGCTGTCGATAAGAGAAAAGAATTATGTCTATCCAATCTGTCAAAACAAAGATTGATTAATATATTTTCACGCGGCAGACAGGAGTAGAAGGCGGGACGAACTCGACACCTTTGCGCATAACTCTGCCATTCCCCTCCAATTTAGATTCAATTCTAATACAATGCCAATGCAAAATTGATATTAGTTTAAAAGGCAGACAATCAGTTTTCTTAAAAAAATATGCTGTCAATAGAAGGAACTGACTGGGATCTAATCATTGAGAGTATTTTTTGTACTGCGTGTTGTTTGTGTGCCTGCTAAATGAATAACAATTTTGCATTGGCATTGTTTTACAATTAAAATTAAATTGGAGAGTAACACTGGCTTCTGTAAACCTTAAACAAGGATAAATGAAAAGATGTCAGGGAAGCCTTTGACTTCCTATGGGACATTAAGGGCTCGTAATAAATAAATATATAAATATTTATTTGGACTTTCTGTTAATTTTATATTTAATAATTACCACTAAACCAGTTTATTAGTTTGACTGCAGGACTAGGACTATAGACATAGGTAGATATATCTACATATTATTAAATCTATATAAAAGATATCACTATTGGTGCCTCAAGTGTCATAAACTCCATATATTTTAATGTTCCCAGTTTAAGTTCCCACTAAGGTTCCAATATAACCTTCGACCCTAGTTACCGCTACTAACGGTTAACTATTTACTCTATAGTAAGTATTGTACAGGAATTTGGGTTAACACGAACTAAACATGAGTTAACGTTGTATTAAAGAAACAAGCTTTAAGGGCCGATTTCACAGTTACATTAAACTCTAAGTTCAAAAAGACATGAATAAATTTCAATTTATTCATGTCTAAACTACGTTCAATTAATGTTTGTGCAAATTGGAGTATGTGTTCTCAAAGGCACAGAATATATCTATAGAAATATTATTAAGACGTTCCAAATAAACATTTCATTTATTTTGGAGACAAATCTAAACTTTACTATTATTCTAATACAACATTTTGCACTTTAAAATATAATCAAATTACATTTTAAGGGTCTTAACATACCCCAACACTATGCTATTAAGTAAATGTATCACTTGCAAAATACGGGTTACGAATTTAAATCTAAATACTGGGGTTAGACCAATACATCTAAATAAATAAATGACCCAATCCCCTATTCTGAGTGACAATTCAATTTACCCAATTCTACCCAATTTATCCGCAATGTTAGAATTGCGTGCAGATAGTTGCGCTTGCTCAATTATTTGCGTTCGATATTTGAACAGATGGAACGTTTTAAATTGCGTGGTTTGATTATAAAATGGTTTTATTTTTAATTTTGTGATGGCTTGTGATTTAAAATACTTAGTTTAGTAATGTTTTAATTTCTTATTTCAGTCAGAGTAATTGTGTTAAAAAAAGGTAAAGTTTTCGAATTAAGAAAACTCTATTTTACTATTAAAGATAATCCATATTAATATTATAAATGCGGAAGTAATTCGGTCTGTTTCTCTGTTACGCTTTCACGGCCAAACCACTGAACAGATTTTGATAAAACTTTGTATGAGATAAGCTTGGATCCCAAGAAAGGACATAGGCTAGTTTTTGCGCGATAACCGACACCCACGCGGGCGGAGCCGTGGTTTACTGCTAGTTACTCTATATTTTTAATACTTATATGTATTTAGTTTAATAAATTCTTGTCTATATCATTTGTCTAATCATGTCGTTTTTATTTGTTACAGGTAAATACAACTTGATCCAAAGATACAAAGAAAATAGCTATTTTGGTTTCTACGCTATCCAATCAAGGTAGGTAGGTGTATGTTGATATTACATAAAACAACAGAAGGTTTTAATAATGCTTCCAGACGGTTACGTGTATGTTAGAAGTTGGAATAAAACAACTTTTTTTAATGATTCTATCGGACAAATAAATAAATTAAAATATGAAGGTAGAATGTAAAATCTACTGTCCACTGCCCGTGCCCCCGACCATGACACCTGTAAAGGTGTTGAAACGTCGGGAACTAAAATCTAAATAAACCGCGATAGACTCCGTTTAAAAAGAAGAAAGTTTCTAACATCTACTGTTAAAGAGAACCACCTCCTTTATTAAAGCCGGTTAAAAATAAAACCTTGACAACCACGTAAAGCTGTAAAGTGTAACAAATCAACTGCAATGAAGCTTATTGAATGATTTGTTCCGCGTTCTTCGTGCAACAGTCATACACCCATACATACAAACATGTATGTAGTCATACACCCATGTATGGGATGTTAGTTGCATTTGTTTTGTTTCTCTGCATGTTTTATTGATCGTACGTTTCTTAGAGCTTTAGTATGACTAAGTCTATTACTACGCCCATAACTTAATGGGGTATGTAGAGTGATTCTGTATTACCTAGCAAACGTCAGGTAAGCGCTCTATAAAATCAGTATTTTATGACAAAGAAAACGAACATAGTTCTTCAGGTGAGATAGTAAGCCGACCCCAACGTAGTTAGAGAAAAAACTATTCAGAAAAAAGGCGGCAACAAAAGATATAAAGATCAATGACTCTGTAAGGACAAGGCCTCTTATTTAGAGAAAGCACAAGCATTGATCACCACTGTCACCACGTTTGATCGTTATGAGCTCAGACACTAATATAAAGATGATTTCCTTATGGTCAATTCAAACTAAAGCAAAGTCGAAATGCATCGACCGACCGTCAAATTCTTCCCAAGTTGCGAGAATTACGCATTACGTGGTTGACTTAAGGATTTTTTTATGTCCGAAATAAATAATTCCGTAGAATGCCCGCGAATTGCCCTTGTTCGCTCGTGATTTTTTTCACTCATAAGAAATATGAGCATTATATTGTTGAGTTAAGAATTAATTTGCTATATCAACTTTTAAATTGACGTTTCGCTTTGCTTCGACTCTGCTGTAGTATGAGTAGAGCCTTAGCCGTTGAAGACTTCGAATAATTAATTACTATTTACGTCTTAAAAAGCCTACGTACCTACGTCCCTTTCTAAACTGCAACGTTACTTAAAAATCCGATTATAAAAAAGCTCTGTTTCTGCTTAGCGTTTGCGCAAGCTATGTTGCGGTCGGCTTCCAGTCTTACCGGATTCAGCTGAATACTGTATTTTACATGGAGCGACTGCCTATCTGACCTCCACAACCCATTTTACTGGGTAACACAGTAAAATAGGTATACCTACTATAGCGCACCTACTATAGCTCTAAACTCACTAATTACAAATCGTATACAATCAGTTTAGCACCTACGTAATCCCATTCATTACTAACTTAATTAACGTTTTAAGATCGTATTCATATCGTTTACAAACCGTTTTGAATGAGTAAGTGAAAGTTCTATCTTTTATCTTTGCTAATCAGTACAGTTTCACTTTCAGTATTGTTGCCATGGTGATTAATGGGACGTGGGTAGGATTAATAGGGATTATATATGCCTCTATTAATTAACAGGATTGGTCTAACATTAGCTCTTGGTTTCCTCCGTTCATCCGTGTACTTTAAAAATATTTTGTCGAGAACGTTTTTAATTACGACGTAAATCTTGACAACGTTTTTTTAGAGGATCAGCAACTAACTATCTTAAAAATTGCTTAATCAATTTGGAGATAAAAACACAAGCAAATAGTTTTAGACAGGTACTTTTAAACTACGTGAGGTGTGACCCAATTTAGCCCATCTTCTTTACCTTTTTTATTTTTATATTACTTCTTTAAAAGGTGTCTCTTATTTAGATCGCAAATGATGACAAATCGTATCAGTAGGTACAGTCTGTAGTTTTGGACAAAAATGGCAGCTAACATTATAAACAAAATCTCTCAACCAACCATATATTATTAATATGGGTTTTCCGTTCTATTTTAGATCATGTGAGTATCTAAGTACCAACATAAGAAATTTGAATGGGCTTCAAATTTATTCAAAAGAAGAGAGAGTAGGGGCGTGTTAATAGCGGTTGGTAGGCGGATTTTATTAAGAGCATTCGTTCTTAAATATTATCTTGAATATAATACGACATACGTAGCTTAGGGGTTCTACCTATACATAGGTATTATAAAACAAAGCCCTCTGTCGCGTCTTCCTGTCTGTCTGTCTGAAAGTCCGATTAACTCAAAAACTACCGAATGGATAGAGTGATTCAAGAGGAAGGTTCGTGTGTATAATACATTAATGTTTTGTCTATGTGTGCGAAGCTGATGCAGGTCGCTAGTATAATTTATAGCATAAACACCAACAAAAAGTTGGTTCAGACAAAACGATTGCTAAAATCTATTGGTAACTTCTATCCATTTCTTCTTTCTTGATTTATTTCGGTAACCAAGAGAATACACTATTGTTTTCAATAACCATTGACGAACTCAAGGGTACTTAAACAAACTTATAACTGGAGTTTTGAGTGTTGTAATTTATGAATGAACGACATCAACGTAAACAACAATAGTGTAACGAAAACAATGAGACACTTCACAAAATACTATTATACTGCATATTATTTACATTTCAGGAGTAAAAACAATAAATTATCTTCAAAATAACAGGAAAAGTACAATATATTACACAATAAACAATTAAAAGTTTGCTTTTGTCACGTGGTTTGAATTCATTCGGCAGCCATCTTGTTTGGATGCGCGCGCATTTGTTTCAACGTCAAGAGATTTATTACTGACTTCCTATGCGTTTAGTTGTTACTATTTTTTATAAGGTCTTTATTAATTTGTAACGCGTAGTGTTTGTTTGTGAATGATTTATTTTAGACAGTTGTTTATTTTTATTTGCTTTACGCGCATATTTCATTAACTATCAAGTTAACTGTGAATGTAGTTTAACTGTGATTCTTTGATTAAATCGCATCGAGTTAGCAACGATTTATGACGTAATGTTATTATTTTATTTGTGCATTTCACATTTTTATAAACTAATATATTTTCAAACACGTTAGGTTAGCATTTATGATCGATAATTTTTTTTTAAACGTTTTTTCTGTCTTAGCTTTATAATTAATTGCGTTTTTAGTAGCCTATGTCTTTTCGTAGGATCCAAGCTTACCCCATACCAACTTTCATTCAAATCGGTTCAGCGGTTTACACGTGAAAGGGTAACAAACAAACAGACAGACTTTACTTTCGCATTTATAATATTATTATGGATTTAGAGATTAGTCTAAGTATTTCCCTACCAGCAGTAATATCCTTATCTATATTAGCGTTAACTGCTAATTATCGTAATTAAACTTTAACTTATCGTATAGATAACTAACTATTAATGCTTAGCGGTTAGTGTAGTTTTCACCTTGTTTTGACCTACGTAACATTGACCTCTTTATAAAATATAACCTAGTATTATTCAGTACATAGAATAAGTATGAGACACTTGTAATCGTATCGATGTTCAGTATTATACACGTTAAGCAACTTTTCCCAAGGTCAGTCAATAGATGGGTGACTCCTTCGTGTGTTCAATCAAGTTAGTCTTGGTCCCGACTGTCATATATTGATCTTTGACAGTCGTTAAGTCATTACTATTTTGAAAAAGGGGTATTTTGGCTTAATTTAGTAATAAGCCCATTCGTACATAATGATTAGATAATATTACCTAATTGTTGTAAATATTATTAAAAAAAGGTGTAATAAACATGAACCAAACGGTTTTTGTATAAGTACCCGCACTGATTTAGAAAATTAACAGTTGAACTGCGGAAACCGGAAATTTAAGCGAAAAACGCACAACCGAAGCTTCCGGGAAAAAAGGACCAGGTTCCACAAATAAAATTTACATGTAATTTAGACTAGTAATAAGTTGTTATTATATTTTAGTAGTTTTTTAAGTTAAAAGTAATGAACTTCTTTAAATATATATTTTTTTATGTGAAAACTTGTGATTTTTTTCCTATTTTCTATCTGTACCTTTTTTGAAAAATCTGGAGGTGATGAAGAAACACTAAGTACATATTCGTAATCAGCGCACCAAAATACCCTAGAATCAGCTATCAAATTCCAGAGAGGAAGTTTTGACCCTCATTTTTCAGGCCTGTGTAATATGTATGTATTCAGAAATATATTAGTATGTTTATCAGTTGTCTGGTTGCCATAATACAGGCTCTGCCTAGTGTGGGATCAGATGGCCATGTGTGAGCTGTCCCAAGATATTATTATAAATAATATAGATCTGAATGCCAAGTTATTTCCTTTTAAATTTGGGTAAATTAGAGGTGCTTACAACCTCAATAATAAAAAAGACATTAATTTATTCAACACACTTTGTATTTCGAACGTTTTTATTTTTCTATTATAATCCTATTTAGTAATAAAAAATCTATTGAAAATCGGATGGAACCAGGATGACGTGTGAGTTTGAATCGATTCTAACAATCGATTCGGTCTCGCATCACCGAATCGAGATACAATGATCGATTGATATGCTAAATAGCATTTAGTGGCCATTAACATAACTAATATGTTCCTTTATTGTATAATATGTTTTACTGTGTAAGGAGTTATATATTGTTTTTTAAATGGTAAATTTGTCAATATATGTTTGTTGCAACATTATTTGTTATGTGCTATTAGTATTTGACAATGAAAAGGAGTTGTTTTATTTAAGACGTATAATTTTGTCAACCAGTATTTATTTATTTAAAAATTTATGTACACACCTACAAAAACAATAGGAACTATATAATAGAACAAATGTACAAAGGTACTGCTTATTTCTAAAGAAATCTTTACCAGCAAATCCGCGATAGGAGTAAGTAGTATATAATGATAGCCAACAGTGTGTTAATTCACGTCAAACGTTTTTAACACTGTTTTATATTAACTATATGTCTAATATTTTTATTTAATTAATCTGGTTCACATGCATATGAAACTATCCAAATAAAGAAATTTCAATAACGTCTTAAATATCAAAATATTTGTCACATTTTCGAATTGTCGCATTTTCCGATCGACCACCGTATTACCAAATTTCAAACACTAGTTAACACTGAAAAATATCAAAAGCCACTCTTTATGCCAGAAAAACTAAAGAAATATACAAATGCTAATATTGAAAATAGGGTTAGATTAATTCGTCCATAGATTAAAACTATGTTGTACTTAAAACCGTTTGTCTATTTACAATTCAAACCTCATGACCAATAACGTTATCTATGCTACTATGATCTCATAACTAAGTCAGATCACGGTTACTTTAAACTAATGTCCGTTACTGAGAAATTTTGAGAACTTTGAGTATTTATGTAGGTATGTGGTGTAGTTGTAAGCGATGCTATAGATATAGCTATTAGAAATCGTGTCCTTTTAATAAATTTTATTTTTGACAGTCATTTGAGACGTAATAATTTTCAATTTTATTGTGTTTGTACGAGTTTTGAATTTGTTTGACAAGTTAAATACAAATAATAGAAGGAAAAACTTAAACCTCAGACAGGACTCGAACCTGCGACCACTGGCTTGACGCGCCAGTCGCTTTACCAACTGGTTCGAGTCCTGTCTGAGGTTTAAGTTTTTCCTTCTATTATTTGTATTTAATTACAAATATTCGCTCCGCATGCGTTAATGCGTAAAATTAATTAAAATAATTGTTTGACAAGGTTTGAATGAACGAAAAAGCCGCGAAAAAGCCGCGAAAAAGATACGAAGATTTCGATTTAAATATCTAGTAGTTTGACAGGACATTGAGTGTCGGGTCAGCTAGATTATCTCCAGGTAAAAACATATTAATTGATAATTTAAGGGATTAGTTGCAAAAAAACAAACTAACATGAAAAACACTTATATGTGAACTATTAAAATATTGTAGGGACTGAATTGATGCACTTGGGAATAAATAGGCTCAGTTAAATGACCAAAGATGATATATATATGATTGATAGATAATATAATTCTATATATATATTATAATATAATATGTTTAAAATATGTTTCGTAAATATGTATTATCCTTCTAAAAAAGATTGTCTGTCTCTTTAAAGATCTCCATCATCGCATAACTATAGCTTGCACTACAACCGAGCCTAAACAAACATTGATCATAGTTCGAATCAATGTAAAACGCGACGTGCAACTATTTCAAACTTGGTACTTTAGTGCCGAGAACAATAGTGCCATTTCGTTTTATTTATAGAATTTGGGACTTGAGTTTATTTCGAAACGTGTTTTGTGTTTTACTTTAGATTTGTATTGGAAATTTGTGGGTACGTTTTAAAATGTTCTGTGATAGATATTGGCTAGTTCTTTGTAATATTATACTAAAAAACTATGATCAAAGCTCATCAAAAAATACTACTCGAAATAGACTTTAATTTAGAGCGACTTGTCCGATGCAAGTATAAATATATATATTTGTTTCGTATTGATTTACGCAGTTCGCTTGAACGCAGGCTTTAACTGCTTCACCGGACTTTTGGCGAGAACCATAAGGGCCTCCAGCCAGAGCACTAAAAAAACTACGTCAGCAACGTTCACACCCCCTGTGAAGTTCGTACCTCGACTTAGGACGTTGCTAACAATCTTAATAAGGCAAAAATTGCAAGGAAGGATCTATGTTTTTATTATTTATGGACATATTTTTATTGCTAGATTGACAGGCTCGGGTCAGCTAGGGACGGGGGAAAATGCAAGTATATAGCTATACTTAGAACATAATTATATTCCTAGCCTTTTCCCAAGCTATGTTGGGGTCGGCTTCCAGTCTTAAAGGACTAACTGCCTCCACAACCCAGTTTCCTGGGTCTTAATATTAAAGAATTTTGTTTCAAGAGACATGTTTAATACTTTAGATCATTTTTGATCCTTCTGTCTCAGAGGTTAACTGTGAAATACAGTATCTGAGCGTTTCTCCATATTCTTGATTTCTCTCATTATTTATACCACGAATAACAGTTACATCGGTTTTCGCTTACTCTCTCACCCTCCACGGTTTACGGTTATTAACTTTATACCGATATTTTTTTACAAGTTGTCATTAATTTCTGGGTTTTTTTTTTCTTTTATAACTGGTTATTTTTTTACCACCATTTTGTAGATAAATATTCTATTGTCTCCAATGTTACCAACGCTAGTAAATACCCTGTTTTTTTTATCTTATATACTATTTTTTTTGAAGAATATTTTTTTTAATTACTACACTCAATTATTGACATTTAAAATTAGAACATTCTAATAATATTATTTATATATAAAAATAATCTCATCACTAATTTATGGACAATAATACTTATCAATGTCATTAATCATATCATAAAATTACACTCTTTTCTAGCTAAAACGAATCACAAAGTATACAGAGTGATGCAAAACAGTGTGAAAGAAAGTAATGAACGTTAACATTGTAGTGACGCATCCTGTAGAATTTGCTGGTCAAACATTTGTGGCCCACTTTCTCTGTCTGACGAAATTTGATCTATGTAGGGTGAGTATGGTTTTTTATGGGACTACGTTCAAAATATATTCAAAGTAATGATGGGAAAAGTTGGAAACTGGTACTTAAAGTGTAATAAAGCACATTAAATAAGATATTAATTAAGAAATAATGGATTATAATTTTTTTTTTAAGTTATGGATACAATTTTAAATAATTACAACGATAATTAGCAATTGATTAGTAGATTCTTATTTTTTTTATAGAGAATTCGAAGTTTGAAGTTTCTTACTAATTGCTTAACACCGTCCAGATTCTTATAAATGATGCCATTAATTTATAGGGTCATAGAATAAGGTAGAAGGAGGCCTTTGCCCTGCAGTGGGAAATAATGGGCTTATTAGATTAGATTAGATTAGAATAAGGTATGAAAAATTAATTATCATTATTATTGTAAAGAGAGAAACGTTCCGATTTTAAATTAATAAGTCTGTAAAATATTACATTGATTATTTACACACATTACTTTCGTGCTTCGTCCAAAAATACAAAAAATAACACCTAAAATTTTTTTCATTAATTCACATTTTTCCTTTGATTACAATATCATTCAATAACAAAAACCATTCAAAGCAATCAACAGCTCATTAATCAAAATGATGGATTGTCCTACAAAGCTTAGATTTCATGCTCAATATGAAAACATGCGTTACCATGGTAACGCGTCGCGTCCTACTGGCGCCGGGAACAACCACCCTAAAAATCGTAGGGGAAATAGTAGTACATGAATGTTTGTACAAAATTAGTTTTAGCATTCTGCTTATATTGTAAAGATATTAGTGAGAAAATTAAGATTAATAAAGAAAAAAAAATATAATATACAAGGTATTAGAGACCCGCCCCGGTTATCACAGCGATATAGCCTATGTTAATCAGGGATAATGTAGCATTCTAATAATGAAAGAATTTTTGAAATCAGTCCAGTAGTTTTTGAGTTTATTCGTTACAAACACACAAAAATACAAATATGATATAATTGACATAGTATAAATGTAATGGACATAGACATGCGTAGTAGGCTGAAGTCGTTAGGTATCGGCGATTTGTGTTGCCCCGTGTACAAAGGGCCTTAGTTCAAAGAAGATTAAATTCAGGAACGATGACTAGAAATCGCAAAGGATTTAAAAAAAGTGTTTTTCAAAGTATTACAACAACACATACATTGCTCTGAACCCAAAGTAAGTAGCTAAAGCACTTGTGTTATGGAGTCAATGTAGAAAAGTGGTTTTCAACATTGACCCGGCCGGGGATTTAACCCGGGACCTCAGAGCAACAAGACAGAGCAAGACACCGGTGTGACAAGCAGTAAGATCTACTGTTCTATCAGTCTAGAAAATATCTAGAAATAGTAAGTAGATATGGTAAGTATTTGAAAGTATAGATATTTTGTTATCCAAAATAATGACGTATATTTATGGACTTTAGAGTTTCATATTGATTAACTTGGATGTTAATAGCTAGTGATGTGTATTAGGGTTGTTATACTTTAAGTACCGGTCACCCCCATTTGGGGGTAGTTTGTTTATTTAACTGGAATTTGGGAGCGACTTAATGCACTGTATCTATGTAAATCTATACCAATACGCAGGCTTATGTTCAGTGGGTCATAAGCTAATGATAATAATGATTCACTAAATTGTAGTGTCTGTATGTTTGTTTGATCTTATCTATAAAACCGCTGAATATATTTTGATGCAACGTTGCAGGCATGAAGAAGAGGTTTAGGTTTTTGTATTGCCAAGTGCCTTGTGCCTTCAACACACAGTGCAGTGAGTGTTGAGAATCAAACCTAATTTTAACTGACATAGGGTATAACTTTGACTCGCTGTGATTTGCGACGGACTTGGGCAGACGCGTCTTCATTATTACGGACGAGTAATACCACAAGGTCAGTGGTGCGGGCTGATCTGCGATATTGCGCACCGTGGGACACGGCTTAACTGTTATTTTTACATTGACCTTATATTGATTAATTTAAATTCGACAAGCGATTTCAAACTTGTTTATACATTTCTACATTTTCTCTAAATTTCTATCCATTTTAATCAAGTTCAAAACCAAATCTTTTTGTGATAAACTTAACTATAATCCCAGTAAATCCTCCGCGTATGGTATGCGCGTGGGCACAGCTGACTCATGTACACCATTGTAACTTGAATTTATGACATCATAAACCCCATGGCAGGTCTAGGAACCTATTGTTGTGAAGATTGATAGTCCAGATTCAATCTAGAATCCTTGGTTAAGTTGTTTAAACATAATGTAGTTCCTTAGTTGAAGGTAAATAGGAAATAGATTTAATTTCGTTTAAAACTATCTTTTTTTTAAAGTTGCAGCTATTGCAAGTGACTCCGCCGGCGTGGATATCAGCTATCGCGGCCAAAAGTAGCCTATATCATTTCAAGCTTAACCAATACCGAGTTTTATCCAAATCGGTTCAGTGGTTTAGCAGTAATAGCATAACAGACAAACAGAGTTCATTTCGCATATTAAGTACTAGCTGACCCCGCGACTTTGTTCGCGTGTTTTAGTTTCAACGGTTTTTCATTATTGCAACATTTTTCATTTATGCTCCGCTCCTATTGGTCGTAGCGTGATGTTATATAGCCTATAGCCTTCCTCAATAAACGGACTATCCAATACAAAAAGAATTTTTCAATTCGAACCAGTAGTTCCTGAGATTAGCGCGTTCAAACAAACAAACAAACAAACAAACTCTTCAGCTTTATAATATTAGTGTAGATGGGTTAGTAATTAGTATGGATCATTTACTTACTTAGGTATAACAAAAAATAATAAAATCAAAATATATTTTATAACGTAGGTACCTTATAAACACAAAAAATTGCAGTCAACCTTTAATGAAATACATTGTCACGGACAAACACAAATATAACTATCAAAATTTTATTGTCGTACTACGAACGGAACTCCCGAATTCAATCCATTCATTAAAATTCGTTCCTTAATTTTGCATACAACACTGTGACTGACCCACTTGCATTTACGACTTATTGTTTTATGAATTATCATTCATAACCAATCGCTAAAAGACATAGAAACAAAATTGTAGTAGTAAACACAGGATATTCCATAAACTTTGTAGGTATGACAAACAATTCTATACATTTGAAGATAGCGGCGAATTTGTTAAAACGGTCTTTAAAAACACAGGATTTGAAGGAAACAGAATATACATATAACTAATAAAAGTATCCAATATTCTAACCTAGGCTATACACTATCTGTATGCCGAATATCGTCAAAATTGGTTGAGTCGTTTTTGCGTGAAGAGGTGACAATCATACAAACACACAAACGCAAAAACTTAAGTATTATTGGTTAGAAGCTTTGTTTGTATACTACCTGACCGATAGATAAGGCAATTTAGGGCAGTTCCCAAGAAGTTTTTTTACGTTTTGCTCTTCAACTAAAACATTAACTTGCTAACCTTACCTTAACATTAAAAAAATATCATTAATAAATTTTAAAAGGTTATAATTTTTATCCATTTACACTCACAAGTTTAGAACTAACTAGAATTTGTAATGTATTATTTTCATGGACTGTACCTACACAGTATTCTTTTGCCCAATCACATGTTTAAAAAAAAAGCAGGACTGTCATGACGTCAGCAATATGGCGCTAACATCTGCTTCGCATTAGATTATTATCGTTCTAACAAAATATCTTCATTAAATGGAGGGTTCCCAAATTGTTAATAACAATGTAATTGTTTAATATTTCATCTGTTTTATGAGACAGTTAGATGTTTAACCTAGTTTGCTGGTGAAACGGTTTAAATCGTCTAGTTTAGTTAAAATTTTTATGTTAGAATATTAATCTGTATGAAAAATATTTGGCTTATATTAGGGTGGTCACAGGCTTACCAATAAATTGTCCTATTTCTAATAGGTTTAGGTACTTGTATAATCATTTCTATAATGAGCATAAAATTTGCTTTTTTTCTGATTGACTTCAGCTCTTCAACTAACCTAACCAATAAAGAACTCAAAAATATAATTTAACAAGCTGGCCCGGCAAACGTTGTTTTTGCCATATTAATTTGTCCAAAAAATAAAAAATAATTGTATAGAGGGCCGTCCTTATCACCTAGGGGAATAAAAAATAGCCTACGACCTATTCTCAGACCTACCAAATAGACTTAAATTTTATAAAAATCGGTCAAGCCGTTTTGGAGGGGTTCGATAACAATACAAAATAGACTACAAAACATTTTATAAAAATCAGTCCAGCCGTTTCAAAGGAGTTCGATAACAAACACTGTGACACGAGATTTATATATATTAGATTTAAGTAACTTAAGATTACAAATAATTTTAAATACTCATTACTTATAAAATTACACACTCGACTTCTGCTTCATAAAAACAAAAAGAAACCGAAAATAAATTAGTCATTTCGTAAATTGCCCGAATCGTGCATTATAACGGTAGCAGTACCGTTATTCGCAGCTGCTTTGCGACCAACAATCAATACAGTTCGATGTTCATACAATATTGTGTTACAGATTGAATGTCTTATTGTTGGCGCCTACTCTGTCTCATACAAAATAGACAATTGAGATTTGAGAAAAAACTATAGAGCTTGTATATGAAACCCTATCTCATTACAGTTTTTTTTACTATGATAGGTATAGGCAAATAAAAAGAACTGTGTTTTTTTTCATTTATATCATTTATTTTTGCATGGTTTTAGCAGATTGCTGATAACTTTAAAAATGCTGAACAGATCAACATAAGTTATAGCTAAGAACCATATAGATCACGCCAGCTTTCAAACAAAAATAAACCGCATCATTATCGGTCTATTCGTTCAGGAGTTACGATGCCACAGAGAGAGATACAAGTACTCAGATACACCGATAGATACTCCAAACATATTAACGCACCTCTTGTTTTTGCTGGGGGTTAAAAAAATCCTGCTTATGGATGTCAACAATGGAAAATAACAATATTTTGGTCCAACCTAAAAATTTTCCTTTATATACCACTTAAAGAGTTAAAAACACAACGATAAAAGTAATCATACATTATTGGTCAATTCAAACGATGGATTGAAGTGAAAAATCAATTTATGTAAGGTTTATTGTAAACATAGAAGCATAGAGTGCGCACATCGCTAGTAACCTGTTATGCTGAGCGTAAGGAAATTTTGTAGCTGTAAGTACTACGCTCGTTTACTGATTTAAGTGATTTTCCGTGATACGAATAAAAAAACAATCAAAATCAAAATCTCATTTATTTGAAATAGGCTACAAAGTAGCACTTTACAATAGTCAAATAAATAAAATGAACAGCACCCCGATTCGCCCACCCTACACCGCTTCCTAAGTTTTCTGGCTGTGGAGAAGAAACGGCGCAACAAACTCCACAGCAGCACGCTGTCATTCCGATAACAATAATACAAAAATATACCTAATTTAGGGACTGCGCCAAATAAACAAGCGTTTGAGTCCATTATGAAATTAAAAGTATAATCTACTCACACTACAACAGACATGCGACAATATCGATGGTTCCAATATTATTAGGTATTGAAACAATTTTAACTAAACGGCGAGCTTTGTTTTGAAACAAATTTTATGATTATACTAGTGCCTACAATTCATACTTGTTAGGCGCACTCTTATTTTACTTATTTTTACTCTCAGATTTAATGTTACATTGATGCTTATAGTTTAAGCTTCATCATTTTGATGGACATACAAATAAATTGACATTCTTTGCCTCAAGGGATTTAGTAATAAAAGACTACTTTCATTAAATTTGTGACCCCACTGACCTAATTTCGAAGTGCAATTATGATAATTAAACAACTTGTGGGTTATTGAACTTAATTAAATATTCAAATTGTTAATTGTAAAGTTTTTGGTGCTTGAAAACTAACTGTTTAACTTTTTTTATTAATACTTCTAATACCTACCTGTTACCTAAGAGTAGAAAGTATATTTTCGGCATTATTTTTTAACATTATTCAATAACTTATTGTTTCCAAAAAGGTGTAGTTTTTGTGAAACATGCTCCCTGCAGCGATTGAATTAGGGAGTACCGTAAAATGTCTAGTTTTTTGTTTGTTGAATATAAAATTCCTTTGTTTTTCTATTTAAGTTATTGTAGTCTTGTCAACCCCTTATCTTCCTTGATTTAGAATGTATAATTTGATACCTCATTTTTTTCAAGAATATATATAATGTTGATTTTTTATTACAAATGTATTTTTTTTTTGTATTTAGGTATTATAAATCGCTATGAATTTTAACATTGATTATACAAGATATGAGTTAAAAAAACCTGCACGAAGGTGGTATATCGTTAACTTTAATACATTTTCTTTAATATAAGTAAATTTTACCTCTTTTTATGAACAGTTTTTGTGTTCGAACGAAATTTTTCGTAAATTAGCACTGTTATGTTAATTCAGTTCTTTCTTTAGCAAGGTGATATAAATTGGCGTCAATAGATAACAAACACAAACGACAAACTATATTGAAGTGACGTTTTGAGGTCACATGACCGTGCGATAACTTATGTCAGTTTTGTAAACTTAATAGACATTTGTACAATCAATTTATCTAGTGAATGACGTAGTAGTTAAGTGATTGGCCTTTTGTTGCGCTATGGGAGTTCCCTTCCTGTTTGAAGCATGCTTGTTTGATCTGCTGAGTTGATCCAAGTTTGGAAACGTAATAGTATTTTATAGTTACAAGGAAAATACAAAACAGTTATTAAATAATTTAAGTTTTTATTTTAATGTAGAATCACTTAACTTAATGTTTTAATTTATTTATATTCATACATTAATTTTTAAAGTTATTTTTTGGTAAATAAATAACTTGCGCTAGTAAGTAGTATTAATACAGAGATAATAAGCTAAACAAATCCATTCAAAATCCGACCTATTTTGACTTGATAATACTAAATTTATCAAGTAATGAGAAAATAAGATTTCTCTTAGATCTCCAGATATCAAATTACGCCTATTGTTATTTTATTTATTGTTATTTATTGCCAACATTAGCAAAGATACAGTAGTTAAGTAATGGACTAACTAGCTTTAAAAAAACTGTCACCACTAAAGAACTTGAGAGCCATAAAAACACAAGAGAGCCATCAAAATCTTAACGGGCATTTAGCAAGAGCAATTCACAAACTACTTTAAGATAAAAACAAAGCATTGTAAAAGAAATCTCTTTTTACAGAACAAACAAAAAAGTACTTTATCTCGTAAGAAATTTGTGTTAAAATTCAATACCACTAAAATCAACAACGTTTGGTCAAGTCCAATTCATATTATTTCTTTTTAAAACGTCGATAAAATCAGTACGTAACGTCGAAGTTTGGTCATTTCGTATAATCTTTAACTTTTGAGCCACAAAAGAAACCGCGAGTTTTTGTTAAGGTTTTTTTTTTTACAAATTCCGAAGACACGATACCTGATCGGAAAGCAAATAATCAATTGTTGTTTCAACAAAAGTAAGTTTAAAAATAGAAGTGGTAGAGTTCAAAATTGTCTGGTTTTTGTTTTGACTGCTACATAGATTTGCCGCCTTATAATTCGGTTGGCGCCATTTTGGGCGGTTTTATTTTATTTGAAAAGGGTTTTAAAGGTGTACCTTTGTGAATTAGTGGCTTTTTAGGTTATTACAACATTGTTATGGCGTATGGTAGAGATAAGAATATATATAACATTGTATGGTTTCGCCGTTTTGCTGCTCAGTATGTAAGTCATGAAAGAAACAGGGTTTTAACTTGAAATCTATTATTTTTTGCACAAAAAAAGTGTTTCAAGTCATGGGCAAGAATTAGATTTTGTTAACAATTAAAAAACGTTAATTTGTATCTTTTCTGTAAATGCTCATTAACTTCATCAAAATTTACATTTAACTTAGTTATGTTAGTTATGACATTTTCAACTTTTATCTTTTAAACTACGCAACGGATTCTAATACAGCTCTCAGCAATAGATAGAGTGATTCAAAAGGAAGGTTTATATGTTTTTTTTTTTTTTTTTTTTTTGCCTGAGATTTACGCAGTTAGCCTGAGCGCAGGCTTTGACTGCTTCACCGGACTTTTGGCGAGAACCTTAAGGGCCTCCAGCCAGAGCAATAGAAAAACTAACTACGTCAGCAACGTTCACTAAGGGCACCCCCTGTGGGGTTCGGACCTCGACTTAGTGCGTTGCTAGCAATCTTAATAAGGCAATAACAGCAAGGGAGGGCTGGATCTAAGTTTTTATTATTTAAGGACATATTTTTATTGCTAGTTTGGCCGGCTCGGGCCAGCTTGATCTAGGGACGGGGGGGAAGGTTTATATGTAAAATACATGCATATTATAAGCCACGCGGGCGGAGTCGGCAAACAGTTAGTTATCCATAAAACCCTTTAAAGTAGCTCTTCAAACTTTAAGAAAAGTATAGTTTTAAGTGAGTATCTTATATGGAATACGCTAAATAGTTTAACAGGTTCAATATTCGAGTAACGCCTACGATACCACATGATATGTGGGTGAGGTTAAACAAGTCATGATTAGACATTCATTTTGTTTGCGTAACCTCCGTGGTAGGTATTCATTGCTTCCTTTAGTTCCCAGCTTATGGTACCTGCAATAAAAGGTTGAATAATAGTAGGTAATATTAAAACTAATATCGAATGGCTAAATAAAAATCAGGTTCACCCTCAAACAACATTAGCGGAGACATCTCCGTTTGCTACTGTTATTGTTTTTTTTAACGCTATTTTTTGTATTTTCTTGTAATGAAATTTTTAGCGTAAATAATTATCATGTCCTGATTTAATGATTTTATAGTTAACTAGCTGTTGCCCTCGGCTTCAACCGCGAAGGTGTCGGTTATCGCGGCAAAAATAGCCTATGTCCTTTCTTATTATCCAAACTTACTCCATACCAAGTTTAATCTTAAGCGGTTCTGCGGTTTACTCCTGAAAGCGTAACAGACAGACAGAGTGACATTCGCATTTATAATATTAGTATGAATTATTAAGAATAATAACTGCATACTAAAAAAATGTAACTTGAAAACATTCAAAGTATACATGCCGCTACATAACCTACAACACAATCAAATGAAGTAAAAGAAATGTTTAATACTCTACACCCGGAGTTCAGGGAATTAGAAACTTCCAGAACATTTTGTTTCCTTGAATCACAAAGAAAGAGCACAATACATTTCGGTACAGGCAACTTATAATAATAGTACACGAGACTTCAATTGGGACTATTCATGTATATTATAATGACTGTGTAAAGGTGTGTATGGCTATAAGTTTTGGGATTTGTGAGACATTTTAGGGACTATTTTATAATTCTTTTTTTTATTTAATTATTTTATGCCTTATAGTTTAGTTATACCTTAAAATAAAATAATATTGACTGGTCTCCTACCGGGGGTCAATGGGCTCCTATATAGGGATCGAATCTACAACTTTTATTCCGTAGGACAAATATTTTGGGTTCTGAGCCTTAATTAGGCAGGTACTTAATGTTATTAAAATAATAAAAATGATAAATATAAGCGTTGACCTAGCATGCACTTTTATTATTATATTAAAAATGTTATGCACTAAAACGCAAATAGCGTGTGATTTTAAGGTGACCCAAGTATTTAGAAATCCCATAATGTATTTTAGTACTGAGACGTCTGAATGAATTGAATAAAACTATGAATCAGAATTCATGTGAAATCAGATAGCATTTTGCATGTGAAAGGAACATAAATAATTCAGTTAGGGTCGTAAAAGTCAACACCATAAAAATTGCTATACTGTGTAGAAATTCAATTAATTAAACAATGCTCAACCTAATTACCGAGGTTTTATTGACACTTGCCAACACCGAAACGGTATTTTCGCAATAATTTACCCAAACTAATTATATAAATGCGAAAGTAACATTGTCTGTCTAGTTGTTACGGTTGCATTGTTAAACATCTGCACCGATATTGATGAAATTTGGTACAGGGTAAGCTTGAATCCGAAGGATGACCATAGGCTACTTTGGGCCGCGATAACCGCCACACGCGCGGGCGGAGCCGCGGGTAACAGCTAGTTCATTATAATTTTTATTGAACATCGTTTTATACGTTAAAGTTATATGTATTTCAAATTGTATGCATGTTTTTGCAGAAATTTTATTAATTAATAGAACGAGTTGGTAATGTCTGGAGGTAGTCTAGGTAATACTAGTTTTGTATCTTTATTTATTACCTTAAGGAGAATAAGCTGTTGTATACTAAGCCTGGATACATACATAGATTTTTCGATGTATTTTTTTATCTCTACAGGTCAAATTGCGCCTTCCCAATATTCTTGTTATTGTACCATATCTATCGATAAAGTAGTTTTAAGCTTGTTATTTTTCATAACTACTGATCAAAATAATAATTTTTTTAAAAAAATCAACAAAAAAAAAATTAGGAAAGTCCTTTCAAACTAGAAATCATAGTCACATTACTATGGCACGTTCCGGACATAGATTTATGTGGGCTTTTGTCGAAACAGCCGCCGGCAGGTGATAGCCCCAGCATTGTATAGTGGGCTTGGACAGTCAGGCGCACGACGATGGGTGGCCGATGGATTCGTTGTTACGTTTTGGTTATTTTTTGGTAACGGCTGTTTATTTGAGGGTATAGTAGAGATAGTTGTGTCCAGCGGACCAGGAAGGCGTTGAATGATTATGCTAATCTGGTCTTGATGATATCAAATCGAAGTTAAGACACCCGGTTTTTGAAAGGCTGATCAACACAAATATTAGTTAATCACCAGCAACCCTCATCTCACGCGCTATAATTGGTTGTTAGTCTTTTGATCAACCAATCACAGTCGTGATCAGTTGATTTGACAACAGATTTAGTTGATCAGTCTTGCAGAAACCAGAGGGGGTAAGAGTTTTAGTGAACTAAAGTCGTGTTAGAATTTAGAATCAAGCTTGTTCTGACATAAAAGCAATAAAGATAGATAGAATCATTTCTGTTTTACAATAGACCCATCATGGCGTTGAAACATCATCGGGCCCTCGGTCTGTTCTATAAAAGGCATGCATATGACAACATATCTATACTAATATTATAAAGAGGAAAGATTTGTATGTATGTGTGTATGTATGTAACGAATAAACTCAAAAACTACTGGGCTGGTTTCAAAAATTCTTTCACCGTTTGAATGCTACATTCTTTCAGAATAACATAGGCAATAGAATATTTTGAAAAATAAATATCCACTCGTGCAAAGCCGGGGCGGTTCGCTAGTTTATTATAATGTAGATGCTCCATAATATATGTCACTTTAAATTACGCTTCAAGAAGTATAAAGGATTGATAAAGCTTCCAAGCGATCATACCTTTAAAAATCGGTACAAGATCTCCTATCTGAAGATATTAAGAGATTAATAGATGTAATCCAAGCATTTTAACGACCCATTGTGTATTCCATCGATGACAAATACAATCGAGAAAGATAACATAAAATAACGACAATCCTCTTTAATCCGGTTCTAAAATAAAAACAGTATTTTATTTTTTACATTTGAAGTTTGAGCAGTAAATATATATATTTTTTTTGGAATTTAAAAAATAATGTTTTTTGTGGAAGTTTTGAATAAAACCTTGTTTCAAAGACTGTTTACAACAGAATTACAATGGCGGCTATTCACTCGATCCTTTACAGATTTCGAGAAGTTTCCGTTTGAAATAAATGCCTTTTATTTCGCTCGTGGTCACGGAGATTTTATCCTTTGTCACGAAGTCAGATGATTAGGAATTTTAAACACGAATGTCTTTTATGAAGTATTTGCCGTGTTAGGTTATTTTCTTTGAACACTTTGTTATTGTGTTTCTTTTAAGAAATTTTAAAGGGTTATGAATTCTGGAATTTATTCGCTGTTAATATGAATTGTGCTGGAAATGGTGGTCAGATAAATTGCTATTAGTTACTATATTAAATCGAGTTTTGTATTGTTTCTGATCATATTTTATTTTTACTGTACTTAGTTAGGCATTTTATAATGCGCCATCTTGTTCCAAATGCTAGGATCAAAAATACCGTTTCTCCGTAATCTTCATAATAAATTGTAGTACTATGCTATGTCTATGCTTGTGTAGTTTTATATTTCTGCCAATATCTTTAGTTAATAAAAGCGTAAAATTATACTCAGAGAATTAACAACTGGAGGCGCCTTGGAACACCAAACGTAGGGAGTTTTTCTAGCCAGTTTTGACGAGGTAGCACACTAATAAAGTATACACACTATTGCAATACAAAAATATATCCTGACAGACGCACACTGATGTCATTCCGACGCACGAACAAAAATTACGCACACTATTATAGATTTTCTCGTAATGACATTATACACGATACGTCAATTTCACAAAAAGCTACGGTAGATTCTACCGTACGGCCGGTATGTACTATGGCCGAAGGGAACGCCAATCTCCCGTTGTCAATGCTCTGAGAATATATAAGTTATAGGTACATAGTATTTACATTTACAAAATCTTCCTATAATCCTGCATTTTAATAAATAAACATAAAATTCTAATTTTTGACCATGACCAATGGGTTTTGTACACTATAGAAGTAATGATTGCATGTTAGTAATTACGGCCTAAGACCACCTATGCGGTAACGTCGGCATATAAAAGTTAAACCCAAAGGATTATGGTAAAATACTGTAATTAACTTTTGTTAGAAATTAGAATTTTAAATTATGGTTCAGTAGTATTGTGTGTAGAATAGAGATATAATGACGGTTTAGAGATGTTAATGTTTTTTTTTATGGATTGTACGGATAGAAAAACAAATAATTGTTTTGTTTAGATGATATTCTGAACGAAATTATAACAGTTTAAGAATTGGATAGATTTGTAAATAAAATGCAGTAGATTATGATTACAGTAATATAAACTTATATAAAACAATGCTTATTTTTGAACGTATTCATGTTCACGTATGTTTTCAAACAAAATTTTATAAATAAAATAATACTATTATAAAATATCTGAATAAAACTTGTAGACACAAATACAAAATAATGGTGTAATTTTCAAACAAAAACATTACTTTGTTTTTTTTACTGTGGAATAAAATTATCATAAAATTGTTAAATGTAGTATTTATTATTTCTTTATCCGAAAAATTCAAAACTTCCACTATTTTTTATAACTTGTATAGTTGTAGACTATTAAAATTAAAAATAAACATTTTGTTTCTGACTTTACTCAAACGTGTAAGAAAGATCTTTAAAAAGCTGTCTATTGTTTTTTATTTTTTTAATGACACGTCACACATGAGTTATGTTAAACATACCTTTATCTAAGTTTTACGTGGTTTTAAAGTTATATTTCTAAATCCTTTATGCCTCTGGGTATGGGTTAAAAGATAACTTTTAAGTTTAAATTATTGGTTATTTTTTTGTGAGTAGGATTACAATGACGTAACATGTGTAAAATAAAAGGATTTTAGTCAATTGTAATAAAAAAAAGTAAGATTTAGTATGTACACAATTTTTTTTTCTCCTTATTGTATCTAAATAGGTAGCATTATTTAAAATATAACACGTCTACCAAAATTGTCATACCTTTTTGCAACCCTAAAGCAACCAATAAATTTGACATTATCACTCAATGCCCAGAGGTAGACACAAAAAGTTAGTTCTGATAGCAAGTACCCTTCCGAGAATCGAACAGGTAAACAAACGGTCAAGATGACCGCTTGCAACTTTTTTGCACGCCAATCATCTATTGTACTTATTTTTTTTGCTAGAGGAAGATTTGAAGGATCTACGAGATTTGCTAGAAAAATAATTTAACCAACTTTAAAAACAGGAGGCTGATAATTTGTTTGTTTGATACGCGATATCTTCGTAATTTTTAAATCGATGTCTCCAATCTAATGATTTTGTTTTTTATTTTCAGGTAATTTACGTTCTTCTTACGTCATTATTTTTGCTGTTATCTCTAAGCATGTAAGTAACAAGTAGATATTATTTTTGAGTATAAGTTTTAATGTCTATCTCACAAAGACACTTAACTGTAACTTTACTATAAAATTTAAATGCTCTTCGAGAACACAGAAAACAATAAAAATAAATGTGGACAACATCACATACATTGCTCTGAAGTCAAGTAGGTAGCTTAATAGCACTTGTGTTATGGAATCAGAGACAACGAAGGTACCACAAACACCCAGACCTGAGACAATGTAGAAAAGTGGTTTTCTACATTGGCCCGTACGGGGATCGAACCCGGGATCTTAGAGCTGGCGACACCTTGAAAACTGATGTGTACGCCACTCGACCACGGAGGTCGTCACAATCTTCTTCTTAGCGTATCGATCGTACATATCGTCACAATATTCACCACGTTTTCATAATTCAGGTTAGTTTTCAGAAAACAAGTCAAAATCCCCCTAAGTTTGAAAATTTGGAATAACTTAAATAATTATATAAATTTAGAAATATTCATATTCTACTAGTTTCTAGTAGTTGTAACTTTTAAGAGATAGGTTCATAATGAAGGCTATTGTTAGAAATTTTGCCGCCGGAGGCGCTGGTCGCACGTGATGTCCTAAATGTCAAATTCCATAGTTTGTTGGTGGGTTTTGACAGCTGACGCGCCAGTGGCGCCAGCTGGTGAGCGCTTTAACGGTAGCCTTCATAATTTTATGTCAATAATTTTGGACTTGTATTAACATTAGAGTTTTAGGTATTATGAACTGTGCTCTTTTATAATCTATATTATCTTGCCTTTCTCATAAACTGTCTTATAACACGTTGTCTGACTAGAGTTCATTGCCCTCAATTGATAATGAACAGTGGCCATTTCTCTTTTATGATAACTGCTATCTTGATCTAAAGACTTGTTCATTCATTAATTCATTCGTTCATTCATATTTCATTATGATGTATGATAAAATATTAGTTTAATGTTCTGTGGTTGATCGTATGGCTTTTGATCGTTGTATGTGGATTCAATTTGATGAAAAATAATTTCAAATATCATCCATTCTTACTAATATTATAAATGCGAAAGTAACTCTGTCTGTCTGTCTGTCGCGCTTTCCCGCCAAATCTGCTGAACCGATTTAAATGAAATTTGGTACACAGTCTAGAGCCTAAGAAAGGACATAGGCTTTTTACCGCGATAACCGACATCCACACGAACGGAGCCGCGGAAAACAGCTAGTACAAATATAAATTCTAAAGTAATTCTGTCTATTTGTCTGTCAGTCTGTGCTACGCTTTCACGTCAAAAATGCTAAATTGCTTTTGGTCTAATTTGGTATGTAGTAAGTATGCTTGAATCTATACGGTACTATTTGCCGCGATTACCGACATTGGGAAGAAGAAGCAAGCAAATGCAACTTAACTTCCTAAAGTCCGGTGAAGCAGTCAAAGCTTGCGCTCAGGATTACTGCGTAAATCTCATAAAAAAAATAAAAAAAGGAACTTAACTTATAATTTTTAGCATCAATCGCCAATTCCCATTTGGAAAGCATGGTAACATCTATCTTTCTTTGTATGACTCAAGGTCATTGCTGTAGTAGGACAATACGCAACTTACCTGTACCAGCGCCAAATCACCTTGTTTTCAGTAACATTGTTGCTGAAACCACCGCTAACCAACCACAAACCCTTCAAGCCATAGACAAAACAAAGCTTCAACTTTTCACTTTCCATAGAGCAAATATATCACTTTCTCACGTCGACCGGTTGTGTTGTCAACAACTTTTCTTAGCGATTAGCATGCGTGGGCCTGATTACACGAGCTTAGGTAATAGTGTGATATTCATGAATTCGAGATGATTATATTCTATTTGTATTCATAATTTTGACTTTTAACATGTGTTTAGTAAAAGTTTTTTATGCCGGCTTATACATTGAGTTGGGTACGTGACAAGATTCTTTCATTTCATTTAAAAATATATATATTACAAACTATGTCGAGTATGTAATACATATTTAATTCTTTAATCATGAAATGAAAATAATTCGCTATTGTTTCATGGGTATAACTAGAATGTACCTTATGATTAAGAGCCCCGGATATCCTTGCCTAAACATTTTTGTTGTTGTAAAATACAACGCGTCGTTTTGCATTCTCGTCAAATTCAAGGAGGTAACTATGCTAATGATTCTCTACACGAATCAATAATAAAATGAGTAGGATATTTTTTTCATTCTAAAATTTTTTCGGAAATCGGCATGTGTGGGACTAGCATTGCAAAACGCGGCCCGTGTGATATGGCACTGTAACTGCTCTTTTACTCACACACACATAAAGACACTGCCTATCGCATACGCAACGGGGCGATTCTGTTCTTTAGAGTGGTGTATTCTGAATACTGTCAAACTTAAATAACTAAAAACAAGTACCTATGTATAAATTATTGACCAAACATAGTAATTTTATTTGAACAGCCTCCTGAAATTTGACGAGGATGCAAAACGACATGTTGTATATGTTATATAATTACCATAGGTAATGGAACTCCAGGGCCGACGTGATTATAAAAACAAGATGAATGAAAATTAGGAAAAAGTTTTCATGCTTGATAAAAAGCGAATACCTACTATTCAAACTCGGAATACAAACTCTTGTAATGTCAAATAGGAATACAAACTCTTGTAGGTATAGTAACTCTTGTAGGTATAGTCGTATTTGGGTATATCGTTTGTGTAACTCAGTAGTAATTTACTATACACAGAATTACCACTTAATATAATCAACAAAGGTAAAGAATTAAGTTTATTTTTAACGGTAACATGGGCAAAGCAAATTACCGAACAACTAATTACAAATACCACAACAGAATCATTGTACTAAATACCTGCCAATTTAAGCGAGCGAGTCACGGAGTAGTGTGTTAATGAAGTGGTTGCGTTTTGTTTATTTTAGAGAGACGGCAAAAAGTTTTTATTGGGATGCTGAGGTTCTAATGCGACGCGCTGCTGAGGGAAAGGGACGATATTCAAAAAGAAGTAAAGATAATTAAGAACAAATAAATATAACAGGAAGCTACTTAAGTGAAATTTATATGGGACCACCTCTGTGGTATACCCAAACGATCTATAATTGCAGGGTACATTGCGTAACAAACAGACACAAAAATAAACATAGAAAACATTGGCCAATTAAGAACATTCTTCTTTCAAAGTCGGTCAAAACTACAGATAGACACTTAATAAAACAAGTCAGATCATAATATTACCATAAACTAATCACAAAAACATTGCGAATAATATACCTACCTACTTCTTATAATCACTCCACGAGCTATCTACTCTGTGTCAGCTAATTAAACCATTTAAACTTAACGCTAGCTCTGTAGGTGGGTGCCAGAGATAATCTTTGATTGATGAAGATGCGTAACGAGGCATCAAATTAAAAATGCCTGTAACTTATGCATGTAGCTGTCAAAAATGAAAAAAAAAAACCATGATGTAAGTTCGATGTTGATTACAAAATAGAAGATAAATTTTTGATGTTTGTTCAGATTCATGTATATTTAAGGTAATTTCTTTGAAGGTGTAGGCTTTTTCTTTGTTATTGAATTTTATAGATAAACGTAGATATTATGAAAATGTTGAAATAAAACTAGTTTGAACGGATTCTATCGCGGTTTATTTTAGATTTTTGCACCATTTTAGAGAAGTCTGCCCGTGACCATGACACCTGCAAAGGCGTCGAAACGTCGGGAACAAATATCTAAAATAAACCGCGATAGAATCCGTTCAAACTAGTTTTATTTCAATGTCTAATATTCGCGTAAACCTCAGAAAGCAATATTATTAAAATGTACTATCAAAAGCACATAAATAATATTTTTAGATAAAATGGGAAACACTGTGGTTGAATAAGATTTTCTGTACTTTATTATGAACTCGAGGGTCGAGTGGCGTACACACCGGGTTTCATGGTGTCGCCAGCTCTGAGGTCCCGGGTTCGATCCCCGGCCGGGTCAATGTAGAAAACTCCTTTTCAAAGTCTGGGTGTTTATGGTACCTTCGTTTTCCCTGAATTCCATAGCACAAGTGCTTTAGCTACTTACTTTGGGTTCAGAGCAATGTATGTGATGTTGTTGTTATTTATTTGATGACACTGTTTATAAGGGAACAGTTTAATCCTTTAATATTTATTATTCTTTTTATTTTCTTTACCATAAATACTTACTTCTTTATACCACTGGAATCTTGTGGAATACGGGAGGGAAAGTAAGTAAAGTAAGTAGATAAAAAAACCGATTGAAATTCCATGCTCTTAAACTATAAAGAAATCAAAAGCGAAATGTGCATGCGTCGACTGTCGCAAGTTAATAAAGATTAAAGATACGACACCAGGAAGCGACGAGTGAAAGAGATAACAGTAAAAAACACACTGTGTAGACAAGGACAGAGCAAATGCAGTTGATTGCACTTTGATTGTGCGTCCCAGTTTTTTAATTAAAAAAGAAAGGTTTCGTTCAATGAGGTTTTAATACAAGTTTTCAAAGCCGTGACTGATTTTTAAATATGTAATAGTAAATAGATAATCATGGTTTTTATGTAGAAATACGTACGAAGGAAATACGTTTGACATTAAATTAAATTTAATGAACGGATTATTATTTATTGTGACATAGCAAATTAATTAAGTTTTAATACGGATTACATAAATAATAATAATAAAAAAACTATAAAAATACTGTTTGATGTTTCCTGATGGTCGGACTATGAGTTAATCTGAAGAATATAAAAGAAAATTAATATGTTTTTATTTAAAGATTAATGCGGAAAATAAACATGTACTTATAACAAAACAAAAAATAAATTACATTTATTGGTCTGAATATTTTGCTTAGATATTCTGACATTAATTTGATCTTAATCAGTGGACCTAAGTCTCAATCATTTTGTCTCTTTTTTCATAAAACTACTGTTGATCTTTGCCAGTCGTAAAAATGCATTCTGTAAGATAGGTACCAGTGCGCTAACACGGTCCAGCTAATTGCGCCATTGGCTATTTTGGTTAAAAATGATGTCCCGGCAAAACCTGGCAATGTAGGGCAATACAAAAATTGTATATAAACAGCCGAGAATTTCCCAATTTTTGTTGCTAGTGTAAGCTTACCTTAAGACTGTAAGCCAGCCTAATATTAAGTAATTTAAAGGCTAGGCATAAGAAAATCACCAAGACTTCAAATAGACGACCTCCGTGGTCGAGTGGCGTACACACCGGTTTTCAATGTTTCGCCAACGAGGTCCCGGGTTCGATCCCCGGACGGGTTAATGTAGAAAACTATTTTTCTACATTTTTCGGGTCTGGACGTTTGTGGTACTTCGTTGTCTCTGATTCCATAACACAAGTGCTTTAGCTACTTACTTTGGGTTTAAAGCAATGTATGTGATGTTGACCACATTTACTATTATTATTTATTTAAGTATGTCTAGGTCTCAGACCGTCTTTCAAATCAAGCCCTTTACCGATTCTTACATCACCATAAAACCACGCCGACCAAAATTACGATCCGTGACTCCAATACAAAGTCAAAAACCCTTTGTACTTAAAAAACCCATAAAAATTATGACCCAGTCCCTTGAATAAGATAGCATCTTCCATCAAAGAACAGCCGACTATCTTGTGTCTCGCTCACTTCTATGGGAAACATGCTCTGTCCCTTTCGGCTGTAGATGGAACAATGATTTGATGAAACGTCATGACTTAGTAATCTTCAAACCGTATTCCGTTTGGGGATGGACTGAATTCCAAGTATAATTGCATCTTATTTTGGATAGAATGTTCCAGCTGCCATTTTTCTTAATTTTTAGGCTGTTAAGTGTGATGTTTCATATTCGATTCCCAGCTTGTTTTAACGGGACTGCAAATTTTTACACAATATTTTCAGTAACTTAGTTGGTAAAGCGACTGGTGCTTTGAACCAGTGGTCGCAGGTTCAATTCTTGCCTGAGGTTTTAATTTTTGTTTTGCACTATTTGTATTTCAGTACACAAGATTTTCGACTAAAAAAATAGGTATGATTCCATTGAAAAATAAAGTACAGAAAAAAATAGACTGAATTATTTAAACGCATGTCTGTATTTAAAATCAAAGTATCTCATGATCTAAAACATGAGTTTGGAACTGAGTCTAACTAGAAATCAATTATTATATCCAGCGAAATAACAATTTTTGCAAAATAGGAACACACAGTACTCCTGTATATGCCACACAGTATAGCCGTAAATATACAAAAATACTCTTCATATTTCTACAATCTAAAATTAACCTTAACGATGATGTATAAGATACATTTTTGTTTTGTATTC
This sequence comes from Diachrysia chrysitis, assembly GCA_932294365.1. Classification (NCBI taxonomy): domain Eukaryota; kingdom Metazoa; phylum Arthropoda; class Insecta; order Lepidoptera; family Noctuidae; genus Diachrysia; species Diachrysia chrysitis. Next base: position 2,146,751 of record OW028667.1, on the reverse strand, counting down.
ACAACCTAAATTCCTTTTAAGATTAATAGAACAACATTCTGAAAAGCTTCCGTATTCATTAATATAACCAATAACTTGTCTGTCTGTGTGTATATAAATAGATAAGAAATTGCATAACACTGGATGAAATCCAACGACATAGATATTTGTACTATAGGCACATGTGATTGGCGTTTTATGAAGCCCAGTGGTACACAGGAGTTCAAACAAAAAAAAAATGAAATAATAAAAATATAAATAGCAGCATAATCTATACTAATATTATAAAGCTGAAGAGTTTGTTTGTTTGAACGCGCTAATCTCAGGAACTACTGGTTCGAATTGAAAAAATATTTTTGTATTGGATAGTCCGTTTATTGAGGAAGGCTATAGGCTATATAACATCACGCTACGACCAATAGGAGCGGAGCATAAATGAAAAATGTTGCAAAAATGAAAAAACCGTTGAAACTAAAACACGCGAACAAAGTCGCGGGGGACAGCTAGTGCTAAATAAAAAAGCCAACAACAACGGTTTTTCATTTTTGCAACATTTTATATTTATGCTCCGCTCCTATAGCGCGTTCAAACAAACAAACAAAGAAACAAACAAACTCTTCATAATATTAGTGTAGATTATTTGGTGTTATACCGGCAACAGAAATAAACACTCTGTAAAATTTTCATCTCTAGCTATTACGGCCTATGATATAGACTACGGACCGACATCTTAGTAATGAGGTTTCGTTGGCACACTTCGGGAACGGAATCCTAAAAAGCATTACCCAATGCATTTTTCGACATTGTGTTTGATATTGACAATAACTCAAACTGTCACTGGCCACCTTTGCCAGTACCTATGGTCAGTGGCCAGTTTGCTCCGACCCTTAGACATATTAAATCGCCGATTAGAATAAAAGATAAAAGATAACAATCGTTTATTCAAATCAGACCATTAAAGTTACCTTTTTTAAGTCAACACTACAAAGTCTCCCAATTACGCCCCCTCTCTAGTTAATGACTTGACTGACTTGCTTAACTTGATTGGACTGACCAGGAATCATGTTACTTGCGCCATGTTGTGGTTAAATACAAAATACTGTAATTTGTACGTCAAGGTGTTTATCACGGATATAATTGTTAAAGCAGTCGAGTCTTGTTGAACTACATTACTGTGCGTTGTTAAACACCTAGGTAGGATACATCCAATAAATATAGGGATATTCATTTTATATATTTTATATAATAACTGTCGTGATTAGTATTATATTCATAATTAGTCCCATGAGCTGCGTGGCGACGGTCAGTTGGATTCGCGACATCACCGCCGCCACGTCAGCTCATGATTAGGGACTCCCATTGAGTCTGAAACTAGTCTTGCGATTCCGAGAATATGCTTGAGTAAACCGTTTTGTTTTAAATAATTATATATTTTAAATAAAATTATACAAAAACTAGCTGTTACCCGTGGCTCCACCAACGTGTGTCGCTTATTACGGAAAAAGTAGCCTATAAGTATGGATAATTGTTTCTTTTTTGCTCGATTTTAAAGGCATAAATCTTGTACGGACATGAACTCTTAATGCGCGAGTCAGACTCGCATTTCGCCGGTTTTTTTTTTTTAATCGAATGATTATAATCGGTTGTACATCATTCCGCAGTGTATCTACTGAAATTGACGTTACATGAAAGCAGCTCATCCAAACCAGTTCTTCACAAGATTACCACGTACTTAGGCAATGGTTACCGAAAACCTCCATATATTATGCCCTACGATGCCCTACTTAAGCAGACCTTGCATAATTGTAGCATAACTCCAAATTTTATTGTCCAAATTAATAAGACCACATAACCCCTTAAAACGAACCTATAATTTTTCTGCCTAACAATAATATGCAAAGTATTTCTTTGTTATACAAAGGGCGTCAAGCCACGTGTACGAGTATTAACTTATGATTTATATGTGGTTTGTTAATTAATGTAATTAGTATCCGGTACAAACTGATTATATAGGACGTTAGGGCGAGGGTTAGCGTTTCCGGTTACGATGTAATTTATAAGCGGATAGCGGTTTAAAAAAAAGGTTTGGTGGTTAGGTGGTTTTAGTATTATAACTAGCCAAGACGACGAAGAATGGTTGTTTATAATTTGAGATGAAGCTCAATATTTTTTTTGGACTCCTGGAAAACATCCTATTTAGGACATTGTCAAATGATAGCTGTTTCTTTTACTTACGAGCAACTTGTCGACATTTTGACAAAGTTATACCAGGATTCTAGACTACGGGGTAACATAATAAAGATAAAAAAAATACAAATTTAATGAGACGTTTGCATATATTGGCATATATATACTAAAAAAAGGCTTGATCTTGCCAACAGTCGCCGCTACCAATACAAAAACAAAAAAAGAACTATCATTGCCATTCATTCATGTTCTACTAATATCTATCTACTATCCATTTTCTAGTGACACAAGTATACAGAGGTTGTATCGTGAAAATTTCAGATTTATAGATACAGATTCATACTTTCATCATTCATACTTTCTTCTATCTGTGTGCTAAATTTCATCAAAATCTATTGCACCGTTTACAAGTTAAGAGTGTATAAATATACCAACTTTAACATTATTAATATTAGATTGATAGAGGGACTCACATAAAGTTATAATCAACTATATATGTAAGAATCGCTTTATTCCTACCACTTATACCACAGGCCATTTGCTCCCATGTCCCACAACCGCTCGTGGCTTACGTCATATCTACCTATTCTTAGTATTTCTGTTCTAGTATTACTTCAAATAACAATACATTGATAAACTTTGCGACCTTGAATTAAAACTATGTGTACAAAAGTGATGGATCCATCCATAACTTTTGCGGTCTGCTTTATTCCTTTTTATTTTTACTATTTTTTTAGGCTCAGTACACATTGTTTTAATTCAAGGTTGCAAAGTTTATCAATGTATTGTTATTTGAAGTAATACTAGTACAGAAATACTAAGAATAGGTAGATATGGCGTAAGCCACGAGCGGTTGTGGGACATGGAAGCAAATGGCCTGTGGTATAAGTGGTAGGAAGTATAGAATTGTGTAAAAGATGATATGAGAAAGAAAGGAGTGAATGCTGAGATAAAGAGTAGTAGAGATGAATGGAAGCAAAATATGGATTGCGACGACCCAAATAAATTGGGAACAGGACAGGGAGATGGCAACTACAATCTAATTACATTAATTACCTAAAAAATACACCACATTCGAACTACTTGAGTATTCCTGATTCTTACCCCTGATTTCTAGAGAATATTATAATCTACGTTGATCAACATAAAAAATTGTTAATCACCTGCCAAACCGCGTGTTTAGCGCTGTGATTGGTAGTTAGTCTTTTGTTTAACCAATTACAGTCGTGCTCAGTTGATTTGACAACAGATTAAGTTGATCAGCCTTGCAGAAACCGTTTTTAATTTACGTATCCTACTTAACACTATAAAATATAAAGTTTTTTTTAAAGAATTTTGTTATAATGATCGACATTTATACAATGATATATCGCCGGTTTAAACTTGAGTATATTTTCCGCATATTCTTATGATTGCATTTTAATGGTGGTGAAGTATTTATGATTTGATACAAGGCGAGGTACTTTAGCATCAGTGTAATCTACATTCCTTATTAAACTCCTTGATATATTTATTGAACAAGAAGTGATAAAGAGGTTTTTATAGAAAATAACAACCGGTTTACTATCTACATATTATAAAACAAAGCCCAAAAGCAAAAACTACCGAGCGGATTTTCATAAGGTTTTCACCAATGGATAGAGTGATTTAAGAAGAAGGTTTGTGTGTAATTCATTAATGTTTTATCTAGTTGTACGAAGCTGGGGCGGGTCGCTAGAAACAGATAAAATTATAGTGTTATTTTTAATTCTACGAGACGGGAATCAAGGAATAGTTCGTCAAAAAACAGTAAGTGGGTACCTGTATGGTATTTAGTAGTTGATGCTTTTATTATTGCAAACTAGCTGTCCCCCGCGACTTTGTCCGCGTGTTTTAGTTTCAACGTTTTTTTCATTTTTGCGACATTTTTCATTTATGCTCCGCTCCTATTGGTCGTAGCGTGATGTTATATAGCCTATAGCCTTCCTCAATAAATGAGCTATCCAACACTGAAAGAATTTTTCAAATCGGACCAGTAGTTCCTGAGATTAGCGCGTTCAAACAAACAAACAAACAAACAAACAAACTCTTCAGCTTTATAATATTAGTATAGATTTATGATTTATTTCACAACAGTTTATGAAATTTAGTTCAATTGTTTTTTTTTTATAATTATCAATGGCATTATTACAGGATTTAAAATATTGCAAGATTTTGCAGGGTCATTTTATAAATTTTATCCATATTCTGTCATTGGACATTCAGACATCTTTACTATCATTAAACAATCTGATAAATCAGTATTATGAACATCCTACATTATACCCATTAAAATCCCTAAATAAACGTCACAAATAACAAAAGAACTCATTTTACAATTTACGTAATGCATCTATAACTCCATCTAACCACAATTTCACGATATTTAAATAACATTTTATTACAAAGTGCAGGAAACGCCGGGCGATAGTAGCTGTATAGAACATTAGGCACAGACTGATGTGTTATGTCAATTGTCACAAGTTGCGGGAAACATAGGCGTAGGGGACAGTGTGGATATCAATTTAGAGGAAAACGAGACTGATGACGAAAATGAAATAGATGAAATTAAAATAATGTAAAAAGTTTTGGAGAACGTTTTAGTACAAATAACTTAAGTTTTAAATCAATTGAAAATGTATACAACCATAATTTAAAGACTTTAAATAACTTTAATTGGGTATAAGATATAGATAAAAAAAAAACTAGAGTCTTAGTCTTAGACTCGATATGGTATGGCATTAAATTAATCCATGATTATTTGGGAAAAGCTTTTTACTAACAATAGGACAGTAGGTACTTATTCTTACAACAATACGAAATATCCATTTGAAACTAGCTTTACTAGTAACTGCATATAACCTTCTCGTATTTCATAAGAATAATGAGATTCTAGTTAATATCGTTAACAGTGATAAAATACTTTCACTATACTCATGATCTTCAGTATAATTTATACGAGGAGTTCACAATTTCCTTATTAAATTCTAAGAATCTATTATTTCGTATTCAATCTTTGTCTGTCGACATTATTTAGCAATAAATATACTTTGTCTAAGAAGGTATGATCTTTTACCTAAGCTAAAGTTATTTCACAAATTTTTAAGAGATTTGATCTCGCCTCTGAATTATTTGGGCCTGTAATACACCAGTCCTATTTTTTTTTACTCTTGCGTTGATTTATATTTCATAATTATAATATCACACATTTAATCCATAGCCTTTTATCATTTATAATATTTATAGTCAGAGCTCCAAGAATCCATGACACATGTAGGGCGAGATTAAAATAAAACTGTAATTAATGAGGCCCTCATTAAAGCCGTAGCAAAAAAGTAACCAAGCTAAATCATACCCATATTATTTACATTTAAAATAAGATTAAATATTTAAATTCTTTCCACCATATGGTCACCCTACCAATGGGTGCAATAATGTGTCCACATTTGCCGGGCTATTAACCTCGGACAACGGGAAAGGTAATAGAGCGAAAATAGTTTATATAAAAAGAAAAATAGTTTTATTTGAACACAGTGGGCTTGTTAAATATCAATTTGTGGCGATTGTAAAGATAAATTTTTAGTTATTGAATAATTGGTTTAAATGCTTTTATAGTTATCCTGTCTTTCTAATGGATCTACTAAAATATTCCCACCTTTCTAACCAAAGGTCTATAATTTTTTCAACAGGAAAAGTAAAATTAATGTTTCGATCATTTGTATAGTTCAAAAGCATGTTACAGGAAAACCTCAAGACTGTAATTACTCTTATCATTTTTTGTGGTTATGTAGTAAATATATAATGTCCTTCTTGTTTCCTTGATGTATTTTAAAACATCCATAACAGACGAGTTTCATAAACCAAGATAAATAAGTCCCATTGATTCATAAATCCTGTTGTGGGAACAGTATCAAAAGCTTTACATAGATTTCAATAGTACCTTGTGAGATCCCCTAAAAAGTAAATTATACTATACCACTGGATATTTTATTTTCTATTTCTGTGTTGCTATTAATAACTCGGTTCCAATCCATGCCTAAATCAGTTTGCTTGACCTCCACTACGAGCTGTAAGCAATCTGCGATCACTTACTTATTGACGTCCAAAATAATGTCATCATAAACAACCCAGACACAAAAATCCAAAATCGTATCTCCGCTACGGCAAAATCATCAAACAAAATATTTGGGTCATTAGTTCAACGAACGAAAACTTTTGAAAAAAAATTCGCTCGGTTCTCGAGTCTTGTAAATATTTATATTAGATAATTTGTGTATTGAAGTATGGATTAAAGTGGGTTAGTCTGTTCATGCTAAATTTATTCACGAAGATATGGTTCAGGGATTTGAGTGAGCGGATTCGGCTCACTAGGAATGGAGTTGGTCTAAATTATGAACTTTAGATTGTTCATTACATCACAATTTATACATTAATACTTGCGTCGATACGTAATACTACATAGCAAATATTTGCCAGTGATTATTTGAGGCCCATCTAATTACCAAAACTAATCTAGTTTATAAAATTGTGACAGATTTTGTTGTTTCATTTTTATGTAGATCATTATTTTAACTAGCGATTATGCAACACAATTTTTTCATAAAACTTATCGATACATATCTAAATAGATAAGAGGAATGGGATAAATGTTTATTATTAGCAAAGTATCCGTCTAAGAGATTTCAAATGTCGGAACAAAATTTGCAAATCTGATAAAATGCCATTGGACATTGATTTATAGGTTTTGTATTAAATTTATAAGCGGTTGCAAAACCGTTGAGCGTATCAGTCATTGTAATCATAAACCAAATACTTCTATAGGCGTATTGGTTAGCAATTGCCTTGATTAGCATTTTCAATCTTGTCGAATGGGCTTTCGATCTCTTCATGAATAAAGTTTCGTAATAAGGTCGGTGTTTTCTAATGTAATATTTACTAAAATAATAAATTATCTACCTTACTGTTATTAAAATCTTTAAATACATACATAATTTCATTTGAGCTCTGGGTTGGAATCATTATATTGACTTTCTATCGAAGTATATTTTGCAGTGTCGAAAATTTCTACATGGCATACGGTTAAGTCTCTATGACAATAAAGTACGGTAAAATATAGACGATTAATCCAAACCATTTAAGTACTAAGTGTTATATTTTTATCATTAACCAAATTACTCACATGCTAAATAAAAAAGCCAACAACAAGATTAGACACGAAAACAGACACCAAACAAATATAAAGTCTTAGATTTTAGAAAATCAATATTAAATCTCATAACTTGGGCTTCGCCTACAATCCTGAGTCGTTACACCCATTTATCCGAGGCCAGGTAAATAGGTCTTGTAAATTTATAGCTAGGTCTGACCTAATTCTGTTGAGTGTCGATACTGATATAATCAATTGGTTTTAGCACTCGTTTCCACTGGATTAACAAGCTAATTTATTGGTCTGAACTCATTTGCTTAATTGTAGTTTATTGTACGTTTTTTGTTGGATAATTTATGTTCACTCATTTTTTCACTTAATGTGTTTGTGTTGTTTTGAACTTTAGTGTGAATTTTGCGAAAAAGTTTCAGAAGTCAATTACTGAAGATAGCATTTTGGTAAATAATTACCAAAAAGTGTTTTGATGGTATTTGTTCCACGGGTTAAGAATATTTCAATTTTACTATTCAAAGTAGGTTTAAGCAAGCGTGGAGCTTATACACATAATACTCATTCTTTCCTTTTGTTAAAGGCCTTTGCCCTGCAGTTGCATTACAAGCTAGTTAACCTTTTAATTTAGACAACTTGATTACAACTGTAATTAATAAACTCACAGACAATACCCAATAAAAATCCATTTCACCCGTCCTATAAAAATGTAATTGATTATATAGGTAGGTAATAATTTCCAATTTGGAGGTCCAATTTCATCAAACTTGACCCCATAAAGAGGTCAAGCTGGGCCCAGTGGTCCGAAACGACATGTGTTTGGACAAAAAAATGTTCCGTTACCCCTTGGTGAGTGACCATAATTTTAGAGAGAAATTCGGATAATGCCCTTGGGTTAAAATGTTGTAAATACGGACGAAAATGTTGTGAAATTCTTTGAATATTTGCCCTTTTCTGGATTGTGGTCTGTCTTCTTGCATGGAATTTACATTCTAGATTTTTATCGGTTTATTTAGAGGTAATGTATTGTTGATTTTGTTTTTGTTGAGCATTGCTTTAAGCAACGTATAAGATCAGTATATTAACTTCTAAGAAACATCATTCCAGTCCTCAGTTCAATCCATGTTGTTACTTGATATTAAAAAAAAATATACTTTTTTAGTTTTTGTTTATTAAGTACATATTAACGCCAAGTAAAATGTAGACAGTATCTAATTTCAACAGCTATTTAAAGCTTCTAAGTGCTATCTGAAAATATTATTTTCTATGTCTGTGTGTTTTTCGAAAATATATAAAAAACCCATTGCTACACTGGAGTTTTGTTTGAGTTCTAAATTATAATACTAACGATTATCTTTTTTCTTTGTTTCAGGTTAGTCTCGTCTCTCCCTTCATCATGTGCATCCTGGTATATCTTCATTTGTTCGTCACGGTGCAGCAAGTAGGTGTGGTCACAATTATCGGTAATAACGATTTGTCGCCTAAATACGGTCGCTTTTTTAGGGTTGGTATTTTACAGTTCTTTATTATTGATATATTCGACGACTGATGATATTTTCGAGTAATGTACACACTGGTTTTCAAGGTGTCAATAGCTCTGAGGTTCCAGGTTTGATCCTCGGACGGGTCGATGTAGAAAACCACTTTTTAACATTGCTTTGGGTCTGGGTGTTTCTGGTACCTTTGTTGTCTTTGATTCTATAACACAAGTGCTTTAGCTTCTTACTTCAAGTTCAGAGCAATGGCGGAAATATTTTAATGTATCAAAAATGGGATCTTTTTATTGAGTTTTAATATTAAATGTAGTTCAGAATCTAGAATACTACTTACCCTTAATTTCAAACCTTCTATCATAAAGATATCCTTAAGGATGTTGGGGTCAAGAATCAGGAAAAAGTGAATACTTTATTATTTTCTATCAAAATGATCTTATCCTTCGCTTTTCTCATTGTTCCCATTGCCACCATGTCAAAAGAAAAAATACCTTTATTTACGGAAACACTCGAATGTAGATTTTACAACATTTTTGAATAATATAAACCGTTTTTTAAACACTGGGCATCCCTATCTTAACCCCTAAATGGTTGCAGAGTATTTTTGGACGTAACCGCTTTTTGTTTACTTTTCATTCGGTCTTTCGGTCATCAGGAAACGTGTTGGAACGAATATATCGTTCCTTTTAGGGCAAGCAGTGTTGCCAGTACCAAATTTAGTAGGTAAATTGTTTTAAACTTAATTGTAATAATGTAGCTTAATTCGGGAAATAATTGTGTCGATGTTGTAATAAATGTTGGTAATTTTGGGTGATATGATAATATAATGTTTTTATCAGATAAAGTTAATGTAAAAGTATATGTATTTACATACATTTATGGTTCAGTAAATAATATAGATTTACTGAACAAATAAATTAATAGTTTTAGTATATTCAAACACAGGCAAGTTATCAAATTACTTTTTTTTAGATAGTTATTTATTTATTACTTAGGTAGCTATAATGTAGTTACCAAAGGTATGTATATGTAATAACCACGAAATCGTAACACAGAAAGGAACTTCAAATTATAACTAGACAAAAAGATTTAGAATTAGCCAAAGCACCTCTATCTTTTGTCCCTACAGCTGTAATATACGAAACGTCACTCACTCTCTTTCTATCTTCACTAACTTATATCTCCCTCTCAACTTCCGTTTGCCTCGACCGATCACACTTTTCGTAACGACTTCGTTACGCATTCACCAGCTTACTCCCCAAGTCAATCGTGCTTAAAGAAGTTTTACTTCAATAAATGATATTCTATTCTATTCTGTTATCCCCCTCTACAAGGGATAATGTCACTAAGAGTCCCATAAAAGAGAGAAAAGCAACAGTTACGCAGAAAGTGACCTAAATACTGTGTGAAGCTTATCTCATATTGTGCGTTTCCATTGGATTTCACGTTCACGTACATTAACGTATATATCGTTATTGTCAAGTTTGAGACTAGTTTTAGCGGTAGCATACTCGCATATACAACGTGTCCTTTTGCATACTCGTCAAATTTGAGGAGGCAGTAATACAGTAATAAAACACATACATTAATCAAATAAAATTACGATATCTGCTCAATATTAATACATACTTGTTATTTTAGTTATTCAAGTTTGACAGTATTTCAGAATACACCATTTTTAAATAACAGAATCGTCCCGTTGCGTATACGGTAGGCAGTGTTTTTATGTGTATGTGTATAAGAGCAATTTCAGCACGGTATCACACGGGCCGCGTTTTTAAATGCTTGTCTAACACAGACCGATTTCCGAAAATTAAGAAACTGAAAAAATACCTACTTATTTTATTATTGATTCGTGACGCGAATCATTAGCATAGTTACCTCCTTGAATTTGTCGAGAATGCAAAACGACACGTTGTATATATGCTATTGACACAAGCGATAAAAAAATATATAATTTTTAATAAAAACTTTATCCTTACAATATGGAACATAACGAATAAAATAATAAAATATAAGATTTGGTGCAGACGTTAGGAAGTTATGGCGTGAGCAAAGAAAATCGGGATTAATTTTTATATAAATAGACAGAAGATAGATTATAAACAATATTTTTAACTAGCTGTCCCCCGCGACTTTATTCGCGTGTTTTAGTTTTAACGATTTTTCATTTTTGCAACATTTTTCATTTATGCTCCGCTCCTATTGGTCGTAGCGTGATGTTATATAGCCTATAGCCTTCCTCAATAAACGGACTATCCAATACAAAAAGAATTTTTCAATTCGAACCAGTAGTTCCTGAGATTAGCGCGTTCAAACAAACAAACAAACAAACTCTTCAGGTTTATAATATTAGTATAGATTAAATCTCCTATCGTACCCGCCGTTGCAAACACACCACGTTTACGCAACCCGTCTAACGTTACAGCACATGTGCGCTTGCGACTATAATATAAATTATTTCAGGATCGCCCGCCCATTTCAGATGGTATGAATCGATCGTTATACATTTGTATAGCAACCTAAAATGCTTGGAGTTTTGAATGAGGGCCACCGTTAAAGCGCTCACCAGTTGGCGCCACTGGCGCGTCAGCTGTCAAAGCCCACCAACAAACTATGGTATTTGAGATTTCGGACATCACGTGCGACCCGCGCCTCTGGCGGCGAAATTAGCAACGATAGCTCTCATTGGTTTATTGTACAAGGTTGTATATAGTATTATTACCTACCACAATTAATAAGGCATGTCTTTGATATTATTATAGAAGTAATATAGTATGTTTCTTTGTTGCGTGTTAAGTCTAAATGCCTGATTTAAACTTCTAGCGAAATGGAAAAAAAATCAACACAGGTTTTTATTTATTTTGCCCATTTTCAAAAAGGATATAATTACATTTTATCTATTACTAGCTGTAGCCCGCGGCTCCGCCCGTGTGTATGTCTGTTATAGTGACAAACCTTAGCCTGAGTCTTTTGGGATCCAAGTATAATCATAATTAGTTCAGCGGTTTGACGTGACAGTGTAACAGACAGACTGACAGACAAAGTTACTGTCGCATTTATGATATTAGTATAGATGGATGTATGATTAATTTACTAACTATTTATAAACTTATTACAATTGCTAGGTTATCTATTGTCTAAAAAGATTTAGCAATCATCTATCTCGCTAATGTATAAATCAATTTAGTATTTAAGCGCAAGTTGCCAGTGAATCAGTGCAATTTCAATGATATTTGGCAAAGACATTGTTCTGTACAGCCACTAATATCAGTTAGTTTAAACGTCATAATGCATACACTGACAGTTTGTAAACGAATGAGTCTTGAATGAATGAATAATATCATATTAAAGGTCTTTAAAACGTTTTTTTCTGTATGAAAACTGAAATTATCATCACATACATTTTTTTTTGAGACAGAGTTACATTCGCATTTTTTTTTAAAAAGGTTTCTATCAATGTGTGTGGAATTCACATTACTAGCAATCTTGTTAACCCTAAGCTAAATATGCTTGTATCTGGAGTGGGTTCACGTCAATAGTGCAATAGGTGGGGATCGAACCTGCGACCTCTTGATCACAAGGCCGTCACCCTAACCATTAGGCTATTGCCGTTTTATAACATATATTAGTATGGATTCTAGCATTTAGAATTTGCAATGATGGGCATGAGTGATGGGTTTGTATATCCAGTATTAGGCATCCTTTAATTATAAAGATGACTGTATGACGAAACTTCTCAAAAAATAATTTAATAAAAAAATTCAAACCATGATATTTGTTAGTTGATCACAAAAGGATGAAGGAGATGTTTACGTAACCTTGTATATGAGATCGTTTATTTTCGTTCAGGATGCTTTGTGTAAGCTATCTCGAAATAACAGACGTTGCCATGTTAATTAGTGTTTAAGATTCTCTTATTACTAGCCGTACTTTAAATAGGGGTGCGGACTAGGTATGAAAAGGAAATATCCATTTAGTCCGCCAGATACAAAAAAGAAAAAAAAAAAGAAAAAAAAAGTCGTATTTTTATCGTACTCTTTCTTACTATAAGTATGGCCCTAATCAGGTATTAGGTATCTGTTGACAATATACTGCGTCCAAAATATATATGCCAACATTGTAAATAAACACGACTTTTAAGGAAAAGCAACTGTAATGCTTACATGTAAGGTTCAGTATACGCTATAACTTAATATTTTTTATGACTTTTGCATCATTACTAGTGAGTCTAAAATTTACTTTATTTACACTTTTATAAAGTTGTTATTTGTTTAAGTGGAAATACCATCAATTAGCACAAGAATTTAAATAGACTATAGTCAATGTCTGTCTATGTCTGATGATTCAAATTTTTTACGACTTCGTCTCGAAATAAAATTTTAAATTCAAGGACTGTTTTTTGGTTTTAAGTTAAAACTTAACATTAAACAAAAGAGAAAAGATCCTCTCATAATTAAACCGATACGATCAACTAGTTTGACGACAATTTTCACAATAACAGTAAGCAGTGATATTTAGTCGACTTAACAGCTTTTTGCTGCTTTGACTTCCCAGATAATTTAAAACCATTCCTTTTCTAAAACAATAAAAACAGCTATGAACCTGTTGCATGCAGCAAAACATGTATTTTATAGCTAATAAAAGTCAATAATCATTTGTTATTCTAACGTAATGTTTATTAGTTTACATGGCTGATGTAACCGCTATTTCTCGTATGGCATATTGCCAAATTGTCTGGCAAATGATTAATCCGACATAAAGCTTTGTAGCTAGAAAACTAGGAATAAAGTTTCGTTAGAATGTGAGCGAGATTCGGAGACATTATTATAAAATGGAAATGTATTTCAAATGCTTTTGGTGTTGAAGATAGGATTATGGGCAGCGGTGTTCATTTACCGTCCGGGGTAAACGTGCTAGCGATTGATAAAAAATAAAAAATAAAAAACAATTGAAAGAAAATTCTATAATTATAAACCTACGGTAATAGTAAGTAATGTCGTGGATCAATTAACGGATTTGTGTGCACAAGGTTACAGTTTCGAACTCATTACAGGCAAGCACCAATGTTATTTTTTTTAAAGTTTTATTCCAACATACTTTATTAATTATTCTATTGCACTTTCTTTCTTAATTCTAAGATCATGGACAATCGGTGAAGGAAAACATCTTGAGGAAACCTGGATTCCTTGAAGTGGAATATGAAATCGCCAACTGAGTAAGCGTGGTGATCAATGCTCGTTCCTTCTCTACGTGAGAAGAAGCTTGTGCCCAACAGTAGGACATTTGCAAACCGGAATAATTATTATCTTATTATAGTAATTAAATTCGAGAATTATTTTGTATGGTTTATTTATCGTATATTTAATACTAATCGTTTTTCTAACCAATACAGAGGTCATTGTTTCCGTTTTTACAACGATAACAAAATCACCTTGTAGAGCTCCATAGATTTAATGTTTCTTGAATTGTTTTGTTTTAAATAAAATATTCCCACATTACACATAGTACCCGTTAAAAAATACGTCTTCGCGTCAACATCCGTCCAAATTAAGTCGCGATAACAGTAAAATGTACCAAAAGTTACCTAAACTATTTAAATGTCTTCAATTGTCACACCATGGGAAAAAGAACAGTTAAAGTTAAATAAATAACATAAACAATGCGCCTTACGTAGCAGAACTCAAGTAAATTGTGTTATAAAAATAGTATAAAAATTTAAACTGATCGTGCTGTGTGTGAATAATGAGACCGCAGAGTAGACAATAAACAGAGATTTGACAGATAGCCATGATTTTAAAATAGGGTTTTTATTGTTGAATAAATTTATGTATGTATGTATCAGTAGAAGAAAGGTGGAAGAAGGATTTCTGATGTTGAGATTATATAGATTCAAGATCACCCCCCACAATTTGTTTGTGTCCAATTAAGTTTATTTAAGTTGGTATAACAATTTGCTTCTAGTAAACAAAGCATTTAAATTAATAAACTATGCCAACTTTGAAATATTGTACCTATATTATAGCGATAATTACGAACGTTATAAAATAGGGGCTTATGAAACGTATTTCTGAAAAGCCTAAACAAAGCTCACTTTAGAATTGTATAATTGTATATAGCATACGTCTCGATCAACATTCAACGTTCATTCAACAAATTCTCTGTATCATAACTAGTCTGTACACCGCCATATGCGCGAAGGAATGTATTTTACTACGCGACTGGCCTAACACTTGTGTTAACACGAAATAAAGCCATATTTGAATAACACAAATATGCCTGCAATGATAATTATGTTCGGGTTACTGCTCTTTCATATTTAACTTGATAGTTAAGCTGCCACTATTGAATTCAAACCTTTATTATAATAACCACCTGCTAATATAAGCCTGAATTTTTAGCTTTGCGGTAGTCGGGAAACAAAAGGTAAGATTTTATTAATTACATACATACACACAGCAAACGAGATAGGTTTGCAGGCCACACTAACATTCTTATTATATTTTAATCCGCTTACGTTAGCTGAATATAGTATGTAATAAAAATGTTAGTGTATAATATAATATACGTAATATAAAATGTTAGTGTGACCTGCAAACCTATCTAGTTTGCTGTGTGTATCTATGGTTTTAAATTATGCTAGCCTATGTAGTCTTCTAAATTATTTAGCTTTTTATTAGTGTTGTATGTAGAGTGGTTTTTCTTGAAGGAACAATAAATTTAAAAACATAGGATTCTTTCAGTTTGGGGATATTGCAAGTTTCATTTAAATCAGTACACTAGTTCAAGATTCAGATTTTTTTATGTTAATATGTAACAGTTAGGGTTTCCTAGACTGCTTTTGTCTTTTTTAATGTTTTTATAGATATATTCTCCATTTTGCTTTTAAGATAATGTTCACATAGAAATAGCTCATCACACCAAAACATGATTTAATTTGTTTAGCCTAAAGATTTGTCAGTAAGCAACAATGATAGCAAGATTGACAGTCCAACGTATGCTTACTTATGTATCTATACTTAAATACTCTATTTAGACCCAAGACCTTTTCTATTTGTGAACTACCTTTTAAAGCCCAAATAATGAGAAGAAAATCCATATAACTTACATTACAAATCTAGATTAAATCATGATTCTTGCTTTTTTATTTAATTGATAGACATTGATATCTTCCATACTAGTTTAAGTATTAATATTAAAAAGGTATATACATCTGTCTGTCCTACTTATAGCACAGTGTAAGTGTGACAGTCTCTATATGGGACTGGCCGGTGTTTGATTTCTGTTCTTACCATTTAAGGGGTTAATAGTGATGGGAAAAGCTTTATCGATAGTTTCTTGTCGTAAATAAGTGGATATGTGTCATTAAGACGTGATTTTATGTGGTTTTAAAAGATAAGGATAGTGAAAATTTTATGGTGGGATAGCATAGTTAGTGTAGGTAAAGTGAAATATATTTAATGACATCATTAAATGAATAATAATAGTTATGAAGTAATTTGCGTTAGGATTATTGGTTCTAGAATTTATTTAAGGTTACTTGACAGATTACAGATTAAGCGTTAAACTACAAATTACCGAACAGAGCAAAATAGACAAACATTTGTCTCTTATGTTAAATTATTAAATGAAAAAGAGGATGGGAGACAATTTGCAAACATACCGAGACCCTCCGTGCCTTAGAATGTACTTTAAGCCGTTGATCAATGGCAGTAGTTAAGTCATTACAATTCTTACAACTAGGCTTACCATGGGATACTGTGTTACTCAGCAAAATAAGGTGTGGAGGTCAGATAGGCAGACGATTCATGTAAAAGACAGTATTCAGCTGAATCTGGTAGGAGTAGAAGCCGACCCTAATATAGCCCGGAAAAAGGCTAGGCAGAAGATAATAAAAATAACGAAATTGAAAACCAGTTCCAATAGCAAAAACAGATAAATCGGATAAATCTAGATAAATAATTTTCTGGAAGACGATGATCAATTGATTTAAACTGCAGTTACATTCAAACAATTTTAACCTTGCAACAGCGTCTGTTATGAAACATATTGCAGTTATTTCAGACCGTGTGCAACATTGATGCGAGTTAAATATAAACTGAACGTTATTACAACAACAAAATAATTTTATGTTTGCTCTGAATCACTGGTTTAGTTTTATGTTTAACATTTAAACTTAAGATAATTTCTGTTTTCCAAACGATTGAGAAAAGATCAGAGGTTTTGATTTAGTATAATACGGACAAATATTTATACCGTATATAATGATAGACATTGACAAAAGAAGTTGAATATAATAAAATCCATACTAATATTAAAAATGCGAAAGTAACTCTGTCTTTCTGTCTTTTCTTCCGTCTGTCTGTTCTGCTTTCACGCCTAAATCGCTTAATCGATTTGAATGTTACTTTCTGCCGCGATAAACGACCCCCACGCAGGCGGAGCCGCAGACAGCAGCTAGTTTAATAGATTCATATAATATATTCGATTTGACATTTTGGATAAGCGAAATGACCGCTCCTTAGTTTGCAGTACTTTATTATTTCCCCATGACCTTATCACGTCAATAAAAAAATATTTAAAATGCAATTAAAATATGTTTTTTTATGGTTAACAGTTCACAAAAGTTATTAAATAATAATTTATGAAAGAATACTTAAATATTGCGAGCTACTATTGTGAGATTCATGCATGGAGCATTTATACTCATGCTAGGGGCAGTCATTTAGCCATCTCTTCGATATTTTATCTACGAAATAAAAAATAAAAACATCTTTAATGACTTTTCATTTAAATAATGTCTTTGTAGTCGTTTGTACTAGAAGAACGATTAAAACTTAGGAATACTGCTAGAAATCGTAAACCTTTAATATATTTTCCCTAGAAATATTAATTTACATGAAACAAGCGAATTGAAACCTTGCGAAATATATGATTACAGTAAAAAGGGTAATAAAATAGATTAAATTCATCGCTAATACGATTAAATTACATACTTTCGCGATAGGATCGCCATTTTGTGGCAACATCGTGATGTCAGTAATGTAACTAATCCTTTTTTAATGTCTTGGCAATATACTATAAAGAAAAAAATATCGTAAATTGTTATTATCGATACCGACTTGGAAAGATGGCTTTATAGAAAATTTTCTATATATTTTTACTTAATATTAGGATTCTTTCCGATCTCCAAAGTTAAATATTAGGTCTAATATCAAAAGTTATATAAATTACGTCTGTTGTATTTTTTAATAATAATTTATTTTTATAAATTTTGTGTGTGTTAGACAGAAATAGAATTCCATTTTCTGTTCTAATAACATGAAATAGGCACTTATTAAAAAATATAATGTCGATAGCAAATATCGATACTTATGTCACGTCACTAGTAACCTTGTCATTGCGACCCATATAAATAATGTAGTAGTATTTATTGGATACACTCGTATATGGGAAAGTCGGTATTTTTATATCAATTGATCAATGAAAGCTGTATCTCCTTAAGTTGATTTAATGTAACTCTTTTTCTAATTGATTTGACATATTTAAGATTTTATTTTTATGTTCTCTGTAAATGGAGCGAAAGAATGAGTGAATGCTGTAGTTGTATTTATTAAGTGAATGAAAAATATGTTTGAATGAAAGGGAAACTAACATAATATGTTCGTTGCAACTTTAGATTTGAACTTTCCATTGAGATAACAGATTTTTATTTATTGTATAGTCGTAAGGTTTTTATTTATTTAAATTATTTTTTCAATTTTGCTTGAAAGATGAACCCTCAACTCTGCTAAATCCATTCGACAGATATTTTAATCAATAAAATTAGCCTATACTTACTTATACTTTGATTCGATTTTTCTACTTAGTGTTTTCTTTTATTTATTATTATTATTGCTATCTGCTAAGTTGAGGTCGGCTTCCAGTCTTACCGGATTCAGCTAAATAATGTATTTTACATGGAGCGACTGCCTATCTGACCTCCACAACCCATTTTACTGGGTAACACAGTATCCCAAAGTAAGACTGGTTGTCAGAATTGTAATGACTTAACGAGTTGTCTAAGATCAATGTATGACAGTCAGGACCAACGGCTTTACGTGCTTTCCGAGCCATGGAGAATTCTTGGTATATTTACAAATGGTCATCCAACCACGGACAAACCGCGGCGAGCGCGGCTTTACTGTATTGTCGGTCAATCCGTACGGCTTACACGTTTAGCCACGATCCCCTAGAATAGATCTACTAAAGTTTAATAAATCATTATAATGATAACTAAATTCCTCCGCCCTTTTCACACCTTAACAGACCATTTAAATTGACACTCGTACACATGCTAGGGCCATATGTTCAGGCAAGTGCCGGTAATGGGAGCCGCCCACCGAGCTCGCATAGATAATGCCATTGATTAGAGAGATATGGCGGAGTTCTGTTAGTGTGATGTGAAGTGGCATGATATGATAGGTATAAGGAAAGATATGTGTGCGTTTATTGAAAAGTCTTATTAAAACAATTTTCTATTAAATAGATTAATAAAATTATGTAACACTATCTGTTGCCAGCGGCTACGCCCGCGTAGGTGTCGGTTATCGCGGCAAAAAGTAGCCTATGTTCTTTCTCAGAATCCAAACTTACCTCATACCAAGTTTCATTGAAATCGGTTTATCGGTTTAGCCGTAAAAGCGTAACATTCAGACAGACAAAGCTTTTTCACATTTATAATATTGATAGGTATGGATGTAATCATAATTTAACAATTTTTTTAAGGTAACGTTTTCTTAACTTTTATATTTTTTTCTATTATAATGTCTACATCAAATAGTGGTAACTACATATGTAACTATACATATATGTACAATTTTTGTACAAAAAGGAAACGAATTTAAAAGAAATTATTTATACCTACATAAATGATTTGAGAGGCAACACAATAAAACCAATATTATCTGTGGTAAAAAAATGTCTAATTCTTTCGCAAATAATCGTAGGAATTCTAAGGACATTATGGAAAATTCTTCAGCTTTTTTTATTCAAGTATATTTACATAATGCAATCGTGTCGGATAGCATTACATTGCCAACTCACGCAATATTATTTTCCCCAACTGATTCACAAGACGCAAGTAAACATTATTCATTCACAAACAACGATATATCAGAGTAAACTATACAAACAACGAGTTTTGGCACAATTACATACATACAGTCATTTTATTACATACATAATTATGTTCATGACACACTGACTAATATAATGTATGACTAAGAGATAAAAAAAAAGTTATGGTGTAACCGACAAATGGGATGGCTCATCTGCAGGGTTATTTGCAATGGCGGTTGTCGACTAAAGCGATAATCGCTGTGAAAATACAAATTTCGTATCGTCTAAAGTCAGTGGCCAACTAAAACTATATTGAGTAGTTGGTCACCGACGTTATTTTTATCCAATGAACATCGCTTGGGCTGTCAACAGGAGATAGCAAATAAGCCTACTGATGGTTCAGTGAATATCGCTGAACCATCAGTAGCGCGGGAACGAGCTGTAGCGGAGATACGTAGATAGTTTTGATACTATTTAGGCGAGGCGATAGGTAGCTAAAAACACAAATATTTTCACATTAAATACTAATATGAAATCAAGATGTTAGTGCATAAAAAAAAATAGTGAATGCTGCAAACCGATCTAGTTTGCCGTGTGTAAGTTGTGGTAGTAGCAAATTTATGTATTTTTTTAGGTACTTACCATAGAAGACAACTGTGCTACGTGTGTAAGGAATTAAAATGTATTAAAATTGGTGCATTTAAATATCCATTAGGTTCTTTAGTCTAGCATTATGTTCCATCTATCAATTTCCACTAATTATAAATAGCTCGTCTCTCATTGGTAGAAATTGACAGCGGATAACGGATATTGAAATCGTGTACGACCTCCTTAAACTATTTCCTAACCTAATTAAAAAAGTTGGTGTGTTTTGTTTTTTGGCATCGTCAAATAGTCTGCACAAAATATAAATGATTCAACATATCTCACACCGTACAATGCATGCAAACACTATTTAATTTTACACACACTGTTCACAGACGAAAATACATGACATACTTTAGAAAAACTGAAACAGGTGGTGCATTCGTTTTGAGGAATAATATATTAAATACCTACAATTAATATTTCAAGGTTTTGAAAACCGGTTGGCTAAGTAGACATTAAATGCCAATTCAATCAAAGTTAAGTTTTCAAAGAATGAGTAACCATTTTTTTAAATTAGAGCTTCCTTCTTTGAATTGCATGTTAGGCTGTTAGATTACTGTCATAAGCTAAAAGTCAGGCAGTATTAATCATAAATAATGTTACCCAGTAAATAGGGTAATGGAGGTCAGATACGCGGTAGATACATTTGAAATATGGGAGGTATTCAGCTGAATTCGGTGAGACTGGACGCCGACTCCAACATAGTTTGGGAAAAAGCTCTGGTATTAAATAATAGAGGATTGGACTGGGTATGAAAGGGAAATATCTATTTAGTCCACCAGATAGAAAAAAAAAGAAAATAAAAACTTATATCAAGTCAATGAAAAATGACAAAGCGCTTTGAAATTCTGGAGTGGTGGCTTGTGATGTCACTTGTGGGTAAAAATTGTAGCCACAAGTGACGTCACGGAACATTTCCATTCACTGTAACGTCCTCATTGTTTGTTTAATTAAAAAAAGGAAAATACTAGTCTAATATTTTTTTTAATATCTATGTGACGAGTAAATAAAAAGAAATATTCTGTTCCCTTTTTAATAGTCTCTAGCAATAAGGATCCAATTGTGTGAAATATGACAATAATATTATTATGAGAAAGAAGGGAGTGAATTCTGAGATGACGAGTAGTAGAGATGAATGGAAGAAAAATACACATTACGCCGACCGCAAATAATTGGAATCAGGGCAGGGAGATGATGATGCTGGAATGATGCCTTTAAATGTTTTATAGACAATTTATATACTTTCAACCATCAAAATATTTACCAAAATCGAGAATCAAACTGAGAATCAGGTTTCCAATCACAGTTAAACGAATTGAATGACATCAAAGTCGGTGGTATTTTTAGAATGCATCACTTTCCGGCTATAGACTAGATAGAATGTTGGACGAGTGCCAACGCGGACATCGCTTGTCTATGGAAATAGATTCAGCTTGTATTACTTGATTGTCTATGGTTTTTGTCAACCTGTACCTTTGAAGATGGACAGTTTTACTCGAGTGTGACTTTTAAAGATTTTAACTGATAGAAAAGAAACAATATTTCTTTAAAAGTTCAAGATAGTTCTGTCAAGTTGTCATTGTCCAGCTCAGACCCATTTGGCCCTATGGGTAATTAAAATGAATTGGTTTTGACACTATTGATCAAAGTTTCCAACCAACAATTTAAGCAGTAGATAAAACTGATTATAAAATCATGATTTTTATACATCTGTCTACAATGAATAGTTTCATAATTGACATTCACAATGATTTGTAAAATGGCTACGTGCGAAAATACATGAATGATGCAATGTATCGTAACCCTAAATTTGCTGAGTAATTTATGTGTTTTTGCACCTGGATTATAAAAACTAATGGGGTAGAAACGGAGGGTTGTGGTTTGATAATAATCTATAATTTATATGTTAGCATACGTCCGAATTATTACGTAACGCGCGCGATAAGTTTCAAGATAATACCAACTTAGAGCTATCCTACAGCTGTAAAAGTGTGTTCTCGAAAACAGAACAAAAATTAATTACCTCTTGCAAGAAATTTCAAAAATATTTTATCCTAGTTTCCTTAATATGATACCGTCCACCACTTGTCAGTAGTGTCTTAGACTAATTCAGAATTTAAATGGTATTGTAAAGTATTCATTTATTTTTTTACGACTTCCGCACTAAGATTCAAATCACATGCACAAAGAACACCCAGACTTGGAACAAACATTTATTGATCACACAAATGTTTTTCCCATGCGGGGATCGAAACCGGAGCACGTCGCGCAAAGTGGTAGTTAGCGTGGTGACCTAAACCACTCGGCTATCCGTGAAGTCACAGTCAGTTAGGTTAGAACTTGTATCGTGTTTAATCTAATCACAAGAATATATTTTTTAAACTTTTAAAATAATCAATCTAATACCTACGTAACATTTCTGCTTATCTCCTAATCTTAAAGCATGACGATATCATTACATAATCGCCGTAAATCTCATAATATCATTATGCGTTTTTTCTCAATCCACCATGACACAATTCTGTATTTGTTTTTCATCATATTTACTCGATTACGAAGGTCTAAGTTGCTATTCGATGTTTAAGGTCGCAGCAATGTCCCTAATCACGTACTTATTTATTTTAGACTAGGCTTTTTCTTGGATCTGTTTGAGATAATCTTTTTAATTTCTTTTATGGACCTAAACTGTCTAATTATTTTGGGCTTGATTTTCATTTAGGTAAAGTTTTTATGCTCATTAGTGGCTTATGGCGATAGATAAGATGCAGTAGACTGTAGTTCTAATACTGTATTTTACATGGAGCGACTGCCTATCCGACCTCCACAAACTATTTTACTGGGTAACACAGTATCCCATAGTAAGACTGGTTGATAGAATTGTAATGGCTTTAACGACTGCCAAAGATCAACATACGACAGTCGGGACCAACAGCTTAACGTGCTTGCCGAGCCACTGAGAGGTCTCCTTATGTTTACAAATGGTAACCCATCCACGGACCAACCGCAGCGAGCGCGGCTTAACCCTAAAATAGTTAGTTTATAAAGAAATTAAACTATACGATAGGGTTAAAAATGAGGGAAAGATACCGACTTTCTTAATTTTGGAACGTTTATGAATATTAGATTTTTACTATCCCACAGCAGACCAAATACATAGAAAAAAATATACAAGATCAATATAGTTTAAGACTCAAGCATACTTATGGGTACTTTAACATTAAGACCATTTAACCCTTAAGAGCTTTGGCATAAGTAGAAGTGACAGACTGACAGATGACATCACAACCGAGTGAAAAGGTGACGCAAGTGTTAGAAATATTGTGAGAAATATTACGCATCTGCGACAACGTGGGACAGAAGTACCATTACATGAGAGTAGGTGACGTGACTAACATGCTAAATACATCCAAGATTATATTGGACACTAGCTGCCCCCCGCGACATTGCGTGTTTTAGTTTAAACGGTTTTTCATTTTTGCATCATTTTTCATTTTATGCTCCACTCCGTAACTTATAGCCTTCCTCAATAAATGGGCTATCCAACACTGAAAGAATTTTTCAAATCGGACCAGTAGTTGCTGAGATTAGCGCGTTCAAACAAACAAACAAACTCTTCAGTTTTATATATTACTAGCTGTCCCCCGCGACTTTGTCCGCGTGTTTAAGTTTTAACGGTTTTTCATTTTTGCAACATTTTTCATTTATGCTCCGCTCCTATTGGTCGTAGCGTGATGTTATATAGCCTATAGCCTTCCTCAATAAATGAGCTATCCAACACTGAAAGAATTTTTCAAATCGGACCAGTAGTTCCTGAGATTAGCGCGTTCAAACAAACAAACAAACAAACAAACAAACAAACAAACTCTTCAGCTTTATAATATTAGTATAGATTAGTTTTAGTATTAGTATAGATGTTAAATTATACAAGAACTAGCTGTGCACCGCGGTGTCACCCGCATTAATAGTTCCCATTTCCGTAAGATATATTTTTTGTAATTTTCAGCCATCGATTTTTTTTTAGTTGTTTAGCTATTCGGGACTAAGACAAATCTAACAAATAAAATCGTGAAAATCGGTCCACTCGTTCTTGAGTTGATTAATAATAAAGAAACACTCAAACTAGACACCGTACATTATCTATACTAATATTATAAAGCTGAAGAGTTTGTTTGTTTGTTTGTTTGAACGCGCTAATCTCAGGAACTACTAATTCGAATTGAAAAATTCTTTTTGTATTGGATAGTCCGTTTATTGTGGAAGGCTATAGGCTATATAACATCACGCTACAACCAATAGGAGCGGAGCATAAATGAAAAATGTCGCAAAAATGAAAAAACGTTGAAACTAAAACACGCGGACAAAGTCGCGGGGGACAGCTAGTATTCTATAAAATTAAACATTGATTTCTTACTTTTTATTAAATAAATTCAACTTTTTCATCCGCTCACTATTTATCTCGACCGCCATCTTTTTCTTCTCGACCATAGACTGACACCTCTTTTGCCACGCATTAGTGATGTCGATATGGTCGCTAGTGATGGGTTATTTAGTAAGATGTACGTTTCCGTCTAACAGTAAGGATAGACGCGCCACACACGAGTAGCCGGTGGCGGCCACTAGCTACAGCCGAAATATGAGTAAAAAAGTGTGTTAAGTCGCTGTGGCTGGCCACCGGTGGCTGTGGGCAGTGGTAATTTATTCTTAGGCTTGGCGTAAATGGGTTACGCCAAGCCTAAAAATAAATTAAATGAAAAAGTCAACTCTTGTTTGGAGTAAGACTTCTGTTTTTCGTTTTATATGATTCTATCATGTGTGTATAATATAAATTTGATTTACGGAGTTACAAATATACGATCAGCTTGCAAAACATCTTGAAACGTAGGTACATGTTAGTTTTTTGTATAATGTTTGTCGATTATTATTTTGACTCCGTAAAAATATTCGTGGTACCAAGTAGTGTACCAGAAAAAGCGTTTTATAAATGTATTACTAATAATATATGCAAATTATATGTTAAAATTTAATTTGGAATGAGAAATGCTTTTATACCTCTACAAAAATGTATGCAATAGAAAATCGGCTATTTACATAAAATAAAATGGCCGCCTATCATTCTTATTATAAATTAGTATAAGCTCTCTCTATGGAGAATTATTATTTCATGCTGATACTTTAGTAATACGATCAGAGAGATTAATGGTCACCTTGAAATCTCTTCGGAATGTATATGTTTATTGTTTATAAATATTAAATCTAGTTGGCAGAATTTGGAACCTGATTCTTGTGTGTTTGTCTGCAATAATAAAACCAGGCTCTTCTCATATAGAGAAGGAATTAGCCTTGATTGACGCTTGCTCATTGCAGGTTGGCGATTTCAGATTCCAATTTTTGGAATCCATGTTTCCTCACGATGTTTTCCTTCACCGATTGTCAATGATATCTTAGAATAATTAAGAAAATACTAAAAAACAAACTTTGAAAAATTTACATCAGTAGGTACTTGCAACCTTGCACACAATACCTTCGCAATGTCTTTGGCGTGATGTTGGGTTTAGCGATTCAAAACATAATAAATACTGAGATAGAAGGTATTTCATTATGTGTCATAAACTAATTGTATGAGAAACTAGCTGTCCCCCGCGACTTTGTTCGCGTGTTTTAGTTTCAACGGTTTTTCATTTTTGCAACATTTTTCATTTATGCTCCGCTCCTATTGCTCGTAGCGTGATGTTATATAGCCTATAGCCTTCCTCAATAAACGGACTATCCAATACAAAAAGAATTTTTCAATTCGAACCAGTAGTTCCTGAGATTAGCGCGTTCAAACAAACAAATAAACAAACAAACAAACAAACAAACTCTTCAGCTTTATAATATTAGTATAGATATGAGAAATTTCTTCAAAATTCGTTCAGTCATTATTGCGTGAAGAAGTAACAAACATCAAAACATACATACTTTTAAATTTAATATTACTTGTATATAAATGAACAGAGCACATCCTTCAGACAACATCCAATGAGTGTTATTTGTAATTCATTCATGAAACTGAAATAGGTTAACGCAAGTTGTATACATAACAGCGAAGCTACGAAATACGCGATCCAAGAACCGTTTCATATATTTAGAAACTGTTTTGTATAAATATAATCCTTACTAATATTATAAATGCAAAAGTAGCTCTGTCTGTCGCGCTTTCACGCTAAAACTACTGAACCGATTTAAATGAAATTTGGTACACAGATAGTTTAGTGCCTGAGAAAGGACATAGGCTACTTTTTGCCGCGATAACCGACATCGCCGACCGACCGTCGCGGGCGAAGCCGCGTCTGTAGTTTTAGTGTGAAAGCGCGACAGACGGACAGACAGAGTTACTGTCGCATTTATAATATTAGTAAAAAGTTGGTGTCGGTTCGAATTTCAAGATTATCTTTTACTAGCTGTCCCCCGCGACTTTGTCCGCGTGTTTTAGTTTCAACGGTTTTTCATTTTTGCAACATTTTTCATTTATGCTCAGCTCCTATTTGGTCGTAGCATAATGTTTTATAGCCTATAGCCTTCCTCAATAAACGGACTATCCAATACAAAAAAGAATTTTTCAATTCGAACCAGTAGTTCCTGAGATTAGCGCGTTCAAACAAACAAACAAACAAACAAACTCTTCAGCTTTATAATATTAGTATAGATTAATTTTCTTTTGTTTTATACTTTAATCAATTAGAGAATATATCGCAAGCCAGGTTGGTTTCTACAAGCACAGTTATTGACTCACACACCGTCATCAACAAAAATAAACCAAACACCCCCGAAAATCATTATTTCAATTACCATAATTTCGTGGCTAGACATTACTTGATTACACACACATTTCAACCCAAAAACCTAATTTGAATAGAACGAAAATATGCCAAATATAAACACCAGAATTTTGGCATATACTCACATAGTTAATGTACCATTTTGTAGGTCAACTTACGTTGGCCCTCTTTTAATAAGAAGCATACGTAAAACTGATATTTCAGCCTTTAGGTAGGATTGTTTAGTTTCTACATAGATTTGTTTAACTAGGGAATCAGGTCAACGTTTCACTGATTTTTATTTGCTTTCAATGTTACCTGTAGGCAAATATTTTTAATGTGTGGATAGATTTAAAGAATTGTTTTCTAGAATGTTTCTTGTGTTCGCGTACACACTGGTCCACTGAAACATCTTCTGCCCTAGATGGTTAATTTTTTGAGAGAAATAGGTGTATTTTATGCGTAAAGAAGTTAGTTGCGCCGCGTCTTCGACACAGGAAGCGGTGAAGGATGGGCGAATCGGGGTGCTGCCTGTAACTAACCCTCAAAGTGCTCTAATAGCCTACTTTGAATTAATACATTTTATTTCTGATTTTGACTGGGCTTTCACTCTTGGAAACTCACCCTATTTAGGGAAATGTGAGGTCGATTTGGTCAGTTTGATAATGCGTTTACGAAACCTTATCAGTTTTATCTGCAGATGGAGAATGGTGCTGAAGTCAGGTGCAGCCAGTATGGCCATTACACTGCAGTTTTAGTCCCGGGTTGTGTTTGGAACAGCTTTGACATAAATAAATATAGTACGCGTCTAAATTGGAGTTTTTATGAAGTCATTGATATTGATCATAGCAGAGCATTGAAGCCTAATTTAAACTTCTTTCAAAGGCATATACTTAGATTTACATTTTAAAATTGAAGACACAATTAACATGTAAAATAGTTTATTAAGTAAATAAATAACACAAGACATACCACCTTTGTCAATAACACAGGACGCGTATAAATCTAGCTAAGAAGATCAACTTGGTAAATGCGCAAACGCATAAATTCTTATATTGTCTTAATTTGACAGTAATAAGTTAAAATATAAATTTAATTCAAGACTAAATTGTTTATTTCTATAAAGACTATTGACCGTTTTGTAGATAAATAGACAGCAAGTCCTCAATGTCAGCCATTGAAATATATGTTTTAAGACATACAGTATAAAGTTCATATTACTAATGCGAACGAGACTAGTCAGTTCGTTTAGCGTGCTATATAGCTCATATTTCAATGGCAGAAGTGTATACTGTCTGAAATTCAGCCATTTTACTACAAGTCAAGAGTCAAGTTCTCACGAATGCCATTAAAACCATACTGCGATTAATATACCCTGCATTTTGCAGGTCTAAGGATAACACAGGCATAACGCGCATTAAATCTAGTAAATTGAAGACGGTCCCGCCTAAGAACATTATTAGGCCAAACAACATAATGGCTATTGATTTGACTAATCGCCATTTGAAACGCCCTAAGCCAGGGTATTCCCAGTACACCAGGAGTTCGATAATTGGAGGGTAGATGAAGACTGCGGGGCTCGTCGCGAGACAACCGAACTGGAAATAAATAGATAAATAGATCATAACTGACTTAAAAAAGGGGGGTTTGAATTTGGTGTGTATGTATTTTATTATTAGGACTGTAAAATATTTATTAGAGTATCGAGTGGGTTAAAAGCGATACTTACTAGTCCCATAATCCTAGCCACATCAGGCATGGCATAAGCAAGAAACGTGATGAAAATAACATGAATGGTCCTGTATAATCTCTCCCAGAACCAGTAGTTAGACATCTGGTGGTTTCGCTTTAAATAAAACCATTCTATGTCGAAAGCGACGTAGAAACAAACTGCGTATAACACGTAGAAAAGCAGACAGAGGAATACTTTTAAAGTGATCGGGAAACTGGAAAATAAATATATATTAAAAGGTGGCGGGATGTACTAGATGTGCACTGCTAGGGCTTGTTAAGGGTGGCGTGGGATAGCAATATATATTATAGCATTTATAATTAAATAACATCTCATTCGGATGCCAAGTGGTGATAATTGGTGGTTCTAATTAAGCTTGCAAGATTTGACCTAACCAAACACATAATAGAGATATTGACTGTGTGATCCACACATGCTTGTTCAAGGTCCGGAAGTTCTACATGCATGTGATTTGAATGTCTGTAAAACCCCCCGCGACACAAGCATTACATTAATAGGTACGGGAGCCGTTAAAAAAAAAGATATTACAAAAAACGTACGTCATCGTGACGTCATCGAAATTTCAAATTAATGAATCGTCTTAAGATTTTGGTAACGTAAAAAAAAAGAAAAAAATAAGTGAACCTACAGGCCAGACATTAAAAAAAAATGTAGACGTTGTAGGCTCTATTATTATATACATACATTGCATGTTAAAGAAAAGCCTATAAAAATAAGTAATAGAAAAGGTGGTACTCCTTTTTACGCATATTGCAGGCGCGGAGATTAAAATTATATGTCAAAAGGCTAGATCGCCAAGTAAAGGGTTACTTGGTTGGTCGAGCGACTCTCCTCATTTAACTTACAAAATGTCTCTTTAGTATTACTTACGGTGTAAATGGAAAATGTACTGTGATAGGAGCCTTCGCCTCTCTCCCATACAACCAGTTCCCGAAGAAACCAATAATCATCATACTAGCAGTCACTGTAGGGGCAGCTGAAACAATAAAGGACACACGAGGACAAAAGTAAATAAATATTCCTTAGAACCAAACCCACATCAAATTGTATTAATGCTTTAAAGATGACACCAATGACACTTACTCCCAAGAACAACGTAGTGAAACTTTTTCGGATTCGCCATATTGTTTTCTACAGGCAATGCTATAGATGAACTTTCCAAGGTAAAAATACAAACGCCTGCAAACTCGAAGAGACCCGCGTATGACTTAAAGCCAATCAGCTTAAAAGGATCCCTTGTATTGTATTTGAATCCATAATACATCGTTAATAAAGTAACAACACCTGAAAAGTTGTAGGTTTTAATTAACAAAACATAATGATGCATACGAGTTACATAAGACCATGATCAAACTCTCCTCAATTAGTCTGAAATTAGTCGGGCATACGTCCATACGAACAAATAAATTATAGATTTGTTTAAGAAGTACTAATCAATAACTAATGAATGTTGAGCAAAATAATAACAATCAATATTAGTCTGTAAACATTCCACTGCCGAAAAAGCTCACTTGTGGGTTGGTGATATCAGGCTCCAAAATGTTGGAGCAAAATATTAAATGAATGATTAAGGGCTACCGTTAGCAATTTTATCGCCACAGCTGATGCGCCAGTGCCACTGGTAAGCGCAATAACCGTAGCCGTCATTCTGTTAGTTTCCAAATAAAACAGATCAACTTACAACCGTACATAGTCGCGATTAAAGCAAACGGCGCCAAATTTTTCAGATCTGTTACCATTACCACAACTGCGCATGGCAACATTAACGATAGGATATAGACTCTCAATGGCGGATCTCCTTGGTCTACAATATCTTTAGTTCCTTCGACCAACTGCTTCAAGTTTCTCGATAACATGATTACAATTACGCTGCAGTTCCCATATAGATGCATCATTAACGTGCCTTCGACTGTGTATCTGAAGAACAGAACAACATTAATTTCAATACAAAAAAATATAAGTAAACAGTTTCAAATGAATACTATAAAATCATCCTTTTTGTGTTGAAGTGCGGATATCTTCTTTATTCTTCTTTAAACGAGTCCCGCATTTAGGAATTCGCAGGGGGTTTCACAAACATTCAAATCACACGCGCATTGAACACCCAGACTTTAGAACAAGCACAGACTTTAGAACAAGCATTTGTGGATCACACAAATGTCTTAGAATTTTCTGTTGACTAACGTAATAATGGTAGTTTAGCTTGGCATCTTCTTTTTCGGAACCTATAATGCTGGTAGAGTAATATATAGGGTCAAATGAGTCCAAAAAGTAGACGCGTTTGCTCGTCTTAGGTATCGCTGGTGACAAAGGTCTAGATTTTAAATTGGACGGTTGACTAACCCCAGCCTTAAATTACTAAATAGCTGATTCTAATCTAGTCTAATCTAATTAGCCCATCTTGTCCCACTGTAGGGCGCAGACCTCCCTCTCCCTCTTCCACGCTCTTCTGTCCTGAGCTAGGATGGGCCAGTCCTTTCGGGAGGAGTCAAGTTTGTCACTCCATCTCTTTTCCGGTCTGCCGCGATGTCGTCTAGTTTTATGTGGGACCCACTCTGTAATTTTTAGCATACAGCTCATCTGACATGAGACAGACATGACCGGCCCAATCCCATTTAAGTTTGGCAGCATTCTGAGGAATGTCAGTGATTAGGGTTTTGGTGCGTAGTAACGTGTTTCTAACCCGGTCCGAAATAGCTGATTCGCTTACCTAAAACATCTGCTTGCTTTTCTTAACTTTGGCCAAGGGGATATAAGAACACACGCTTCAGCTATGTCGGGGTACGTAAGAGTCGGCATGGTTACCCTGCCATACAAATACTGAGCCGACCACACAAGTGTCTGAGAATACAGAATAAATTCAAGGTAAATTACCAGAGTCAAGTAATCCTTGGTTTCTGAACTGGTAAGCGCAACGGTAATAGGGGATCGGACTGGGTATAAAAAGGAAATATATATTTAGTCCACTAGATAGATAAAAAAAGAAAAAAAACTCGTATTGTTTCTTTTGTCAAATCAATGAAAAATGACAAAGTTAAAACGCTTTAAAGTTCTGGAGGGCTTGTGACGTTACTTGTGGGTAAAAATTTTTGCCACAAGTGACGTCACGCGACATTAGCATTCACTGTATATTCCTCATCATTTGTTTAATTAAAAAAAGAAAAAATACGTGTCAAGTATTTTTTTAATATCTATGTGAAGAGTAAATAAAAAAAAAGTCCGATCCCCTATTCAACGTCATAATTGAATAATGTAAATAAATAGCCGTTTATTCCGAATAAGAGGATTTAAAAAACTTGACAGTATATCCCTTAATTCAGCGTGAATTTTTGGCATAGGCCTTCGCCAACAATTTCCACTGCTGTCTGTTCTGAGCAACCCTTCTCCACATTGGTCCAGCTGTTAGTTAGATTTCATCTGTCCATCTAAGTTTTTTCTTCCTCAGCTTCTGCGTCCATCCCTTGCAGCGGTAATTCAACGTATATTATTGAATAAACATTTAGTTAAAATAAAACCGATTTAAATATGATTAATATGGAACCACCTCTGAGGTATAGAGATAATAGATCAAAAAGTGCCGGAGATATCACGTAGCAAACATAAAAAATAAACGTTTTGTCGACTTGAGAACCTCATCCTTTGTAAGTCGGTTAAATAAAAAATCGTATAATTATCTATCGAACCTCATTCATGTGTTGTGGTTGATAGTTAGTCTTTTGATCAAACAATCATTGTATTTGACATAAGATAAATTGAACAGTCTTTAAAAAAATAGGATGTAAGTGTCGTGGTGGCCTAAATATATGGATATCTAGATTAAAGTATCTGGGTTTTTAACTCCTATTTATGGTGTATCTATCTATATTTATATAAAACAAAGTCGGGTTAGTAACACCATTTATAACTCCAGAACGGGTGGACCGATTTTCATAATCCTTGATTTTTTGCGTTCGTCTCCACCCCAAATAGCAGAATAACTATAAGGTCATCGAAAAGGGGATTACTTACGCAGGTGAAACCGCGGGGCATCGCTAGTTTGTCATAATATTGTTACTTACACAAACGCTGTATCCGTTGATCAGGCCGATACATAGATTGAGGCCAATACCACTCCAAACTCCGCAAATATAGTAAGCAGCATGTGCTGCCACAACGGCCGCCCCCAGACCGAACATCATCATATGAATAATAGACTCGCCCAAGCTGAAAATAACGTAAAGATTAGTGGCCTTATTTATGATAATCTGAGTGTTTAGCAATTAAGAATTAGTAACAGCCCGTTCACACTAGTCGTAAGTCGCAAATGACTAAAAGTCGAAAGTCTGATGTACCTGTTCACACTGCGTCGCGAGTCGTATAGGTCGTAGTTTATGTGTAGCGAACTAGGAAGCGGGGTGGGGAGAGAGGTAACAACGCGCTCGAGTCGATTAGATGCACAACTAGTGTGAACAGCAACAAGCAGGCACCTATGCGAGCACGATTCGACGCGATTTTTAGTCTTACAACGGGCGCTGGCCCGTCGGATGGTTTTTTGAGTCGTATTAGACTAAAAATCGCGTCACATCCAATGTGAACAGCTCCATATAAAGTGTATGGTGACCAGAGCATTCGACTTTTAGTCATATGCGACTTACGACTAGTGTGAACCGGCTGTTACTTTAGCAGTTGCTAAAGGCTGTCGCGAGTCTCATAAATAAAGTAATAAATATATTGTAGCGACGTATTTTAGCTTTCTTATATTATTTTTTTTAAAGCTCGTTCCCTCTTTATATAAGAAAAGGCCTATGCCCAGCAGTGGGACATTTTATAGGCTGGCATTATTATTCAATTATAAATTTTATAATAGGTTGTATTCTTACTTAATATTATTTGTGGTATAGATTATGGTACAGCTCTGAATATGAATTTGATTTGCTTCCTTTATTTTATGACACATTATATTTTTGTTTTACTGAAAAATGTCATAGCAAGTTGTATGGTTTAGGTTTTAAACAAATAAAGAATATTATAGAAATCTTACTCAGTTTCTGCTCATTTTTAACCTGATATTAATAGGTTATGGGCCCAGGTACGTTTTAAAGCAGATTGAGTAAAGAGCAGAATTGATTATTGGTAAAGTTACATAATCATGGAAGTGACAAATTCGATGAGAATAGAAAAGTTTAACGGCAAGGATTTTAGGCAATGGAAATTTCAAATAAATTGTGCTTTGAAAGCAAAAGGTTTAAATATATATGATGAAAAACCCGGAGACGGCGATACGACGCAGTGGAATAAGAATGATGGTATGGCCATGTTTTTATTAACATCTTCCATGGATTTAAATCAAATATCGTTAATTGAAAATTGTGAAACAGCCAAAGAAGTGCTGACCAAGTTGGAAACAATTTATGAGCAAAAATCGGAACTCAACAAAATGATGGTGCATGAGAAGTTCTATCAGTATAAAATGTCACCAACAGATAGTATTGCACAACATGTTTCCAAAGTAGAGAACTTGGCCAAACAATTAAAAGACTCTGGTGAAGAAATAAGTAGTACAGCAATTATGACAAAAATATTGAGTACACTACCTTCGAAGTATCGCTCTCTGCGTCAGGCGTGGCTGTCATTAGATCCACGTTCACAGACAATTCAGAACTTAACAGCAAGGCTATTAGATGAGGAAGCGAGCTTAACAAATGAAGAAGAATCTGAGAGTGCTTTAGTAGCAATGAAACATTCTAGAACACATAGTAAGTTTCAAAACCAAAATATGCACAAAAGTTCTACATCCGGCCAATACAATCAGCATCGATTTATATGTTATAACTGCAATAAGAGAGGGCATTTTGCAAGAGAGTGTAGAGCCCCGAAGAAGTCTGAGAGGAAATCTCAAGAGCAAAAGAATATAGCATTTAGTGCCGAACAATGTTTACAATCTGAAGCTGATACAGATGAATGGATTCTTGACAGTGGTGCATCTGCACACATGTCATGCAGGCGTGATTATTTTTGTGCGATGCAAGATTATGGCCAGAATGGTGGTGACAGAACTGTAAGATTGGGAAATCAGAAGGAAATAGCGGTGCAAGGTCATGGAAATGTATTAATTAATAGATGTGTGAATGGCAAGTGGGAGCAAAGTATTATTGAAGACGTACTTTATGTTCCTGAGCTACGTAGAAATTTGTTTTCAGAAGGTATGGCAACAAGAAAAGGTTATGTTATTATTAAGAAGTACAATGAGGCCTTAATATTGAAAGATAATTTTGTTGTTATGACTGCAACATTGAAACAGAACAACCTTTATGAATTAAATATTAAAACCATGGTTCAACTAAATTGTAATTTGGTGCAGTCAAGTTTAAAGATCTGGCATGAACGTTTGGGGCATTTAAACTTGAAAGAAGTGCAAAATATGAGTAGAAATGGTGCAATTCCAGTAACTTTAACTGAAGATAACAACTTTATTTGTGAGGCATGTCAATATGGCAAACAGAGCCGCTTACCATTTCATAAATCTCATAGAGGAAAATGTGAACCTGGTGATTTAACCTATAGTGATGTATGTGGACCTGTAGAACATACATCTGTGTCGGGAGCAAGATATTTTGTCCTATTTAAAGATGGTGCCACCAGTTATAGACATGTATTTATAATAAAGCACAAAAGTGACGTCATGGATTGCTTTAAGAAATATAATGCAATAGTGAAAAATAAGTTTGGTCATGGCATTCGCATATTGCATACGGACAATGGACGTGAGTATATTAATAATGAATTTAAATATTATTTGGACAGTGAAGGGATAGTTCATGAGCGTACAGCACCTTATACGCCTGAACAAAACGGCAGAGTGGAAAGAGAAATGCGAACAATTATGGAAAGCGCAAGATCTATGTTGTATTCTCGTGATATCTCATTAAGTCTGTGGGCTGAAGCAGTGAACTGTTCAGTATATTTATTGAATCGAAGTTCTTCTACTCAAACAAAGAATGTGTCTCCATATGAACTGTGGAATGGAGAGAAGCCAACCCTTGAACACATAAGAGTTTTTGGTTCAGAAGGTTACGTCCATATACCTGATCAAAGAAGAAGAAAACTGGATAGAAAGTGTGTAAAACTTATATTGGTAGGGTATGAAAATGAAAATTATAGAATGTTTGATATTGAAAGTGGGAAGATAACAATAAGTAGAAATGTACACTTCAATGAGAACAACATACCAGTGATGAGGAAAAATATCACTTCAATTTCTATTACTGATGAAATAGAACAAAGTGAAGAAACACAAGATATACCAGTTTCGCCAGCAAACAACCAAGATACTGCAGAATCTAGTTTTGAAAGTGTAGAGACACAAGAGGATCCAAATGACTTGACATACCAGCCTTCGCAAATCATTTCTGATGTTGGTGCAAGACATATCACGCTGAGACCTAGAAGGAACAGGAATGAAGAAGCAAATTTCATTGAGTTTGATATACCCACTACATATGAAGAAGCAATAAATGGTAAAAATAGTGATGAATGGAAGGAAGCTATAAGCGACGAATTAAAGTCACTAGAAGAAAATGAAACATGGAAGTTAATAGATAGAAAAAATGAGAAAACAGTGACTTCAAAATGGGTATTTTGTATAAAGAGAAACTCAGATGGTGATATAGAAAGATACAAGGCTCGTCTTTGCGCACGTGGATTTACACAAATTAAAGATGTTGATTATAAGGAAACATTTTCACCAACAACAAGATATGATTCCATTAGAATTATATTATCTCTTGCAGCTCGTGAAAATTATGAAATTCAGCAATTTGATGTGAAAACTGCATTCTTATATGGTGAGTTGTCAGAGGATGTCTATATGGAAGTGCCTGAGGGTGTTCACGCTGAGCCAGGAAAAATATGTAAGTTATTAAAGTCTCTATATGGTCTAAAACAGTCATCACGCTGTTGGAACAGAAAATTTTCTTCTTTCTTGACTACGTATGGTTTTGAAATGTGTCAGTCGGACAACTGTATTTTTGTTGGTCATTTTAATAATTATAAAGTTATCTTAATCTTGTATGTAGATGATGCTTTACTGTTATCAAAAAGTAAAAGAATATTGTTACATATTTTAAATGATTTAAAACAAAGTTTTAAGATAAAAGAGTTAAATTTAAATATGTTTATTGGCATGGAGATTATTAAAAATAATGGATCAATTATTTTAAGTCAAAAACAGTATATAGAACAAATAATAAAAAGATTTAACATGTTAGATGCTAAACCTAGTAGTACCCATGCTGACAGTAATGTGATTTTAAAGAAAAATGTTAATGTAAGTACTATTGATTTTCCATATAGGGAAGCAGTGGGAGCCTTGATGTTTTTGTCAACTGTATCTAGGCCTTTTTTTTTTTTTTTTTTTTTTTTTTTTGATTACGGGGTGAAAAGCTAATTGACTTCGACCCACGCCGAGGGCACGGCGTGGGGATATGTCGGACTCGCACCGACTAAAAACACCCCGGTCCCGTCTTTGCCTTAGCCAGAGCCGCGGGATCACATGCGCATTCTCAGCGCAGCTCCGGCAGGCCTCGGTCCTTCAAGGACCTCTTCTAGAGAGGTGGGTGTAAAGTGCCCACCCCTCGCATCATCCGAGATCGCACGCGTAGGACGTCGCGTGCGTGTTCTCCGTGGCCTGTCAGCTGATCGGGTGCCGGGTTGCCCTCCCCGTCACCCGCAGGCCCGACCTCACGGTGGTCTGAGGTCGTTTTGCGCCCTATTTCGGCGCCCTATGCGCCTGCGGCGCGAAGGGAGCAAAGAGCTGGCCTCCCTTTCTCGCTCAGCAGCTTCCTTGGCCGCCATAACAAGGTCGCAAAAAGCGACCATCGCCCGCCAAGCGCTCTCACTCCGGACCATGGCTGCGATCACAGCCGGGAGCGAGAGCTCCTGTACTCCAACTTCTGAGACCAACTCGCGCCTCTCTTCTTCCCACGCTGGGCAGGCCTGCAGTGTATGTGCGGCGCTGTCTTCCGGTTCCGTGCAGTGATGGCACGCCTTCGACTGTTCACGTCCGATTCGGCACAGGTACTTCCCGAAACAGCCATGTCCGGTAAGCACCTGTGTCAGTCGGAACGTGATATCTCCGTGCCGCCGTTCCAGCCAGTCCCAGAAGACAGGTCGGATGGCGGCAATTGTATTATGCCCAGCGGTGGGATCGCCCAATTGGTCCAGCCAGACTGCGTGGGCCGCCGCTCGCAGCTCCTTCCCTTTTTCGCTCAGCGACAGAACGCTGTCCTGTGTTGCCTGGGTGCGCCAAGCGTGCAGCTGCGCCAAGACTTGAGCTTCATATCTCCAAGGTAGCGTTCGCGCGAGCAGGGTGGCAGCTTCACACGAGATCGTGCGGTACCCCCTGATGACTCTGACGGCCATCGCTCGCTGCGGTTTGTGAAGCAACGCAGCGTTGCGGGCCGCCAGGTTGCCCCCCCAGATTGGAGCGCCATAGAGGGCCATCGACCGCACGATCCCGGTATATAGTTTTCGGGAAGCGGCGTTTGGGCCGCCAACGTTTGGGAGGAGCTGGGACAACGCCCCGGCTGTACGGACCAACTTCGGCGTCAATTGCCGAAGGTGGGGCCCGAAGTTCCACCGGCTATCAAGCACCAAACCCAGATACTTAAGTGTTGGTCTGATGCCGATGTGTACTCCGCCCACAATGATGTGAGAGTTGGCAGGTGGCGCATTCCGGCGGCCATAGAAACATATGGCCTCGGACTTGTGCAGCGCCACCTCCAGCCCCAACCTCCGGATGCGCGCCACCACCTGTGCAACACCAGCGGTGGCCAGGATGGAAGCGCTCCTAAAGTTCTGGGCCTGCGCGGTGACGAGGGTGTCATCTGCATAACATATGCACGAGACCCCCCGCAAAAACTCACCGCGCAGGACCCAGTTGTACCCGATGTTCCACAGAACAGGGCCCAGAACTGAGCCCTGTGGAACACCGCGCAAAACTTGGTGGCTTCCCATGCCTTCCTGGCTCGGGAATACGACGACTCTGTCTGACAGGTATGCTGCCAAGAGCCGTCGTAAATAGGTAGGCACCCGGTGGTGCACGAGCGCCTCCAAAATACAGCTCGGTGGGATGCTGTTAAAGGCGTTGGCGATGTCGAGGGACACCGCCACCACCACTTCGCCACTTGCAATCGCCTCCCTAGTCAGACTCCTTAGCCGTGCGATAGCATCGATCGTAGAGCGCCGCCGCCGAAAACCGTATTGGCTTTCCGCCAAATCTGGCCCCATGTGCGTCAGATGGTGGACGAGACGGTCTGCAATTATTTTCTCGAAAATCTTGCCCACCTCGTCCAACAACACGATGGGGCGATAGGCCGACGGTGACTCGGTAGGACGCCCTTCCTTCCTTAGCAGGACCAACTTTCCCGACTTCCAGATCTTCGGGAAGAGGCCCCGCTCCATGCACACACTAAGAAGTCTTAGGAGGCGTGGTCTCATCGATTTGAGGGCCAGAACGAGAGCCCTACCAGGTACTCCGTCTGGCCCTGGTGCCGTATTTCTGACCCTGAGCCGGTCAGTAGCCGCCTGAAGTTCGTGCTCTGTCACCTCCGGAGCATCCTCGCCAGACTCTTGCGCGTCGAAGGACTGACTTGCCACTGGTGGTGGGGCAAAGTTAGGATCGCTTCCGGGGAACAGAGCGGCCACTACTTCGTGCAGAAGCTGCGGCCTG
Organism: Diachrysia chrysitis; assembly: GCA_932294365.1. Classification (NCBI taxonomy): domain Eukaryota; kingdom Metazoa; phylum Arthropoda; class Insecta; order Lepidoptera; family Noctuidae; genus Diachrysia; species Diachrysia chrysitis. The sequence continues at coordinate 2,106,913 of OW028667.1, read as the reverse complement.
AGGACTTGGGTCAGCGGAGGGGCCCAAGGTCGAAGTTTACCACTGACCAAACGGTAGGGCCGACCCCACGGATCCCTGTCCAGCTCAGCCAGCAACTCCTTGTGAGCGTTTTCCTTGGCGGCTTTGATGGCCAGCTGCAGGGTCTTTTTCGCCGATATGTAGCGGCCATACAGCTCGGTCTCCTGTGCCTCTGCATCGTCAGGGCGGTGACGCCTCCGGCGGAATCTGGCATACTGGCGGCGCGCAGTAACGCATAGACGTCGTAAGTTAGCGATGTCTAGCGACCACCAGTACACCTGTCGCCTCCTTGGCCTGCTGTTGCGAATGCGAGGCATCGCCGCGTCGCACAGTAGGGTAAGGTCCTGCCGAAACTGTACGGCCTCTCCGTCAATGTCAATCGGCTCTTCCGTCGTCGGTGGCTCCCACGTCAAGACTATGGCGGCCTCCTCGAGGAGCTCTCTATTGAACTTTTTTAGGGACCACCGGGGACCCTGACCCTCGCTCGTCAGTCTCCCCGTCCGCCTAAAGGAAGATTGTGTGGAAACGCTGAAGCGGATATAAAGGTGATCCGACAGCGTCTCCACCCCCTCGACGACCCTCCAATCCGTCGTCTGTCTTGCGACAGAGGGACTCGCGAACGAGAGATCCACTATGGAGCCGCCATTGTGCCGCACACATGTGTTGACCCTGCCTCGGTTCAACAGAACTAGGCCCACCTCCAGCGCCCATTCTTCTATCAGTCCACCCCTCGCGTTTGTCGCCGGGGAGCCCCACGCAGTGGATTTTGCGTTAAAGTCTCCGGCGACTACGATAGGGTTAGACCGATTCTGGGCAACGAATAAACCAAGGTGGGTCAAAAACTCTTTGAACTCTGTCAGTTGCCGATTCGGAGAAAAATACACCCCGACGACAACCAGTCCCCCGAAATGTGCGGCGACGAATCCCCTCGCCCTCGTTACGTTTTCGAGGGTCGGGAATCCGGAAGCCACTGACGATATTATCGCGACCGAACCGCCCTCGTCCCCTACCCAGTTGTTCCTGGGCGGGACGTAGTACGGCTCGGACGCGACGACTACACTTATCGACCACTCTGCCATGCTCTGCAATAGCAGATCTTGGGCCCTGGCACAGTGGTTGATATTGGCTTGGAGAACTTTCACAGCCATTAATGAGCGTCGGTCTCCATCACGCCTTCCTTGTCTGGCACAGGTACTGAGACCTGTGCCCGCTTCTTCTGGGGAATTTTATTTGCCCCACAGGTTCGACTGCCTACAACATGGTCGGCTTGTCTTCCAAGTGACTCACAAGCTAGACAGTGCGGCGGGGTCAAACAGCCCTCCATCTTGTGGCCAAGTTGGCCACATCGGAAGCACCGCTGTGAGCAGTCTACTGCCGATGAGCAAGCGACTCCCACATGTCCGCTTAGTTGACAGCGGAAGCAGCGCATGGGCCTCGCCTGCATAAGCCTCACTTGGGCTGAAGACCAGCCAACTTTGAGCCGCCGGTCCTGCTCCTCAACATCCACGAGCTTTTTGACCGCTGCTACCGGGCAAGATACTATTACCGTTCCCAGCCCGGTGCGGTCTCTCCGTATTTCTCCCACGTGGACTTCGCCGGGAGAACAGCCACCCTTCTGGGCGATCGAAGCGATGACCTCCGCCTTAGTCGCGGAGTCGTCCAACTCCAGAAGTCTGACCTCGGCACACTTCTGAGGTCTGGAGATGCGGACGACGTCCGCCTCCAAAGTCTCCCTCAGTTTCTCGGCCAGAGCATCGGCCTTTTCCCCGCTGGTGACCCCTGGTATCTGCAGCATGCGGGCGCCCGTAGCCGTGATTTTCGGACGGATGCCCGTAATACCTAGCTCCTGCAGGCTGATGCCCTGCTTTGCCTTGGTCATTATGTCCGAATAGGTTACGCCCCTCTTCACCGCGTCCGGCTGCAAAGTCAGAACTACAGCCGTCGTATTTGGCGTTCTTAGCCGCGCTTTCTCCTTGGCCTTTTGTTTTTCGGCCTTCTTTAGTGCCTTCTGCCTCCTCTTTCTGTCTCCCACCGTTTCCCATTTGCTCTCATTTTCTTTGGGCTGACTAGGACAGGCAGGAGAAGGCTTCTGCGCCTTCTTAGAGGAATGTGGCTTCTGCACGGGCGAAGCTGCTGCAGGCTGCTGATCCTCCCCCATTGAAGTCGCTGCTATTTGCGCCTTCCTGGGCGTAGGGCGGTTCTTGGCCACCTTCAAATCAACTTGCAGATTTTTTAACAAAAGCTTTACCTGCTGGTAAATTTACTCATAACAGAGATCAAGTACTTAAATTGAAGTAAGGTTGTTAATTATTATATTAAAGTTAAATAGTAAGATATGGTAAAGAGTTCATATTTTAGTTATGTTTAATTTTGTTAAAAATATGAGGTTGTTTTGAAGCTTCATAGTTGCTTAATAGTTATTATTCTAAAATTTAAGTGGGAGTATTCAATTATAAATTTTATAATAGGTTGTATTCTTACTTAATATTATTTGTGGTATAGATTATGGTACAGCTCTGAATATGAATTTGATTTGCTTCCTTTATTTTATGACACATTATATTTTTGTTTTACTGAAAAATGTCATAGCAAGTTGTATGGTTTAGGTTTTAAACAAATAAAGAATATTATAGAAATCTTACTCAGTTTCTGCTCATTTTTAACCTGATATTAATAATTATTAATATTTTATTTTATACTAGCTGCCCCGACAGCCTTTGTCCTGTCAATCTATACAATTACAAATCTCAATATTTTTTTTTATTCATACATGCCTTGTCTGACAATTATTACACAACAAAAAAAAAGAGCCAAATCGGTCGAGCCGTTCTTGATATTTTTGAGCCGTTTTGAATTAATTTTGAAATAAATATATAAAACAAAAATTTTCTATCCCTAGAGAATTTATTCCATGCGTGGCGAGAGATTCACAAACATTAAAATCACATACAGAAAGAACACTTAGACTTGAAACAAACGATCTCACAAAGATATGTCCCGTGCAGGGGTCGAACCCACATTACGTCGCGTACAGTAGTAATTGGCGTATATGAACATTTTTTTGTGTCGGGTTGAAACTCTGATAATTTCAACCTATGCTGAGTGCACGGCGTGATATGTTGGACTTACACCGACTATAAACACCGCGGTCCCCTTGCCTTTCCCGGGGCCGCGGGATCGCTAACGCAAGCTCTGCGCGGTCTCCGCAGACCGTATTTGACATACGACTCTATGCATTTAAAATACTTTTTAATGTTAAAGTTAGTGAGACAAGTATGTCCACTTATAATTTTTAAAATTTACCTATTAGGATTGACAAGATTGGTCCTCGCAGCGAGAAAGTCATAGTTTTTAGCTTCGGCGCCTTTCAATTTCTGCCTAAACCTCGCCGGTGGTCCAAAACCACCGAAAAAAGGTAGTGTCTGAAAATAAGAAGCAAAAAAAAACTATCTTCCCGATAAAAATAGAAAAAAAATAAAAACAGGCGTAAAATTGGACCAGATTTTGTAAAAGGTTTTTACAAATTTAAAAAAAAAACTGGCATTGTTGCTGAAGTTCATTTCTACTAGTTAGCTTCTTAGTTTATTTATTGTTCAAATAATTCTATAGATATCAATTGCACTCCAAGACCAGGTTTCCACCTGACGTGACGCTTCCAGTCCAAACAGGCATCAGGTCTTTGAGCTCAACGTTAAGCAGCCTGATCTTGACTTACCATATCTGTCGGATCCATGTTTTTCGGTGACCCGCTGGTTCTTCTACTTATAAGCTGTAATAGAACAAAAGTATTGCAAAGTAACTTAATACTTCATCCAGGACATCACTAACAGATACCATGTATAGTCTATTCAAATTCTTGTGCTAATTAGGTATGTTGTTTCCACTTAAACAAACATCAACTTTATGTGAGTATAAACAAAGTTCATTTTAGACTGACTAATACTGTTAAAAGATATAAAAAAATGGGTGTTGTTTAAACTGAAACTCGTGTTTGTTTACAGGCACAAAATTTCGAACGCAATATAATTGAATAATTTTATCTACACTTGACGATTTAAATCACCGTCATAAGTATGTACTTCTATAGTAAAAAATTTGTGAGATGATATTATTTCATGAAACCAACCTTTTTATTCTGTCTGTTGCTAACTTTACACCTTAAGGCGCCGCGCTAACAGACACTGTGTTGCCGACTTGGTACACAACGCGAAACCTACCAAAATTTGTCGACGGACACCGAATGCAACGTACCAGTGTAAACAAATTTGTTTTTGTTGATTGTGTATTCCACTTTTAGTTAACAGTTACCGACACCGAACACTTTTTGATTGGCAAGTGGAAGCAACTGGTTCCAAAAAGAGTCTGCGTGGTGTTTAATTTCGTATTTATTATATGAAAACATAATATTCACTGGTGGCTTGTGTCCGACACAGCGCCTTAATGTGTGGTCTAGTGTCGTACCGTAATCTTAACAAAACCATTAGACTAATAAATTGTCTCTGAATAATTATTTAAAAAATATGGTGATATGTGATATCCCTATCCAAAGCTACACTATAATAATAAATAAAGTTCTTACGTCTTTTGTAGTTGTTTGTTTAATATCTTTAATACAAACTAATAATTAAATTGACTTATATAACTTATTCTGAAAACTTGTATTACTCCAAAATACTTAATAAATTTTATTTAGCTTTAAGTATAAACCTTTACTAAATATTGACAATGTCAAAGATATTGATGTTATAAAAATATTTTGGAGAATTATTGTTTTTTTTTGCGTTAGATTAAAACCAACCAGTATTTTTTTTTGTCTATAAAGACTTTTCTTACTATCCAACTTTTTCGCAAGTGAGTCAGTGTGGTGATCAATGCTCGTTGTTTCTCTTTATAGAAAGAGGCTTTTGCCCAGCTGTGGGATATTTACAGGCTGGTATAGTCCATAATAATATGACAAGCTAGCTGTGCCGACTTTGTTCGCGTGCATTTTTTATAGTAAATTTAGAATTATTCTAAAAAAGAAGTAGCCTAAGTTACTCCTTATTACATCAGCTATCTGCGGGTGAAAGTCCCGTCAAAATCAGTTCAGCCGTTCCAAAGATTAGCCGGAACAAACAGACAGACAAAAATTGAAAAAAAATGTTATCTTGGTATATGTACCGTATACATTCATAATGCAAGTAGTAAAAAGCGGTTATTTTATTATTACAAACAGACACTTCAATTTCATTTATTTGTATAGATGTATAGATGTGAAATTAATTCTGACTGTCTCTCTGTCTGCCTGTTATGATATTGTGATATATACATTTGTTTTTCAAAGATACAGTGATAAATACGTAACTTGAGCCAACATTGAGTCACTAAACAAGCGAAATTTGAGTAAGCTGCACCCATCGCAAATGTTCGCTAAATGTTGTCTCGTGTGAACTGCAAATAGGCAAACAGAGGCTAATCCTAATAAGTAGTTGCGCAATAAAAATGTAAGCAGAAGTTTCATTTATTATGTCGACATCAATGCCTAGCCTTTAAAGTGATGGGTCGGCTTCCAATCTCAGATGAAAGGTGATTTAGGTGAATGTCATATATTACAATGACTTGAAGCTATCGTTTCTCTTACCTCCACAATTCATTTTATTTATTTACTAGTTGTCCCCCGCGACTTTGTCCGCGTGTTTCAGTTTCAACGGTTTTTCATTTTTGTAACATTTTTCATTTATGCTCCGCTCCTTTTGGTCGTAGCGTAATGTTATATAGCTTATAGCCTTCCTTAATAAATGGGCTATCCAACACTGAAAGAATTTTTCAAATTGGACCAGTAGTTCCTGAGATTAGCGCGTTCAAACAAACTAACAAACTTTTCAGCTTTATATATTACTAGCTGTCCCCCGCGACTTTGTCCGCGTGTTTTAGTTTCAACGGTTTTTCATTTATGCTCCGCTCCTTTTGGTCGTAGCGTAATGTTATATAGCTTATAGCCTTCCTTAATAAATGGGCTATCCAACACGGAAATAATTTTTCAAATCGGACCAGTAGTTCCTGAGATTAGCGCGTTCAAACAAACAAACAAACTCTTTAGCTTTATATATTAGTAAATATAAAGATTTGTACTTTTTGCAAGTTGTGCACAGGCGGACTTAATGCCTTATGGTATTTTTTACTAGTCAACTTTTGGATGACGCAGAGACAATGAAGGTAGATTCACTGCACATAAAGACTACAAAAACGCATTTCATTTGTTTTTCTTTACCTGGTTTCATTATTGCATCCAAAATAAACAAATAAATTATTAAATATGTTTTATATATCTTGGGACAGCTCACACACGGCCATCTGATCCCACACTAGGCAGAGCCTGTATTATGGCAACCAGACAACTGATAAACATACTTATATATTTCTAAATACATACATATCATAGATAATTTACACCCAGTCACAGAACAAATGATCGTGCTCATCACACAAAGATTTGTCCTAAGTGGGAATCGAACCCACGACCTCTAGTTTAGCAGTCAGCGTCACTAACCACTAGACCAACAGGCCTGTCGAAAAATGATATAGGTATTATTATTGATTTGGAATTGGTTTACTGCCTATATTTGAGATGTGATGTGATGGTTATATTTAAGTTAAGCTCTTTATGAAATTAACAATTCAAGGTTATTTTTATTGATATTTTAATACTTTTAATATCGTTAGGAGATTATGGCCGAATACTAAATCGTCAATCAGTTTTAAGTCGCCGTTAACTCTCATGCTGTCTCTGTCACTTGAAGGTGTAAAGTAGCCACAGATAGATATTTAAGTCCGTCTTAAAGTTAAGTTGCGTTTCATTATTCGGGGATAGGACATGGTTTTAGTTTCTAAACAATTTACAATAATTAAATACGAGTGTACCGTTGTTTATTTTAATTAAAAATACTAAATTGATATTTATCTTTTGTTTTCAGGTAAAAACACCGTTCGAAATCAACTGTGTAATCGTAAGTTTGGAGTTTGATTCCTGAGGCGGATAATGAGTCGAGACAACGCAGGTTTGGTTTTAGGTTGCTGAAAGGGATAGTCTTGGGATATTTGATTAAGTTCCACAATTATAATATAATGCTATAATGGGGCAACTCACACACGGCCATCTGATCCCAAACTAGGCAGAGCCTGTATCATGGCAACCAGACAACTGATACACATACATAAATATTTCTAAATACATACATAGTATACATAAATTACATTCAAACACAGATCAAATGATCATGCTCATCACACAAAGACTTGTCCTGGGTGGGAATCGAACCCAAGACCTTCGGTTTAGCAGTCAGGGTTACTAACCAATAGACCAACAAACCCATCAAAAAAATTAAGTTGATACATTTTTAATATTGAAGTTACTAAATATAAATAATTCTACGAGCTGTAAAAGTATTAAAGAAGACCAATTTTCCTTTAAACTTTAGCTTAGATGACTAAATAGATTTTAGAAGTTATCTTGCGACTGGTGTAGCCAGCTCATCCTGCAACTCCCGCATTACAACTTAGGGAGTAGGAATGGCTGAAAACCAGCTCTGTGACGGGTCGTGCCCGTCCCGGTATTGCATTAGCTGAGCCATCTCCTTTTGCTACTGTCTTCAGACTGATATTTAATAATATGTACCGTGTTTTTTAGTTTCGTAGCAATGAATCTCTTTTTTTTTAACTATTATAAAGATTATATCATCACGCTACATGATTAAGGGACCAGGAAACGTGTAGATCCAACATAACTTGGCGTATACATAAACCATTCATCAAAGCAGCCACATTTCCCAACCAACATCCCTTCAGAGAATATTAAACAGTATATCAATGGCTAACTATTCAATATTCAATCGACAACCGACATCTACATAACCATTATAAATCTACCTCTCGTCCAAAACTATTAAAAGCAAAGCAGAGGTCTATTGAAACTAGATATTCTGGTCTTATTAACATAGATTTTAATCAGTAGGTGTAAATACATAGGTTACTAAATACTAGGCTTATTATAATGATTAATTAATATTCTAGAGTACTATTGGAAAAAACTGTCGCGTTGTATGACTAAGATATTAATTGAAGGGATTTTAATTGTCCCTTTGTTGACCGTTAGACAAAGAGGCATTAATTTATAAACATTATTACGATTTGATCTTGTAGTAGGTAAAGATTTTGATTGCATAACCACATTTTATTAGCAAGGGATAAATAGGAAAGCCTTAAATAATAATAAATGATACTTTACAATACATTTATAGATTTTAGAAGCAGTCTATCAGTTTAAGGCTATACACATTTTTTTTAGTTTTTTTCATATTTTTTAAACTTAGTAACTATTAAAAGATATTGACTGGAAATTTGGTTTATAGTTATAAGATTTAATGAAAATAAATGGTGATTAGTTTCACGATTAAAGAAACTTTCCTTGATAGTTTTACTTATTGAAATCATCTCTTTAAAAAGGCATTTTTTGCTCTATGCACCAATCTAACTGAATGTTATTCTTTTAACACTATTTGATGCATTACCATGTCTAAATAAATGTCGATTTATTTCTTATCCATCTGATGAATTTCAATTAATAAGAGATTTTCCATTTTGTCGCTTACGTTATTATTTCCAAGACAATCTTTCGGGACCTTGACATATGTTTAGCTCTTTCCGTCCCGTAAGCATGCAGTTAGTATTATCACTGTCTTGAATTTCCGGATTGGCTCCACTTCGCTAGATTCTGCCTACTCGCAAACGAAATAATTATTCGAGTAGCGATTTAAACCAAAATGTTCAACAACTTTCTTGGACAATCAACACACCAATCGCCTAGAAAACTTTCCAGCCGTTTTTTTAAAATAGACGGATGACTCAACATTATTCCTAAATACGAAAGTTCAACCATCTGTTGAAACAATTAAAATAATTGTATCGTCTAAAAATAACATGGCTTCCGTAAGTGTCGATTGACAATGTAATTTTGGCGTTCCCTCGCTTTATTTCACACTACATAAACTCACACAGTTCGAAAAAACAATTAGTCGATTTTCAACTCTATAACACGAGCCATAGAACTTTAGTAAGTTCTATTTTTTTACCATATAGTACACCGTTCCCTTTTGTAGTGATGTACCAACCTAAAAATAGTTCTGAATGGGATATCGATACGAATCTATCGGTGTTTTAAGGTTGGTATGTTTCTTATTACTTTCTTTTTATAGCTTCTTGTATCCGGTTGCGTTAGTTTCAAAGGGTGAACTTTTAGTTACAAGAATACGTGTTTCAGTAGAAATTTAATTCGATACTCGGAACTGTTTTGTTGTTAATGGATTTCCATTAATGGTAGAATTAAGAAAGCTTGATTCTGTAAAGATTGGTCAGTCAACTGGGATAGTAGCAAGGTTAAATGAACGTCAAGTATTATATCCAATAAAGTAGGTAATTAAGAGATGTTTTATATAGTTCTAAGTAGCATGATAATGGTGATAATGACAAATTAACAAAACCAGTCCTAATGAGTACTATAAACTATAGGTACTTATGTTTTTAATTTTATTTAATACTACTTGTATTGTAATTAATAATGGCCTTATTTTATAAAAATAATCGACGATTTTTTAAGCAACTGCTTATCCATACTGTTTTATAAATGCGATAGTAACTCTGTCTTTGTTACTTTTTTACGGCTAAACCGCTAAACCGATTTTAATGAAACTTGGTGGGTTAAGTTTGGATGACAGATGTTATTATGGGATTCTGTGTCAAATTGGGTGGATTTTGAGGCATTGTTATGATCAAGTTCATTAAAAGGTAATGACCGAGTGTCGCGAACACTACTTCTACAACTTAATAATCTCCGATTTCACATAAAACGAAATAAACTAAAAATAATGATTTCAGCGCCATCTAGCGGGAAAAGTGCCGGGAACAGACCGTATCTTTCACCTTAAGAAAGGACATTGGTCACTTTTTGCCGTGATAACTGACACCCACGTGGGCGGAGCCACGGGCAACAGCTATCAAATTATAAATTCAAATTCTCTATAGATAGCTAGAATAAAGAATCCGCTGAGCAATTGATAAACACCGTCGACATTTTTATAAATAAGTTCGTATAATATGTATATCTAAGATTAAAAGGAGAAAGCATTTCTTCCTTCAGTTTTAAGAATAGATTCAAATAAATCACACAATTATAAGCTCCCACGGATGTTCAGATAATTATATTTCGTACTAAAAATACTCCATCCTGTCTTATTTTTAAAGATTTTTGTTGGAATTTTAATACCTACGTTTTAAAGGTATCGTGCCAACAACTGTACTAGTATTTGTATTATGTCATGAATGCATATACAATTATTATGTAGGTATATATTTGTCCACAAATAAGTTGTAGCACTGGTAGGTAATACTGTTTTCGATAGGCTTATGTCAAGGCAGTAATATTGACTACACGGATAGCCGAGTGGTATAGGTCACCACGCCAATTACTACTGTGCGCGACGTACTGCGGGTTCGATCTCCGCATGGAAAACGCATTTGTGTGATCTACAACTGCTTGTTCAAGTCTAGGTGTTCTTTGTGCAAGTGAAAGGTTAGAACTAAGATTTTTCTATTTCCAACTCGGGAATTAAATTCAAAACTATTTAAAAAAAACACGTGTTGAAATTAAGCATTTAAAGAAAAAAAGTATTAGTTACTTTTCTTTAAATGCTTAATTTCCTTGTTGGTTATTCTAAGAAATGAAATATTATGGGGGTTAATTTTTTTTTAATCATGTATACTACAATTTGAAATAAGAATACAAAGTAATGTGCCATAAACAAGTAAGAAATTAAATAGTATCGATTACGTAGGGATCGCCGCGCCCTGCGTAGGTTAATAACCCTCTAACTAAAACAATATGGGCACTGGAATTCGTTAGAATGCCACCGTTTACTGACATAGAAAAAGAGACATTTTCTCGACTGGAACTTTAATAGTACGATTTTAGGTATTTCTTTTTATTATACAGTTTTGGAATTAAGTTTAAATAACGTTCCCAAAAAACAAGTTTCTTAATGTCGTGGTGGCCTAGTGGTTCAATGAACGGATTTGTGTGCACAAGGTTGCAGGTTTGAACCTTACAGGCAAGTACAAATGTGACTTGTACAAAGTTATAAGTACTTTCTTAATTATTTACCTTAATTATCATTGACAATCGGTGAAGGAAAACATCGTGAGGAAACCTAGAATCCAAAAATAGTGATCAATGCTCGTTCGTTCTCTATACATTAAGAGGCCTGTGCCCAGCTGTGGGACATTATAGGCTGGTATGATTATTATTAATCAGAAGCTTATTGTATTCCTCTCTTATTGTAATTCTCTCATTCTATTGATTACAATAATTCATATATAATAAATTCATAAAAGAAATAATTATCAATCATCCAATTTTTACATTTATTACATATGACTTTTTCAAATATTATTCCGTCATTAAAAAAAAAACAATAAATCCATGGCCATTGTCTTACTTTTTTCTCTTATTGGTTTCCCACCTAATTTAAAAAAAGAAACACGGCCCATTCCATTATGACTTCAAACTTTTTTTACCGCCATAGACGAATTATTGCTTTTATAATAAATTGGATACTAGTTAATTTAGCCTTTTAATTAATGTAATTAAGAATCTTCTATTTCTTTGATGCGATAGATTAGATGTTAATTGGACATCTCCTATTTAATAGGTATTCATTAATTACTGATGATTTGATTATACAGTGTGTTATATTGAATGCGGCTTTTATTCTGTCTACAAGATGTCATAAACTACTTATGATTTGATCTGTTTTATAATACTTATTAGTTTTCGATGTACCATAATGTAATGATGTATAGCTTATAGCCTTCTTCAATAAATGGGCTATTCAACTCGATTTTTTCAAATCGGACCAATAGTTCCTGAAATAAACAACGCGTTCAAATAAACAAACAAACTCTTCAGCTTTCTACATTAGTAGTATAGATTTTTACCCATTTTATTGATTAAAAAATTATGTACATTTAAAAATAAGATTCCGATTTGATTTATAACTTTTTTTATTTTATGGCTATAGTAAGTAATTAGGTACAATGTTTGCGCATTATTTTTATTTAATTTCAATAAGTTTGATTTTAACGAAATAAATAAATTTCTGTTTCGGAATTCAGTAAAATACAGTGTATTTGTTTGATTTAATAAAATATTTATCTTACGATGAAAGTTTGTAATTACGAGTAAGGCATGCTCAAATTGGACAAACCAATGACAATTTAACTTTTATCGAACAATCTCAGATATTTTTCAATATTATAAATTCCTTTTAACTAAACATATTGTAGAAAGTGTAACCCAAGTTCAAATGTTTATCATTTGACCGCGTGTGGGAGTTATTCCTTTACGTTTTGTGAATGCGACTAGACCAGTTTTATTAGCGACGTACACAGAAGATGCTTCGCCCACCATTTTGAATGAAATTGAGACTTTATTGTTGTTTACAATTTTGAGTACGATTGAAAATTAAGTTTTAGTAACGAAATTGAAGTAAAAGATGTAGCCTATGATTATTTCTTAGTTGAGTAAAAGAAACATATATTTTTTTAATTTTATTCTAATGTCTTACTTCTTGTTTTAAAGAGTTTGAACTTGCTAGAATTTAGATCTAAAAACTATCTTTCTCTGATGTCTGCGATTATTTTAAGTCCTTTAACTAATTTATGAATGAAATATAGCACAACTAAAACAGAAAATCATTAAAAAACAAAGTTTTCTAAAAATAAATCATTTCAATATAGCGTCTCTAATTTCCTGCACTCGTTCCATTTTCAAATACCCTAAATTCCCGCCAAAACGGCCCATGTCTCCATTTCTGGGTCAATTCTACAATTAATATGCCACGTCAGTAGTGTTAATGTGTTAAGCAATTCTAATTTTAAACTAAATGAACGTTAGCGTAGCGTGAAAAAACAATTGTTTACTGTTAACCTAAAAACTAATTTTAGGTTAGGTTACTTGAACCATAGAGGTTGGGCAACGCTTGCCAGTGATAAAAATGTGTACAGTTCTTTTGATTTCGTAAGCTTAAACCTTATTGCATTGTCTGCTGTTTTCTTTTATACGGTGACCATTTTTTAATAGCCCTTTTGATTAGGAGTTAATTTATTTTACTCGTCGTAAAAATCAGCTGTAGTATAGATGTTGTTTGATGAAATACTTTAACTACACATCTTGTTTATAAGAATTGACAAACCAGAACCTATTAATTTAAGCCAAAAAATATATTTTTCCTAGTTATTTTACAATGGCGGACCTGACAAATATGTAGGAATGTTTCTTTCACAAAGCTTAGTACTGCGCACTTACTATGAGTTCTTAAAGCAAGGCTGTGCAAGCGAGCTGCCACGTGTACTGTCGTTGTGGAAGCGAGACGGCGCATCACTGTAGTGCGCCGTCTCGCTTCAACCGACAACAGACAGTCCTGCTTAAGAGTTCATGGTACAGGCAATGGACTCATCAGAATAGAGTCGTAAAACAGTTTAACACTATATATTTAAATGAAACAGTCAAGTGAGAAAGTCGAGCTTATTATAGTAATGCCGGTCACATACATTTGTAAGATTAAAAGTTATAAAAGCGCGGGACTCTCAAGGCAAATGATTTAATATGTTTTTAAAATATAGGTACGTGATTTTTAAATGAAAAATATGCAACGCAAAATTACTTTTAAAACATGATTTAAAACGTTTTACTCACGCATATTCTCTCTCTTCTATCTCTGAGCTGATGCGGCAGCGGTCGTCAGTTCGAATCGCGACACCACTGCTGTCGCGTCAGCTCATGATTAGGGACTCCTATTGAGTTTGAAACTAGTCGGGCGATGCCGAGAATATACGTGAGTAAACCGTTTTGTTTTAAATAATTATGAATACTCCTCACGAAAGTTATTATACTTTTAAAACATTTTAACATTCTATGACACCATCAAGGAAATCAAAAAATTCACGGAAAACTCTTAAACTTTCCAACAGGCCCGGGCTTCTCATGGGTAGACAAAACATCAATGAATTATACACTAATACCACCATTGGTGAAAACCATATAAAAATCCAATAAGTAGTTTTTGAGTTTATCGCGTTCAGATAGACCTGATAGACGCTGCGGAAGACTTAGTTTTATAATATGAATAATTATATAGAAGACTAGCTGTCCCCCGCGACTTTGTTCGCGTGTTTTAGTTTCAACGGTTTTTCATTTTTGCAACATTTTCCATTTATGCTCCGCTCCTATTGGTCGTAGCGTGATGTTATATAGCCTATAGCCTTCCTCAATAAACGGACTATCCAATACAAAAAGAATTTTTCCATTCGAACCAGTAGTTCCTGAGATCAAACAAACAAACAAACAAACTCTTCAGCTTTATAATATTAGTATAGATATAGGTTACCAACCCGCCATGAGCAAGCATGGCCATCAATGCTCGTTTCTTCTCTATATGTGTGAATACAGGCCTCTGGCTGTCAATACTTTAAAAGTAATAAGTAAACAAATAATTATAACCGTAATTTGCGTTCCTTGACGTACAATAGAGCGACGAAAGATATATGCTTAACGAAAATAGAGAATACCTTTCGTAATCTTTATTAATCGTTGACAGATATTTGTTTACTTTTATAATTAAAATTATTATACAGAAGCTGTTATAAATATGTTCAAAGTGTTGAAAGATCTTCAAAGGAGAAAGGAATTTTGTATTCTGGTAATTTGTTTTTCATAAATCATTTCCGTTTTCTTTGTTTTTATTTATTTATTATTATGTTGACAGTATAACAGATAGTATTCGAATTTCAAAAATGTTTGATTAATTTTAAAAGTAACTTAACTAAATTCCCGCGAATTCTTAAGTCAAGCATTAGAGCTCGACATCTGTCTTTTGTTTCGTTAATTCGAAAATTAAATGTACCGCGAATCATCAGCTATTAGGCGATATTATTGTCTATGATATTTATAAACTCACTTTACGGAAACGATCTCTCAGGAATGCGTGACATTTCTGAAATAGCTTATAAGGTATATTTATATAAACACATACATTATAATGTCATGAGGAATATAAAAGAGAAAGGAAGTTAAAGTTGATTAAGAGCTTTGATCTTTATATTAAAGTCAGAAAACATAAACAATAAAATTTATGTCTTTGCAACTCAACTTGCTAATTGGTTATAATTAAAACCGTTTTGTTATCTTTATTAAACTCAATCCTTGCGGCATGAACTTATCTTAATTTAAAAAGAAAGTAGTGTTTTGTTACTTAAATACATTTGACATTTAAATGACGTTAAACGTCATCATTTAACTAATTTCTTCTTAGTGAAATTCAAAATGGCTCCCCTACTCCTTGTCTATGACATCTTGTAACACGTAATCTGAAGATTCAAATCAATTTCAGTTCATTAAAATTTGACTTTAACGGAGCAAGCCCGCATGCGACACCAAATACTTTTATTACGCCAATTGAATGAGTTTTTTGACCTCCATTATCAAAAGGGATGAAGTTTTAACCGTGTCAATCGAGATCAAACATCGATTACTATTTATCGATTTTTATTGGACGAATAGAAAGTTGTCAATGCCTGTACCAAAAACAAGAAGCTCAATTTAAAAACTAGGTGAATAAATAATTATTAGTTTAGGTACCGCAATGTTTATGACCGATTTTAGGTCCCTACTCACAAAGTCTGTCCCTGTATTTTATCATGTCTGCTTTTCAGAAATGTTTCAAAACGATAACAATTTAAAAAAGAACAATAGATACCAACCTATTTGCTCTATTTATTATCCACTTTGAAATTCCCACATTCTAAGTAGGTCGCGTTATAAGAAGGTATGTTTACTTCGATAACTTAAAAGATTACAAAATCAAGTGTTCATAACACAAAGTAGAATAAATAAAAGCATTTCTTTTGTTCATATCAATCAACACGTATACCAATAGAACGACGTCATTATTGCATTAAAGAGTTCACACTATTCCCAATTTTCGAGGTTAGAAATGCAATGGCGGGCATTCTTTAGTTCTATTTTACGCCATGTTGGGGTCATTGAACTGGGTTCGCGCGTTCCGTTCACGGAGAACGCTACACAAACGTGTTAGTTGCGTTTTGCATTCTATTTAGTTTTTAAAACTGGAACAATTGGAACAAACCCCATAAATACTCTGATATTTTTTCTCATTTATAGATGTCTTAATCGGACATAGTTATTGTTGTAATTAATCAAGAAATCTTAGAAATATATCGGACGTTTTTAGAGAGGTAAAAATCGCTACGATTTTTGTTGACTGACCAATCTCTACACCATAGTACGACCTATTTTTATTTAATACTTACCTAAATACTCTATTTATTTAACTCGTGCCAACAGTTGTTTGTTTAGAAAGAGGTCACGAGTTTAACTCCTTACTCGAGTAAGTTGCTACACTATCAGTGTTACTAGGTTTTTATCAGGAAACCAGCGCCAATCCGGTTTGGTATTGTACTCGATAAATAGTAGTTTCACTGAGTGTTATAGACCCATAGAGGCCAGATTAAAGTGCTTAGAACCTACATGAACAATAGTGCTTTAGAAATGAAGCTTGCTTGTATTGGTTAATAGCTTTTATTTAAATACAAGCGTCAAAAACCTTCATTTTCTGTTGTAGAACACGATCGTCTTTTTATTTGATTTTTACAAGATTTGAATTAACTTTTGCAATGTACTATTGTTTGTATTTTTAGGTCAAATCTTGCAAGTTATATTAGAACCACTTCCAGACACTTGATTGAGTTGAAATTTTACTATAATTACTCTTAGAAATTCCGTGGTAATGGCTAGAAGGTGGCCATATGAACTCCTTAACAAAACGACGCAATTGCATCGTGTTTAGGCTTGTTTCATTTGTCTTCACTAATATTGTACCTATCTGATTTAAAAGCTTGTGAAAATACATTTTTAATAAACACATATTTTCATCTTATTTTGATCTATATTCTGGAGAGCTTAGAGTTCCGTCAAACCTTTTTATCCTTCCTCATTTATTGAGTTGTGTTTTTTTCATTTAATATAAAAAATAAACAAAAAATTATACGAGTAATGACTAACACGAGGACCACTGTTTCTGACTTTATTAAACCTGTAGATGTCAATCTAAAAAGAGGATAAGTAAAGTAGCTATCTAACTATGCCTTAGCTAATTAAACCAGGATAAAAACATACATTTCAGTACGCCAGACAGTATGGCAGTATGGCAGTTACGAGTGCGTCCCACGCGAATCGTAAAATTAAATCGTCTAATGTATGATGTCGTAAAGTATTTGCGCGAACTACTTACGGTGCTTGTACTTTCTTAACTTATTAATGGTATCGTGAGTGAAATATTCTTTTGTTTAAAAGGGTACAATGATTAAATACACCACTTAGGCTTAGGATAAGATTAAGGAAGTATCTATCTTGTTCAGGATTTGATTATGACTATATAATATATATTGTATGTTAATTATTATTGAAGATTTGATTTCGTTTTTTTTTGTGTTTTATTTTGCATTATACTCTTTGTAAATGAGTTTTTATTTGTAAACTAGCTTTTGCCAGCGACTTCGTCCGCGTTTCCGTCGTTTTTCGTAAAAAAGTCGCATATGTCCTTCCTCACTGTTCAGTGGTTTTGATGTAACAGACAGATTAACTTTCGTATTTTAGTAGGGAAATATAATATATCACGTTACACAAAAATAATCCTTATAGCATGATTCAGTATTCACGCGCGACGGCGCGATGGCTTATTATCGTATTTCATGTATAAGTTTAGTGTTTCTATACCGATTTCTATGATTCTTTTTTTATTGAATAGGTAATAATATAAACTTTTTTTAAATAGGGATGAGTGAGAGTATTATAAACGTAAGAGTAAACAAATATAATCAGAAATCTCCGAACTGCTAAGCTATCGGGAGTTACACGTGTTATTGTGAGTCAACCATAAAAGATAGACATATGCTGTTGTGGGATATTTTTTAGATAATTTTATGTAGAACATTTCCGTCATACATAATTTCTATGTAGCTTTAACCATTAACACGCTCACTGCGGCAAAAATCCTTAAAACTTTTATCTGGTGCGGTGGCGGTCCAAATATGCATCCATCGACCTTTTCTACAGTGCGTATCAATCCTTTTTGACCTGACACCGCGAGGAAAGATTAAAGAGCTATAACTTTGCGAATATGTGGCGTATAATAATTTTTTTTATACTGCTAAAATGATCATTAACCCCATTTGTTTACATTCGCTTCGCCGCTGAATCTGAATACCAGGAAATGAGAAATCAACCAAGGAAAATGTCAGGTCGGAAACGACCGATATCGCACTAGAAAGTATTTTTCATAGTGATGGGACAGACAAAAATATGTGGGTTATCGAAAATAAAACAGAATTATTGTAAAAGAAATAAAAAGTATGTATTAAGCGAATCACATGAGCCAGACAAGAACAGTGAACTTATATGTGTCTTTCTTTATAGCACTGCACGCAAAGAGATTGATTTCTTCACTGTCACTGTCATATTTTTGTACATTATTTGCGGGGTAAATCAACTTGTTTTCTAGAATACAAATCTTGCTGGTTGACGGTGTTTGTTTTTTTTGGGTGGTGGACATATTTGTGCATTTTCATCAAAACTATCTTCACTATCACTGTACAGGGTTATTTTTCTTTTACATTTGCGTTGCGCCATACTTAAATACCTGTCGATAAAATAACGATACGCACGTAGTCATGTAGAGAGCACAACACTGACTGGTGACTCGACGCTTGCGCGCGCGCTCCTTGCGGCAACAGGTCGGCACCGGTCATATACCACAATAGGCCCGCCGCCGCAAGGAGCGATGTTTTTTACCGTCAGTGCGATGGTGGTCGAAAAGAGCCCGCCACGATGTTTTAATGCCAAATATCTACATTTGACACCACGAGCCGAAATCTATATTTGTCTCTGTCTAACTCCTACAAATACCTAAGATAATCGTTCCGCACCAGCGAGCAAGATGTAGTTTTTACCGTACGCACAGGCGGTAAGCACCGTGGCGGGCCGATTCTGTGTGATACGCAGTGAACGTGTTAAGGCTGCATACGCGACGGAAGCTTAAAAAATACCGTTTTCCCAACATTTCACTTCACTGCTCTGCTCCTATTGATTGTAGCGTGATCAAAAGTATACTATAACCTGCCCAGGAGTATGAAGAATAAATGTACCAAGTTTCGTTAAAATCCGTCGAGTAGTTTTCGTTTCTATAAGGAACATACAGACAGACAGACAGACAGACAGACAGACAGACAGACAGACAGACAGACAGACAGACAGACAAAAATTTTACTGATTGCATTTTTGGCATCAGTATCGATCACTAATCACCCCCTGATAGTTATTTTGAAAATATATTTGATGTACAGAATTGACCTCTCTACAGATTTATTATAAGTATAGATTAATGTCATTCAGACATTAATTCTTGAAAACTGTACGATTTTTTATTTGTTCATCCATTTTGTATGTTATATTTTACAGTCATCTAAACATAATGTATTTACGTTGTTGTCGCATATTTTAAAATTAATGTATTTTTAAACATTGTATAGGTATGTGTTACATTTTTTCTTACCGGTTCTTCTCCATATGAGTGACATTTTGGAACCGATACGCGACTAGAGTCATTAAGCGTTTTAAAAGTGCCTAAAAATATTATAATTAATATATTTTGATTTTGAAGAATAGATTTCATCTCTGGTGTTCACTGTGTGAAATACCTTTTATCAAGTTTTCTTTGTCTCAACCAAATTTAAGCCAGTACCTGACTTATATAGGCTGACATAAATTACATAAACTAAACAAAAGATTATACCTTGTAGTAGCGACCTTCACAATAATAATGATCATTAAAAACTATTTTGATTTCAAACCTTTTTTGATTATGTCAATATCCCAAAAATGTCCAAAAATTTGTGGCGCTGTCTAAATTATGCTACCACTCCCTTAGTAACTAGAAATAAAATGTGAATAATCTATTTTACATTTTTTATATTTTGTTTTACAAACTGCAATATTATTCCTCAAGCTATTGAAGTCTATTTCGTATCACCACTTTCCACTACAGCATAAAATATCGACATGCTTTGATCATAAAACTCCCTGTCTCCATCGTATCTTGGTTAGAGACAGTAAAATCGAAACGTCTAACCTTGACTCAAAATGAACTCTAGCGCAAATTTTATAGGCGACAGAAAAAACCCGAATAACAGACATCGTTTCCTGATGTTTAACAACATGTGTACACCACTTGTCAAATAGATAGCGTAATTGTAGCTCGTACTTAGATGAATATGGTATAGAATTCTATATATTTCATATTACTAGTTACATCCTGCGGTTTTACCCGTATAGTTCTCGTTACCGTGGACTTTTTGGAGTAATTCATATCCTATGTGTGAATATAGGTTATAAACTATCTGTGCGCCAAATTTCCTCCAAAAGCGTCTAGTAGTTTTTGCCTGAAGAAGTAACAAACATCAATTGATATGTTCAAACTGATATTTATATTATAACTAGCTGTTGCCCGCGGTTTCGCCTGCGTAGGTGCCGGTTATCGCGCAAAAAGTAGCCTATATCGTTTCTTAGGATCCAAGCTATACACCTACTAAGCCAAGCTAGACCCTATACAAAGTTTTATTCAAATGGAAATCAAAATATTTAATTTTGAGGGACGCCCAAATATAAATTTTTGCGATTTAAGCTTGTAATAACTCGATCTGTGACTTGCTGGTCAATTTCTTATCACGATTGCTCACTTCCAAGCAAATACAATTACACCAAAATCAGTTCACTGGTTTATCCGTGCAAGCATAACAGACAGACAGAGAGACAGTATTATAACATAATATTTGTATGTTTTATACAATACTAATAGTTGCTACGTTCATTAAATTTGCCAGCTTCGCTGTGGTCCTTTGCGAATAGAATGATCCTATTAATAAATTATGTTTGCGCATCGACATATGCTGTCGATGTCACAGTATTTAGATAACATTGAGAGAGTTTTTGATACCAACAAAAATATTTTACGATGTAATTCATTGATTTATAATTTCGCAATAAAATTCTTATGAGCATTGGAAAGCTCAAATTAGGATTTAAGATTTTATTGCAGCGATTTATAATTAAATAATTAACGTGGACAACATCACATACATTGCTCTGAACCCAAAGTAAGTAGCTAAAGCACTTGCGTTATGGAATCAGAGACAACGAAGGTACCACACACTCTGAATTTAGAAAAGTGCTTTGCTACATTAAACCGTCCGGCGATTGAACCAGGGACCACTCATCTGGCGACACCTGGAAAACCGGTGTGTACGCCACTCGACCACGGAGGTCGTCACAACAATGAAAACGTCAAATCCCGTTATTTATTTTAATATTACATTATAACTGAAAGATTTAATTTAAAACAAATGATTGAACTAAGAAGCATAATTATATAATCTTACAAAATGCCAATAAGATTGAGAAGCTTTTACTAACTAGAGCCTTGAAAAAAGCTAATACAATACTGTCTGCTTTGTCGTTAGCGAAAGAATAACTAATTTCTACGCTATCAAACAAAAAATAAAAACAAGTATTTCTTCGGTAATGAATTACAGAATTACTTGGGATCTTCAAGAGACAAGGTTTTTAAAAAAATATATATGTAATATATTGATAGCGGTTTTCAGATACAATCAAGTAAAACTCTCACCCGTTTATTCCTTATAGATATTATATTCCAATAAAAAAGAAATCACATTCCTACATCATCTTGTCATCATACATCACATCAAATATGTCACAAATTAAAACATACATGTAATTTAATATCACAAATGTACATTTTCGTCTCACTACCAAAATACTGGAATTCAAACCAGCTACCGTTTCAATTTCCAGCTGACTTAAAAAATAAAAAACAAAACAACAAAGAAGCATTGTTTTTTAATCCCGAAAACCATGTACCTCGTTCAAAGCTACGACTTTATAATCCTTACGTGACTCAACCTTTCTCTTTTACACTTTAAGCAGCCGTGTAAGGCAGAAAGAGATAGAGGATTTGTATTATAAGCCGAAGCAAACTGTAGTGTTCATTCACATAGAGTCACTGCACCGCATTCTGCAATAGTGTTGTGCTTTATCGATAGTTTGTTGTGATTTGTTCGGTCAAACATCGATTGTT
Organism: Diachrysia chrysitis; assembly: GCA_932294365.1. NCBI lineage: Eukaryota > Metazoa > Arthropoda > Insecta > Lepidoptera > Noctuidae > Diachrysia > Diachrysia chrysitis. Next base: position 2,084,579 of record OW028667.1, on the reverse strand, counting down.
TTGGAATTTTGAACACAGCCAATTACTTTGATATTGGAATTGAATGTGGTCTTTCAGAGTTTTGAAATGGTCAAGTTACAAAGTGACTTATGAAACAAAGGAAAAAGGATTGCTTTAAGATTTTCTAAGAAGTTGTAGGTACCTAGAAATATTTCTTTGCAAAGCTGATGTTATAATGTTGGAAATACTTAAGAGTATCAAGCTATTTATTTATATAATTTCTTGTGCTGTTATAGCTTTATTAATGGTTCTAAGGGATTTAATTGAAGCGCCAAATTGTTTTAATATTATGTGTTCATTGGTAAGAACTAGAATCAAGAGATTTCTTTTTTAAATTAATAAATATCTAAATTAATATCAATTTTGTATTTTCATTTAATTGGAATGAATATTCATTTAAGAGATAGACTTATGGACAATTATTTTAAGTAATTACTCTTTACCTAACTTCCACCTAACTAATGTCTTTTAAGCGCTAATTGTAAGCCAGTAAAAAAGTTTGAAATTGAGGTTAACTATTGGCAGACTTATATATTACTGGCTGTTGCCTGAGGCTCCGCCCGCGTGGGTCAAAATGCCAGTAATCGAAGCTAACACCATACCAAGTCACATCAAAATCGGTTCAGCGGTTTAGCCTTGAAAGCGTAACAGACAGACAGATATACTAATAAATATTAGTATGGAAGTATGGATTATTCGGGGGCTTTCTATTTACTTTGCTTGGACTTACCATTCTCCAGACCACCTCGAAGGCGTACCTACTATTAAGAAATATCTTAGGACTGTCTGAACATAAAATTTTACAACTCTAGCATGGAGAGGTCGGGAACTCCAATCCGTTAGTCACAGATTGAATATTTATACGGCTTAATCTGTGTTTGTGGCGTGACTAGTAACTGTCACGACTATTGAAGCTTTTGCTTGGACTTAAACAATGCCTTATTTGGACCTGTCCTGGACTGTTTCTTCTTCTTGTCGAAAATGATGACTAGCTAGATATTTCGTTATATGAGGCCTTTGCTTTGCAGTGGCACGTTGCGGAATGATCTTTACATAGTATAAAACTAAGTAAATCCCGCTGCTTGTACGCTTTGAAACTACGCAACGGATTTTAATGCAGTTTTCAGCAATAGATAAAGTGATTCAAGAGAAAGGATTATATGTGTAATACTTACATGCATATTGCTCCCGTTCGAAGCCGGGGCCGGTTGCCGGTTGCTAGTAGACATTATTATAACAGTTATGTTTGCGTAGATCAATTAAAACTCTTGTGCATTTAATATCTACCCTGAAACATTTTTGGTTACCGCAAGGAATATGACATCGTTTAAATCTTATTTTTTCTTCACCTTTATTTCATTTCAAACCATTTATCTTTGCTTTAATCCTTAGTATATGTATTATTATTTCTTAAATTTAGATCTTATTTGATTTGGTCTCTGTTTATGGTAAATACACTTTCAAAATAAGTTGACATTTCGTAAACCTCCCATCTAAAGTCACTTTTATCGATACTAAGTAGGTACAGTCCTGTTTACTGTTTATTTATATCGATAGCTATAAATCTTTCCCAACCCTACTTGCCAGGATAGTGAACCGGTTACCCGGATGAATTGGCACGATCTTCGTTTTTGCGAACACAAGACCAAGTTTATGTAACATATATATAAGGCGAATATATTTCATTCATAGCTTGTTAGATGAATGACTTGGTTATAGTAACCTCGTTTTTAAAATACTTTATTCTATATTTTATATGTGACGGAATGTTTATGATAAGTTTTCAAGTATCAAGATCTGTTGCTGACTTTTTTTGCACTATAATGGTGTCTTTTTGTAAACAAATGTTTACAGTAACTTATGATTACGATTACGTACTACTAAAACTTTGAAACATACCTATTCAATTTTTTTTTTCTAAATATTTTTGTCCCTCTGCAGGGCAAAGGCCTCTCTATCCTCCTTCCATCTCTCTCCGGCTAGGGCTGTGCTGAACTAATTTTCATCGAAGTAGTATAGTCAGCTCGTCCCGCAATCTTCGTCAGGGGACTTTTCTTTTTCGGGTTTAAAGCTTTATGGCTTCAACCTACGCCGAGGGCACGGCGTGAGGATATGTCAGACTTCCACTGACTCAAAACACCCCGGTCCCGTCTCTGACCTTGGCTCGAGTCGCGGGATCGCAAGCGCGTTCTCTGCCGCGATGTCTCTTGACATTTAGGTACCCAAACATACTCATTAAATCACATCAATGCATTTATTTACTTTACTTATCTATTCATTAAAAACAGAACTAGATAACACTATTTACAACATCCATATAAATTGAACTTATCTTAAACAAGTTACAAAGAACAGAAATTCAGAGAAAAGTAAAAGATATCTCAATCAAAATAAAAGCATCCATTGAAGGTTGCGAACGAATTCAGATAAAGAGACATCTTAACTAACGCGCAATATGTAGTAAAAAAGAAATAAAACTCGTCAAGTGCGAGTCAGACTCACACACGACGGGTACCGTATCATCGTACAAGACGGTACTTTTTAAATACTTCTGAGAAAGAAACAAGCAAAATTGTTGGTATGATCGCATTACAATTTCTTTTAAAAAATGGCGGCCCTTTATAAAATTCATTTTCTTAATTATATTTATTTGTTGTTTTACTGGCAATAGACATCAATACTCTGAAAATTTCAACTGTCTACCTATTACGGTTCATGAGATGAAGCTCACAAACTGATGGATAAACAGGAGATTTAGTAACAGGGTCCCGTTATTAACCTTAAGTTAGAACCCTAAAAAGAGTTATAAAGTTTCGTTATCAGTAAGAAACAGGTGATAGTCATAGCTTGTTTACCAAAGAATTAGGATGTTTCATGAAACGTGAGGATTTTATGGACTTTTTATAAAGATAAGGACCTCTTAAAAGATAACAAGGTTTTGGGATTTTAATAGTCTTTTATGGTGTTGGAAATTTTATTGCTTTAATATAATTCAAGGTAATTTGTCGAAGGTGTTATTGTGTGGTTAATTTTAAAGAGAAAGCGCGCAATAAATATACATTTTTTATAAACTTTAACATACATTGTTATTTTATTAATATCATCGTCATCATCATCCACTGTTTTTGTCATCCCACTGCTGGGCATAGGCCTCTCTTTTCTATTAGATATTACTTACCTATTATTTTTCTTCTTCTGCCTAGACTTTTCCCAATCTATGTTGGGGTCGGCTTCCAGTCTTACCGAATTCAGCTGAATACCGTTTTTTACACAGAGCTACTGCCTATCTGACCTCCACAACCCATTTTACTGGGCTATGGTATTATAATAAAATTCAAAATAATAAAATGTTATATAAAAAATCATTCAGTGATCGATATCACCTTTTCTTCTGCGTTCCTCTTCCTCTCCAACCAAGTTCATTACTCTTTTATCCACATGCATTTCATCCCTCCTCATTACATGCCCAGACTATCCTAAGCGATTTCCTTTTCAGGTCACCTAGGTAACTAAAATATCTTGGCTATGATCTGAAAACCCTATTCTCTCTCTACCTACAAAATATACAGTTTTAACAAGCATCGCTCGTTCGACAGTTAACCTCTTTCCCAGAAATAACTTATTGAATTTTCATTGGCGATTCATTTTAATATCGGTACGCGAACAAACCGTTTTGAAATTTAAATTTTCGTGCGAAAAAATATGTTGTTCATCCTTACTCGAGATAACGAAGCACTTTATATTCTGAATCCGTTTCGACGATTAAGCCCTTTTTACTTGATTTAAATATTGAGATTCTGTTAAATAAATAATAACTTCCGAAGAAATGAGCTATCCATGTGCCGCGGGAGTTTGACAAACATTCAAATCACGTACACAAAGAACAAGGAACAAATATTTGTGTGTTCCTTCCAAGCTTGGATCGAGCCCGCAGTACGTCGAGTGTTTAGTGTCAAGACAGAGCGCGCCGTTTTATTAAAATTATCTCAAAACCTAATATTAGCCTAATAACATCGGAACCGTCCATATTTTTGGTAAACGTAGTACTTACAGCTAAATATTTGATGCGCACTCTATGTATACTCTAAGTTATGTGATTTATCGTAAAAAAAAAAAGTAATTTTCCATACATTTAAGCGATTTCTATCATCGTTAACGCTTGTAGATAGGTCACTTGTCCACGGGGGCTGTTGTTTGACATCACAATGAATTGTCAGCGTCGTCTTATGGATGTTTTAGGAGCAATAAATGTTTATAGTTCCTATTCATAGATGTTGATTAACCCAGATATTAGTAATAGACGCGGGAATGTACTAAACTTGTTGCTTTGACCAATAATAGAGCTGTCTAGCATTTTCATGTCTTCCATTTGGAGAATACTTTCTTGCTCTAAGACTTTTCTGGAATAATGGTATTAATGGTTAAGTTTTCTGCATAGGGAAATAACAATAGTACTTAAATGTAAACTGTAAACCCATTTTTTTTAATCGTACCTAAGGAACCCAAAACCTTTTCTACTACCCACCCAATTTACTGGGTAACATAATATCCCATAGTAAGACTGGTAGTAAGAATTAAAAAATATATCGATTTTTAAAAACTAAAATGTGACTTGCATACTATAAATACTTTTTTGTTGCCACTTTCTTGCTACTGTTCCCAATTATTTCTATCTGTATATCTTCCTTTATTTTTACTTTTATATTCTTTTTCTTTCTGCACTTTTCCCAATTTATTTAGGGTTCTCATACAATGTTTTCTCCACTATTCCTCTCTATTAGCCGTCATACTGTCATTCACTGATTCTTCTTTAATATTGTCTCTCACTTAATCAATTCACCTATGCACATTCAGAAAAAAAATACATACAGTCGAACATGAAACCTCTTCTTTTTTGGATGGCGGTTAATAAGATATCTCGTCATGTCCTACTCAAATATTGAGGTATGAATCTCCAAATTCCCCATTCGTGGGAAAGTGCATGATGAAAGGCAATACATACAGTCATACATATTTGTAATATAGGTTGATATCTCGTGGGTGTATCAAACGCATGTCAGTCCTCATCTTAACAGATTTGATGGCATGACAATGAATTGTTGCCGCTTGGTGCGTTGCACTTACAACCATGTTCGCCTGTAACTGGCATTATATGGTTTGAGGTACTTTCTGATACAAAATACTTACAAGTATCGATATGACTCTTGGTTGATGATTTAAAATTGTTAAAGTGTCATCATACATATTTTGTTTTACAGTTCTTGAATAGTGATTAATCAATGCTAAAAAAATGCACATTAATGGTTGATTTAAATCTCCTTAGTATTGTTTATCTTGCTTATAACATGGCAAAAGTCATTCTTTTCGCTTTCGAAACAATTTTTAATTATATTTTATATAGTACTAGCTGTGTCTGGTGACGGTTATCGCGGCAAAGAAGTTGCCTACGTCCTTTCTCAGGCTCTAGACTATCTGTGTACCAAATTTCATTTAAATCGGTTCAGTAGTTTTGGCGTGAAAGCGCGACAGACAGAGTTACTTTCGAATTTATAAGGATAACGATTCATATCAGAAAAATCCGTATAAACTACAACCTAGGAAGGTGGAAAACAATATTTTATTTGTCATCATCATGACTAAAGATTAAATTAATATTCTCGCATGAGTAAGATGCATCTACTTTAAATACTTAAATCATTTTCCTCATCATAATTTCTTATGCCCGATCAAAGTGCAAGGCGGAACATACCATAGTGACGCATTCAGTTGACTCACGAGATGATGGCGCTCAATTGAAAAGCTGAACCAAACTTGACTCGACTCTTGATAGACGTCCTCGATGATGACTTGGTGTGTGGTCTAAGTTGTGAACTTTTGACGGTGGTCGAATTTTGAAATACAAAATAAATAATTAAATAAAGGCATCAAGTTAGTATCCGAAAATGTGAAAACGAAATATTAATGTCTCAGTTAAACTTTGTAATATATCTTTTAATCAATCGTCATTTTGTAAATACCATTAATTTAATTATATATTTACACATTTATAATTAAAGTCATGGTATTTTAAAAATGAGTAAATAAAATCGTTTTTAGAAATATGATGTTGATTGCCGCTAGAAAAATAATGATAATTATACTGACCAAATATATACATTATACGTTAACCGTTCAACTACAAACTTTATAAAAAATAAGTTGTAGTTATTAAATTCCTTGATGATACAATTTTTACTTTTACTGTGAAAAAACCTAAACGACTTTACCTACATATATATTTGTAAATCACTTACGTACTTAAATTACATACTATATTTACAAGATAACTAAATTAAATTTAATCCTACCGTTATCATTATTTTCTCGCTGTGAGTTTCTCACTTGTACCAAACCCCAACTAACTCACGCGTCACCATATAACTTAAATTGCTCGAATAAAAATGCATCGACACTTTGAATTACTGTTACGACCATACTCCATGGGTTATGCCCACAGCTGGACAAAGGTCTGCCCACAATAAGATAATTGATATTAATTACAATGGATGGGCTAGGCGTACGGTGAGATATAAATCGGGCAATTAGTAATTTCTTGTAATTATTTATTCGCGTGATAATGAGTACTTTGTATGTTATTATGTAGCTTGCATTCTTGTTAATTACTGGTTTAAGTGTTTATTATGTAATTGTAGGGTTAATTTTAATTTTATTATGTTAAATCACTCCAAACAAAGTAAGCAGTTATTTTAAAATGAATGGTTTTCTTTTCATATTTCCGAAGAGATCCAAATCATGAAACTTAACATAATTTTGTAAAGAGTTAAAGATAAGTATCTATAGATTGCGCCTAACAAGTATGAACTGTATGCACAAGTATGAACAAGTAAAATCGTACAATTTACGTCAAAACAGAGCCCACCGTTTTATTAAAACTATCTCAAAACCTAATATTACCCTAATAATATCGGAACTATCGATATTTACGAATATTCGTCTGTTGTCGCACGGAACATCACTTAAATCAGTAAACGAGCGTAGTTACAGCAAAAAATTTGCTTACGATTGGCACAAGAGGCTACTAGGGATGCGTACTCTATGCTTGTCTATGTTTGCTCTAAGATACATAGGTAGTTGTTGACTTACGTGTCAAAATACAAAACTAACTATCAATTTGTAACAAACGTTTACTTACCATATTTGGTTAAACAAACCATAAATCTCTGTCTATCTAGTCACGTTCTATGACTAAGTGGAACTATCTAGTATTTTAGGCAATGATCTAGACACACTATGAGAACTATAGGCTAAAATAAACAGAAACTAAATTAATAGCAGTTGCATTAATATTAGCATAAAGCATTGGTTTCTGAAAGACTGTTTAACTTAATATTTGAGTGAGTATTTATATTTAGGAGTTATTTAATCGAAACATATTAAACTTAACTATATATACATACAAAAGGAATAATAAAATAATAATATTATTAATAATATAATAATATTTGAGTGAGTTAAAAAAATAGGAGGTTCTCAATTCGTCGGAATCTTTTTTTATTTTTTATGTATGTGTGTGTCTCCGATTTTTGGAAGACGGCTGGATCAATTTGGAAAATTACTTTTATATTTAAAGGGTATACTTGGTTCCATGGTCATTAGGTCAGGATCTGATGATAGGGTCTTAGCGAAACCGAGGACAACAGCAATTTTTATAGGCACGTATTACGTATTACAAGTTTTTCATTATTAGATTATCTTTTAATTTAAAATGATTATCACTTACTTTAAAGTCAGTTTTTTTAACATTTATTTGTAAAAAAATACTTATTTTCTTTACTTAATATAACATTGTTTATTGTTACAGGTAACCAACCAAAACAGCTGTTTTTAATCAAGATGACAACATGAAGGTATCGCCCAAACAAAAAATATTTTAAAAGTTGTATTAAAATAATACTATCTGTTTTTTATCGATAACAAATAAAACTCAAATGGTTGTCTATAAGAGATATACGATCTACACTTTGACCTACTGCTGACCCCCTGTGGTGATAGGATAATGATTTAGGTATGTAAAATTATATTACACTAACGGATACTCAAACTCAACTTAATATTTTTGTTAGTAGTACCGATAAAGTTAAGATCGTCTTGAAGTTAAGTTGCGTCTGTCTGTCTGTTACGCTTTCACTGCTTAACCGCTGAACCAATTTTAATGAAGCTTGAATCGGTCGGTGTGTCAGTAATGTCCCACATTCAGACACTCGAGGACACTCGTGTTCAGACGGCAACTCGGTGTGGTACACTGAGTACACCGTGAATAGTGTCCTCGTGTATTAGTAGCATTATGCTCTCATACAATTTTTTTTAAGTTTAAAGAAAATTAATCTTACTGCCTTGAAATAGAGGCTATTTTTCAAGAGTTATTCTGTGCAGTTAATTTTACTATGTCTTATTATAACAACTTGCTAGGTATATCGTCTGAAGAAATTTATTATAATTTAAAATAACAAGATATATAATATAAATACAAGATTTACGTATAAATTAATATTAATATCTTAATAATATTTTTGTTAAACTTTGACTCATTTATAACTTTATTTATCTATACTAATATTATAAAGCTAAAATAAAGCTAATATAAAGAGTTTGTTTGAACGCACTAATCTCAGGAACTACTGGTTCGAATTGAAAAATTATTTTTGTATTGGATAGTTCGTTTATTGAGGAAGGCTATAGGCTATATAACATCACGCTACGACCAATAGGAGCGCAGCATAAATGAAAAATGTTGCAAAAATGAAAAACCGTTGAAACTAAAACACGCGAACAGAGTCGCGGGGGACAGCTAGTGTTTGAATATTTTCATTGAATATATATTTAGGTATTTATTTTTGATTTTGACGTTTTTATTTCTAAATAATACGGACTAGTAGCATGAAACCAAGATTCCTTCCTATGACCGATTGCTCTTTTTTCTATTTACTAGCGACCCTCCCCTGGCTTCGCGCGGGTAGACAAAACATAGTGAATTATACACAAAGACGTTCCTCTTCAATCACTCTATCTATTTCCGAAAACTGCATTAAAATCCGTTGCGTAGTTTAATAAGCGTACAGAGAACGGGAGAGACTACTTTTATACTATGTATAGATTTTATTAGTTTAATACATTGTGGGCTAAAAGCTACAAGGTACACTTAATTATGTCTTGTCGTAGAGGCGGTACTAAACAAATTTGTGCAAGGCTATTAACCTCGATGTATTTTGGGGAACATGTCCGCTTGACCCTTGACCTCTTGTCCCAGTTCGTGTGCAAATAATTGTCTATCTTGTACTTTATTTGGAAGAAAACTGTCTGAAAAGGCGCGGTCCGATGGATTTTTTTTTTAACAGGGGTACAGTTTTTGGGGCACATTTTTCTAGTATAGATTTCAGTACCATTAGGGCTTTTCATAGATCTTGTAACATTGATAATCTACTTATATAAAAGTCGGTTTAGTTACACCATGTAACTCAAGAACGGGTAGATCGATTTTCATGATCTTTGATTTGTTGGATTCGTCTCCACCCAAAGCAGCAGAATAACTTTAAAAATATCGGAATATTACTAATACCACCCTATAAATGTCCCACTGCTGGGCACATCCCCCTTCTCATATAGAGAAGGAAATGTATAAAAATATTAGAAAATTCACAAAAGAAAGAGACCCACGGGAACGGGGTCTACTTAGGCCGGTGAAACCGCGGGGAACCGCTAGTACTGTAATACTTACCAAAATTGCATTCACTCTTTTCCTTATCGACTCGTGAAGACATTATTTTTCAGGCAACTGCTTTTATTTGGCATCTTGATGATGTTTAATTAAGATGTTTTAATATGGTAAGCTCAAAATTTGGCTCACTCTCTGTTTTCACTTTTTTCCCTTCGTCATCTTTCCACTAATGGTACATTATATGGTGCTATTCCATTTGCGTGGAATCGCATTTCCACCTATCGTCTTCTCAAAAGCACTATCAGGCGCCTATAAAGCTTACCAGGCTTTCTAGGGAACACAAACTTTGGTGGACAGGAATAGTAGCGAATTCAACGGCCCATGTAGCCCAAACCTAGGTATCGTCAATTAGTTAAGCTTCCACTTTCATTCGTATTGAGGCCATGTTTTTACAGTCCGACAACTATAAACTTTTACGTGTCTATACATATATTACAATATATAGTCTCTATGTGTGTTCTAACCTAGGATACCTAAATAGGGAGTCAAATGAAATTCTAGCCCGCATCCTTTTTATTACTGAGTAATAAAAAGTCTACCATAACAATTCTCTGTGGACTGCATATAAAGTGCTTAGTGACATCATGCCCTAGAGACCTATATAGGTTTTTAATGGATGACCTAAGTTTAAGGCTTTGCTAATGGCTTACTGGAAATCTGTCTGGTATTTAGCCGCTAGGGATTAAGTTGTTTCTTGCTTGCTTAATATTGTAAAATGTAACAGTTCTTTTATTTTATTTTAATAGAAAAAATGTTAATATTTACCTACAAAAATGTGTTTTAGTCATCGTGTTAAAAGCTTCTTGTTGTAGTTTTTTGTAGGTACCTAAATCACTGACTAAATTCCGTTTAATTTTGTGACTAATTGGCAACATTGGGAAATCCATAGTGAGCTTTTTGTACTGAAAATTACGAGCTTTTTTTATACAAACTATTTTTTAATTTTATGTCATCAAATGTTTACAACAATTACCCCAGCGATTGGACACAAGAGCAGAAAGATGGTGATAATGAAATCATCGTCATTACCCTGCCTTGTTACCAATATAATTATTTCGGGTCGGCAATGCGTATTTTGCTTCCATTCCTGGCCTGTTAGTCTAGTGGTTAGAGGCCCTGACTGCTAAACCGGAGGTCGTGGGTTCCCAGCCAGGACAAATCTTTGTGTGTGATGATCATGATCATTTTTGTTCTGTATCTGGGTTTAATTCATCTTTATAAGTATGTATTTAGAATTATATTAGTATGTTTATCAGTTGTTTGGTTGCCATAATACAGGCTCTACCTAGTTTGGGATCAGATGTGTGAATTGTCCCAAGATATTTTATATTGTTATTATTATATTCATCTCTACTACTCGTCATCTCAGCATTAACTCCTTTCTTTCTCATATCATCTTTCACACAAACCATCCATGTTTTTTTTATTTTGTGACTTTCATCTCTCCTCATAACATGTCCATACCACGAATCATGAAATCATGTTAATGATCATGAAATGTTTACACAAATTTTGCAGGGCCATATGCCAAAAAAATTCTGCCAAATGCCATCCACATGTAAAAATCAGGTCATGGTTAAACAAATGGGTTTCTCGTCGAGATGTTTAATATTGAAACAATGACGTCACCAACCCCTGCAACTTAATGGCATAGAATTAAATACGCCATGTTGCGTAGAAAGTAATATGGGTTAATGTTAGTAGGGTTATGGGGAAAATATGGTGATATTATGGGGAATTATCCTTGATAGCTTCTATTATTTTGTACTATTGCAATTTAGTTGGTGACCTGTTCTTTATAGATGTCTTAATGAAATGTTGAATGGAGTTAAAAGCCCAACAGTGGGCGATTTTGGGCTGAAATAATGTTGATGAAGATAAGCTAAAGGAACTAGGAACAGAGTAGAACAGTCTAGAGAATTAAGTTTTTTTTCTATACTAGTATTATGAATGCGAAAGTAACTCTGTCTGTCTGTTACGCTTTTACGGCTAAACCGCTGAACCGATAATTGATGAAACTTTGTATGGGGTAAGATTAGATCCTGGGACATAGGCTATTATTTGCCGCGATAACCGACACCCATGCGGGCAGAGCCGAGAGCAACAGCTAGTTACAGATATTTAAGAGAACTTTCTTCCTTAAGTGCTTGTTTATTATTATATTTTATCTAGCATTTAATATGATAAATATATCCAGCTTTATTAATTTGCCTACTAAAGTGTCATTAATGAAACCCACCAATAAATTACTAATTTACTTAAATAACATTAGAAAGAGAGAGAAATGATTTGTATTTTTGTCTGTTTGTCACGAATAAACTCAAAAACTACTGGACCGATTTCAAAAATTCTTTCACCATTGTAATGGTACCTTATCCCTGAGTAATATAGGCTATATTGTTGTGCTTCCCGTGCGACGCCGGGGCGGGTCACAAGTACATTATAAAGCACTTCAACAGTAAATCTATATTTAAAAGCCTACTCATGATAAATGTATGTGGCATTATATGATAAAACGTTACACACCTATACATTACAGCTCTATAAATATCATCTATGAATAAAAACCGGCAATGTATCACAAAGCGATAAAATTACACTTCAAACACATCAGGTTGTAAAACACCATCTGTTTTAAGGAGTTGTTTGTTTTGGAATGACCCTGAAAATACTATTTAAAGATGGATTGAAATTTGATATGTTATTCTTTGGGATAGTTACAATATTACTAGGTGAAGAGATGATGGTCCAAAATCTGACGGAAAACTTTATTGCAAAACTTTCGAAATAAAATGTCGGGAATTTTAAAGCAAGGGAAAATATTGTGATGAAAACTGAATTTAATATACTGAACAAGTAACTTCTTCGGTTCTGTGCCCGTAGGGTGCCAACGAGAACATGTTACTAAGCCTTCTCCGTCCGTCTGTCTGTCCATCCGTCTGTCTGTCTATTCGTCTGTTCGTCTATCCGTCTGTCCGTCCATCCGTCTGTCCGTCCATCCGTCTGTCTGTCAAACCGTCCGTTTGCCAGTTGTCGTTTTTCTCTTATAACATCTCGTATTTTTCATAACTGAATAAATAGTTGGTTTCCAAAATTCATATTCAATATGGATGCCATCAATAGATCCTATATTTTACATGCTGTCAAATACTCTATTGTTTTATAGAATGATTATAATGTTACCATAATGTTTGTTCGCACAGACTCTATCAACTGTCTTGTGATGTTAGGTCGTATTTCAATCAAAATGATACCTACATAATGATAGTACACCTCTGTTACCAGCTACCTCTATTTTTCTGTCTTTTCTGTCCATCCAAAGGTTCTCTAGAAGATATCGCTATTAGCGATAATACCGCCATTGTGACAGTAAAGGGTTACTGTTGTGTTTTACTTTAATGCTGTAACTCTCATAGTGTACCATAAAGAATATTCTATTCTATTCTACTTCCGTTCGGACTAAAATCCGACCTAAAACTGAAGTAATAGTTAGGCATACGTCTCAATTATTAATTAAGCTATTTATCATGACGGAAAATCCAGATTGGTGTTGAATATACGTTGCTAAAATAATTCGGAGAATAGTGATTGTCACTCACGGGCAGGGGTGGCGAACCTTTATGGATTTACGTGCAAATGGCACGTAAATCCATAAAGGTATTGCACATTTTAAATATTTATTTAAGAAGGCCAAAGACGTGCCGTCAAAAAATAAACTTTACCACCAAACACTACATTTAGGTCTGTATTGTAATAAATGTTACATTTAATCGTGTCATTCATTATCGACGACCTCCATGGTCGAGTGGCGTACACACCGGTTTTTAAGGTGTCACCAGATCTGAGGTCTCGGGTTCGATCCCCGGCCGGGTCAATATAGTAAACCTCTTTTCAACACTGTCTCGGGTCTGGGTGTTTGTGGTACCTTCGTTGTCTCTGAATTCCATAACACAAGTGCTTTAGCTACTTACTTTGGTTTCAGAGCAATGTATGTGATGTTGTCCACATTTATTTATTTATTCAAATAAAGTTACATTAGTGTGACTACTATATATTGTATACCTGTTATATTTCTAAAATGTTGTTATTAAACTAAAATGCAAACCGTGCCCACAATATTGTGTCGCGTACCATAGGTTCGCCATCCCTGCTCACGGGTATAATATAAACAAGGTCAATATGATATTCCATGGACAGTCATGACGTCACTCTTTAGTATTATCGAGTAAATAAGTTAGGATGAGTGTTAGATGAAATGGGTCGGATAAATTGTCAGTCTAGTCTAGTGGTTTTAGGCTTATAGGATTACAGTTAATTAAAAAATAAAAAACCCATTTTCTTCATTTTCTTGGGTCTGGGTGTTTGTGGTATCTTCGTTGTCGCTGAATTCCATAACAGTGCTTTAGCTACTTACTTTGGGTGCAGAGCAATGTATGTGATGTTGTCTACATTTATTTATTCATATCAAAAACTAGGTTTGGGTCTCTTTATACCATGGAGTTTAAAAAGGTTTAAAACTCTTTTTAGTTAAACCGCTGTTAGTAGGTTCCTATATTCAAGTAACGACTCGTTTGCTAACGGGCGGTAGAATTTTGTAAGCACAACGAAGAAATTTCTACCATCCGTCAGCAGAAGTAATCGTTTCTCGTTATATCTTAATTTAAGGTACCTAATTACTGTTTTGTTCACAGATTATTGATATCAGGTTAGTTTTACCTTGTGTCTATAGTTTTATATTGTCCTTGAATATCTCAAGTGATTAATAACCTGTATAAATGTGTTTAAGGGCTTACTTAACTAATGACAATTATCATATTGTATTTCATGGTTAAGTGCTGATAATAATTTCAAGGACTGAGATAAAATACTTTACATATAATTTGAAGGATCTCTTAAACCTTAGGATAAATATAAAAAATATGATGTTAAATATCTTTCTAATATTACCTTTTTTTTATAAAATACTTAACACACTTTTTTATATTTTTTGTATTAGCGATTAACCGCGGCTCCGCGTTGGTGTCGGTTATCGCGGCAAAAAGCAGCCTATGTCCTTTCTGGAGATCCATATTTGGTATTTATTCCAAGTTTCATAAAAAAATATCTTAATAATCATGAAGCCTTTGCTATATTAATCTTGTATAATAACTTTCGTGAGGAGTATTCATAATTATTTAAAACAAAACAACTTATTAACGTATATTCTCGGACTCGAGTTGAGTTCGACTCGCGACACCACCGCCGCCGCGTCATGATTAGGGACTCCTATTGAGTCTAAAACTAGTCGGGCGATCCCGAAAATATACGTGAGCAAACCGTTTTGTTTTAAATAATTATATTATTAATCTTCATTAATAACGAATTAGAAATGACCTCATTTTCCATTATCACACTAATTTCTTTAAGTTTACTTTATTATGCAAAACTTTTAGCTAAATTGGTCTAGTGCAGGTGCAGCACTAATCCCTCGCGAGTGATTTATTATACTTATTGCATATTTAGGTCGAGGCTAAAGAATTGTGTCAATGGTCACATCAAGTTATAATTTTACATTGACATCGCCTCTGTTTCTTATATCATAAAGTTCATTTTCCGTTTTTCTTTGTGACTATTGACTTGTGTTTGACTGTATCGAACTTTATAGGACATATTATTTTATAGTAGCGATTGTTTTGGATGGAAGCATGATTGGCTGATATTTATGGTATTAGTAGGAGTGGAAATTTATCTATTGATAATAATTATTTAGGAATATTGACGGTTTACTCACGCACATTCTGGGGACCGCCCAACAATTTTCAGACAAACATAAAGCGTGCCCATTATTACAGTGTTTGTTATCGAACTCCTCCGAAACGGCTTGACCGATTTCTATGTTTTTTTTTTGTATATTTGGTAGTTCTGAGAATAGGTCGTAGACTATTGTTATACCGCTAGGTGATGCGGGTGGCCCTGATACAACAACATTTGCCAGGTTAGCTAGTATTATTATAACTTTCATTTGGGAAAGTCAATTCTAAAGAAAAGACAGCTAAGTAAAATATATATTTGTAAGATTACCTTTTTCTATCTTTTAAAGATATCAAAGGATACTCTAAAAGATTATATATATTATATAAGTATAGATACTAATATAGGTATAAAGCTGAAGAGTTTGTTTGTTTATTTGAACGCGCTAATCTCAGGAACTACTGGTCCGATATGACAATTTTTTTCAGTGTTCGATAGCCCATTTATTAAGGAAGGCTAAAAGCTATATTACATTACGCTGCAACCAAAAGGAGCGGAGCATAAATGAAAAATGTTGCAAAAATTAAAAACCGTTGAAACTAAAACACGCGGACAAAGTCGCGGGGGACAGCTAGTCTAAGATATGTATATGTATGAAGGATATCTAAAGATATGTATGTCGTCAAATAAATTCGTCACAGACTCAAATTGTCGGAAGCTTTAGCTCGTAAAAAGCTTGAGTTACTATCTAAATAGTACCTATGGCTATTTATAATTAGTAGCGTGTGACATCACTACGGAAGTGACGTCATCATTTGTTTAGTCTGTACGAGTGTGGGAATGTAATGCGTTTGTTTGTGTTAGTTTTACATTAAGTATAATTTAGCTTGTTCCCTAAGAAATAGTAAGTAGGCTTCAGGTTTAAGCTTTAATTTTAATATCGGTTCATAAAGATCAGGGGGTTACTTTAGGATGAATTTTAATTGTAATACAATGCCAATGGAAAGTTAAAGGTTGTCTGGTAGAGAATACCTTCTGGCATTAAGTCCGCCTATGTACACTGTGCATGAAGTATTAAATAAATAAATAAAAAATAAATAAAATTGGTATTAATTTAACAGGCACACACAGTACAAAAATACTCCCAATATTTAGATTCCAGTTAGTTCTGTTGTTTAGTGCTGTTGTTAAATTCTGTTGACGGTATTTATTTTTAAGAAAACTGAACCCCCTGTGTGCTAACTAATCATTTATCAGATTTTTATTGGACAAGTTATTTTTTTTTCCTGCAAACTAAAATGATCAAAATACAGTGAATGGAAATTTTGCGTGACATCACTCGTCACTCGACGCTACAATTTTTCCACGGCGTGTCGTCATAAGCCCCCACACCTGAACTTTGATTGTCTGTATCTCCTTAGTTTTAAGTTATTTTAAAAAAGTAAAAAATGAGTTTTTTACTTCTTTTTATTATTTAATTTACGGACTAAATAAATTTTTACTTTTTATACCTTAATGACAGAACCGTGTGGATTTTTGAATCGTAGTACCCTTTAAAATTAAATTAAATTTAATGTTATTGCAAGTGAATAATTTATGTAAATTAACATTGTTAATGTAAGATTCATGCCAAATTATTGTGCTACTGCTGTTATTTTTATGTTCCTATAATGATATGTTTAATATAATAGAATAGATACATCTATAGACATAATTCGATTTGTGGTCTGTGATTTAATTCTAAATAATAATAAATACAATAGTGTTAAATAAGTACATAAAACTACATTAAATAAAATAAATTTGTATATCTGTATAGATACAATGTGGCGAACTGATATATTATGATTTTCTACCATCTATTGTTATATACCTACATTGACAAATAAACGATTTGTATTTGTATTTGTATTTATTTTATTTGTAATAGACCATAGAGATAGTTTTGTGTATCCCATATGTTGGTTACCAATAAATTTAACCTAAATCTTTGCGAAAGTATGCCGCTTCCTTATAACCCTTTTTAGTATTACCTACATTAAACTTTACGATTTAACCAGTGTTCGTTTTCTAAGAAATACTATAATTTTAAATACATGGGATGTGTAATAATCACGCCTAATTTAGTCGAAAATAAGCTTTGTTCCTATGTCTATAGAATCTATATTACATGATCTTGCTTCTTATATAGATAAGGAAAAGAACATTAATCACATACACAAGTATTTAATTAAAAATTAAAAAAACATTTTTTAAATGATAAATAGCGAAATAATGTACCTGAACTCATAGTATACTAGCTGTTTCCTGCGGCTTCGCCCGCTTGGATGTCGGTTATCGCGGCAAAAAGAAGCCTATGTCCTTTCTCAGGCTCTAGAGTATTTGTGTACCGAACATTTAATTCGGTTCAGTAGTTTTGGCGTAAAAGCGCGACAGACAGTTATTTTAGAGTTACTTTAGCATTTATAATATTAGTATAGATACCCAAACGGATGTTCGTCTCATCACAGATAAACCAGGTTTCCCATGGTTAAGTAGAACCAAAAAAAAAATGCGCTGATTCCCTTGTACGCAAATTTAAACCATTGCTAGCTTTTACGCACACAAAACGTGAGAAAAGGACGGCAATAGATAACACCAAACTTAAAAAAAATAAACTAGTTCTCCTCCAGAACATCACTGTGTATTTAGTGCACACGTTTCTGCGTTCCATTCGTATGAAAATTTTTGTCGGAACTAAATATGATAGCTCTAATTTTCGTGTCCTTTTTTAATTATGTACAATAGAAAAAGATACCGATGGCCTAAAACAAGTTTAGTAAATGTTTGTTTAACGGAATCGAGCAAAATAAAAAAATATAAGTAATTCAATTTACTTTGGTTACTAAGGTAGGTACTTACTCTATTATATCTACTTATAGTTTGTAAGTGGCTACTTCAGTTAACTTGAAGTATTTTATAAATAAACCTACGAGTTCATACTTCCAAGAACTTTTCAAAGTATAAAGGTTTATACATTGTAAGATTTTGTTGGATACAATATATGCATTCAGACGAAGCATTAATAGGTGCCCTTAATCTTCAACTCATTTTAATTCCAATACAATGCCAATGCAAAATGAATACTATTTTAGCGAACACGTAATTCAGTATGCTTGAAAAAACAAAATAACTAGAAGAAACTAACAGAAATCTAAATCATGACCGTATTGTTTGTACTGCGTGTTGTTTGTGTGCCTGCTAAATGAATAACAATTTTGCATTTGCATTGCATAGAGAAAGTAAGAGCTCTTTAGAGACCTCATAAGCTAAAATATACCTAACATAATTATTAAATCCCAATAATATAACACGGTTATAATAACCTAATTTATCCGAATTCTGGTATAAATATTTCAAATACTTTCAATGCAGGTTAATTTTTTAAAGGTAAAGAAGCGAAATACTAAATTAACAATTTCCTCTTAATTTAACTATAACAGTATCGTTAACTATCATAAATAAGAAACAAATCTAAACCTCAACACATAACTAACGCGTCTCGAAAACCACAGCTTCTTTTAGACCCAATTTATTATCCCGTCAGACAACCCGCCTCGACACAACCGTTATACGAAGACCTATATCTAACACTAACCGCGCCCCGTGGTTTTACCCGCAAAATTCCCGTCCCGGACTTTTCTGGATATTTTTTTTTTTACCAAAATGCATATTTTTGTGCACAAGGTTTTTAATAAGATAGGATCAGAGTACTAGTGGAGACAAATCAAACAAGCCTAAACACAATGGGTTTGCGTCGTTTCGTTACCAAGTTCCTATGGGCATATTATGGTTCCATCATCATAGGTACCAAACTTATATGCAAATTTTCATCTCAAAACCAAGAAATGGTTCTAATTTAAACAAGCATACATACATTGCAAGTCAAAGAAAAGCTTAAAAAAAGTATTTAATATGCTAATCAAGACTATAAACTATCCGTGTACAAAAATTTATTTCAATCTTCTCAGTAGTTTTTGCGTGATTGAGTAACAAACATACAAACTTTCACATTTTTAATATTAGCGGTATTACACTACAAGCTACGCAAGTACTTTACTCTTGTATAGGCAAGGGAGGTTAAGTTAAACTGGTCCCTTTTTTCTCAGTTTAAGGAGATTTATATGAGTATGAGTGTAAACGTGTTGAAACGTGTCTGTATTTGTGAAGTATTTTTATTGGGACATGTTTAGTCGTGCGGGTTTGTCTTGGAAGCCTGTTGAATGTTAACAATCACTGAAATATTACGTGTTGTCGTTGTAATTTTGTGATTGTTGTAGGATGTTTTGTAAGATTTAAGTATTATTGTCTAATTATTCAATGTGAAGAAGGCATAAAATGTATCTTTTGTATCTAGTAGTCAAACAAAATAAAAAAATATATTTCTCATAAACCTCAAAAAGGCGCTTAAGAAACGTTAAAGTCACAAAACTACATGACTTTAGGTGTGCGGTTCCAAAATGTCCTTTCTAAGGAGAAGATTCGGGAAGATAGGTTACTTTTTTAAAAATAAGGTTTATACAAATTCAATGTACCTAAATAATAATTATTAGATAGTCGAAGTCGGGGCGGGCCGCTAGTTATAAAAAAAATAAAGTGCGTTGATTGTTGTGTGTAAAAACTTTTAATATGTATGCTTCAATGGAAAACCATAAACGCCAGACGACGCATTGATTCGAAATGTCGCATGACGTCTCAATTGCGTGCGTTTTGTACGCAAGCATGACATGAACTCCTAAACTTTGATTCGTTTTATCTAGGTGGTGTTTTCTTATCTTGAAAAAAGCAAAAAATACGTGTCTAATATTTTCTTATTATCTAACTAATGGACTAATTAGAAATTAACTTTTTAAACTCAGTCGTCTTCCCCATTCTACGATCCAAAAACAGTTATCAAGCGTAAAGATGATACTACTATAACCCTTATTACGATTATATAAACATAATCCATAACTCAGGCGAGCGCAGCTGTTTAAATAATTTCTCTATTATTAGATATTGGTACAGACGGACAGACGGTCCGCCTACTTAACTGCCCGCCCTGCTATGGTTAAGTATATTTAGAAGTTTTATGCAAGTGGACAAGAGATGAATGGATTATGTTACGGATATGTGTATAATAGTAATAATATAATTGTCCCACTGCTGGGCACAGGTCTCTTCTCATATAGAGAAGGAACGAGCATTGATCACCACGCTTGCTCAGTGCGGGTTGGCGATTTCAGATTAAAATTTTTGGAATCCAGATTTCCTCACGATGTTTTCCTTCACCGATTGTCAATGATGTCTTAGAATAATTAAGAAAGTACATATAACTTTGAAAAAGTCACATTTATACTTGCCTGTAGTGGGTTCGAACCTGCAACCTTGTGCACACAAATCCGTTTATTGAACCACTAGGCCACCACGTCATTATATGTGTAACGGATGTGTGTAGTGTACTGAAAATTTGTATAAAAAGGGTAAGATGTAACGACAGACACTGAGAGACAGACAGAGTTTCTACTAGTATGGAAGCATGGATAAGGTTAGCTATGTTTCGTCAAGTAAATTACTTTAAACTTAAAACAAATAATTAAGCGTCAAATTGTGCTTACCAGGATTCAAACTTACAACCTTGTACTCAAAACTCGGGTTATACCCATCAAGCTTTTAATACTAAACTTTGAATCTAACTGACCCCAAGCGCGTGCTGGTGCAAAATGGTGTTTATACATAACACACTAAAACTTTATTAGTCATTAATAAATGATGCAACTGCAAATTACATATTCACAATAAAACAAAAGACGAGCTTGTGTGTATAATTTTAATAGCCTCTGAAAGCTCTTTAAGACGTAGGCCCTGACTGTCCTGCGTTGATCTTTGACAGTCGTTAAGTCATTACAATTCTGACAACCAGTCTTACTATGGGATACTGTGTTACCTAGTAACATGGGTGGTGGAGGTCAGATAGGCAGTCGCTCTATGTAAAATTCTCGTATGACGGGTGAGACTGGAAGCTGACACAAACTAAGTTAGAAAAACCGGTCAAGTGCGAGTCGGACTCGCGTACGAAGAGTTCCGTACCATTATTTTAAAAAACAACAAAAAAAACACGTTTGTTGTTTGAGAGCCCCCGAGAGAAAAATATTTGTTTTATTTTAATTTAATTATCTATTCAAACTGAATGTATAAATAAATATTCAGTGAATATTTCAAGCGTCTAACTGTTGCCGTTATCAATATAAAAAAAAAAACAAGCAAAAAAAATCACGTTTGTTGCTTAAATATTTATTTTATTCTGTTTTTTAGTATTTGTTGTTACAGCGGCCACAGAAATACATCATCTGTGAAAATTTCAACTTTTTAACTATGACGGTTCATGAGATACAGGCCTGGTGACAGACAGACGGACGGACGGACGGACGGACGGACGGACGGACGGACGGTAGTCTTAGTAATAGGGTCTTTTTTACCCTTTGGGTACGGGTTCTAAAACCAATAGCTATTTGGAGGTTGGCTATGAGCAAACCTTGTACAGCGAACAATAGTTTGCGCGCATGTAACTGACCGGGTTAAATATTGCAATATCATAAAACGCACCCAAAATCCAAATGAATTCCTAGCGAAAACCAATTAGCCATAGAGAACACCTCTATATTTTCCAATGTCCCATAAATCAGGCATAGTCCAATAAAATCGACGTTGCCGTGATAATCTGCCATAAAGTATAGACTGCAGTATATTTATACGATGGCTTTGCTCTAATTTGTCTATATTAATTAGGTCATGGACGCACAAATTCGTTGAAGCGACCTTTTTAATTGGTGCAATTAATTTGCAACTGCGGCCATGTTTTTTTTGTGACTAATCTTTCGTCTATGATTAAGCTTGATCTTTTTACATGGAAACAACAGCTTATGGGTCGCTAGAGTTAGTTTAAGATAGTACTAGTGTATCGTTAAAACATAAAGTTTTCTAAACTCACCTATTTTGATTAAAATATATAATAATAAATAATAATATCTTGGAACAACTCACACACGGCCATCTGATCCCAAACTAGGCAGAGCCTGTACTATGGCAACCAGACAACTGATAAACATACATATATTATTTCTAAATACATACATATTATAGATAAATTACACCCAGATACAGAACAAATGATCATGCTCATCACACAAAGATTTGTCCTGGGTGGGAATTGAACCCATGACCTCCGGTTTAGCAGTCAGGGTCACTAACCACTAGACTAACAGGCAGGTCTATTATTGTATGGTGTAAAGTGGTTATAAGTCAATTTTCATTTACATTAATATATTTTTACAGTACCAAACGCTAACACTAAATTACTTGTTGCGTAGTTTAGGCAAATGATAAATTATTTTTTTATCTCAATTACTTGTCGGGATTAATTATCTCCGCGTAGTTCCTGTTTTAATAAACTCTGGTTTGAAAATATTCCATGTTTTAATGCAGGTTATAATCTATTTCTGTGTAGAATTACATCCAAATCCATTCAGTAGTTTTTGCGTGAAAAAAAAAACAACAAAACAAAAATCCATCCATTCTCACAACCTTTTCAGTTATCCATATCCATACTTCTGTAATATGATAAATGCGAAAGTAACTCTGTCTATCTGTCGGGCTGTCTGTTTCGTTTTTACGGCTAAACAGCTTAACCGATTTTGATGAAACTTGGTATGGTGTAAGCTTGGACCCCACGAAAGGATATAGGCTACTTTTTATACCGATAGCCGAAATCCACGCAGGCGAAGTCCCGGGTGAAAGCTAGTATTATTATAATCGGATAATTCCCTAGAGCCCTACTCTTAAATACATGCACCTTCATATTCAATACAATAACACGAGCTCCATCCTTTAAAGCTACTTAAAATTCAGCTAAACGACAGATAAGCTCAAAGCCACGTCGAACATTATACAGTATGTTCACTTTTGTCGTGCATACAAAACCCCCTGTGCATAGCAATGGGGTTCCTTATGGGCACCGCAAGACTGCATGTCGACAACCATGGCATATTGATGGTCGATGGTATAGAAAATTAAGTTATGGTTTTAAATGACATATTTTTGAAACTGTAGCGAGTGTTCGTGTCGAATTTTGAATTTTTGTTTTTTTTTAATAGTGTCTACTGAATGTTTATGGTCGTTTTTTTAACCAACTTCAAAATGAGGAGCTTCTCAATTTAACAGATTGTATTGTTTGTATATTTGTTACGCGTAATTTTAGATATAAAATTAACGTCTTAAATTTGGACGCGTATTTAATTTATTGTACAAATATCCCTTTTGCTATTGATATCTTGAAATCAAAATATTAATAATACCAGCCTATAAATGTCCCAATGCTGGGCACAGGCCTCTTCTCATATAGAGAAGGCACGAGCATTGATCACCAAGCTGTCATCGCGGGTCAGCGATTTCAGATTCAAATTTTTGGAATCCAGGTTTCCTCACGATGTTTTCCTTCACCGTTTGCCAATGGTGTCTTAGAATAATTAAGAAAGTAGAAAAAGTCATATTGGTACTTGTCCATAGTGGTTTCAAACCTGCAACTTAGTGCATACAAATCCGTTTGTTGAACCGCTAGGCCACCACAAAATCAAAATACACGAAGAAAATTAATTTGTTTTATTATAATTACTTATTGGTATCAATATCCTTGTTCCGGTTCATATTGCATCCATGTCACGACTGCACATGCGTGCACGACAGTTCATTCATGCAGTGTATATGATACGTTCAAAGAACTGTGCCCTTACTTTTCAATTAATTTTAATTCTAATACAATGCCAATGCAAAATTAATATTATGGCGGACTAAATGGACATTTCCTTTTCATACCCAGTCCACCCCCCTATTACAATATTACTCGTAAATCGACATAATCTAGACTTTAAAAGAGGCTGTGACCCTTGAGTTTGTTTTAACATATCTTCTCAGAGTAGACAGATAGGTAACGTCGACTCCAGCGAGTTCAAAAAAGTGACGTGCAAAACTGATTGTATGTACATCCTATTTGCTTGAAAAACAATGTCAATTTTAAGTTAAGCTTAGGTTCATTTGAACATAAAAAATAGTCATCACAATATTTACCTAGCTAGTAAAACCGTATAATGCAAGGAAGCGCGCTTAATATAATTACGGGCGAAACCGGGGCATATCAATTAGTTCAATTAACAAACGGACGAACGGTTTGGTAGATTATAGGTCAGTGTTCAAATTGTCATCTGGCGTTATACTTAGCCTGTTTAACCGACTGCTTACACCGGTTGGTATATTATTATCCCAATTTTCCAACAAATATTCTTATATTTATGAAAGTTAAGTTTAAATGGGAAAGTTAATTTTAACTACTTAGTCAGGATAACGAAATTGTTGGGAAAATAATCTATACTATACTAATATTATAAAGCTGAAGAGTTTGTTTGTTTGTTTGTTTGAACGCGCTAATCTCAGGAACTACTGGTTCGAATTGAAAAATTCTTTTTGTATTGGATAGTCCTTTTATTCAGGAAGGCTATAGGCTATATAACATCACGCTACGACCAATAGGAGCGGAGCATAAATGAAAAATGTTGCAAAAATGAAAAACCGTTGAAACTAAAACACGCGAACAAAGTCGCGGGGGACAGCTAGTGTGTTATAAAAGACTTGTATTTAAACCGAACGACTAGCTTCATTAAGGAGTGAACCTAGTCTAGCCACGGGGAGTTAAGAAAATGGGGTTAAAAGTACCCTGTGTGAGAATCCAGGTTACAGACTGTCTTTGAGCCCAATTTCGTCAAATTCCGATAAGTAGTATTGGGGGAAAAAGTAACAAACAAACATGCTTTCATACTCCCAAACTTTCACATATAATATAATATTAATTTTCCTTTCTATCTGTTCTTAAGCTGTCATAATTATAATTATACCCATCCACCATCCAAATTATGGTTATATTTTCCACTTACATTTCCACACATTTGAGAAAATCTCTTCTAACTTCAAGAAGTACTGTAACATCAATAATTTCATGCTGCAAACGAAACACAAATTACATAGAAATCTAAATACAGACATTTCATATTCAATGCGCAAACAAGTAAAGATAATCCTAAAGATATTTCTGTAAATCCCAAGATACATTTGCCGGAAAATGTCATGTGTAGGTGAGTCTTGTTTAACGCACGTTGAAACATGTTGTGCCCTAAAAGGGCAACAGAACTGCATTCAAATGGTACACAGTTTTAGAACTATTGCCAGTAATAGGAGGCAAGATAGCAAGTGACGCAAGTTATAAGAGACAGAATATATTTGGAAATCAATTTGAAATATTATTTTACTAATTTGTTTTGAATTCAGTTGGGTGCATCTTGTGAAGTATTAAGCATAATTATATTATACTAGGGATGTCCCGCGGCTCCGCATGCATGGGTGTCGGTTATCGCGGCAAAAGTAGCCTATGTCCTTTCTTAAAAACCAAGCTTACCTGCTTATCCCGTACCAAGTTTCATCCAAATCGGATCAGCAGTTTGGCCGTGAAAGCTTAACAGACAGACAGACGGAGTTAAATTCAATAAATAACTGTAATATTTTACAAACGTTTCAAACTCAACGTAATTTGAAATAAATATATATATATTAATCTTCATTATTATTTCTAATTAACGAGCTGTATTTTGTAAGACTATTGATAAGAAGATAATTCAGAATATTTTCTCAACTTAATATCTAGAAATTGCAGGTATATAACCTACTAGCTGTCCCCCGCGACTTTGTCCGCTTGTTTTAGTTTCAACGGTTTTTCATTTTTGCAACATTTTTCATTTATGCTCCGTTCCTTTTGGTCGCTTGGTTAGCTTGGATGCTAGGCTATATATAGCCTTCTTCGATAAATGGGCTATCCAACAGTGAATATATATACAGTGAATAATTTTTCAAATCGGACCAGTAGTTCCTGAGATTAGCGCGTTCAAACAAACTCTTCAGCTTTACATATTAGTATAGATTTTTTAATATTTCTTCTTTTTTGAGTATTAATATTCATTAGCTTACGTCTTGGACCAAACGCATTTTGGCCCTTTCACCGATTGCCTCATACAACTACTGAATGTTAACTTAAATGTCTTTTAACTAAATTTTACTTAACACCACATAAATTTATTGGTATCCCGCATTGTTTTAAATGGTTAATGTGTTTCACTTAATATAGACACGCATTTTAGTATTTGACAGCATTCTGTGTCAAGAAAATACTTGTTTTTACTTTGATGTCGTTACACAGGTGATATTCTTTCTTGAAAAATTAAAACGCGCGTTAAAATCATTCAAATATTAATTACAATCAGAGCTTCTGAGCTTTTATCCGTCCAGTGGTACTTTCCTGGACCTATGTTGGATAAAATGTGACCTATTTTTGTTTTTTTTTTCGGGGGGGGGGGGGGGGAGATATGTCGGACTTTCACCGACTAAGAACACCCCAGTCCCGTCTCTGCCCTTGGCCTAAGTCGCGGGATTGCCAGCGCAATCTCTGCTTGACTCAGACAAGATAAAAAAAATAACCTAAGTAAATCCAGGTTGTACTTTCATAAAAGTTCAATTAGTATCCGTATTAATACAGCCGATTGTATTACTATCATTTTTATTAAACCAACAACAAAAACATGGCAGGTGCCTACAAGTCCTACAACCTTCAAAATATTGCCCAAAATTTTCTTTATGTTTTAAAAGGACCTACTCAGTTAATGTTTCATATAATATTAGGTACCTATATCTATTAAAAATATCTTGCTTGTTACAGAATCCCACTCGATGCATCGTCGGCAGGCGGTTGATGACGTCAACTACGATGACCCTGCTCTTGGAGACGAGGCAACGGATGACGAGGCCATGAACGACACAGACAACGCGGGTAAATGACATGTTCATTTAAAATCGAAACTTATTCTACCTATAGCTTTAAATTTCATAGTGACAGGTTGAGGAGCTAGAGTCATAACTAAATAGGCATGACAACTGGTTTTAAAAATATAAAATTTATTTAGTCTGTTCAGTTAGATAAAAAAAACATTAAAGACGTATTTTTTTCTTATATCAAATCAATAAAAATTGACAAAGTTAAAGCGCTTTAAAGTTTAAGAGTAAAGGCTTGTGACGTCACGCTAAAAATGGTACCTATAAGTAACGTCACGCGACATTTCTATTTGCCGACCATTAGCCTATTTGTTTCTTTATGTGAAAAATGTCTAATGTGGTCAAGAACAGGTCGCAGGAGTCAGAAACGACTGAGGGCACGTTGGGTTAATGACATCATTCAATTTACTAAGGAATGCAGAATAGACAATAATAGCAGGAAAAACGAATTATTCCGAACCTCACCCGAAATCCTAATCCGGTAGCGGGTTAGGTTAGGAACATGAAAAAAATGATAACATTTTTATTTAAAACAAACGGTTTACTCACGTACATTTTCGGGATCGCCCGACTAGTTTCAGACTCAATAGGAGTCCCTAATCATGAGCTGACGCGGCGGCGGTGGTGTCGCAGTTCGACTCGCGACACTACGAAATGTACGTGAGTAAACCGTTTGTTTTAAATAAATATGTATACTCCTCACGAAAGTTATTATGATAACATTTGTTCCGAACGCAACCCTCTTCCTAACCTGACCCTATGGCCGGACGGCCTATTCTCAGCATTGGGTGATCCTGGGATGGAATGATGATGAAGTACTTAATGCTGTGTGTGAAGCCTAGATACCTAGAGTAGTAGATGGCGGGAGACGATACAATATTTAAGATGGGCTTGTTCGATTAGCTATAATCGCTTTATTTTCCGGTTAAAGGGAGGCAGAATCTCTCTAATATGTAGGGCGTGCAATTCAGCCGTGTCTGCAGCACCAGGTTTTTTACAAAACACATTATAATCAAAAATTAAAGCAGCAGACCCGGCTTTAGGCAGACACAGTCAGCTTTTATGTGTATAATTTATTTAAGTTATAAAGATAGGTTTTTCTAAAATATTTTAATGTTTTCACAGAAGCTCAACCGGAGAAGGCGCCGGCAGTGATAGAGACGAAGCCTACTCACTATGAAGTGGAAGCTGGTAGCGATATACGACTCGACTGCAAAGTATCCCCTGAAAGTAAATATTAAAAAAAAATAATAATAATTTAGATATAATATAAGATACATCGAGAGAAAATTGAATTACGTGGAGTTAAAAAATGTGGAAATTGACGAGGTTTCGCTACGCTATTAGGTAGCGTAGCGTTACATTTTGGATGGATGACCGTTTTTTACACCATTATCATGATAATTTAACTTATCAAATAACACTAGAGGTTTTGTGGACTTTTAAAACTAGCGAAGTGACATACTCTTTAAAAATTCCTACTTCCAGAAAATTTCATCAAAATCGATCCAGTAGTTTATCTATAAACCTAAACCGCAAAGTGACGGATGTACTTTCCCCTTCAATACAACCAAACTATTTATACATTGTACTGACATCATACATTTCCTTAGCGAACCAAAAAGAACATGATTCATTGATCAATAAAATATGTTTCCAACAAAATGGCTGCGCTTCCGGCGTGGCGCCAAAACGCGTGCAACTTCCGTCTAACTGTCAGACGGATGGTCGAACGTATTTGGTCATCCTATAATTAAGTGTAATCGTATTTAGACATGTCGGTTTGTCTGTCACTATGTTTTCAAAACGTTCAATTGTTTTAACCAGGAAATGAAACTACTACATTTAATTTGTGTCTTCAATAGTTTTTGGATATGAATATGCATAAACTAACATAGTATCGTACAACATTAACGTTATTAAAAAAACAACTGAGTTTTCATTTACCTGTGGCTTTAGCTAGACCCATATGATAGACCAAATACTACCCTAGTTGTTGCCCGCGGTTCCGCCCGTGTTGGAGTCGGTTATCGCAGCGAAAAGTAGCCTATTTCCTTTCTCAGGACCCAAGCTTACCCTATATCAATTTTCATTTAAATCGGTTTGGCAGTTTAGCCATGAGTGGGCAAAACTTTGGACCGGAAAACTCTTTTGGTTTTTGCGTTATTATGGCTAAACTACTTAGCAGATCTTAATGAAAATTGACAAAATGGTAAGCCTAAAAATTTGATAATGATATAAACAAACTTTTTGTCGCGATAACAGACGTTTAAACATGGTAGAACCTACGACCGAAAATTAGATTTTTTAAATTATTTTTATTATTAATACATAAATTTATTGTTTTTTTATTTTCAGACACCGTGGTCCAGTGGTACAAGGGTAATCAGCTGTATTTCATAGGTACTATTAACTTACATCCTGAGGAAGTCAGATATGCCATGTAAGTATATTAAATAAATACGTATAATAGAGCTCTACAAAAATTTGTAGTTTAACTTACACATATAAGTTCATTATGCCTCCTTTTTATTTATTCATTTATCATTAAAAATATACCTACATCTGTTTATGAATTCACATAAAAAATTTCAAGTTCTAGTGCAGAGAATTTCCACTTAGCGAGGTCAGAGAAATCGCTAAAGGATACATACTCAGAAATTGCCGACTAAGTTCAAACTTGACATCGCGCAGGTATTCCCGAATATATCTTTCGAGAACAGTCCATATTGATATTCAGCCGTTCAAGATATACTATATCAATTCTTACATAGCTACAAAGTATTTAATATTGTTTTCCCAATTTCCCATCTTCCAATCATAATTTTGAAAAAGCATTTCTTTTAAAATCTCTTTATTCTTTTTTTTTAATTAATGTTATCTTTATTTCCAGTGCTGAAGACTCCAAGGACCTCATAATCAAGAGCGCTGAGCTCTCAGACAGTGACGTATTCAAGTGTGAGACCGTACAGAAGTCACTAGTGGCTATAAACCATACATTATTGGTTACACAGACACCTGTCATTATCAGTAAGTATATCAACCGAAATTCCATAATTGATCTTCTTCAGACGAGACGTATTTCAAGGTTGAGGTCAGCTTCCAGTCTCACCGGATTCAGCTGAATTCTGAAAAATAGAGAAACTAATTTCCCCTCTGAGTGAAATAACTGCTGTAAGATTGACTACCCAAGGGCCAAGATATCGAGATATTCGATGAGAATTTGTTCTTGTAAAAACGGAATACCCCTTAATACCAGAAAAAATATAATGTATATATAGACATAGACAAAATTTATAAAAATGAATCTAAATGAGGATGCCGATATATTTATCACGCCGCAAAACTTACTCATAAAAAATCCCCATAATTATTATGTTTTTGCAAATACCATCTCTTTTTTAGCAGTGAAATCTTTTTCTATTCTAGTCTTAACAGTTATGGTTGACAAACATAGATGTCACTGATCTAAATTTTAAAAAAATTTGCAGATATGTCAGCGTCGCATGCTGGTAATTTAGCTGTGGGATCAGACCTTAAGCTGACCTGCTTGGTCTCCGCCTCTCCCGTGGCCACCGTCATATGGTCTGTGACCAGGAAAGACAATAACCAGGTAATAAGAACTGTTCCACTACTCCTTTTAAAATAGACTCGTGTATAATAGGGATGTTTCCTGGGTATGAAAAGTTAAAATCTATTTAGTCCGTCAGTTAGATAATAAAAAAATATTAGACACGTATTTTTTCTTTCATCAAAACAATAAAAAAATACAAAGATACACCGCTTTAAAATTTCGGAGTGGGGGCTTATGACGCTACGCCTCGCTAAAAATCGTAGCGAGGAGTGACGTCACGCGTAACTTCCGTTCACTGTATTTTGATCATTTTTTGTTTGCAGGAAAAAAGAAAAAATACGTGTCCAATAAAATTCATTAATCTACAAGACAGACATTAAAAAAAAAATAGGAAACAGGCCCATTCAGGCTTCATTTTTTCCTGTCCTATACACATCATCATGTCCTACTCTTAGCACATCAATTGCCATCTTAACTTTCGATATATTGGACAGCACGAATAGCCAAGTGGTAAAAAGGTCAACACAGTAACTGCTACGTGCTGCGGGGTCAATCCCCTCCGGAAACAAACATTTGTGTGGATTTTTATGTTTGTGTAACCCGTGCGACATAGTGCGGGAGTTGTTGTTCTAATTTAAGGACAGTTTGCGACCACGAGCATCATTAATCTGATAATTCTCAATAATAGTTCCAAAATAACCCTTACTTTACTTTATCAAAACATCGTCCTTCTTTTTCAAATCCACAGAACGACCGTCTAACAGAAAAGGATGGCGAATTTTCAGTCGAAGGCGGCGTCTACACTATGTCCATGAAAAACATCAAGAAATCTGACGCTGGGCAATACTACTGCTACGCTCTGAACAAAGTTGGCAGCCATCAGGCTGAAATTACAGTTGCAGTTAATGGTAAGTTCCTTTATAACATTACATCATCTTTATTCTTTATTAAATAAAAAATTAATATGGACAACATCACATACATTACTCTGAACCCAAAGTAAGTAGCTAAAGCACTTGTGCTATGGAATTTAGAGACAACGAAGGTACCACAAATACCCAGACCCGAGAAAATGTAGAAAAGTGGTTTTCTACATTGACCCGGCCGGGGATCGAACCCGGGACCTCTGAGCTGGCGAAACCTTGAAAACCGGTGTGTACGCCACTTGACCACGGAGGTCGTCGCTATAATGCCTGGCTTTTCCCAAACTATGCAAGGGTCGGCTTCCAGTCTTCTCCGATCAGCTAATTATTTTATTTTACATAGAGCGACTTGGTTTACATGGAGTGGCTCTTTTCTGATCTCCATAATCCATTTCCTAAGACATCATTTTATCCTTTACGTACATACAATATGCTAAGTGAGCAGATTCTGTTAAACACAAACTAAACTTATTTAAAAGCATTGCTATAATTTTTTTTATTGTATTTAAATAAGACAAAGATTCTAAATTCAGTTTTGACTATCCTGCCAAAACTAATTTTATTAATCCTAGAAATTTAATTAAAAAATGCAGTAAGTAATGTTAGCTAATCGAAAAAAAATTAAGTAAGACTACAAATTTCACTGCGGTGTCCCCCAAACCATGGACTTCCTCCTGTGTTGCCTCAGATGCCCAGTTAGCGCCACTGCTGAAGACTTAAAAGAGGCTAATCAAAGACCAATCGATCTGGCTATGTTTTGGGCTGATCAGATCTGAAGAAAATCATCGACACGAAAGAAAAAGAACCTTTAGTTTAATTTGTATATTTGTGAAAGATAGCTTATTTTGGAGTAGTTGGGCAACAAGAAAACCATATCATGAAAGACATAACTCATTTAAAAATCCCTTTTCTCCTACAATAACATAAAATTATGATAATTTTTGCAGGAAAACCTCAAGTTCACGTACCCAGAACTATCGTGAACTCCGGACTTAATACTGAAGCTATTCTACAGTGTTCCGCTCACGAGGAAGCCAGGTAAATAAATATAGATTTAGTAATATAATATTAATAGCTGACCCTGCAAACGTTGTTTTGCCAGGGCCACCCATACGATCTTAAGGGTATGAAAAAATTGCCTACGACCTATTCAACAGACCTACCAAATATACCGAAAAAAAAAACATAAAAATCGGTCATGTCGTTTCGGAGGTATTCGATATGTAAGAAGAAGATGATATTATTTATGCTCTAGGGTAACTAGCCTAGAGCTAACTTGGAAATAATGAATTACTATGCATTCTATCAAAGTATCTAATGCCAATTATATGTTTCCCCGCTTTGAGATTTGAGATGATTATAAAATCAATTTCATAAATAATTCTTCAAACATATTAATTAATGCCTAATGAGGACATTAAAACTAGACTGAAGTATATTTTTTTTTCATTTTTTTTTTACTAGAAAATTCATTAGTTTATTTACAGTTCAAAATTGTTAATTGTTCACATTGTTTCATAATCTTCTCCTTGATTCCAGGCCCCACATCCGCTGGTACAAAGATGGCATGCTTGTCGAGAACATCGCCTCCAAGTACATGATCAGCACCAGGGGATCTCACTCCAACCTAACTGTCTTCCCCAACGCTGATGAAGACTTCGGCACTTACACTTGTGAGGTAAGCTATAATACAACCTGTGGTTAGCGCAATGTAAAGGTCAAAGGTCGCTTCTTTTACGGAGTATTGCTGAAAGGGTATATGTATCCAAAAGGGGTGAAAAGTACATCTTGTATAATAAGTTTTCAAAATTTAAGCTCAAACTTAGTTAATAAAATTATTGCAATTTACATCATCAATTATTCGACACCAAAAATCATATCAAACGTGTATACTGCATTACGAGTGTCAATATCTTATTACGTCACTCGCTAAATATACATCGCTTCAGCGATCTGGTTATGATTTTTGATGCCTAATCTATACTAATATTATAAAGCTGAAGAGTTTGTTTGTTTGTTTGTTTGTTTGTTTGTTTGTTTGTTTGAACGCGCTAATCTCAGGAACTACTGGTTCGAATTGAAAAAATATTTTTGTATTGGATAGTCCTTTTATTGAGGAAGGCTATAGGCTATATAACATCACGCTACGACCAATAGGAGCGGAGCATAAATGAAAAATGTTGCAAAAATGAAAAACCGTTGAAACTAAAACACGCGAACAAAGTCGCGGGGGACAGCTAGTAATTAATAAACTCATTTTGCGCTGAATTTTTGTAAACTGACTCTATACCAGATGTACTCTTCACCCCTTTTGGATGTAAAGTAATGAAAGCATTTTGTATTTTTTTTTATGTTTTAGTAGCCATAAGAAACAGTAACGTTTGATTAGGAATCATAAATCGCAACTTATAATCTATTTTGTCCATTCTAGGCCGCCAACAACTTCGGTAGACACAACAAGTCGATCGACTTGGTCCAGAGCCCCGTGATCGAAGACTTGGAAGTCGATGGGTCCGCCATGAGCTGGATAGTCCACTCGCATCAGCCTCTTGAGGCCATGGAAGTTCAGCTTAAGCCATTGAGCGAGGTACGTATGTAATTAGAATTTCGGGTGAAAATTTCTAACATCGTATTTGCAAACGAAGCTATATTGCACCATGTGCCAAAGATACTGATAAAATTGCGTTATTAGGCTGGGAAAATATTATCCGATATCATAATAATTGATTGATGACTGGTCTGTTGGTCTAGTGGTTAGCGACCGAGACTGCTAAACCGGATGGGTTCAATTCCCACCCAGGACAAATCTGTGTGTGATGAGCATGATTTTTTGTTCTGTGTCTGGGTGTAATTTATCTATAAATATGTATGTGTTTAGAAATACATAAGTAGGTTTATCAGTAATTGCCTATTTGCCACAATACAGGATCTGCCTAGTTTGGGTTCGGATGGCCGTGTGTGAGTTGTCCCAACTTATATTAATTGTTTCATGAATTTTCATGATGAATGATGAATTTTCACGAACAAAAGTTTATTTAAGGTACTTCATGTCTCTGGTTAAACCGCCGGGCCAATAAATACTTGACCTACCAATGTTTCCTTGGGGTTCAAGGTTGCTTTTGTCGAATTACATCAAATTTGGTCTTTTTGATGTAATTTTTTGGTTTGGAAAATACTTGTAACTAATCATAATCCTAAAATTATTACAGGATGGCGAGTGGAGAGTCTTAGAAGTACCTCTTCCCCAAACCAGTGGCCACAAATACGAGATCACTTATCTTCTAGAAGACAAACAGTTGGACAGCGGGGAATACCACGCTATCGTCAAAGTTAAGAACTCCAAGAGTTGGGGAGGCTCCAACGAACCTGCAGTTGTGAAGATCGGTATGTATCTCTAAAGAGTCAGGTTTTTGACAGTTAAAAGTACTAAGATGTAGATAAATAAAGGAGTGTACAGGATAATAGTTTAAATAGTACAGATTTTTAATAAGTTAGGATACATCTGTTTTGCCAAATAAATAAAATAAAATTTTACGAGATAACTTCACAAGCCGAAGCGTTAGGCCGATCGTGCCTCTCTATCGCATGTTCCGCGATCTCGCTTGCACGCTCGGCTCAGGCGGAACGTGACACTTTTTCGTCCGTGCAGCCGGCGCTCATCGATTTATTAGACGCTATCAAGAATACTTTTTTTTACAAAAGAGAACGCTTTTTTGTATAAATCATCAAACAAATACTTTGCCTTCTAGACATATGACATTTTTGAATAGTTAAAATGTATGAAAGTGACTAGTAGGTCAAGTGACTTATTTTAAAAGAAATTTAATTTCCACACATTAGAGCGATTTCTATTATTTTCAACTCTTGTAGAAATGTTTTTTTTTGTTTTTTTTTTTGTATATAAATATTAAAACATCTGTACTATTTAAAATGTTAGCCAGTATTTTGAAGTTATTTTTTATTCTCTTCGTGTGTCTAAATTTAATATTATTAAGAAATAATATTAAAATTCAGCAACTTTTGTTTTCTTAAATGCTTACTTATTTTTTACTTTAATATTTTATTTTGTTTCTTTTGTTAATAACATGTTTTATTTTGCTTTTTCTTTTTTTTATTTAGAAAATGATCAACCCCAGTACATTCAGCACGCATCAGGTATTTATTCTTTATTTAATTTTTCTTTTTTCATTTAGTTTATAAGCAATACAAGTTTAATATAACAGAAAGTTAAGTAATTTTTTATACTTTACGTTTTTAAGATATTAAATAGTACTAAAAAACAACCTACTTTTTATGTAAAAGAGGGAAAATCATATTAACTAGCTTTACTAGCGAACAGGTAATCCTAAAGTTTATCCCTTCATGGAGATTTATTAGTTTTCTTTTCTTTTTTAAACTAGTGACCCGCCACGGCTTTGTATTGGTTAGCACAGTAATATAGCCTATGTTATTCAAGGATAATGTGACATTCGACACGAGAAAGAATTTTTTAAATTAGTCCTTTAGTTTTTAAGTTTATTCGTTACAAACATACAAATCTTTCATTTTCATAATATCAGTTGTTCGCGCAGCTAACATACCAAGTTTTGACGACCTCCGTGGTCGAGTGGCGTACACACCGGTTTTCAAGGTGTCGCCAGCTCTGAGGTCCCGGGTTCGATCCCCGGCCGGGTCAATGTAGAAAATCAACTTTTCTACATTGCCTCGGGTCTGGGTGTTTGTGGTACCTTTGTTGTCTCTGAATTTCATAACACAAGTGCTTTAGCTACTTACTTTGAGTTCTGAGCAATGTATGTGATGTTGTCCACAATTAATTAAAAAAAAAAAATGTTTCATTAAAATCGGTTCAGCTGTTTACCCGTGAAAGCGTAACAGAGAGACAGACAGAGTTACTTTCGCATTTATAATATTAGTATAAGTATTAATATAGATACTTTTTTTTCAGTGTTTCGTGAAAACAATGCTGCGCATTCCATCAGACCAGTCTACACTGCGTTTACCACAATCCTGATGTATCTCCTTGTCCGAATGGTTTAAATTAACTAGAATAACTTATTTATTGTTAATATCAAAAGTATTCAATGTTAATCTGAGACAAAACGATATAGCTACGATGTTAAAATAAAAATCAACGCTTCAAAATTATCCTATTATTATAAAAATACAAAAAAATCTTTTACGATTTTTTTATTATGTAATTTGATTTTTCATTTTTGAGTAAAATTTTATTCTTTTTTTTTTGGTTAGTTTTGTCTCCGTTCCATAAGTTTTCATATATAATATTGTACAGAATAAATCGTAAGAAATTTAATTTTTATTTTAGCGTTAGTTAAACATTTTTTCGAAACTTATATTTAAGCGAAGATACTTAAATTTTTGATATTGGCATCTAATTATTAGCTTTTTAATTAAAAAGACCTAAAATATTTCTTTAAAAAATCTTCGAAATTGTGTGTTTTACGTTCCAAATTGTAATGCAGCATTTTAGCTGTTTCACAGCTTTTATTATATTTAAAAATAAAACTATTAATATAATTGACAGCTTCTCAAATCAGTTTTAGTAATGTAAATATTTTTTTAAAAATTAAATTCATTTATTTTTAACGTAACAGTGAATTTAGTTTAGTTACTTTATTTTAACGTTCTTTAAATCTTTTATTCCCTAAAATTGGAAAAGAAATCTGCACTAATCAACAATGATTTAGTATATCTTTTAGTCTGCTATTCTTTTACTTTATATAATTAGTCGATTTTTTCACATTAATTTAGTTTTTTAATAGGTAAATATTACCAAAGTGTATTTAAGATCACATTAGTTATATATTAGCTTACGTTATATATTACATTAATTAAATGCTTATTAATTATTAAACAAAATATTTAAACTGTAGATTTAAATACCAATCGCTTTTGAATTATATAAAGACGGTCACACTAAGATATTTTCTGTTTGGTTTTTCTAACTTTTTCTTATGTTTATGACTATAAAGTACAATCATAATACATAATAATAGATATTTCTTTTTATAAGAATAGATCCTGAAGGTATGATTCCGAACCACGCTGCACGCAGCAGTGCTGCCACGACACTACTGGTCCCCATACAATTTCTATAAGCTTATATGAGATTACATTCCGAGCTAGGCAGCAATGTCGCGGCAGCAATGTAGCGGCAGTACAACTGCGCGTCAGTGTCGCCCTGCCGCCGCGACATACCAGTAGTGACGCATCTGCCAAACTCAAAGTAAACTAACGAATACACAACAATAACGCATCACCAAGAAACAGAGCGACACTGCTGCCTTGCTCGGAATCAGCGCGGCAGGCAGCACTGCTGGGCAGCACCTTCGTGGCAGCACTGCGGTAACAGCACTGCTGCTTGTTGCCGAGTTCGGAATCATACCTTTACAAGAATTTAAATAAACAAAATATTTTTTAAGAACTGACATAATGATTACATTATATTTCAAAAATACAGATAATGAGTTCCGTATTAATTAAATTTTACTGTCTTAAAACCAGACTTGACTAGGTACTTATAGTTATAATAAAAATAAATAAATAACTAATACGTACAAGTCATGTTAGCTGCCATAATACGTTTGAACGCAAAAAAAAACATTAAAATCAAGTATAAAGAGTTCAAAACAAAATGAGGCTAAATAAAAACTTGTCTATGATTTTACTAATCTCAGTTTTAATGACAAGGCAGGCAAATGGTTTTATTTAAAATCTAAAATCGTAACCATAGATTTTTTGTTTTTTTTTTTTTTTTTTTCTAATAATTGAAATACTTTGCGTTCAAAGTGTACTTGAAAATAATAATAAGATTAATATTACCAGTTATTAATAATATACCTAGTTGTTATAACAATGTGCCTGTAATTTATTATAAACAATAGTTCCATACGAGGTGCTTAGTTCTTTAAATAGAATATCGCAAACTTCCATTTTAACTTTAACATACAATGGCCCCGATTCTTTTTAAACCATACTAAAGTTAAATTAGTCCATCGCCATCTTTTTCACTTGTACACAATTAGAAAAGGACAGACGAAAATTAGAGCTGTTAATTTTAGTTTCGACTAAGATTCTCATACAAATCTACCGACACGCAGAAACGTGTGCACTAAAACACAGTGATGTTCAAGGCGAAAACTGGTTTGACATTTCTAAGTTAGTTGTTATCTGTTGCCGTCCTATTCTGACGCTGTATGTTTGTAAAAGATAGCAATGGTTTAATTTTGATTTAGTTAGCGTACAAGGGAATCGGCGCCAATATTAGTGAAAAATATTACCTACTAGTCTTATTGTGTATTACAGAAATCGTTTTAAATATACCAGTAGTAATATTTTTAAAATAATATACGGAGGTCCAAAAATATCAGTGACATTTTAACAGCAAAATTTAAGTAGTTTGAATTGCAACTAAATTAATTCAAGACTAAATATGAAATCAGAATACTAAATTTAGTTTAATCAATGAAAGTTTTCATGTAAGACAATTGTACCATGAATGAAGTGGAGTTAAAAATCACATCAGTAATTGAATTAATAACGAAATATCTTTAAGATTTGGTACTAACGTTCGATACACATAATAAAAAACTATATTACTGTTTTTTTACTTTCTTTAAGTAAAACATTTAAATTATATTTACTTACAAATTTATGTTTGTATTTTTTAACGCAACTTGTAGTAATGCTACGACTAAGCAACATTTAAACTTGCTAAAATTTGACTGTATTTAACTTTTACTTGACTTTCTTTCTGAAATTTGACTTTATTGTTTCAAACTCGAGCGTTAGTATCGACATAAATATTGTAACAGTATGTGATTGACAAGTACATGTATTGATAAAGATAATCTGTGTATTACGATATATTGTAATATATGTTTACCTTCATGTTTGTGCCTTCTTTACGATTAAGAGGGTGATATATTTTTTCTTTAACGAATAAACAATTAATGTTTGTAAATATAATTAAATAATGTGGTGGTTTTATTTTGAACTTCCCTAAATTATCATTTTCTTGTAATATAGATAACTAGCTGTTTCCCGCGGCTCAGCCCGCGTGAGTGTCGGTTATTAAGGCAAAAAGCAGCCTATGTCCTTTCTCAGGATCCAAGCTTACTCCATACCAAGTTACATCCAAATCGGTTCAGCGGTTTAGCCGTGAAAGCGTAACAAACAAACAGAAAGACAGAGAGAGTTATTTTACATTTATAATATTATTATGGACTATACTAGGCTGTAAATATCCCGCTGCTGGGCGAAGGCCTCTTGTCATAAAGAGAAAGAACGAGCATGGATCACCACGCTTGCTCACTCGCGGGTTAGCGGTTTCCGATTCCCAAATCTTTTACTCACGACGTTTCTCTTCACCGAATTTTAGTGTTTTTTGTTGTTATGACGACCTCCGTGGCCGAGTGGCGTACACACCCGCTTTCAAGGTGTCGCCAGCTCAGAGGTCCCGGGTTCGATCCCCGGCCGGGTCAATGTAGAAAAATCACTTTTCTACATTGTCTCGGGTCTGGGTGTTTGTGGTACCTTCGTTGTCTCTGAATTTCATATCACAAGTGCTTTAGCTACTTACTTTGCGTTTAGAGCAATGTATGTGATGTTGTCCACATTTATATTTAGTGTCACATTAGAATGCGCTGTATAAATTAACCCATAGTTTGTTTTAAGGGTTCCTTACCAGGAGGGTGCTAACCCTATTACCAAGCCTCCGCTATCCGTCCGTCCATCTGTCTGTCAGCGGGCTGTATCTCAGGAACCGTGATAGCTAGAGAGTTCCTGCTAGTTAACCGTAATAGCTATTTTCAGTGTGTATTTCTGTTTCCGCTACAACAACAAATAATGAAAATTAAAGGGACGCAAGAGACTTGTTTTTACGATTTGAACGGCATAATATCTTGATAGCTGGGCGAGAATTGCAACCGAGTGGGTACCTAGAGCAGGAACTCGAAAACGGGGTAGGCCGAAAAGACGCTGGCGAGACGATATCGATTGCTATTTGCCGGTGGGAAGCGGCTTCAGACAGAAGATCCTGGAGCAAATTGGGGGAGACCTTTGCCCAGCAGTGGGACACCTAAAAGGTTAAATAAAAAATATATATATATATATATCTTGTACGATGGTACTGATACCTAAATCCGACTCGCACTTGGCAAATTTTTTTGATTAACCAATGAATAAAGTCCAAGATA
Organism: Diachrysia chrysitis; assembly: GCA_932294365.1. Classification (NCBI taxonomy): domain Eukaryota; kingdom Metazoa; phylum Arthropoda; class Insecta; order Lepidoptera; family Noctuidae; genus Diachrysia; species Diachrysia chrysitis. The sequence continues at coordinate 2,043,419 of OW028667.1, read as the reverse complement.
AAACTAAATTAAAGAAAGCTGATCAAGTAGACTTTGTACCTGGGTGCTAAAGTACATAATTATAATCAGTATTAATACTACCGACTCAAACATAATTTACCATAATCACAACATTGTTGTTAACTAATTATAAACAATGATTCGAGTTCAAATAGTTCATCAAATATTGTTTAATATATTAAAAATTCTAAGAATTACTTGATAAGGGTTTGCAATTACATAATATTATTTTGTAGGTAGATAAGAAATAGTAAACATCACGCCTTCACCACATGGGTAGGCAGATCACCGTACCTATACTCTATACATACATACATACAAATAAATAAAATTGAAGTTTCTGTTTGTAATATTAAAATAACCGCTTTTTACTACATGCATATGTATGTACATAACTAAAGTCTCGGGTCGATTCTAGATGAGACTGGCACAGGACCGGAGAGAATGGCACATAAAAAGAGAGGCCTATGCCCAGCAGTGGGCATGGGGTGGGTGACAAAGGCTGTGGATGATGATGATGATGATGATATGAATGTATATACGCTACATATACCGAAATAACATTTTTTACAATTTTTGTCTGTCTGTCGGTCTCTCTGTTTGTTCCGGCTACTCTCTGAAACGGGTTGACCGATTTGGACGGGACTTTCACTGGCAGATAGCTGATGTAATAAGGAGTAACTTAGGCTACTATTATAGAATGCTAAAATTAAATAAACTAAATAACCTTTTTTGTTAAAGTCGCGGGCACAGCTAGTATGAAATAAAACAGTGTGCGCACGAGTATGAACAAAGGTAATATTAAATATGTGTGTCAAAACGGAGCGTACCGTTTCATTAATATTACATCAAAACCTAATATTACCCTAATATATCCATCGGAACCATCGATATTCTCGTTTTATAAACGTCTTTAGTCACACGGAAAAATCACTTAGACGAGCGTAGTACTTATAGCTAAAAATTTGCTTTCGCTCGGCACAACGGGCTACTAGCGATGCGTGCACTCTATCCTTGCTTATGCATACCCTAAAGTTGTATCCATCCGGTGATTCCGGTGGGAGGAAAACGACCCCAACACAGCTATCAAAAAAGCTAGATAATAAGAAAAGTATTCATGGACTAAAAGAAATACTGGTTGGTTTTAATCTTACTAACGGAAAAAAAAAATCCAAAATACTTTTTTAATATCAATAACTTTGACACTGTCAATATTTTAGTAGAGGTATTTATTGCTAAATATAATTTATTTTGTAATTTTGGATTAATATAAACTATTTAAGTAAATTGTGATACATTCGTTGTCTCTGATTCCATAACACAAGTGCTTTAGCTACTTTACGTTCAGAACAATGTATGTGATGTTGTCCACGTTTAATTATATCTTTGGATACTTTGTACTTAATTAACTATTAGTCTTATGGTTATGATTACGGTTTACGGTAAGATACGAGACCATACAGTAATCCCAATCACACGCATGCGCGCAAACATTTTGACAAAGGTTCGCGCGCTGTGATGTCTGTTATAAAACCGACACAGCTTGGAAATTAAATCATTTGCAAAAATGTCGTCCTACACTTGTGGGTTTGCGTATTCGTGCGAATGTGAGGGAAGTCTAAAATTAACTTAGTTTACACTTGCATAAAGTTGATGTTTGTTTAAGTGGAAATAACATCAATTGGCATAAGAATTATGCTAGTTTATACATGGTAACTCTTAATGATAAGTCCTGGATGAGGATTAAGTTACTTTGCAATACTTTTGTTCGATTCCAGCTTATAAGTAGAAGAATCAGCTTGACCGAATATATTGATGGCGCAACCAGGAATGGTAAGTATAGATCAGGTTGCTTAACGTTGAGCAAGACTCAAATTTGAGGCAAGTGCTGTTTGAAGCCAGTTCAATGGACCGACGCGACGACCTGTGCCCATACTCTCCAATTTAATTTAAATTCTATGCTCATGCAATATTGTTATTCATTTAGCAGGCACACAAACAACACAAAGAACAGAAAACTGATTCTCCTGCCTTCTAAATTAATATCAATTTTGCATTGTCATTGTATTAGAATTAAAATTAAATTAGAGAATAAGGAAACTGATGCCCAGTTGGACTGGAAGCGGAAGGTGGAGAACCTGGTCTTGGAAAGCAATCTCATTGTTAATAAATTTATTGATATCTATAAAATTATTTAAACGATTGATAAACTAAGAAGCTAACTCGTAGAAATGAAGTTCAGCTACACTTGACAGTGTTTTTTTTTAAGATTTGTAAACTAGAGTGTACTCACGAAAACCCAGATAAAGATGAACCCAAACCTAAAAAAAATATGGTCCAATTTCGACGCCTATTTCTAATATTTGAGAAGATAGTCTTGTTTTTCTTTTTGCTTTTTATTTTTAGACACTACCGTTTTTCGGTGGTTTTGGACCACCGGCGAGGTTCAGAGAGAAGGCGAAAGGCATCGAGGCTCAAAACTATGACTTTCGTGCTGCGAGGACCTTTCTTGTACATCCTAATAAGTAAGTGAAAGCGGCTTCTTTGATACAAAACTGTAGGTAGTACACGTGAACATTGTTGAACAGTGTCGCCTTTGATCAGTTTTGACCGATTTGGCTGTTTATTTAATTGTGTTTATATTAACCAAAATTGGTTAAAAATCCGTGGGAAATGACGAAAGTTCAAACAGTACTTTTATATAAAAAAAAAACTTATTGACAATTGTAATTTAATAGATTGTCAGAACAACGACTGTCGGGTCAGCTAGTATAAAATAAAATAAAAATAATACCAGCCTATAAAAATGTCCCACCTTTTCTTATACCTATGGAGAGGGAGCATATGAGCATAGAAAAAAATAAATATTGGGAAGCTAAAATACGTCGCTACAATATATTTATTACTTTATTTGTGACAATCGCGACAGTGTTTAGCAACTGCTTAATTAACTCTTAATGAATTTAGAAGAAATTCTTAAAGAATCTGCTAAGCAGTTGCTACACTTAAGATTTTTATAAATAAATCCAATAATGTTTACGTTATTTTCAGCTTGGCCGAGTCAATTATTCATATGCTGATGTTTGGTTTGGGGGCGGCCGTTGTGGCAGCACATGAAGCTTACTATCTGAGCGGAGTTTGGAGTGGTATTGGCGTCAATCTATGTATCGCTCTGATCAACGGATACAGCGTTTGTGTAAGTAACAATATTATGACAAACTAGCGATGCCCCGCGGTTTCACCTGCGTAAGTAATCCCCTTTTCGATGACCTTATAGTTATTCTGCTATTTGGGGTGGAGACGAACGCAAAAATCAAAGATTATGAAAATCGGTCCACCCGTTCTTGAGTTATAAATGGTGTTACTAACCCGACTTTGTTTTATATAAATATAGGTAGATTACACCATAAATATGGGTTGACAACCCAGATACTTGAATCTAGATATTCAAATATTTAGGCCACCACGATACTAATATCCGATTTTTTATAGCATGTTCAATTTATCTAATGGCAAATACAATGATTGTTTGATCATAAGACTAACTATCAACCACAGCACGTAAATGGGGTTTGATAGATAAATAATTAACAAATTTTTAACTGACTTCTAAAGGACGAGGTTCTTTATTCGAGTGTACGATTTTTATTTGTTTGCTTCATGATATCACCGGCTCTTGTGGTTTACCTCAGAGGTAGGCCGCGGCAGCGGTTGGTGAGTGCCAGAAACGACTGGCTATTGTTTTACTTGCCCATTACAGATAGGTTTAAGTGTCAAAATCGACTCAGTAGTTTAGGTTAGGTTAGAACTGCGACCAAGCGACTACGATGGGAAACCGGCACGAGCCGAGCGAGCGAAGCGAGCGTGAAAACTGGGTTTTCATTCATCTTTGCTTCAACTCTTGGGATTTAAAATACAAGGATTTAGTTTTTCTGGATATCGTTTATATGAATTAAAAAAATCTTGATTTTAAAAATCTCGATATTGTTTGTCTGGATATCACTTAACTGTATTTCAAAAAATTGTGTTTTAAAAATCTGTCTTTCGTGCATATGGATAACGGTCATCTGGATTTTGTGCATTTAGATTTCGTGTGTCTGGAACTCATTCGTCTGGATTTTAAAACGTCGTACAAATGAATAAATGTGCAAATGAAATTCGGAGTTGCGATTATATGGCAAACAAAACCTAGGAATTTAAAAAAAATGGGATGATAAAAATGTCGAAACGTTTTCGGTATTATGATAATCGGAATATTAAAATTCGGAATTAAGATAGGTAACCTTATTACCGTTGAGCTTACGAGTTCCAAAAACGAAGGGTTACTTGTCTCTGGTACTTTACCTTCAATTTATTCTGTATTCCCAGACACTTATATGGTCGGCTCAGCGTTTGTATGGAAGGCTACATATGTCGACTCTGTCGTACCCCGACATAGCTGAAGCCTGCGTTCATTTATCGCCTTGGCCGAAGTTTAGAAAAGTTAGCAGATGTTTTAGGTAAGTGAATCAGCTATTCATTAATTTAAGACTGGGGTTCGTCAATCGTCCAATTTAGGATCCTAGACGTTTGTCACCAGTGATACCTAGGACGATAGCCGCGTCTACTTTTTGGACGTTTTTGACCCTATTATATTTCTCTACCACCATTCTGGGTATAAAAAGAATATGATTAAATTTTGTTCCTTTGGCAACAATGACGACCAGTTGTGTCTCATAATTTTAATATTTTTTGATAGTTTTAAGCTAATTATAGTTTTAATAGTTAAATATATATACTACTTTTGTGGCTAGTGCTAGTGAATGTTTTGTTTCTATAAAATAATCAGTACAACCGACGAATTCTTTTGACTGTCCTCGCAACGGATAGTATTTGAAACCGTCCTTTAATCAGATGAGTATCTAGTTTTATTTAAATAATATTAGTCCACAAATTATCTGAAAAAGGTAATCTTAGTCACTACACAACACCTAACAAGGAGATAAGCAAGGACATAGACAGCGAAGTGGTATAGGTCAACACGCTGGCTGCCATTGTGCGCGACGTGCTGCGGGTTTGATCCCCGCATGGGACAGGCATTTGTGTGATTCAGAAATGCTAGTTATAAGTCTGGGTGTTCATTGCGCGTGTGATTTGAATGTTTGTGAAACCCCCCGCGACACAAGGATTAAATTAAGTGCGGGACTCCTTTAAAGAATAATAACGATGATATCCGCACTGTATCACATAAAGGATGATTTTGTAGTATTCATTTGAAACTGTTTGCTTATATATTTTTTTAATGTACTTAATGTTGTTCCGTTCTCCAGGTACACAGTCGAAGCCACGTTAATGATACATCTATATGGGAACTGCAGCATGATATTAGTCATGATAGGGAGAAACTTGAAGCAATTGTGCGAAGGATGTAAAGAAATTGTTGACCAAGGAGATCCGCCATTGAGAGTCTATTTACTGTCGTTAATGTTGCCATGCGCAGTTATAGTCATGATAACAGATCTGAAGAATGTGGCGCCGTTTGCTTTGATCGCGGATGTGTATGCTTGTAAGTTGATCTGTTTGATGTGAAAAATAACAGAATGACGGCTGCGGTTATTGCGCTTACCAGTGGCACTGGCGAATTAGCTGTGGCGGCGAAATTGCTAACGGTAGTCCTCAGTCATTCATTTAATATTTTTCTCCAACATTTTGGAGCCTGATATCGCCAATCGATGAGCTTTTTCGGCAGTGGGATGTTCACAGACTGATATTGATTTTTATTATTTTGCTCAACACTCATTAATTATTGATTAGTACTTCCATTAATATTACGAGAGGTAGCGCTATAGTTGACCAAGTCATTTCATAACGGCTGAAACTCATAACAATAATAGTTTTCCTCTAACATAGACAGCATTCTAGCACGGTACGCAGTGAGGTTAGTTCCCCCCTCTGTGGACCCGTAATATGCGCGCATGACGTTCTCATTTATTCTTTGAGTCCACTTCATGCGCTGCACATCACCACCGGGAGCGGGAGCCCTGTTCGAGGACGGTTGGCCTCTGTTATCATGACGAACAACTACCGGAAATATATTGTAAAGGATGGTACAGTCGACATATGTCGGGCATGTCACTGTCCAGGTGAGTCCTTAAGACATATAATTTCCGGTTGTTCACGTCTTGCTAACGGCGAATACTTGCACAGACATAACCAAGTGGCCAGGATTATCCACCAGCAGCTTGCTCTGAAATACAAACTTGTGGAATCTGAGATGCCGTACTACAGGTATGTTCCCGACCCAGTTCTCGAAAATGGTCGTGTCACATTGTACTGGGATCGATCTATCATCACTGACAGGACTATTGTAGCCAATAAGCCTGATATAGTGGTGATAGATCGATCAGAGCGCCGGGCAATGATTGTTGATATCACTATCCCCCATGACGAGAACCTCGTGAAGGCTGAAAAAGAAAAACAAATAAAATATTTGGATTTAGCGCACGAGGTTGTCGACATGTGGGAGGTGGACTCAGCAATCATTGTCCCGATAGTCGTGACAGCCAACGGCTTAATAGCCAAGAGCCTCGACCAACACCTTAAGAGGCTCTCGTTAGGCATCTGGGTCAAGGGTTTGATTCAGAAAGCGGTACTTCTGGACACGGCGCGTATCGTGAGGAGGTTTCTCTCTCTGGGACCCTAACCACCGGCAGCTTGAACCCTGTTTCCGATGCTGGTTGGAGACTGTATTTTATATTTTTAAATGTGTTTTTTTTTATGTGTAATTAAAAATGTATTTTATATGTTTATAAAATGAATAAAGGAAATAGTTTTCCTCACACAACAGCATTGAACGTCAGCTGCTCCGATAGCGGTGGAGCTAAAGGCGACATCATGAAAAAGTCATTTGAAAAAAATCTGCTCCGATGATGTATAACCAAGCGAAACTGTATTAAATTATTGTTTTAATCATATTTAAAAAAAAATGTCGTCAACTGTATTGACGAGGGGGGTTCAACGTCAGTCACGTGCTTAAACCTTATTTAAAATTTCACAAATAAATTTATTTTATACCTTATGAAATTTATATATCTCAATTTTTATAGTTTTAAAATAATAAAGAAAATTGTTAGCTGTCCTTTTGACGGGGGTAACACCGTCAGTCAGCGTGGTCAACATGTCGCGCGCTCAACGCATTCGAGCGGTCCATAGTCTCTTTGGAACACAAACTGACGATCTTTACATCCACAGACAATCAGCTGATGACGATTTTTTGCTAAAGAAGCAAAAAATCGTCATCAGCTGATTGTCTGTTTTAAATTATCTTATACTTAAAATTCAATAAGTATAACATCAATTTCATATAAATAACAACACAGTATATTTATTTATTTCGTGTAGGTTCCAAATTACATACAGAAATATTTATTTATTAGAAGCAAAATACTAATTACTTGAAGAAACCTTTTTTTTAATGAACATAAATAAGACAAAAAACTTAAGATTTCTATTAATACGTAAAATATTATTCTACTTCTTCATATGCATCTTCTGCTGTATCTGTGTCGTTTCCATCACTTTCCTCACAACTCTGTCTCCTTTTGCTCCACCACTAGACCCACTAGTGCGACAACTGACGCTCACTTACTGATTTCCGAACATTTAACAACTGTTTGAAGTAAAATTCATTCGGTATAAAATTCCTAAAAAAAAATTGCAACACTACCTCCCGTAATATAAACAAATCTATAATTTATTAGTTAGTATGGACGGACGCCTGACAAATTTTAGACTAATAGGCATGTTTCCTAATTTTTTTTAATGTCCGCCTGGTAGATTAACGAATTTTATTGGACACATATTTTTTCTTTTTTCCTGCAAACAAAAAATGATCAAAATACAGAGAACGGAAATTTCGCGTGACGTCTCTCCTCGCTACAATTTTTACCAAGGCGTGGCGTCATAAGCCTCCACTCCGAAACTTTAAAGCGCTGTATCTTTGTAAGTTTTTATTGATTTGATAAAAGAAAAAATACGTGTCTAATATTTTTTTATTATCTAACTGACGGACTAAATAGATTTTAACTTTTCATACCCAGTCAACATCCCTATTGAGGAGAGTTTGATCAAAGTCTTATGTAACTCGTATGCATCATTATGTTTTGTTAATTAAAACCTACAACTTTTCAGGTGCTGTTACTTTTTTAACGATGTATTATGGATTTAGGTACCATGTAAGGGGTGCTTTTACGCTACCTGGCTTTAAGTCCTATACGGGTTTCTTCGAGTTTGTAGGCGTTTGTGTTTTTACCACGGAAAGTGTATCGATAGCGTTGCCTGTAGAAAACAACATGGAGGAGCCGAAAAAATTTCCCTTCGTTGTTCTTGGGAGTAAGTGTATTTGGTGTCATTTATAAAGAACTAGCTGTCCCCCGCGACTTTGTTCGAGTGTTTTAGTTTCAACGGTTTTTCATTTTTGCAACATTTTTCATTTATGCTCCGCTCCTATTGGTCGTAGCGTGATGTTATATAGCCTATAGCCTTCGTCAATAAACGAACTATCCAATACAAAAAGAATTTTTCAATTAAAACCAGTAGTTCCTGAGATTAGCGCGTTCACACAAACAAACTCTTCAGCTTTATAATATTAAGTATAGATTTATACAATTTGATGTGGGTTTGGTTTCTAAGGAACATTTATTTACTTTGTCCTCGTGTGTCCTTATTGTTTCAGCTGCCCCTACAGTGACTGCTAGTATGATGATTATTGGTTTCTTCGGGTACTGGTTGTATGGGAGAGAGGCGAAGGCTCCTATCACAGTACATTTTCCATTTACACCGTAAGTAATACTAAAGAGACATTTTGTAAGTTAAATGAGGAGAGTCGCTCGACCAACCAAGTAACCCTTTACTTGGCGATCTAGTCTTTTGACATAGAATTTTAATCTCCGCGCCTGCAATATGCAATGCAAAATTGAAAAAGGAGTACAACCTTTTCTATTTACTTACTTATTTTTTATAGACTTTTCTTTAACTTGCAATGTATGTATATAATAGAGACGTCTACAATCATTTTTAATGTCTGGCCGGTAGTTCAATGAAAAATATGAGACACGTATTTTTTTTTTTTTTTATGAAACTAAAATCTTTGATTTAAAACGTATGAAGTCACGATGTAGTACGTTTTTTGTAGCACCGTGCCGTAGTTAGACCCCACTCTTGAACTTTGATTCCCTTTTTCTCCTGGTTTGTGATGATTTGGTCTGTGCATTAAATATTATCTTTTAAATATTTAATTAACGTACAAAAAAATATACTTTTCATACCCTGTCAACATCTCTATTATGTGTTTGGTTAGGTCAAACCTTGCAAGCTTAATTAGAACCACCAATTCCCACAAGACCTCCGAATGAGATAAAATTGAATCATAAATGCTATATTACAGGTATATTGCTATCTTATGCCACCTTAAACAAGCCCTTGTAGTCCACGTCTAGGTCATCCCGCCATCTTTTAATATATAAATTTCTTCCAGTTGGCCGACCACCATGAAAGTTTTTATCAATCTGGTTCTCTGGGTGATATACGCAGTTTGTTTCTACGTCGCTTTCGACATAGAATGGTTTTATTTAAAAAGAAACCACCAGGTGTCTAACTACTGGTTCTGGGAGAGATTATACAGGACCATTCATGTTATTGCCATCACGTTTCTTGCTTATGTCTTGCCTGATGTGACTAGGGTTATGGGAATAGTAAGTATCGTTTACAACCGACTTATGATATTGACAAGTTTATGAGTTACTAGCTGTCCCCCGCGACTTTGTCCGCGTGTTTTAGTTTAAACGGTTTTTCATTTATGCTCCGCTCCTTTTGGTCGCAGCGTAATGTTATATAGCTTATAGCCTTCCTCAATAAATGGGCTATCCAACACTTATTTTTACAAAGATTTTTTGAAATCGGACTGTAGTTCCTGAGATTAGCGCGTTCAAACAAACAAACAAACAAACAAACAAACTCTTCAGCTTTATATATTAGTAAAGATGATTTGCGAATTTAATACGGACATTTTGTATTTACGTCCTACATATACTGTCCGAAATAAATTCGCCAGCTATGAAATAAAGATATAGAATTGAAAAAAATATCGATACGGATGTGTCCCATCCCGCAACGAGTAGCGGCGAAGTTACTAGAATATATAATTATGATGATTTTTAGGCTAATAGGCAAGTTGATTTAGATTTTGCAGCAATGATCATAAGGTTGTTTATAGTTTGCATTGAAGTAATAAAATGTGTTATTGTTATTAAAATCAAATATATTAAAGATTAATCAAATTTAATACTTACCGGTGATACGATAGCCCTCCACGAGACGCATTTATTTTATGCTATCGTTTTTGCAAGTAAAAATCGCACAACATTTACAATATTTTTAATATTATCGAATCGTTCAAACGCGAAAGGAATCTGACAGTGACTGAGGTAATGTTGAACAATACCGCTCAATTATGACACGCGCGCGATACTTAATAACCATCTCTACTTATGTTTAATATGCTCTGTGGTTGTTTCATTCAATAGTAGTATTGTCGAAGCATACGGTTTGACTGGTTTAGAGTTTTGACTGCAACATATACATAGATATCAGGGATTGCAATTATCATCGCTTTTTTTTCCTATGTAAAGGCATAAATTTTTTAAAGGTACACTTTTTTGTATATTGAAATAAAAAATAAATAAAATAATATTTATTTCGGACAAGTTACATCCCTAGTGGGTTAGTAAGTAAATCTTATATTTAGTGACGAGCTCATAGTTCGAGATGCATCTACGAACAATATCACATAACAGTGGCGAGTCGTTCCTCCCTCCTATAATCTTCAGAATGAAGTTGGAGCTGGCCCGCACCCAGCAGAGCAACGAGGCAGATTTATTTCTGATGATGTCATGGATGCCATCAACTTGTGCATGGGTAAACATACCACATGCACTGCAGAAACGGGGCAGCCCCATCAACATTCTGAATCCATTATTATATTGGACCCGCAGGGCGCTAATAGTCAGCTGAGTATAATTGGTCCATAGGTTGCACGTGTAGAATACCTGGCAATAAGCATCATATACAACATATTATAAGCTACGCATACTTTGAATGGTTAAATTTAATTCACTGTAGCAAAATTCCGCGCTTAAAATGTTTTTAGCGCTCCGGGGACTCAAATAATTACTTTAATAAATATTTCACAATCCCAACAATAACATACATACACACCAAATCCAAACCCCCCTTTTTTAAGTCGGTTAAGATCTATCTATCTATTTCCAGCTGGGCTGTTTCGTGACGAGCCCCGCAATCTTCATCTACCCTCCAATTATCGAAATTCTGGTGTACTGGGAACACCCTGGCTTAGGACGTTTTAAATGGCGATTGATCAAATCAATAGCCATTATATTGTTTGGCCTATCAATAGTATCAGCCGGAACCTACTTCAATGTAGCAGATTTGGTACGCATTATGCCTGCATTAAACCTTGACCTGCAAAATACAGGCTCTGAAAATAACAGTCTTGTTTTCCTGGCAATCGTGAATAAGACCACATTGTAGAGTTGTATTAAAATGGTTTGATCAGATAGTATACTATACACTTCTGCCATTGAAATATGAGCTCTATAGCACGATAACGTACTCTGCTATGATTCAACTCTAGTTTAGTTCGCATTGGTAATATGAACTTTATACTGCATGTCTTAAAACAAATATTTCAATGCCTGACTTTCGGGGACTTGACGTCTATTAACACTTATAAGGTCTACAAACGGTCAATTGAGTTTTTAAATCTATTTTATTTTTAAATCTATATTATTTTTTATTTTTTTTATATTTTTCAACTTAAAACTGTCAATTTTACACAATATAAGAAATAATGAGCTTGCGAATTTACCAAGCTGGTCTTCTTAGCTAGATTTTTACGCGTCCTGTTTTATTGACAGAGGTGGTGTGTCTTGTGTAATTTATTTACTTAATAAATTATTTTACATGTTAATGATGTTTTTAATTTGAAGATGTTAGGGTTCAATGCTCTGCAAAGATAAATATCAATGACTTCATAAAAACTCCAATTCAGACGCATACTATATTTATTTATGTCGCAGCTGCTCTAAACATATCCCGGGACTAAAACTGCAGTATAATGGCCACACTGGCTGCACTTGAACAGACTTCAGCACCATTCTCCATCTGCAGATAAAATTGATAAGGTTTCGTTAAGGCGTTATCAAACTGACTTAATCTACCTCAGATTTCTAAAACTGGGGTCAGTTTCCAAGGGTGAAGGCTCAGTCAAAATCACAAATGTAATTTATTTATTCAAGTAGGCTACTAGAGCACTTTGAGGGTAAAATAACAGACAGCACCCCGATTCACCCACCCTTCACCGCTTTCGGTATAGAAGAAGCGGCGCAACTAACTCCCTTGCAGCCCAATGTCCATGCCAAATAGACATGTGTATGACACCAAACCATAGAGTAAACATTGACAAACATAGAGCGTGCGTATCGCCAAGTGTAAGTACATTTTTAGCGAAATTTACTAGGCTCGTTTACTGATTTATGTGATTTTCCATGCGACGACAGAAGTTTATGCGAAAATATCAACGGTTCCGATATTATTCGGGTAATGTTAGGTTCTTAGATAGTTTTAATAAAACGGTGCGCTCTGTTTCGACACAAATTTTACGATTTTACATGTTCATATTAGTGCCAACAGTTCATACTCGATATGCGCACTGTATAGTTTACTTATTTATTCCTCTAAGCGTCAAACACTTTGAACATAAACAGCTTTTATTAGCTTCACACAAGAAAAAGTAAATAAGACTTACTTTTATTTGGATGACAATGCTTGCTTGCATGAAACGGACAGCATATATTTTATTTATTATATTATTTTTTATTCGATTACCTGTGGCTATCCAGCCTCACATATACAGGGCCAGATACAGTTCCATTCAGAGCTACATCTGACCAAAGCCTCTCAGCTACAGCTGCAGCTCGTGGCCACAGGTGGTAGTCCAGATTACCTAAAAATAAAAGCACACAGACACAGAACAAATGATTATGCTCATCTGACAATGATTTGTCTTGGGTCGGAATCGAACCCACTCACTCGCCAACATGCCAGTCAAAGTATTTACTAACAAAGTCTTTTCACTGCCTTTGAAAACACTTTGATCTAGAGTCGTAAAATCCCTAATTTACTGATCAGTTTGTACACGATATAAGAGATATTACATATTTATTGGGTTATCCACCCACTAGACTGGAGAGCAGCCCGCCTAGACAAGTGGCATTTCGACAAGCGTTAACGATGATAGAAATCGCTTAAATGACATTAAATGTATGGAAATGACATTTCGCTTCGATAAGTCACGTGACTTGGACTTGTCACTTCCATACACTTGAACGATTCGATCTGCGTTATCGCTTGTCGAAATGTCACTTGTCTAGGGGGGCAGATAGGTAGTCGAGACTGGAAAGTGACCCCGACACTGTATAGAAATGACTAGGACTAATAATGAGGACCATAGTAATATTGACTGGTTACTAGCCAACTCGGTCACATAGGGACTTCTTTTACCTAACAGCTGGCTTTGAAAGGCTGGTGATGATTTTTTGCCTTACCTTTATCCACCAGGTCTGTCCATAGTAAAGCCTCTCCGCCTTCGATGGTGAATACTTCGATGTTCCTCCAGGACTTCCAAGAGTACATGTCTTGCCAGGTCCTGGGGGATAACTTTTTAATGAATAAAAGTTCTAATACAATGTTAATGCAAAATTGTTTTACATTTAGCACACAAATAACATACAGTACAAAAAACCACAGTCGAGATTCCAGTCAGTTCCTTCCGTTGGCAGTATTTTCATCATCAAGAAAACTAAATCACATGTTCGCTAAACTAATACCAATTTTGCATTGGCGTTGTATTGGAATTAAAATAAATTGAAGAGTAAGGGAACAGAATATATTAAATTGAAGCCTAATCCAATGTATTTTGGAAAAAGGTTTATAGGTGCCTGTAAAATAAATAAATAGCATATATTTTCATACTTGCCTTTAAAGCCCTTTATTTTGATACCCCCCCCCCCCACATTTGTGGGATTTGAAACATTAATCATATTTCAAATACTGGACTATAATATAAGAATTGTATGTACCCAATGACACTCACACTGTCAAGACGAATCTAATAATTTATACAATAAAAACAGGTCAAAGACATAACCTTTCTTTTTTGTTTCGCCGTAGTCGGGTAAAAAAACACACCGGAGATTCAGAACAGGTTGAATATTTCGTCACAAAAAAACCAAAACAGACACAGGTGACCAAACTAGTTTTACAAGTTATAACCGGAAGTCAAAATACGTATTGACACAACAAAGATTAATAGAGGCAAGGTCAGGGTCAAAAACTACTATCAATAAGCTTAGAAGAAAATTTCTTTAAAATATGGGTCAATATTTGACCTATATTTTAAAAAAATAAACCCGTTTTCGATCAGGAAAGCAACAATCACTTGTGATAAGTCGTTTTAATAATAAACTTAAGATATATAATAACTGCTCTAAGATATGAAGGAATAGATAAAAGCGGCAGAGTCTAGTACGTATCGATCAAGGTTAGGCAACTGTTGCTAAGGTCTGTCAATGGCTGGGCGATCATATTTCCAGATTCCTGATATAGAAAGATGATCGACCCATCCCATGACTCGGATAGAATGAAACGTCTTGCTTATAATATCTTTCTGTGCCCTTACTCTCCAATTTAATTTTAATTCTAATACAATAATAATAATACCAGCCTATAAATGTCCCACTGCTGGGCACAGGCCTCTCCTCATATAGAGAAGGAACGAGCATTATTCACACCACGCTTGCTCATTGCGAGTTGGCGATGTTTTCCTTCACCGATTGTCAATGATGTCTTAGAATAATTAAGGAGTACATTTAACTTTGAAAAAGTCACATTTGTACTTGCCTGTAATAATAAGATAATTATAATTATCATTTAGCAGGGACACAAACAACACACAGTACAAAAAAAAAATACTCTCAATATTTAGATTCCAGTCAGTTCCTTCAATTGACAGCATTTTATTTTAAGAAAACTAAATCTCCTGCCTGCTAAACTAATCAATTATGCATTGGCATTGTATTTGAATTAAAATTATCGGCGTCGGTTTTTCGTCCCATTGGATTATGCAATCGAAGGA
Source organism: Diachrysia chrysitis (assembly GCA_932294365.1). Classification (NCBI taxonomy): domain Eukaryota; kingdom Metazoa; phylum Arthropoda; class Insecta; order Lepidoptera; family Noctuidae; genus Diachrysia; species Diachrysia chrysitis. Next base: position 2,028,169 of record OW028667.1, on the reverse strand, counting down.
ATTGAGTGCATCTAGATTGATCACATTTCTATAAATAACTATCTCCTATTTAGTAGACCAGATTTCATTGATATTTATAAAGTAATTTTCGTATAAAAGAACCAATAAATAGAAAAGCCATTATGATTGTATGGGTTTAACGATTTTAGGCAGACCTCCAGTCACAAGACGAATAATAAAAATAATAAAGATCTTCACAAAATTTTTTTTTTTTAACGGTATTAATAGAGATATGAGTGTAAATAGATAAAAGCCTAAAATAATATACATTATGTTAAAGGTTATCAACACCAACTAAATGAAATTTGTTAAGCAATATAATTACGTATTACCACCTATAGATCAGATCATTGGTTTCACAACTCATGTGCGCAAACTTTCGTCTCTTTACGACAGTTTGCACGAATGTGAGCGACGTCACATTCCGTTAAATAACGTCTCACCTTTGTGATAACGCCCCACCTTTGTGGGTTTACAGCATTAGATTTGGGAATGCCGAATGCGATTCGCTCCTATAGGATTCTAAAATAGAATTAGGACCTAAGAAAAAATATCGACATTTCAACGATTAGAAAAAATCATGATGTAGCTAAGAAATTGTTCTGTCAACAAGGTTGATGACAAGCTTAACACCTCAGAATGAACAGAAGAACTTAACTAATATAGTATTTTAGGAAGTCATTCACTTAAAGATATTTCTACTAAATCCGACAACTGAATTCCTCCGTGGAGTTGGCTTGAAGTCCAGGATCGAGATCGCTGGACAAAAATGGAGAGGCGTTTGCCCAGCAATGGATGACAATAGGTAGAATGTAATAATATAAGTTGATCCCTGTATAAAATGACATGATATTTTATTAGAAGATGTTGCTTTATGAATACCTGTATTTCTTACACCTCTGTTTCTTGACTTCACAGGACAGATCCCATCTGCTAGAATGTATCACTTTGAATCTACTTAAAAACTGATCTGAAGGATTTGGTTGCCATTCTGTTAGTTGGACTCCAAATCTGGAAATTAATTTATATATTATGATGTAGTGTAAATTATTTTTAAAGATAAGATTTATTTATTTTTCATGTGAGATTGAGAAATGACGTCCATATTTTTACAAATATGAATAAGCACCTTTATCACTTGAAAATTGCCTAAAAATAAAAAGATATGGTCAAGCCGTTTCGGAGGAGTTCCATTAAAAACAATGTGTCACGAGATTATTATATATTAAAAACTAGAAAAGACAGATATGATTAGCAGTTGCGTTAAAAAGACACGAAACGTTTCTAGGATTTTTTAATGATCTCTTTTACTCCCGTGATTATCTTTTTTTTATACTATTCATTAGTGCATCTTGATATTCCAGATTTTAAACGTCAGTAACTATGAAAGTAACATATCTAATATATAAATTAATTATATATGTAAAGTGGAAATTACTAACCTATCCCAAGTCCTAGCTTCAAAATCCTTGGTCAAATGCGTCGTATACCAAATAATAGGTAACTTTGGTAGGAACCCTTTATTAGCCAACTTTAACCTTTCCAAAGCCTTATCCAGAAACCCTTCTCTCTCCTCAATCAAATAATAACAATTAGCCAAAGAGAAAACGCTGTCACTCAAATGAAAAACATCTTCAATTTTAGTCATGTCCAAAATTTCAGAGTAGATAATTTGAAGGATATCGAACACTGAGTCTTGGATGGCCAGTCTTAAGCATAGGACATTGTTGCAGGTGAAATTTCTGTTCTTTGTTGGGCAAGAAGCCTCTGGGACCCATGACCATGCTCTGCCCACCGGCCCTGGCGCTGCGACCTCTAAAAGCACCCGAATACCTCTAATACCAGCTCTTTTGACGACAGCTTTTACATCTTCCTTCGTATATATTAAGGATCTGTCATAAGCACCGTATTCAAATAGTTGTGGGACAGCTGGAAGCAGCAGAGGAAAGCTGGTGACATCAGAAATTCTCCAATGAAAGGTATTTAACTTGCAAGTCGACATAGCATCTATTGTTCTCATAATGTCTGGTACAGGGATGAAATTTCTACCAGTATCTATCATCAGTCCTCTGTATTTGTAACTGGGAGCATCTTTGATGATAATATTTGATAGGGTAATAAGGTACCCAGAGGTTTGGTCGAGAAGAATCAATTGGCTCAGGGTTTCAAGAGCATGTCGCATACCACAGAATGAGGCTGCAAGGAGTTTCATAGTAACTTGATTGTTAACAGTTTCAATTTTAATTGTATACGATTCTTCAGTATCTAACCTGATACGAGGATCAGGGTCTGTTTCGATATCCATTTCTATATACATCTTTTTGATCATCATATCTCGCGTAAGGTTTTCTTTCCGTGGTTCCATTGTGTACCTTTCAAGTTTTGCTAGATCCCCTAAGAAGAGTTTAAATGCTTCAGCTAAGTAGAAATGTACACCTTCTGAAGGCACCGATTGAAATTTGTATTCAAGTCTATTTGTAGCCAATGAAACAATCTTTTTACTGAAATATGTGTAGCCTATCGGGTAAGGCCAAAGTTGTGGTCCCATGCATTGTAGGATGCATCGACTGAGAGACGCATATAATGTCTCCGATGTTGGTTCAAAAACTTTTTGACAGAGACCGTTTACGCAAATGTAAGTATTGAGGTGGAATATTCTGAAAATAAAATTTTAACCATATTAGTAAATGACTTCATTCTGAATTAACTAATTAAGCAAGTACAAGACAGCACTGCTCTGTCTGATATAATATTATAATCGCAATGTTTAGCTTTGTTTTATGTGTTTATGACGACTTCCTTGGTCGAGTAGCGTATACAACGGTTTTCAAATTTGTCGCTAGCTCTGAGCCTCCGGGCTTGATCTCCGGTTGGGTCAATGTAGAAAATAAAAAACTTTTCTACATTGTCTCAGGACGGTATAAGGGTTTGTGGCACCTTCGTTATGCCTGATTCCATATCGCAAGTGTATGTGATGTTGTCCATATTTATTTATTATTTTATTTACTAAAACTATAATTGTATGTTTTTTATTAAAACGTCAATTTACCTTGCTTCCATACTCTCGCTCAACCTAAACTCTTCTATCTTAGTCTCTGTCGTTTTATGCGGTTTTTTTGGTTTCCATGGTATTAAGACGGCTAACACCACAGCTATGATAAGCACCATAAATAATACTGTAGAAACTATATAAAACCTCCTATCCTTTAGAATGCATTTATAATGCTTCTTTTTCCTGAAAATTTATTAAATTGTGATCTTTATTCTTGAAATATAATTTTTTATTTCAAATATTTATTATCTTAAGATGGTATGGGCATGTAATGTGGAGGGCTGGAGTGGAAGAGGAAGGCCGGAGAAAAGGTGGATCGATTGCGTGAGAGACGATATAAAGGAAAATCATAGAATAACAGTATGACGGCTATCTAATAGAATGGAATGGAAGAAAAAAAACATTGTGCTGAGACCTACATGTTCTCAACATTTGTACAGTTACATCAATAACTTCGTTTTTGCATCCAAGAGTAACAAGCATCCTAGCAATCACACAAACACGTATTAAACACACGCATATATTTAGATTTATTTACTAAACGTTGAGAAATTCAAGGCATTAAGAACTATAGTCTCATAATGAGCGATGCAGTTGTATAATGATTATACAACTGCACCGCTGCAACAGCAGCGCTACAGCACGGTACTGCCCCAAACTTAGGCGACTAATTCCCGTTGCGGGGCCTATAAATTTTTTATGACTTTTAGAGGCCCATGTTTAAACTCACTGCAAATTCTTGTCCCGAATACGTTAAATGAAGGGTTATCACGCAAAGTATGCGAAAGCGAGTTTTACAGAGGCACGGCACAAATTGAATACAAAGGAGAAGAAGGAGCAATAGACATTCCTGTATACCTCAGCGACGTGTGTTTCACGATAAATGTAGACACCTATATTCTTCATAGATTTTACATTAGCAATAGATACAAAATCACAAACAACTGGTGGGAGATACTGATTGTTTAAATGTCTATATAAATACCTACCACCAATAATGATGGCTTCAGATTTTTAAGGGTTAACAAAAAGGAAAAATAAAAAAAAACCTAATTCCACTGATAAATATAAACCAAATTTAACCAAGCATTATTTGAAGCCGTGGCCTCTCTGACGCCGTGGCAAGGCAGCCGCGGTGTTCTCAGCTTTAAAGTGCCTGTAAAGCTGCAGGTCGTCTGCAAAAAGGTGATATAGCGAAGCAAGAACTTTAGTCACAAGAGTTTATAAAGGGAGAAAGTACGCTACCCTGTAGGAATATATTTATCATCATCGACATCCTCATCTTTATCATTTAGGTAAGATATTGCCATCGCCCTGTCCGCGTCCTCATCACATTGGTAGTTGGAGCTGCCAGGGTCACCACAGCACGGACCAGATGGGCTGCATCTGCTGCAGGCACATAGAGGAAGGCAGCGACGATCTGAAAAAAATTTTGACGAGAAATTAACCCTTTGATAGCTACTTGACTACTTAATATAACAAATTCAAACAAAACTATGTGGCAATAAAGTAAATGTGCAAAAAAAAAACGGAACTATTGTGAAGTAGACTTAAAGGATTAGTAATGTATATTGTGCTGATTTTCCCTGATAATCGACATCCATCCAGCCGAAAACGTATAAGTTATATATTAATTGAAACTTCATGGTGTATTTGATTGTTTTTATTTTTTTATTTTTAGTAATTAAGAGTCGATGATAAAGCAAAGATTTTAGGTCTAGCAAATAAAATTGACACACGATCAAAAAGTATCGTAACTAAAAGAGAGACGCATCCAACAGAGAGATTGATAAGCTCTTCGAGGATAATTAAATGCAGGGAGTCGGAATACATATTTAGGTTTATAACAGCTGAACAACAAGGCTACATCATTATCAATAAAAGACAAAAAGAAAGAAATATCAAATAAATTCTTACTAAAATCAGTATCTAAATCCGCTGCACGTCTAACCTCTTTATTATTCCTTGACTGATCTTCCACATTGAGTAGAACTTTAGGTGTTTGTTCAAACGTTTCAGTATCTTTAACATCATCTTTAGATTCATAATTAACCACATAATCAACTTCTGAGTAAGACGATGGCTCAGTTACGACTGACGGTAGGACAGTTACTGAAGATTTAAACTTTAGTGCATTGAACTTTTTTAGCATGCTCTCCTTTGGTGTCATTTCTGATGCGTTTGAATTTGTGGGCGGGACTGTAGCTTCAGACGGTTCGCAAGATTCTTGGCTTGATTTGACATTTGTTGTTTTTTGGTCCAGTTCAGGCTTTTTATTCGTTTTTGGTCCAGGTTTTACTGCGTCGCATGCATCTGATAGTAATTAATTTATTATAGAATTTACAATAAATTTCCTTATTTAAGTAATCTTTATGTACAAAATAGCTCTAAACACATACTTCGTACCTTATTATATTTTATAAAAGTGATATAGATTTTAATAGCGGTTCCACTTATGCAAAGGCAAAAGAATTACGAACCTTTTCTTTATTAGGAATTCGGCAAATGATGGTGGTGAAAATAAACTCCAAATGTCCAGCAAAAACAACATAGTATTTACAGTACAGTACACTACAGAAAATTACCCTTAATAGCACTTTCAATATTGTTAGCAGTGACTTCCATATCAGTTAGTCGTTCACAGAACTTAAGTATCATTTCCTGCTCGTGTTTTTCTAGATTGACGCATATGTCGCTGTCCACCACCCCGTCGATGGAACTCACGCAGCAATGGAACAGCATAATTGTGTTTAAGATGTAGATCTTCTTTGGCACGTCTTTTATTTCCCAAAAGAATCTGAGAAGTAGGTAAGATCACATTACTATAATCTATACTTAATATTATAAAGCTGAAGAGTTTGTTTGTTTGTTTGTGTGTTTGTTTGTTTGTTTGAACGCGCTAATCTCAGGAACTACTGGTTCGAATTGAAAAATTATTTTTGTATTGGATAGTCCGTTTATTGAGGAAGGCTATACTTTTAATATTATAAAGCTGAAGAGTTTGTTTGTTTGTTTGTTTGTTTGAACGCGCTAATCTCAGGAACTACTGGTTCGAATTGAAAAATTCTTTTTGTATTGGATAGTCCGTTTATTGAGGAAGGCTATAGGCTATATAACATCACGCTACGACCTATAGGAGCGGAGCATAAATGAAAAATGTTGCAAAAATGAAAAACCGTTGAAACTAAAACACGCGAACAAAGTCGCGGGGGACAGCTAGTTATATATATTTATTTAAGTTAGTTTATAAATATTTATAAGAATGGTGATTTATCATAATAATAATAACGGCCTAAAAATGTCCCACTGCTGGGCACACAGGCCTCTTCTTACGTAGAGAAGGAACGAGCATTGATCACCACGCTTGCTCATTTCGTGTTGGCAATTTTAGATTCCAGTTATTGAAATTCAGGTTTTCTCAGAATGTTTTTCTTCACCGATTGTCAATGATGTCTTAGATTAATTAAAAACACATAGAAGAAAAATACATTGAAGAAGTCACAATAGTACACGCCTTTAATGGATTCGAACTTGGTACCTTTTGCACACAAATCCGTGCATTGAAAAACTAGGCGACAACATTCGATTTATAAGCTTAAGGAATATTTTTTATGGTGGAATGCTAGGCTTTCTTTTAAGGGCAGTGTGTCTTTTTTGTCAGTATGTTTTAGATCATCACTAGGGATTACCGATAGAAGAAGCGTCTTGAATTTACATTATAAACGGTCTCCTGATCTAAATATTTGAGCAAGTATACAACCATTTTGCCTTAAACGAATCTTCCATTTACCAAAACCGTCTTTCAATTAACAAAATTATTATTTAATCATCAGTTATGACATTTTTAGCAAGAGTCCTCTTGGGAGTACCTATCGTGAGTGCTTTTTTTTACACAAAATTCTTAAGTCTATTTTCTTTACCTCAACCGCAATATGGGGTACTTATATTTGATGAACGGCTCTATATCTTCGGAGCAGAGGATGGCCCGGTCGATATCGTCCACACAAATGTCCTGCTTGTACTTGTTCACCACTTCCAATAAACTCCTCATATTTAACCTTGTTACGGGGATCTTTGGACGGACGCATTTGTTGATCTGAAAATGAATGAAGATGTTTTTTTTTATCAAACAGACTCATAAGTTTACGGCTTCTACAAATGACACTTTAAAATTCAAGAAAATCTAAACTGATTGTGAAGCAAACGCCTTGTTGACACTTCGCGTGACCTGACCAAGGGCTGGATTTTACCTTGGACAGAGGATAAGCATTGCCTTACAACGTGGCAATACCGCCATCCTTTTGGGCACACTTCCAGTCGACAGCGATGTGTACGAATTTTAGGTGTGTGTGTGTATGTCATATTTTAGTTTGTAGGTTTTAATAAGTTAATATTATTTTTATGAGTATATAATATAGTACAGTTCGTTATAAAATCTTTTTCTATATAAATAAAAGTGATATATATTAATTCAATCTTAATTAATTGATTCACGTTCTTCAAAACACAAAACATCAATCACATATTTTTTTTATTTCTAGCGAAAGTTAACAATTTCATAAATATAAAAACATTAGTCATCTCATATGATACGGAATGAGATTAATATAAAATCAAAGTTTAAAGTGGTAATTCCGCTCAAAGAAAACCAGTTATTTAATGAAGAACAGTTTTAAGTAGAAATGATAACCCAATCTTTTAAGAATAATGAAATTTTATGAAATACCACTGGATTCCCAATAGACGAAAGCCGCGTGGAGGACCCAGGCGGTGATGGTGGGATGAATTGGACGCATACAAGAAGGAGAGGCAACAAATAGCGGTCAACAGAAACGTGTGCAAAGAGGAAAGAGAGGCATTTTCCCTGCAGTGGGACAGTTCAGGCTTAAAATAATAATAATAATGGTGATGGTGACCTCCTGGTGCCTATCGTGGCGGTGGGGGGCCCATCTGGTGAGCTGGCGAGTCACCACCTGCCTATTTGATTTCATTAACACGTGTTAGAAGGCAGGTGTCAGAGATTCCTGATTTAGTTCAAATAACCAATTCACTTACATATACCTACACATAGCCTAATTTTTTTTAATTTTCATTCATAATTTAAAATAGCCTTGTATCTACTTAGGACCGTTTATATCTGTTCTTCCATAAACCTGAGATGAATGGACCCTGGTAGGTACCCCATCCCAGTTTAGAGTAAAATTCTCAACAAGGCCACTGCATATTGGACCTGTGTCCCCACGTAAGCCTTTCAAAGGACCGGGTATTCTCGCTACTGAGGATAGGCCGTGAAATACGATGTAGGTATTACAGTGTAAATAAAATGCCGAAGAAGATCAGTTTAGGAGTAAGTGCTGTTATGTTTAGTGGAAGGGCTGAAGAGACAAAATTACTAGGTATAGAAAAAGGATGATGAAGGGAAACCAAAAATATCTCTTACCCAATTTAAAAGCAGTTGAGTCCACCTTTGCTCAATAATTTCCAATTTACAGTCCGAACATGAAGTCTCGTCTGAATACATTATAAATAACAATAAATTGTACACCTTTATACGTATAAATAAATAAATTATTATCAACGATGATTATTATAACTTCTACAATCTTTCAAAAAAGTGACTTTGTCAATTAAGGTGCATTAAAGACTGTTTTAAGTAAGTGCTCTGTGAAGGTTTTTGCTGTGAATATTGATTCTAACGAGGTTAAATTACTCTTAATTAAAACAGCTGTATTCTTATAGAAAACCTTTTACACATTTTTGAAATAGTACGGTCTTTTATTTAATAAATAAATGTAGGCAACATGTTCTGAACCTAAAGTAAGTAGCTGCAGTACTTGTGTTATGGAATCAGACAACGAAGGTACCACAAACACCCAGACCCGAGACAATGTATAGAATTGAATTTCTAATAGGACTTCCGAGTTGCTTCTGAATTGCTCGCACGGAGATTGTCGGGCTTAGGTCTGATTTTCTATAATACTTGGTATGGGGTAAGGTTGGATCCTAAGAAAGGACTTAGACTTCTTTTTGCCGCGATAACCGACATCCAAGCAAAGCCGCGGGCATCAGCTAGTTATAAACATGAGGAAAGTAATACATTAATTTCGACGATCTGTGGAAGGATGGCGTACACACCTTTTTTAAGGTTTCGCCAGCTCTGAGGTCCCGGGTTCGATTCCCCGACTGGTCAATGTAGAAAACCACTTTTCAACATCGCCTCGAATTTGGGTGTTTGTGGTACTTTCCTTGTCTCTAATTCCATAATAACCTACTTAATTTGGTTTCAGAGCAATGTGTATGATGTTATCTACATTAATTACAAAATATTGCGTAACATTTTAGTGCCGAAAAAAATTAGCAGGCCTTGTTAATTATGTTACTGCGTATACAACACAAACATCCAGAACTGGATCACTCCGGATGCAATTATAAACAATACAAAATATTCATTTTTTTTTCCAAAATATTTACTGATTAAAGTTATCAGTTTCGGAGTTCAGTCAACCCGACAGATTGTTTCACCACAATTTCAACTTACTATCATCGTTCGATAGATATCACGTTGCGTATTAATGATAATTAACCGACTTAAATAAAGGAGGGAGTTTTAGGTTAGGTATGTTTGTTAAGATTTTATCTTGCAAGCTAAAGAAGATTATTCAGGTTTCATACAAAGTTGGGCCCAAAATCGGAAGTCCGGGACATCATTTTAAACATTTGGTACATAGCTATAGTCCCAAATGCTTAAAATGATGTCCCGTACATAATAAAAGCAGTTTTTTTACTGGCACTTGATTTTGGGCCCAATAAGAATGGTCTCCTTAGAACCACTTTCTGACATCTGATTTAGATGAAATTTTGCATACTCATATTAATTCTGTGACAATACAATATTATGGTACTTCGAGCTGGTCTGATGATGGATTCCAATGGTGGCCATAGAAAAGTAGTCTCGAAACGACGCAATCTCATCGTGTTTGGGCTTGTATGATGTGTCTTTACTAGTACTAGGATCCTAGCTGATTTAAAAGCTTGTATTTAAAAGTATTTTTTTAATAAATACTTTTTTCTCTGAACTTTTTAAGACCTTAAGATAATTTGCAATTTTTCATAGGACAGATTTTACCAACACCAGATTATTTTTATTCATGGGATAAAATTGATGGAAGAACTATCAAATATTCAAAATTATGCCTCGGATAAAATTATCTAGCATTGGAAAAAGCCATTAGAGCAATTTCTAGATAGATTTTTTGGTACCTACATCATCTTCGCTTGGATTTTACTACTTAAAGTTTTAAAATTTTATATCCTTTAGAATTTTTGATATTTAGGTAAGCCCGCCCACTTAGATTAGCCAATTAAAATCATACCTAGAACAGGCGAGCTTCGTATTGGCTTAATTTATCTACAAATTTTTAGTTTGGCCCGCCTAAAACTGGTAATGATAAGGTAGCTGTTATATTATACTATGCATATATAAATATATTTTTGTAGGAAAACTTTATAGTAGGCATGTTAAGATACATTTTATATTTTCATGGTATGTTTTCAGTTTTTCAACAATCCTCAGAGAGAGAACTGAACCCAAAATTTTGAAAAATGCCAGTCCATGCTGTCTTGTGACATTTTTACAAGCGTTAACGATGAACGCTTAAATTGCATTAAATGAAAGGAAATTACATTTCATTTTGCTAAATCACGTGACTTAGACTTGTCACTTCCATACATTTGAGCGATTCGATCTGCGTTAATGCTTGTAGAAATGTCACTTGGCTAGAGGGACAGGAATGTGTTTGTTCCGGTTAAAAAATACTTTAGTTTATGACCCGAGGCCATATGATTAACTTGTACTTACCTAACTTTACATACTGCTTGATGTAGTTAAAGGCGACGCTAAACAAAACGCGCAGTTAGCGCGCGGACCCCCCCGTCTCTGACCCCAACCCGACACCCGAGCCGGCCAAACTAGCAATAAAACTATGTCCTTAAATAAATGTTAGATCTAGCCCACTCTTGCTTGTTTGCATGCAACGCACTAGATCGAGGTCCGAACCTCCCACAGGGGGTGCCATTAGTGAACGTTGCTGACGTAGTTAGTTTTTCTATTGCTCTTGCTCTGGCCCTTATAGTTTTTCACAAAAGTCCGGCGAAGCAGTCAAAACCTACGCTCTAGACAACTGCAGTAGACCTCGTCTAAAAAAAAAGAGCCCGTATCAGCGCAGAGCGTCCCATCGCTGCGCAATTGCGGCGATAGTACCTATTATTCCATTAATTGTGTCACTCCATTTTTTTTTGTGTTCATATCCAAGAACTTCTACGTCTTATAATTTTTTTATTCCATTATATTGAATGATAAAACCATTTTATACTGTAAGAACTTAAATAGATACCTATATAATATAAAAAATTTTGGAAAGATTAATGAACTATTTCATACTTATAATTTAATTTATAAATTTCATAACATTTCAAAATGTTAAACAAATATTTACTTAAAACAGAGTTAATTGATTTGAATAATGCATTTTTAATTACGTATCGTTTACCCCAAGTGGTGGTTTATTAAAAAGTCATTAGCATTTTTTAGACATTTGATCTAATTTATATGTGAATGAAGTACAAATGAATCATGCCTATTGTATATTATTATGTAATTGCTTTTCACACAAGGCTAATAATGTTAAATCACCTATAAACTTTCTCTAGAATTGGACTATCGAAAGGAAAGAGTTTTGTTCAAATCTGACTGATAGTTTTAAAGATTTGCGCGTGCTAACAAAAAACTCATTAAATCTTTATTATATTATATATATATGCAAATAAAATGATTTTTAATGAGATAATTACTAATATGAATGGAGGAGCTCGTGGCTAAGTGCAAGCCATATGGTATAACTGATAATAAAGGTTAAGCCGCGCTCGTGCGGTTGGTTTGTGGATGGGTGACCGTTTGTAAACATACCGAGATCTCTCCGTGTTTTTGAAATACATTGATCTTTGACAATCGTTAAGTCATCACAATTCTGATAACCTGTCTTACAATGGGATACTGTGTTACCCAGTAAAATGGGTTGTGGAGGTCAGATAGGCAATCGCTCCATGTAAAGTAGACTATTCAGATGAATTGGGTAAGATGGGACCTCAACATATCTTGAGAAAAGGCTAGGCATGAGAAAAAAAAAACCATGGTTGCTTTAAAAATTCTGGACTTTATACCTATGTGAAAATAATGGACTAATTCCAATCATCCGTTCCGGATATACACACATTACAATGTGTATGTTACTTTAAGTATTATACTAGCTGTGCCCGCGACTTCGTCTTTAGGCAGCGTTCACACTGATCGAATCGCTCAAATATATGAAAGTAACAAGTCACCTGACATATCAAAACGAAATGTCATTTCCATACACTTAATGTAATTTAAGCGTTTTTTTTGTTTTTGAAAGGATTTAAGCAGTTAGCCTGAGCGCAAGCTTTGACTGCTTCACCGGACTTTAATTTAAGCGATTTCTATCATATACAACGGTTGTAGAAATGTCGATTGGCTGGCAAATCCAACAGTTAAATATTGATAGAATTATCATAAATTGTAGTAATGACATATTTCACAGAGAAGCCAACCAAAATGGTAATTTTTTTTGCACTATTTTGCTTATCTAAAAATATTTAACTACATGAACAAGGTCGCAGGCACTAACTAGTATATAACACATTGATATCTTATTCAAACCGAGGTTAAGTTAGCTAATTTAGTTTTAATTATGACACCAGTTATAACGCCAAACGGGTTTGGAGGTTAAAAAGTGCGTACGTCTTTTTAAACAACATTTCCTTAAACATAATACTAATCTATATACTAATATATAAAGCTGAAGAGTTTGTTTGTTTGTTTGAACGCGCTAATCTCAGGAACTACTGGTCCGATTTAAAAAAATCTTTTAGTGTTGGATAGCCCATTTACTGAGGAAGGTTATAAGCTATATAACATTACGCTGCGACCAAAAGGAGCGGACAATAAATGAAGAATGTTGCAAAAATGAAAAACCGTTTAAACGAAAACACGCGGGCAAAGCGGGGGGCAGCTAGTACTATATAGTACTATTTATTATTCTGTGGCACAGTCGAGTTCATTAATATATTGGCACTGTCAAGGATTCATAATATTGTGAGCGTTGGAAAGCTGGATTAATTTGACGGGCCTGTTGGTCTAGTGGTTTGTGACCCTGACTACTAAACCGAAAGTCGTGGGTTCGATTCCCACCCAGGTCAAATCTTTGTGTGATGAGCACGATAATTTGATCTGTGTATGGCTGTAATTTATCCATAATATGTTTCTAGGAATATATAAGTTTTTTATCAGTTTTCTGGTTTCCATAACACAGGCTCTGCCTAGTTTGGGATCAGATGGCCGTGTGTGAGTTGTCCCAAGATATTATTATTATTAATTTTATAGAACCTATAGCTGCCTACCTACAGCTGCAGTAAAACTAAAATACTAATTGCGTTTTAATTTAATTTTATTGGTCCGGATGTTGTTCCATTACGCTAAAAACGCAGACCCCAGGGATTTTATACAATGTAATAATAATGTCCCCCTGACCGAATTTTGGTCGCGGCGGCCTCTCTCAACAGAGATTAGCATCTGCACGGGACCAAGGTCGTTACGTGCTTTCCGAAGCACGGAATTTATATAATGTAAATAGGGTTTTAAACACTATCAAAATACTTGTATTTAAAACCCGACTTTTTTTATCTTTTTTTATAAATAAATGTGGAAAATATCTCATACTTTGCTGCTCTGAACCCAAAGTAAGTAGCTAAAGCACTTTTGTCATGGAATCAGAGACATCAATGATACTACAAACACCCAGACCTGAAGCAATTTCGAAATGTAGTTTTATACGTTGATCCTACCGGGGATCCAACCCGGGACCTCAGAATTAGCGATACCTTGAAACCCGGTGTACGCTACTCGACCACGGAGTCTTTAGGATTACAGAGTGCGCCTAACAAGTATGAACTGTGGGCACTATAACCCAGTAAAATCGTATAATTTGTGTCAAAAAAGAGCGCGTCGTTTTATTTAAACCATTTCAAAGTCAAATATTACCCTAATAATATCGAAACCATCGATATTTTTCCATAAACGTCTGTCGTTGCACGGAAAATGAGTTAAATCAGTAAACAACCATAGCACTTACAGATAAAAAATTTGCTTACGCTTGGCACACCAGGCTACTAGTGCGCACTCTATGTTTGTCTATGTATATTTTAAGCTCTCAACACTTTTTTCAAACTATTTTTATTTTTAATTTTACACAGGTCATCTTGAAGTTATGCAAAATAATTAGAAAATAGTACCGCAGATAAAAATACTTTATAGTAGGTACTGTAAATAATTAAACACAATGTGATTTTAATAGAAGATTAAATAAATATAGGATGTGCAATCGCGGTCGAGGTTGCCTAGACAATTATTTCGCAATTGTGCTAATCATCACGCTAGCACTGTTTAAGACGAGCAGAAATGTACGGTACTCTCATTTTGTAGATTTAGATAATTGTTTGAGATTTTTACTACACGATACTCAATGCTCACAACCTTATTGTGTACAAAAGGAGTTCTTAAATGGTAAAACTTAAATAAGGGATTGGGTATTTGACTACTATCGTTTTTGTTTTTTTGTAAAGGTTACTAGCAATGTGGGTGAAATTCACATTACTAGCAATCTTGTTAACCCCTCCAACTGAGCTAAATGTGCTTGTATCTGGAGTGCGTTCACGTCAATAGTGTAATGGGTGGGAATCGAACCTGCGACCTCTCGATCACAAGGCTGTCACCCTAACCATTAGGCTATTGCCGCTTAAAATATTACAAATATTTCGAATAATAGTATTAAATTGAAGCAGAACTGCGAATTAACATCAAAAACATATACACGAATACAAAAGTTATAAATTTTTATATTTTTTTGAAGCTTTTAAAGTAGTAGGTGACGCATGTTCTCTCTTTTTCGCAAAACGACGACTTGTACGGGGCACCCCAAATTAGTATGGAGAATGACCACGGTGACGTTACCTGATGGTATAGCTCTCTCTGTCTAATTCGAAATATTAAAATGCTTGTAACTAGTTCAATATGAAAGTAATTAATCTGCCGTTTTTACATCTCGACATAGTTTGTAATATATCTTTTTTAAATAAAAAGGACAGGAGGTGTTATAGCGGCAACAGAAATAAACACTCTCTGATCATTTCAACTCCCTAGCTATTACGGTTCATGAGATACAGCCCCGATGACAGACAAACAGACGGTCAGACAGACGGACGGACGGACGGACGGACGGACGGACAGACGGACGGACGGACGGACAGACGGACGGACAGACGGACAGACGGACAGATAAAAAGCTAAATTAATTAACGGGATATTTTGCACATTTATATTAAGTACGTCAGGCGTTGAGATTCCTATAATTGGGCTTTGTACTTAAAGTTAAACTACACGGATAGCCGAGTGGTATAGGTCACTACACTAACTACCACTGTGCGCGACGTGCTGCGGGTTCGATCCCTGCATGGGACGAATATTTGTGTGAACCACAAATGCTTGTAAGAAGTCCGGGTGTTCTTTGTGCATGTGATTTTAATGTTTGTGAAACCACTATACTCGAGTATTAAATATCTGAGAGTGGGTGTCGTTAATTAAAAAAAAATGTTTTACTTTAAAATATAAACATATAATTAAATTATTTCAATTGAAGTCGCGTTTACATCAAAGTCTTTTCCACTTAAAAATCATCAAACATAGTAGGTATAAATTCTTAAGAAATATTACTTGATACCAAGAAACAAGAACAATAGTTGAAACGACCTCAAATTGCATGCTTTAATGGTTCAACAGACAGACAATCCTATTATATAATCGACCGTGAATAACCCGCAAAAAGTGATAGTTAAAAAATGTATTGCAATGAATATCGGTCAAGCTCAATGTTGGGTAGCAGAGTTCGTTGGTGCGATAAAGAAACCTTTATTCAATGTTAGTTTTAGGAAAGACAGTGAAGAATAAAGGGATTAAATATAATGAATGAACAGAGTTAACGAAGATCATTATCGAAGATGTTGTTTTTACTTCATTTACTTAGTGCCATTACCGGCTACATTGCATTTTGACGCATATCTTTATCTAATAATGTAACTACATTGAATGTATACTTAAATCTTATTTTTAAAAGAGTAACCTATGGAGTTTCTTGCCGGTTCTTCTCCATAGGAAGGACACTTTGGAACCGCGCACCTAGAGTCATTTAGTTCTGTAACGTTGACGTTTCTTGAGCGACTTTTTGAGGTTTATAAGTAAAAAAAAACTTTTAATTTTTTTTTTGGGACTAGGATGTAGCATGCGTGTTCGCTAGTAGTTAAGTCAAGCTTAAGCGCATTTTTTGCAAAATCTTCTACGCTCGTTTATTGATTTTCCGTGCGACGACAGACGTTTTATGCGAAAATATCAACGGTTCCAATATTATTAGGGGAATATTGGGTTTTGAAATAGATAGTTTTAATAAAACGGTGCGCCTGTTTTGACACAAATTTTACAATTTTACATGTTCATACTATGCTCACTCTACTTACTCTAGTTTACTTATTAAGTAAAAGT
Source organism: Diachrysia chrysitis (assembly GCA_932294365.1). NCBI lineage: Eukaryota > Metazoa > Arthropoda > Insecta > Lepidoptera > Noctuidae > Diachrysia > Diachrysia chrysitis. Next base: position 2,011,451 of record OW028667.1, on the reverse strand, counting down.
ATTTCAAATTGATGAGTACAATTATGTATTAACGTTATTGTGATAACCCAATCGTCACTCAGAATGAAAGCCTAATCTATGATGATTTTTAAACAAACTGAACGAATAAATTAGAGCAATATAATACGGGTTAACTTTAACACAAGAACTGCATTATAAATATTTGAGTAAATCTAGATAAACCGCAAACATTGTTCTAGTATTACAGTGGTTATGCTGTCAAAATGTGTGTCAACATTACAAGGTATATAAAGTTACTAGCAGTGTACCGCGGTTTTACCCGCATAAGTCCCCGTTCGCATAATACATATTTTTATTCGGAGTTATCAAAAATAGCTTACGACCTATTCTCAGACCTACCAAATATACAGTTAAAGTTGAGTTGAGTTTCAGTATTCAAGCAAACACAGGAAAGGAAGAGATAAATCTAAAGACAACGGTAACCAAGGGTCAATTAATAATTACTTTCTCTGAATCAGATAATTATAGGTTTCATTATCATATTTAAATTATTCATGATAGTTAAAGGGAAACCTTAATTACTAATTAGTTGTTTGCTGGTTTTCTCACGGAGAATTGAATTGTCGACAAGAACAAAAACAAAATGTCCTATTCAGTTCAACCTTTGCCTTCTTCCTTCATGCCAGCCCAATTCTTAATTTAAAATACACCAAGAAAACTGCAATGTTGATCCAAATGATAGTTCGTGGTGTGCCTAGTGGTTCAAGGAACGGATTTGTATGCACAAGGTTGCAGGTTCGAAACCACTATGGGCAAGTACCAATGTGATTTTTTTCTAAAGTTATATGTACTTTCTTAATTATTCTAACTAAGACATCATTGACTATCAGTGAAGGATAACATCGTGAGAAAATCTGGATTCCAAAAATTGGAATCGGAAATCGCCAACTCGCAATGAGAAAGCGTGGTGATCAATGCTCGTGCCATCTCTACAAAAAGAAGAGGCCTGTGCCCAGCAGTGGGACATTTATAGGCTGGTATTATTATTTTATTATTTTAATTAAGTTTTATTGTTGAATTTACTTATAAACCTTATTAGAAGATTTTTTTCTAATCTGTCCAAATAGACTTGTTAGAAAATAGTCCGTAAATCAATGATACAGGAGAATTAAATATATAATTTTAAATATTGAACGGAACCCATTTTTAACTGCGTCGCAAAGTAACCAAAATAAATGAACCTTTTTGCTACCTATTATATCACAAATATCGGTGAGTCAGTGTTTTTTGTAGATAGCACGTTGGTCAGTAGCCAGTGCAGTGATCAACGCTCGTTTCTTGACTTTGAGAAGAGGTGTTTTCGTTGATGCTGTTACAGTCTGGTGTTATGGAAAGGGTTAAGGAAACTATAAGGTACTAGGTAAAAAGATGGCATTTACTGACGACTCTACCCGTGACCAGAAGTCTGGCATTTACTTTGCTCAAAGAATATGCATAGCAATTCAACGTGGCAACGTTGCCAGCCTTCTGGGCACGTTTCCCGTCATTGACAACGATGACGATGAGTTTTTGATGCTTGTTAGTTATTTAGTTACTCAATTTTATAAACGTTGTAAGTTTTAATTTTAATACAGTTTTTGTGTTTGTATAAATTGTCTGTGAAGAAAGATATTTATAAAAGAAATATTTATTATTTACTCCGTAAATTTTCTAAAATTTAATACGCATATGATTTATACAAACACAGAAAATTAGCTTAAAAAGTAATTTATAATACGTAGGTACTACCTTTTGCCAGCGACCTTGTCCGTGTAGAAGTCAAAATGGTTTTTGACATTCCAACTTGAAAGAGTATTGTATTGCACAAAGGTTTTATGTGAATTCAACGTTTTTTTTTAATAAAATCAAATTGACTAATTCTTAGAAACCTCAGCTTATGCCCTTAAACTTTAATCTCTGGAATTATATATGTTTATAGGCATTATATTATAATTATGCCCCAGTTTACCTAAATCTCTAAAATTATACCTACGTTAAACCATTTCAGTAATACAACCTTACTCATGAAAAGTAAAATAAAAATGGATTCAATTTACTTGACATTGAAAGTCAATTATGCTGCGAAAAAAAAAGACAAAAACTTGAGGCAACTGTGAACACGTGTGTAACAAAGTTATTTGCTTCTTAATGTTGATGAAATATGTATATAATATAATATTATCTTGGGACAACTCACACACGGCCATCTGATCCCAAACTAGGCAGAGCCTGTATTATGGCAACCAGACAAATGATAAACATACTTATATATTTTAAAATACATATATAATAGATAAATTACACCCAGACACAGAATGATCGTGCTCATCACACAAAGATTTGTTCTGGGTGGAAATCGAACCCACAAACTCTGGTTTAGCAGTCAGGGTCACTAGCCACTAGACCAACAGGCCCGTCTGTATAGAGAACAAAGTAATCAAAATACAATTTTTTTACTTATTTTGCCTAGCCTTTTCCCAAGCTATGTTGAGGTCGGCTTCCAGTCTTTCTGGATTAAGCTGGATGCCGTATTTTACATGGAGCGACTGCCTATCTGACCTCCACAACCCATGTTACTGGGTAACACGGAGTCCCATTTAACTGGTTGTCAGAATTGTAATGACTTAACGACTGTCAAAGATCGAAGTATGACAGACAGACCTCAGCCCCCCTAGACAAGTGACATTTCGACAAGCGATAACGCTGATCGAATCTTTCAAATGTATGGAAGTGAGAAGTCCAAGTCACGTGACTTATCGAAATGAAATGTCATTTCCACGTTGTCAATGTCAGTTCTACATTTAATATCATTTTATCGATTTCTATCATCGCTAACGATTGTCGAAATGCCACTTGTCCAGGGGGCCAGGTCAGAAAAAACGGAATAGCGGGCTTAGCGTAGCGTGAGGCATGGAACTGTCTCAGTATTTTATTTAATAAAGTACTTTTTTATGGCAGTCATAAAATTAAATGACTTCACTTGACATCAGACTCATAAATTTTAGACAAAGTTTAAAAGTGGTTCCAAAGTCCTCGTGGGTTTTAGATTTGTTTCATTAAGATACATGATGCAACCGAATTTGTGACAGGAGAGTAAAAAATAACATGTTTTATCAAACAAAGAGTTCAGTGTACAAGGATCATGTTCTGATATTATCAGCGGGTCAATACAAGTAGTTTTTGTGTGTTTATGTTCAATATTGATAAGTATTAAAATTATATTCGAGTAGGCAGTTCATGTGTATGCAATTAATTCATGTCAATGCGGAAATTATTCAGATTAAGATTAAAACATCATCACTTGAATTGCATTGCCTGTCTTGGGGTTCAAAGATCAAGTTGACAGTCCTTGACATAATATCAGCCATACAAACTTAGAGACTTCAGTAAACTATAGAGTGCGCATATCGAGTTTGTACTGTAGGCACTAATATTAAAAGTAAAATTAGTGTCAAAACAGAGCACACCGTTTTATCAAAACTATCTCATAACCTAACATTACCCTAATAATATGAGAACCATCGATATTTTTTCATAAACGTCTGTCATCGCACGAATAATCACTTAAATCAGTAAAGGAGCGTACTACTTACAATAGGGATGTTTCCTGGATATGAAAAGTTAAAATCTATTTAGTCCGTCAGTTAGATAATAAAAAATATTAGACACGTATTTTTTCTTTTATCAAAACAATAAAAAAATACAAAGATACACCGCTTTAAAGTTTCGGAGTGGGGGCTTATGACGCCACGCCTCGCTAAAAATCGTAGCGAGGAGTGACGTCACGCGTAATTTCCGTTCTCTGTATTTTGATCATTTTTTGTTTGCAGGAAAAAAGAAAAAATACGTGTCCAATAAAATTCATTAATCTACAAGACGGACATTAAAAAAAAAAATAGGAAACATGCCTAGGGCCTACTAGTGATGCGCGCACTCTATGTATGTATGTATTTTATCTATGTATGTATTTTTTTTAACTTTGTTTGAACATATTACCTTTTTCTTAAAAGAGAGTAGTAACCTATGGAGTTTCTTGCCGGTTCTTCTCCATAGGAGTGACATTTTGGAACCGCGCAACTAGAGTCATTCAACGTTTTGAAAGTGCCTGAAAAGGCCTAGGTACTCGAAATAAAAATATTTTGATTTTGATTTTATGCTTGTCTATGTTAGGCTCGACGTCATCAGGTCAACGCCGGCCATCGCTGAAAACCTGCGCTGGGGTTGTTTTAATCGTTAAGCATATTTCCCCGAAACTTTAAGTAATTTTTTATTAGTACTTTTTTAATAATTCTATGCGTTGCATTTGACGCGAATAAACGATTTTTCTTTCTTTCTTTTCTTTTTATGCTTACCTTAAGCATAGAAGGAATATGGGTTATGTTTTTCAGTGGAAAATTAATATACCATCGTTTAGATTCGGCTTTGAATATTCATTTCAATCGCCTAAAAACCAATTTAACTTTATTGAGAACTTGCGAAGTTCGCTGCTTGTTTTTATCCTTCCACATTTTTTGGATCGATAAAAATACGAAGACAGACTTAAAGTAAAGAAAGAAATGTTTATTGGTTAGAATATAGTAAGTACATTCTACCATTTCTGATGTAGAAATATTGTTAAGTTATAACTTACTTACTGTTTCCCGCGGCTCTGTCCGTGTGGATGTCGGTTATCGCGGCAAAAAGTAGCTTATGACCTTTCTCAGACTCTAGACTATCTGTGTACCAAATTTCATTTAAATCGGTTTAATAGTTTTGGCGTAAAAGTGCGACAGACAGACAGACAGAGTTACTTTAGCATTTATAATATTAGTAAGGCAGTAAGGATAAACTTCTATTTATATACCTTAAGAGACAAAAGAAAACCAAACTTTGCACTTCTCAGAATTTTTTCCATGCTGCGTTCTAGTGCAGTTGTCTTTCATCTTTCTAGTTCTTGAAAAACCTCATTGTGTTGGTAAATAATTAACCAGTGGGCTTATTTGCTATCTCCAGTTGACAAACTAAGCGATGTTCACGGTAAAAACGCAAATTCAGTATCGACTAACGTTGGTGACCAACTACGTTGTACTAGATCTAGTTGGCCATCGACGTTAGGCGATACGAAATTTGTGTTTACACAGTTTTTTAAAATAAAAGTAATATCTTGGGACATCTCACACACGGTCATCTGATCCCAAACTAGGCAGAGCCTGTGCTATGGCAACCAGACAACTGACAAACATACTTATATATTTCTAAATACATACATATTATAGATAAATTACACCCAGACACAGAACAAATGATCGTGCCCATCACACAAAGATTCGTCCTGGGTGGGAATCGAACCCACGACCTCCGGTTTAGCAGTCAGGGTCACTAACCACTAGACCAACAGGCCCGTCAAAAAAAATCGATTATGGCTTTAGTTGGCAACCAAATATCCCCGCAGATCCTTGTCTTTCTGAAGATCTTGACTAGAGAATCTCTTAAATACTGCAATTAAAAGCTGTTACTATACCAAGAGAATGCATTCGTATTCTCAAATATTGGTACGGGAACCAGGTCAACGTAGTTCGATGGTCGGGGACGCTGTCTGAACCATACAGGTTGGAGTGCGGGTTGTTTCTATTCGTGCGCCCTGTGGGCTAACTATACTCAAAAGCAGTACAGCGCCCTACGAGACCAATACAACAATGCCTACAGGGTGTTGTTGGGGTTGCCTCGTTACTGTAGCGCGTCGGGGATGTTCGCCGAATCACGCATTGACTGCTTCTATGCGAGGATGCGGAAACGGTGCACATCCTTGGTGCGCAGGGTTCGCGCCAGCTCCAACACCATCCTGAGGATGATGGCTGAGAGGTTCGACTGTCACTACATTAACCATTGTTGTATGCTTAATACAGTGACAATAACAATAAATTGAAATAGTCATAGCACACTATTGTACATTATCTATCACATCTCTTAATTATATTTCTTTTTATCTAATTTGTTAATTTAATTTGTAATTATTGATAAAATTGTGTGTTGTGTTGTGCCCTGTCTGATGTACCTAATGCTATATGATCCAACTGTTGATTGAAATAAATGAATTTATTATTATTTCCTTTATTCAATTTATAAACATATAAAATACATTTTTAAATATACATTACAAAAAAAAAAACATACATTTAAAAATATAAAATACAGTCTCCAACCGGCATCGGAAACAGGGTTCAAGCTGCCGGTGGTTAGGGTCCCAGAGAGAGGAACCTCCTCACGATACGCGCCGTGTCCAGAAGTACCGCTTCCTGAATCAAACCCTTGACCCAGATGCCCAACGAGAGCCTCTGAAGGTGTTGGTCGAGGCTCTTGGCTATTAAGCCGTTGGCTGTCACGACTATCGGGACAATGATTGCTGAGTCCACCTCCCACATGTCGACAACCTCGTGCGCTAAATCCAAATATTTTATTTGTTTATCTTGTTGATTGAAATAAATGAATTTATTATTATTATTATTATACGCCGAACCTTATGCTACTCGAAGATCCTTGATCAACCTTTTTGTTAAAGATCTTCCATTTGGTATGTCAGGATTGTAATGCATTATTCTAGAACATTCCAAATTCCAATGTTATTAAGATCTCACGGTATGCTACACATAAATCTATTTGACTACGGACCGTTTAAGCATGACCAGCGCAAAAAATACTTAATTTATTCAATATTTAAGTTATTCGGTTCTAAGCATTTTAGATCAAGCTTTGATGACTCTTATTTTTATTATAATCCAATAAGACGAAAATAGAATGTATAGATTACCGGTGACTGGTCGGTCTGCTGACTTTGGTCTGTGTAGATTATACTTATAATTTCATAGTGGACCTCATACGCTTGTTTATTTGGCGCAGTCCCTAAATTATATTTTTGTGTTATTGTTGTTGGAAAGACAGCGTGCTGCTGTGGAGTTTGTTGCGTCGTTTCTTCTCCACAGCTAGAGTAGGTACTTAGGAAGCGTTGTAGGTTGGGCAAATCGGGGTGCTCTCTATTTTATTATTTTGACATTTGAAAAGTGCTACTTTGTAACCTTTTTTAAATAAATCAGATTTTGATTTGATTTGATTTACCTACCAGAAATTGTAAACATAAAAATTCTTTACCTTTTTTTTTTCATAACAACTTACAACATATTATTATATAATATTGAGTAGCGCGCATTCTTCGAACTGATCTTATTTTTTATCTATCCCACTCAAATGCATGAAAGTGACCAGTTTAAGTCACGTGACTTATCGAAATGAAATGTCACTTCTACATTTAATGTCATTTAAGCGATTTATATCATCGTTAACGCTTGTAGCAACGTTACTTGGCGATAAAAACAGGTCTCAACATTGTCAGTATACGAAAAATTTGGTTGTGATAATCATCCTTAATTCCTCACAAAACAAGATTTGAATTATTCATTGTCGTACACATCATTGCTCGTTTGATCAATTTCCTTTGCTTCTAATATGTTATTTCCCCATACCATGATGACATTTAGTAGTTCTTTGATCATTTTCCTTAACACAAAATGATTAATTATTTTCTAGTGCTTAGTTTGATGACGAATACCTAGGAAGTCAGGATATATCATTCATGTTTGTCGGACATAGAAATAATTACATATATTAATGACAGCTCGTAAGTAAATAATAAATTGCTTGAAGTTGTTCTGAGATTTGTTTTCTGAGAATTCATTCAAACAAAATCATGGGGTTTTACCTTTTTCATTAACTAGCTGTTGCCCGCGGCTCCGCCCACGTGGGTGTCAGTTATCGCAGCAAAAAGTCGGATCCAAGCTTATCCCCTGCCAAGTTTTATCAACATCGATTCAGCTGAAAGACAGACAGACAGAGTTACTTTCGCATTTTAAATATTAGCATGGATCAAGTATATACAAATGTAAATAGTTGTCGTTACACACATTTTGTGGGCATTCATGTTTTAATTCTAGATCAGCGTTTGCTAGAATTACTAGTATCTAAATATTTTACAAGATATTAATTATTTCCTCAAACAGAGTCGAGGGGTAACATTGTCTCTTTATTATTTAAATATAAAATTATATACTACGATTATATTCTAAGTAAATGATTGATAGTCTATCTTTTCATGTCATGACTTGTAAATAAAAATATCGGATATAGTTAACAGCTGACAATGGCGTGATTTTATCTTAAATCATCTGTACAATACCAATTTGTTACTATACAAAATTTTCTTACAACTTGTAATTGTCGACAAGTGGTAGTTCTACAAGCGTTGAGTGCTTGAAATCGCTTGAATGCACGGCTTTAATAAACATTTCGCTTTCATACATTTGAGCGATTTTACTAGGGCTTACTGCACATTTATTTGCATGAAAATCTTTAAATTGGCAATTGACTGGCCTGTTGGGGAAGTAATTAGTGACCCTGAAAAACCGGACGGTTCGTGGGTTCGATGAAAAAGAACAACTGAATTAGTTATAAAAATTAAATATCCCGACTACTATATTTTTAAAAATTTTCATAATTACATTTAAACTTACGAGTTATATATACATTTGAAAGGAATTTACAGCTATATAATAAATATGCATTTATATATATATATATATATTTATTTGTAACCCTTTATTTTGATACCACACTCAATAAGTTTTGTACAAAAAAATCCTAAGGTATAGCGCCAAAAATCGGTAATTTTACACCTCTCAAGCCAGGTTTTGTGAAAATCCATCAAGTCAGGTTTTGTAACAAGATTTTCTTGTAACATTAATGGTGTCTTGGAATCTACTAATAGCAGATTTTTTGTATATTTATTATAAATAAAATAATATTATTACTTAATTGATACAATTTATTTCATCATTCAATTGAATTACCATTTGTGTTTAATGAGACTTCATTAATATCATCGAAATTCAATAGAATTTACACCAAATTGGATCATCATCATCATCATCATCAGCCGAAAGACATCCACCTGTTGAACAAAGGCCTCCCCCATAGAACGTCATAACGAACGGCAACTAGTCACTTGCATCCATCGGTTGCCGTCGACCCTGACGATGTCGTCGGTCCACCTGGTGGGAGGCTTCCAAGTGGGATACCGCAAGGCAAGTAATTAGTTGGGACCATTTCAAAAATTAGGTTGATATTATTTTTGTGGTAGGCTTTGATGGCAGAAGGTAACTTACCTACTAGAAAATTGTATAAAAATAAATATAGCGACAATAAGTAGATGATAACAAAAAAGACATCATGAATACACCGTTGCATGTAAGGGATTGTTAGGTTTTTTTTTTGTGTTTAAGGAAGTAAGAGATAATTTAATCTGGTTCTTTCCTTAGATACAGAAGTCAAGGAAAAAGGTTATATTCTTGTAATTCTACAGCATTAAAACCTAACATATTTTGGTTTTCTCCATTTAGGGAACCCCGCTTACAGTGACGTGACGGTAGAAGCCAAGAACTGTAACCGCAAAATGGCATCCAAATAAAACAAGAATATTGCAAAACAATTTTAATAGTGTAGTATTTCTTCCTGCCTTATTTCTAGTAACTGGACCAAGGGGTATTTTCCGTAAACATATTCCTTCACCGATTTCTCTAAAATTGACCACGTTGTTCTCGTTGAATTTTTTGTTTAAAATTTTGCATCTGATGCTATTTCAGTTCTAATTCATAACGTAAAGATAAGTTTATAATTTCAAACAATCTACAAAATAAAAAAGAAATTGCAAAGTATACGCGGGATTTATGAATTATCAAAACTTAACAAAAATTGCGTTTAGTTTAGTTGACATCACGGTATGTGCAGCATAAGTGTTTTTGTTTCTGTTTACATCAACTCGTCATGACGAGAGATGATGGCACCTGTTTCAAATGGTAATTTTTTTGTGAAAACTAATTTATGCCTTAAAACTTGTTGGTGATGTAGCCACAGACTCTGTGTTTGTATCAGTAATTTCTTACCAAGCTTGTTACTTGGCTATCAATAATAATCAACTTTATATCTAAGTTATCTTTTATCTTTATGTATATTTTATATTTGGTTAATTTATATGTAATGTTTATAAATTTCACACTGTCACATTGGGCTGTAAGCCTGTTAGGATAAGTGTTTGATAATTTATAATAAATAATAAATAAATAAAACTTACACAAACTTACGATATTTGACTGCACGGATAGCCGAGTGATATATGTCACCACGCCAATTACCACTGTGCGCGACGTGCTGCGGGTTCGTTGGGATAAGCATGTGTGTGATCCACAAATGCTTGTTCTAAGTCTGGGTGTCCTTTGTGAGTGTGATTTGTAGCAGGAGCAGGAGTCGTTTTTTAAATAAAAATATAGAAAAAATGGCTTAATATTATCTACACTCAACGACATGGTGTATAAACATACAATATGATAAAACAAACCATGATCCCATTAATTTTAATTATAACCTTTTAAAAACAACTTATTATGTAAACATATTTAATCTAACAAAAACAAATTACATTAAAAATAACTGATACAACATATGATTGGCAGTGTATTCCCATTCTTTTGTGTATATGGTGTTTTCTTTGGCATCTAACAGAAATAAAATAAATCGAGAAATAAAATTAAAACGGGCCAAATTTTGGTCATAATCTCATCTAGCATAGAAGCTATTTCAGTGCAGAAGTATGTAGCAGAACACAGTTGCACTCTCTATTCCTTCACTCTCATTTTCTGATGGAATAGGACTGGAGAGAGATCAGAAAGATATATGAGATTACAATGATTAACAATTTACTGATGAATAAAGTCATGATTGACCATTGAGAAGAGGTCCCTATCAAAAGAAAATCAACAGCATACACTTTATCCTTCTTGATATATAAGGTATATTTTTTATCTTTTTTTCAATTTTGTACATCGAAAAATAAAATACACAATTAGAGAACAATAAAGACAGTGCAATGTGTAGTCGTATCTCACGCGACAATAGGGTAGATAAAGGTATGAAAAGTCAAAATCTAATTAGTCCGTCAGTTTGAGGATAATAAAAAAAAAATGCTTTTTAAATATTCATTTTTGCAACATTTTTCATTTATGCTCCGCTCCTATTGGTCGTAGCGTGATGTTATATAGCCTATAGCCTTCCCCAATAAACGGACTATCCAATACAAAAATAATTTTTCAATTCGAACCAGTAGTTCCTGAGATTAGCGCGTTCAAACAAACAAACAAACAAACTCTTCAGCTTTATAATATTAGTATAGATTTGTCGAGTTTATTGATTCATTTACCCCCGGTTTCTGGTAGGCTGATTAACTTAATCTGTTATCCAAAAGACTAACAACTAATCGCAATCGCTTAACATGAGATTTGACAGGTGATTAACAAATTTTCGTGCTAATCACCCTTTGAAAAACCGGGGATAGATCAAAAAGCAGAACACGGGGTTCATTTAATTACCTAGCTACTTATTATCTCTGTTTTCATCCGAGACTCAGTGTTATTTTGCAAAATATTCTTTGAGGGAAAACGAATCAATAAAAAAATATTTATTTCAATATAAGGAATTACTAGTGGAGCTGTGTGCCCTTTACTCTCCACCGGAGAGCAAGAAGAAGCCCTTAGCAATCTTAGCCGGTAAGAAACTGTTCCTTCTTCCCCAGGGTAGAGGCATTCCATGAGGATGATTTCACTATCAAGGGTCAAAGCGAGATATGATGACAAACGATAAAACCTGGGTTGTTGGTCCCAAATCGCGAGCACGCATTAAGCACGCGTGGTCAATGCTTGTTCCTTAGAGATAGGCAGGGTTAACAGAACATTGCTAAAAATATAAAAAAAAAAATACTAATAAGTATCATTTTAATGATAATAAGAAATAACAAGATTGATTGATTGATTTTTCAGAAAACTGTAATCTATAACACCCTTGCCCTATCTGAACTTTTTCCTCTGCGTCAGCCCTAATTACGACACAAAGTTAGAATTAAATATTATCGGGTTTTAATTGATGACAGTAACAAAACATAATAGAAATATTATGCAATAGAACTACTAAATATTTGAATGAAAAAAAACACGATCTAAAAATTTTTTGATCGTGTTTTTTCCTACCTTTTACAGCTGTATTTTCAGTAAATTGTGCAATATGCATCCGATCTAAAAAAATTCTTCAGTCCAGAATTATTATGAAAAATCAAAAATGAAAACCCAGATAGAATTTCCGGACGCCTTTTTTATTATTGACCCGGAAATCCTTATTCGTAGGTATAGGCCTTAACTCACCTATATTAATATATACTTCTCGTATGTTACAATAATACGTCATTGAGATGAACCCCCAACGCGCAAGTCACGTTTGGGCTACACACTTCGACACAATTTCGTCTTTATCACGCACCATTTGGTAACAAAGGCCAAGATAAAAAAATAAATTACTTAAAACATTTTAACATCTAGCGCTTCTCTATTAATTATCCAAAGATAAATATGTCGCAATAAAAAAAAAATATTGTGTAACAAACAAAAAAATGTATCAACAAAACCACCAAGTTAATAGCAATATTCCTACACAATGTTAACTGTAGCACAAAACGACGTTTTTTTTGTATAAATATAAGAAACTTTAGAACCATAACGATCATTTCTGCATTCGTCGTGCACGAATCCACACCTCTAGTTGTTTTTTAATTCACAACCTAGTCCTTTTAGTCGGCATAAAACAATCATTATAAACCATTCTCCTTTTTTTTGTCGATCGCGATTACCTTGGCTGTATAATCGTTGCCGTTGCACTAGTTGAAGCCAAACCGAAGTGTCAAAGTGACGTTTGAAAACGCGCGAAACAGTCGATACTTTTATTAAAATAATTTATTTTATTATTAATTCGTGAAAATGAGGGAGCTAAACGGAGTTTCATCCAACTTGGAGAAGAACGGAGTTATTGTGGCGAAGAAAAAGACCGAAAACGGTAATGGTATGTGTCATATTCTATATTATTTTATGATTTTAGTTTTAATTTGTATTCAAGAATTTGTACTTGAATTAAGACAACGTTGTTAAGTATGACATTGCAATGATATAATCACAATAGCGTGTTCATAAAGTTATTGCACGACCGCTTGCACGCTCTTAAAAAACTAATAGATATTGTTTGCTAAAAAAAATATATTTGATAAACTAGATACAATAATAGGTTTAATTTATGGCATCAACTTTTTAAGATTACCTAATTTACTTATTTTTATGAATAATTAGTAACATAACGTTTAAAGCAAATTGTTAAAGTAATTAGAGAGAACATATTAATTTTATATTTTTTATCAATACCTTAGCTAACATTGTTAAGCAAACAGCGAATTTCGAAAATATTTAAACAATTTTAAAAGATCGTGGACAATATTGTTTTCATTACATATTAATTTTATAGTTGCACTTTGCTATGCAACTAACTGATTATTAGTTGCTTATTGCTAATAACAAAATTACCTAGTTTAACTTAAAAATTCTCAATAAGCAACAAATAAAACATTCTGTTTACTAAAAATTATACATTAAAGTAAATTTTGTCAATGCAACATTATCTAATGATTGAACATTGACATCCATGTTCCGATAATCTCAAGAACTCTGCCCCTAAATAATTAGGAATGAATAAGGTTGCAATTACTAATAAAAAAATCTGTTCTTTAATTTTTTTCTAATCATTATTATAAATAATAATTTAGGTTGCACAACTTCTCGAAATACAACAAACTTTGATTGCGCAACAATTACATTTTTTACAGCTGATAGCAACCTAATCGTTACTTCACTCCTAAACTAATGAAGCTACTACTTAAATCTCAATTTTTTATTTAAAACTATTTTACAATACTTACGAAATTGTAAACGCCATATTATTTTTTTTCTTTTTTCTGTAAGTACCATGTGTATTCATCCCGGATATTCTTCTTCGTGTCTTTTAAACAATTAAATCTTTAACTACATTTTTAATCCATTATACTTGGTATTTAACTGAGTAACATCTTTCTTTAAATAAGCTCAAACATTTTTATCTAAAGTAAGGTACTAATATGTTATCAAACCAATAACTTTTTATTAATATCTTCCGCAATAAATAAGTACCGATTATCCAAATTAATTGCTACGTTCCCCGATGATCTTTCTTATCAATTGCTCAACAAACATAGTTGTTTTAAATGATCCCAAGATTAAACACAGACACTGACGTATTAATCCAATTATTATGAATATAAAACCTTCCTACATTTGACACTAAGTCTGGTTATTAATTAAAAAGATTTGTTAAGATTTAAAAGTTTGGACATTCTATTTATTTTATAAAGAAGATTATTAATAATATGAATAAAGATTTTTTTTTATTTTTTAAGGACTCTACAGCTTATGCATACAAATTTCTAGAAAGAAACTTAGTTAATAAAAGACTTACGCACTAGCCAATTATGGGCTAACCAACATTCTCAAAAACAATAAATATAGTCTATAAAATACAGATTAAAATTAAAGTAAAAGAAAGAGAAATAAATATAACCTAAATAAATATTGCAGTGAGATACATTAAGCAATATTATCGATTAATGTTGCAATAGGACCCAAAGATCGCGCGCTACGAAGTGCGCGTGCGCGAACAAAATGTCGTCGTTCACTCATGCGTGACTCTTATGTTACTTTGTTTAAGCTGTTGGCGGGAAAATGATATGTTATTCTACGATTTTTTCACAGCAGTAAGGTTAAAAAAAATGTATGATGTATAATCACCATGTGCGTGTTTATTTCCATATAATAATTAATGCCAACAAACCTGCAATTAAATTGAAAGCTACCATAGACTATTTAACTATAAATATATAACTAAAATTATTATAAATGCGAAAGTAACTCAGTATGTTACTGAAGAAACAATATATTAAATTAATTAATGCTGTTCAATTAAAACATTCCGGAGAGACAGAATACTATTAGTTACAAAAAAAAAAATCAAAAGAAAGCACTTAATCTTTTAAATGAGTTTTTAAACAAAATTTCCTGACTTTATTATCTTTTAAATAACATTAAGGTACTATGCCTCGTTATTCAAATTATTAATTTATTTTTCTGTTAGCGTTTAATTTTCTCTTTGTGAAGTTCCATTTTTTTAAAATATAAAGTGTTCCTAAAATAGTTAAGCTTAAAGATAGTAAGTAAAAATTAAACATGTTAACTAGAATAACTTTATTGTAGATTTGCTCACCTTGATAGGTGAAATATATCAAATTTTACTTTGCAACAACTTATATACTATATTTTCTGCAAATAAAGTATTTATTATTACTTTAACTTAAAATATTAATAATAGGTAGTTTAATCAATTATAATAAAATAATCATATTCGCATTCCTTACAGGTGTCGATATACAAAGTAATTTTTAATTGCACGTAACAATTACAATTATTATCGTGCCTTTGAACAAGAATATTAATTTAACGTAATTTGAATTTAAGATTCCATAGGCTGTATACAAAAGACCTTAAACAGTTGTGAATTAAAACTTGTTTATTGACACCTGTCAACGTCATTTTTTAATAGAAAATGTCATTATGCCAAAATTTACAAATATTACTAGAAAAACACTTAAAAAGTTGAAATATTTTGGGAATCAAAATAAAACATAATAGTTACATAAAAAAAAATAACGATACCTAAATATATTATTTACTTAAGATAAATATTGATTGTTAAAAACGCAATAAAAAGATATGAATAAATAAGGAAATTTACTGTATCTAGAAGTCAAGATTTATCAGTTAAATAATAATTAAGGTTAGCTGTACTAAAAGCTAAATAGTTGTGCAATAAACAACGTTTGATTTGGAATACTATCTTTTTATTGTACTAGGCGTACCAAACATTGTTGCCAGTTACACTTATCTAACAATAACAAAAGCTATCGTATTATTTTATAACCAACACTTTAGGCAGTAGGTCAACGTAAGATTTTTCCGTAAAAACACACGAGGTCAAATAATAAATGATAATATACACTTAAAGTATTTAGTTATCATAATAAAATAATAATAGTAACCGTTGTCGTCCCACTGCTGGGCAAGAATTGGTCCCACATAGAGAAGGAACGACCATCGTTAACTACGCTTGCTCCCTCCTCGTCCCTAGACCAAGCTGGCCCTGCCAAATTAGCAATAAAAATCGGTCCTTAAACAATAAAAACTTAGATCCAACCCTCCGTTGCTGTTTTTGCCTTATTAAGATTGTTAGCAACGCACTAAGTCGAGGTCCGAACTCCACAAGGTGTTCCCTTAGTGAACCTTGCTGACATAGTTAGTTTTTCTGTTGCTCTGGTTGAAGGCCCTTAAGGTACTCGCCAAAAGTACGGATCTCTTCAAAAAAAATCACGCTTTCTCACTTGCCAACCAAACCAATTTGAAATCCAGGTTTCCTCACCATGTTTTCTCTTTAACTTAGTGGTTGGTCTTCCAATAGAAGTACAATATAAAACCTAATAAAACAAAACCTCTTTAAAAAGAGAGAAACAATGTTGACTTCTAACTTAATCTGGAATCTGTGTTTATTTCAAACGTCAAAAGTTAACATTCACTCAGTCACTTTTCTACAAAAGACAATACACCCCGAAAAATGGTTGCAAATTGACCCCTTACATTACAAAATTAAGTCAATAACAAAAATGAACCATGTAACAAACGAAAAAATATTACCGTAGGTCAGGAACAAAAAAACACTATCATATATATAAAAATTACGCAACTTATGTAATATTGATCACGTTTTCCTAACCTCACAATCAGAAGAC
This sequence comes from Diachrysia chrysitis, assembly GCA_932294365.1. Classification (NCBI taxonomy): domain Eukaryota; kingdom Metazoa; phylum Arthropoda; class Insecta; order Lepidoptera; family Noctuidae; genus Diachrysia; species Diachrysia chrysitis. The sequence goes on along the minus strand of OW028667.1, from coordinate 1,994,635 downwards.
CAATTCAAATTTCATAACAAATACAAATTATTACGACAATAATATCATATAATTAAGTATCAAGATAATTAATATGTTATTTAGGCTTTTATTTTATAGTTTATCGATGTCTGTTGGGGGTTATACTGATAACCTCAGTAGTTTTGATTACTTTTTTCTAATTGATTCTATTATATTCCTTTATTTTTTTTAAACGATATTGGCCTGATTTTAACTTTTGTTTTATTACCCGCCTTAAAAAGAAGGAGGTTCTTAATTCGTTGTTTTTTACGGTTTTGTATAAATGGCAGATTAGTTATATTTTAGAGACTTAACTATTTTTTGGGACTTTCTTTTATAGTTGTAATCCTTACTAACATTATGATTGCGAAAGTAACTCTGTTTGTCTGTCGCGCTTTCTCGCCAAAACTATAAAACCGATTTAAATGAAATTTAGTACACAGATAGTCTAGAGCCTGAGAAACGATAGGCTACTTTTTGCCGCTATAACCGAAATCCACGCGGGTGAAGCCGCGGGAAACAGCTAGTTACTCATAAATATCAAACCTTATCGCCGCAGCCATATCTATTACTTAACTTGCAAAAGATTTGACAGAGAAAATAGTACAATTTCAAATTTCTAATCAATGTATCGTCGTGAGTATTTGGTTATGTAAAATAAGAATAAATACGTGTCTAATAAGTTTTAATAATATAAATGAAGAACATTAAAATGTTGTCATCTAGATCTACCTCACTACATCTCAAATGCCAACCCGCAATGAGCAAGCGTGGTGATCAATGCTCGTTCCTTCTTTACATGAGAAGAGGCATGTGCCCAACAGTGAGACATTTATAGGCTGGTATTTTATACTTAATTGTATAATATTATTGTCGTAACAATTTGTACTATTATTGACGTGACAACGTCTTATAAATTGGTTTGCCGGGTGACACTTCAAGAAACTGGGTAACGCTCCGCTCACGTTATGCGCTCACAATGAGAGCGAGTGAGAGGCACGCGTCCCTTCCACTCGGGCATGGTTAGCCCGCCTAAGAGCGAGAGAGACAGACATTGACATTGACAGTCGTTGTCACGTAAAACTTTCGCCCGTATACCGACTTTACAGGCAACCAACGATTTTTTATATCCCATTACATAACCTAGAAAAAAAACATTAATTAAAAAAACAGCTCCTTTTTTCTATTTGTTTGTTACTAATGATTCTACAACATAGTTTAGTTATAATATCCGAGAATGATAGAGCATGTTCCGGTTAGTTAGTAAGATACGGTCTACTTACCGAAGGCCGAATGATGATTAATCTGAGCAATTAACTAGTTAACTTAACTACTGTGACCACGAATGATGCCACTGTCTGTTTCACTGCGTTTTTAACCGGTGTTTTTAAGTACATAAATACTAAAATAAAAATTTAAGAAAACTAAAAAATAACGACTATTAAGAAAGTAGATATATTCTTCTGCCGGCAAGGCTGGTAGATAGCTGTACAATTTGTATACACAAGACATTACATTTTGCCGGACCCGGCAAGAATGCCAAGCTCGGCATTGCTGCCGGGGCGTCTGTCAATACGGACCGCAGCCGCGCCAGAGTGACAAACTGCAGTACGCCAGCAGTTCTATTCGCTATGGCGGTTGTCAACTAAAGCGCTAATCGCTTCACAAAAAACACAGTAAAAACACAAATTTCGTATCGTCTAACGTCGATGACCAACTAGATCTACTACAACGTAGTTGGTCACCGACGTTAACCGATACTAAATTTGCGCTTTTACCGTTATTTTTATCTATTAAACATCGTTTGGGTTGTCAACTGGAGATAGCAAATAGGCCAGCTGGACCGGAGTTATGTAATCGTATCCCTATCTTGCATTTTAAAGCAATAAATAATTTCTTTAAATACCTCAAATCGTAAAAAAGTATGGACACCGTATCGCTTAATATAATAACTAACTAAATAATATTTTATAGTTTTTAATTTGATTATAGAGTATAAAATTATTATTATTATTAATTACGAAGAGACAATTAATTCTATAATATGTTAAGGTCAAGAGAATTGTTAATTTTTATGGTATTTTAAATTATTTGAAGTAAAAAATCTAAACTGTTTGCTCTAAGCACGCAATATAATATTATAAATAATTTTAATGTTAAAAACTATTTGAGTTAAAACATTCATTTAAAATTTAAAATAACTATTTTTTGTGAAACAAAGCAAGGATATAAATCGTTCTTCAGTCACAATCCCAAAATAAATAATCTGCAAATTATGTCACAAGTGGAGTAGTAGTATAGGCGCTATTGCAAACAGACAGACAGATAAATTATTAATGCCAGTGCTTAAATACATATCATACAAAGTTAGTTAGATATTTATAAGTAATTAAAATAGGTCATGAGAACAATACCTGTGGTTTTCGGTTAACCAAGCGGTTAAAGTTACCTACTTGTAGTAGAAATTTAACACCTACTGGTTATTGGTCAATATATTATAATATAATTACAACATTACTATAACAATGTTACGCAATATCTTCTAATATATAAAAATCTCGTGTTTGTTATCGAACTCCTACGAAACGGCTTGACCGATTTTTATAAAAAAGGTATATTTGGTAGGCCTGGGATTATCTATACAAATATTATAAAGCTGAAGAGTTTGTTTGTTTGTTTGTTTATTTGTTTGTTTGTTTGAACGCGCTAATCTCAGGAACTACTGGTCAGATTTGAAAAATTATTTCAGTGTTAGATAGCCCATTTATTGAGAAAGGCTATAAGCTATATAACATTACGCTGCGACTAAAAGGAGCGGAGCATAAATGAAGAATGTTGCAAAAATGAAAAACCGTTGAAACTAAAACACGCGGACATAGTCGCGGGGGTCAGCTAGTGTAGTTATATATAGGGTTACTAGCTGTCCCCCGCGACTTTGTTCGCGTGTTTTAGTTTGAACGGTTTTTCATTTTTGCAACATTTTTCATTTATGCTCCGCTCCTATTGGTCGTAGCGTGATGTTATACAGCCTATAGCCTTCCTCAATAAACGGACTATCCAATACAAAAAGAATCTTTCAATTCGAACCAGTAGTTCCTGAGATTAGCGCGTTCAAACAAACAAACAAACAAACAAACAAACTCTTCAGCTTTATAATATTAGTATAGATGTAATGGGTATATTAGTAGGTCGTAAGCTATTTTTATACCCCAAGGATGTAAAGGTTCCTCTGCAGATTATTAAATCAGATTTTTTTTTAAAATCTTTTGCTTTTTTTGACAAATTTGTTTAGCAAAATAACGTTTTCCGGGTCAGTTAGTTTATGTAATAAATATCGTTTTGTGTTATGGCTACAAAAATAACTAACGATGCTAAATAACTGGAAGAAAAAAGATCCACAGTTTCTAATTTAAATAGTACCATTATTTATCAACTAGCCTATGTTACTCAGGAATAAAGCAGCATTCTAATCGTGAAAGAATTTTTAAAATTGGTCCATTTGTTTTTGAGTTTATTCGTTACAAACATACAAATCTTTTTGCTTTATAATATTAGTATGGAAGTGTAGAGTATAGTTAACTATGAGTAATGTAGGTACCTAAAGTATAGATACGCCTCAATTTCTACTGACCAACATAAAAAAGCTAATCATCCCTCACATTTCATGTCAAGTGCTATGATTGGTCGTTAGCCTTTTGGTCAACCAATCACATTCGTTAACTTCTTCTTCTTCTTCTTCCTGCCCTTTTCCCAATTTATTTGGGGTCGGCGCACAATGTTTTCTCCTTCCATTCCATTCTCTTAGCCCTCATACTGTCATTCACTGATTTCTCCCTCATATCATCTCTCACGCAATCGATCTACCTTTTTTTTAGGCCTTCTTCTTCCTCTCCAGCCCTCCACATCCAAATTCATCACTCTTTTATTCACATGCGTTTCATCCGTCCTCATTACATGCCCATACCGTCCCAAACGATTTCCTTTCGTTAACAACAGAAAAAATTAAACACCCTTTCTTAATAAATAGCGCTAGAAAATTTTCAGAGGATTTTTCGTGAATCTCTTTTTAAAAAACGGGTGTTGATTTCATTATTAGTACAAATCTGAGGGATAAATAATTGGATGTGACTACAAATGTAAATAAAGCGTACTTAAGTCGGCATTTATCTCCTAAAAGCCGTATCTGTAGGACCGTCCTCTATACCCACTTATGGTCTTCGAGATGAGGCTAGAGTGACCCTCAATCACGACATTTTTAAGGATAAAATACCGACACTGTATTTTTTATGTTTTATCTATCTAGATACGATTTGACTTCTATAAGTAATGTTGCTATTAAATATTTTTACCGGCCCGCAGTTTTTACGAGCATGCGTTTATGAGTTGTCAAAAATGGATAATAAATATTATATTATGATGATTATGTCATCCTTTTATAAAGTCGGTTAAAAAGTTAATAGTAACTTAATTATGTTCTAAAAAGGCATTGCTCCAAATGTGTGCCTTTATTCAAATTCTTATAGCTATTATATAATGAGAAAAAATATTTAAGTGTATAAACACTTAATTTTTATTATATTGGTAGCGAATAATTTAATTAATAATTAATTAATAACTATACTGACGCAAAAGTGTATGCGTCAGTATAGTTCAATCATTTATATATTAGATATATAAATGCCTTATATTTTTTTGTGGAGACAGAACTAATGGCGTAGATGACAGTTTTTTTAGTCCCCAGATAGATTGTAAAAAATATTAGATACGTATTTTTCGTACCGATAATTCTTTAACATAGACTTTAATAGTATAACAAAGTGGTATGTTTATTTATTTTTTACGTTTTTCTTTTTACAATAGAGGCTATTACAAAATCTATCCATAAAGTACTTATTCTTATCGATATCATGTAAAAAATATGGAGCATGTGTATTTAAAACGCCGTTCTCTATACAAATAGTTAACTATACTATTCTGTAGATATTTTTCGTGATCTCATGTCTTAGTTTGTCCGCAGCTTTAATAAATTGTCGTTTTTAACCGTGTAATGTCTCGGCCAAGGTTTTTTGTACAAAAACTTCGACAATCCAATGTCTACAAACTTGCAAGGTGATAAATGACAAATATTATTGTAGCTAACAGGCTTTGTTACGTGCCTTTGAGCTTAACTTGTAGGTCAAATATAGTATTAAAATATATATAAATAGACTGTACTTTTCATTACATATTAAAAAAGTAAAGATTTTATGTACCTAATAGGATCTGATAATATGTACGTACCTAACTCTTCAAGTTTTTTAATATTAATTTACACTGAGCATCGAACTCAGTATAGAAATGTAAAAAATACATCTGATTTTACAGTAGACGGCGCTGTTTTTATCATTTAGATAAGCACTACTAATTAAAGAAGTCGATACAAACCACAATAGTCAATTCAAATCAATAAAATTAAAGTGTAAACAGTTATTCGCACGATACCTATGACTAAAAACCAAGACTTAATTATGTCTGTGACATCTTTTAAACGGCTTAACTAATTTTAATAAGATATGACTAACAGGTAGCTGATTACACAAGGGGTAATTTAGGCTAATTTTCTAGCGGAAAATATTTAGGGTTTCCAGCAAAAACAAATCTGAAAATTCCGGAAACGGAACAGGAAGAACGCGGATGAAGCCGCATGTCTCAGATAGTATACCATATATTATATTTACAATGTATATATTCTATTTTAAATCCTGTTTATCCCTAGACTTGTCATAACATGGTCGCCCTACTCTAATCCCTTTTCGTATAAAACTACATAGAGGAAAACTTAAACTCAAGCCTTTAAGCAAACCAGCATCAAAGGGTATTCGTTACTGACCTATATATGTACCTACTTTATATACTATACTATGTATGCATATGCTTTTGACCCAGTTCTGCTCGCCTTTTGAAGAGTACTAATGGAACACGTGCTGTTAAACTATTAGTTTTATTATTTGTAGTCCTATTTTTATTATGAACTAAAAAAAATGTTTTGTTAGTAATCTTTTTAGTATTTAAGTTTACTAATGTCAATAATTTAATATGTTGACATTTTAATATTTGGATGTCTTACACACGGTCATCTGATCCCAAACTAGGCAGAGCCTGTATTATGGCAACCAGATAACTGATAAACATACTTATTTATATCTATACATACGTTATCATAGATAAATTACACATAGACAGAACAAATTATCAAGCTCATCACTCAAAGATTTGTCATGGGTGGGAATCGAACCCGACCTCCGGTCACAAACCACTAAACCAACAGGCCAGTCAAACAATGTTTTTTTTCACCCCAAAAACAAAGAAACTGTGAAAACCCATCCATTAAATTTTTAATACGAATAATGCGGGGGCTATTTATGCAAAAAAAATGTGCGAATAATATAACACTCAACGATGCATAAAACGAGGTAAAACACGTCATTATAGGGAAACTGTTGGTAAATATTGAAGCAAGGAATCCCCATGGCTTGGAAAGTAATTGTAGTCACCTGTCTCATGGATTTTACGTCATTGGTGCATAAGGAATTTAAAAACAAAAATAACTGCAAACAAAGTGAAATCGAAGATATATTTTGTGAATCTGATGTTCAGTCTAAAAAAAGATTTGAATTGAAATAAATAAATAATAAGTAAGACTAACTACTCCACTCACAACTACACGCTTTTACCCGAATGCGGCGAAGCCAAAAAAGGAGGGGTTATGTGTTTGACCTGTATGTATATAGGTTTTAATCTCCGCTTGTATTTTAACTACTCAACGACTCAACCGATTTCGATAAACGATGCGACATCAGATTCGTCTTAAAAGCGCACATATATAAAATTCTTGAAAAATCTATCTTACCGATTTTATGCGCTTTAATGTGGATGCTGCAATAATTTTATCAGTGATAATTCTCATGGATTTTCCCCGCTTTCAAAGACGGGGAGATATCCCTGATTCACCAGCTAAAACAAACAGGAGTTCTTCTCCCTTAAGGGAACCAAGTGGGAACTCATATCAATGTGCTCAGCCCTTCTACCTAACCCTATCGAACTCAGACGTAATGATAAACAACTACGAGTTGAACGGTAGAACGGTAGTCAGACAAATATTACATAAAACTACATAATAAATGTCACATAATCCCGATCAATTATGCTTACACATAACTGTTTAATTACAAGGAAAAATACATATAAAACACTAACTAACAAGTTAAACCACATCCTAATTTTGTTTTAACTACTTCAAATAATTAATTAAGGAAGTAATAACACAAATAATTAAATATCTACATGGACTGTTAACTCAAATAAAAATGGCCGCTTTGGTGTTTACCTACGACATAAAAAATTGACACTGGCCGACAATGATTCATTTTTACTTAGAATTCGAGTTTAAAAGTATAAAATATACCTATTCCCAACTAAGTACGTCATTATGACGGTTCAGTGACGCATGTTGACAGCTGTCATTGTTGACATTACTTCAAAATCTAGTTTTTTGGTTTTTCCTAGTCACTGGCGTTAATGCGTATCGTTTGTTTTTTCTATTAATCGATTAAGTATGTAGGTATGCAATATTGTAGTTGCGGCTCGCTACAGCCTTTTTGGTGATTTATATTATCTCAGACTAGCTGTCCCCCGCGACTTTGTCCGCGTATTTTAGTTTCAATGGTTTTTCATTTTTGCAACTTTTTGCATTTATGCTCCGCTCATTTTGGTCGCAGCGTAATGTTATATAGCTTATAGCCTTCCTCAATAAATAGGCTATCCAACACTGAAAGAATTTTTCAAATCGGACCAGTAGTTCCTGAGATTAGCGCGTTCAAACAAACAAACTCTTCAGCTTTTTTAGTATTATTAGTATATAGATGTTTAATGACCATGGATTAGTTTAAACAATTTTTGTAGTTATCAACTCCTTGCTTATTCTATTTTGACAAAAAAAAAAAAAACAAGAAAATATATTCAGATTCATGCGCTCTCAGAATAAATAAGAAACGAGGCTGCCAAAATACAAATAGGCTGCTGATAAAGTTACTTACTTTTCAATTTATGTTGTGTTTTGTTTCTGCAAACTATGTTTTACTCTATAGAAATTTCGATTTGATTTTTCGATTCATGGAGAGACTGTCTATGGGTGTCTATGTGTCTATCTGGCTTCCACAACCCATTTTACTAGGTAATACTAGACAAGGGATACTCTTCGTCTCGCCAGATAAAATTATAAGAAAAAAAATGTGGCATCAAATCTCCTTTTAAAACAAAAATACGCTTAAATGATAACACAAAAATGCTCTAATAAACTCGTCTAAAGAATATCATTAACCCACAAAATTAAAAATACATTTTGAATAATTAATGCAATCTGATATAGCAACCAAATTATCGTACCTATTAATTATAAAGTCATTAACTAATGAACTGAGTATTGTATGTTTTTTATTTATTTTGTTTAATATTGTGTAATATTTATGTAACAGATAAAAAGGACCGTCAGTAAAATCAATTAATCGATTTTAATATGTTCAATATTTTTTTTAATAGCTAAAGATGTTCATCACTATTACGGACCTACCACAATAAATTAATTATAGATAAATAAATATTAATTCTAATAAAAGAAAGTCGGATTAGTTTCACCATTTATAACTCAAGAACGGTGTACCGACTTTCATAAAATTTAATTTGTTAGGTTCGTCTCCACTTCGAATAGCAGTATAAATATAAAACATCGGAAAAAACTTAGGTAAAAAGTGTCTTACGGGAACGGGAACTATTTACGAAGGATGACACCGCTAGTAAATAAAAAAATCATCATCATCCAAACTATTTCATTAGATATTTATTTACCATTAGATATATATTTCGTGTCTTAATTATCGTAAAATAATGTAGATGTATTTATATTTAGTTTATATATTGTCTAAAAATGTATTTTATAATTTGTATTTTTTTTTGTTCATATTCATCATCGTTCAAGAAAGCTGCTGTTTACTGCTTATAATTTCTTAATATTACTGCAGAAGCAAATAAATCAAAGCTCTAGAATTAATTAAAAATAAAATAAATTACAAATTCTCAGACATGTAAAATACTTTTTAGTCAAGCGAAACTGGCTACCGGTATTGACGAATTAATGCAAATGAGATCAAATAACTAATCCCGACCAGTTTAAAGATACAACGGAACTTTTTATATCGATCACGATATCACGGAAATTTACACACCAATTATAATCGAGATTAAATCGTTATCGTTTAAACCCATAATTTATTTTATTTTGCCCTGTTAATCAATTGTACCGAATTTAAAAAAGTAAACTATTCTTAATTTCTATCAAGCAGTTTCTAAACTAACTTAAAGTTTTTTTTCTTTTACTAATACCGAGTAAAACTCAAACGAATTATCCTTGCTAATATTATAAATGTGAAAGTAACTCTGTCTGTCTGTCTGTCGCGCTTTCACGCCAAAACCACTGAACCGATTTAAATGAAATTTGGTACACAGATAGCCTAGAGCCTGAGAAAAGACATAGGCTACTTTTTGTTGCGTTAACTGACATACACGCGAGTAGAGCCGGGGGAAATATCTAGTTATCAATAAAAATAATAATAAGAGAATGAAGAAATAAAAATGGTAGCAATTTATCTTACTAAAGAGTATTATTTCATGTCTATTTGACTGATAAGTACATACTTTGCCTCTAAAAGTACATTAAGCTTTAATTCCGCTGCCATGCCTTGATCTTTGAATTCAACCTCTAAAATTTGTAAACGAATCATACCAAGAACTACTCTACAACCCAGTAAAGGTACATATATAAAGGCAATTAGGCAGTAACAGTATTTAACTACATACGATAAATCTTCTAAAAAAACCTCTTAAACTTTTCAAATCTCTAAAACTGTCCTTATTTAGTCATCATTCTGTTGATAATTCAACATTTTAATTACAGTAGTAAATAAAATATATTAGAATAACTAATAAAATAATTAATTATGACGTATTTCTGGATTTATACACATAGTAAAAGTCAATTGTTTAATTATTTATGGTTTGGTTACACTGGCAACTAATATTGGGCAATTTATACATGTCGCAGTCAAAACTCTTAACCAGTTAGAAGTACTTTTTTTCGTTGTATTGCCCTACATTGCTAGGTGTTACCGAGACATCATTTTTAACCAAAATTGCGAATCATTAAACAATTAATTTCCCGTGTAAGGGCACTGTTAGGTATTTTCCGTAAGGAAATCAACGAAATCTGTTAAATGTATTCCCCCATCTTTCATCTATTTTCAAATTGAAGAAAAAAAAATTAACGTAAAAGTTTAATTGCAGAAGCCAAACAAATATCGATAGCAAAATTTGTTGAAACCAAACAACTGGCCAAATTAAAAAACTAATTAAGATAACAATAGGGTAATCGAATAAAAAAAATTAAACCATCTGATATCGATACATTCACAACAAATTATCGATTCTCTAGTTTTGACGCATGCGTAGTTAGCGCAGGTGAGGTACAAATATCATCTGTTGAATGTGCCGCTACACATTCAGTCAGCCATTACAGTGAGACAAGACACCTCGTCCACACAAATTTAATTTATTTTCTGTGTTCTGTTTTTAAAAAACCCGCGAACCGTGAGTAACTGATTCCATTTCCAATGATTTTTTGAAATACGTCCTTTGTGTTTATTGTGACAGTTTTGTTTGTTTTTTTTTTTATTGAACAAGGTGTAAGTAATGTTGGTTATGCCGTTTTAATAAAAAGGTGATTGCCTTCGGTAGAGCGATTGATCAGTTATCAATGTGATTTACTTTTTATGCAGTTCCGTTTCCGGTATTGTGTCTAGGTCAAACGTTGACCTAGGTTTGTATAATATTAGGTACTTATGGCTAAGTGCTTCAAATGAGATAGTTTTTGAAATTTAAATTTTATTTTTTTATTTATATCGATAAATAAAAACTCTCGAGTTAAGATCTCTTATATTGTAGATAACTAACTTAGGTTACATTTAAGTAATGCGAACATAATTATGTGTTTTCTGGTGTTAATTTCTATAAAGTATCTACACGAGTTTTTGAGAAACAATTATATCCCCGACCGAGTACCATTTCCGGATTTTTTTATTTATTTCTAAATATAGATTATACCTACCTTGAATAATTATAATGAATAATGTAATCACACGGACATCATTACACCTAAACATATTAATTATGATATTAATCAAAGCCTTAATATGTAATTAAAAAATGTATCTGTATAAAATTAAATATCCTAATGAAGTTAATTATATGTAGCTAAGTAGGTACTGTTAACGAAAATCTTGGTTTGAGTTATTTAAAGTAGAGTCAGCAAATAGATGAAAACATTAATAATAATTTTAATAAATTATTTAATAAAAAGTAAAAAAAAGATAGATGTTGAAATTTAGACTAGTACATTTATTTATTTAAAGATATATTAGGTAATTAAAAATACAATCCACTTCTCATTTTAATATTATTTATCTGTTCAGCAATTAAATAGCAAGAATTTGCGATTTATTTATAATACTTAAATTACATTAAATAACCTTGATACTAATTTATCACAATTAAATTAGTAATTATATTCGTACCAAAGAAACGAATTGAATTCCTTATTGTATGCGATTTGATGCACAAAAACAAATAAACAATGTGCTGACTTATCGTTTTTAACAATCTCTTGCACAAATATTATTTAAATAATCCTATACAGTATGTAACAAAAACCCTGTCCGATCCAATAAAGGCGTTCCTGGTTCAATATACATATTAGAAAAAATGTCTCGCTCAGGCGGCTTTTTTGATACAAAACTTTAGATAGCACACGTGATTTTTGTCGAGCGGTCAGTGTTGCCTTTGATAAGTTTTATTTTAATTATATTGACCGGGGAAAAGTGTACGCAGTACGATGCCGAATAATACTCATAAGGATCGGACAGGATTTTTGTTGCATGCTGTATACAGACAAGCCAAGAATAACATAAAAAACATAGTCGCACCAAAACGGTAGCCACTAAAGTGAAGACCTAATATTAATCAGAAAAAAATAAAGGTAAAATGTACAGTGAAGTACATGACATTTAGTGATTTTTCTAAAACTAAAAATGAGCTCTCATAGTCCATTTCGTTGATGTATAGTGCCAAATTGTAATAATACAACATTGAAGGCTCCGGAAAAGTTATTTATAAATTTTCCAAACGACAAAATGGCGTCAAAACGGGGGTCAGCGTTTTTGGTCACGTGACGTTCAGATAATCAAAGTTTTATTAATTTTGAACATATAAATAAATCTCGTGTTTTTTAACAAATTAGTATAGTAAAAATTCTATAAATGAAATACTTTCATATTTTATTTTTGACAGATTTAAAACACAATTATTACTAAAATTAAAGGTTAAAACATTCAATCGTAAAAATTTACGCTAAAACCCAATTCCTGTAATTCGTGTATTATTTACCAACTGTTTCTTTAAAAGGTTGTTCAATCAAGCAAATGAAGCCTTCAGGCTTCTAAAAACGTGGGAGTTAACAAGAAAAACTTTTGCATAACCACCCACATTTATAAACATTCTTTGAAAAGTTTAAAGTTAAATATTTCTTTAAAGACACACGTTCTTAATTATCTAACTTTTTAAGCTAATTAGATTCATTAACGTGCATTTACTGTTAATAGTCATGTTCTAAACAAACAGAAGTATAAATTACTAGGTTATTTTTTTTTTATAAAACGAATGTAGAAAAACTATAAAATTTTACTTGGCGAAAAGATAGGGTTTTTGTTAAGCATAAATAAATATAGACACTAAAAAAGTCAAGGAACATGCATGGGGTATTTTCGGACACCCCTACATAAGAATCGTTAAAGAAATTGTCGAGATTGTATGGTTCACCCTGTATTTAAATAAATATATGCATTTGCAATATTTAAAACTAAAGTAACACCTTGATGAAACGATAAAATGATTTCGTAATCAACATGAAACTACTTCTAAATTTAACTGAAAAATATACCTAAATCAAATAAAAAAAAACTCTGAGTTAATTGGCTAACTCAATCATTTCATGCAAAATATTTAAAACAAAAGCAAAATAAACAAAATAACTACAATAAATTAATCCTCGACTTTTTTGCTGACGCTACAAGTGCCTGCAAAGGACACGCGTTCACTTTTGAAGCAAGGACATTAGGTACCAGTATTAGATTTATAACCATTTAATTATTATTTTGCTAACCGTACATACTTTAGTGAAGGGGATTTTTGTCAAAAATTAAACTTTTAAATTTGAGGTTATATTACAAGCAATTCTTTTATTCACATAGTCGTTTTAATGTCTCAAATTCAGTCTAGTTACATTGTATCTAGTTCAGAAATGAGGTCAACTTGAAATGTTGTGTCTATACGGTAATATAATAGGTAAATGAGACTAGATCCCAATAACTGGTTAGTTTGTCTAGCTATCATATGTACCTACGTATCAAGTCTAAATTTCTATTCCTAGGTAAAGTTATTTCTTTACTGTTTTGACTTTTGACAATCTAAAATTCTAAGTAAGTACGATTTCATTAGTCAAAGTTTGCAAATCGATTGCCTAGAAAAAATATTTAAAGAATGTTCAAATTAAAAAAAACCGGACAATTGCGAATTTGACTCGCGCACCGAGGTTCCGTACAAGTAAATCAAAAAATTATTACAGTCAAGACTATTTTCTGACAATAAAGCAATTATCGATATGTTCATGCAAAATGATGATATCGATGAATTATAATCAAAAAATATTTTCGTCGAACCGAATATCGCTATCTCATACGGTATACTGTAGACAAATATTTGTCTATGTCCATTATCCGCCTAGAGGTTATCCCAGATCCTGCTCTGATCAAAACATTCGTCACGTTTGACATAAATTTAAGTGGGAATTTACAACAACTGTCAGTTATGTTGATCAACTGGGCAAAGGAACTTTATCATACATCCTATAACATATCCTTAAATTAAATAGCAAAATAAATTAATATTAATTAATTTATGTGAGAAAAAACCAAACAGCATATTAATATGCAGACACTGAGTTTTTATTAACATCTAATTAGATCTTTATAATTGTATTCTGTTGATTTCTGAATGCAAAAACATAACGCGGTCGCAGTAAACTTGATAGCGACGCCATGACACCTTAAATTAGAATTCAGAGAATAAGATATTTTGTCCCATTCTAGATTTTAAAATATAAAAACCTAATTACAAATCCATTTGGTGATAATTTGAAACCGACTTACAAGGCTTAAGGTCAATTCATACTACAGCAGAGTCGGAGCGCATTGAAGCGTCTATTTGAAAATTAATATAGCAATTGCAGTTAGCATTGAGTTTTGACTCCGCTGTAGTTATAAATTGAGCCTAAACGTTCCTAATTCATGATCAATTTGATATCTTCTCTAATTTTTAACGTATTATGGTTATTCATTTTTAAATGATTAGGATATAGTTAATATCTCAATAGTCATCTCCAATACAATTCACTAAAAATTTACACCCCTAACCTCTGGTTTCCGAAAGGATGATCAACACAAAAATTACTTAATCAGCTGTCAATAGGCCTGTTTCCTATTTTTTTTTTTAATGTCCGTCTTGTAGATTAATGAATTTTATTGGACGCGTATTTTTTCTTTTTTCCTGCAAACAAAAAATGATCAAAATACAGAGAACGGAAATTACGCGTGACGTCACTCCTCGCTACGATTTTTAGCAAGGCGTGGCGTCATAAGCCCCCACTCCGAAACTTTAAAGCGGTGTATCTTTGTATTTTTTTATTGTTTTGATAAAAGAAAAAATACGTGTCTAATATTTTTTTATTATCTAACTGACGGACTAAATAGGTTTTAACTTTTCATACCCAGGAAACATCCCTATTCTCATGTTAAGCGCTGTGATTAGCTGTTAGTCTTTAGGTCAACCAATCACAGTCGTGATCAGATGATTTGACAACAGATTTAGTTGATCAGCCTTACAGACACCGGGGGTAAATATCAAAAGTCAACGGATGACATTTAATTTAGGACAATTTATCAACTTTGTCGTCTTTTTTTTAAAGTCTACATAATTTTATGTCTTACGGCACCACGTTTTTTTACGTGTATCTTATGTATAATCAAATTAATCATCATTGCAAATGATTTATAATCATAACTGGCATTGCGTAATAGTGGTAACGATTCGATGATCGCACATGACTAGGCAATAAAAACTACTTAATAATGATTTTCATCTTAGTTCTAACTCAACTTTAAATGTCAATTAAAGTCGACAGTGATGTGGATATTTTTTTTCAATGTAGAGATCTAAATTTACTATACTAGTTTTTATCATTGTAACTATGGTTTATATTGTTTAGATATACTGATTATACTTCGTTCGCAATGTAAAAGTCAAATATGTAAACAAACACTAGTTTTAGAAAAAAAAACAACGACTTAATGCCGAAGCATAATAAGGTTCAATTTGCGCCACAACTTAATTTTTTATGGTTTAAAAGAGTTGTGGTGGAAAAACATTATTGCTTTCTGTACTTTACGTGAATGTTAGACATTCTGCCCGTGACCATGACACCTGCAAAGGCGTCGAAACGTCGGGAACTAAAATCTAAACATTAACCGCGATAAAATCCGTTCAAAAAGAAGTTTAATTTCAATGTTTTATTTTAAAAAACATCATATTTTAATATATTTAATATATAAGCAAGAGTTTGTTTGTTTATTGAACGCGCTAATCTCAGGAACTACTGGTCCGATTTGAAAAATTATTTTAGTGTTGGATAGCCCATTTATTGAGGAAGGCTATAAGCTATTAATATTACGCTGCGACTAAAAGGAGCAGAGCATAAATGAAAAACCGTTAAAACTAAAACACGTGGACAAAGTTGCGGAGGACAGCTATTATGAATAATACGAATACCTTTCGACAAAGTAAACATAAGTAACTCAGTTTCGTATCTAGATCATAACACGATCTTTTAAACTCACGCGCAGGTATTTGAGACGTGATAAGAATTTTAATTATTTTAATGTCGTTTTACTTGCATTTTTAGGTTAATCACGTTGACAGCCACTTTCATTCCTTATATTGTTGAGATTTCTCTTTTTAAAGATATACAAATTGTTCTTTTTCTTTCTCTGCTAGCTTAAATCTGACAATCTGAATACACCATTTACTATACTACCAACGGGAACCTTTTTCTAAGCCTCCGTTACCCGTCTGTCCGTCCGTCTGTTTGTCCGTCCGTCCGACCACCTGCCGGTCAGCGAGCTGTATCTAATGAACCGTAATAAAGAATTAAAATTTACACGGAGTATTTTTGATGCCGTTAAAACATCAACAATATTTATACATTTTGCAATTTATCCCTACTTTTCCTAATACGATAATGATAAATTGATATTACAAACTTCTGTTGAGTGTCTGTATTTGTCTCGAACTTTTTAATTAACTGGCCCGGTCTGTTGGTTTAGTAGTTAGTGACCCTAACTGCTAAACCGGAGGTCGTAGGTTCGATTCCCACCCAGGACAACAATTTATGTGATGCATGATCATTGGTTCTGTGTCTGAGTGTAATTTATCTATAAAATGTATGTATTTAAAAATATATTAGCATGATTATCAGTTGTCTGGTCGCTATAATACAGGCTCTGCCTAGTTTTGGATCAGATGGCCGTGTATGAGTTTTCACAAGATATTATTGTTATTAATAATAAGTGGTACTTTATAGAAAGAAACTTGCGTAAAATAAAAGTCATGGTCTCTGTTTTTAGACTTTGCTAACTTAATCATGTCTTTAACTTAATGATTGTAGATCCAGAAGGTTTTAATAGACCTAACAATAACGAACTATTACTTCAAACATTATCATCAAAACATTTAAAGGTCACTAATCAAGTTCACAATATCAAACCAAGTAAACTAGACCCAATTACCGTAACTATGTTAAACCGGAAACTAAAAACCGTACACTCCACCGCAAGTTTCTCAACCAACCTTATTACAAGGGAATAAGGTTGGTTAATTAAGTGTTTTTTTTTACAAGTAATGCGTGGTTTACTGTACAGGGACCTTGCATTTGACCTCAACTTTCATATGTAGGCAAACGAACCGATTATCTTAACAAGGCTAAATTTCCGGTTTTTTGATATAGTTGTACAAACTGTATCAAATGTACAGTTCCTTACAAATTAAATCGAGTAATCGATTAACGGTGAAGGATAATATCGAGATGATAATCTGAAATCCAACTCTTTTTTCTCAATTGAACTAAAAGGTTTAACAAAAAAGTTACTTAGTGATTTTTTTGGTTTTAGAAGTAGCCTAATTTACTCCTTATTACATCAGCTATCTGTTCGTGAAAGTCCCGTCAAAATCGGTCCAGACTTTACAGAGATTTGCAGGACAATTGTAAAAATAAATATTTTGGTACATTCATATGCATGTATTAAAAAGCGGTTATTCTTATATTACAAAGATTGTCCCGGTATAGCCCAGTTAAAGGCTGTTTAAGAATAATATATTATTATTACCTATGTATTTCTTTCGATAATATGTTATTTATTACAACTTCTTAGTAAGCACTGCCCACTGATAGTACGTAATATTATGTCAATGTACACTGATTTAAAAACTACCGTTATTTTATTATTGCTTAATTTCCGTATTATTATATGTGAATAAAAAATCGAACAATATTAGAAACGAACTGCTCAAAAAAGTAAACACAACGCATACAAAAGATAAACAAAACTCAAAAAGTTTTTGTAAAAATATTTTTTATACGGAAGTATTATTTAATTGCTTACAAAAAGCAATTTAAATTAATAAAGAAATGATATAATTGTATTCTGTAACTCAAGCGGACGGGTTATCATTAAATATAATAATATTGAAATTATTTGATAACCCCAAAGGTCTATTGAAATCAGTCGACCTGCACAATTCGCGCAACGCGGACGTATCTAAAAAGTCGATAACCGAACGGAATTTCAAAAATTTAAACCATAAAAATCGAATTTCTAGAAAACAAAATGGCAGCAGTTAACGGAAAAGATTCGGACCCTGTCGTGCCCCCTTCGTCTTTGATCCGAAGAGTCAGTTCTCGATCTATAAGGAATTCAATCTCTGAGGAAAAAGAAAACGGTGATGGTCCAGTTAAGGGATCGTTTGTCAGTAAATACAAAAAAACACCTGAAGCGTTAAAGAATTTTCATCTGACTGACGCGGAAAGCGAATTGGAGGTCCCTGGGACACCGATGACACCCAGAACATCTACTACTCCTGGTTTGTACATTATATTGTGAACGACATATTTCATATAATTTGCCCTTAGTATTAGTTTTATTTTTTTGGTAATTTGGTCTACCGATATCCGTCTTTAAAATCTTAATTACTACCTAAAGTATAACATGGTTAGTAATTTTTGATTGGCATTTTATAAACAAAAGAATATTGACACAACATTTTACGGTTACTAATGCCCAGTTCCAATATTCATGAAACGTTTCATTTTGCTTACGGACGGTAGAATTTTCTTTGTTTTGCTTAGAAAATTCTACCGTTTCTTGAATATAGGAACCGAGCGTAAGACATATTTTAACGTTGTCTAACAAGCGATTATTTCTTTTCCTTTTTCAATTGTTTTCTTTTATATTTCGCTTTCTTTTGTTGTTTAGTAAGCTTTCTTCGCCTTTCTTGTTCTTATTTACACATATAAAACACAATACTGTAATATTATTATTGTTTATTGCGTTAAAATAATCAAATCATTTTAAAGACCTTCAAAGACTCAAGGATTTTTCGGGCCTTTCAAAACAATTATGCCTTTGTATACGGATTCTTACATACTTGGCCAAATTGTTTATTGTTACAATTTTAGCGTACACATGCTAGCTATGAAGGTCTCGGTCTAAATAACTAAGTTCGCCTGCCTTGATTGCATGTTTGACTTTAAAGAAACCACAAGATCTTTAGTCCAATATTTTGGATCAAAAACACATTACTAATAAAGTATAGTTTTTATTCCTGAGAATTAAGTATATGGCAATATATATAAATATCATCTCCCTGCCCTGTTCCCAATTATTTGGGGTCTGCGCAAAGCGTATTTTGCCTTTATTCATCTCTACTACTCGTCATCTCCTTCACCTTTCCCATATCTTTCACACTATCCTTCCATCTCTTTATCAATCTTCCTCTGCAGGTATACCCATTCACAGATTCACTGTTATTGACATAATTTGTTTAGTTATGTGACTTTCATCCCTCCTCATAACATGTCCATACCACGACAAACGCTTTCCTCTCATCTTTCCATTCACTGGCGCTATTATCAAGCTTACTCTATTATACTCATTTCTTATCCTATCTAATCTCGTTACTCCAGTTATCCATCCATTAAATAATTCTCTTTTCAGCTGCATGCAATGGCCTTTCATCCGTCCCTTTCACTGCCTATCATTCTGAATCATACATTAACACAGGTCTTATAGCCAATTCCAGTCATCAGTCGCCATTTAAGCCAACCTTAGCTGATTTAAATGTCTCGGTCAATCTTACTGTCATTCTGGATGACGGAACTAATGAACCGAAAGTCAGAGATCATGGTTGTTAGAAAAAGATAGCGCTATACAAGGTAAGTTTCTTGTCGTTGTACGAAGGAAATCTTGACTTCTATATCGATTATAAAAACTGGTATAAAAAACTCAAAAAACAAATGAAAACCAAATGGAATTTAAATACAGTAGCCGTAATACTTTTACGGTAATAGTACCAACATCAGAGATTTTTTTTCGTTTGTTTGTTTAATTTTTGATGCCAATTGTTTTTATAACTGATATAAAGGTCTTAGTTTTCGTTTGTACAAAGAGAAAAGACTCACACTGTATACGAATAGCATGAATCCTAACTTATCTTATTTCTAAAACGTAATACGACCTCTACTGCGTAATTGTATCAAAATTAATTACTGATTAATGATTAAACTTTATGAACACGCAACTTTACGGAATTATTGCAACATCTAAAATATTTCGATCTTGAAATTACTTAACAAACATACTAGCAACTAAACTTGTGCATTGCGTAATGTTTTAGGCATTCATATCCTGCTATTAAAAAAGTCAAGTAAAAAATCGATAACCTATTAGTTAATAACTACCTATACAATTTTATGGGTCATTATTTAATAGAACAACAACAAATTTGGAGAAACAATTTGAAGATAACTTTAAGAATGAGTATGTATAAGAATTAATAAACTCTCAATTTCTGAAAGTCACCAAATCTAACAAGGTTTGATAAATGATTTACAATTTTTAATGTTTTTGCCTTTTCAGAATCTGTAGGTAGGTACTAACTAGTTATAAACAGAATTTTAAAAAGTATTTTTTTGATAATTACCTTTATTAAAAAGCGCTATACAATATGTAACAAAAACCCTGTCCGATCCAAAAAAGGCGTATTCCTGGATCAATATACGTACTAGAAAAAAATGACTCGCTCAGGCGGCTTCTTTGATACAAAACTGTAGGTAGTACACGTGAACTCTGTCGAGCAATCAGTGTTGGCTTTGATCAGTTTTATTTAAATTTAATTAGATTCACCGGGGAAAAAACTCAAATCATTCAATAGTTAAGTATATATGTGTACGCAGTACGATGCCAAATAATTCTCATATGGATCGGACAGGGTTTTTGTTGCATGCTGTATAAACACTCACTAATCACACTGAGATATTTTACGAATAACTGAATCTGTAATATGATGCAACTGTATAGCTATTCGTTTCAGTGTTAAGATATAAAATTACATACCGTAATATTCAATGAGTTTCATATTTATAGGTTATTGTATTCAAGTCATAAGTTTTAAATTACCAAGAATAATGTATCATTGCTTATTGACCACAAACCGTAATTTAATAGTTGAAAGCCAGTTTGTTTTAAAGCCATCTATCACCCACCATCTGCGTCTGTAGCCAGGTGACATTTTTACAACCGTTAGCGAAGATAGAAATCGCTTAGAAAACATTCAATGTATGGAAATGACATTTCATTTCGATAAGTCTCGTGACTTAGAGTTGTCACTTCCATACATTTGAGCGATTCGATCAGCGTTAACGCTTGTAGGAATGTCAATTGGCTAGAGTAGATAGTTGATGGCTCCTGATCTTCTCTTTTAAGACGGGTTTGTTGCATCTAGTTATAAAAATCTCAAAACAGAACTTCTCAAAAACCTACGTTAAAGTTGCTAAGATAGAAGAGTTCTAAACCAAACTACAAGTCTTTAACAATACATTTCTTTTGTTTTTAGGCCACGAGAACTGCACATTCCACCATGACTTGGAGCTGGACCACAGGCCACCCACCAGGGAGGCGCTCCTACCTGACATGGCCAACTCATACAGACTCCTGCTTACCGGTATTTACCAATATTTTGCAATATACCACAGCGGCTGAATGTCGTCAGCACAAAAAGTTGAGGTTAATCCTCATTAAGACAAAATATTTCCGTCATAGCTATTGTTGATAACATGTGTTTAAAGAGTACCCAAGAAGAAAAGGCAGAACGAAAAGAAAATATCCTCAGGGAGGACTTCAATCCGCGGCTACTAGTTAGACGCTTGCAAAAAAATTTCTGACTTTTTTATGCAAATAAGATACTTTAATATATCATAGGACAGTTTTATAATTGAAATGTCCTAACCTTCAGGTCTTGGAGAGGACCCAGAGAGGGCCGGCCTTCTGAAGACACCAGAGAGAGCTGCCAAAGCCATGCTGTTTTTCACCAAAGGATACGACCAAAGTCTTGAAGGTATGTCTGAGTCTGCTCAAAATGATAACAATAATAAAATATGACACTTGTTTTACAGAACGGGTTCTTATTTAGTAATCTACCTTCACATAAACTTACTTCCATAAATTTGTTCGAAAAAATTTTTTTCTGTCTGCAAGTCCAAAAAAAATCCGTATAATAAAGTCCAAATCTCAATAATTCTTATTTAAGCAAATACTTTGTTTGATCATTTCTAATCATCTATTTTAATTGCAGAGGTCCTAAACAACGCGATATTCGATGAAGACACGGATGAGATGGTGGTAGTCAAGGACATTGAAATGTTCTCCATGTGCGAGCACCATCTGGTGCCATTCTACGGCAAAGTGTCCATTGGCTACCTGCCACAAGGCAAGATTCTGGGACTTAGTAAGCTGGCAAGGTAAGGAGTATAGCATATACAGCATCTTGAATAAATAATTATTCAACTGATGCTTTAGCAAAATCCGCAAATTTTAGAATCCAAATCTGAAGACATAAAAATTTAACGCAAGAAATCAATCAATCAGAATGCATGGCCTTTGACCTTACCAAAATGAACTGATAAAGTAGGAGGAAGTCCAAACATCATGTATAATATCTTCTTAATTCCAGAATCGTGGAGATCTTCTCTCGCCGTCTGCAAGTACAGGAGCGTCTGACCAAACAGATCGCCATCGCAGTCACACAGGCAGTCCGCCCTGCGGGAGTCGCCGTTGTTATAGAAGGAGTGTAAGTATCTTTATATATCATCATCCTTCGTCAATAATGGACGACCCTTCGTCTATCGTATATCCCTATATTAGTAAGGCGAAGTAAATACCTAGTTCCCAGTAAATAGGAGATTCCAATAGATGCCAAAAAGTTTTAATACATGAGCATAGTTTAGCAAATTTTGAGCCATTTGCAAATCAGTTAGAGGTGGATTAAAACAAATAAGCAGGGTTATTCGCTATGGCGGTTGTCATCAAAAGCGATTGTTGCTTTATAAAAAAGACAGTAAAAACACACATTTCTTATCGTGTAACTTCGATGACAAACTAGATCTACTACTACTTAGTTGGTTACCGACGTTAGCCGATACTGAATAAGCATTTTTATACTTATTTTTATCCAGTACACATCGGTTGGGTTGGCAACTGGAGATAGCGAATAGGCCTACTGGGCTATTGCTATATTTCAGCGATATGTAGCTAAATAATTTATCATCCCTCAACCAAGGTTTAAATATACTGTTTTTTTTCGTGACATCACGAATGTATATAATTTGCATTTTCTATAGCAATGGAAAATTTTAGAAAGCAGTGCACTGATCTAATGGCTAAGTAGGTTCTTGTTAGAATTTGAACCGATAGTTAATTTTAAGTCCATAAACCACTGTCATTATCTATCCAGTAAAAACTATAATCTCCATAATGATACCTACTTAATGTAGATTAAATGCGAGTAAAAACGCAAGCGTTACTAAGTAATACTCAGAACAAATTGTTTTTACATCGCTTACGTAGAAGAGTTTACTGAAATGACGGCATTACAAATCGAAATAATTTATTTTCCATTGATTTGACGCAATACAATGCACTGAGTGACTTGACGACACGATACTCAGATGTTTAGTTTTAAAAGTACTTGTTAGTTCGTGAAGTACCAACTAGATGGCGCTGTAATAAACTTTTGATATAGTTCTTGATATTTGCAATAGATGGCGTTTATTTAAACTAAAATTAAGTAAATGTATTTCTGACTGACATGGGCACTGTATTATCCCGTAAAATTAATGTAAATTAAATTAACAGTCGCTTTGTAAAATACTGGTATTCAGATGACGAATCTGATAGCTGACCTCAAAATAATAAAAAAGAAATATCAGTAGATTCGTTCACTTTTATTGACAGTTTATTATTTGTTTGCACTTGCTGAGATATATTCAGCCCTAATCAAGTAATCCTATTTGCTCCCTGATTGAGGCTTTATTAAATATATTTAATTTCTTTTTTCAGGCACATGTGCATGGTAATGCGTGGGGTGCAAAAGATCAACAGCAAGACGGTGACCTCGACGATGCTGGGAGTGTTCCGCGATGACCCCAAGACGAGGGAGGAATTCCTAAACCTTGTGCACTCCAAGTGAGAAAGAAACAACTGTTTACGTTGAAACGTTCGTAGTATTATTTTTTCAAATGTTTTCCATTTATTTTTTAATTTCTCTCCTATTATTTTCCTTTTTCTCTCACTGGGTCTACTTCTTTTTTTTCTTCTCTCTTTTTCAAAACTTTTTTATTTTTTGAACAAAATAATATTGCGAGCGTTTATTGTCGCGCGGATCATTTAATGTTAAGTTAGTTCAAGTTATTGCTTTTTATTGCTCATATTTGGTGATTTATTACTATTTAAGACCAATTTAAACTGAACAAAACGGATATGTTGCAAATATTTTGTTACTTGTTATTCAATTAAAAAACTCAAAAATAGACACAATATAGCAAAAACAGTATTTATCGCTATGAAAATAGGTATTAATTTCGCAAATAGATAAATAAATACTGCCTTAGTTAGTTCTCTATCTTAATATTATTTGCTATTATGCTAAGTTCCATTTTTTTGTTATAATTTCTACCTAGCACCATTTTCACTGTAAGCAAAAAAAAATGCTTTGCATGACAATAAAAAAAATTACAAATTAATATTATATTAATTTAGATTAAATTCTAATGGGGAATGTGATAAATATATATATTGCCCAACTTATCACATTTTCCAAATAAATTATATTTTATTAAGAGATTTTAGTACAAAAAATAATTATAAAAAATATTTTATGAAATTGTATCGAGATTTTTTGGACCAATTAGTTTTATTTCAACAAAAATCTCAAGCATAAAATGGCTGATGTTTGACATTTTTGTATTTTTTATTTTATTTTTTATTAGCGACCTAATAATAAATAAATATGCCAACAGCCGAAATCGTTGCCTTAAATGTGAAATGTACGAATTTTTGATATGTTTTAACTATATCATGATTTTATAAATAAATGTTTTTTATTTTAAGTTAATTACGCTTTTTATTGCACACCTCTACATTATACCTTCACATTGAGAACCTGAAACACCTGCTTAATTTTGAGTACGACTTAAATCACACTAACCCCTGGTTTCTGAAATGTAGATCAACACAAAACTTAGTTAATCATTTATAATAACTTTCGTGAGGAGTATTCATATTTATTTAAAACAAAACGGTTTACTCACGTATATTCGGCGGCGGTGGTGTCGCGAGTCGAACTGCGAGTGTGAATTCGACTCGCGACACCACCGCCGCCGCGTCAGCTCATGATTAGGGACTCCTATTGGGTCTGAAACTAGTCGGGCGATCCCGAGAATATGCGTGAGTAAACCGTTTTGTTTTAAATAAATATTAGTTAATAACCTGTGAAACCTCTTGTTAGTAGACTTAATAGAGATTTGGTCAACCAATTATAGTCGTGATCAATTGATTTGACAACAGATTCATAGGGGAGCGGACTATTGTTTTTGTATTTACAATTCACATAGATTAGTTAAAAACATTAGACAGGTATTTTTAGTTTTTACTTAAAAGAAAAAATAGTTTTTTTTTTTTCTTTTTTTATGTATCTGGTGAAGTCCGCACGCCTATTCGATTGAAACAGAACGCGTTGCAGTCGGGAGTATGGCCTCTGATTGTGAGGACAAGGACATTTTTTTTCTAAAAGAAAATGAAAAGAAATATGGAGATGTTTTAAAAATCTAGTGATGAAATAAAATAGAATATCAAGAAAATATCTACTTATCCACAAAATATTTCTATAAGGAACTTTTTCTGTTTGGTCGGCGACGTCGAGACGGTCGTTAATTCTTATCTATACTAATATTATAAAGCTGAAGAGTTTGTTTGTTTGTTTATTTGTTTGTTTGAACGCGCTAATCTCAGGAACTACTAGATCGAATTGAAAAATTCTTTTTGTAATGGATAGTCCGTTTATTGAGGAAAGCTACAGGCTATATAACATCACGCTATGACCAATAGGAGCGGAGCATACATGAAAAATGTTGCAAAAATTAAAAACCGTTAAACTAAAACACGCGGACAAAGTCGCGGGGGACAGCTAGTGTAATAATATACAAATAAATAAAATTGAAGTATCTATTTGTTATATTAAAATAACCGCTTTTTACTACAAGCGTTTGAATTTATATACCAAAATATATTTTTTTTAACATTTTTGCCTGTCTGTTTGTTCCGGCTAATATCTGGAACGGCTGGACCGATTTTGATGAAACTTGGCAGATCCGGCCGTCGCAGGCACAGCTAGTATAAACATAAAATACTTCAAATAAACATTGTAACGCGACGTCGTAAGCGCCATCTAGTTTGTTTAGAAATGTCGAACTCAGACTCGCGATCGGACACACGAGGACGAAGTCGCATCTAACTTTTTTTTTTTGTTACGGGGTGAAAATCTAATGAATTCAACCTACGCCGTGGGCACGACGTGGGGATATGTCGGACTTGCACCGACTAAAAACACCCCGATCCCGTCCTTGCCTTTGCCGGAGTTCCGGGTTCGCTAAAGCATGCTCGGCGGGGCCGCATCTAACTTGCCTCTCGCTCAGCTCAGCGCCGCTTCGCGTTGATTCGTGTCAACCGAGTGGTGCTATAGTTCGGCAGTCCGCTCATGGCCACGATGCACGCGCTTTGTTTGTTACTAAAATTATATCTCCATACCTATATTTGTGATTAAACTGTTTTTCCAAGTTACTTATCGTGCTTGAACTTATTTATCTCCCTGAGATTTAACTGTAAACTTTACAACATTAATTTGGTTTGAACAGTATTTTGTGAGTCTTATGAATTAAGTAGGTAGTACTCTCGTATACATCGACAATGCTCCTATATAAAACAAGTATGGTATTAGGTACTTATATTTCAATATCAATGGTTAAAAACACGTGTTTGTTGTTACCAGCAAGGACATGCGCTTTTTAAATAAAAAAAAATTGCTACCCAAAAAGGTTTTGCAACTAATTAACTGCACACATTTGCGAGTTGAAATAAACAAATATCAGCTTTAGATTAAAATAAAAATATAATTCTATGTAAAATTTAAGACCGCATACCGCATGCTTCAATTTTATAGAGACTTCAATTATATTAGTATAGATTTATAGCGGCAAAATATATATAATAAATAAGTAAATATCTACATAAAAATTAAAACACCAATGTTCGCAAGAAGGGCTAGCGTTAATGCGCTCACCAGTTGGCGCCACTGGCGCGTCAGCTGTCAAAGCACACGAACAAACTATAGAATGACCTCGCGTACGACTAGCGCACCAGCCCCCCTAGACAAGTGGTATTTCGACAAGCGATAACGCTGATTGAATCGCCAAAATGTATGGAAGTGACAAGTCCAAGTCACGTGATTTATCGAAACAAAATGTCATTTCCATACATTTAATGCCGTCTATGCGATTTCTATCATCGTTTACGCTTGTCGAAATGCCACTTGACTAGGGGGGCTGGAGGCGAAGTTAACTGCAGTGGCCCCCATTGAGTGCTGATTGAATCAATGCCAAATTTGTTCCGCTTCCTAAATCTGCTTTGCACACAGAATACGACCTAATTTCAGCGGATTTCACGATAATAGAAATGTAAGATGCGGGTATTTGTATACTTTCCAATATAAATTGGTAAGTACTATAATTCATTTGTTTTGTGTTCGAACAACAATCAAAATCAAAATATTTTTATTTCAAGTAGGCCTTTTCACGCACTTTCAAAACGTTAAAGGACTCTAGTTGCGCGGTTCCAAAATGGTACTCCTATGGACAAGAAACGGCAAGAAACTCCATAGGTTGCACTTTTTGAAAAAAGTTTATATATGTTGATACATACAATGTAAAAAAAAATACAATCATTTTAAAATAATCGACAACACCGTAAATAGCAAAATGAAATCCAAAATGGAAGAAAACGTGAGGCTTCCACAAATGCTTTCCATCGAAGCCGCTGCAGGTTGCGAAATGGCAACTGGCTTCAAATCTCGGTCATATTTTTTTTGCTATTTATTTTAGTTTTACAGCCAGGAATAATTTATAATCCACTTAGATACATAGGTAAGCTAACTAAGATAATTATAAGACAAAAATATGATAAAACCATGAATTTATCGTTACACTTTTCTTACCTAGGGTAGCAAGAATGCCAAGTGGTGACAACACATCGGTTTTCAAGAGTAAACATGATGAAATAAATCCGAAAAACGTGGAATTATCTGATTTATCTGATACCCAATAAACTGTTAAAATAACTAGTCTAATAGTTTAATTTCAATAATTGCTTAAACCGTTGGCCCTACCTCCGAAAATGACATGTGTCTTGAACGCGACAAAACGCCATTTATCTTTGGAAGCGTCTCACTAATATATAAAAGAAAAAACTATGTTTAAAAAGAATAAAATGACAGAACCTTTCTTAATCCTGTGTATTTTTTAACAGAGAGAAAAGGTAATAGGGTATTTGACAGCATGTGTAATCTATATATTATATATGAATTTGGGACTACTTTAGTCACGTGATCGTAAATGGCTGTGATTGGCCGAATGGTTTACGACGTCAATTACATGTAAACAGTTGCGTCTCAACAGTAGTCAACTACTAAAGTTTACAAGCAGATGACGTCACGATGACATGAGGCGCCATATTGTCAGGAAAAGCGTTTTCGTGGATATTTTTTTTGTTTTCGTTTTTTTTTGCACTATATACCTACCTATATAATGGAAGGTAAAATATAGATTTTCTATAGAATCATTAGACATCAGTTTGAATTTAGAATAGTTTTTAAAAACCTGTCAAATACCTATTGCTTAGTAGGGGTACTTTACAATGTTAAATACAACAGTTCATCAATACATTTGTGTTTGACTATAAACTTGGAAAGTTAGTGACCATATTTTATACCCCTCCAAACGTTTTATGTTTAAAACGTAAGCAGATTAACACATCAATATGAAACTATACATACGACAGAAATAATAGCGTCTGTCTGTTCGCCTGTTAGGTAAATAAATAAATAAATAAATATCTTGCAACATCTCACACACGGTCATCTGATCCCAAACTAGGCAGAGCCTGTGCTATGACAACCAAACAACTGATAAACATACTTATATATTTCTAAATACATACATATTATAGATAAATTACACCCAGACACAGAACAAATGATCGTGCTCATCACACAAAGATTCGTCCTGGGTGGGAATCGAACCCACGACCTCCGGTTTAGCAGTCAGGGTCACTAACCACTAGACCAACAGGCCCGTCGTAGGTATAACCTATAAATCAATTGAATCGATTCCTATGAGACTTTGCAGGTATAAAGACGTGGCGTAGGCTTTTTCATTAAATCATCAAATTATATTTGATAAAGTTTTAATTATACTATTTAATATATGTTAAATAATCTACGTAAAAAAACCATAAAAGTAACTAGCTGTAAAAATGTACTTTCTTGGAATCCAAACTTACCCCATACCAAGTATTATCAAAATCGGTTCAGCAGCTTAACCGTGAAAGAGTAACAGACAGAGAGGCTGAATTACTTTTGCCATTTTAATATTCGATAATATTATATGAGGACATAATATAGCATTATCTCATTGTCATTATGACTTACTAAAAATACTGTCACCAGCTCCACATAAGAAAACTGTCTTACTCAGTTGTAGTGAAGGTCAGATCTTCAGCTTTATATAAAATACTGGTGTTCAGCTGAATCAGGTGACACTGGAAACGGATTCCAACATAGTTAGAAATTTAACTAAACAGAAAAACAAAATAATAATTTATACATTCAGTAGTTAAAATCCACTTTTATATAATACTAACTGTTTCCCGCGGCTCCGCCCGCGTGGATATCGGTTATCGTGGCAAAAGTAGCCTACGCCTTTCTCAGGCTCTAGACTATCTGTGTACTTCTTTAGTTTTAGCGTGAAAGCGCGACAGACAGGCAGACAGACAGAGTTACTTTCGCATTAAAATATTAATAAAGATTATATATATATATATATATAGTTATATCAATCCGTCAATTGTTGATCATGCGTGCTGTATCGCGAGCACTTTGTTGATCCGAAAACCTATGTTGATCCGGGTGGTTTTTGTTGATCCAATATAATCTTTTACATACAAATGTGGTTCCGGTCGGATCAACAATTTAGTCCGTTAAAGTTTAGGAAACGCAACCGAAATGTTGATCCAATATACAAATCCACTCCGATAGTTGTTGATCCGATTCAAATGGACCAATCAGAAAGGAGCAAGTCCTCCTACTAGACCTGCCTAATGTATATGGATGGTTTCATTCTTATAATTTATTGCAAGGCTAGCTAATCATTAACTTTTCTTTATTTATTTAGTTTTTATGTTTATAGGTATGATATATATATAGTAAGGATTTACCCTGAGATATAAGATCTAGAATCTCGAAATCTTGTTATTACTCCGCAACCAACCCGGAACATCGTAGCGTTGACTAGCTACTGCTTGGCCGTTGAATAACTGACAAAGATCTGATCATTCCCCGGACTGACCTTCGCAAGTGTCCTACCATTACTAAATATAGTCGTTTATAACTCAAACAATTTTTAATTGTTATTATAATTCTTAAGTAGTAGTGATACATATATTAAGTAATTAAAGTAAAATGCATAAAACGATCTCATCGCATCATATCAACGTTGAGTTTTGATGACATTTAAAAAAAAACATTTGTTATGAATCATAATTTCTTTAATCCGTTAGACATTTCTTACTTTTAGTAAATAACAAAGACATTATTATTATTAACAAAAAAACATAAGATAAGTAATATTTCGTTTATAGGTACCTAATCGACCTAACTAACTTACCGCACGTACCTAAATTTTGACAAATTATTATAGTAGGTATTAAAGAAATTACTGAGCTACCGGATGTACTCTCAGACACAGAATCTAATCCAGGCAAACTTAGATGTGACATATTTTCTGCAAAAAAACATGAAAATTGGATAAATTACATAATATTAACATATTAGGTATAAGTAGTAACAGATAGGTAGGTAGTAACAGAGGTAGTTAATAAAAGGGATCAAGTAGGTACTTACTTTTCGAAGTCGAAAATAAATTTATAAGTAAAAATGTGGCGGCAAATGTGTTAATCCGCCAGTAGGCTATTCAAATTTGCCGCCTCTTCTGACCTCTGCATTTCGATACCCTACACGCACAAAAGACGGTGGAAAAAAATATTTTAGAATTAAAAGACTAAAAAATGATTCTTTGTTTTAAAAAAAATATATCTTATAAAATTAAGAACTGATTACAGTCATTCTAAACCTGTCCAGTAAATTTTCTAAACTAACATTATTGGATTCCAAAAATAACTGCACAGTTTCTAAACAATTGGTATTCTCATCACAAATATTAAACAAAAAAAAGAATACTTGTACTATTTTTTAATAAATGGTTGACAAAAAAAGATATATAGTTTGTAAATATTATAAATAAATATTATAAAGCTGAAGAGTTTGTTTGTTTGTTTGAACGCGCTAATCTCAGGAACTACGGGTTCGAATTGAAAAAATCTTTGAGTATTGGATAGTCCGTTTATTGAGAAAGGCTATAGGCTATCTAACATCACGCTACGATCAATAGGAGCGGAGCATAAATGAAAAATGTTGCAAAAATGAAAAACCGTTGAAACTAAAACACGCGAACAAAGTCGCGGGGGACAGCTAGTAGTTTGTAAAGTTACTAAGCCGGTTTGTAATTCTTTGAGTTTCCAATTAAGTAAAGTTTGGTAACTTGAGAAATATAATTTTTGCTGAAGCTTGATAATTATTGCTACATTTTATTCCTGATTGAGCATTAGAAACTGAATATTACTGTTTTTAAAAAAGATAATCATTTTTAGTATAATACTTTTCTCCGTGTAGTCATAATCAATTAATCATATTATTTTTTTTGTCAATGAAATTGCAACTTGCATGGAATAACACGACTTGTGTACTATTATTGTCTTTATTTTATCAGATTTTTTCCGTTATTGGTATGACTGTAAACTAGGGATCATATTATATATCTAGGGGATATTCTTACAACCCACGACTTAGTGTAGGTTACACAAGAAGTAATTTTATTTCTGAGCTAAGAAAAGCTCAATCATTTATTAATTATTAATTATTATAATTATTAATTATTTAATTAATAATAATAATATTATAAAGAAGTAAAGTTTGTGTGTTTGTTAAATTGTAAGGGGGAATCTCGGGATCTACTGAACCGATTTTAAAAATTCTTTCACCAATAGAAAGCCACATTATTGCTGAGTGTCATAGGTTATATAAAAAATCTAAAAATAAAAAAGGCTTTTACGTGGTAGTCCGTTTTGCAAAGTGAATTGGAGAAAAAAACGGTCGAATAAAAGCGTTTCTTACGAACACTGCCTTAACTATGAAAGACATATTTTTGAGTTCTAGAGAAAAGATGTGGAGCTTGAAAATGCCTACAAAAAAGTCAACGACAGCATATGTCTAACTTTCATATTTAAGTTACAATAGATAATTTATTTTTTATTATTGAAGTGAAACTTCTTTAGGCGCATGAGGGTAAAATTTTTACAGATGAAACGTCACGCCGGTATGCAACGGAAGTCAATTTTTTATGATAATTGGTTTGAAGGTTAGGTAGTTTTAATATTTACAAATAACATGTGGTATTTCAACTTGCCACTCGTCATTTGATAATTTAATAAATCATTTACCATAAAATAAAAATATTTCATAAATTCGCTTTTCTAAATTTTGAATTCAAAAACAAAACTTAATTAATAATTTCTAATATTGACAAAAAACACGTGGCATTTTTATTTACAATTCGTCATTTGAGATTTCAATAAATCATTGTGCATAAAATACTAATAACAATATTTCATAAATTCTTTTGACGAAATTTTAATTTAAAAATTGGAATTTCTAGAGTTATCATTAATTTACAAAAATTTTGTATATATTTAAATTGGATTAGGTATTTTTAATATTTACAAAAAATCACGAGGAATTTTAATTTAATATTCAACATCTGAGATTTGACTATATTATTTTTCAAACAATATAAAATAAATTTATTTTAATAATTCTCTTTAATTATTTTTATTATTAAATATTAATTTCAAATAACTTTTCATTTTCAGATTGCAATGCCAAAAAGAAGTTTCACTTCTGACATGTGTACTTTGTACGCACGCATGTTTTTTATTAATTTAAATCGTTAGGTCATATGTACTAAAAAAGGATTTTTAACATTATGTCCAACGAAGTGGGCACGGGACAGCTAGTTGCTTATAAGATGGACTAAAGTTTGCCTTAAAACCACTTACACAATATGAATGAACACAGATTACAAAATAATTTACATTCGGTAAATGACATTTAGGTATTCACATCTAATAACATTTAGGTATTTATATATCTTCTGTAAGACAAAAAAATTTTTTTGTGACAAATTTGCCGCCACCAAAATCTGCCGCCCTAGGCTCAAGCCTACTCAGCCTGCTGGTAAATCCGCCACTGCGCACATGACCGTCGACCGGCCCACCGATCCCGCCGCGCACTTCACCCACCGCGCAAGCGTCACAGGCGTAAGGTCAAATGCCCTCGGATCAACGTTAGTTAGTAAGATTGCGCATGAGCATGTATATAAAACGGATGCACATTTGACTCATCGGTATAATTTTTGCGACCGTTACGGATCAACAAAAACATTTTGTTACTGTACTTTTTGATGGCAAGTATGTTGGAAAGAAACCAATGTAGATCCCCGAACAACCCTTCCATTTCAACTTCGGATCAAAGTATATCGGTTATATTTGTAAAGAGCTAATTATACACTGCAAAAAGGTGGATCAACATTTATTTTATTATCTTACTGGATCAACCTTTACATAGAACGGTTAATTATATATATATAATATATATATGTATATTATATTAATATCTCATTTACAATTGTTTTGATACTAGTGACACGACGCGGTTTTGCACGGTTAGATAAAACAATAATAAATTATCCACACAAACTTTTCTTCTGAATCACTCTGATTGATGAAAACCATGTGAAAATCCGTTCGGTAATTATTGCAGACAGATGAGGGAAGTTTTATAGAATGTATAGAAAAAAGATAGATATATAAGACATAGAATATAAATATAGAATATTTATAGATAGATAATGGAAATGACTTATTTAAAATTCTCTTATTAAAACAGGTTAGAAATTTCATCACACTATAAAAACCAATTAGTTAGACCCAAAGTCAAAATAAACAAACACAAGGATTAATTCAAAAGTTGATCAAAACACTACACTAACCTTTTAGTGTTGTTTAATACAGGCAAATTAACTGATAAATTAAGTACTGATTAAAGTTAACTTATGTTCATTATCTATAACTCTGAGTATTTGTGGTCTATAATGTAGTTTAATGTGAACTCTTATTTGGGAAGCACGTATAGGTATGTTATTTATTTTGTTATTTTTTAACCTAAATTGTATATCAATATTAATCTTTACTTTTATACTTACATTATAATATAGTATAGGTAAAGACGTTGCCTACACTTTTTCATCGCATATCAAATTATGTTTATTGAAGTCCGAAGTATAATCTATATCTAGTTCTCTTTTTAATACTTTATTAATATTATGAAAAGGAAAGATTTGTATTTTTGCATGTTTTTAACGAATAAACACAAAAAGTAATGGGCCGATTGCAAAAATATTTTTCACTATTTGAATGCTCCATCATCCCTGAGTGACATAGTGGTATATTGCTGTACTACCGGAAGTACGGTCAGCTAGTACGAGACAAATATATTAGCCTACCTACTTATAGTAATCAATCTTAAAGTCACAGAATAAACTCTTATTAAATTAATATCAAAAAACAAGGTATAGGTTAAGAAAAAAAATGGCATCATCTTATTATTCAAATCTAGTTATATTAATTGTCTCTTCATTTCGACGTAACTACTTATCAGGAGATAGATTATTTTTCTGGAATCTGGTTTACACGTGACTACGTGAGGAATAGTGAATATTTCATCAAATTCTATGCAGTAGTGTTGATGAAATCGACAGTTTAATGATATGTGATAAATCGAAAACAGTTCAAGTAGATTTTGTTAAAAATCTTTGTTTTTATTCACTTTAACCTAGAATCTTTGTTGGTAATTAATGTCCAATTAGCTGCGCCCAGCGGTTATCGAGATAAAAAGTCTTTCATATGTTATTCCAGGTTACAAACTACCTGTGTGCCAAATTTCATCCAAATCCGTTTGGTAGTTTTTGCGTATAACAAACATAAATCCATCCAAACTTTTGTCTTTGTATATTTATTATATAGATAATAGTAGGCAAAATTTTGTGTCAATGACTTTGCCCCTATTTCCTTTCAAAAGTCGCTGAAGATAATAATACTGTTGTAACTCATGGAAATTTTTAAATACATACCAATGAAAAGAGCTAAGTAAGATTATTTATTTTCCGTTGACCAAGTTGAATTGTACTCGTATATTGATAACCTCAAAGTCATAAGACACTTTTTATCTATTGAACTTCAACTAAGATATAAGCTGTAAGAGCGATACGTTTCTCTTAAACTCCTCAAGTAAACAAAATAACAAATGAGTTTTTATTCTGAATATCGTATTAAAACAACACACATACCTTCCGTACAACCCTGAATATTTGAATAATAGACGGAAAGACAGAGTTTGTCCGCAAATTATTGTCTTAAAGCATGCTTTTGTAGCTAAATTTTATGTGTTCCTTGGGCCGCTGCTATATAACAGAATTAATGACTTCGCAAATATAATATTCCCTTTGAAATACAATAAGTGTAAGATAGTTCTCAAACAGGTCCTACAAAGTATGTCCTATGAAGATACAGAGAAATTACTAACTGTGTTAAAATAAATATATATAATTATAATAATTAAGTTTAATAATCCATTATGAATTTTGTTTTTCACTTTACATTTGTACCTAATTGTATTTTTAATTATATGATTATTTTTATGTCATTTAAGTGAACCCTTATCGCCTAAAACACAGGACTACCTAGTTCAGGCAAACTACCACTGTTAAGATACGTGTATTTATTTTGTGTAATCTGCTATATTTATGTAACACTGTGAATAAGTTTATTGGAAATAAATTATTTTTATATTATTTTATTATTATTATAAATGTATTTTTAAACTATTAAACTAGTTAGGTAAAAAACCAGCAAATCAAACAATATACATAATAATTTTAAGATAGGAAGTACAGCCATCTTTTATTTTTAACCCATCGTAGCTCCTAAACGAAAAAACCGATTATGGTGCGTTGTTTTTCCTCGGCTTTGCTCGGGCGGGCATTAATTTTTCAAAAAATTCTTAAGCCTATGTTAATCTGGAATAATATAGCATTCAAATAGTGAAAGATTTTTTGAAATCGGCCCAGTAGTTATTGAGTTTATTCGTTACATACTTACATACAAATCTATCCTTTTTATAATTTTATAATAGAAGTATAGATGAAGATCTGTACAGCGTTTTAAATATTAACAGCAATGTAAAAAAAATGTCGGGCGTTTATTAATTATTTTATTATGTTGGCTTCAGCTTTTCTTTCTTCTTTTCAGCTGTTCTCTGAGTTGTCTGTTGTCTATTATTATTATTTTTAGACGTCCATATCCATTTTGCAGGGTAATAGGTACGGTAAAATCTTTGGTTAAAATTCCTTCCTTATGACAGAAAGTACCCACATGAAATGTATTTTGTTTATATGTCAAACAAATCTAGAAAGTGCTGATAAATAATCATGAATCTCAAATCCCGAATATGTTATATGCTGTAAAAACTTAACTTGTCAATACTTACAACCAATCAATCCAAAACATCCCCAAAAATATATATCTACACAACACAGGTTCAGAAGTCAAACGTGATATCATATTCATATCCATAAAAAAATATCACAAAATTAATGTCGCAAAAAATTCCCACTCACAATAATAACTAGATACTAATTTATTGAGTAAGTATGGAATGGAATCTTCTTTAATTAATTAATTAATTGTTCGTTGTTCTAGAAACCAATATGAGGCTGCTAACATTCTTCACGACATCTCTCCTAGTGGGGTTAGCGTGTACCGCTCCAACCTCTAGCGACGACAAGCCTGTGGCTGACGAGAAGCTTGTGATCGACGACGATTTCTATCCAGACTCATTGATCGTATACAGAGCTGAACATGACATTGTCAGTATAGTACTACCTCTAAACGCCCTAAACTTTGATGAAGATACGGATGATGAAGAAGACGAAGGCACAGATACAACACTATTTTTCGTTCAAGCGGACACTAACGATAAAGGAGAAAGAGTTGATAAAGGACTCTACATGTTAGTAAACCATACCGCAACTAAATTACTTGATAATGGAAGAGACGCAGCCGCCGCTAACGATGATACTAAAACAGCTTATTTCGCTGCTAAAGACGGATTATACTCTTACAATGCTGAAACAAAAAAAGCGGTGAAATACGGCACTGTAAGTGACAGTCTCATCGGCATCGCTAAAGTTAACGGCAGCGATGCAATCTACGTTCTGACTGAAGATCGCATCCTCTACAAAGTTACTGAAGAAGGAACAAAGAAAGAGAAAATCGACTCAGTGGTCAATGCCAAACAAATCGTCTTGGATTACAAAAATAATCTTTTCTATTCCACAACTAATAATGAGGTTTACGTTCTACTTACAGATGGTACAGTAAAGAAAATTGAAGGCTTGCCAACAAACCCAACGTATTTGAGTGTTCTGAAACCACCATTTATTTTCGATACTGGTATTCCTGTCATCGTTAACGAGAATACATACACGGCTTACATTAATGGAACCAGTGAATTAGGAGAAATCATTGTTCGAACAAAGCCAACTGCGGTTGCACTGGAAGCCACACTCATCCACTACCATGCATACAACAAATCAATTTACGAATACAATTTACTTACTTTAATTTTGTCTGAAGCAGTAGGTAATCTGAAAGACTATTTATCTGACAATGTTGATGAAATTCAGTCTATTGCTACTCGGTCTAGAAATGATTTAGGCGCGTAAAGTTTTTTCATTAACTATCAAAGCAGAAAAGACATTGCATACTTATTTTCTTATACTTAGTTTAAGTATAAAAAACCAGGGCCAAAGAATATTTTAAATGTATGGTCGACAAAATAATATTATGTAAAAACTGAAAATATTTAATGAGCATCTTGAACAAATTGTAAACAAATCTGGAAACATTGTAAATTTAAATTGCACCATGGATAAAATAAATGTTGTTACAAACAGTGTATTAATTCAAAATTTTCTTTTGATATCATATTAGACCCAAATTGTGCTTGTCATATACTTAATCCAATTTACATGCCCAATCCAAACATAATAAAAATATTTATGTTGTCAAAAAACGCGACTGCTAAAAACGACAAAAAAGTTCCAAACAAGTCGCTTTTCAAGCCGTCTGATGCTGTTTGAGGCCTCAGATCTGTGATTGCACTTTAGCGGTCGGATTTTTTGACAACGTAAATATTTATTTTACTACATTTTAGGGAGTTACAGTTTTTTAATCGTCTGCTCGTGCCCTTTATTTTGAAACCCCATTTGATAGTCGCTGAAGATAATAATACTGTTGTAACTCATGGAAATTTTCAAATACATACCAATGAAAAGAGCTAAGTAAGATTATTTATTTTGCGTTGACCAAGTTGAATTGTACTCGTATATTGATAACCTTAAAGTCATAAGACACTTTTTATCTATTGAACTTCAACTAAGATATAAGCTGTAAGAGAGATACGTTTCTCTTAAACTCCTCAAGTAAACAAAATAACAAATGAGTTTTTATTCTGAATATCGTATTAAAACAACACACATACCTTCCGTACAACCCTGAATATTTGAATAACAGACGGAAAGACAGAGTTAGTCCACAAAACAAATGTCTTAAAGCATGCTTTTGTAGCTAAATTTTATGTGTTCCTTGGGCCGCTGCTATATAACAGAATTAATGACTTCGCAAATATATTCCCTTTGAATTACAATAAGTGTAAATATTTCTCAAACAGGTCCTACAAAGTATGACAAGTAAAGTTCCAAACAAGTCGCTTTTCAAGCCGTCTGATGCTGTTTGAGGCCTCAGATCTGTGATTGCACTTTAGCGGTCGGATTTTTTGACAACGTAAATATTTATTTTACTACATTTTAGGGAGTTACAGTTTTTTAATCGTCTGCTCGTGCCCTTTATTTTGAAACCCCATTTGATAGATTTTAAGCAAAACCAACATTTTTCAAAGACATAATATGGCACCAAAAATCGGCATCGGCTAAAAAAAATAATAATCTAACGACACCTCTCAAGCTAAAATCCATCGAGCCATTCAGGCCACAGAGCGTGCCAAACAATTATACATACATACATATTCCTCTCCTTCTGGCGCAGTCGGGTAAAAATAAACTGTTTTCTACTAAAGGCGATATTACATATATGTAGTTAACTAACCATTCCTTTTAATCATAGATAGGTTGAAACTCTTTAGACCTTTGATACACACCTCTAAATCTATGTCATTATATTTCTGGAAACAATCAGCTTCACAATTTGAAAACAAAATAAAACAAATGTATGTACAAAAATAATTACTATTTATTATGCATTCGTTATTATTTCAAACAAAACACTTAATTAAATGAGTATTAGATTTCTACCAGCTACGAGTCCAATATGGATCCGAACTATCTAATCTTTGGTAAAACCAAAAATATTATCCTTAGCACTCTCAATAATAGACATGATAATTTTCGTCACATCTTTCGGCCATTCCGTCGCTACACCAAACATGGACCTGATTAGTACCTCCATAACATTAAATTCATATATCTTTCCATTGACAGCAGCTACTAAATACAACGCAGCATCGACGCTGTATGCTGTTGGCCTTTCTTTTATAATCAAATCTTTCTTTTCGTAAGTCCCATTGGCATACAAAATGTATAAAATTCCATCACCAAAAAATGGTATACAATTCTCCATTATGAATGCAGGTCTCAGTAGTTTTATATCATGGAAATCTTCTATGACACTCGCTGTTAAACTTAATACATTACCATTGGATTTAACAATATGCGGCATTCGATCTCCACAAGATACATAATAGATATTATTCGAAGTATCTAGAACAAATTCTAGAGCACATCCTACATTTTGCATCCTCGTTTTAACCGTTCCATTCTTTTCGACTTTATAAAGTTTGTGCTCAGCATTCAAAATGTAGATAACATCACTACCATTTGCCTTTTGTAATTGAATAATATCATCTCTAAAAGGCCCGAATTTCTTAGCCGATAGACTGTCAGGATGGTATTTGTAAAGTCCATCTCTCGCGCCGAAGTATATTGATTTGTCGAAACTGTAGTCAGCTGTTGAGTCCCTCCCTCCTTCTAAGATTTCGTAAGCTGCGAATCCTTCTAGAACATAAATACAGCTGCCTCCTTCTGATTTTGGATCAGCAACTGTAAAAAATATTGATGGGATGTCGGAAGACTCAGCTTGTAAATACTTCTGACCGTCAGCTGGGACTAGTAACTTGGTGATATTGAACGCAGAAGAGAAGATAATTTGTTCGTCCCTGAACATTGTAGCGTTTTTCTTCTCGCGACTTTCGCGAAGGAATTGTGTGTGAGTACAGGTAGCGATGAAGAATGCTGTGATGACTCTTGACCACATGTTTGAAATCTGAAACCAAAGAGTGACCTGTTAGATACAGTGTGTTAGTGTACCTGCGTGAAAATGATTAACTGATTTGGCCTGTTCTCATGAAAAAGAAGAAGGTGTCTTGATCACAATTTATGTAAATCTACCTTAGAAATATAAGGCCTAGGAGTGATTGCGATCTACTTTTGAGGCTCAAGTAACTGGTAAAAAGTACATTTTACGGTTGAAACAAATACATTATATATTTCCAATCACTACTACACTTGTATAATTTTCTATCTATATATATAAAATGCTCTGTCCTGAATGACTGACGGATCAACGCATAGCCTAAACCGCTGATCGTAGGGACCTGAAATTCGGAGGGGGTGTTCTTTGTATGACGTAGGCATCCGATAAGAAAGGTTTTTTTTTAATTCTACCTCTAAGGAGGTAAAAGCGGGACCAAAGTTTGTATGGGACAACTTGATTCCTTGATCTACTTCAAATTTTGCATAAACATTCTTTAACAGAATTGATAAAATATGTGTTTCGTATTTAGTTGAAA
Organism: Diachrysia chrysitis; assembly: GCA_932294365.1. NCBI lineage: Eukaryota > Metazoa > Arthropoda > Insecta > Lepidoptera > Noctuidae > Diachrysia > Diachrysia chrysitis. The sequence continues at coordinate 1,953,292 of OW028667.1, read as the reverse complement.
ATCGCCTAAAATATATACTAAATAGGAAAAAAAAAACATACATATAAAAATTAAAAATATTGTGTCCACCCGGAATCGTGTGGACGCATCACGCACGCGTGGTGATGTCGCATCGGGAACAAGGTCCAAGCTGCCGGTTAGGGCTCCAGAGAGAGGAACCTCACGATTAGTGCCTTGTCGAGAAGTACCGCTTTCTGAATCAAACCCAGCACAACGAGACCCCTCTTGTATATAATTATTATCATGTTAAATTATTTATCTCTTATTGAACACTTGGACCGTGGGGTCCGAGTGTACACATATTTTTTAAAGATCTGGCGAAACGCCTTGTTGAATCCTCGCATGGCCCAAGGGCTGGCTTTTACCTTGGACAGAGAATAGCATTCCCATACAACGTGGCAATGCCGCCAGTCTTTTGGGTACTTCCAGTCGACAGCGATGTGGATGAATTTTTTGTCACAATTTTTTAGTTTTTTATTAGTTAAGAGTTAAGTGTATATAGTTAAGTTTGTATACATTATTTCTATTACAAAACCAACATGCCAGTCTTGGCCTATTTGCCATACATTCCTGGCATATTCCAGGTTACCTTTGGTATTCTATGGCCGACAATTGTTACGTATTCACCTTGCATGAGGCCGTTATACAACGAATGCACGCGATTAGTCGACGGACCGTAGAAGAAAATCGTGCGCGTGCGCATTGTACCGCACCGTCAGAATTTTTTGATGATTAGAAATAATCGATATTTTTTGTTTGTTGTTTTGCGATTGACAGACATAATAATATTATGATGTTTATGCGAATATTACTCATTGCAATTAAATATTTATAACGTAATTGGTTTATTATTTACTAGCTGACCCGGCAAACGTTGTTTTGCCCTATAGTTGGGAGCTAAACTTTTTAATTGGAGGGTATAAAAAATAGTTTATAACTGATTCTCAGACGATTTTAATTTATTTTTGTCGGGGTGAAACTCTAATGACTTCGACCCACGCCGAGGGAACGGAGTGGGGATATGTCAGACTTGCAACGACCAAAAACACCCCGATCCCGTCCTTGCCTTTGCCGGAGCCGCGGGTTCAATTGCAGCCTAACCTATTCTCAGATCTACCGAATATACAAAAAAAAACATAAAAATCGGTTCAGCCGTTTCGGAGGAGTTTGGTTACAAACACTGTGACACGAAAATGTTACATTTATACATAATGTCTTTATTTTGTTAATAATGTTTATTTAACATTTACAGCTTCATAACTAAGAGGTTGATAGCTTTATCTTAACAATGATGCTTTAAATATTTATAAACTAGGTACCCTACGGTTTCATCCGCGTATGTAGTCCCGGTTCCCAAAAGACTTTTTTTTGCGTCTCTTTCGTGATGATTATATAGTTATAGCTGTCCCCCGCGACTTTGTTCGCGTGTTTTAGTTTCAACGGTTTTTCATTCTTGCAACATTTTTAATTTATGCTCCGCTCCTATTGGTCGTAGCGTGATGTTATATAGCCTATAGCCTTCCTCAATAAACGGACTATGCAATACAAAAATAATTTTTCAATTCGAACCAGTAGTTCCTGAGATTAGCGCGTTCAAACAAACAAACAAACTCTTCAGCTTTATAATATTAGTATAGTATAGATTCTGCTATTATACATCATGAAAATCGGTTCACCCGTTCTTGAGTTATAAAGGGCGTAACTAACCCGACTTTGTTTTATAGATATTGATAGATTTCTTACATAATAAAATCTTAATGTACAGCACTAAAAAAAATAAGACGAAAACCCGGTCTACTTAAACAGTTTATAATAACTACACTGTTTTTTTATTAAATTAATTATTTATAATTTTAAATCAATACGAATCTAACTATATATACACTTAAACTAATAAAAAACTCAAAAAAATTGCGTCTAAGAATTCATTCACATCGCTGTCGACTGGAAGTGTACCCAAAAGACTGGTGGCATTGAAGCGTTGTATTGCAATATACACTGCACCTAAGTATTATTTTATGGTAGAATGATTTTTTATGGATTCATGACCATAAACATTTAATTAAATCAAATCATACGCAACCGATTAACTACTACTAAATCAATGAAGCAATTATCAATTACTAGCTGTCCCCCGCGACTTTGCCCGCGTGTTTTAGATTCATCGGTTTTTCATTTTTGCGACATTTTTCATTTATGCTCCGCTCCTATTGGTCGTAGCGTGATGTTATATAGCCTATAGCCTTCCTCAATAAATGAGCTATCCAACACTGAAAGATTTTTTTCAAATCGGACCAGTAGTTCCTGAGATTAGCGCGTTCAAACAAACAAACAAACAAACAAACAAACAAACAAACAAGCAAACAAACAAACAAACTCTTCAGCTTTATAATATTATATATAATATATAGTATAGATACATTTACACCAAAATGTCGGGTTATATAAAAAACACATACATTACAATTTTAACTGCTCGTTAACTTTATAAGCAATGGAAACGAACAAGTTACTTCCTTCCGCTACTAGATATATAGCAGTTAACACAAAACTAATCTACATTTACAAACAAAACACAAACACATAAACAAATAAAATAAATTAACAAAAAAAGTAATAAATTAAATTTTACTGTATATTTTTTTCGATAATTGTTTTATTTAGTGAGAAATTGTGTTGTGTTTTTTAAAGCGTGAGTTTTTTGTGGATTTATATTTATGTATTTTGTTACTCAGTGAAGCTTAGGTGGATAATTGTAATACGGTAAATTGTCAACATTATTATTAGTTTATTGTATTAAGTACACAGTGATAGTTTAGGTTACCACGACAGAAACCACTGCGCGATGTGCTGCGAGTTCGATCCCCGCATGTGACAAACATTTTTGTTATTCGTTTTTTTTTTTTAACTTTTTCTAGTTATGTAAACGTTACAAGTCCAACACAAAATTAATCTTAATTTAGCAGACACGTGATTCAGTATTCTGGAAATAAATTGTTGTCAACATTTTGATTTCGGTCAGTTTTTCCCAATAGACATAATATTGAAACAATTTGGGGCTAGTATTAAGTTAAAGAGAACAAAACATCACAATTCCAATTACAATCGGTCGGAATTAAATTCAAGAGTAACCCTCTAGCCCCCGAATACCGAATCGCAACTTAACTTTAAGACGTTCCTAAATGTCTATCTGGTGCGACTTTACACCGTACAGTGACAAAGATAGCATGAGATTTAACGACGTCTTAAAACGAATAGATCATTAAGTTTTCGGCTTCACGTCTCTTAATCTTATACCCGACTGGGTTATTACAAAATGTGGGTTTAAGCTGTAATACACAAACTCAAAACCAAACCCAAGAGCAGCGCTGCAAGACCTCAAGACACAGTGAGCTCATATTGCGTAGGTCGGAATACAAATAATTATGTAATTAAAATATGAAGGTAGAACGAGCAACATCACCTGTCAAGAACACCACCTCAGTCTGCCCGTGACCATGACACCTGCAAAGGCGTCGAAACGTCGAGAACAAAGATCTAAATATAAACCGCGATAGAATCCGTTTAAAGTAGTTTTTTCGCGTAAACCTCAGAAAGCAATATTTAAGCAGTTAATTTTAAAAAATATATGAAATGAACAAATATAGTTCGTTTACTGACCTCATTTTGATACAAGTGCATTCAACCCCAAGTGTGAATACCGATAAAAACGCAGCAATAAACATTATTGTTATACAACGAACAGTCGTTGATTAAGTTTGTGAGAGAACAGTTGTGACGTTAAACTTAAATAATAAACATAATAGGTAAGTTAAATAAAACGTAAATTGATGGACATTTTTAAAACAAATAATAAAATATTTTAGGATAAATTTGAGCAGTAACGTAAATAACAAAAATTTTATTAAAAATAAAAATAAATATTTTCGTTAAAATTAATAAAAAAAATATTAATGTATAATTATTTTGGTGAGTAAATAAATCGAGTAATTTAGGGGTTTTTATTGAAATGCAGTTCTTTTTCATGCACAGATTTCATCTAACTTAGAACGAATATTTGTTCATTTTGATCAATAATTGAGATTTTGTATTTTCGTAGCGAAAAATCAATTCCCTAAATAATTGCAATAGTTTTAACACCATGTCTTGTATTAATCCATACTAAAACTATTATAAATTCTAAAGTAAATCTGTCTGTCTGTCTGTGTGTATGTTACGCTTTCACGGCTAAATCGCTGAACTGATTTGGAGGAAACTTGGTACGGGGAAAGCTTGGACTAAAAAGACTATAAAAGGATATAGGCTATTTTTTGCCGCAATAACCGACACCTACGCTGGCGGAGCCGCGGGCAGCAGCTAGTAGTTTTAATTTGTGTTCTTAACATAGTTATAGGGACGTTTGTCTTAATATTTTTGTCAAGTAATATTTATAATAAAGATAAAAAGATATAGGTCAAAGGTCGAACTGACATAGTAACTACTTATGTAGCCTAATAGTTAGATATTACAAACATCATTGTCTAACAGTAACGGAAAATATCGTGAGACAATCACACAATTTAAAACAAGCAAAAAAAACGACATTCATACTAAGTATTATTAAGACAAACTTAAATATTCTTTCAATCCATAGATAAGAGCTTATTATCGTGTAGATTTTTCAATTCGAGGAAATAACGGATTTTTTCATTTTATCATCTTGTGAACAAAAACAATTTTGAATGGCGTACAAAACTATATCTTCCTTAAATATATTATTATGAAACAAAGTCCCTCGCTGCGTCTGTGTCTGTCTGAACGCGATCAACTCAATAACTACCGAACGTACTTCAAATGGTTTTCACTAATGGATTAATAGCATAGCGATTGCTAGATTACACCTTAAACTGATACAGGCATGAGACTTAACAAAGAAATGTATTTCTTTCAAAATAGTTAACTCAATTCTCTTAATTACAGATCAAGATGCTGCCACTACTCATCCTAATAATAATAGGATCAGTTTACTCGGAGAACTGCACACACATCTTCGATGGAACAGCTTACGAAAGATCAGCTATCCTCACGATAAAAGGACTTCCAACGAACCTAGAATACAACCATAACAACAAAGACTTACACTTCACATTAATAGATCTCGAGAGTTTACAAAACGATAATGTCCAAACTAAAATGGAACAATACATTCTAAGAGGAAATATGCCAATTAAAATTAATAATGTAAATGGACAAGCTGCGGCCATCGATGTTAAAAACAAAAAAGTTTATATAGCTACTGATGATGGACTACATTATTTAAATGATAGTGATAACGCTCTGTTTTTAAGTCTTAAAGACGAAGATATAGTACAGATTTTTAAACCACACCACAAAGATGAACTGTACGCAGTTATCTTCCCAGAAAATGATGTTTACATTATCGATGTCAAGAAAAATGAGAAGAAGAAAGTTGAAAACGTCCCTTGTGCTTACATTTTAGCAGTTGATGATAAAGACAATGTGTATTACGAATGCGATTCTAAATACGTTAAAGTTGTGTTAAAAGGTTTTCAGGAACCGATCGAGTATGTGGGTATTCCTAAGAATTCTGCTCGAGCGATATCTATTGATTACTTTAATAGAGTTGTTTTGGCTGCAAACGATGGTCTTTACTTATTGAGACCAGATAATGTGATCCCTGTTAAAATGATGGACCTAGATTACGTTCCTTCAGGTATTTCATTTGATGAGTACAATTTCTATGTGTCAACTAACGGTATTATTTATAAGTACAGCTCAACTGATTGTTAAAAGTAATTTAAATAAAATTTTGTAGTTGATTTTTTGGTTTTAATTGTCTATATTCTATTTAAACGTTAGATAATTATAATTATATCCATACGCCATGGATCAATATTAGATTGAAGTGGCGTTTGGGGAAAGTGATTTTATGCCAGAGTTTGGAGAGGATTTTTTCGTGAAAACTACTGGTAATAAAAGTTGCAATTCCAATTTTTAATAATAAATAATTTAATAATAAACATCATCAGTGTGAATGTACACTCATTAACTAACTAATCATAACATTACACACTGTCTGACTGTTTTCAATCGAAGAGACGATGTTTCATAATTGTTTATAGTCTATAATAATTGACTGCCATTGTAATTGCCGGTTAGATTAGCGTTACTTAAAACAATAGACCTACACAAAGGGACAAAGGTATCTTTAGCGTTTAGGTTATAGATCAAAATTGACCTATGTAAATACGTTGAACTAACGTTAGGTAAAACGAATTACAAAAACCTACCGTATTTTATTAGTAATAAAGTGGATTTTTATGTGAAATTTTCACCAACATTTTAAAGTTTTGCTATCAGCTTGGTTGACCAATGACCTATCATCATACAGGAAAGGATATTAAACAGAAAAGTATCTGAATTTAGAAGACCTTGAAGACTCTTCTTCTGTCTAGCCTTCTCCCAAGCTATGTTGGGGTCGGCTCCATTCTTACCGGATAAAGCTGAATATTGTATTAAAATGGAGCGACTGCCTATCTGACCTCCACAACCCATTTTACTTGGTAACACAGTCGTCAGACTGGTTGTAAGATTTCTAATGACTTATCCACTGCCAAACTAAACGTATGACATTCGGGACCAACCTCTTAACGCGTTTAGGCACTGAGGGTTTAGGGTCTTGGTAATTTTTACTAATGGACACCCATTCATGGACAAACTAACACTTAACTGATGTGTACTTATATTCAAAACTACTTAACTTGTAACTTGTAGGATTAGATACATACCTTATTGCCAAAACTTTGCCGAAAATTCACGAGACTATCACTGCCAAAGGGCCAAGGTATAATGATAATATTCTAACTGAGTATTCGTTTATTTTTGTCAATCAATGATCTCAGGCTAATGATAACATCAATTGCATCACTATTAGACAACTGCTATTATTTTTTTATACAGCGTGGTTTTATTTCGTGGGAAAATATGGACTCGGTACTTCTGCTTTTATAACCTTAATTAAATGGGTTTAAGGCTTATGAAAATGTGTATCTTGTACACTTGTATACCCATATAAAGACAAAAAAATGGCAGAAGAAAGAGGAGGTCTGTGAATGATTCCGGACTGAAATGATGATGATGATGATGATGTATCAGGTAAAGATGTAGCTTTTCCATATTTATGAAATTGATTAAAGAAAACTATATAACTACTAACATACTTAAACAAATCGGTCTAAGTTAACACATTGAAACTTCAGAAAGTTCATGCTTTAAATTTTAAAGCGCTTTATGCAGCTATAGCCAAGCGACGCTAAAATAGCATTTAGAGAGCTTTTCTTCTTACCAGGTTTTAGTGACCCTGGTGACATCTTCGTCTAGACTAGCATATTTTGACTAATTCTGTTATAAGCTAGTTTTAAGAAAAACTACCAAACATCCATTTCATGTTTAAAAATGGCAACGCACCATCACCAGCCAACCTAAACAAAATACTTTACTATTTTTTAAGCTAAAGAAATCCTCATTAGCTAGACACTTTAAGTACGGCAGAGTGGTATAAAGCCGGAATCTTTCCAGCCAAAACCTTCGGACCGCTTCATCCTTGCCATTCCCAAGGACCAAGCAGAACCGCATTAGCAACCAACCGTAATGAAAAATCATGCCTAGATCACCTAACTCATAGACTAAATCGAATCCGAACACCCTGTAGAAACAAAACATAATATCAACATGGATTATATTTACAAGCATATGAGCCACGCAACGATGATACAATGGCAAATGTTTTATAAAGAGTTTGAACCCCAGCGTGATACCGACATTTCATTACAATCAAGCGAACGAGACGGACAGGTAACATTGTTCATTATTATTATATTAGAAATAAATAATTTTGTATGTGTTAATATGCTTGGCTTTGCGAGTGATAAGTTAGAAGTTTTCCGTTTGTCTATGAGTGATACAGAATCTTCGATCCAGTTTTAAGTGAAGACAAGTGAAGTCGAGAAAGTGTCTTATAACTTGGCGACTGTAAAAGAAGAAAGATTGACTGTTCAAGTTGATGCTGTAGAGAACAAGAAAATATATTCCAAAATAGGTTCTGCAGAGAACAAAAGGCTTATAGGCATCTGCTGGATAACACAGACATTAAAAAAGGAAAAATGATTGGCCATCTCAGACGTCGTGACAAATACATTAAGAATGTAATAGAAGGAAAGATCGAAGACGGAAGGGAATGGGCGAAAAACAAACAGTTATAGTACACAAATAAAAGAAGAAGTTGAAGTCTTGACGTATGGAGGTCCAAGAGCTAGTACTACAAGAGAAAAAAAATGGAAGGAACTACACCGACAAGAGAAATAAAAACGAAATTTAAATAAAGAGGTGAATTTGGAAAGATCAATCATCAACATTTGAGTAAATACTCTAAATAACAGCTTGCATATTACATGCCATCTGGTAATGGACTGTACTCTTCATATGTGCATAAGGTCATTATTGTAAAATACTCGTGAAAAACCAAATCCGATGAGACACCGTTGTTTTCAACTGTGCCTTAAAAAAAATGGGTGTAGCAATTGAGAATAAACCTTTCCAAAATAAATATTTACTGTTGGTAGAAGTTAAGAGAAGATAATTTAAGAAATAAGACTGTAGCCTCCAGTATATCGGTGAAACATAGGTAATCTATGTCAATTAAGCTACATTAATGGAAAATGTGGAAGATAAAAGATTAGATTAATTACGGTAATACACAAGGTTGAAGATTCAAACGCGGGTGATCACTTAAAATAATCGAATTTATATCAGTGTAATTTTCGATATAGACAACGTCTTTTTGTAAACGCAGTAAGTGAGAATAGTATTAGCAACACGCAGATACCTCTATTACTTCTAAGTACTGATCTTTCCGAAGGGAAAAATATCGATATTACCAAGCTATGAACGAAAACAATGGTTTTGAATAAGAAATTTATAAATATTCGTTCTTGGATCGGAAAATGCTTATTTGCTGCTAAACATCATTTGGAATTTATAGCGGATGGTTGGACGGTGGATCAAAAGAGAGATCGTTCCAAATGTTTCCTTTAAAGAGTTAATTTCAACTTAGAATTAAGTATAATTTTCTCAATCACAAAAAAAAATTGTAAGGTTGGATAATATATCCAATTTCCATGTCTAGCATCATTACTATTATTAGCATATAAATGTTTAATCGCAAATTATTTGCTATTATCAACGGTATATCTAGTTGAACAATGAACTGGATAGATGACATACCTATCTATATCATACATATATTATTACCAGGAATCAAACGTCGAACCCTTGTGACTACTTTAAGATAGCAGAAAAATCTTTCTAATCGAAGATTTCTGAAATGTACGCGAATATTAAACCATAACATTGATAGATTGAAAACTAAATTTGACGAAGTCTATCCTGTTTTTAATTCCTGATAATGAGATAACGGGAATCATGTTTCATTTTGATTCCTAAGTGAAGTCTAATAGATAGTCTATAGACCTAAATATGTGTTTTACCCTTGATAAACAGTAATGATAAGTTCGCATACAGTGCCAAAAGATAACCTGTAGTTCAATACCAATCTGGGAATTCTTATTTGGTGCGTGAATCATAAACTGCTATTTTTTTGTTAGTTTCTAAAAAAAGATGTTACTAATGTTTTAATCTTTGTTTTTTAAATAAGTTTGTATGCCAATATTATGTGTATACGTATTTCTTAAAAGTTGGAATTTAAATAACAGTCATTTTAATAGATAGGATTTAGTTATTTTTAACGTATGTAATGTTTAACTATAATTCAATGTTTATTGTAAGTGAATTAGGAGAAGAATTATGTTAGTTCATTTTTTAAATTATATCCGGCTATTTTGTCCTGTCTACCCTTTTCCCAAGCTATGTTCGGGTCGGTTTCCGTCCTTACCAGATTCAACTGAATACCGTATTTTACGTACAGCGACTGCCTTTCTGACTTCCACAAGCCATTTTAGTAGGTAACACAGTTTCCCATAGTAAGGCTAGCCAAATGAATGAACTACTGGTCCGATTTCAAAAATTCTTTCAGTGTTGGATAGCTCATTTATTGAGGAAGGCTATAGGCTATATAACATCACGCTACGACCAATAGGAGCGGAGCATAAATGAAAATTGTCGCAAAAATTAAAAACTGTTGAAACTAAAACACGCGGACAAAGTCGCGGGGGACAGCTAGTAATATTATAAAGCTGAAGAGTTTGTTTGAACGCGCTAATCTCAGGAACTACTGGTTCGAATTGAAAAATTCTTTTTGTATTAGATAGTCCGTTTATTGAGGAAGGCTATAGGCTATATAACATCACGCTACGACCAATAGGAGCGGAGCATAAATGAAATTTGTTGCAAAAAATGAAAAACCGTTTAAACTAAAACACGCGAGGAAAGTCGCGGGGGACAGCTAGTATTCACTAAAATTCATACGGCAGAATGCTTTAAAAATGTTGTGAATATAATATCATGTTTATAAATATTTTAAACAGCGGGTATGTTGTTTATAGTATTGAATAAAGCAACGCAATTGCTGAGATTGTTTTCTAGAGAAAAGAACAACAATATTTATTATAAAATTGTTTGATAACATTAATCTCTCAGTTCTCTGAATAAGGAGGTTGACTACAATTTTTTTTATTCCGTCTGTGTCCGTCTTTGAGACAGTTAAAAAATAGTAGACGAGTAGAGTATTTATCATTTTGTCTCGTAAACAAAGAAATAGTTAAGAGATACACCACAACCAAATATACCCAATTTGCAGTTGCCGCAATTTTATGGCAATCTGTGAACAACTTTGATAGCTGAGATGCTCAATCTACGCAGCGCTAAGTTTGACGAAAGATATCGTAGAAGCAGCACTTATTCTCATTTTATATAATATACGCTGAGCAATACTGGCGCTGCCGGGGACAGGGAAATTGCTGGAGAGTATGAAATCGCCGGACGCGTTGCGATTGCCGTTTTAGGAAACCAGCAACTTTACACAACCGCTACGAAATCAACAGCAGCTAGTTGCAGCAATGAGGCGCTCACCAGTTGACGCCACTGGCGCGTCAGCTGTCAAAGCCCACAAACAAACTATGGAAAGACCTGAGCCCCTGACGCCTAAGTTAATAACGTTAGCCCTAATTAGAAACTAACTTAGTCATCGATCGCAGCAGCTAAAAGCTATAGTCGATAAGTGAAACTCGCAAATCAAGTTGCAACGTGTATGCAGTTCCATTGAGATATCTGTAAACAGATTTAAATATTTAGCAGTTGCTAATTGCCAGTTGATGCAATAGCTATGCTCCGTCATCAAAGCGCCTTCGGTGTGATTCTGTAAGACCTCATTCTAAACTTCGAATCTGAATCCGCTGTGAGTTTCTTGATTGGCATTCCAAAAACTCGGTAGATAATTCGAATGTACACTAGCGCTACACTTGCAAGCGTGTCAGCGAGTTGAACTAATTTGACGTGAGATTTTGACTGATAAAGTATGAGATATGACATAAGAAGTGGGATTCAATAAGGTAATTTTCTTGACACTTCGACGCTCACTTCGCACTCGAATCCGATCGAAATCAACGTCATTTTGAACCTTATGCGACGTGAGAGTGAATAGCGATGTGAGAAGCGAGTTGTTGTTTGAACTTTACAGAATCGACGTGCTTATCTTTCTTATTTTTTATTGTTTTGATAAGGAAAGGTAGTTACTAAAGATGGTTACGTGTCTAATATGTTTTTATTATCTAACTGTCGCATGTCGGGCTAAATGGATTTTACTTTTTATATTCAGTCAACATCCCGATTATTGATTTGACTCTTCTAAAAGACGATAATGTGCATTTTTTAACATTTTTAAACGTGCCTAGCCTTTTCTCAAACTATGTTGGAGCTTGGTAAGACTGGAGGTCTGAAATGTAAAGATGTAACGACTGTTAAGTACAGAAATGCCAACAAAAACCTGATATCAATAATGTAATTATAATTTGTTTTTCTTTTGTCTTCAGATACCACAAACGTTTGTCATGAACCTAAGCTTACAATGAGGACCCTGACAAAAATCCTGCCGATCATCGCCATTTTGTTTTACGGTTACAACACAGAGAAATGTGAGAGGATTAAAATAGGCAACGACTTCTATAAACGACAGCTAATCGCTACCATCGATGGCTATCCCACAGGAATGGTCATAGACCCGAGAACTGACCATATATTCTTTATTCTACATAAAAGGAATTATACAAAAGGAATACATTTGTTAAAACATGGGTCTTTAGGTATTAAAGAACTGCCGGTTTCCGATGAATTACTAGGACAATGCGTGGCCATAGATACAGCAAATAATATGATATACATAGGCACTAATCAAGGACTTGTTACCTACGATTATTCTCGAACAGAAATCACAGCTGAACGACCAATTGGAGATGATGATGTTCGAAGTATATTCATTGATAAAATCGACAACCAAATGTATATCGCCACTGGATCGAACCACGAAATATTTAAGTTTATGAATGGATCTGCAGCTGTGAAAAGATATGAGAAGATACCGAAAGCTTACAGCTTCATTTTAGATAGCAAAGGTAACGCGTTTTACGAATATATAGATGGTAGGCTGTACTTCTTTTCTGTGGATTTATACGAACCGATTCAATACAAAGGTTTCACAAGAGAGCTCAAATATATTTTGCAGTTAAATAACAATGATGAAGCAATTGTTGCTGTGAAAGGTTCATTATTCAGATTGTTTACAAAGAGCATTTTGCCAGTCAAAATTGGGCAGTTAGGTTTCAAAATAACAGGGTTGGCCTTCGACCAAAAGAATAATATTATTATTGGTACTAAAGGTAAGATTTATAGGTATAAACCTATTGATACGAATGACCCTTGCCCAGCTGACGATTATTTCATGTCTAGCATATAATAAATTGTTTTTATTGTCAAACATTTTTAGTTGCTCGAATAGATTTGGTTATTTTACGAAAATTGATCGCAGATTTTATTTTTGTTTCCATTCGTTTTTTTATTTAGTTTTTTTTTATTTCATCTTAAAGTTTGAGCAACTAAATTTGTTCTCGGACGTCATAATTTTAAAAGAATATGAGGCATTATCTACCAACAAATCACTGATTCATTGAGAACCAAATTCTAGAAATACTTAATCTAGAATACACAAAAGTCGAGGCTACATATATGACATATATATAGACATGAAATTAACTGAAACTGAAGTTGAAGAAGAAGGAAACCAAATTACTCCTGAAAATATGGAAAACAACAAAGAAAGAGAAGAGATACTTTCTTTTATCTACTGGAAATAACCGGAGTTCTGGGTTGTAAGTAATTGGACTCAGAGTTGCCAAACAAAAGCTAAAAATGTGTTCGTAAAAAATCAACGAAAACTAATATCGAACAATTATGACATTTAAAATTTCAAAAAGGAAGATATGTTATTCTTTAAGTATGGATAACACAATAGTACCAAATGGTTTGTGAGTCAGTTTTAGGCTGACCGAAATACTTAAAAGAAAAGTCATCTAAGATCAGGCAAAGTTTGGAATTTGAGAATGGAAAAAACCTACGACATGTCATCAAAGTAAAGTAAATAAACCTCTTTTTATCGTTTAAACTTGGATAAGAATTTACTGGTAATAAAACGGTTAGTGAGGATAAAAATAGCTAAATATAGGTATTGGAAGAAGGGAGTAAAAATAAAACCGACAAAATATACGCACACCATAAAAATCCTGTTTAAAAATTTCTTCATTGCCTGCTTATCGTTTTCCCAAACAAGTCGGATTCTAGTTCCACCAGATGTATAAATATTATTTTGTGTTACGATGTTTCTACACAAAAATTACAGAATTTTTTAGAATATTTGCACACCAAATATATTTACACTAAGATATTTTGTATGTGCTATGACCAGGATTTGGGCAAGCCATAGGCCAGTAGTGGGACCGTTTAAAGGGTGACTGAGACGGTAATTATTACTTGATGGATTCCTTATTATCAATTTAATTAAGCCAACTCTCAGACTTTTGAGAGTTGGGTGAAGGAATCCCTTAAGTAACCATTTACGTCTCTGAGTGCGGCAGTAAGAAAAATATCAAGGAGTCTTATAAATTACCAGCACAAAAATATTAGCATAATAATTATAACGCTCATTAGGGTAATGATGACAAATTAATATTGATACTGACTGCAAAACAATAATATTAGGAAGTTTACTTTTTAAATTATGGCGTCAAGACGATAACTTTAGTTACCAGACAGCGCATGCATTTATATGACTATGAAGTTTTTATTATTTAATTTTTACTTTCTTTAGACATTAAGACTTTTTGGAACTATGATTTTATACTTTTTTTGGGCATTGGGCAAGTTTTTGAGATTGTTTTCTTCCAAAAAACTGTAAATTGAACTCCGTCTTGGATGCTTATGAAAAAATCTAATGCTTTTAATTTTAAATCTTTATTTTCTTTACTTGAAATTGTGATTTTATTTTAATTTCACTTATTCCTGTAAATTAATAAATCTTTTTTATTATATTTGTGTTTAATTGTTGCCTTTTTGTAATTAAATATGCTACCTGTATTCATTTTTTGTTAAACAATCTTTTTCCCCATTAGCTACCTACTCTATATTAGGCATGACACATGTACATAGGAACAAATCTCAAAGCGATTCAAATATGAATAGGAATGTTAATAACCTCTATCTGTTAAATGTCACTTGAAAGTACGCCTTGCATCTAATTTAAATAAAAACGTTAAATAGTAGTAAATTATTTGAATATAAAATTATATTACTAAAGTCATAATCAGTTTTTCAAACGTCACAATATTGCGCAACGTCAATCTATCTCATTGAATCGCATTGTATCTACATAGGTATACATAATAAACATGCCATTCCTACCTACATATTGAGACCCAGTCCAATTTCTGTCTAAGTACCCATCATTAGGACTAAGTACCCATGCTTCAAATAATTTTAGTAGAGCTTACATAATTGTATAGTACATTTACAGTCTCAGAATTAAAAACGTGTATGTTATACCGTACTTATCTAAAACAAATGGAAAAACAACAGACCTTATATTTCGATATAAAAATTAAAATTAAAAGAATATGTAAAATTTGTAAAATATGTAATTCAAAATTCAATTCAACCACAACAGTCTTGAGTAGCGACATCTATCGAGTTTATCAAGAACTAATCAATACAAGTTTCTCTTTGATGATAAAAGATGGCGCTAGCGTACACAACTTTATCGTTGTTGTGATCTTGTGAAAGCGGAAGTAATGCAATTATTTAAATAACATACGACATTTAATCAAACTAAAATATCGAAACAAAAACATAATGAATATACCCTAACATATTGCTTTAAAAGTGTATTGACAGTTATAAAAGTACCCTCTAAATTAGAACGCGTTGGTACACAATATTACTAATAGAATGAACGCACTTTTTGACAGATTATTATTATCGCAAGTAATGACCCTAAAATATACATACATTGAGTACCAATAAAAATACTATCAAAACTGGTATGATAAAATGGTAACAAAACATGACAAAAAAGATTTGGGCTCGTCCGGGATTTGAACCCGGGACCTCTCGCACCCTAAGCGAAAATCATACCCCTAGACCAACGAGCCGGTGAGAGATTTGTCGAAATTACCATTGTAATATTACTAAAAGGCTAATTCATACCAAGATCATTGAACTTCGACAACATGGCAAAATATTATCTTTTGATGTTTGACTGTTCTGCTTATAGATAAAAATGCCATGAGGTATTTCATAACTCGATCTGATTAAATTCAGGAAGAAGATATTATGCTATCAAAGTACCTACCTATTTTATAACATAATTATGTATAAAGATTAGCTCAGAAAATTTAAATTGTGGTCAAACGAGGCATTACGTAGATTTCAATAAATAATGAATTACATTTTTGTCGCAATCACATTTTAAATTATTCATTGATCATTCATTATTGAGAACGAATGAGTCATACTATACATTCTTACCATCATAATATACAAAAATAAGTCTGTTTGTACAAAGTTTTTATAATCAACTACCTGTTTCCCACGCCTCCGCCCGCGTGGATGTCGGTTATCGCGTCAAAAAGTAGCCTATGTCCTTTCTCAGGCTCTCGACTATCTGTTTACTGTACCAAATTTCATTTAAATCGGTTCAGTAGTTTTGGCGTGAAAGCGCGACAGACAGACAGAGTTACTTTCGCAATTATAATATTAGTAAGGATTTAGTATAACCTTGAAATTAAAAAAAATTATAATACTTAATATCAATTTTGTCTAAATTAAGTTAAAAAATAATACTTTGATCAATTTATGTTACCCTGAAAGAAGTCTACCTAGATTTAATTTCACAATACCGAATAAAAATAAAAAACTATTTTGCAAACAGCAATAGCAATAAAATTATTAAAAATCCTTTGCCTAAAGTAAAAGAAGTTCTCCTTCAATTAAAAATAACTGTTTTAATAACTTGAAACACGCAAAGTTATAAATCATAAGTTACAGCTGATATTTACCGTTACACAATAACAATAAGAATATATATTTTTTTTAATAATAAATAATAAATGTGGACACCATCACATACATTGCTGTGAACCCAAAGTTGGTAGCTGAAGCACTTGTGTTATGGAATTCAGAGACAACGAAGGTACCACAAACACCCAGACCCGAGACAATGTAGAAAATTGGTTTTCTACATTGACCCGGCCGCGGATTGAACCCGGGACCTCAGAGCTGGCGATACCTTGAAAACCGGTGTGTACGCCACGTCGTTCATCAGAATCATAAAGTTTATAAAAGTAAAGGTATGTTAAGTAATTTAATTGTTAAGAAAAATATAAAACTAAATTATTTTTTTATTATTTGTAAAATCTGATGATTTTGAAAAGTACTAGTACTGTAAGTACAAGTACTGTGGTTGCCTTTACATTTATCTACTAAGCAACAAAGCATGGTTTTTGTCAGATAAACTAATAATAGATAATAAATAACTATACCTAAAATCTAGAAAATATCGCGTGTTACTAATAATAATAGCTACAAAAACATAATAATCTTAAATTACTATCAAAACAGAACTAATATAATTAAATACTGAACTCACGAACTCCGTTTTTTATTTTAATTCCCACGGCGCAACTCACGCTTGACCGATAATCAAAACAATAGGTTTACGTCGATCACAATCTAGTTTTTAACCCATGAGAGGTTAATTTCACTTTTAAAGAACAAAGAAACCGAAGTGTAGTTAAAATTGTGCTGGGAACACGATTTGTCGAGTTTAAGGGTTATTATCTACTAGGCTTACTGCAATACGACCTCCGTGGTCGAGTGGTGTACGCACCGGTTTTCAAGGTGTCGCCAGCTCTGAGGTCCTGGGTTCGATCACCGGCCGGATCAATGTAGAAAAACCACTTTTCTAAATTGTCCCGGGTCTGGGTGTTTGTGGTATTTTTGTTGTCTCCGAATTTCATAACACAAGTGCTTTAGCTACTTACTTTGGGTTCAGAGCAATGTATGTGAAGTTATCCACATTTAAAAAAAAAAAAAAAAAAAAAAACATAAATCCGAACACTCGAACATAGCTTAATTTTAAGTCATTCCTAACCTTTGAATAAATAAACGGCATTTAACTTCACACAACAAGTTTTTGAGAGGAAAGGCGATCGGAGAGACTTAAAAATTAGGTATTTGAAAAAGCTATCGCTGTCGCGCGAAGATTGCCTTTATTCACCGGCGGTAGAGAAACGGCGTAACATATAAAGAGATTTACAGATTTATTTAAAACAAAACGGTTTACTCACGTATATTCTCGGGATAGCCCGACTAGTTTCAGACTCAATTGGAGTCCCTAATCATGATCTGACGCGGCGGCGCGCGGCGGTGGTGTCGCGAGTCGAACTGATGGTTTCGGGCGATCCCGAGAATATACGTGAGTAAACCATTTTGTTTTAAATAAATATGAATACTCCTCACGAAAGTTATTATACAAAGATTTACAGATGTTATCTGCAACTCCGCCCGCATTGCGCTATGTTGTCTTACGACGCAAGTTTACCCCATACCAGGTTCACTCAAATCGGTTCAGCGATTTCACAGATAGACAGAGTTACTTTCGCATTTATAATCTTAGTTTGGATAATGGATTTGGCAACACACTGTCACCTTTACTTTACTAGCAAAAGAAGGAGAAACCGTGTGGTTAGCTTATTAGGTTAACAAAAGATACAATGCATAAATAAAGTTGACATGCTCCTAAAATAACCTTAATTTTATATTCTTCTAAATTATGAATACTTAATCCAGTAATAGACCATTACTTGCTAAAAACATACACTTATGCAAAGATCACACCATTCGGCGAATTTCTCCTAAGAATCTTTGAATAAATTGTCACTGTTACGTCATAATGTGTATGAACCTTTATTATTTCAGTTGCGTAATTAGTTACGTACTATAGTAAACAAAACACCGTTTATGAGGGTCGAAGTTTTAATTAACTTTGTCAAAAAACATTGTAGATTTTGGAGATTTTTTTTTACAAGATGTAAAAGTATTGTATTTTTTTATGTCTTGGGTTGACTCACACGCGGCCATCTGATCCCAAACTAGGCAGAGCCTGTTTTATGGCAACCAGACAACTGATAAACATACTTATATATTTCTTAATACATTATTATTAATACATATATAGATAAATTTGTCGACCTCCGTGGTCAAGTGAAAACCGGTGTGTACGCCACACACCGGTTTTCGAGGTGTCGCCGGCTCTGAGGTCCCGGGTTTGATCCCCGGCCGGGTCAATGAAGAAAACCACTTTTCTACATCGTCTCGTTGTCTCGGGTCTGGGTGTTTGTGGTACCTTCGTTGTCTCTAAATTCCATAACACAAGTTGCTTTAGCTACTTACTTTGGGTTCAGAGCAATGTATGTGATGATGTCCACATTTTTTTTTAACACTGAACAAATGATCGTGTTCATCACACAAATATTTGTCCTGGATGGGGATCGAACCCACGACCTCCAGTTTAGCAGTCAGGATCACTAACCACTAGAACAATAGGACAGTTGTGTTTTGACTGGTATTTATTATTTAAGTCCTGAGTAAGTATCTAGTAATGTTTTTATTTATGAACAGGGGAATTATCATCGTCTTTCAGTAAACAACATTGCTATGCTATATAAAAGCTTTGTTTTAAACATTTACTTTCATTCGTGCACTGAAGGCCCATGACTTTCAATGACAGTATTTGTTTTATTCCTGCCAAGTGCAAGCCCGTAGGCCTGGCGTGATAATAAGTGCCATACATGCCCATACATCTTTATAGTAATGAAAATGGTACAAGGTCATGTGGGGTAAGAGCGACTACAAGGCTATCTTCTATAACTATAAGCTCTAGTTCCTTGGTTGATTAATACTATTTTCGTTTGTGTTTGTGTGTAAAATACTATTAATCAACCAAGGAACTAGGGTTTATAGTTTTTGATTTTCAAACGACTTTTTTTCTTGCCCCATAGTCGCTCTTACCCCAAATGACCTTACTACAATTAGATAGATATATTCAATCATAATATCCTTAGTCAATGTAGTAATATGGCATAAAACGAACGGAGTATTATTAAATACTAGCGGTTTCCCGCAGCTCCGCCCGCGTGGATGTCGGTTATCGCGGCAAAAAGTAGCCTATGTCCTTCCTCAGGCTCTAGACTATCTGTGTACCAAATTTCATTTTAATCGGTTCAGTATTTTTTGCGTGAAAGCACGACAGACAGACAGACAGAGTTACTTTCGCATTTATAATATTATATAGTAAAGATTGGTAACTGAGTGACAGCGTGCTCAAAAAACAAAATTAAAATATTGTTATTTCAAGTAGGCCTGAGCGCAGGCTTTGACTGCTTCACCGGACTTTAGAAGAACCGGCAAAAAAGTCCATAGGTTACTCTTGCTGCTGGAGAGTTTGTTGCGCCGTTTCTTCTCTACAGCCAGAGCACTTAGGAAGCGGTGAAGGGTGGGTGGATCAAGATTCTCTTCAGTGTAAGATTGACATTTAAAAAGTGCTACTTAGCAGCCTCTTTTAAATAAATGAGTTTAGAATTTGAATTTTAGCATATCTAAGCCTTTTTTTTTTTTTTTTGGGCGGGGGAATCCTCATGGACACCCGCTCACTCGGGGGAGCGAACGGGTAGTGTCAGACTCTTACTGACTAAACCTGAACCGCCGTGCTACGTCATCCGCGTGTTGTGCTGGTGCGTGGCAATGCATTGCAATTCTAAGCCTATATCTACATATTAATAAAACAAATTCATCAGCTGTGTGTCTGAACGCGATAAACTCAAAAACTACTGAACGGATTTTCATTTGCAAATGATTTCTTTTCCAAGCGGTGTTGTTTTTTAACAGACATCAAAGCGCGCGAACCTTCGTCGAAATGTTCGCGCACGTGAGTGAGCGGGGTTATACTATCAAAGATACAGTGATTTCTGTAAGTGTAAGTACTAAACAGATATATAGAGTGATTGTGTGGATAGTTTTCTCTCGTATAAATTTTGGTCGCGTCTGAATAGTTTTGGGCTTTATCGGGGCCCTTATTCATGAGCTCTTTGCCCGCCTTCATGAATTAAACATGAAGAGTCCGTTAAAGCCACAGTGCTGTGGTTACACGGTATAACAAATTGTGCTGTAAAAACTTTTTATCAAGTTCTATTTTTTACAAACGAACGGTGAAATTATGGTGGAAGTTTTAACAAAAATATTTAATCGAAAAAAAAAGGTCTATAAAATAAATTTAAGTAGTAAAAATTCCAAAATAACCTTTAAGTTAAGTACCTATTTAATAAAAAAAAATAACATTGAAATATATTGGCCAGTTAAGGAAATAAAATTTTGCTGACGCTAAAATAATATCATAATCATTTTATTAACTTAATTTAAGTGAGTTAGCAATAATAGTATTTGTCATTGTGTATTATAATAACAATGTTTGCAGACAAATTCATTAACTAATAAAAAATATGTAATTGCCGCATTTATAACAAAGAAAAAAAAATAACTACGATTACAATTTGGTCCATTCTCTCAGTAAACATTCCCACACGATACATTACTGTTTTAAACAGAACTTCTCATTATAATTACCGTACTAAAGCAGTAGTGTACGCGTAACATGAAGGACCGCACATTTACCCCCACTACCAAGCAAAACTTAGCATGTGTACAACTTACTAACATTCCAAAGGTTTCAAGTCCATTGCTATTTTTATTCAACATTGCATCACTAACAACTTCATGAACACGCAATGTAATAAAAATAAACTGGAGCTAGCGATTCTTCGTTTGAATTTGGTCATATCCACCTCCACACACGAGGTCGATGGTTTAAAACGAAAAACATAGAATCAAGCGGCCAGTACGTATTTTAAACTGCATCGAGGCTGAATACGACTGCGCCAGTGCCTTTAAAAAGTTTATGATCGTAATTTAAAAAGTAAAAACTGACATTTAGTGAATCTGTGACTTTTTAATAGTTTGTTTTCTCATGCGCTGGATTTTATATTTTATGTAAGTATTTTATGATTAATTAATTGATTAAACTGATTATTTATTTATTATTATATAACTTAATTATGATAATCAGTGACATTTCGATTTTATGTAAGTAGTTACGATATATTTTAATGTAGGCTAATGTTTTAAATTTGTAAAATAATTGATTTTTAAACTTTGCAAAATGTAAATGTTTTATGTTTTCAAAAGTTGTTACAGAAGTTAATATTTATATAATTAAGTAGTTATTAAAATGCCTTATTATTATGTTTCTAACGAATTAGTTTTATGTTAGTTACTCAAACAACTACAAATCGTAAAAAAATAATCGCTGCAATTATAAACAATAGACCGTACCTACCTTAATAAACCCAAGTAATTATTTAATTATATTCATATCATAAAAACATAGAACCTCCTTTTTGGAAGTTGGTTAAAAATGACATAAATCGTTGAAAAATTAATGAACCGCTATAAAAGATAACATGTATTATTTATTATATTACCTACCTGATAAAGCACTTTTATGAGAGAAAGTTTATTTAAAACCATACTTAAAATTTATAGGTGCCATAAGGTCATACTAATGCTCATTATTCTATATTTAATGTCACAATTTATTGCTAAGAGTCGCGCTAAATGTCTTCCATTAAATTCTTATATCATTCATTCATTCCATATGTCACTCATTCACTTCGTTCAATATTCGGTCTTCAGTAATTTTTCTAAGCTGTCTCTTACCTAGACATAGGTACTGGTTTACAGTTGGTTTGTGGAGGTCAAATCGGTAGTTGCTCTATAAAATACGGTATTCAGCTGAATCTATTGACACTGGGAGCCTATTCTCATGTTTTAGGCAAAAGATCTTTCTTCATCTATTTTACTTACAACGTCTACAACTTAAGAAAAGGAAGTTGCCTTTTATTTTTTGTTACGGGGTGAAAATCTAATGACTTCAACCCACGCCGAGGGCACGACGTGGTGATATGTCGGACTTGCACCGACCAAAAACACCCCGGTCCCGTCCTTGCCCTTGCCGGAGTCCCGGGTTTGCTAAAGCATGCTCGGCGGCGCTCCGGTCCGTAAGGAAGTTGCCCTACAGTGGGATAGTTATAGGCTGGTAATTAGGCTGTCGGCATAAGCTCATTGTCATATAGACGGTTCTTAATCATTTAGTGATTGACCTGACAGGGATGGCAACAAGGTTGAATGCCCTAGGGGTGAAGAGTACAACTAATAAGGATATCAATTATTTAATTAACTCATTAGTTTGCGACAAGGGTAGCCAGCTCGTCCTGTAACTCCCGCATTACAACTTAGGGAGTAGGAATGCTCGTCCCGGTACAGCATTAGCTGAGCCATCTCCTTTTGCTACTGTCTTCTTCAGACTGATATTTAGTAATATGTACCGTGATTTTATTTTTTAGTAGCAATAAATGTCTCTTCATTTTCTTTTTAATATTTTGAGCTGAAATTTTGTAAACTGACTCTTTACCAAATGTACTCTTCACCCCTTTTGGATCGTTATGACAAGACCCTCTCCCCTCGACTGTGGGACCGTACGCGCACGTGGACTCCTTGCGTAAGCGCATACAATGGTTCCCTGTTCTTTGTGCGCATTGATTTCTGGTTATGACCCTTTGGTAACACCCTATATAAAACCATCGACTAGTGTTGTGGCTTATGATGATAATAATATAAAAGTAAATTAAATGTTTTTTGCATTAATCCATCTAGCTTAATAAAAAAATTACACCTTTCTAATCTTTAGTAGAATTTGAATATCTATCAATTTATTTCTAATAGTTTCTTTAAATGGAAAAAAGTGCTATCAATACTAATATTATTAATGTGAAAGTAACCGATCTGTCTGTTTGTTTTTCTCTCTCTTTCACGGCTAAACTGCTGAACCGATTTTATTGAAACTTGGTATGGGGTGAGTTTGTATCTTAAGACTGGACATAGACATAACCGACAACCACGCTGGCAGAGCCGCGGGTCACAGCTAATTTGTACATAAACTGAAAATTTATAAGTCGTCTTAAAATTTGGAAATATTATGTAACTTAATCTACACTTAGACAAGTTATTTTTTGTCTCTAAGTCTCATTAAAGTAGAGAAATAATATACATATTATACATGACACTATGAAATAGTAACCTAGTAAGATATATAGTAAAAAATATGACGGTATATAATTTTTTCGGAAGTAAGTGATATCTACTAATAAGTATTATATACAATGAGATCATTTTTCATGACTCAACCATAACTTAATACATTCATTTAAATAAAACTGGTTAGGCCACATACAACTATAAAAATAACTAACTTGCATAATATAATGCACCGGAAAAAAGACATTATTTTAAACAAAGCTTACTAGCACAAACGCCTTGACGTCACGGTAACGCACACGGCTGACAAACCAACAGTAGGTACTTAAGTTCACTTCCCAGGTCGCGTAAAATTACAATAGGCGGATTTCTAAACGAAAATACTGAATAACAATATAGATTGAAATATATTAGCTGAGGTTTTACAACTTTAAAACTTGCTAACAATAATGGGCCTGTTTCCAATTTTTTTTTTAATGTCCGTCTTGTAGATTAATGAATTTTATTGGACACGTATTTTTTCTTTTTTCCTGCAAACAAAAAATGATCAAAATACAGAGAACTGAAGTTACGCGTGACGTCACTCCTCGCTACGATTTTTAGCGAGGCGTAAAAAGCCCCCACTCCGAAACTTTAAAGCGGTGTATCTTTGTATTTTTTTATTGTTTTGATAAAAGAAAAAATACGTGTCTAATATTTTTTTATTATCTAACTGACGGACTAAATAGATTTTAACTTTTCATACCCAGGAAACATCCCTACAAGTTCTATATATTATAGAAAACTACCTGTTGCCCGCGGTTCCGCCCGCGTGGGTGTCGGTTATCGCGGCAACAAGTGGCCTACGTCCTTTTTTGGGATCCAAGCTTAACCCATACCAAATTTCATCCATATCGGGTCATCGGTTTAGCCCTTAAATTGTAACAGACAGACAGAGTTACTTTTGTATTTTTTATAATATTCGTATAGATATGGATACTAGCAGAGCCCCGCCGTTTGCCCGCATAGATCCCATTCCTATGAACTGATAGGGATAACATTATCCTGTTTTAATACACAATACAAACTATCTGTATGCCAAATTTCGTCCAAATCCATTCAGTAGTTTTTGCGTGAAAGAGTAGATAACAAACATCCATTCACAAACTTTATTTATCGGCTTCGAATTTCGGTTATTGCGACAAAAAGTAGCCCTTTCTTGAAGTTCAAGTTAACTCAATACTAAATTTTATCACAATTGGTCGAGTAATTTAAACGCGAAAGCGAAACAGAGTAACTTTCGCATTTATAATATAAAGTTTGGATATTAATCAGTAGGTTATCTGGCGAACTCAGAGGCGTTAAGGGTTACTTATAGGATTTCTGATACTCTCCGAAGTCTGAGAGAGTAGGCTCATTTAAATCGATTTAAGGGATTCCTTAGTATCGATTAAGCCAATACTCAAAAGTCTGAGAGTTGGGTAAAATACATTAAATTTTTAATTATATATACATTGACGTTTCTCAGGGTCCATAAAATGTCGCAAAGTATGGAGTAATCAACAGTTTATGTACTTGTATCTCGCGTATTACATATTATTAACATATTTAATACACACGTAAGAGTAATGCAAGGGGATTTGTTCAAGGCGCGCAACTTTCGCTCAAAATATGTTGTTGGCGCATCCTTGCTGAGGTAGGGCGCTGGTCATTCTGTGTGTTGAGCGATTAATTGAAATATTCTTAATTTTCTATATTGCCCTATTAGACAACGACCTCTCCTCGGAATGAGGAAACCTCATATTTTTCAGAACTCTGGCTAGAATGCAAAATCTTAATCAGAAATGAAATTTTGCAGATAATTTTCATTATTAAAATGAAATATCTATCTCATATCTGGCTCGGCGAGAAATAGAAATAGTGAGAAATAGCTTATGTGGTGTAGAAAATATCCTGTCAACCTTCGTATCCTGTCAACGATCTTGACCAGTCAATCTCGCTATCATACTTATAGCGAGATTGACTGGTCAAGATCTGCCCCACATAGGTACGTAGCTACGTAGGTATTTGTCGTAATTGGACGACATCCACAATCTAGGGTCTCTAGAATTCCAACTTAGTTCATTCACATCAGTTTGTAAATCTTACTTAACCATCTCTGACTACGTGTTCGTCATAATGTGACTTCTATACATATTAAAAAATAAAGTCCCCAGCCGCGTCTGTCTGCTTAAAAGCGATTAACTCAAAAGCTACCGAACGGATATTCATTTAATTTTCACTAATGGATAGAGTTATTCAAGAAGAAGGTTTTGTGTGTATAATTCATTCATGTTTTGACAGCCCGTGCGAAGACGGTCGGGTCGCCAGTTTGTAAAAATTATGAAGGAAATCAAAATCGCTTGCAATGAGACCTCGGCCTATCTGTTACAAGGCTTTAAAACGTGAAATGTCAACACTTCGACAGATTACAGTAATTATAAAAGGTTTTTCATGTAGTTTGTGGGATTATAATTTTAGATGGGAATTTATACCAAGACAGAAGACAAGATCATCGACAAAACCGAATAAAAATAGGTACCTACATGTTATTGGTTGAACTATTTATGTATCTTGGAACTTATGTAATATATAATATGCCTTGTTGACACACGCGACCCAAGAGTTGGCTTTTACCTTCATTGCCTTACAACGTGGCAATGCCGCCAGCCGTTTGGAAATACTCCCAGTGGACAGCGATGTGGACGAATTTTTTGTTGCCATTTTAGGTTTTATGATTCTATTAGGTTAGTTTATTTTTTATTTCTTTTGTGACACAAAAGATATATACATAGAATTAAATTAATATTGTAATATAGTTAAATAATAAATATTTAGGAAGACAGTTAATATCTTGACAGTTTATAATCAACTTTCTGTAAGTGGTTTACATAAAATTTTATTTATTCACCATTGTTTATAAAAATTAAATTATTTCTAACCTGAAACACATTACCATCATCTCCTCTACTAAAGATAATACCAATAAGAATAACCAAAAAGTTCGTTAAGATCTTCAATCCGTGTGTCCATCGCTAAAGGATAAAATTCCCATTTAATCCATTACTTGAGCTATCTATTGTTTAAAGCAACGTGAGTAATTTTATCGTAATAGTTTCTATAGCGCCTCTAATAAGTTTTTTATAAATAAAAACTTTGATTTGATATAAAAACGAGACAGCAAAGTTGCTAACGTTTTCTCCGTTAAAACTTTTTAGAAACAATACTTAGATCGCAAAATATTAACCTTACCTACTTAGATCATAATTAAATTTATCGAAATCATGGATTTCTATTATTTCTCGGGTTCGCACTATTAATTACTGACCCAACTAGAGTCATTAAGAATCATGTCAAAGAGATAGAGATAGAAGATATAACATTATTAATTCGCATCTCAAAATTTAGTTTTGACTACGTCACATACATTTCTCTAACCCCAAAGTAAGTACTTAAAGCACTTGTGCTATGGAATTAAAGATAACAAGGGTACCACAAATATTATCTAGACCCGAGACAAAGTAGAAAAGTAGTTTTCTACTTTGATCCAGGACATCAGAGCTGGCGACGCCTTCAAAACCGTTTTGTACGCCACAGAGGTTGTCAAAAATTCGATTTTCTAATACATCTCTGTCTCCCCTTACCATTTAAATAGGTTTAATAATAACCACCCAAGACCTATTTACTATTTCAACAGCCACTTAACAACCGTAATGTAATCAATTAAACCAGTTCAAACTAACGCCTACTCATTCGATTGAACGCCTGTAATGCATAAATATTAACTGTTGATAACATTTATAGTGTTAAGTAAGAGTTGGTATCACTGTAATTAAGCACAGTAACTACTAAGGTGATTAAAAAGTAATTAGAGCTTTTAGCTTAGACTTGGATTATTTATACAAAGTTTTACTCCAAGTAATGTTCTCTTAATACTCAGTTAAAACATAGTATTGCTATCTAGCGCAATCTTCAGTATAATATTTCTTTTTAACCGACATCAAAGAGATTCTCGAATCGACGGTTTTTTTTTGTCTGTTTTTTGCGCCATATCTCCGGCAATTGTGGATCGAATTCGAAAATAGTTTTTGTCATCGATAGGTTATACCTTAGACGTGGTCCCATATTACTTTGACGTCTGTTCCTTTTTACATTGATTTGTAATCCTTACTAATATTATAGCCAAAGTAGCTCTGTCTGTCTGTCTTTCGCTCTTTCACGCTGAAACTGCTGAACTGATTTAAATTAAATTTGGTACACAGATAGTCTAGAGCCTGAGAAAGGACATAGGCTACTTTTTGCCGTGATAATTTTAAGACAACACTATACCTTATCCAGTCTTTGATTTTGTTACTTAATTAAGACAAATAGGTGGTTAAAATTATTAAACAGGTATAATTAGCTATAATACATTTTACCCACGAGGTATTCCCAAATGAGTTCACAACACTTTGTGCACGAAGTCAGAGTCAAAAGTAGTATTTATGATACTAAATATATTATATCCAGCTCTATTACAATACAAACCTTTAGTCATCTCTAGCTCACGATTCGCTGAGTTATTATTCACAATCGTGGTTAACATTCACTTGAGCAAAGGACAATAAATATACCGGTTAAAATTTATTAAACTAAAAGTTAAAATATATATATACAAATCATAATACAATAAATAATTTAGAACTTTGTTGTTATAACTTGAGGTATTTATTTGTGAATCTGTCTGTGGCATCGTAGCCCTCAAACGTGTGAACCGATTCTGTTTTGATGGAAAGTGTAACGTAGCGAGAATTTAACTTTAAAACCCCCCTAAAAGTTAAGCTTAGGTTAAGCATTTGGCAGTAGAACTTATGTCTTTATGTAGCAAGCTTATTAAACTATTGTAAACATAATAAAAAAGCAGTTAATTACATAATGAAGTAACTAAATTCTATGATTACTTTGCAAGTTCTTATCACTTCAAATCGGCTAGACAAATAGACATGACTCCATATTTTTTTGTTGTCCACTTACATTTCGTTGTTCTATCAATGATACAGCAAAAACATTGTTGTATTGTTTCGTTTTTAATGTCAATTCCGGATTCGCCGCCATCTTGATTCCTTGATAATTTTCCATCTTTGTAATGTTAAAACAATGCAATTTGTGACTGTGAATATCAGATTTACATTTCAAACAATCTGTTAGGAAATACGTGTCTTGGCATATTTTTGTGTTTGTTTCAGTATTTATTTATTTAACTTTGTACACAAACTTTTACAATGTAAAGAAACATTTATTGTTTTGTAAGTACAATGGTCCACATCTTGAACACTTGATTGATTGAAAATAATATAATCTTCTTCTGCCTAGCCTTTTGCCCAAGCTATGTTGGTGTCGGCTTCCAGTCTTACCGGATACAGCTGTATATCGTATTACATGGAGCGACTACCTATCTAATTTCTACAGCCCATTTTACTAGGTAAAATAGTATCCCAGGGTAAGACTGGTTGTCAGAATTGTAATGACTTAACGACTACCAAAATTCAACGTATGACAGTCGTAACCAACGTCTTAACGTGCTTTCCGAGGCACGGAGGGGTCTCGGTATGTTTGTAAAATAATGGTCACCCATCCACGGACCAATCGCGGCGAGCGCGGCTTAACCTTCATTATCGGTCAATTGAACTGAAATTTTGAAAGATGTCTTTATACCAGATTTACTCTTCACCTCTATTGGATAGATATACGGTAATAACCTGTTTATTTAGTAGTCTAAGTACATTATTATTATAAATAGATAACAATAAACTTCTAATTCAATGTCAAATAAAATTTAATTAATCTTTTTCCCGTGGTTATTATTTAACAGTAGTTTTTACATTGTGTATTGTTCTTCTTTGTGTTATAGAGGTAAATCTGACGTAACGTTGCCGGCGTCTTAACATTCTTACTGCGAAAGTGATGGGATCTGTAGAATGCTAAGTATATCAATACAACAATGACATCAGAATTCTTGCAATGCTTGTATTAGTTTGACTGACTGTGTGGCGTAGATTGTACGCGCCATCCACCACTACGCGGGCTGAATCCCCCATGCGGACAAATAATTGTGTTTTGAGTCAAATGTTTGTTCCAAGTCTTTGTGCTTTGAATCTTTATTATAATACCAGCCTATAAATGTCCCACTGCTGGTCACAGGCCCCTTCACATATAGAGAAGGAACGAGCATTGATAACCACGCTTGCTCATTTCTCGTTGGCGATTTCAGATTCCAAATCTTTGTTCCAAATCGATGTTTTCCTTCACCGATTGTCTATGATGTCTTAGAATAATTAAGAAGGGAACTTACGTACGTATATAACTTTGAAAAAGTCGCTTTGGTACTTGACTCACACAAATCCGTTCATTGAACCGTTAGGCCACCACGAATCTTTATTAAATTAACTAAATCTTAAACTCCTTCTGTCATAAAAAATGTCTAGATTAGAACGACTAGCGATTACTAGACATATTTTTACGTAACATTTGCGACTACTAGGATATTAATATACATTTTAATGACTAACATGAGCCAAATAGCCATAGACCTAGTGAGATGGTTTACATACAGTTATTTAATGGCCATTTTTATTCGGAAGTCTAGGGTTGGCACACTTGTAAAAATTATATTAACATTTAGTTTAAAATTTATTTTAGATATTCTTTGTTTTCGTTCCTATAGCAGAAGGTTTCTGCCTAGCCTTATCCCAAGCTATGTTTGGGTTGACTTCCAGGCTTACCGTATTCAGCTGAATACTGTATTTTACATGGAGCGATTGCCTATCTGATCTCCACTATCCATTATACTGGGTAACAGCGGGTAAGACTGGTTGTCAGAATTGTAAATGACTTAACGACTGTCAAAGATTAACGTATCAAGGCCAGGACCAACGGCTTAACGTACTTTCCGAGTCACGGAAAGAATCATCATCAGATCAGATCACCCATCCAAGGACCAACCGCTGCAAGCGCGGCTCAACCTTTATTATCGGTAAATCATGCGGCTTACACTTAACCACGAGCCCCTTCTAACCTATTTTATATCTATGTTTTGCAAAACGGTCCAAGTGTCTTTTCACATTACATAGTCACATTAATTAAGTAACATTTAATTCTTAAACAGGATTTATTTAGCGATCCAATGATCGCTAAATAAATCCTCTTATAAATAGTACAATTCCCATTTATAAGCAAATATCTTCTCTTCCCTGTAAAAAGAAAGTGTATATTTTTTTAAATCCGTAATAAAATTATAAATAATTCAATGATTACATATTGTATATATATTTAACCTCAATAATATACCCATTATAAAATAAAATCAACATCATAATAAACAATTATACAATATTACATCATAAATAAGTAATAGTGCCAACCCTAAGACATTAAAAAGCAACAGTGCCACGCACGTGACGCAACACGGCCGGAGCTCCGGAAGTGACGTAATTAATGGTCGCTCTTCACTTCCGCTGTCGCGACCTCAGATCTCACTTCATTTCGTATTACGACAAGGTTTTTGGACAATACCCAAGTTTTAAGTGGATTTCATTTGTAAAGGGATTAATAGTACCCATCGTTATATTCTCTATGGAGTATGCCAAGATTAATAAAATACTATTCATTAATAAAGGATCAAGAACTACAAAATATATTCAAGAAACCCTGTTTTTTTTTTTTCATATAATGTACCTATGATTTTCAATCACTAAGGGCAGCTTTTTCCAAACAGATAATAGGTACCTACAACCAATTAAATCAGTAAAAATAATATTTATTTTAAAGAAGACAGAAAATTAAATTTCAACTGACCTACTTAACATAACAATAAACGAAAATACAAAAATCTACCATTTCTAAAAACCAAAAATCCTCAAAATAATAACACACAAACTATAACAATGTGACGTCACAGTTACGTCAAACGTCGTGTCAACAACCCATCGCGTTTTCTTTACAGTCGCGCAGAAAAGTTCAAAGTTACAAAACATTAGATATTTTGTAACGTATCAGTAAAAAATAAAACAATGACGATATGCATTCGCTTCTCAAGACGTTACTTTCAATTAACTTTTTGTGGTAACTGTACTATGTGTGATTTAATGTATCTTTAGATTAAGTAACTTGAGCTGTTTTATTGTTATTGTTTGAAAATTAAGTAATTTTATTTCTGTGTTGATTTATTTAATGTATTTGTAAATTAATATTAGTTTTTTTTTTTTTTTTTTTTTATTTACGCGTTTGCGTTATTTTTTACATTTTGAATCGCTGCGCTATTGGAGCATCCCAAAGCTTTAGCCTAGGCGTTTAAAGGCGCCTCAAAGATGTTTATTTTAAACAAAAACATTTTAAAATTATATTGGTTATGGAGCATGGAGCAGATCAATAAATTAATTTAAAGGTCGTATTATTTAATTACAATTTAACTGTTAAGTTTTTTAGAGATACCTAACCAATTTGGTCTTGTATAAATAATAATCTGAAATAATCGCCCATATGGACCGTTAAACACAATATAATTCTTGTGTTTTATATTATAAGGTTTGGTTTTCACTTACCACGATTTTTAAAACCCGATCAACTTAAAAAAACCATTATTCATCTGTTAAGAACCTCAGGTCAAGTGATGTTATTGGTTCACACTAGATGATATTATTTTTTGTCAATAAAATTAACTAAAAGTTTTTTATATAAAACTCAAAAACACAGTTCTTGAGAAATATGGGCACAAATGACTAAATATTTACTAGTTTAATAAATCTTCTTTACGATTATTTCAGTCTTTATATCAAGTAATCTGTTTGTCTGTCGCAACTAATAAAAGATTACTTTATTTACTAGGCAGTGATAGCCTAGATCTTACATAAGATGCTATTTAGATGAACACTATCACAGTAACTATCCATTACCTTTCTATTTCAACATCCTTGGCTCTTCTTCGCAGTATATGTATTTTATTATATCATTGCGACGATAAAATGAAAAGAGGTTGACAGAAATGCTAAACATACTTTCGAATGTATAGGTACGTATTTAGAATGGGTATGAGTTTTAAATAAGGTAATAAATACAAACTGGGCGACTAAACATGACACAAGGGGCTTTACTCCCAAATGCATTGAGTTCTGTTTCTAATCGATTTGAGATCGAGTTGGTGCTCTAGAAACCGACACTAGCGCCAGATCGTGCAGTGGAAAAAGTTGTAACTAAGCTCGGTGAAGAATAACCTAAAAGAAAATGTAAGTACATATAAGAAATTGACGACCTCCGTGGTCGAGTGAAGTACACACCGGTTTTCAAGGAGTCGCTGGCTTTAAGGTCCCGGGTTCGATCTCCGGCCGGGTCAATGTAGAAAACCCCTTTTCCACATTGTCTCGGGTCTGGGTGTTTGTGGTACTTTCGTTGTCTCTGAATTTCATAACACAATTGCTTTAGCTACTTACTTTGGGTTCAGAGCAATGTATGTGATGGTGTCCACATGTATTTATTTAATAAATACATTAAAACTGAATAAACCAAATACTTGTATACAGCTAACGACGCTGATACCACTCAATTATAAATGTATCTCGGTTTTCGATTCGGTTTGATTCGGGAATACCAATTCAGGATCAAATCGAGTTCAACCAAGATAAAAAACAAAACAAAACCCGTTTCAGGAGTATTTCTGCTGACTCAAATGAAGTCCAACTCACGTCACAACCCTGGCGTGGGGTTGTGCGAAGAGTACAGCCCCCCTAGACAAGCGGCATGTCGACAAGCGATAACGCTGATCGAATCGTTCAAATGTATGGAAGTGACAAGTCCAAGTCACGTGACTTATCGAAACGAAATGTCATTTCCATACATTTAATGTCATTTAAGCGATTTCCATCATCGTTAACGCTTGTCGAAATACCACTTGTCTAGGGGGCGAATTTCAAGCCAGATGTCATGTTAAATCGCCCGGGTTGTAGGTAGGTATAATAAAAAGTCTGGTTTTAATATAAATTCAAGCAAGGCATAGATTTTTGCATTCCCTTCCTTTCTTTGCCGTTAATAGTCTTCTGTGTTCAATCTACTATAAAGTTTCCGAATTAGATTTTTTATTATATTCTTTGTGTAGTAGAGTTTTGCTTTGGAGTGCAAGTTTTGGCGATATCTTAAGAACTGTGCTACTAAAACACGTACCTACCTAATAGGTAAATATGAGAAAATCTGTTGTCAACCCAAATAATTACCTTTAAATGTGTAAGCTTAACTTTTCAAGACTGTCACAGCCTTAGTAAACATAGACAAACATGGCGTGCGCGCATCGCTAGTAGCCCCTTGTGCCAAGCGTAAGCAAATTATTAGCTGTAAGTACTACGCTCGTTTACTGATTTAAGTGATTATCCGTGCGACGACAGAATGTTAGGAGAAAATATAAATGATTCCGATATTATTAGGGTAATATTAGGTTGTAAGATAGTTTTAATAAAACGGTGCTCTGTTTTGACACTAATTTTACGATTTTATTTTTTCATACTAGTGCCAACAGTTCATACTCGATATGCGCACTCTATAACTTACTTATCTTTTTCTCTAAGATCACAGCTGTCTGATTTGCTACATGAACAGCCTACTTATATAACTAAAAATAATTATAAGTACTCAACCACTTAGCACATAATCTTAGATCTTACAACTAAAGTGTTAAAATTCTATTGACGCTATAAATATGATTGACTTTATTAAATAACATTACATGCGTGGGCGCACGCCGGACGTGCGAAAACATACGGGAAGCGGCGATGCGCGGGCACGTATTTACTTTCATTTACTATGTAATGTAGATGTGGTCGTGATAAATTGTATAGAACTTTATAATTTTACTTACTTTCGCTTGCGGCTCCGCGCGCGTAGATAATGGGTCCATATATCAATAAACTCAGAGTTAATTGGTCCACACTGTGTTTAGGCCACTCCCAAATACTTAGATGTCAGTTATTGCGGCAAATTTGTGGCCTTTGTCCTTTCTTAAACTTCAAGCTAACTTCATAACAAAATTTATCAAAATTAGCTGTGTGATTTTGCAGTTGTAATTAATTTAATATTACGCATTTAGCAGACAATTTAGTTAGGTACTCATTGGTTGATTAATGTAAGTTTACTTATTGTTATGCCTTTGCATTTTGAAGTCTATCATTCAGATGTGTATTACTGAATTCTATAAATCTATACTATATAATATTATAAAGCTGAAGAGTTTGTTTGTTTGAACGCGCTAATCTCAGGATCTACTAGTTCGAAATGAAAAATTATTTTTGTATAGGATAGTCCGTTTATTGAGGAAGGCTATAGGCTATATAACATCACGCTGCGACCAATAGGAGCGGAGCATAAATTAAAAAAGTTGCAAAAATGAAAAACCGTTGATACTAAAACACGCGAACAAAGTCGCGGGTGACAGCTAGTTTACCATAAAGTAATCACGGCTGTAGTAATTGATTTGTTTTATCGTCAGTTGTGCGTCTTGTTAATTTGCGACATATTTAAATTGGCTATCCAGAATAATTCTTGAGATATTATAATGTAATTTTTCTCCATCCTATAAAGTATCTCCACATTCCACTTACTATTGATAATAAAGCAGGCTAAACTACTTTATAAACTAATAATAATAATATCTTGGGACAACTCACACAGGTCCATTCGATCACAAACTAGGCAGAGCCTGTATTATTGAAACCAGACAATTGATAAACATACTTATATATTTATAAATACATACATATCATAGATAAGTTACACCCAGACACAGAACAAATGATCGTGCTCATCACACAAAGATTTATCCTGGGTATGAATCGAACCCACGACCTCCGGCTTAGCAGTCAGGGTCACTAACCACTAGACCAACAGGCCCGTCTAAAATGATCAACACCCACACAAGGCTACAGGAAATCAAACGAGAATACTTTCAATATTCACAGGATGGGAGGTGACCGCTCCCAGTATTCGTCCGTGTGTTTACGGACATAAACAGGTTTTATTTATGGTCACTATGCTCAGTGAAAGTCATATGGTCATTGCGCTTAAGTATTGTCGGGAAAAGCTTATAAACTGACCCATACCTACTTTTGTTTTCATTTGAGGAACATATGCTTGATTGAAAATGTTTGTTCGTTTGGTTTTTATTACTAAACTGATGTTATGATTTTGATGGGATTCGGATTATAGGCTAAAGCAAGAAAATAGCAACTGTGTTTTTGATTCTCTGCTTGCTATCGAATAATGAGTTCTGTAGCATCCCACAGATTTTAAAAGTCTCATGGTGGTGGTTTCTGTTTCCCTATAGACCGATTGGGAATTATCAATAAGTTACACGAAAATTTTAATGGAAATAAAATAATATTTTTTTTAAGGACTGTTTTACGCGATTGTACATTTAACAAATTTAAATCAACTACTTTGCATTATAATATTATGATTAAGTTATGTTTTATGGTCAATTAAATTTATACTGGTTACATGACATACACATAAATCTTTCCATTAATTATGGACATACGGAAATTAAATTACTAGAATGCACATGCATTAGAATTGCAATTAAAATAATCTAAACTAACAGTAGTTGTGAAAGTAGATCCGTGATCATATAAATGTCTAGATAGTTTTATTACGAGTAGCTTAAAAATATTTTACGTACTTTTAAAACATTTAATCAAGTTTTATCGAGTCGTTAACGATTCGGACACAGTTTCCGAATTGACACATTTTAATTTTAATATTATTTTCACTGACAATTCGGACAACAATAAAAAAAAGCGATATTGTACAGTCAGATAAAAAAGTTTTAAAATATGTAACCAAAACTATTTTTAGGGCGGCATAATCTTTCGGTAATACATATATTGCTATGTGGACATGAACTAGTGTAAGTTAGACATTAGACTGTCTGGTCTGTAAGTCTGCTCGTGACTATGATACCGCAAAGGTATCGAAACATCGGAAACTAAAGTCCAAATATAAAACCGCGATAAAAAGTAATTTTATTTCAAAAAAAATCTTTTGTCCGTCTGTTCCAGTAATCACAATAATAGATGAACCAAATTCAAAGAAAATAAGTGGCATGAGTTCCCTTTTAAATATTTAATTTTAGGCTTCCGTAACCCACGGGTGCCAACTAGAACCTATTACTAAGCAAATGGCTCAGCTAATGCTAGTGCAGTATGCTGATCCCATCTCCATTTGCTTCAGCAGCTGGGACGAGCACGACCCGTCACAGCGCTGATTTTCAGCCATTCCTACTCCCTAAGTTGTAAACCAAGATTTGTGTTTGTACACTGTATAAATATATTTTAAACAATACGATTATAATTAATGCATTTCTCCCTTTATTTAGGCCGTTAATTAATATGGCCAACAAGGTTAAAATATATTAATTTGAACTTTCTTAACAGCGATATTGTTCCATTGACCTCATATTTATGCAAGTCTATTAAGTCATTGTAAATAATATGCTTATTATGCAAATGATCGTCGAAAGTAGTTAAGTATAATAGCTTACTGAATTAATTAAACTGGACTTAAATTTAAAGGTCGTTTAATAAAATAGGGTAGCTATTGAAATCATAAAATATAAGTTACAAACTTATTGTCTATTTATATATAATAATGTATGTATTGTATAATAGCTACATATATTTATATTGTAGTGAAATAAATTAAGGTCATCATAATTTTCAGTGCATCTACCACGTTGTTTCTGCATCACCTAAAGGTTGACTGGTAGAGAATGCCTTCTAGCATTAGACCGCCTATGTACTGACTATGAAGTATTAAATAAATAAATATTGTTTTGTAACCAAGATACTGACTTGGATTTAATGAATCCAATATCCCAATCCGCCATCTTAATTTATTTATAAATATTAATATTATAAATGCGAAAGTAACTCTGTATGTCGGTCTGCTACGCTTTTACGGCTAAACCGCTGAACCGATTTAAATGAACCCTGGTATGAGAGACATTAGTATATTTTCCGCAATAACCGACACCCAGACAGGTGATGCCACGGACATCTACCATTAATTTATAAGTCAAACCACTTTAATTAAACGCATCCATAAAGTTTGATTATATTAATTTAAGTCTTTCCTACAAAACAAAGATCTCTCTCCAATTATTTTTGCGCAAAAATTTATCTTTATGATAATCTGACATTTTATTCCAATCCCAATAAGTAGTTTACTACGGAGAATTTAAATATACGGAAATAAAATACCCAATGACACATTCAATTTTCTTCGAACCCAAGAAAGACTTGCATGTAAGTATAATTATAGTAGGAATTCATTAAAAGTTTTAATACAAGACATATATCTAGGGTCCAGGTGATGTCAGGTATATTTTTGATTAAAAGCAAAATGTTGCAGCCTTATAAGTAATAATGTAATTATAATATTTTATTAATCTATCTATATAAAAAATACATATTTGTATATTTGTCCTCCAAGCTTTTCTAAATCATTGATCAAATTATGATGAAACTTTGGTCGGCATACGCGACGGGTTTCTGACCCATAAAAAAACACAATGTGCAAATAAATACTTTAGTACTTAACGTTGCATTGCAACGCATGCAACGGTGCAGCTAGTAGGTAGGTCTATAAATAAACACAGAGTTTTAATTTAAGGTAAAATGTACTACCAACTCAAAAACATGTACCATTTAAAACCTAAAGCATACTATTATAACGCGTGAATACATCCATAATTACGTTAGCTAAGTTCTAAAAGACTAATTACTAATCATTAACTAAATATAATGAAGAGCTTTAGAAAAAAAAAACAAAGATAAAAACAATAAAGAACCTTATCTAGTTCAACATTAAATATAAATACAAATAGATAATCATCAATAAGAATTAATTATTAGAATCCTGTTTCTAAGTAACAACCGGATGTATAAACATAATATATTATCCATATTAAACAAATCTATACTAATATTATAAAGCTGAAGAGTTTGTTTGTTTGTTTGTTTGTTTATTTGTTTGTTTGAACGCGCTAATCTCAGGAACTACTGGTTCGAATTGAATAATTCTTTTTGTGTTGGATAGTCCGTTTATTGAGGAAGGTTATAGGCTATATAACATCACGCTACGACCAATAGGAGCGGAGCATAAAAGAAAAATGTTGCAAAAATGAAAACCCGTTAAAACTAAAACACGCGAACAAAGTCGCGGGGGACAGCTAGTATTTCATAAAGCGTAAACTAATCTAAACGCATGTATAATTAGATCATAAATTATGGAGAAATCGGAGCAAAAAGGATATGAATAATGACATCTAGATATTGGTAATGACGTTAATATCTTTGACCTCAAAACACGATCACAAGATTTTACATTAATTGTATAAGAAATTATGTAAAATAGACCAATCAAGTTTAAGAATCATTAATAGAAACTAAAATAGTCCTGCTTTTAAATACAACTCATAGTTGAATAGGCAAATATATATTCTGAATATAAGTATCATGTTGCATAACATCATTAAATGAGCTCGTTATACACACTAATTTACAAACTTTAGTCTAGACATACGATCATTTTGGTCTCGAATTATAATTAGAAATAAATTACATCTTAACCTTACACAACGAATTTCGAAATTATTCAAACATTATACTTTTTTGTTACAGACAAAATGCGGAACGCGGGTCAGATGAAAGCGGTAGCTATACTATTAATACTACATGTAACAATGACAAGAACAGCCAAAAATAATGCACCATCTGTACATGAAGTTGTTAACGAACAAGCAAGGATAGATGATAAACGACCTTTGCCTTATGGTAATCCACTCGCAGGGAATTCTCTACAAAATGCGAAGCTACACGCTCAACATCAACAAGCAATGTTCAACGCAGAAAGAGTTAGGCAACATAGAGCGCAACTCCAAAGATGGAACAAAGCACCTTTACAAGTCGACAGCTACATGAAAGCTTACAGAGAATCCCAAGAAAGTCACCATCTAGCCTTAGAACAAATGCAAGGTAGTCAAAAAGAAAAAAAAGCGAAACGACCAGAAAGACCGAATTTAAAAAGCAGGCCACAACTTGAACCTATTAAAATAACAAGAGCAGATGCTGTGGATAAAAGTAGGAATCACAGATCGTACGGATCAGTACATTATACCGTACAAAAGAAACGCAAAATTAACACTTTACCAGGACCCACATACGACCAAGGAGTCACTATTAGACCAAACGGTAACATAGGCTTAAATAACTTGGAAAAAGAACCAGAGGGCTTGTACACATCAGTATTGCCAAGCAAAACCCAATATGTATATCCAAAACTATACAGCCAAATGCATTCTTATCAGTCAGCTGATGACATTCACGCTTTAAATACTCTTCTAGCGAAACAACCGCAAGAACAGCTATCTTCATTAAACACATTACTGTACGCGAATAAAGAGAAGGAAAATAATCTAGAAACACCAATCGATTTATTCTTTTATTTGAATGATCCTAACGCAGGCAACAAATATACTCCACAGAATAACTTTAACGGTCCTTATGCTACTGAATTCGTGAACTATGAAGACCATAAACCAATAACAGAGGAAGTTGATGATATTGAAGATGATAGGAAAGACGCTCTTAGAGTTTTCCCACCAGCACCACCCTCAACTATGCCCCCAGTCTACGAAGATCCGACAACAACAAAAAGTAATTACTACAAAATAGAAGTTGAACAAACAATTAGCGGAAATAAACCTAAGAATGCGGAATTTACTTCTCAAGAAAAGCCACAATATTCAGCTTTGACGTATGAGAAGCCATTATCGTACTATCCTCATGAACCAAGTGCTGAAGGTGTGAAATATCTTCATCCTCAACAGTCAGGAGTACAGCATTTATCTCATGATGGTACAGGAGTATCAGTATACGGTGATGATGATGTAAGTATAAAACATAGAAAGAAACGGCAACTAGATACAGAATTATTTCTTTTAGGCAATGAAACTATCCCTGCAGATAAATCTGTAGTATTAGATGAAAAACAATTTATAACACTTAATAAAACTGTAGGTAATTCCCAATTTGAGGTAGGTATACTAGAAAATAATGTTAGTGTTACGAGTTTTGCTAATAATCAGACTGTAGACAGAAACGAAACTTTACCTAAACCAGATGGATGGAAACGTTATAGAACTGTTTATGATGACCAAGCCGCAGGTGAGGCTAAAGATTACGATTATTATGAAGATGAAAGTAATGATAAAGATTACTCTTATGAAGGCGATTATGACCCTGAAGATGAATTTAACCCTGACTTTGACTATGATACACCAAATTTGAAACGACCAACCGCTTTTACTAGATCCCACAGACAAAGATTTAACAATCATAATCCTAAAGCCAGCTTTTCTAACCGATACGCGAATTTCAAACATCCAACTTTTAATGAATTCCATTCAGAACCTAGTTATGATTATTCACCGCCAATCACGAATTATGGGCCACCACAGGCATACAGCCCACCCAGTACCAGTTATGGGTCACCCACAAGTTATGCATCGCCCATTACCAGTTATGATCCGCCCGCCACCAATTATGGCCCACCCAGCACAAATTATGGTCCACCCAGTCCCAGTTATGGGCCACCTAGTACAAATTATGGGGCACCCAACACAGATTATGGACCTCCCAAAATCCAGATACGTGCCCAAAAACAAGTTTCCAGTATTCTGGATTCTTTGGAACCAGTGTACATGCTTACAGAGTCACAGTTAAAGAATATTGTAGGTCATAGTAATGTGAACGTCCAGCATTTAGATGTTTTCCAATATCCTACGATTACTAAATCTAAGAAACGCTATCCTAGGAAAATAAAGAAACATAGGAGAAGGCCTAGGAAGTTTGGCAAGTTGCACAAATTGAAGAAAATTGTTCATCATTAGTTAGGCAGACTACAGATAACATATATTGCCTTTATACGGTAGGATAGATAAAATAATATTAAGAAGTACGAACTTTCTTGCCTCGTATAGTTTTAGAAAAAAAATATTTATTAAGTAGGTATTTAAAACTAAATCCGCACAACTCGGACTGTTTGAAGAAGTCGGTATCAACTACTGAATATAAACTTTAGACTTCTGTGGTATTAAAGCAGGTCGACTTCTTTTTTTTCGACTGTTTTCAACAAATCGCGAGATGGTTGACAGCTAAAGCAGTTCACGTACGGGTGGCCTAAGATGGCAGTTAATAATTTATCCATAAATAGTTCCTATTTGCTGGAATCAGTCTGGACTTAAAAGTTTTAACATTAATAAATTATTATACTTTATATACAGTACGTAACAAAAGAGTGTGATACGTGACTTAGAAAAGTGTAACACCGAATAACACGTCCCCGTAAGTTTACGAATACGAAACACTTAACAACGAATGCACGCTACCACGAAAAACTTAACGCCGTAGCAATGCGATCTCGAATAACTAAATCATTCATCAATTAATTCTGTATGTTTTTGTACACATAATTATTCAATTTTTTTTTCTCTATTTAGTTGATTGTTATATGAA
This sequence comes from Diachrysia chrysitis, assembly GCA_932294365.1. NCBI lineage: Eukaryota > Metazoa > Arthropoda > Insecta > Lepidoptera > Noctuidae > Diachrysia > Diachrysia chrysitis. Next base: position 1,910,921 of record OW028667.1, on the reverse strand, counting down.
TAAAGCCTTTTTACGATGACTTTTAGAAGTTTAGTTATTCGAGATCACATTGCTACGGTGTTCAGTTTTTAGTGGTAACGTGCATTCGTTTTCAAGTGTTTCGAAAAAGTGAATATTAGAGATTTAGTTATTCGAGATCGCATTGCTACGGTGTTAAGTTTTTCGTGGTAGCGTGCATTCGTTGTTAAGTGTTTCGTATTCGTAAACTTACGGGGACGTGTTATTCGGTGTTACACTTTTCTAAGTCACGTATCACACTCGTAACAAAAACCCTGCCCGATCCAATAAAGGCGTATTCCTGGTTCAACATAAGTAGTTACTAGAAAAAAATGTCTCGCTCAGGCGGCTTCTTTGATACAAAACTGTAGGTAGTAGTACACGTGAACTTTGTCAAGCGATCAGTGTTGCCTTTGATCAGTTTTATTTTAATTTAATCATATGTATTCATCGGGAAAAAATTATAATCTCAAATCCATTCAATAGTTATGTATATGTGTACGCAGTACGATGCCGAATAATACTCATAAGGATCGGACAGGGTTTTTGTTACACGCTGTATAGTTACTTAAGTACAAATACCTCCAATCATGCGATCCTAAGTACATAAATGATGTTCAAATAATATTATGTACGTTGCATAGTTTACGTAATTTATCATGCCTATGGCAAAGTACGTTTGTTAAAGTGTCGAGTCACATCAGAAGATTTCTATTTGAATCCAAATGTACTTTACGTGACGTTAAGATTGTAGGACCTACTTACATGCTATTGTTGCATTTTAAATCTTCATGTATAAGTCTACTTATTGTTTTAATTAACTATGATTACCAAAACTACTTATGATTGTATTTTCTTAGAGCTTGTTAGAGATGTTTCCGTATGTAAACTATAGATTTATTAAAACAATCTTTATTAGCTTTGTATTTAATGCCACCATTTTACCTTATATCGAATATGTCATCTCCTATAGTAGGTGAAACATGTTTTGATATTTTACTTATTTAGATCAAATAATCCTGTATTTTTATTCGTATTAAATCTAAAATTTGTTTAGTTTTTAATCTTTTTTAACATAATATTTTATTTAAATTTCCAAATTCCCAATCGTTTACGGTATAACCATAAAAAAATGGGGTGAATAATGATTAGGGGGTGAATAGACACAACTTTGGAAAAAGATTGCTCCCTTTTATTGTGTCGCATGCTACTTACTAAATTTATAATTACTTTTACATAAAAACAGCTTTCTTATATATTTTTTAATAGTTGATGTTTCTCATAATTAGTACATCTAATCTGTAAAATGTTAATAAAAATCACAATTCTGTATTCAGCCCCTGCATTTCAATTCTCCTCATTTTACCATAATCGATTAGAAAATAAAACTACTTGTACGGAAGTTACTATGTATTATTAAATAATAAAACACAATTATTTCCTACATAAAGAACGTAACACTTATAGTTAATAACATTAAAACCTATTATATATCATTCCCATTGATATAGCCTTTGTTTTCTTTACATCCGTGACTAAATCAGGAAGTTTTCACATATCGCAGTCAGTTTTATGAATAAAATTGCCATATTTTATTTATACAAAGCATAACTCGTTTTATAGTCGGAGTTATTCATCTAGATTATCACAAAAGGAAAAGAAAGAAAGAAAGAAAGAAGGTATTTTGTACCTACTTGCTGTACCTATACTTATATAACTGAATAGGTAGATTTATACAAGAAAAAAAAATTGTAGTTATTGCAAATTTACTATTTGATATTCAGATTAAAGATGAACAAAATTGTATTTCAGTTTCAAACTATTTTTTTAAATATTTAGGTACAGGTCATAAATACTTAGTATTTTAAGCAAGAATCGAACTTGCAACTTGTAGAGTACAAACCCAATACAAGTACCAAACATATTTCAATTGGCTTAAACGTAATCAAGCTTTACGTCCGTATCACTTCACAAGTATCAAGACTATTCGGTTCTCACAAATTTTACTTAACTCATCCTCATAAATTTGGGACTAGTTCTTCACTCAGTAAATACTTATCATATTTTTAAATAGGTATAGAGATAGTAATAAATACATAGATGCCTTACCAAAACTATACTTACGCCTATTTTCAATATGCAGATTCACTACGCAGCGAACTACGAATTTGGTTACCGTGTTCGAGACCATGAGACTGGAAACGACTTTGGCCACCAAGAAGCCAAATCTGGGGACTCGACTAGAGGCCAATACCACGTATTATTACCTGATGGCAGACTGCAACAAGTCAGGTATTCTGCAGGCCCTGAAGGGTTCCACGCGGACATCTCGTACGACCATTTGCAAGCCAGCAATTAAAACATCTTTAATAACCATAGATTACCTACTTAAAGGCCTTTTGATTTTTGTGATGTTAAAACCTCCTTCGAGTTGTGAGACAGTTTTTTTTCTATAAATCTATGGTATTTTTGTTCTCTTTTTACTGTGTTGTATTCGTTTTCTATACTTATAACAAGTCAACGAAAATAATGTAAGTTGTAAATATGAAATATGTCTATTTATTAAGTTATTTCTCTCTGTAAATAATATTTTAAGTCAGTCAGTTTAGGTTAGATTTTAAATAAAACACAAACCAGTAATATAATATTTATTTAAAAATTTAACAAATAAAATTTAAAAAAAGTACATAATCTTATTCCTAAGTACTATTTACTTAGGAATAAGATTATGTACCAAATTCGGAACAATAGTTTTTTAAACAAACAAAATTAAAATATATTTTTTACCTAGGCTGAATGTTTGCGCTCCAACGCCGCAGGTTATATGGCGCTTTTAAAAACATCGCACATCATTTATACAATATGGCGCGTCGAGAAAACGCGCAGAACAAAAGTTGCAAATGATATAATGATAGTGAAAATAGAAAGTTGTCAAATGTCATTACTCGTGAGCGAGATTTCCTACTCGTATTATGTAAGTAACGCTTATCTTTTGAGAATAACTGCATTATTTTTAATTTAATTAAAATAGTTTACAACTTTAAAATGTTTTAATAATAACTAGTGTATTGTTTTGTTTAAAGTCTCAACGGACAAATAAAGTCAGAAAATGAATTCAAACTTCGTGCAAACTACGTCAACACGTCGTCTAAAGAACTTCTGTTATTACGTCAGTTGGTAAAAAATCTCTTAACTACCCTCTAAATCTCAATGGTAAATATCGAGCTTGTCAGAGAAAATATCAGATCTAATAAAAACTTTCGTGAGGAATATTCATAATTATTTAAAACAAAACGGTTTACTCACGTATATTCTCGGGATCGCCCGTTTCAGACTCAATAGGAGTCCATGAGTTGACGCGGCGGCGGTGGTGTTGCGAGTCGAACTGTTCGACTGCATCCAAAATCAAAAAATAAACTAATTCAATATTATTCAACTTAATAGCCCACTCAACAAAAAGTTATGTAAACTCACCTAAGGATCTATGAATATTAAAAAGAATACCCCTTCAATGATGCGTCGGTTAAATCACGAATATAACTCTACTTTCCAAAATTTGTCCTTGCGTAATCTTTGCATAATATGTAAATTAGCAATTTTTGAAAACAACGACTTTTGTTAACAAGTTGTCAAAATTGGTGTTTAAATTTGAAGATGCTTTAATGGTAAAAACTAGTTTTTAATCAAGAAGCGACTGTAACTGGATTTTATGTAACTATCAAAACTTTTCTAATGGAAATATTAGCATTTTGGATCTATCTTCTATCTATTTACATTCGGAGTCCGAAAGCACTGATCAGTCCCTCTAACCAAGTGACATTACTACAAGCGTTAACGCTGATCGAATCGCTCAAAAGTATGGAAGTGACAAGTCCAAGTCACGTGACTTAACGAAATAAAATGTCATTTCCATAAATCTCATGTCATGTTAGCGATTTCTATTATCGTTAACGCTTGGGTAAAGGGGCTAAGCTTTCAGTGTTGCAATTGTTGAAGTGCCCAAAAACCTGGATTTAAACCTGGTCAATGATATAAAGTTAATTGGGTTATTGGGCGCATCAAATTTAAATAAAATACTATCGACACAAGAAGCTAGGTTTTCAAGCGTTGATCTTTGGCGATAGTCCCTAAAATGTTGACACCAGTCTTACCAAGAGTTAGAGCTGTGTTATCCAGTGGGTTATAATGGAAGTCAAATATCGCTGTTTAAATACTGGATTACAGATGAAATTGGTGACACTCGCAGCGAAAGTTGAAAAATGCTCTGTTAAAGAATTCTTTAATACTGCGAGTAGAGTCAATGAAATTGAAATATACTAACGATCTAATAACTTTCAAATTGTATTATAATTAGTTCTAATTATCATCGAAACGTAAATAGTGTTATTAACATTGAATCACAAAAATACTTACAATAAAGTAATTATGTAGCTATTATGTCGATGCTTGTAACAAATTAAATTACGAACGATTATGAAGCCTTGAGGACCTAAGATTTTGTTGACTAGGTCAAGATTACCCAGTTTGGCACAGTTGGTAACGAATTACAAACACTGACATTGGTAACCTAGGCTTTTGAAAGACCTAGTAATTTACTATTGCCACTGTGTATGTAATTTAATGTGGATTTCTAGAGTTGTACAAATTTCCTATCAATTTTAATTTGTAAGTAAAGTTATCAATTGTTTTTAAAGATAATTTTCGTAAAAAGGTTAGTTATTCGTCCTAAATTATCTCTAGTTGCATCATGACAGACATGATGTACCTAACAATTAGCCAAAGATTTTCGTAAAAAATGCGATTCTTCAAATTGGTGTAAAAATATCGTCATATCATAAATTCTTTTATTCTCAAGGTTCAAAACATCATAATTATATTAATCAATTAGAACTGATTTTAATATGGCCTATGTATTGTGTACAATTGAAAGTTTACGCTTGAATAGGTCTGAAACTGTTACACATGGTAGAGAATTACAATTTCCTAACAAATTGCAATTTCCCTTAATTGAAGTTGATAGCTGACTTCAACACTATATTGATTATCTTACTTTTTAACCGTCATAATGTATTTCGCGTTTGAAAAGGACTTAAAATACCTGCTAATGTACTTAACAAACGCCGCGGTTTGACTCTCCTTGCCTTTCTCCCAGAGCAATTAACGTGTTTTTAAATAGATAATCTACCTTCCTCTAGAAATAGGCTATCAAAATGCTAAAAGGCTTTTTCAAATGCGACTGGTATTTATAGAGATAAGCGTGTACGAACAAAAAAACTCTAGCTTTATTTATTCATATTTGTTTTATAGGTATTCCGAAAAATGCTAAGTACACGTACTGGAAATAGTCAACTGGAATAATAAAAATAGTGATTTATTGAGTGAGGTAGTTACTTAAACGACACTTTAAAGCTAGATGATACACTTAAATATAATCTAAATAATGATGCTTACTTACTTGCAGCTAAGTAAATGGCGTTGGAGCAGAAGTTTGTAAAATTTTATGAATTGGACTAGACTTTTTCATTATTGAAATAAAACTACTTTTTAAACTGATTATATCGCGGTTTATTTAAATTTTAGTTGCCGACGTTTCAATGCATTTACAAGTGACCATGACACTTGCAGGGGCGCTCAAACATCGGCAATGGAATTTGTATGGCGTTGGAATATCTAACATTCTCGTAAACCTTAAACCCCATTAATATGTTGTATAAATTTTTATCATTTTTTATGAAGGTAAAAAACTATATTTTTATAATTTAGTTATAAATATTTATTTAATGAGAGTTACCGTTATTGCGTTCACCAGTTGGCGCCACTGGTGCGTCAGCTGTCAAAGCCCTATGGAATTCCAAAAGCCCAAAACTATGGAATTTGCCATTTCGGACATCAAGTACAACCAGCGCCTCTGGCGGCGAAATCGCTAACGTTAACCCTCATTATAGACGTGCATACTATTTAAAACTAATTATCATTGTATTACTTTAATGTGCAGTTTTTTGTTCAAAGTTGTGATGTTATTTCTAAATTCAGTCAAATATTTGTGCAATAGATAGTTGACATTAGTTTGTAAGCTATCTTAAATATAAGTTTCTAACTGTATGATTCTCATTTGAGTGCAATATTTTATAATGAAATTGTGTTGGTTTTCTCAAACGTCACACATTTTCTCGCCGTCTCTGTCACGTCTCAAGCTGTCTTTGTCATTTTAAGGTGGGATGTATTGACAGATAGTCTTCAACTTGAGTTTTGTTTGAGTACGGTGTGATAGGAAAAAAGAAAATCTTGGAGAACTTTATAGTTCGGTGCTACTATTTAGAAATTAAGTACATCACATCTTTATCCACGTGATAATCTATTTTAGCCTAGACACTTTTTATAGCCAAGTCACGAAAACTATTAAAATTAACAAAATATACTACTTTTTAAATAACCTACCTGTTTTATTTAAACCCCACTTTCGATTATTTTTTCACGAAAATTAACCTTTCTACTTTGACATTAAGGTTCTGTTACGGCTAATGTACGTTCCCGTATAAAAACGCCTATTTTCTGGAAACGCAAGGATAGACCCCAGAATTTCACTAGTGCTTAACCTTTTTTTAAGCTTTGTTGCAATGGGCTAACAGTTTCACCAGATTTAAATAAATACCAGTATTTTTCATAGATTTACTTTGATTGTAACTCCAAGCGTTATGGTTATATGATCCATAATCCCTTCTCAAGAACTGAAAAGGTAACTTAAAGTTTTCATCTTTTAACCCATAGGTAGATACCTATATACTTTGGTAATAGGTACCTACGTAAACTTAAAAGTAAAAGTACCTTTATAAAAATAAATCCCGATTACCCTTGGTCACGCCAAATCTTCAAATGTTACGTTTCTTATTGAAAGGACAAGATTTGTATAAAAGTTACTAACAGTACGGAAATGTTTTCAATGTTTACTGAGTAGGTATACTTCGTGTTATTTTTAATTGGAACCGACATATTTTTAAAATCTTTCACAAGATTACCTTTCACCAACCTTATGTTATCCTTACTTCAAGGGCAGAAATTGCAAATGTAGGTACCTAATTAATAAACTAATTAACATTAATTTCCTTTTTAAGACATTCAAACATTCAAACGAGCTTCTAGGAACATGTCTCGTATTTTATCAAATAACTGCTAAGTTGCGAAATAAATAAATAAATCATTGCCACTTGATTACATTATCAGGACATTTTAATAATTATATTGGCAACACTGATAGAACACATGTCATTTCCACAAAGACGGTGAAATTTAATTTAAAGTGAAAAACGCTCTCTCTCTTGCTTCGGGAGAGACTACAATATGTACAGTTGTGGAGCAGTGAGTAAAATGAACTAAATTATTTATTGATATATTTGAATGTTTAGTGATGTAAAGATTGATTGTGTGAAAATAGTGATTATAGTTCATTAGTGTGTATCACTTATAATCTACCCATGTATATTGTGCAGTGTTTAAAACATAACTACCCTCCAATGATGTAAGTATTACAATCCCTTTTCTATAGTTATATAATGTGAGTTGTATTACTCGCTATCGCCTGCGTGGTTGTCAGTTATCGCCAAGAGTAGCTTATATCATGTCTTAATTGATCAAAGCTTATCCCAAATTTCATCGAAATCGGTTGAGCAGTTTAGCCATGAAAGCGTTCTGTTGTAATAAGTAATAAGGATAGAAGATGTCCTTGGAGTATTTGTTGACTATAGATAGGACTATACAGACGTACAGATATCGTCATGGACTTCATCTGACTTTATAAAAACTTACCGAAAAGCATTTGCCATTATGCTTAAGGCTTAAGATATACTAGAGGACAAATGGAGCAACATGTTGCGCAACATATCCATCAGCGACACGTGGCATGTCCCGAGACGTGCCCCTGCTCTTGCAGTAGTATGTAGCACGTCCCGCATCACGTAACAAGTTGCAGGACATGTTGCGGGTCACTGGTCAACACGTAGATTTTAGCGTTGCGCGTCATGTTTAGAAATATTGTGTCCTTGTGTGTATTTGATGAACCTTGATGCAAGTAATAAAACACATATAAAGACATAATATATTTATTTAAATATTCAAGAGTATTTATATAATACTTCCTAAACAAATTTCGTAGGTTTAAATACGCTAATTAGTTACAACTTAGCACATACATAAAATTACTTTAATCTTGTTAAACGTAAATAACTCTTACGTGTATTGCGTAAAGTCTATTTTCTTATTAGTGGTTTTAAAACTAGTAAAATCGCCGACCATCATATTTTGGAGTATGTAGGTATTAACTATTTTAAGGAGTACAGAATAGTATATGAAACAAGCTACACACCAAAAATATATTAATTAATGTGATACAAGAATAATATTATTAAACATACCTTTATTATTAGCATTTAAGTATATTATAAATAATAGCGACTATTTATGTTTCAATGTCATAAAAACATTATTGCTATTTGAACTTACATAAAAATATCTATGCATTCACGGCACACACTTTAGATATAGCGTTGTCTCTTTCTTTCTTATTACTTTTATCTAAGAAGTGAAAGAGATAGAACACTGGATAGCTTAAACGGCAAGGGACTATAAATAATAGTCAACGTACTTTCGTCCCTCAAAATATAATAATTAAATAGTACTAAGTACTTTTAGTCCTTCGAGTGTATATTTAGTAATTTTGAGGGAAAAACTACATTGTCAACCATTGTAGCAAGTTCCTATGTAAGCTATAATTACTAATATATTATGCCATAAGCGCACATACGACTACAATCGACTCTCACACTTAAGACAATCTATAAAAATCTATTAAATTAAAAAAATATCGAATGACACTCTAAGTTGAGTCGCCCTTAAGTCTAATACTGTATCCTCCGCCACTCTAAGATGGAACGTAGCAACAGATAGACATATATGGAAAAAAAATGGAAAGAAATACCCATGTAGTACAAATATTTAAATAAAATCATGACTGCATAAGAAAAAAAGATATGGGTTAGTTTTATACTTTTTTATTATTTAACTTACTTATAACCTTGTATTGCCATGGTAGGGTATTATCATTTACAAAAGTTTGTTTGTGTATAGCTTATACTGATCCCGTCTGGCATCCGCTTTGGCTTCTCGCGGAAGCTGCCATGAAATCCTAATGAGATATGGCTCTAAATCACAAGGCGAAACCATAATATTGAGTAAAATATTTTCATTTGAATGATTACCTAATTTTAACTCGTACTCATACAATACTTAACATTTTATCAAAATTCAGACGCACTGCTTGACGCAGAAGGACTGCTTGAAGCAGTCTTGAAGTTCTTCAAAAACTGCTTTTGTTTCGACTGTTTTCAAAAAGCAAGTAGCTGGAGGCGCACGTCAAGTGCGACAGCGGGCAACAGTTCGCGCACTCCGTGTGCGTTGATTACGGAATAACCTAACTGTAAGAGGATAAAGTGTACGGGAGGAGCCTTAGAAACAAAAAAAATAAATAAAGAAATAGATATCAAGCACAAAATATTTCTACATTAATTAATTAAATAGCTACAGCAATTGCTGCTAAAAAAAACGTTTAAATAAACCAGAGACTTAATCTTGAACTGCTGTAGAATTTTGGCACCCTCGTTTGTATTAATTCTGATAGCCCTACCTAGTCTTTGATAAATATTAAGTAATAATCTTAACTATACTCCAAAGCTCAAAGATCTTTAAATTGGCAGTGATAACTGTAAAGTTTTTGTACCCCGATTCGAAAATAATGGTGTTATGAGTTTAACGTGTTTGTCTATGGCATCGTAGCTCGCAAATGAGTGAAACGATTTGGAGTACTCGGTGACCCAGGTGTTCTTGGGTACAATTTAGTAAACTATGCAAGCGTTTAAAAAAAAACAGTTCTTTAAAATGAAGTTTTGTTTTCAATTTCTCAAGACATTTTAAATATATGGCATATTCCGTTCATCTACTATTTTATCACTATTCCATGTGTTAAATAAAAGGATTATTGTGATACGATATTAATAGGATTGATAAATTTAAATTCTTCAGCCTTACCCATAAACTAATTTTAAGAATTCAAATTACTACATATTAATAAAAGCTTAAGAATAATTTTAATAAGGTCAAAAGTCTTATAAATAGGTTAACTAAATAAACAAAAATAATGAAGACATGTTTATTATAAAAAAGACCTTTAGTAACTAAAATTAACTACATTTTTTTTTACATACAATCTTATACATTATAAGATTACTATAGTGTAATCTTTAATAAGGCTCTCTTGCACAATACATATAATAAACTCCTAACAATACCTTTAAATGACAAATAGTCTGCTACCTATTTAATTTATTGTCAAAACGCATAGTCAATGGCTATTTTTATTTCCTCAAAATAATTGCGGTGAATGCAAAGAAAAATCGTTTAAAATTTAAACGCCTTTTTCGTGATGTCATTATAGCAGCAACAAATTCACAATATATATATATATATATATATATATATATATATTTACTCTGATCGCTTTTGTTTAGAAATAAAAACTTGTTTCTGCTACGGTGACGTCACTCAGTCACTCGTCAACAGATAACAAAAATAGTTTAAATCATGTTTTTATAACAAAATAGTGTTAAATTCGTGCTTCTTATAAAAAAAACTATTATTAATCATTTGCGAAACGTCAAGTACTTTTTTTTTGGTATGAGGTCTACCGCAGTTAGCCTTAGCGCAGACTTTGACTGCTTCACCGGACTTTGGGAAACCTCAAGTCAAGGTCCGTGATAATTTGACATTCTTTTGATTAACATTAGTTGACAATAGATTAAATAAAACAACTTTTTAAAACACCTATTTTTATTAATTGTGCAAAAGAGCCTTACTTTTAACTCAAATAATTTCTCCCCAAGCAATATATTTTAGTATTCACTACAAGAATATACAATTAGCATATAGGCGGAAATTGACATATTTTTTTAATGTTTTCCTATTATTGTAGCAATGTACTATGTGTATAATATTTCTAAGTGTCCTTTAATTTATAGTAAATATTATAATAACATTATTTATTGCTTTTTATTGCGTTTTCTTGTGTATGTTCATAATTTATATACGAAATATTTATTTTTCACGTGAGTTTTGAAAAGACCGCTTAGTTTTAAACTCAAATGGACTCTTTTAATCATCTGACATGGCCTTCAGTAAACCGGTAACATATCAATAAAATATAAATTCAACTAATCATAAATTTAACTCACGAAAGATTCAACATAGTCATTTTATTGTAATCATAAAGAACGTCAATTTTAGTCAGTAGAGATTTACTTTTAAGATTGAAACCCCCTAAACATTGAAGATTTACCTCTAAATTTAAGATTTAAAGCCAAGGATAAACTAAGGGAAAACTGTTCCTAAACATGACGCGCAATGCTTAAATGTATTTGTAACGCAGTGACCTGCAACGTACCTCGCAACATGTTGTAGAGCATGACGCGGGACATGCTGCTAGTTCCGGCTCCGAGTCGGAGCGCACGTCTCGGTACATTTCACGTAGTAGATAAGGTACATGTTGCGCAACACGTTGCTCCATTTGACCCCTAGAGTATCTAAGGCGTTACTACAACATTAAAAAGCTTGAGATTTGATTACAAGATTATAATTATGATCATAAGAATGTATAATTATATGAATTAAACGATAGGTATATAAATATAGCTTTTTATGAAAAACTAGTTTTGTTGAACATAAATTATTGTAAGTTAAATTTGTAAGGTACTTAAAAATTAATCTAAGATTGTTTTTCACCGTAATTTTAAAAACAATCTTAGATTAATTTTTAAGTCAAATTAACTACTACTTAGTACATATGTTATATCAGAATCATCTTGGCATTTATATAATGCAATCATGATAGTATTTATTTTATCATTTTAAGAATGCGGGATATTCTTGTTTAAAGTTATTTTTATTTATTTTTTATTTTATTTAGTATAATAACATAAATACCACAAATAATAATTGTGTGTAATAAATATTAAGCTTTAAATGAGTGTTTTGACTATATTTTTCAGCAAGAGAATAAAAACTGTGAAATTAAATAAATATTTTACATGAAAGTTAAGTTAAAGATACGTAATTAAAATTGTTCAAATGCTGAGTGATATTTACATTCGGAGGTTAGACCTTGGTTTTGCTTTTTCTTAAAAAACGACTCCCTCACTAAGGAATTTAATGCTTTTGTCGCAGGGGCTTTTACAAACATTCAATTCACAAGCACAACACTCAGACATGGAACAAGGATTTGTGGATCACAAAAATGCTTGTCCCATGCGGGGATCGAACCCGCAGAAAGTCGCGCACAGTGGTAATTGGCGTGGTGACCTATACCACTCGGCTATCTGTGCAGTCAACCCCTGAAATCCGTAATCGTATTAAGATTCTACATCCGTAAACTCGGATCTTTGGTATAAAGACATCCGTACGTTAATGCAATTTGAACCGAACATACTCACTTTCACGGAAATTAAACATTCTACACATATAACACACATAAACATTTATACTTGTTTAAAAATACTTAAATAATTTTGAGACAATTTTGCGTAATTTACGTTACATATAAGTTAAAACTCTAATAGACATCAAATCAGCGTCATAAAGTCTTAAATAATAATACCAGCTTATATATCTCCCACTGCTGGGCACAGGCCTCTTCTCATATAGAGAAGGCTTGAGCATTGATCACCACGCTTGCTCATTCCGGGTTGGCAATTTCAGATTCAAATTTTTAGAATCCAGGTTTCCTCACGATGTTGCCATTTGCCAATGGTGTCTTAGAATAATTAAGAAAGTACATATAATTTTGAAAAAGTCACATTGTTACTTGCCCATAGTGGTTTCGAACCTGCAACCTTGTGCATACAAATCCGTTCGTTGAACCGCTAGGCCACCACGACATTTTAAAGCCTTAACAAACTAAAATCTTAAACAATCAAAACGATCATTCACACAGCAATAAACAATATACACCCAAATTCCATAAAATTTTAATGCACAAAGAAAAATAACTGACAACACAAATACCTAATTAACTAACATTTGTATAACTATTGCTGTCAAATTTCTTATTTATATTGAATTAGCTGTTTCCCGCGGCTCCGCCCGCGTGGATGTCGGTTAACGCTGCAAAAGTAGCCTATGTCCTTTCTCAGGCTCTAGACTATCTGTGTACCAAATTTAATTTAAATCGGTTTAGTAGTTTTGGCGTAAAAACGCGACAGGCAAACAGACAGAGTTACTTTCGCATTTATAATATTTGTAAGGAAGTAAGGATTAGTCATTTGACAGCAATAATTGAGAAAATTTTGTTGTCAAATACTTTTACAGCACACGTAATACGGCAGACTTGCGCTTTTGTAGTCAACCTTCAAATAATAGCCTTAATCTAATTTCTGTTTCTTATCTGGTACAGGGTTCTCGTTATTTAAATACGGACGTTTTAATTTTATTTCGTAGGCCTTTGATAGGCTGGTTAGTTGTCTTATTTCGTTGGTTATGCCTCGGATTTTGGCGATAGTAGCTAAAGGGTTGGATTTCAGGCTCTGTCGCTCTACCGATGTAGAGGGATTGTTTAGCCGGCTCTCGTCGCGTTTTTGTATCTTCGATGGCGGTTCTGAATCATCTTCGGAAAGACTTGGGAGCTTGATTAACGGTTTTCGTGGTTTCATGTTTGGTAGCACTGTGGAGAAAAAATACATATATTTTTATCTTAATAAATAATGTGGACAATAATCACATAAATTGCTCTGGACCCAAAGTAAGTAGCTAAAGCACTCGTGTTATGGAATCAGAGACAACGAAAGTACCACAAACGCCCAGACCCGAAACAATGTAGAAAAGTGGATTTCTACATTGACTCGTCTGGTGATTGAGCCCGAGACCTCAGAGCTAGCGACACCTTGAAAACCGGTGCGTACGCCACTCGACCACGGAGGTCGTCAAATTATTACTCAGACACACACTAATCCACTAATCGTACCAAGGGATACTTAATTATCCATTAAACATGGAAGATCAGCTAGGGAAATACGGTATTCAGTTGAATCCGAGAAAACTGAAAGCCAAATTAGAATTTCTTGATATTAAATACACAGTTAAGATGAAATTTTACATATTTATGTAAGTTCGGTGACAATGTAATATTATTTTACTTTTGAGCAGGTCTGATGATGGAACCAGAACGTGAAGGAACTGGGTAACGAAAGGGCTTAATCCCATAGTTTGGGCTTGTTTGATTTGGCTTCACTAGTACTGTGATCCCAGCTGGTTTGTGTTTAACATAATTTATCTATAATATAAAAATGAATCGCTGAATGTGTTGCTAAGCGCAAATCTCGAGAGCAGATGAACCGATTTTGCTAATTCTTTTTTTAGAATATTCCTTGAAGTACGAGGATGGTTTTACGGAGAGAATATTAAAAAAAAATACGTTTTACTATGACGCATATTTAAAAAATCAATTTGATTTTATTCAAACAACGTTGAACTCACATAAAACCTTAGTGCAATGCAATACTCTTTAAATTTGGAATGTCAAAAACCTTTTCGACTTCTACGCGGACGAAGTCGCGGGCAAAAGCTATTTTTTCATAAATTTGATTTGAATTTTTAACATTCGCTTAAACGTAAGAAATTATTTGTAAAATAACTTATTTTTAACGGTTTCAGACTCAATAGGCGGTGTCGCGAGTCGAACTGTTCCGACTTTTTTTTTTGTTTAGGTACTCCTATTGTGTCTGAACCTAGTCGGGCGATCCCGAGAATATGCGTGAGTAAACCGTTTTGTTTTAAATAATCAAGAATTAATTATGTAATGAATGTAAACTACTTACGCTTGTTATTCCTCTTGGAGGTCCCGATGGGTAGCACGGACAGGTCCAGCTTGATCTGGCTGGAGAAGTGCCGCAACGGCTGCGAGGATGTGCTGGCTACGTCGCCAGCGGCACTCGCTGCAAACATATCTATACTTAATGATATAAAAGCGAAATTATATCTGTCTATATATCTATCTATGTCTTCCTGTGGGAGTCATCTGTCTGTCATTAACGTATTCACGTCCAAACCTGGTTTGGACATGATGAAATTTGGAATGAAGTTAGCTTGAACTATAAAAAAGATCATGGTATACTACTTCATGTTGCAGAACACGTTCTCAGCAACTACTCCAACGACTTTGGAATGTCCCAAACATGCGCTCGCTCTTGAAGCGGAAGCAAGCACCATATCCCGCGTTACATACCATGTTGCAGGGCATGTTGCAACACGTAGATTTGAGCGTTGCGTCATGTTGAGGTCGCCTTGTGTATATTTGGCTAAAATATATAATCTAACCTCCAATAGCTTTCCCTCCGACAGCCTGGTTCGTGTGAGTCAGCTCGCTGTACTTTATATCACATTCCTCAATACGCTTCTTGAGATCAGCTGAAACATATACCTTCACATGAGAAAGGTAAACCATACTGCTTTAACCATAGATAACTAGCATTTAAAAAGTAATTATAGATTGGCGTCAAAATGTATCATAGATGCAACAACAGATTATAGATCAACAAACATTTGATATTGTAAGAGAAATTGTAAGTTAATTTCTCACAGAATAAATTTTACAAAATTTATGTAAACCCAAATAACATACAAAATAAGGACAAAAAAACCATAAATACAGCGTAAAAGTAATTACTTATTACAAAAATAGGGATAAAAAAGCGAAAAAAAAAATCCCTAATAGAATTCGTCTCATAGCCATATATAATTATTCGACATTAATTATACGTAAACAGAGTTGAAATTTTAATAACAAGTCAATTTCTATGTTTTGTACTGTTTACAATCAAACTTCGTCTTTAACGATTAGTCAATAACGTTCATATTAAATTATCAAGGAATATGTTATTTATTTCTATTATTTAGTTATTCCTTACCGATGGATGCGTCTTGGTCCTTCTGTTTCTTAGTGAGTTCTCTGATAGTCTTCTGCTGTCGCCAAGCTACCTTCTTATAGTCCATCATCTGAAAATACAGAAACAATAAATGTAATAAATAACTTATATTAAAGTACTAAGAATCATTTTTCAATACAGCAGAAAGAAGTAATGGCTAATGCAGGAAAACTTATTAAAACAATTTATCTGTTAAATATTTTATCATCAGAGAAGAAGTACAAATTATAAATGACTATATCTTAGATATTAACAAGTGTGATATTTCCATAAAGACCCGGGTTTTATACCTGGCGAGAATTTATATGATCTCTTCAGAGTTCAGTTAATTAAGTTATATATTTAGTTGTTGTCGACTAAATATACAACTTAATATTAGCTAACTAAATATTAGCCAACTTGTGTTAGCCAATAGGGGTCTATGAGTGATGTGTCCCTTTTTTATCCTAGTTTTACCCGCGGCTCCGCCCGCGTGATTGTCGGTTATCGAGGCAAAAAGTAGCTTACGTCCTTTCTTGGGATCCAATCTCAACCTATAGGCACCAAATTTCATCTAAATCGGTTAAGCGGTTAGCCGTAAAAGAGTGACAGGCACACAGACCGACAAAGTTACTTTCGCATTTATAATATTAGATAGAAGTATGTATAACATTTAAATAAAAACAGTGTAACATTAATATAAACCTACACATTCTATTTTTTTTTTCGTAGTGCCGCGGGTGTGTCACTTTCCAATCACATACAAAAACAACATTCAGACTTAGCAAACACTTCTGGACCACACAAATGTCTGTCCCAAGCTTGGATCGAGCCCGCAACACTTCGAGCAATGGTAGTTAGTATGTACACTGTACAGTACACTTATAGGCTTTTCGTGCAAGCAATCAGTTTTTCGTGCAAGCAATGAACTGATCCGATTCTCAAGATTCTTTCACTGATAGAAAGCGACATTATTCCTGAGTGCCATAGACTACAATTTATATTCTAGTCGTCATTAAATATAACTGTCTTACCCGTTTGTAGAATATCTTGTACTGCGAGGCGAGGAAGAGCGAGAGCTTGGCGTTGAGCACGGTGCGCCGGCGCAGGTGCACTAGCTCCTGCCGCATGGCCAGCGGGGCTAGCACTGACGCTGGGCACAAACAAAAAATATTTTATTTATTTTAATAACATAAATATACCTTGTGAACAAGTCGGCCATCTTGAAAAGTGATGACCTTTAAAATGTATTTGGGTGTGGGGTAGGTGATGTAAACGGGATGAGGTCGTGCGTTGATATGAACATTTTGTTAATTGGTAGTCGATTGTGACGTCATATTTCACAAATTAATACACGAACAGTAACCTAATAAAATTTTAACAACAGTTTTAATTAAACTGTTTGGACATTTTTTTATGATTACAGCGTGATGTAGATCTACATACACATAACAGGTAGCTTTATAGGTCTACAGCTGAGCTCAAAGAAAAATCTGTTAAATTCTATTGATGACCAAGTAATGATTTGCTAAACAAAATAACTTTTATGCAGATATTTTATTTTGGACCCCAATATTTAGCTGATTAGTTATTGCAAACCAGTACAACTCACTATTTAATAAGCGAGTTTCGGCGGCGGAAGCAGTCCTTGATGCAACCTCTTGCAAAAAAAACCGGAGAGATCTTATAACAAAGTGTTGTATATGCATATGGATATATCTTTTACCGTGAAAAACACTGGCAAACCACTGCAACTCACCATGAGGGGGTCTCGGCGGCGGCGGATGCACTCCTTGCTGCAGCCTCTTCCTAAACGCCGGAGAGATCTTATCATCAAAGTGTTCTATCGCCATGCTGGATATGTCTCGCAGCTCTTGCAACACTTCGTGGGCGCGCGGCGGCGTAGTGGAAGTCTCTACTATGAATAGGACGCGGCGTATTTCGTCTATTACCTAGGGAGACAGATGGTTTTAAATTACTGAAAGAATTTTGTGTCAAAGTTTATTCTAACCGCAATTTCGTCGGTGTATAACTTTATAAATAAAATGTAGTAAAGAATTAAATAAATAAAATCAATAGAGGAGCGGACTGGGTATAAGGAAATATCTATTTAGTCCACCAGATAGATAAAATAAACTCGTATTTTTTCTTTTATCAAATCAATGAAAAATTACAAAGTTCAAGCGCTTTAAAGTTGGGGCTTGTGACGTCACTTGTTAAATTGTAGCCAAAGTAACGTCACGCGACATTTCCAATCACAGCATCTTCCTCATTGTTTGTTTAATTAAAAATACGTGTCTAATATTATTTTAAAACCTACGTGACGTAAATAAAAAAAAATAGTACGATCCCCTATATTGTTTTGAATATCAGTCTACTGATCTTCAAAACAGCTGAACTGAACTAAGTTAATAGAAGGTTCTAAACTTAGTCCCTTAAGTTAAACCTGCAAAGATTTTTCTGGCTAAAGGTTTAAGTAAATAGAATATGATGACATTATTTCTGTCGGTCTGTTTGTATACTAGTTGACTTGTGGGCGATTTAAGATATAATTTTTTTTTCCATGTTTCCTCACGATGTTGTCCTTCACCGATATGATGCAATATCATCGTCATAGTGCATATTATCAGGCTGTCAATATTATCTACAAGAGGGAATTATCTAGAATTTTCTATTCTCAACAATTAGAAAATTCTACCCACAATTGTAACATCATATACTTTAAACAGCGATAGCAAAACATACCTTCCCAGGTATAAAGCAGCATAGACCGTTGTCTATGAACTTCGAGTACGTCATGTTGAGCATAGATATGCGCGTCTCTATGGATGTCAGGATGTCGCAGTGGCGGGATAAATGGTGGTATCTGAAAACGGAAGAGTTTTTTTTTACAGTAACAACATAGGTTAAATTAAATTTTAAAGTGAACAATATGCCCAATTTAGAAACAAACAATTAGATACTTGACTTCTACCTTGTGTCTTTTAGTGTAAAGTTCACATTCAATTGCACAAATACGCTAAGTGCAGTACTGGTGTAAATTATTCGAGTTATAAATATGACATCATACTCTATACTAAGTACGGTATTAATATGAAGCTAAAGATTTATTTTTTGTTTGAAAGTAGCAGTCCATTACCATTTGGTTTTGAAATAATATTTGGTTGTAATTCAGTGTTTTCTAAGATTACCTTCGTTCTGACTCCCTTCTTGGTAACTGTGCTTTAACACTCTTGAGAGCCATGGCGTGGCGCCGTTCGATCATGATGAATCCTCGGTTTAGCATGCGCCGGCAAATCTCATCGAAGCCTCTTGATACCTTGAAATGTTTAGATGTTTTTTTTTGTAAATATAATGAGTAGAAATAAACACTCATGGACCATGTATTGCTGATTTTAAAAGAGGAAATCTAAATGACAGCAAAAAGTATGAATAAAGACTCAACAAACACAGTAATACACTAGTTAAAGATCTTCCTATCCATGGGCGAAAAGAACCTCAAAATAGTTTGAGCTCAATGGGGAAGATGACAATTTTTTTTCTAATGTCCGACAGACAGAGCATTAATAAATATTAGGCACGTATTTTTTATTATTTTACGTACTAACTAAAACCTCACGACGATACATTGATTTGAAATGTCTCATGACGTCACAATTTCGTGCATTTTGTGCGCAAACATGACGTCATTCGCCACTCCCTCATGAACTATTATGATTTGCTTTAACTACTTAATGTTTTCTTATTTTAAAGATGCAAAAAACACGTGACTAATATTTTTTATTATCTAACTGACGAAATAATTATATTTTGACTTTTCATACCAACTCATTTATCCCATTAGTGAAACTGGAAAGTTTTACCCATGAATGGTGGTAGAATATAATAGAAACTAATTATGGGTCATTAGTTAATTGTTTGTGAGGCAATATGGCTGGCAATACTGTTACCAAACAAAGGCTAAACTTTTTTTTAACACTATCTTTAAAATAAATGTTTACCTACACTGTGGTTTGGTGATTTTAAGAGCATATGTAATATCAAAATAGATTGTTAAGGTCAAGAGTAATTAAAGACAAAGATTTTTATCGGAAATAGAGTAAATGACGGTATTATTTATAATTTTTGTTTTTTGGTTTTTCATTGTTTTAACAAGTTTTGTCCCATAGTCTATATACTAGAATGACCATGATAATTAACTAAATAATACCTACCGACCTATAAATGGCCCTAAAGCTGGGAACAGGCATTATCTCATGTAGAGAAGGCACAAGCATTGATCACTGCACTCAATTGAAGACAATTTTGATTTCCAATTTTTTTAAACCTATGTTTTCTCACCTTTTGCAAATGCTGTTTTAGTTAGAATAATTATACAATACATATGACTTTGAAAAAGTCACATTGGTAATTGCCTGTAGTAGGTTCGAACCTGCAACCTTGTGCATAAAAATCTGTTTTTCACTAGGCCACCACAATTTGGTATTGGTAATTTGACAAAACAAAAATATTTCATAATGTAGCAAATATCCTGTTTGCATATGTTATATCTGTCAAATCTACCTTGTTAATGAGATAGGCAAATAATCCTTACATTGATTGCACAATTTATTGATGGTCAAACAGAAATGTCTAGAATGAATAGATAAAAAAAACAAGATAATATTTTATTACTGGTGCAAAAGTTTGAGTATTAGTTGTTCAAACATGCCAAATAGTTGAATGAACTTAAAGTATAATACTATATTGTACTTAATCTAGCATACATCATGTTTTTAAGTTAAGTAATACAATTATTTTTAGACCTAGAAACCGCTTATATTAACAGCCCTTGTTAATATGAGGAAGAAGAGCTGAAAGAATATAAATACTTATTGGAACTTAGGACATATCTAAATCTAAATTATAAGTACTTCTTGATGAAATGTAATAATTTAATATCTTGGGACAATTCACACATGGCCATCAGATCCCAATCCCAAACTAGGCAGAGCCCGTATTACAGCAACCAGGCAACTAATTTAGCGATCAAGGTAAAAGTCTTGGTTAGTGAATTAGACCATAAAGCCAGTCAATAATAGAATTTGATGCCATTATAAAATTATTATTAAAATGTAATAAAGAGTTACATTATTGTGAAAAATAAAATAAAGATAACACTATGTCAGCTTTGTAAGATTTGATTAGGACAGTAAGCCAGGCTCTAGACTATCTGTGAACCAAATTTCATTTAAATCGGTTTAGTAGTTTTGGCAATGCAAACGCGACAGACGCACAGACAGACAGAATTACTTTCGCGTTTATAATATTAGTAAAGATAGTTATCTAAGGTATATAGGATATTTTTTTTTATTATTATTTT
Organism: Diachrysia chrysitis; assembly: GCA_932294365.1. Classification (NCBI taxonomy): domain Eukaryota; kingdom Metazoa; phylum Arthropoda; class Insecta; order Lepidoptera; family Noctuidae; genus Diachrysia; species Diachrysia chrysitis. The sequence continues at coordinate 1,889,567 of OW028667.1, read as the reverse complement.
TGAATAATTTTATGAAACAGGAAATTTTTTATTTTTTGTAAGTTTTATCTAGTAGGCTACCAAAAAGAATAGCTACTTATCAATATAAACATAACATTATCTTAGTATTCAGATTAAATGAAAACTTAGAACCATTATCAAGGAAGTAAAACTGTGACGATATTATCTATGAGAAAATGTGCCAAACACGATTATAGAACATTTATATTACAAACCAGTTATAAATAGACGTATATAAATAAGTACATAGGTGTTATATAGTACATACATGTAGTACCTAACGCGACTAGAACATTACGTGTTACGTGAGGTTAACGTACTGAAATTCAAGACTATAACATTTAAAACACTATTTTCTTTTATAACATTCTCATTTCTATAAATAAAATGCATCGAAAGTTACTCACCAATCTATTCTTCGCAATTTCATCGTAAGATAAATAAGAGAAAATGTTTTCTATCATAACAACTGGAAGACCTAGCAAATCCATTGTCACTTCGCCACAAATATAAAATTAATTAGTAATACTACAATTATATCTCAAACACACGTAAAAACTAATTTAATAGCAATGTTTACACATTTAAATTAAAACAAAGTGGTTATAATTCGCGACGTTTCTTTATTCCATCATGATGCAGCGCGTCTATCACTGTCGCACGCATGTACAATTAGCAGGAGAGAATGAGACAAAAAATTTGTAAACTAATTTGACGTTTGCCACAAACGCGATCGTGCTTCACGCCGATGCGAAGACAAATGACGGCACTGACGCCATCTATTATGTTTTAGCTGGATTTAAAACACAAAAGAATGTTGTTGTCCTTTTCAAAATACCTATGTATGCAAACTCACTACTCAAAAAGTCCTATAAATTAGAATTTATTATTTATGCATTAAAACTAACTTTTGTTAAATAATATTAAAAGAAAACAGAGGCAAAAACACGTTTTATAAAATCTCAATCACTACAACTCACGTTATAAAATAAGGTTCAAATGAAGTATCCTTAATTTCAATAATATGTGTAAACTTAATTAAATAACTAGTTATTCTAGTTTAATTTAAACGCCAACATCGTTAAGTACTGATAAAAACTTTTATGAGGTGCATAGTATCTAAATACTTCTGAAAAGCTTAGTTGTAAAAGATAAAATACGCATGTAAGTGATTCAATTTCATCGTACTGTTTTCTGTTCAAGGTAGTTAGGTGACAGGCCGACGACTTCTATTGCATCACAGGAAAAACCACTTGCATAATTTTTACATAGTAGGTATTCTGTAGAGGGCTTGGGATGGCTAGGGCCTTAGGCCAATGTCATTTCATAACAACCTGGGAATCGGACCCAGACTCAAATACACCACCAGTGTAAACATTGGTGACATATTGATTAATAGCTTAGCCAGGTTGTTTACTGATGCAGGTCACATTTTTATTACCATTCACCATACAATACAATTAGTTATTATTAATCGTAATTCATAATTTCTATGGCAATTTTTTTGCAACTGTTTTTATATTTTTGAAAACAGATGGCGCTTTCTTTAAAGAACATAGGAAGAAAAATAAGACTATCTCAAATTCATAACACCAAATACTTTAATAAAAAAACATAAACATTAACTGAATGTGGGGAGATCACAGTGTTTCTTTCTAACATGGAACCGAAGAGAAGTGTTATACTTCGTTGCAAATGGGCACACTTCACATTTGAACCTCTTTTCCGTTGAGTGCTTATATTTATGTTGGACTAAGTTTGCTGGCAGTATTGTTGCATAATCACATTGATCACACATATATCTCTTTTTTCCTGTCTCATGTGCTTCTTCATGATATTTTAATATGTATTTATTCATAGTCTGGAAAGGACACTGACTACATTGGAGTTTGACCCCCTGATCCGCATGTTTTCTTTTATGCTTATCCATTGCACCATCGTAAAAAGTTTTGTATTTACAACCAGCGTAGTCACAATGTATCGTCTCCGCGTTTTTATGTCTCAACATATGTTGTGTTAAGCTAACCCTAATATTTGTTTTGAACTCACAATATTTACACTTCATTTCGGTATCTGTGTGAAGATTTTTAATATGCTTCTGTAACTCGTTTCCTGGTAGGATTTCCCCGCAAATCTGACACTGTGTTTCTTCTATGTTGTGATGGTTTTGCTCGTAGTGTAACTTTAAATGCTCCCACGTTAAATATGTTTCCGGACACTTGGTGCACTGAAAACAATCTTTAACATCTAAATCTTCTTTCTTAATCATCATCATTTCTTTCTCTTCTTTAAGCATATCTTCTGGACGACCATGAACCATATTTATATGACGACACAGCTCAAATTCATCTTTAAATGTTTCATTACATTGATCGCATTTTTGCATCTGAGTATTAAAGTGATTAGCATTGGGATGCTTAAACAATATGTGACGTCTGTAACTCTCTTTTGCTTTAAAAACTTTCTTGCAATATTGACAAGTGTAAGAAACTTTTAAATGCACTTTCATAAAATGCGGTTTCAATTGACGTTTGTCATGGAAACCTTCATTGCATAGGTTGCAGAACACTGTTTTTGCTGCATCAATTTTATGTGTGCATCTTAAATGCTTTGCTAAGCCACCTTGCGATGCAAAAATGAGACCGCAGATGTGACATTCCTTTATAACTTTAATATGAGAATGGTTTAAATACATTTCATGGGTGTCAAACTGTTTGTTGCACACTACGCAGTGCGATCCCTTGTCGTGTTTCCTTCTCACGTGTCTCTTGAGGCTCTCAATCTTGTCATAAGACAAGTTACAGATCCTACATTTCAATCGAAAATCTTCCTTCAAAGCATTATGCTTTCTCCTCATGTGCAATTTCAAAAAGTTTACAGAAGAAAAGACTAGAGGGCACTCTTTACAAGTGATTTCACCAGTTTGCTCATTTTTACAATTGTCCAAATAATTATCAGTAACCTTTTCTTGTTTAATGCTATCATCGGACACATGATGTTTTCTCTGCACATGTCTTGCATAAGTTTCTCGTTTCGTAAATACTTTTGGACAGAATGGGCAGTTGAACCATTGATTAATTTCAGGCTTCTTGTTATTAGAATGTTTACGTTGTATATGGACTATCAAACTTCTGTACTTATCGTAGGTTAAGCCACAGTCTTGGCAAATATGTTTGAAGGATTCCTGGAAGGAGCCATGTTTTCTTCTCATATGCATTCGCAGCCGAGGCATGCCCTTGAAGACTAAAGCACATATTTCACAAGTCCGTTCTTCCCGGTCATCAGGCATAGAATTCGGACCATGTTTTCTTTTTATATGAGCTACTAAACTATTCTTCATTTCATACGACATGCCACAGTAATCGCAGACGTGTTTGAATGACTTTCTGAAAGCTTTGTGTTTCCTTTTCTGGTGCATTCGTAACGTTTTTTGTGATTGAAAGACTAAGTGGCAGACTTTGCAGACGTGTGTTGGCGCTGACTTGTGAGGCAAGGGTTCATAATTCACATAGTCCTCTTCTTGTTTGACTGTGGAGTGTTTGATGACACTCTCAAATGTAAGGAGGACTGCCTCACGGTTATGTTGTTCAATTTTAACTTCTGGTTCCTGGCTGTCTTCACTGTGAGGACCTTCAAGCATCAAGCCATTGTTATCTGCAAACTGGAATGGAGAAAAGATGCTAGCATTAATAAAGGTTAAAAATTAAAATCATGCAATATGATTATTATGGTCTAATCTCAAGCGAAGAACACGCAAATACTAATAAAATGTATTCGTAAACAATTTTGACTTACGTGGCCCATAATGACTTGAAATATTTGAAAAGCGTTCATGCGCTTTTTTCGTCTGATCAAGGAATATCTTTTTTTTTTAATTCTGACCATGTTCTTCTCTGCATCACCCTACGAGCAAGTCCTTACTAGTTTCTGTGTTGCGTCGTCGCAGAGGATCTATGCATTATATGCCACACCTGCGTTGCGACGACACACTAAGTTGGACCGCAAGAGAGCCACGCAAGCTATCACAGCTCAGTGTGGATTTCAGTATTTATCAACAATGGATCAGAACAAATTTATTGCCTTTGATTTTTTATTGTATCTTTATTTAGTCATTATGGGTTATTTGTCGCAAAAGAATAGAAGGACGGTATTTACCCTGCCCTTAGAAAATACGAATATTTGGAATAAATCTATACTAATATATAGCTGAAGAGTTTGTTTGTTTGTTTGAATGCGCTAATCTCAGGAACTACAAGTCTGATTTGAAAAAATCTTTCAGTGTTGGATAGCCCATTTATTGAGGAAGGCTATAGGCTTTATAACATTATGAATATAAAAAAGTATGAATATAAAAATAATTCTCTGAAAAGCAGCTTCAAAAAACTACAGTGTTTTTAGATATGTATTTTAGGACTATGTATCTAGGACAATAGTTAGCATATTTTCTAGTTTATCTAGTATAATTTACAGATACTTACATCATTAAAGTCCAATTCCACTTCAATATTTTCTACTTTAATATTAACTTCGGGATCCATAATGATGGTTGGCTCTTGTTTAACATCCATTTTGTCATCAATGTCTTTAAATGGGTCTTCTTGAAGCTTTTTCTTCTTTTTTTTCTTTTTCTTGATTTCATAAGACATTGGTTCTTCGGGTAAAAATGAAGTAGGATCTTTCCTTGAGTCTGCATTATCTTCTATCTTTACTTCTATTTTTACATCTAGTTCCTCCATTATAATTATATTAATATACAACCTGAAATAAACATTTTATTTTATTTTCAATATGTGCTTCAATTGTCCTATATAAAGGAAGAAATATGAAAGAAAAATAAATCAGGATAAATTTTAAAATATTACAAGTAAAAGGTAGCTGGGAAGATGGAGAGTTATGTGGACCACCTTGGATAGGCATAAGTCCAGTAGTCGACAGCAATAGGCTGAGTTAAGCTATAGTATAATTTTGTAAAAATGACCTAATTTGTATTTCTAGGTTTATTTTTATAATAAAGGAGAAATGAGTTGATACTAAAGTAATATTGATATTTATATAAGAATCTTATAGAAATAAAAGTTTCAGAAAAAAACTATAATTAATTAAATTTATACAATAAATAATGAGACAGTAATCAAAACAAGTTTGGAATTAAATTTAAGTTTTCCTCAAATTTAACATAGTTTTAAAACTATTCATACATATAAACTTAATTCGTGTGATAACACAATAAATAAAGGCTGCAATTATATTCAAGGTCAGTAATAAATATTATATAGATAGTATGCATTTATTTTGTGTTAACTTTTAACAAAGTATAATAACAAAATTTACTTGTAACCTCATTAATGTATATGTAATACTTAATAATAGCTATTACAAGTTAAGGTTATACATGTAGAACAGCCCATGATATAGCATAAAACACGTCATTTAGTCATAAAACTCACCTAGTTTATCTTCAACATAATTTCTATCACCTAAAATTCACAACTTAAGTTACTGTATCGTAACTTAACGCAAACATTTAAATATAATTATTAAACAACTTAAATTAACTAACCACTATACATACATAACCAACACCTTTGTGTTAAAAATCAATAATTTTATATTATAAATCATTATGAAAAATGGCCAAAATGGCCTTTTACAGCGATTATGACGTTTTCAAGAATTTTTGACATATATTACCCGGTGTTGTCATAATTAATGCTCAGTAGTCCTGCGAGCTTTAAAAATTTTGTTCGGATACATAAACGTTGATTAAAATAATTTTCTCTTCATTAGGCACAGAGTAAAATTAGGTAAACTATATAGTGCGCCTAATAAGTATGAACTGTAGGCACAATAATGAACAAGTAAAATCGTAAAATTATGGTCACAACCGACCGCGCCGTTTTATTAAAACTATCTCAAAACCTAACATTACCCTAATAATATCGCAACCATCGATATTTTCATTTAAACCTCTGTCGTCCCACGGCAAATAACTTAAATCAGTATACGAGCGTAGTTCTTATAGCTAAAGATTTGCTTACGCTCGGCACAAGGGGCTTTTAGCAATACGTGCAATTTTTGCTTGTCTGTGTTTACTCTAAGATTAGCATTAAATTACTTTTTGATGCTATAGTCAAAAAAAGATATGTAAGTGTTAAGTAGTAGTAAGATATGTATGAGCAAGCGTCGTTCTTATTTCAGACTTCAGCAAAGGTTCAACCTCGATTTAAAATCATATCTGACCTGTAGGCCTACTTGCTATCTCCAGTTGCCAACCCAACCGATGTTTACCGGATAAAAATAAGTATAAAAATGCTTATTCAGTATCGGCTAACGTCGGTAATCAACTAAGTTGTAGTAGATGTAGTTTGTCATCGAAGTTACACGATAAGAAACTGGTGTTTTCACTGTCTTTTTTATTAAGCAACAATCGCTTTTGAATAACCTGCTGCTCGAGTAATATATTGTCCTACCATTTTTATTTAACCCCGTTAGAGCACCTACAGGATTGATGATCTAAGCCTCTGTGCTGTGGGTGCCCCAGCGCGCAGGTGAGACCGTCGGAAGTACATAGTATATAGCTCTGTTATCAGAAACACGTTGGAATACTTACACTTATCCGACACGGTCAAGTATTTCCGCGTGACTGCTTTTTTTTATTATATCGATAACTGACGATTCCTTTCCAAATTTTATTAATGAAAAAATTCAAAATTTCAATGACGTTTCGGAAAGACTATTACAAATTAACATGCATTCGGCCATTACCCTAATTCGTTTTTGCTGTTTTGGCCCTAAATTAATCTATTTTCTCCGAGCTTCCCATTTATGGAAGCACCCCCAACTTTTAGAAAAAATGGACAAAATTATAAAACATACTCTTACCTTGATTTTAAATGTGGCCATGGACGACCGAGCTTGGGCTCAAGCCTCACTTCCCATCCGTATGGGAGGGCTCGGCGTCCGCAAAATTACAAGTATAAGTTTACCAGCCTTTATATCCTCGGTACACGGCACTGAAAAATTAATCAGGAATATCTTAGCTTCTACACTGGTTAATTTTGATGTGCCGTGCTTTTCCGGGGCTGTGGATGCCTGGAGACTCGCCTGCCCAAATTTAAATCCTCCTGACTTCCCGTCATCCCAGAGACGGTGGGATGAGCCGCTCTGCAGAGTAGTTCAGCAGAACCTAATTTCCACGTCTGCTAGTACTGCAGAACGCGCGCGCCTGCTGGCTGTGGGTGAGTGGGAGTCAGGACTTTGGCTTCATGCACTACCGTCGTCAAACATAGGCACCTTGTTTGACGATACTACTTTCCGCCTCGCCGCTTCCTTACGCTTAGGCGCTGCGTGTTGTTCCCCGCATCGCTGCCACTGTGGCGAGCTTGTCAACAGCCTCGGACACCACGGGCTGTCATGTAGCCGTAGCGCAGGTCGCTTGGCGCGGCACGCGAATATCAACGACATCATCCGACGAGCTCTTGTTGCCGTCGGCGTTCCGGCTGTACTAGAACCTAATGGCCTGGCACGCGACGACGGCAAGAGACCGGACGGCATGTCTTTGTTCCCTTGGAAGATGGGTAGGCCTTTAGTGTGGGACGCTACTTGTGTCGATACTCTTGCGCCATCTCATATTCCTAGTTCATCGTGCTGTGCTGGCGCTGCTGCTGCGGCTGCTGAGAACCTCAAACGGCGGAAATATAACAACCTTATTGGAAGTTATACATTCCAGCCGTTTGGGGTTGAAACACTTGGACCGTGGGGTCCGAGTGCACACATATTATATAAAGATCTGGCGAAACGCCTTGTTGACTCCTCGCGTGACCCAAGGGCTGGCTTTTACCTTGGACAGAGAATAAGCATTGCCATTCAACGTGGCAATGCCGCCAGTCTTTTGGGTACACTTCCAGTCGACAGCGATGCGGATGAATTTTTTGACGCTATTTTTTAGATTTTTTTTATTAGTTAAGAGTTTAGTTTTGTTTTAAGTGTATATATAGTTAAGTTTGTATATATTTAAAATTGTAAATAATATTTAATTGTAAATAATAAACTAAATTACATACCATCGATAACTTATGGACGCTCCTCCTACCAGTGTACGGGTAAACACTCGAAAGGGTTATTTGGTTCTACATCTTTAAAATCCTATGGGACACCACAATGCTCTAGTAAATCTCAAGTTAGCCCCCATACCATCAGTATCACTCGGTATAGTGAACTATATTTCTTGATGAGTATTATATACCAAAACACCGTTAGACATCCTCTCCTCTGTCCAAGCAACAAGCCTTTTCCAAAGCTTGTCTGACTGAGGTATCTTCTTTAGAAGCTACTTTGCTTCTTTAGAAGTTTGGCCGTCTCTATAAAACGACTCAGCCAACGAAAAATATCCGAATTGACAAGAAATCAAATACATGTCAAAAGTCAAAACTGTCTTTCTACTTTGTCAATGTCATGTCAAATTGATTTCATATTTGTTCTTATATTTTATAACCAAATAAAATAATTTATTTTACAAATAGTACATGTAATTACATAATGTTTCAATCAGCGTTAAGGAGTTATCGAATAGTGAAAAAACTTAAACCTTTCACGAGGGCATTTCCTTTACAATATAGACAAATTCACGTGACTTCAAGTAAATATCTTTTGTTGTTTATTTTAAGGTACTATTAATGGAATTTGTTTAGTAAAATTAAATTTATAATACAGTTTTCAGGCATGGTGAATATGAATGGCAAGATCCAAGGTCGGAAGAGGAGGTGTAAGTATTGTTAAATGTTTTTATTTTTTTATTATTGTTTGATTCTGTTATCAGAGACAGATAAACTTTAATACCCTCCTTAATTAAGTTATTAACAAATTGTGCGACTAATGAGGTGATAAATAAAGAAAAAAGTCTCAGGTTTTGTTATTTTTGATATTTTTTTTGTTGTATATTTTCAGTGTAAATATAGTGTATATAGACAAAGATGGAAATCGAACTAAAGTAAGAGGCAAAGTCGGTGACAATGTTCTGTATCTGGCACATAGACATGAGATTCCCATGGAAGGTATGTTATATAACCCTGTTGAGAACAATTCTAGCTACAAATAATGAAATACTGCATTGTAACATCATTTATAGTAGGGATACAAGAAAATATCTGGAAAGGCCTTTGCCCAGCAGTGGGAGAGCATACAAGAAGAGAAAAAATTAATATTGTACTATTTAGGTATGACCTAAGAATCTAACAAAAAAAAACCACCCAAGCAATTTATTTGGACTTAAAAATAACCCTACAATATTTTAACTTACTTAATATTAAGTTACATAATCCAAGCATACAATATATCTATCTATATTTCATTGTATAATGATTATTCCTATAATTTAGTGTAAATTAAAAGAGGGCACACTATACAGTCCTTTCTATTTGAAGTACCTTTAGTTGTTAGAGTAGTCAAATTAACTTCTTAATATTATTTACAGGTGCATGTGAAGCATCCCTAGCGTGTACAACATGCCATGTGTATGTACCGCCAGAATATTTTGACAGACTACCCCCATCAGAGGAAAAAGAAGATGATCTACTAGATATGGCACCGTTTCTCAAAGAAAATTCTAGATTAGGTATGTTTAAAATTATAAATTCTAGAATGCTAATAATAAATAAAAGGTTTGATTCAGGCTTAAATAATTTATACTTATTACAGGCTGCAATTATTTTTGTGAGGAGATGGCAATTTTTAAGTTTCCCTACTAGTTACGCCACAACTTGGGATAATTATGCATTAGAGCACTTAAGTTATAATAAATACATATGGTAATAATACTAAAAACATTAATTATCTTATTTTTGCAGGCTGTCAAATAACACTAACCAAAGAAATGGAAGGTTTAGAAGTACAGTTACCGCAAGCAACAAGAAACTTCTACGTAGACGGACACAAACCTAAACCACACTGATTAGAATTATGCAACTTGTAGGATTTATACAAATTAATCTGACCAGAGCTTAGACAAAATGGCAGCTTTCTAAATGATAAGACAAGAGAAAACAATGTAATTTACTTGTCGGGATAAGTATTTATTTTATGTTGAAGAGATCACTTATGAATTTATGATGAGAAAAATAACTAATTGGAAAATATTAACTATGTGCAAGTGTGTAAGTAAATATATCTACTGGAAAAATAATAAGAAATTTCAAAAAGTTTAATGGACTGCAGGTTTTGGCCTTATCTTCAGGCATGTTATCGAATGTGTGATTAGTGTTCAGATGATGTCATTTTATTTGAGCTCTGCAATATTGACAAGTTTGTACAACTACGTAGATACATAAAGTGGTATCTAGTTAACCTTTTAAGAAACAAACAATGCAATATTCGCTGGTATAACTTGCAACATCACATAAGTTGGTATCTTTCAGATTTTGTCATCAGAAGTGTTATTTTAAATCAGCTTATCAAGTAAATTGGAGTTGTTTTACCTCAAATAAATGAACAAAATTGTTATTTCATTTGTAAATCATAGTTTTGTTGACAAAATTATTACATTTTTTTAGGTTTTTTAATACCAATCGGAATATCAATTCTTCATATGACAGTAATATTACGACAACTGGTTTATCAAGTTTTTGAGTACAATAAATAAATCAAATGCTTAAAGCATAATGTAAATAATTTAATTAAGAATTTGTTATTAGTTACTAAAATGTTGTACAAAAGTTGTAAGAAAATAAAACGATTTTATCAACACATTTGCTTACATTTTATTCAAATTCGAAACTTATTTATTTAAAATAGGCTACCAAATATCATTTTCGAACGTCAATAGTACAATGGACAGCATCCTGATTGACCTCACAGGTAACTATTATCTAATCTGTGTCTTTGGCTGGCAACTCATTACAGCAACTTTATTTCAAAGCAAGAATCAGTTTCGCATTTTGTTTTTGTAACTATATATTTTTTTGTTGTTTCTTTTTAATGATATTGTTTTTTTCTGTTTTAGTACTTTTCAAATTAATTTCCTTTGTAAGTACCTACCTAATGAAAGTCCGTCTCATTTCCTGAATCATTAAGACCGTAGCTCACTTACACGACTCCGCTCAAATACCGCTCCCACACATGACACAACACCACATTAAACGCATATCGAACGGTAGTGGTAAGCTCGTTTGCCGAGTGCTATTTGCAATTATAATATGTTATCACTGCACTGTAAAATATACCTAAATAACACGACTTTAAGTTTGTCTTTGAATGTCCATCCATTTAATGCCGTATAAGTGTGCTATGATCTTTACTCATACATTGTTAGGTTCTTTTATTATCTTGTTCTTACACTATTTCTTGCATGACTATCTAAATGTTTCTTTAAGCTTTGTTTATACACGGTACAATAACTACATTTATCACAATACAGCATATTCTTGTTCTTATCATGTTTTAGCTGATGACTCTGCAGTGCAGACTTTGCAGCACAACGGTAATCACAACCAGTATAGCTACAAGTATATGGTTTATCATTTGTGTGTGTACGTTCATGTATTCTCAAATTTGGCGGATGATTTGTGATATAATCACAGCAGGAACATTTCAGTTGGTTGTTGTGTGTATGTGTGTTTGTATGTTGTTTAAAATGTGATGTTTTTGATGTACTATAGCCACATAGAACACAGAGGTATTTTTTGTAGTTCTCATTTTTATGTTTCTCTGATAAATGGGTCAGCATTTCAGTTTCCGTTCTGAAAGTAGCGTAGCATATGAAGCAAGAGTTTTGTATGTTGTTGATGCCATGGGTTTGTATGTGTTCTTGCATATCTATTATTTTTTTAAATCTCTTCTTGCACACATGACATTTTAGTTTCGATCTCCTTAGATTTTTTATTGTGCTACATTTAATATTATTGAAATGATCCGCATGTTTCATTTTAACATGATGGCGTACAGTTTGGACTGTTGAATACGAAAGGTCACAGAATTTACACTGATATCTTCCATCACTATTAATAGATTCAGACCAAGTTTCTTCTCTATCTACCTGTAAACATAATTAAATAAGTGAACACTAAAAGTGATACAACATTAATTGTGTTGGAAGTTTAATCTAAACTAAGGTACTTTTGTATGTTTGTCACAAGTAAACTCAAAAAATACTAGGCAGATTTAAGAATTTGTTTTACCATTAGAATGCTACATTATCCCTGAGTAACATAGGGTAGATGGGTGTGCTACCTGTGATTAGCTGGGGTGGGTCACTAGTTGTAGAGAACTTGCAGAATTTTTAAGAAAAAAAAAAAAAGATCACTCAATATACATTTAAATTATGAATGAGTGAACAGTGTAATATCTTTTAGAGAAATTATTTTTATTATTGGATACTTACACAAGCATCATTATTTTCATCTATTGTCTGGTTTATTGTGGCATTTAGGCTTCCGTTCAAAGGTGTCACCTGAAATTTATTGAGGATATATTATATTAAACAAGTCTATTAGTCTTTTACAATGTTTATAGTAAGTATCTAGGCTAGGTTCCAATATTTATACATGCAAGAATACAAGTAATTAACCCTCTTGGGGACTGGTTACTTATTATCTTCTAGTGTGTACGTGTTATTATCTAATCGCTTCAATGAGCGAAATAAGCCTAGGTTTAAAGTTTAAGTTTAATTGTAGTAAGCCTCTAGTTTAAACTTTAAACTAGAGGCTTACTTACTTAATAGTTTAGTTTTAGATATAAAAGAACTTATAAAACAATATGTGTCATACATTAGCAGAGCTCTAAATCACAGGTTTCAAGAAATATATAGTAAACGATTAACAAAGCTTACTTCCAGATTTACAATTTCATTTAGAAAATTTGATTGAATAGAATCGTGTGAAAGGCAATCTTCAGACGAAAGTTTCAAGTATTTCTCGCCCAAAGGATCTTCTTCGAGTGACTCAAAATACTCTATTTTGATTTCTTCTTCTTCTATGATGCTATTCATGGTCTGTTTTTGTATATTTCGAACAATAAATAACAATAAACATTTAACAGTTCATGATGCACTTCACACAATAACATTATTATGACGTTTCCATAGTTCGACGACCTTTTGATGGAAGACGTTACGTAATTTAAAAAAACTACTACGGGAAACTTTTTCATTATAACATTACAAATTCATTTATGACTTGTAAAAATTATATTATTTAGTTTAGTGGTAAACACAATTTGTGGTCGCACATGTTTCTATAAATAAAGAATAAATATTTCCAAAAGCGTACCTCAGTGGTAGCAATTTCTAGATATGGCAATCCGCTATCTGCGCGTCCCGCTTCTCATTCGTTCACGACTCAATAGATTCCATTCGTTCAACCAGTCTGCTCGTGACCGCCGTCGGAGGAGGTATTGTCGTTTTCGTTTTTATCAAAACGCGTTTCGGTGTGATTTGTGTTTTGTTTTGTGGTGCACAATGGCTTACAACGGTAGTGGTGGCAAGAGACTGTGTACAGGGACCGACCTGGACGTCGAAAGGGTAAGTCACAATATTTATGTACACAATTGTCAAACCTATATCTACGTAGACCCCGACGAAAATGGCCGTGTTTTGTACATTTCCCATTCTATGTCCGTGTTTCAGTCACGAAACACTTTTGTAATAGTTCCTGTAATCACTCGATTAATGATAATGATCGTTTGTTGACTGATACAACGTTTGGTTTACGCGTCTTGTCATGATCACGTTACGTTGTTGATTTCTCGTTTTGAGGTTACGTTTTGTTGACACATGATTAAATTCTAAAAAAGACACCTATAGTTGTGTATATATATTTTTTTAAATAATTATCTCCCTTTTAATTTGTCGCTAAGTTTTTTTTTCACGTTGTGACATTCAAGAAATATACGAAAATAACTTCGTAGCCAGACACTGTCAATTAATGTGATTGACATCGCTCGGTCATTAGGCCTTTTGGTGTTCTTGTTCGCGGGAAACAGATTACCAGAGAAATTTCCCGTTTTCTAGGTCGATAACAATACCACATAGCAGGTTTTGAAGTCGAACTCCCAAAGGTCTAAAAATAGTTAACTAATTATCTATGCTAAATCTGTCTCAGACAATTCTTTTTCGCCGGTAGTAGCGGAAATATTTATTGATTTTCGAATTTTAAAAGTTTAAATTCGGATTGGCAATTTGTTGCTATGCAAATCTTTACAAATCCATTTTAATAATTAATAAGTTTAAAATTTATTTGAATTATCCATATACCCACTTCTGAACAATTAAACGCTCAATAAAATAATTCTAAGCGGGTAGGATGTAATAATGTGACAAGAATCTTCAAAAGTAACAAATTAAATTACCGCGAGGTTATAATGAACAAGTTTTATGGCGCCATTGTTGTATTACGTATTTTTGGTTTAATTAAATATAGGTACCCAGGTACTTAGCACTGTGGGTAATTTTACGGTAGATATTTCGTTCATTTGCAATAAAAATTATTTCATTCAGCAGAAAAATACGTTATTTACGTTTTAGTTTCTTGGCGTTTTAGCTTTTAGGTTAGCGATGAAATGACTGAGATGGCTTTAATAATAATAATCTTTACTTCTTCGTGAATAAATAACGATATTTTGATCGCCGTATTTTGGGAGATCAAAGAAAACTGAGTTTCTTAATTAATTTACTATCGTAAAACGAGTATTTATTACATAATTATTATTAAAGTCAGAGTAGAATATTAGAAATATAGAAATCAAGGACTATAAAAAGTAGGTACTAAAAAAAAATGTGGTACCAGTACCTACTTATTGCAATTTAAATATAAATTTATATAGTAATGGTAAGTGTTGTGTAGTTACATTATTCATTTGATTTACAATTGCGGACCGCGGTCATTCTATTATTGTTCAAAATATCCTTGTTTTCAATATGTTTTATTGTAGGCCAATATTTTGTTCACTTTATTCAATAACATTAATTTCATCTTCAAAAGTGCTCTGTTTGACGTACTTTAATGATTGCAATGTGTTATTAATTGAATATTTATTGGTCGCCGTTTTAGTATTTCTCAATTCATGAAGTTATTTTCGAAGCATAAACATAAACACCTACCTATATCTAACCACTAGCTGTCCCCCGCGACTTTGTACGCGTGTTTTAGTTTCAACGGTTTTTCATTTTTGCGACATTTTTTATTTATACTCCGCTCCTATTGGTCGTAGCGTGATGTTATATAGCCTATAGCCTTCCTCAATAAATGAGCTATCCAACACTGAAAGAATTTTTCAAATCGGACCAGTAGTTCCTGAGATTTGCGCGTTCAAACAAACAAACTCTTCAGCTTTATAATATTAGTATAGATAAATATAATAGTGCAGGTTTTATTGATTTCATACAGTTCGTACCATTTAATTTACTATGGTTTTAATTGTCCGTTCGGGTGATTAACCCATTCTATGCGGTAGTATCCGCGGATTATATTTTTTTTGCATATATAATTTTTATGAAACGTTTATAATACATTTTTATCGCGCGAATATTATTTTCATGATTAAAACACTTTTATCACAATTTAATTAAGTTGGAAATTTGCGAGGCCGGATTCCCACGCAAAATTGTATTTGCGTGTTGTCATGCGCAATTCATGTCTTTATAGACGTTAAACTCTATTATAAGACAACATATGAAAATATCTTATTTATCTATACTTTTTTACCGAATATGATTTTATTACGTCAACGAAATATTTTATGGCTATTTTTATCGCGTTATGAAAGCTTCATGAATAGTGTAGGCGGTGAAATCACTTCCTTTGACCTTTAATGGTTTCTTCGACACTTATAGATTCACAACAGATGTTTAGTTCCAATCGATTATATTTCTAAAGTGTGTTTAATCTAGTGAATAGTAGATTTAACCAAAAATTAAAAGCATAATTTTTAATTAATTGACAAAAGCCATTTTCCGCGTTGTTAACTTTTAAATTGCGGCGTAGTTATACACAATTTGATGCGTAATTTTCAGTGCAGTGGATGTTTAACTTTAACCGCATAATTGAAATGCGGCTTGATTGAAAACGAATATGATACTGATGATCGTCAAAAAATAGACCTTTCCGTATAATTTAAGTAAAAGTCAAAGGACTTCATTTTATCAAATAGGTAATCAAATTGTTCGTCAAAATGGCACTCAAACCCTGACAGGCAAAAGAAATGTATCTAATATACCCAGTTAACGGTTTAAAAGTACTCATTTCCTTTTACGGGGAAATAGGCTAAAAGCAATAATCTAATTTTGCAATCCTGTGCCCATTACTCAAGTAACGTGAATTTCGCCATAAGTTAGTAGATGGATATTTCGGTCCTCCCCTCCTTTCAAATAAGGTAAAAAGTCTGCTACACAAATAGTTATAATTACAAGAGAAGCTGCATGCACCAAACAAAATAAAACGCTTGCATGCGAACGCATGTGTACAAGCCGAATAAAACAATTAAAAAGAGTTTTATTTACGATTTCAATGTAATGACTGACCGCAGCGGTCAGAAGGTTAAAAAATAAAGAAATTAAATAAAAAAACGCATGTACATTTAAAAAACGAATGTGTCGTTTTGAATCTATTTGGCAAAAGAGGTTATTGGATGTAATGAGTTTTTATTTCATATTATTGTTATTAGGATTAACGTATTCGCGCGGGATTGCAAAAAATATATGCATATAAAATGGGATTCTAAGCTAGTTTTTAGTAATCTGCTTGTTTTTTTCAGGGCGTTTATGCCAAATACGTAAGAGACATCGTGGCATAAATAATAATGATGTAATATGTCGATATATAACTAATACAAATAGACTAGAAATGCTTATTTCCATGTTTAGTTTATGAGTGAAAATATACATATTATATTATAAAACCAAACTCTCTGTCCGTTTTAAAATATACCCCATTAGCGTGTCACCAATAGTTAAATATAACTAATAATCCTCACTCAAGACTGCACCTGTTAAACTGCAGACAAATAATAACGTTCCTCATAAATAGCATTAAAGTACCTAATTACACTATATCTTATCTTACAAACATAATTATAACGGGACATAATAGCTTTTGGAATTCGCATTTAAACGTTAGAGTAAGACATTGTTTGATATAATAATATAATAATAATGTCTTGGGACATCTCACACACGGTCATCTGATCCCAAACTAGGCAGAGCCTGTGCTATGGCAACCAGACAACTGATAAACATATTTATATATTTCTAAATACATACATTATATAAATGACACCCAGAGACAGAACAAATGATCGTGCTCATCACACAAAGATTCGTCCTGGGTGGGAATCGAACCCACGACCTCCGGTTTAGCAGTCAGGGTCACTAACCACTAGACCAACAGGCCCGTCGATATAGGGGTATATTACCCAAACGTTGCCAATGGGACCCTATTACTAATCAGTCTGTCTAGAAGCGGGCTGTGTCTGATGAACCGTAATAACAATTAATAATAAAAATATAAGGGGGGGCTCGCCTACTAGATTCTTGTATTTTTTTTTTACGTTTTTTTTATCTCGTTCATCATAATTTTAACACGTTTGAAATGCTAACAGAGTTTGTATTGAAATATTCGCTTAAAAAAATATTATTAGGTACGTGTTTTTGAGTTGTTTTTTTGCTAGATTTTAACGATGAAAATCTTGTAAAATGGTATGGAATCTCTCGCATTTGGCCGGGTTTTAAGTCATATTCCTATTTATTTGTTATATAATTTCTTGTTGTATAGAGACAATGAAGCATAATCGCCATCCGACAACGTACTTTTTTAATCTATATATTTTAAGAGGTGGTGCCAATACAATGTTACTTAATATCGGATTGATTAAAATGATTGGCACACTTTACTAGTTACCGTAACGTAGGTAAAAGGTAAATATTAAAAAAAAAACATTTGAAAAGCTGAATGCCAGTTCCACGAAATATTCCAAATTTAAAATCCCTAGGTGTGATATTGACATTTACCGGCGATTTATGTTTTTTTTAACTAGTTCTTTTTTGTTATCACGTTCAATATTTATTTACGAGATAACTAATTCTGTTATACTAACAGTTAATAAATGTTTCTGAGTACTAGAAGTGACATAATATTTATGTTCAAGTTTACAATGTATTGACTTGGAGCGACCATATGCGCGTCGAATTTTATATTTTTTACCGTTCATGAGATACAGCCCGCTGAAAGACGGACGGACGGTTAGGCAGCGGAGGTTTAGTATAAGGATCCATTGGGTACGGAACCCTAAAAAGAAATCAAATTAAATACTTTAACATACATAATAAAGTACATCTTTTCTGTCATCTTGATTAGTCTTGTATATATATATGTGCTTAAGCCCAGTTCCTATATCCAAGAAACGATTCGTTTTTCTTACCGACGCGCGACGGTAGAATATTCTTTGTTAAATTCAATTGTCCGTAAACAAAACTAATGGTTTCTTGAATGTATATAGGAACTGGCACCTACGTTTATAATTTTTTGTACGCCATTGCGGTAATACATATCAGATACTTTTTTATATTTTACCACCATGTACTTGTACATAATTACCTACTCATGTTTTACGAAATAAATAACTTTATCTTTATCTTATCTTTACCGGGCATTAGTAAAAAACCATAAATGCAAACCAGTGTTTTAATAAGTACGCTTATTTTTCCTCCAAACCCTGTTCGTTTGATTAGTTGTTTATAAATTAAATATTAAACGTAACCTAATTAGCTTCGTCCATTCAAATAAAAGAGAATAATTAAGAATGTTACAAATTAAAAACAATTACTGCCTTATCGACTTGGTTCAAAGCTTGCGCGATAAGTCAGGGTTCAATTCCAAAGTTATTTGTTCCGTATGTAATCGATACTGATACTGATAATAAACTAAATTCATTCGTGATAAGCAAAATTTCTTAAAATAAATGGATCTCTATACCTATCAGTTGTTTCTATATTATATATTTGTAAAAAAAGAAATCTAAATATTAACTTGCACAAAATCAGTACCTACAACAAAAAAAAAACAACGAAATCTACGTAAGCAGTTCTCATTTAAGTAAAACCTTTTACAGATATAATCTTGATGTATATTTAGAAAAAATATTTGTTTTCTGTATAGTTCAAATTAATAGTTTAATATATCAGTATCACAAAGTGTAAATTTTTGATGAATTTGTGTAGAAAGTTTAATTAAAAAGTAATTTCAATTAAAATTGGAGGGTTCCAAGTAATAAAAGGGAATATGCAGGGTTTTGAAAATTGTTCTGTTTTACAGTCTTTTTAACCCTAATGTCTAAATAACCATTAGTTATCACATAAGAATGGCATTTGACGTCAATAATATTAGATCCGACATCCGACCAATGGCGTCGCGTTTACATAATTTATAAACCCTAATCTATTTTTTTTATTTATCTTATTGCTGAAGTAGCATTAAAATTTAAAGTTTTAACCAAATCGCCGATTTGTGCATATTTCCTGTTACAAATTGTTACAGATCTAGAGCTAGAAACTTAAGTAATGCAAAATTGAAATCGCATCAAATAACAATTTAATTTCAGACGTACTCGCACAGATGTGGTGGCATCAATTAATTGTTACACCCGTCATCTGTTACAATCTCTCATAGTTCTACAACTTGTGCAACAGATTACAGATTCATGTAATTATACTTTTGATTGTCATTCCTAGATGATATATTAAAATCGTTCAACATTGTATGTTTTTTTTTTCGCCATCTTGTATTGTTTATGGCGTCGTATTAATTATGTGACAACACTGGTGGTAAAAAAAGGTGGGTGAAATGACGTTGATTATTTGAATGTAGAAATTATTTTTAAAACGCTTGCAATTCTTGTCGTATAATGCGGTAACTAGTTATGATAATTAGAAAATTTATTAATAAAAGAAGCGCTAATACCTTGAACTTGTTTTGAGTTCATAACTTTGAACTTGTTTTGAGTTCATACGGTACTCTAGACTCGTTTTTTTTTATAGATTTTTATTATAAACGACTTAATTGGGTTTTTGTTATAACGACGCTTTTATTTCATGCATTTACGTTTATTGAGTTGTAACACTTAAAATTGCGTGCAAAATATACGATTTGTTTTGATTGTGTTCTTATGCGAGCTCTTGTACTGAATCAAAATAAAAGAAACACGTGGCTGCAGTATAATAACTCATTGCTAAGCCTCGTCGTCCGATGTTTTATTCTGTATATTTTGAACAAGAAACATGCGCTCGCTTGTAAGCACTCAGACTTTGAACACGAAAAAATGAAACTCATCTATAAATCTTAAAGATATATTTAAAACTAATTGTCAATAACCACGAAACAAAGTTAAACGTACACGTGTACGTTAAAAACATTAATACTCGGGCGCAGACAGATGGAAATTATCACAAATCTTTTTATTCAGTAGAGATTTGTATTTAGAATTTTCACCCACAAAAAATTGAGCGGATTAGTCAGAAATAAATCAGCGTGCACGCGTTTGGCGTTCGCGCATGTCTCTAATGTGAAACAGTGAAATAGGAACAGAATGTCTAGTTCATGCGATGTGTCGACTCAAGATCACGCACACATTGGCAATATAAACAAAAAAAACAATGTGGATATCAGAAGTTTCGAATATTTTTGCACATGCTTTTGTTTTAAACGTATTTTGCCTTTATAGAAGTTGCCTTCATTCCATGTGATGTCACTTGTCAGGTGTGATACTTTGCCCTAATTTATTTGGTGTTGAAGATGTGTTTTGTCAAGCCCGAGTCCGCCGGCCGTCTGTAACTTTCGTTCGGCAAACGTTTGACATTTCCGAATGAATCATGCGCACGCTATGCCAAGGGGGCGTGTCAAGACGTCTACGAGCCAGATAGTAAAGTGACGTGATTGGCCGTTGAACGTTTTAATACTGTTACGCCCTTTTTCGTTGCGTGCGTGCTTTTTGGATTTCAAATGTATGTGTGACCCGTCATTTTGCCAATCAGATATTAATTAAGTAGGTACATAGTAAGACGACAGCCAAATCTAAGTAAATAATAGAAAAGTAGTAGGTAAAAATCTGTACAACATATGTAGAAAAGAAAAACAGTTTCCATCCGTTTTATGGGTCATTATACAGTTAAATTATCCAAAAGATCAATCAAATAAGTATTTTGGTACTTACTTTGATTTTAAAAGTACTTAGTCGTAAATTTACAATACAACAAAAATACTTCAAACAGTTAAAAATAATAAATGTTTTAAAAGAATTCGTATGAAAACTCCATTCGACAAACTATAGTTGGCGCCAAAAAGTAATTTCCTTTTGTCTTCCCCACGTTGACAATCGTTGGAATCTGTTGCCAATGTTTTAAATTCATAACGTTGGAATGCATCATAAAAGCCTAGGGAACGAATTATCATCTAAAGCCGCGAAAAGAAAGATGACTCAATTCGGTTTTGTAATTCGAAGGTGTGTCGTTATTTGACGTAAGTTGCCAGTATCTTTAAAGGTCCATAGACAAAAAAGGGGGTGAGGTGTCAATATTTAAATTAAAAGTTCATTATTTTTTCTTTTTAATGCCATTAGGTTATTATTGTTTTGCGTTTAGTTACGAACTTCAACTGTAATTTCAGAACATTATACGGCGGGTAAAAGAGAATGTCCCCATTTTAATTTGGAACTAAAATTATTTAATTAATAGGTACAATACCCGCACCCGTAGGCGTGGACTGTCTCCCACAAATATTATACGTTAATAGGTATCGCAAATCACCCGTGCCCTACATCGCTTCGAACTGGAACATTTGATCAATACTGACCTTGAAACTAAGCAATGTAAGTACTACAAATCAAAATTTGTTTCATATATTTATTGATTACTAGCTGTCCCCTGCGACTTTGTCCGCGTGTTTCAGGTTAAACGGTTTTTCATTTTTGCAACATTTTTCATTTATGCTCAGCTCCTTTTGGTCGCTGCGTAATGTTATTAGCTAATAGCCTTCCTCAATAAATGAGCTATCCAACACTGAAAGAACTTTTCAAATCGGACCAGTAGTTCCTGAGATTAGCGGGTTCAAACAAACAAACAAACTCTTCAGCTTTATATATTAGTATAGAGTATAGATCTACCAAAGTTCGATAGGGTTGTCACTTGTCAGTAATATTGTCCATTATGGTAACTATATTGAATTCTGTTTACGCTTCGAGACTTTTACAGATATCGAATAATTCTACTCTTATCTATAGATATTAAGTACTTAATTTCGTAATAATATCATAAATAAGTAATAGTGACCCTTGATCAAGAGTTATCACAATCAGTATCTTTATTAAATAATTATAAAACTCCATATATATATATAATAAACTAATTACTAGTCAAAATAATTTATACATGTTTTTGATAAGCGTTTTTGTGCTTAAATTGGCATTTAAGTCAGGACCCTTCTGTTTGATATTTGTATACCTAGGTAATTAAAATGTTGGCTATTATATAATGTAATCGTTTTGGATGTGATTTACTAAGATAAATAACTACCTGAAAACATCAAACGTATAGCCATATAAGAAAACGATTTTCTTCCAAAATGGTACCCGAATATAAAATGTAATACTCACAATTACTTACTAATTAATTGAACTACAAGCTCACTCTAACTTTACATTAGACGTAATTTAATAATATCACATGAATTGGTACTCAATATTAGCAGATGAATGTAATAATAATATATTTCTCAGAAGGGAATGTATTCAATCTTATGTGGAAATTGGGATGATTACAAAAAGGACATATCATCCCATATTTGCCCTTTACTTCCACAGTAATATTCTACCCTCAGAAATATTAATTTTCTAACATTGAATACTTTTATCAAGTAGGTAACATTGGTACCTACATAATCTATACTAATATATAAAGCTGAAGAGTTTGTTCGTTTATTTGTTTGTTTGTTTGAACGCACTAATCTCAGGAACTACTGGTCCGATTTGAAAAATTCTTTCAGTTGTTGGATAGCCCATTTATTGAGGAAGACTATAAGCTAAATAACATTACACTGCGACCAAAAGGAGCGGAGCATAAATGAAAAAAGTTGCAAAAATGAAAAACCGTTTAAACTAAAATACGCGGACAAAGTCACGGGGGACAGCTAGTGTAGGTTATACTTGACTTATTGTGTTGAACACTTTGTATGTTTAATTTATTAACTACGTTTTTAGTATTGATTATTTCTGTATAACCGTATAGGTAAGCAGGTACATGACAACATCCATTTGATGACTTCGGGTTAATTAATAAGTCAAGAACGTTACTTGGTAGGTAGTAAAGTAAAAATTAAAATAGGTTTCAATTAACTATCAGAGAAGTTATTAACACTACTTATCAAAATGCTGATGTAGTAGGTTAACACGTAATATTTATTTCTATTTATTAATTACTAGCTGTCCCCCGCGACTTTGTCCGCGTGTTTTAGTTTCAACTGTTTTTAATTTTTGCTCCACTACTTTTGGTTGCAGCATAATGTTATATAGCTTATAGCCTTCCTCAATAAATGGGCTATCTAACACTGAAAGAATTTTTCAAATCGGACCAGTAGTTCCTGAGATTAGCGCCTTCAAACAAACAAACAAACAAACAAACAAACAAACAAACAAACAAACTCTTCAGCTTTATATATTAGTATAAGATTAGTATAGATGTACAATATTAAATATATACAAACTTAACTAAATATTTATATACACTTAAAACAAAGTTGTTGGTTAATTAATTATCTAATTAAGTACGTTTATAGACAACATTTAAAAATATCTATTTATAGTTAATGTATTCCGTTGACAGTTACAGGAAAAGGCGTGAACTATAGTTATGTCAAGCTATTTTAGAAGTACTGAGTGAGACTACATTAATTTTATCTATTTAGTGGGTCTTTTTTTTCTTCAATACTTATTCAAATACAGTTCTGTTCTTCCAACGCAAGCGAAAATCCATTGTCTGTGCCCCAAAAACAAAATTCCAACAGAACTTCCTATCGTGTATGATGGTAATAAGCAGCGAAATGAAATTATTCATGTACTATCTAAGTGAGGCATGGACGACATTCCTTCACATAAACAAGTTAAGTAGATAGGTAGATACAAATAGTAGAAAGATTTAAACCTCAGGCAGGGCTCGAACCTGAGACTACTGACGCACCATTTAATTACAAATATTCGCACCGCATGAATTAATCGCATACAGAGCGAATATTTGTAACATTGTTTGCCGCGGCTCCGCCCGCGTGGACGTTGGTTATAACGGCATAAAGTAGCCTTTGACCTTTGTCAGAATCTAGACTATCTGTGTACCAAATTTCATTTAAATCGGTTCAGTAGTTTTTGCGTGATAGCACGACAGACAGGCGGACAGAGTTACTTTCGCATTTATAATATTAATAAGGATTATAATTAACGTAACAAGTAATATAATAAATATAGATATATATTTTTTTATAATAAAAGTAATAATTATAGGTAGACAAAACAATAATGAATTATACACACCAACCCTTCTCTTGAATCACTCTATCCATTTTGAAAACCATGTGAAAATCCAGTTTGTAATTAACAAACGTGCGTGCAACCGTAATGTCATACACACACACACACACGTTGATATTGCGCTTCTGAGGCGACCATGCATCCAACAGTTTTGCATTTAAAGTAACTTCACAGGACGTAAGGTCAAATCCAGGTTAAAACACTTTTTAATCCAAAAAAATATTGTAACTTTGTTTATCAAATAATTTTCCTCAAGTCAAATTGGCTTCCTCGCTTCGGATGGACGTGTGGAGTTTAATTAAATATTTTTTATTTATATTTTTATACGGATGTTATACAGTACGATAATACCTTAATGTAATCTATAATAATTATAGAACGAAATATCATCCAATTTCCAAAGTGCTACAGGCATTTAATTAAGTAAGGCGTTGTCAGTTATATTTTTACAGTCAAATTCCATATAGAGCTTCCACGAATCGTAAAAGGAAAATCGTAAAGCATCATACTTTATATTTATGTGAGTAACGAAATTTGTTCTTATAAAAAAACGCGTGTAAAACGCCCTTACAAAATTATATTAAAGAATTTAATAAACAGTTTTGATTCGCAGAATATTGTGTATATTTTACTGTATTATGTAAAACCGTTCAGTTTCGAAGGCTCATTTGAATGCGAATCTTCCGTTTGAAGGCCTCTCGACATGCCATCAGGTATAAAACACGAAAGGTTTTTCGAAACTACCCTCTATCCCCTTAAAATAAAGTTGAACTCCCATTGGCAAGTCTGTATTCTTTCAGGGAAGAAATATTGTGTCTTCGAAAATATATGTTTTAGCAAACGAATATTTTCAAATCCTGACAAAGTAGGAGAAACTGATGGTTTATGTGTATGTGGAGTTTAAAGTACTAAGTTTGATGGAAGTAAATTTACAACGAGGTATGAATCAAAGTTGTTGTTACTCAAATTGTTTGCTGTATTGTTGTTTTAAGGGTTATTGTTGGAACAGCGAGTACAGCTCAATGGAATGTTTAAATAGGTGAGATTTTGACTCAGAAAATCGATACCCCAGTTTTGTTGTTTTCAAAATGGATATTGTACTTTGATTACACCAACCAAGTCTTGGCTATCATTTATGCTCTTCTATACCAAATGACGTCAGCCAATATACAGTGTTTATATATTCAGTTCAACTTTTCTTGGATGTAGGTACCTATTACAATTCTTGCCACGAAAATAATGATACGTTTAAAACGAAGTTTTCAAGAAACCTTTGACCGGTCCATTTCTTTTAATAAAACGTTTTAACCCTTTAGAAGTCAATCATAAAATGATGAACTAGAAAGTATACGGAGACGTGAACTGGATATTCTAAGGAGCGATGCCTGAAAGGTTTGTGTATAGTGTAGAAGTGTGGGTAAACATGCATGAGTTAGCATAATGCACGGATTGCTTTGATCGTACTGAAAAGTTCAATTATGAGTGCACGTTTATCAAGACTGGTACTGTTTTCTAAATGAAATATTTATACGAGTAGAATTGAAACCCTTAATCTATAGAAACTGTATTATAATAAAGTTACTGAAAAAAAAAAAGATTTTTAATATATAAAAAAAATATCGTGTTTTATTTATACATTGAGAGCACGTATAAAAATATGTTTTTAAATGTATATGTTTAGAAGAAGCAACCCAATTAGCAATACAAAGTAAATATTGAATATAAAATTTATTTTAAGGAATAAATAAATATGTACGTACCCTCTCTCCTCTCCTTCCTCTATAGATGTACCCTCACAAGTGATAAAATGTACTAAACATGTTATTTTATTACAATTCTCAATCCAAGCTAATGATGTACGTAATGAATCATTCCTATCAATCAATCCATCGATGGATGATTAATCTTTACGCAATGGCAGAGTAGTTACTGAGAGACTCGACAGAATTGTAAATAAATTGAAGGTAGCTGGAAATTTTGTTTCTCGGTGAGTTTCAAATAGTAATCTTGTAATGGAAAAAACCGACTGCTGAATTGAAGTGTGAAGATGGCAAGAATCGTATTGACAATAAATTTGGTTTGTATAAAAATAAAACATGCTTAACTAATATTTTTTGTACTTATAGTAGGTTTATATTTCCGAGAAAAAAATAAACAAACAAGGTAATGTGAAAATATGAATTGAAATTACATAATATTAGGTCATATCACATGATATCTCAAAATAAATTAATTTATTTTCATACTCGGATAGGACTATTGGCTTTAATATATTTACATGTATTTGCGTAAATATGTGTTAAAGATGATTTTATACGTATAGGAAAGTATACTTCCAATGTTGTTTATATGGTAATCCATTGATGGGATATAACGATCTCCGGATAATGGCGTATTATCACGCTTCAGAAATGGATTAGGGATGGTAATATGATGATAGCAGTTTATAGACAGATGTTACCGTCCGAATCACCCCACTTACTTAACTGATATTCTATAACCTACATAAATACATATGTGGTTTTCTCAAGTAAAGCTGTCTCTAGTAGAAGTTAATTAAGTATTATAAATATGAACAAAAAAATAATGCGCCTCTTGAGTCATGAGACTCATAATTTTATACTTATATTAATTTTATAATTTTGGTTTTTGTATTCTGTTAAATGACAGCCCAAACACCTCTCATCAGAAACATACTTAAAAATACGCAATTAAAATGATTTAGAGACACTCAAACATCAAGTGTGACACATAACCCTTAATATCCCACAATTTGATGCAAATAAACATTATAAAATGGCAAATAAACATAAACATGACGAGGTAATGACTCATAAAAGGTATGCAGGATAATTTTAGATGGTATGACACGCTGTGGGATAGTATCTGGCACAGATCTGGTACCTACTAGACGGGGACGCATGTTCAGCTTTGATGTTTCTTATTCAGACGATTGTCTTGGCTTTACGAATTAAGATAGGTACGGATTTGTGGGATATTTCTGATGGTATAACACCAGTGTCGAAAATATCCCACGAATGTGGAGCGATCGATTTGAGTTTTCGACCAGTTCGATGAAATACAAAGTGATTTTGAGTATTTGTAAGACTTGATATGACCATACTTAGATTCGGGAGCTTGGAGTCTTTAGTCTCTTTGTGTAACGTTAATGTAGGGTTAATTAAAATAAATCTAATGATCTTGGTAGCTACTTATAAATAAAAAAAATTAAACCGTTTTTCACAAATCTAAAATTATGCGAAATCATATACGTCATTACATATTATAGATACAATAGAGTTGGTATGATTTCTGATCTTTGAGGTCTTTTACATGTATACAAGGATTATATCGATTTCTTTTTTGAAAACAGTTGTTCTAAAATGCTGTGTGTGCAAAGTGTATTTAAAAGCTTCATTCTACTCAAAATAGACGTTAATTACGTAAGATTTTCAACCACAGATTTATGAAAATTTATTATAGGTAGAACAACATCGAACGCCATTGATCTAACATTGTTGTGAATATTAAAAGGAAATAAACCTCTAATATAATGCGAACTAGTAATAATGTTTTGTTTACGACGCATCCGTTTCGTAAAGCTCTGTAGTGCAGTTGAATTGTTTGCATATTTAGGTCAATATCTCCATTATTGCTGTTCAATATGGATTCTGATTGTACCTAAAGTTACGGTGCTGTCCTTGCCGCGGCCAGATATCGTGAGAAGGAAGGTTAATTGGTTCTGTGTGAACTAGAACATTCGCGCTGTAGTCAATTTATAGATGATCTTAAAAGGTTATCCGTCGCCATATGAAGACGGCTTTCCACGGTAGGTGATATCGCAGATCACCACGCACCGTTGCAAGGGCCTCGTCCGTGTTAGCGCGGACAAATCTGAGATATTGCGCCCTATCGCTGCAATCTACTGCGAGTCGAATTAAACCCTAAGTCGGTTAAATATGGGTTTGATTTTCAAGACTGATACGTAGATACAAGGGTTAGGCTCGGTCCGTGGTCCGTGGTCTTAGGCCGTTTGGGGATCTACAAATAGAAAAGGCAGTACAAGACTTCATGGCAATTAAAATCGAGTTCCGTTTGAATATACAGTCCAAAAAGTTCTTAAGTACCTAGTAAGTTTGAATTAAGGTGCACTGTCCCACTGAAAACAGTTAGCGTCGCAAAATATTCGCTGAGATAACATAAATGTATATTAATTATATAAATATATAATACATTAAACAACTAATGAACTCATAATGAATGAAACACTTTTCTATGAATATTATTTGCATATTTAAATATATTATAAAGACGAATCTTGATATTGTTCAGTCAATTACCTTTGTCTGCGGAGCGCTTGTTGCAAATTCCCCGCGTGCCATGTCTAGTTCCACCTATAGATATTCTATTCAGGTTATATACAAGCCTAGTTTAGTTATGTACTATTGGTGAATAGTCTTGGTACCTAATTATAGGAAGGAAATTGTAAAGGAAGACAATTAGTAATTAAGTGTTGCTATTGTCACGTCGTGTGTTTTAATATTGATGATTAGTGATGCGTTGCATTAAAGTGATGCGTTCAAAGTAGACTATGCTTGTCGTGCTTAGTTTTTTATTTTAAGTATTGGTTTAATTTTACAACGTATATTTTATTAAATAAATGTGTTGCTATTAAAGAAAAATACTATGACAACGATACTTACATGATTCAGATTTCAGGATAATTCAGTAAGTACCTATATGTTATTGGCTAAAAAATAAAATATACCTACTGAATAATAGGTAAATCACGTGACATTAAAATAACAAAAACAATTGGATCTTCCAAATAGCAATATCTTAAAAAAAATGCTTTCATGATATAAATTATTATCATATCAAAATTATAGTCCACAGCATCATCTGTCATGCCAACCCCTCACCTGATCTTTGATGACGTCACATAAATCATTACCTACAGCTCATTATCGAACGAAGCGGATGCCAATTTTATATCTATACAGTATGTTATATTGATAAATTTGGGGGATTTTATTGTAAGGATCGGTTTCCGAAACTTGAGCTTGTTAATTTGTAGCGTATCATGTTTTGCAGTGTGGTTTTCGAAGTGATTATCCGCATATATTCTATAAAAAAAATTGTTACTAGTAAATTGAGTTAATTGTTAGTTAAAAAACAAAAAAGCAGCCCACCCTGAGGTGGTGCGCCATAACAAATGTACGAACCCTAGGATAATTTTAATCCCTTTTCAACTATACAGGCTAACCAACATAAAACCATACATGAAACCAACAAATCCAATCTTTGCTTTCACCCAATCATAAAAAAAAACAACATATAAATTGAAATCTAAAAATACTGATGATCTCCACTATATCCTTAACTCTCCTGCTCGTCTTTTAGATTTCTTGGCATCAACTGATAGATATTCATCATAATCCGCAATGTGATGTTAAATCCGTTCCACTGTTTACTTTGGACTTGCATCCAGTCGGTTCTAGACACATCCAATGTAGGGCTGCCGGAGATTGCCGTTTTATTTAAACTATATTTGCAAATACAATAATGTACCTTACCGCTTTGGAATAAAGGTTATCAAGGTTGAGAGTGTTACCCTCATATGCGGATTATTCAATAAGGATACTGGTAGAATTGGACGAAAGGTCGCGCGCACAGGTTCGACGCTTGAAGCAGTTTGAGTGACAATAGGACAATTCAAAAGCCTAGCGGGCGAGAAACGTCCATGATGCGCGTAAGTGGTCGACAGTTCTAACGATCCGTGTATATCCCAGTGGGCGATAACCCCCTCTTGTGGGCGCTGCAGGCCCAAAGGGGGGCGTAAGAGACCCAGAAAAAAAATCGAATATCCGCTAATATAGCTCACAATAATTAATTTTATTTGTGTTATAGTGGTTTTTAAGTAGGTGAAAAAATGGGGGTGCTAAAATAATTTATTCTCAAAGTGGGCAGTAGATTTGAATAGAGTTTGGGAAGCCTTGGTGTATGGACGGGCTGCTTAAATGTTTAATAATTATGTGATCAGTTTTAGCCTTCCTTGAAGAGTCAATATCATTCTTATCCCTTAACTACCTTGCTATATTTCAAACGAAAAAGTGTTTTCTTTATAAAAAGTATTTCTTGTTAGGGTCAACTAATCTAAGTTTTTTTTTCTCCTTTTGAGAGTTTTAATTTGGCAACCACATTTTATATTTGTTTAACGATTTGGCTGGCGTTTATGCGCTATGATCTCCTGACCTATTTCAATTAGTCTTAATATGAAGTGAGATTGTGTTGGGGAGTTTGTACTGCACATATTATATATTTGTATTGCTATGTCTAAACCAAGTACATATATAGAGCAAGTGCAATCAGATCGGAATACGGATGTTGTCAATTTTTTTTAATTCCTTCACGTAATTAAAAACTTACGACTATACATTGATTTGAAATGTCGTATGACCTCACTATGTCCTTCATTTTGTGTGACATCGTGACGTAATTAAACCCCACTCCTGCACTTTGATACGCTTTAGCTCTTAAGTTATTTTGAAAAAGTATCTTGTAATTTTTATTATTAATTTTACGGACAAAATAGATTTTTACTTTTCATACCTATTCAAAATCTCTTTTGTTACGAAACATTCGTGATAATCAAAATACCATCAATTATTTACTCAAAAGTTTCCAGTTCGATTGATAAAGAAAAAGCGTGTTTAAAGAGAGCTTTTGATGCTCAACATTACGAAGGAAGGAAACACGCCGATTTGGAAGTAAAAGAACAAATTAGGATGTGCTGAAGGTGCCCGAGGCTTCTTTCTTGTCAATTTCTAAGATTTACGAGACGTATTGTGTCTCCTAGTCTATATAATAAATTTATTTTTACCTTTTTCGTCCAATTTTTTGGTTGGTAACTTGAGCTGTTATTTATTTAGAAATTATTTTTTGTTGCTGAAATTAATCCGAAATAAAAACGGCCATGTCCTTTTTAGGGTACAAGATATCGTCGTGTAATTTTCTTACTAGTAAGTTAGTTATTACAATTAAATGAAAGACTGTCTTGTCCAATTAGTTGTACTGTTATGTAATATTTCATGATAAATATTTTTAAAAAAAACGGCGTCTTGAATTGGGCGGTAAGTCAGTCTTGATGGTTTGTTGTAAATATGGTCTGTATGTTTTCTTGAGTCAAATATTTTGGTGGTTTTCGGATCCTAAAAATTAAGAGAAATTCATGTTTGGCAAGCTCTTATTTGCATCTTTATTCTCTAGCTTCTGCAAATATAAATTATGCCATTTGCAAACACTAAATGTAGTACCTAGTTTGCGATTAAGATTCAAACATTGTGTTGAGTATAAATTAGTTCTTTAAGTAAATTAAGCTTCAAGCTTCTAGCTCCTGCTTATTTAGCTTTAAGAGGTAACCAAGATTGTAAGGTCAGGTTACAAGTAGTTATACTTCAAACTAACTCTCAGTTTTGGCCAAAATTTACAAGGGAATAGTTAATCTCGTGGAAGAATGAAGGTTTCTCTAAATAAGGACTCTGTGAACTTGGCACTCGACTTTGAAAAATCGTTTACTTTATATTTTATTTTCCAAAGTCGGGTGCCAAGTTAAGAGCTTCTATAAGGATTTACCGTTTCAATATTAAGTTTTTTTTTTAATAAATTTTGTGTTGTGTTTTAAATTTATTGTGAATTTAGCAGACATCGTAAACACGGATTTAAAAAATTGTTTTAGTATTTCAAAGAACAATTGGACGAATATTTAAATGATAGTGTCATCAGATGATTAGTATCATAATTATTTATAATCCAATTAACATTAACTAACTAAACAGCATTAACATAAAACTCCACACCGCACCACATTTGCATTTAATTTAAAACAAACTCTAGACTTTCGACTGCCCTGTTTCAGTTAAATAGTTTTACATTATCACATGTTAACAACAGATGTTTTCTGTCTATCATGACACACTAAAATCCTCTGACATTAAGAATGCTAAATTTTTAATAGTTCCGAACAATTTATGAGCGTATGATTCTTTCATAATGATTTACGAGCATAAATTTATGATTTTTTTACGTCTCTCTAATGTGACAGATGGTGGATCCGAGTCTGCTTTCAGAGACTCGTCGTAATTTAGACAAATCTCGTCTTGTCCTTTTATTGCTTGTGATATCCTGGTAAGTGTGATTTGTGTGGATAATTTTGGGTTCTGTAGAAATTTATAAGAGTTTGAAATGCCTATATTTATGTATTACCTAAGTAAAGGATAATATGAAAGTAGCTTTATTTCAATTTATTTATTTACTTTAATTAAAACGGTGATATGGTTTGTCACCGTTTTAATTAATTTTATTTTTTTTAAGATTACAATCAAGTAGGTAATGTTATTCGCGGCTGCAAAGACTATAGTGGACATCATTGATTGGTATTTTATGCAAATAAATATTTAAATATTCCAGTGACTAAGATATTGAACTGATTTCAATAAATGTACTTTAATTCCCGTTTTATCTTCTGTGTTCAGTCTTCATAACTGTGATTGTGAGTAACAAAGGGACTCCTTTTGGGTATATATTTAACAACGGAACCCTACGTAGGTTTTCTTTGTTTTGTATTTCACAGCTTACTCACATTATCCCGGATTATGTGTCAAATCTACTTTCTGCGTAGTGCGATGATTTATGACGGGCATTTCTTTCTACGTATCTTGCTAAGAGTTTGTGACTGGAAATGATCATGTGAGTAGAAATGTCTGTTTTGTTTGCACTGAATGTGATGTAACTACCATTTTTAGTAGCAGACATTGTTGGAGGTTCGTAATTACTCTGTTGGAGTATTCATTGGTTTATTTGAATTAACGTTGCCACGTTATGTTTTAGCCGGTAACAGACCGGCTTCCACTTCGTCTTCCCCGAAGCGCAGGAAACCTTGAGGACCTCCTTCGATGAAAAAACCTAGACAAAACCAGTCACACAAGTCTGCTTGAGACAACAGCTGTGTTATTTTCCATTCTTCACGCACTAGTGAATTAATTCCATTGGTTTCACGAACGTTCAATTCACATAAACAAATAACACCTAGACTTGGAACAAGCATTTGTGGAATACACAAATGCTTGTCCCATGCGGGGATCGAACCTACAAAACGTCGCGCTCAATGGTATCTGGCGTGGTGACCTATATATACCACTCGGCTATCCGTGCATTCTTTATAACTGAATGGTCAAATTTTATTTAATGTCTTGGATAAACGATTCGGTAGTATTCATTTACCTAGAAGTCCCTTATCTTTGTATATTCCTATTAACGACATACCAAGCTAATTGCAATAATTTGGTACGTTCATTGCCTGTGCCAATTTCGTCTGACTTCTTGGTAACAATATCGTCTGTCTGTCTAGGCAACGGTCTGTCTTTCATCGGCCATTATAGATGATTGAACTTTCATACGTTTTGTAACAACTACTAATGACTAAAGACTATTTGTTATTTCTGTCGCTATATGGTAGGTCAGTGGTGTTGAAATATGAATGAATTAGCTCGGTATATTAATGTATGAGCGATCATAAATTTAGTTCAGTTCATTATAGAATGTTCTTCCCCATACCCTCTATATTTAGATGGCTTTTGATTTTATTTTTGTATTCAATACATTCCTCGATTAGGACTTCATTATCTTCAGGAAGAAATAAAGGCAACCACTCATAAAATCTGTTTTTCTTTTCTAAATATAAAAAAAAATGCGTTTTTGACAAATTTGAGTTTTGAAGCATAGTTTAGGTACAATATTAACTTGTAGACAATATAACTTGTACGACAAATTGTTATTGAATATACCGACATAGAAAAATAAATACCATTAAAATATTGAGTCCGCTTTAGAAGGGTGAGACGGTAATAATTCAAAGGTTACTTTACCCCATGACGATTGAGTGAGCGTGAAGCATTTTATGCTATTGACAAAATGAGTTTAAGGCTTTATATGCAACTTGTAAAATTACCAGTGTTGAAAATATACCCAAGATATACAGAAAATATTAAGATATCTGTTAAGTCCGGAATAATTAAATAAGGAGACGAAAAAAATAGATAAGCACAGATATTAATAAAAACAGATAGAATTAGAAAAGTAATATTTTCGCGTTGACATTTAATTAACTTTAACGAAACGTAAATGATAATATCCAGAAATTAGAATTACCTTCGTCACGTCGCGTGATAATAGGAGTTGAAAGAAATGAATTATTTTATTATTTGGCGGACATTCGTATTGTAAATAACGTTTGTCGCGGGAAGTCCGCCATTACTTAACAATACGCACCTAACACGACACCGTCACGAAGGGTGTTTAAGAACCCCTCAAAATGTTGTACAAGTGTTTGTATGGGTTTTCATTGTGGGAGAAGATAAAGGTTGTTGTAGTGAGGATGAATGGTTCCTGTTTAAGCTTTTGTGTATATTTACAGACATTTATTACACAAGTCTCGAGTTTAAAGGACACATTTTCTTGTGTTTCTGGTAATTTTAACATCGATATCTGAATCTGATGTCTACGAATGTAATTGTTTGACCTAGAGACTAATATTTGTATACTAACTTTCGTGAGGAGTATTCATAATTATAACCGCCGCCGCGTCAGCTCATGATTAGGGACTCCTATTGAGTCTGAAACTAGTCGGGCGATCCCGAGAATATACGTAAGTAAACCGTTTTGTTTAAATAATTATGGGACTAATAACCAATTAGTACTTGGTTTGAAGTACGAAAATATTTTATGTTGATCTATAGATATTGTAGATGAGTGTATAGGTGCATACCTATACACTGAACGAAAATATAAATAGGAATGCCATCATGCCAATTGTATTTTTGTTTGTTACCTACTCCTATTCGTCAAACAAGTGAGCTGTGTGCAACAATTCCATATAATATAGGGCAGATAAAATTATTTACCATAACCTACATACGTGCATCTGTTTCCCTAGAAACCTGATCTGCTAATTGAATCAATCGATCCCTATGTATTGCGCTAATGAGGCGACGTTTTATATGAATAATTATTATTTATTTAAAATCAATGTAGGCTAAGCTCTCAATCTATATTTAATGATTTAATAAATGTTTGGAATCTCAGTCTTAAGAAGGATACTGGGTTTGTGTTACCCATTAAAATGTGTTGCGGAGATCAGAGCAGTCGGTTCATGTAAACTACTGAATGTAAGTACAGGCGTAGCTTTGGCAAGGCTAGGCAAAGTATCATATGTGTATTAATAAAATAACGTTAATATTATTCTGTAGATATTCTTCTAGCTGTGGTAAAGATTTGTTGACAATCAGTTCCTATTTAAGCCTCTTAAATTGATAGTAATACGGATTTAAAGGTCGAGGCGGCTGGCGCGTCTTAGTGACGGTTTATCTTCCAATGTTTACATTGTTTTAGAGATTTTTCGTTTACTTATTGGCAGCGGTGAAAGAAGAGCTTAATAAACTGTTGCTTTCTTAATCATTTGCTGGTTTTAAAGATAATGGTTACCAAATATTTAGGCCGTTTATGGAATTGATTTTTAAGTCACAAAATTCAGGCAAAATCGGACAAAAACAATGTAAGAAAATCTTTAAATATTCTTGAAAATTGATTTAAAAATAGAGTCTCCAAATTTAGTGAAGATTTTACATCTTGTCAAAAATTTTCGCAAGAACTGCCGGTATTTATGTATATAGCAAACATCATTGTACCTCAATCTGACGTCATCTTTCATAGCCGCTTAACCCAACGTCAGCATACAGAAGCTGAATTTATGCTAACTACTTGCGATCCGTTTTGAATTTGAATGCATTCTGTCTTCATTCAACTTGATATCGTTCCTCAATGCGGACGTATCGTTGGTGAAGCATTTGTCTTAAGTTACTGGCCATATTTGAGCTAAATTCGTTGCACAAACTGCAGGTCCTATTAAACGTTGTACTTCTTCTTCTTTTGTGTCGATGGTTATCTTCTGAAGATATGACCAGCCCAAAACATAGCCAGATCGATTACTCTTTGATTAACCTCTTTTAGTGGCGCTAACTGGGAACTAATATGTAATGTGTATCACAATGCTGTACTTATAATCCTAAATATGGTAGAGATCACTTGATGCTTTTGTCTTAGGTTCGTCTGTCATGTCTAAATAGCTCAATAATTTGTTGTATATTGTTGATATTAGTTGTATAGTTAGACGTTAGTTATGCGCTGTAAAAACAGCGAAGATAATATTCAAGTTGCGGACGGTACCTAGGTTTTGTCTTTTTTTAGAATGCCTGGCCTTTATAATTTGGCAATGAATTTCTTTGGCCAACTTAATTACGTCTTTGCTTTTACAAAATACAGTCTAATAAAGCGAAAAACCCTCGTTTTCCTTTAACTGTCACATTTAATAACCTTCGTTTCTGTAACAACGGTATTGATTATACAATTAAGGAAACTACTTATTACGTTATTTAGCTGTTTATTTGATTAATACAATTTTACCGTTTCTATTAGTTTGTTGTTTGACTTGCCTACAGAATGGTTATTTTACCGATTACAATTTTAGGGGCCGTGTGATGGATGAATGAACTATAGTTCGAGTAGGTCATTTTCGGTCATTGTCGGTTTGCCTTGTAAGTTACTTATTATGAATATTTATTTAATATTAATTCAATGAAATACTTCGTTTTTTCTTAATTGCAGGCTCATTAACATATATTTTTCTAAGGTTTTGTTATATCCGTCTTTCTAAATAGTTCATTCGTAATGGTTCATTCAAGTGTCTTTTTTGTATTTTAGCAAATGTAATGTCAAGAAATATGATGTGTTTCCGCGTTGAGCAAGATGCTCATATTCTAATAATATACATGAAAACTCAACGAAATTTGTCCCTAAATTCACAAATGGTCGCTTTATAGAAAATGAATTTGTATTAAATGTTCAAAATTACGTTGGTAATCCATTTTGGATGAAGAAATCTCTTCATGGTTTTATAACACTGGCATTGCAGTGTACTAAAACATGAGACCACGGTACATGTATTAAATCTAACCATCAACTGCACATCAGTGCCGACACTGCTATTGATAGCGCCTCTATTTCAAGGCAGTAAAGTCCATTTTCGTAATTCATTGCTATCACTTATGTCATTTCCATAGTACCTACGTATCATAATGCTTTCCAAGTGACATCATCCACAAATGTCCCGAGTGCTGTATTGTAAGGTGTCATTAGGGCTTTCGACATGCTCTAACGACAGAGATACTATCGTTTACTATCTAGTATATGTAGATCACCATGTTAACTACAACTGCGCGGCGTGCTGCCGGGTCCGATCCCCGCATGGGACAAGCATTTGTGTGATGATGTGATGAATGCTTGTTCTAAGTCTGGGTGTTCTTTGTGCATGTGATTTGAATGTTTGTGAAAACCCCCGCGACACAAGGATTAAATTCCTTAGTGTAGGAGAGGTTTTTTAAATAAAAACTATAGTATTCTAGAATCTGATTTAAGGGTCGTCAACTGTTGTAGGAAATACGTCCCTCACATACAGATGTGAAAGAAATTATGTTTTATTGCTTTCTCTGCATTTTAGAATTCGCATTGTTTAAGTCCAGGACCGTTTTCCGTTGGCTCTATTTATTTTCACTCAAAGAAAAATACCTGCAATTTTTCTGAGGGATGATGCTTCTGTTTATCGAGTACTTACTACCTTACTTCGATAGTATAGTGATATATCAAGCTATCTGTCCTTCTGGTACTATGTCTTTCGCTAATTGAACTAAGACACGCGATTTCTACGCCCTAAATATATATTCGTTACATATCGTAAGACGTCTCACACTAATTTATCGGTTTACCCACGCTTCGTACATAATATGTCTGTACACGCGTTTTGGGATGAAAATTTCTGGATATATCTGCATCACGTATTCCTTTCAGCAAAAATAAAAGTACTTTCTTACTTTTTAGTTCTTTTACTTGTCTTTAATTCGAAACATTTACTTACAGTTAATGTTTTACAGAGAATCTAAATATGAATGTTAGGATCTTCATCTAAAATACTCACTCCGTCTGTAATACTGAAAACTTATTTGAAATATCAGTCGTTTTATTATTAATCAAAATATATCATTGTAGACGTTGATAGTTCTCAAATTGTATCATTAATGACAATTTATATTTCATGTGCTGCAGTAACTAAATGCATCTTGGGAGTTGCAACTATGCGAGTATATTTATCTTTATAAAACGTACAACACAACATTCTATTTATACGAAGATTCGCGGCCCACTCGGAACACATATAGAATTGATACGAGCGGTAGATGTCACTGCGCAACTATTAATGTTTTGTGGGAAATTGTAAGATTAGTAAATGCTTTTGCCGATTGTATTATATCTATACTAATATTATAAAGCTGAAGAGTTTGTTTGTTTGTTTGTTTGTTTGTTTGAACGCGCTAATCTCAGGCACTACTGGTTCGAATTGAAAAAATCTTTTTGTATTGGATAGTCCGTTTATCGAGGAAAGCTATAGGCTATATAACATCACGCTACGACCAATAGGAGCGGAGCATAAATGAAATATGTAGCAAAAATGAAAAGCCGTTGAACCTAAAACACGCGAACAAAGTCGCGGGGGACAGCTAGTTAGAAATAATATTGAGATAATTTCATGAGTTACTAGCTTTTGCCTGCGGCTCTGCCTGTGTGTTTATCGATTATCGCGGTAAAAAGTAATATATTATGTCCTTACTTGGGATTTAAGCTATCCCTACCAAGTTTGATCTATTTGGTTTAGCGGTTTAGCCGTGTAAGCGAAGGAGAAAGACAGACAGAGTTACTTTAGCATTTATAATATTAAAGTATTGTAGTATGGATTTGGATTAGTATAGATTTTTCAGTATAATGCGATATGTGATTGTCTTTAACTTAACTTTGACTTTAACCGTCTTTTACTTCATACCAGTATTGCGATGTCTAGAAAGGTCAAAGCTTTTTCAAAGTACTTTTTCGTTTTGATATAAATAAGATTACTTTGTGGTTTCTTTAATAGATGTTAGATTAAGCAACCATCAATTCCTGGTTCTGGTGGTTTTTTTTTATAATCGCAGTTTAGATTCTAAACATAATATCAGTTCCTATATTTCCTATAAGTATAATAGGCAGTCTTTGTTTTCGGTAACACAAATTAAATAACAATCAAACTCTAAAACATCAAGTAAAGATCACATCAACAAAATAAACATTTCGAAATAAACCGGCTACCCAGATGGAAATCTCGAAATCTCGATGCAAATACTCCATAAATATGTTCCATAAAAAGACAAACTAGTGACTAATCTCAGACTTGTATAGCAGATGAAAGGGCGACCAGTTTGTGGCTGTGTTACTCACCATGTGACAGTTAACGGCTAGAGATGTACGCGTATCTCTATACTGTTATTTGTGAATCTTTGGATTTATTGGATGGTGTTTTTGGATTTATTGATTTATATTGTGTTGTTTATGATGATTTTGGTCAGGTATTTTTAGTTTCTTGATCTATTTTGTGGTGTTTATCATGTTTTATTCTTACCTAGGAATAAATATTATATGACCATTGTGAGGATCAAAATTCCGCGGCTCCGCTTGCGTGGATGTCGGTTATCGCGGCAAAAAGTAGCCTATGTCATTTCTTGGGATCCAAGCTTATCCCACACTAAGTTTCATCAAAATTGGTTGAGCGGTATATCCGTGAAAATGCAACAGACAGACAGAGTTACTTTCGCATTTATAATATTAATAACTATGCTTAATGTCCAGGCATGTCAGTCAAAATCTCTTCAAATCAAAATCAAAACCTTAAAAAAAAAAAAAGATTTTTCATTGTGTTTAATATGCAGCAGTCAAAGTGTTAGTTAATATATTTAAATAACATTTGAACTGTGAATGAGGCGATCGGTTATTGTTTGTGGTTTCCTTGTCTTATTATTAGCTAAAATGAGTAGTTATGTAGTAAATTCTTTTGCTAACAAAGTGCTTCGCTTCATAAAATATTGAGACTGCAATTATTCAAGTGGCGCTAATATATGCAAATGATTAGGTAAGTGGGTGCGAAATGCATTCACAATCAAAGAGCATTCTAGAATGGATTACACGAAGAATAATGGACACTAACATCAATGTCGTAACGTGATGTAGTTACTACCATATTGTTAAAGAAATAATATTTCATTCACTTTTATTTTATTGAGCTAAATTAATTTTAAATCCTTTTTTTATTTTTTTTTTATAGGGACTAGCCCACCACACATGCCCATCATTGCAACTCCTGTAAGCCAGGATCTACAATGATAACCAATGAAACCACCGAAACAGTTAAGCTCGGTGTGTCCCAGGGAAACGATTGACTGTCTTGGAACCCGCAACGAAATTAATCAGAAGTAGTAAATAGGAGGAGTAGGAAAAAAATTGTTTCCACTTCCCTCCATTGCAAGCGGGAGACAAAAAGAAAAGATAGGCCAAAGGCAAAGAAAAGATAAGACAACTGAGTTAGGCCCAGCTGCCAAGCACCACGGATAAAATTTAACATGAATGGGTCCTAAAATTCATTTATTTAGGAGCTGTTATTTTGATTCCAATAATAGGTATGGCAAAAACGTCTGAAAGCACGGAAATTTGCTCTGGTAGCAACAAGGTCCTCATAATAAACAACACCGGACGTCGCATGTAAAGTGTCTAACAAAGCGTTACGTTCATTTTGCCAAAGACTACACTCCCACAGTATATGATGCGCAGTTTGCTCAAACTCACTATTTACGGATGAACACTGACACAATGGTGAAACGACAAGCTTAAATGAAAATAACTTGCTTTTAAAATTGCCGTGACCCGTAAGAAACTGGGCTACACAATGATCAACCTCTATCCAAGTCTTCTCCAGCCGCTCACAAACGGACGGAAAAAACTGGTAAAGATGACGGCCCTTAATAGACGTTTCCCACCTAAGTTGCCATTCCACCATCAGTTCCTCATAGACATCGGTCTGTGATTTAAATAATCGATCAATCTTTATACGTTCGCGTTGAGTCAAAAAGTCGTTATTCAAACCATCTCTAGTTGAATAATACATAGCCGCGCGACGTTGTATCTCTAGATCAACCGGTAGAACGCCTGCTAAAACGGGCAGGGCTTCAGTACTGACAGTCCGATAGGCCTTACACAAGAAGATCAACGCCAACCGTTGACTTTGGAGCAATTTACGTCGCGCCGCGCCTATAGTGGCCCTATCAGCCCAAACAGGTGACCCATAACAAATACATCCCAAGTACGTAGCCCGTAGCATTTTAAATCCTATGAAAAATAAACTAAACGAGTATTGAACTATATCTGGCCAATTATTTAGAACAAAACGGTTTACTCACGCATATTCTCGGGATCGCCCGACTAGTTTCAGACTCAATAAGAGTCCCTAATCATGAGCTGACGCGGCGGCGGTAGTG
This sequence comes from Diachrysia chrysitis, assembly GCA_932294365.1. Lineage (NCBI taxonomy): Eukaryota > Metazoa > Arthropoda > Insecta > Lepidoptera > Noctuidae > Diachrysia > Diachrysia chrysitis. The sequence continues at coordinate 1,847,514 of OW028667.1, read as the reverse complement.
TCGCAAGTCGAACCCACGGTACACTAGTTCGACTCGCTAAACCACCGCCGCCGCGTCAGCTCATGAATTTATGAATGTTCTAAATAATTATGAATATTCATTACGAAAATTATTATACATATACATATAGCTAGTAAAATTTAATAACGGATTCGTGAGTGTTAAGTTGGCTGAAACTAGAATTGTTTTGAAAGGCATAAAAAAGTAAAAATCCGTCATTGTCAATCCTCAGTAATGTACTGTAATTGGTTGGTAGCCCCTTTGGACAGCTAATCACAACATATAGGTACATAGGTAGTTAAAATTAGAGTCTATTTGACAATCAAGTTTTTTAAAATCAGCGGAAAGACTGCGTTTTAGGCTCGGCCCAAACGGGTCATCTTTGGACTGCGACACACTTTTTCATATTTGTACTTTGTCGCGAGCGGCTGTCAGTACATCAGACAAATGATATGAATAAGTGGGTTGCTGGCCAACGTTGGCTGTGGTCGGTAGCACGTTTTGTGTCGAGCCTTAGACTTTTAAGCAAAAACCTACTAGCCTTTTCTTTAACCTTATGTGATGCGAGGAGGCCTGATCTAAAAATACAAGACAATACTGATTAAACTTCCCACGAAGTTTAACTACTTATGAAACCAATTAATTTACCGTAATCATAATAAAGATTTTACTAACGTGGGATTTTGTTGTAATACATCCTTGAATACCTACATTAGATGCTATTTACAAAGCTAAAAATTAACATATTTTTTTTGTGAACCGTTTCGTGTGTTTAAGACCATGTAAATTAAGTATTTTTGTATGTTTTACGTAAACCTTACCTCTTAGAAGGTATAAAATTATAGATTTTTGTTTTAAGAAGTTACCTGGTTCGACATTATTTAGTTTTATAAAATTGTTTTTGTTCTATGGGTTATATAAAATCTTAAACCTATATAATGTACTTAAACAGAAAAATAGGTATTTTCTAAATAAGTTTAAATGCTATCTATATCTACACATATTATAAAACAAAGTCCACCAATGATTAGAGTGATTAAAGAGTTATAGGAGAGGTTTTTATGTATAATTAATTCATTTTTCGTCTTCCCCTGCGAAGTTCAGTAATTTCTGTGACCAACTAGGCGCAAAACTAAAACAATTTATTTTCCATACTAGGAATGTAACAAATATTGTAAAACTCCCATGGCGATATGGCTGACCTGTTTTGATGACAAGAATTGGGGTGACCACGCGACCTGTCATTTTACTTAATGGGTTGTAATAATTTGTATTTTTGTTACAGGTATGTTCTTTTTGCTGTTTGAATTATTGAGTTTATGGTGAGCTGAAGAATATAATTATTATGTGAATGGAAATAATATTGGAGTAATTTGAGCTTAAATAAGGACGTTAAAATTATTATGAACGCGAGTCAAAGAATTCTTACATGAAATTATTTACATGCATTCGGAATTCGTGATCGCCTTAATCGGTCCCGATCAAATCTCAAGCTGATGAAGCGAAATCGTAATTCGAGTGTACTATGAAAGAGAACAAAAATTGCTAGCTTTTTATAAGTGTAAATTTTTGTAAGTTTGTAATTAGAGAATCGTCTAGAGTCATGAAGGCGATCCTTCAGTATGTAGTTAAGTAGCTAAGCTACATCTAGTAAGCCTCAGGCCGTCAACTTCACTATCGTTCATTTTGATTGGCTACTAACCTACAGTAATTTTAATAGAACAATTATCTTTTGCCAGCTTGAACATAAAGCTTTTGATTAGTAGGAATAAGTAGGAAGGCAATGGCGATAAGGTATCTACTAAATTTTACTTTTTGTTGCATACAGTTCAATTAGAAAAAAATGGTTGAGTAAATTTTGTTTTTATTTACATATAAGTACATCATTACTGTAGGCTCTCGCATTATAAACAAAATAATTATGTCATCTTTTAATGAGCAAGCGTGTACTGCATTCATTTTTGTCACGTGTTGGTTGTTCACGAAACTGAACTTATTTTTATTTCGTTGCATCGTTAAAAAAGTATGTTTAAATGTTGTCTGTGTTTTTACTATAGTTTTAAATATAAGTGAAATAAATCGTTATTACTTTTCACGATAAGATACGACACTTTATTTTGCAAATATGGGTCTAAACAAGTTGTTACATAAAATAATAAGTACAGCCATATTTTACCAGAAGGCATGCAATAATACACAAAAAATAGTCATAATAGCATAATGAACAGTACATTACATACACGACTGTACTCATTTATTGAACATTTGTTTTAATAACAAAATTTTAATTACTGCATGTTTCCAAATAAGGGTTTCGCTTTTAATAAATTCTAATCATTATAGTGTTTTTACAAAAAACTTCAGGTACAGACCAATTCTCTAAAAATATTAACGTCTATGAAATCTGTCATCCCATGATAAAATTGTAATATAATATGATCAAGAAGATGTGATATACCAAGGTCAATAAACCGATAATCTAGCAAATAAAAACTGTAAATAGCAAGTAATATTGTTGAATTGAAGATAAACTTCATTTAACGGAGCCAGTTCAAACAGAAATATCAGTACAAAAAGATTGATTGTCCCCTAAAATAAATAATGGGCTTATTTATTTTGACGTGGTGTCAGCTTGCCGTATCATCCCCCTACCCCCCAGAAGGAGGGAGGGGGGATGACGACAGTTCCATTAACTATAAATAATTGCTAAAAGCATTTTTATTCCTTAAGTTTTTTTTATTCTGTTATCTTGTTGGGTTTGTAGGTGTGATGATACTCGTATTTTAAGCAGGGAATATAAGGGTTTTCTTGTAAGTGTTCAAATATAAGACTATGGGTTGTATGTACAGAGTAAACTAGTAACCCAATACTAAGTGCTATTTGAGATTATTGTAACCAAGTTGTCATGACAGGTACATATTTTTAGATGTGGACATGTTTTGTCAGTTCTCAAAGTTTCTAGGGTTGGTTTTCGTTCAGAATATAACCGAGTAAAGGGTTAAAAATAACTTTGTTTTTATATTTACGATACTTTAAGTTACAAATAACCTGTGTTTTTTAGCTGAATTTTAATCCTGTTAATTTCTTGTATGTTAACTTCTATACACTTTAATAACCAAGTTATACCAGTACGTCTTATCGTAAAGTGTTTATTACTGTCTTGACGTGTTATCAGATACTTGTCGGCTTAGAAATACGTCTGTCTAGTGTCAGTTAATCTCGGTAATATGTTTTCGATAATAAGGAAAGTAGCTGAGAAGTGTTGGGTATCATATTCTTTTATTACTGAATCCAGCTATCCATACTTATTTTGTAAATGCAAAAGTTTTTCTGTCTGTCTGTTATGCTTTCAAGGCTATGCCGCTGATCCGATTTTGATGAAACTTGGTATGGTGTAAGCTTGAATCCCGCGAAAAAACATAGGCTACTTTTTGCCGCGATAACCGACACACACGCGGGCGGAGTCGCGTGATCGGCTAGTCGAATATAAATAGTTTCTAAAATATAATTGTTAATTTTAGAAATTAGCGCGTTCAAACAAACTCAGCTTTGTTAGAAAAATAAATATATCGCAGACGTTGTTTTTCGATGTGCAATGTTTACTTAGATTTAGCGTACCGTGCAACGTGTTTGTTTGTACGTTTGTAGTAGACGATGTCATTGTTACAGCTATCTATTAAATAAATTAAATGCGAAATACCGTCGACGAACTGTCCCGGGTTCGATCCCCGGACGGGTCAATGTAGAAAACCACTTTTCTATATTGTCTCGGGTCTGGGTGTTTGTGGTGCCTTCGTTGTCTCTGATTTCTTTCCTACAAGTGCTTTAGATACTTACTTTAGGTTCAGAGAGCAATGTATCCACATTTATTTATTAATTATTTACTGTAAACCCTTGTTCTATTTATTACTCAAACAGTATCTTGTTCTGTATATATTATACATTTACAGGATAGTAGATGTAGGATTTTCTGATACATTACATAATATATATCTATATATACCTTGCATATATCCATGTCAAAAGTCCAAACATGAGTGATCTAATAGCAATATAGCCTTATCATGTACTAGCTGTCCCCCGCGACTTTGTCCGCGTGTTTTAGTTTCAACCGTTTTTATTTTTGCGACATTTTTCATTTATGCTCCGCTCCTTTTGGTCGTAGCGTGATGTTATATAGCCTATAGCCTTCCTCAATAAATGAGCTATCCAACACAGAAAGAATTTTTCAAATCGGACCAGTAGTTCCTGAGATTAGCGCGTTCAAACAAACAAACAAACAAACAAACAAACAAACAAACTCTTCAGCTTTATAATATTAGTATAGATTTACAAACAAACAAATCTTATCTCTACTCATCGCTAGACTGATTGTACAACTGATCGCCCAACTCATTCACAAAAATTTATCTCATATAGTATACATTTTAGCATCTTCGTTAGTTGAGTAAACCCATCAGAAACGACCGGATATAATTCGTCTTTGTTTGTTTTCCAAGTGGTCGTTAGGATGAAATGAAAATATTGAAGTTAATAATAATGTTTATAAAGTTAATAATGTTTATAATGTCATTATGTTATGATTTATGAAATATATTATGGATTTGAATATCAAGTGGTGATATTTTGTAGAGAATATTGTTTGCTGTTCAGTTGAAAGGCTTATTAATCAATGGGTTTTATAGTTAGGAAAGCAGAACAAAAATTTTGTTACATTGGTTTTTAAAAAAATAAAAAGACATTTATTGCTACTAAAAAACAAAAACACGGTACATATTATTAAATGTTAGTCTGAAGAAGACAGTAGCAAAAGGAGATGGTTCTTGGGTATTATTAGTTGCGTCCTGTGGCTTTACCTGCTTAATTACCATTATAGTCTTATCGGGATAAAAAAGTATCCTATTTGTTGATCTAAATTATGTAAAATATCTGTGTGCGAAATTTAATTAATACCTGTTTGGTAGTTTTCCCATGAAAGATGAACAAACGTCTGTCCATCTACATAAAATTTACGTTTATAATAATCAGAAGTTCTTGAATTTAAGACAGTAAAAAAAATACTTAACATTAGTTATAACAAAAGATGTAAAAGATGTCTACAATAAACTGGTTATTTTAAATCCAGTTTTGGTGACCTACTTATATCGATGATCTCTATTGTATAAACAGCAATAAATATAAGATTTATATATATTTCTTAAATGAGACAATAGAAATCGTCTATATCATTTACATAAATGAATATTTAAACTCATCACGTATTAAAAGGATGGTGCGTGTCGCAATTTTTATAGTTTTAAAAGTTAATAAGGTTGATCTTGAATGGCAATCAAAATGAACTGCTGGAAGTGACGCAATTCTTTGCTGTAAATGGGAAGAAAAACATCGTCATGATTTGGTCAAAGAACGTAGTTCACTTGCCCTGATGAAGGATTTTTTTTAACCTACTCCTGCACTTTGAAATTTAATCCTTGTGTCGCGGGGGGTTTTATAAATATTCAAATCACGTAAACAAAGAACACCCAGACTTGGAACAAGCATTTGTGGATCACTCAAATGCTTGTCCCATGCAGGGATCGAACCCGCGGCACGTCGCGCTCAGACGTAATTGGCGTGGTGACCTATACCACTCGACTCGGCTATCCTTGCAATCTAAACATTATTCAGATTTTATGCGTATTAGAAAGTTTGTTAATATAAGTGATACTACAATTACGACAATTAGGTACCTACTTAAAAGGTTTGAGCTAATTTTCCTTTGGCAACTAATCTCGTAACAGTACATTGTTTTATATCTAACAGATTATTCTCGACACAAATTATTTGTGACTCGACAGCGAAGAGATCACAATATTTATTTTTAATCTAATTAGCTTTCTACATAGTATGGTCTATGTATATACTACAGTCATTATCAATTTAACGTAACATCGACTTTATTTTTTTTAGTGTTAAGCTTTATATTCGTAATTAGTTTTTACCTCATACGTGCTGTCGGCAGTATATATGAAGGGTAATAAATCAGCCGACGACATCAGGTGACAGGTTTGACTGATGCTCATGCTATTTGCACCAAAACGAATGCGTGCTTTACGTGTGTATTGGTTAATGTACTGGTTGATGCACGGTAACGCCTGTGTGAGAAACTCACAGATTCTGTGTCTGTAGAGAAAGTCGACTGTTTTTTACAGGTTATTTTTGTTCATTTTAATCAGTAAGAGAAGCTAAGGGCAACTAATGTGATTGGTTAACCAAGCCACTAATGATTACATCGTTTTAATTAATGATTGGCACATGATTAATACAAGTTCACGTTGAATACCTTTCCATAACCGTGTTTTCGATGGCATCATATTTCATTATCCTATCAATCCACTATCCCTCACCACTTTTCTCTTCGCCATTGGTCTGTGGTTTGAAAACCTAAACTAAACAATGGTTATCGCAATGACTAATCAATTACCTCTGCATAAAACTATTCCCACAATAAAATATTATTTAATTAGTTTTCAAGTTTGCATGTGATTTCATTCTTTCACTCAATTTTATAATGTAGTCGTTATAGACTACATTATAAAATTGAGTATTTTGTAATGTAGTCGTTATAGCAAGAATACCCCTACTACCGCAAAACCGTAAGAATGTAGAATGACAATTGTCTTACTTAATTTCAAGCGTCGTTACGGGCTAGTCTGTATTTAGATAAGCTATGTAAATACAGAAAAAGTGAAGCTATCGCTAACATCTAAGTAAATACCTAATTCCGACAAAAACTTTACTTTTGTTATTTGGTCGACAAATATCTTTAAGCTTTTTTCAAGGCGAAAGCAACCTAATTTGGAAGGCAAGCTAGACATTTTGGACTTGCCGTTGTTTACTAATTAAATATAGGTTCTGTGTGTATAATTTCAAGCTAGAATTAGCAGGAACGGATAGGCAGATAAGTAAAAATAATTAAATCAACACTCAGTCACTTTGCTGAAAATGAGTATATTAGAGGAAGTTTGAAAGTGGCACCAGTAACAGAAAAACTGAAAGGAAATCGCTTAGGATGGTATGGGCATGTAATGAGGAGGGATGACACACATGTAAATAAAAGAGTGATGAATTTGGATGTGGAGGGCTGGAGAGGAAGAGGAAGGCCGAAAAAAAGGTGGATCGATTGCGTGAGAGATGATATGAGGGAAAAATCAGTGAATGACAGTATGACGGCTAATAGAGTAGAATGGAAGGAGAAAACATTGTGCGCCGACCCCAAATAAATTGGGAAAAGGGCAGGAAGAAGAAGAAGACTAATCACTGTGCTATGTTTAGTATTGTATGTAAAAAGTCCGCCATTAGGCTTTGATGTATATAAAGTATTAAACAAATAAATAAAAAGTTAATTTTATACTTATTTATCAGTCGGGCACTAATTGCATACTTAACTATATACTATTTCTAAATACTGAAATTCGTATAAGCATTTGAATGTTACAATATAAAATAACATTTTTTGAGCAAATAAATAGCGCCATAAAAATACAGTTTTGAGACGAAACGACTATTAGTTTAAAGCAAAATATCACATCTTGTGAAGAAAATTGTATCATTTAATCAAGATTTTATCCACACAAACCACTTACTTTCATCTTAAAATCTTCTTAACCTTAAGCTCGGTTTCAAGGGTCATAAATCTAAGAATTAATTCTGCACCTCTTTACTCCGCGTATGAACATGTTCTTATAACTATAGGTGAGAATATTTGATGGTTACTCAGACAGTAACTACGTAACGACATAAATCCTTACATTTCCCTAAGGATAGACTAATATTAATGTGTTACATTTGTGGTTTTTTATTCATATTTTAGTTTTTTTCTTGACTTAAAAAGTTTGTTGTAGGATGCTTGGTCATACAGATATGATTTTTAGAATAATAATACAACAATAATATTTTTTCAGTATTATAACTTATAATCTTGAGAGGCTGTATCAAAACTAATTTATTTTGCCAGATATATCATTGTGTATGAAGGAAATATCCTATAATTTATATTTAAATAAACTAGTTTGTTAAACTACGCCAAAAATTTACTAGTATCTAACATCTCGTGCCAATTCAGTAATAATGATTTTTCCTTTTTGACGTACAGTTCTTTTTTATACGGTAATTAGGCGTTGACAGTACTGTTTTATATTTCTGCTTTAAATCTTCCGGCCTTGTTCTTTTACTTTACCTATGTAGATAGATATATTAAAATGATTGTATCGAGTTTTAATCTATACTAATATTATAAAGCTGAAGAGTTTGTTTGTTTGAACGCGCTAATCTCAGGAACTACTGGTTCGAATTGAATAATTATTTTTGTATCGGATAGTCCGTTTATTGAGGAAGGCTATAGGCTATATAACATCACGCTACGACCAATAGGAGCGGAGCATAAATAAAAAATGTTGCAAAAATAAAAAACCGTTGAAACTAAAACACGCGGACAAAGTCGCGGGGGACAGCTAGTAATGTATAAAGTCGTTTACTAATTTATAACACTGATCATGCATAATAATTTTTAAATGCATTATTCATGCAACTCCCGCATTACAACTTAGGGAGTAAGAACAGCTGAAAACCAGCGCTGTGACGGGTCGTGCTCGTCCCGGTACAGCATTAGCTTAGCTCCTTTTGCTACTGTCTTCTTCAGACTGATATTTAATAATGTGTACCGTGTTTTATTTTATTTTAGTAGCAATAAATGTATTTTTTTATAGTTTCATCACACGTTTTTTTTTTCTTAAAACTTCTCATAAAGAAATATTTTTGTGATTCGATTTTAAGTAATTTTTTATGTCGAAAGTGAAGTTGTAGAACAGTTAGTTGATTCGCCATAAAACAACAATATACATAGTTATTGAAGTCTGAAATAGGTGCAACAAAAGCTAGGTCCGAGTTCCGCTGTCCGATGAAGCGGACCGTGGTGACCGGACGTGTGTGAGTCGACGGACCGGAGCGGCCGGCGGACGATTGTGAAATTGTTTTACAAGTGTTTCTAGTATCTATTGGTTGTTGTTGCAACGGCTATGGCTTTTGAATGCTATTGTAGTGGCTGTTATTGAGGTATAGTTGTTTAGTTTCAATTAGTAATCTACTGATTGCTTGGTGAGTTAAATTGGCACAAACCAGGAATAATGATTAAAAAAGGGATGACATTATTATGAGTAGGTACAGCTGATAATGAAAGCGTTATGTTACGGTGACCTTACTAAAAAACTGATAACTTGATTGTGTAGTGTAAATATAAATTGGTTACTGGAAATATAGAAAAGTAGCTTTTAACGTACATATTAAATGTGAATACTACGAATACAAACAATTGTGGTACCTTAATGTATAAAATATATTTTGTTTTATATCAATTGTTTATTTACATACCTATTACCCATATCAATGTATGGGCCAAGATATGTTAAAAATGCGCAATTAACAGGCATGTCTCAAAAAACCCATATCCCATTTATCACCGCAGGTTCTAAAGAATGTTTGGCACCACTCAATGTACGAAAAATCTTTTGTTATTTCAGTTAACCGTTTGACGTAATCAACTTGACCTAATACTTGTTGTAATTAATCAGTTGGTCTGACAAGCGAGCCGGCAGTTTTCATAATTAGTGACGCGGCTAGGTGTCGGATTTTTGACAAATGTCCGCCCTAAGGCTGGGACGTTTTCAGTTTAGTATTTGTTCTGAGAATAGCATCTAGAAATGTATTGTTCATTCAAGTTATTGAAGATGAATTTTATGACGTCGCCGCCTTGATAGAACTTTTTCCTACGTTAGTTAATTAATCTAGAAATATCTATTTATATAAACATTTTTTTCATGTCATTAATTATAGTTAAACTGTATTTTTTTATTGATTTGGTTGGTTACAATATACACACATGTAGATAGGTACGATTTTATCTACAGCATGTCATTATGGGTTATTCGTGACAAGCACATTACATGACTCTTCATTATATTGTATATAGATAGGTATGTGATTAGTATATTAACAATTTCATTATTATATCTACATCATATTATATTTCCCAGATGTTTATCGTATCTAGATCGAAGCTCGTTCGCTTGTTGTCGGCAATTAAGTGAACTGATTCCCCGCCATCCTGTCTACTTTATATTTGTTGTACAATATCCTGTACAGTATGGTTTTTTCTGGATATAATCTATTATTAGATTCGATTTCTTAAGTTTATTAAGATATATCTAAGAAATCATCGCCTTTCATGTTTTATGCTTTATGTGTGAGTTTATTACCCACATTATAATTGAAATCCAGAATTAAATTGTGTTTTCCTTTCATATTCGTGACGAAAAGGTTGTCGAAATTATTAGGTGACATCTCCACAGAAGGTCGAACTACGAGTTTAATGAGCATCAGCTGCCATTATCCTTTAATTGAACCACTGATACGGGTAAACGAAAACAAAACATCTTTTGTTTTATTTTCAAAGTCACGGCCATATTTTCTCAGACTATAGAACCTCATTTGTTATACGGAATCGTTGTTTGAGCTTTTAGAGACTTTACCACTTCGGTCTTTATGCATTTTACGAGTGACAACACATGGTATGTGGGAGTAAAATGGTGGGAAGAATTTTTGAGTTTAAAATAAATATTTAATAAATATACAGCATGCAACAAAAACTCTGTCCGATCCTTATGAGTATTATTCGGCATCGTAGGTACTGCGTACACATATACGTAACTATTGAAAGGATTTGAGATTATTATTTTTCCCTGGTGAATATAATTAAATTTAAATAAAACTTATCTAAAAACACTGATCGCTCGACAAAGTTCACGTGTTACTTACAGTTTTGTATTAAAGAGCAAGACCTTTTTTCTAGTCCGTATATTGATTTAGGAATACACCTTTATTGGATCGGACAGGGTTTTCGTTGCGTACTGTATAAATGTAATAGAATAAATTTTGCCTGCTAGTGCTGAATGTTCATATTTAGGACAAGCTGGGGATTGTTGGTTACTGGTCATAGTGGTAATAGTTTTCAAAGCCTCTTGAGCTTAGACAAATCGATAGCGAAAATGAAATTATATGATTAAATTGATATATTTTTTATAAAATCATGACAATATTAAATATATTAATCAAGTAACATTTTTTTTTTCTATTCATGTATATCTCTTCAGACGTTTTCATTGTTCGCTCCACACCAGACTTGTCAAATTCACTCCCACGAAAAATTGAGCAAAATATTATTTTATTTTGAAAACAATAAACAAATATTCGCTTGCTTTAAAAAAAAATCGCTTGTCATGATGAAGTGGTGTTTCACGCCCCATCAGACGATGTTTTTCATCGGTTTTTGTGTTTCAAGCTTGAATTGCTTTGGTATAAGTAGAATAACAGGCCTCTGGTGTTTTTGAGCTTAAAATTTAATTAAGCGCTTTTTAAAAACACAAGAAAGTGTAAATAACAAAGTGAAAAGTGTAAAATGTACAATGAGTCAGGTTTTATTTAGCAGTTACTTAAAGTAACTTTATTTGTTAGGTGTCCATGAACTGAAATAAGTTAGTTTAACTTTCAACGTTTGTTTGAAACTTGTTAGTGACTTCGACCTTAAAAGAAATCCTTTCTTTATATATTACGTAATAATTTTTATTTTAAAATTATTTGTGTTCATATTGTAATACCCAGTAAAATGGGTTTTAGAGCTCTGATGGGCAGACGTTTCATGAAAATATCAGTATTCAGCTGAATCCGGATATACTGGTCTTCCTGTTTTTCTGTAGGTTAGTGACCCTGACTGCTAAACCGGAGGTCGTGGGTTCGATTCCCGCCCAGGACAGATCTTTGTGTGATGAGCACAATCATTTGTTCTGTGTGTGGGTGTAATGTATCTATAATATGTATATATTTAGAAATATGTAAGTAGGTATGTGTATCAGTGGTCTGGTTGCTATATACAGGCTCTGCCTAGTTTGGGATCAGTTGGCCGTGTGTGAGATGTCCCATGAGATATTAATATATTATTATTACTGGAACCCGAATCGAACATGGCTTGGGAAAAGGTTAGCCAGGTAGATTTCTAGAAATACAAATTTGTGTAAAGTACAGTAAAATAAGACGTTGTATGACACAGTTTCTTAGTCACAGCTAAATGCTACTCGACATTAATCTTTAGAATATATGGAAGGACGGTAGTAATAAAACATTACGAAGGTAAGTAGTTTTGTGTAAATTATAAAGACTAATGTCGAGAAGTATGTTAATCCACACTAATATATAAAGCTGAAGGGTTTGTTTGTTTGAACGCGCTAATCTCAAGAATTACTGGTCCGATTTGAAAAATTCTTTCAGTGTTGGATAGCCTATTTATTGAGGAAGGCTATAAGCTATATAACATTACGCTGCGACCAAAATGAGCGGAGCATAAATGGAAAGTGTTGCAAAAATGAAAAACCGTTTATACTAAAATACGCGAACAAAGTCGCGAGGGACAGCTAGTATGTATATATGTTGACTAATGTTTTTTTTAATGTCGGTCTTGATGATTTATAAAAAATATTAGACTTGTATTTTTTTACTTAACCTAAAACCCACGATAATGATTTGAGATGATGAATGATGACACAGGTTCGCACGTTTTTACTTGTTTTGAAAAAGCAAAAAATACGTGTCTAATATTTTTTTATTTTCTAACTTACGGTTTAGCTTAGAGTTTTAGTTTTTATACCCAATTAAAATCCTTATTTAAATAAAGATGCGTCGACGTTCACACTGTTTATTGTTTACAAATTAATTGAAAAAAATATTTTGACGACCTCCTTATACACCGGTTTTCAAGGTGTCGCCAATACCGACGTATAGGTTAGATATACAGCTTGTGTATGTTAAATATAGGTATATCTGAAGCTGTATTGAATGAAAACGATTTAGGTAGAAAAACTAGGAAAATGTTATGAAATGTTATGTAAACTGAATCAACTATGTGGCAGTATTCCTTTCAGATGTACTTAGGAGGCAGTAACTAAAAAAAGAATAAAGATGTACAAAACACATAAAGAGTCTAGTAGCCTACTTTATTAATTAAAGTGCGTAAGATAATATTAGGCGTCTCAAGGTTTTAGTGGAATTAATTTTTGGTCAGTAGACAAGGTGACAAAATAACTTTGTTACTTAAGCTTCTAACTAATTAAGGCTAAGTATACGACCAAGATTATACCCGAAATTTAGAGTAGAAACTCTTAATAGAATATAATGTAATACGTAATATTTAGAACGGTTTTTTTTGTTTAAAGTCCAAAGAAGTGAAAAAATTAGGCAAGGAATCTTCTATTTGCAATTTCTGTGGTCTAATGCAATTTTTTTGTTTGGTGTTGTAATAATTCCAGTTCATAAAGTTAATTAGGATTTTAGTTAGTAGGTACCTAATTTTATATGTCGGTATGAGGATGAATTATAATTCGTAAGCTTAATTAGCACATAGAAATTGAAGATGGTATTGCATAAACTTTGTAAAAGTCCGGTGAAGCAGTCAAAGCCTGCGCTCAGGCTAACTGCGTAAATCTCTTCAAAAAAAAAAAAAAAAATTGCATAAACTTCAGTAAATTATCTTTATGATTTTTCCTATTATCTTATACTGTTTTACATACTAAAACGGATTACAGAATGTCTCCACGAGAGGAAGCCTTATTATTAAGACTTCATCATCAAAACAAACAACGTACACCGTATAAACAAGTTTCACATAATCTCAATTTTGCTTAATACTAAAATACCATCGGGATTTAGCTAAGAATTAATAGCTTTACCGTGAACATTATAGGGAACGTAATAACGGTTCATTTCAACGTTTGAGGAACAAAAGGTTGCCCTAAGGGGTTCTGAGATTGACTTGTCAGTGTGAAACGGTTGCGGTGGTGTGCTTTTGTGTTTGTTTGTGTGTTTTTGTGTACGTCATTATGATGAGAGGCTTTTAGCCTATCGTAAACCCAGAGATAGTGGAAAGAGGAAGATTGAGGAATGCCTTCGTATTGTCCGATTTTTTGATTGTATCTGAATAATATCTTTTGTATTTGATAATATTTAAGGCTTCTTAATCACAAACGCTGTTTGTATGATCTTTTTAAATACATTTGAGTTGAACATAGAAGATTTTATTTTTACCGAGTAGTCGTGTCTGTATTAAAAGCATGCAAAAACACGGAAATATACAAACTCGTGCTATTTAAAAGTTTTTACATAAGCTTCAGTTAAATTCTTTCTACATTTGTGCGGGAAATCTCGAATTCTGCCAGTAATTGTTTCGATCAGACCCGCATCTCATAAAACGGGAAGTTTGCCAATCAAGACGTTTAATTTGTATGTCGTTATCCTGTTGAGTCACGTTTAAATGTACCTTCAAGTAAGTATTTATGAGGAAAAGACGGGACAATATGAACATTCTTCCAAGAATCTTGTCAGCACAAAATATTTCCAAAATCTTTCTACGTCACTGTAATTTCCGCTATCCACAAATGTCCTAGTTCTGAAGTAATTTTCCCCGAAAATTGTTCTATTTTTTCATGGTCCTAATCATTTGAGTACCTAACTCGGAAGAACCGTATCATTTCTCATATAAAACTTTCGTGGAAATACTTCGCTGCCGCGTTTCTTGGAATACCAAGTTTCTCCAACAGTAATTCAATATGGTCACAGATTACATAGGTCTGAATGTCCACTTCAAGTTGTGTGAAAAGAACCTTCACGTACAGACATAAAAAATAAACGACGCACAATAAGTACTACTAAAAAGTAATATTAAAATGTTGATTTGTGCACTCGTTCATTTGTTTATCGCTTCATTAGCTCATTAATCTGTGGTATTTCTACATATTCGTATATTGCGCGGCAAGCAAATGGCTTCCGAAAAAGTCAATACAGCTAAAGTAATTTAAGGATAACACGCTTGAAGAACCCTGAATGTATCACCGTTGGATTACGAGGGTTCTGTCGTGTGAAGCAAGTTTTAATGAGGTTTATTTGGGGTCAAGCTAAGGGTCAAGTTGTCTTCGGTGCCCAAATTGTGGGCTGCGTCCTGAATAATTATATGGTGTTCTGTTATTAAGGAATTATCAATCAGAATAATTGAGGTAGAAAAGGTGAAGGATCGTAATGTCTGGAAACTCGATATGCCTATCCCTGAAAAATAATTCATAGTGGCTATGTTTATATGTTTTCCTATTTTTATCTTCTGCATTGCCCTTTTGCCAACCTATGTTTTGGACTCGGTTTCCAGTCTTACCGGATTAAGCTGAATATGCTTGCGAAATACAAGCAATGTTTAGTATAGAGGCCATTGTACTTTATCGTTAATGCTTATTACAATTATATTTATTTATATAATAGTTTATTTTTTTTTAGCTAAAATTATCTGATGGTAACGTTTTATGGAAAAAATAAATGTGTTTTTATTATTATTAAAAAGTATATTCCACTATTTCAAACAAAATACCTTTTAGAAAATAAAATATTATACTACATATAGTTTAAAAGTCCTAATTCAAGTCTACATTAACTTAAAACGTTTGCTTTTTCCATCTTATGAATATCTAAGTTAACACAATTTTATATTTCATTTAAATTACATAGAGATTTAGACAAGTGAACAACATTCAATCTGTATTCCATATTATCTTGCAAATGTAATATAACAATTTGTATTCGGTTTTACTTAAACCAAATAGCGAGGATTACTAAATGGACTTGTTTGTAAACGTCTGATGCTTTTTTGTGGATGTGATGGTAAACCTTCATAAAACCTTTTTCGAGGTCAGCTTTCAGTGAAACAAGATGCGAAAACCCGCTGGAACCCAAACCTAATGAAGTTTATAGAGTTTCGTAACAAGATCAAACAGTAGAAATTGTCGTCGAAAACTTAAATAAAAATACTGTTAAAAAAGTCGTTACTCGCCTATTCCAACATAAAAGTTTAGAAACTTTGACGAAATTGAAAAGTTGATGTAATTTGTTTTCAACTATTCGTAACTAACTTTTAATCCTGGTTCTCTTAGAATTTTGGACATTGATATTGTTGTCAGATGAAAATGAGTACGGTAGCTTTTGTTATGTACTTAAAATGAGTCTTAGTGTAAAGATATTGTATGACGTAGCTTTAGGAAGCAAAATGAAAGCAAAACGATATCCATACTAAACATTTTAAATGCGAAAGTAACTTCGTCTTTCAATCTGTCCGTCTGTTATTATTTCACGACTTAACTACACTACCGATTTTGATAAAATTTGGTATGGAGTTAGCTTGAACTCCAAGAAAGGATAGTTTTTTTGCTGCGATACCCGACATTCACGCGGGCGAAACCGCGTTGCATGTAATACTCAACTAATATTGTACAACAAATACTTATAACAAAAACGATGCAAACAGAGACTTGTAGACAAGGGGTCGTATCGCTAGTGTGATTTCTGCCTATCTATGCAGAAATTAAGGCAAGGACGGGACCGGGGTGTTTTTAGTCAGTGCAAGTCCGACATAACCCCGCGCCGTACCCTCGGCGTGGGTTGAAATCATTAGCTTTCCACCCCGAAAAAAAAAAGATATAATTCCTATTAAGTTATTGTTTTATATTTAGTAGATTACGTCACAATTAATTCCGTAGTAACAAGCGCTTATAGCAATTTTAACAATATCGGCAATCAATCAAGGGCTTATCATACTGAAGCTCGTTGGAATAAAAAACAAAGAGGACAACATCGGATAATGTCCATCATTCAGATTGATTTTGATCACACTGGCTATTTGGGAAAGTTTTTCCTCAGGAAGTATTTTTTAGTTAGGTGTCGGTATTTTTTATGTGCAAGTGGCCTGTGTACCATAAAATTATTTATTATCTTTCCTTAAGAGTTACAATTAAAAATATTATATTGTTTGGTGCTTTAGTTAAAATTATATTTCTATAATTAAGAAAAATATTTAATTAAGTTGACTAACAATAGGTTTTAAGGCCTTTTTTTAATGCACAGATAGAGTGGTATAGGTCACCACTCCACGGTTTGATCCCTGTATGGGACAAGCATTTGTGTGATTCACAAACGCTTGTTCCAAGTCTGGGTGTTCTTTGTTCTATTTTAATTTTTGGCGAACCCCCGCACAACTGTTAGATTCCTTAGTGCAGAAGTGGTTAACTAAAAAAAATGTGCAGAAGTAAAATACCACCTACCCGTTATTTTATAATAAAAATACAGTTCGTACAAAATATTATAAAACGAATAAAAATTCACAAATATTGTCCTTTCTATTCTGTCAAATTTAATCAATGGTTTTATCAGAAAATACTTATATTGTAATTGAAATTCTATGAACCCATAATTCTAGATACTTCAATACATATGAGGTTATGTCAGCAAATTAATAGGACTAGGTAGTCCCAGATCGGTTTAATCCGACTGTAAGCTGGCTAATGAGACGCGTCTGGGGATGTTTGATTGCTTGAATCAATCCGTTTATGGAGACTGGTTTCAATATGTTTAGAATGTACCTATGTCTTTTTGAAAGATGTGAAGTGAAGATTCATGAATTTTGACTCCTTAGTTTTCATACAGTATGTGTTTTAACTGCAGTCTCTATTTATTTGTTAACAGGTTTTTTTTTAGACAGGTAGTCATTTAAAGAGCATATAGAAATATATGAATTTAGTATAATGATTTATGTCATCTACAATTTAGTTGCTATATATTATATTATATTAGCAAAAAAATTAAAAAATAACAGCGAAAACAATGTCGTTTAGCAAATTATTAAATACGAGTAGGTACATAAACTATTGAACTTTAAAACAATTACATCAAATAAACAAATTCCAACCGAACTTGTAACAAACTCGCATCCAATTTCGGAAAAAACGCTACTTCATAAATGTTTTCTAAAGTACAGTCTGCAACACTTAATCATGGCAATCCGCAGTTACGCGTACATAAAACGGGCGAAACTTGGTATCGCTTTAATACACTCCCGGTTGGTGATTTTGGAGTATTTCTACTGTCGAGATAGTGCAGACAAGGGTAGTGGTTAAAAAAAATAGGAGTTTTTGGAAAGTATTTTTTATCTACTTAGATCCTTTTTGTAATTTTCTGGTTAGCTGAGATTTGGAGTTGTGCATTGCAGCCTAGCATTTTCCCAAGCTTTGTTGAGTCGTCTTCCAGTCTCACTAGATTCACCGAAATACCCTATTTTACGACTGCCTATCTGACCTCCATTTTACTGGGTAACATAGTATCCCCAAAGTAAGACTGGTTGCTAGAATTGTATGACTTAACGACTGTCAAAGATCAACGTATGACAATCGGGACCAACGGTTCAACGTGCTTTTTGAGGCACGAAAGGGTCTCGGTATGGTTGACCATTAACCATTCCCGGACCAACCGCAGCGGGCGCGGCTTAACCTCTATTGTAGTTTTAACCCAAGAGTGGTGCATTGCATTATGTATATTACGTTTTCGGTTAGGTACTTAAAATAAAACTTTCGTTTACCAGTTATTTTTGAGGATAAATCATGTGTTGCTGTAGATCAGTAGTATATTTTAGTCAATGAAAATCCTTGTACCTACTGAACCAATAAAATCTAATTATTTAGAACCATTTATACGTTGTGTCACTGTGACGAACAAACAATAATTTTCTACTGTATTTTCTTTTACTTTTCATTATTTTTAGATCCATTAATGTTGTTGATGTAAATTGTTGTTTTTATAACGACAACTGTTAACGATTATTTTATTATTCATTTCCGTTACTTAATAATTATGTTTCGTCATTCGATATAATTTATGGATTACACGTGTCGCGATCTTTCAAATTATTTTTGATCATCATTTGCTTAGTACGCGAGCCCATTGTCATGGGGACGGAGATTAGTCAGCAGCGTATGAAAATAGATAGGAAAGTACAAAGATTAAATTAATATTATTATTTAAGCGATATCCCATTTTTTTTTAACCATATTACCAAAAATATCCATTAATTCAAATGTAATTATTTCCATTTATTTTATTTATCTTTACTTTTTATTTGTTCAGAATTGGTTAAATCATTACTTGCTTTAATTATCACACAAGTTTTTGTTTCATACATTTCAGATTGGTCTTGTAACTCCAAATCTCTCCACTCTTAATTTTTTTTTTATAGGTAGAGGCCTGAACTGAAATAATAGTAAAATAAAATACTCTCCTTCTCTATTATTTTAAGGTCAGGTTTGGTATCTACCACGACTATAAAACATCATTATCTCATTACTCCGTCTATAAAAATCTCACCCATGTGAGAATGTGTGCGATAAATCTTCATAATGCTGATTTTTACAACTATTAAACTACGTCAAATTATTGTTTTCTGTCTAAATTAGTAGACAAATTTATTTTGAAATTCTCTGGACATCTGCCTAACGGAATTGTGTCACGCTAATTTCTTTTTTCGATCATCAAATTTGTTACACGTGGTGGTAATAGGTGCTCGTGGTTGCTTTTTAAACAGCTATAGTATTGGGTCCACAATCTTTGTAACATAAAATAATAATACCAAATATTAAAAAAAAAACGATATGATTAAAATTTTTAACAAGTTGATTGACCCGCAAAGACACAAATGAAAATGTATATTTTTGTCGGAAACGTAAAATGAACATTATTATTGAAATTATTTATTCAAAAGTGCAATAATAAACATTAGAACTTTTAATATAAGTTGCTTCAATATTCGAAACAAAAAAAAAAAAAAAACGATTTGTTATTCGATACTTACTAAACGGGATTTCTCGCTACGACTTCTGAATCATATTATCAAAGCCTAGTGCTTCTTAAATATAATCTATGAATTCTATGACATGACTATTTATACTACACATCGATCATCGACGTTTACATTCGATAATACTAACTATATTATTATACCTAATAAGTATAGAAGCTAAGCATAACTGTATTTATATAATAAATAAATATAAATACCAATAAACAAAATAATATAAAAATAAAAATCTCGATGACGGGTATAATCTAAAATTAAAGCGCTTTATCGAAATATAAAACTCTTTGTGGACGAGTTCAAGTTCATACGCCGAACGTTTATTTTTCTTAATGGCCAGTCATTACATTTCATCGGCCGTTTCAATTTCGAATCACCCAAAATGTTTTCTTATATTTCTTATGGTGATTATTTTATTAAGTATAAATTATTTCTTTATTTTTATATTATTTCTTTATTTTTGCACGCTCAAGGATAAGATTTGATGATTAAAAAGAGTAATTAGTAATTATTTTGGCTTTGGTATTTAAGGGTTATGTAAAAACTAAGATAAATTCGAGGAATTTATTTCTTTTTTACATATGGGTTATTTAAAGACTCATAGTTATAATGTAAAAATAAATCTAATGAAAATTCACACCACTGTTTGTCAAGCTAAACTGTAGATAATTATTTTTATCGACATTTGTCCCAATTCGGTGCACCTTCGTAAACATGCGTAGATCAACAAGTAATAGAACCTCCTTAACAAAAGTAACTAATACCTACCTAAGGGTCAATTCACACTTTAGTAGAATAAAAAAAAAAAGACGCGTCAATGCGACCAAAATCGCGTGAATTCTACAAAAGTATCTCTCATGACGAAATTGAGTTAAGGGTAAATTTGCAATATTAATTATTTGGATGCGCTTCGACTCTGCTGTAGTATGAATTGGCCCTTAAAATTCACTATAAATGTCACGTTAGTAACTAAAAACTAATAAAACATCAACTGATTCATGTCTCATTAAAACCAAGCACTTACTTCAATCAGGCCATCAAACGAAAGCGGATTGCTGAAATATTTTTTATTCCGGCTATCATATTAGAACCATTCGCGCTCGTCTGTCTTATTAACGGTCATTTATGTGATCTGTCTGTCTCGCGTTTTATTTTTAAAGCTTCGGGCCTTGATAAGGACGGGTGCCACGGCAATAATTTTTTTTTTTTTTTTTTAAATAAATATTTGTTCGTATTGTCGTTTTTTCAATTGTTACTTATTTGTTGTCTGTGTTATTAATTTGCATTAGAGACTAAATGATGATTTGTTTGTATGTATATTTGGTGATATCTAACAGATTTCAAAGCTTATTTTTTATAGAACAAGGTTAATCTTAAACTTGGTTCGAATATCATATATTTTATTATCGTTTATTGCTATTTTCGGCAATAATTCGGTACTAAAGGTGGGCGGTACTTTTAAATACTTCGTATTCGTTACGCGTGTGTCCCTGAACGATATATTTAGTTAGAATATGTCCTTGAGAGTATGAAGATTAATTTTAGTATATACCTACTTCCGCAATCTTTGAAATACTTACGTCACTATCTATATTCACTTTGATCAAAATTAAAAAGGCTGTATTCAACTTGAATACTAAAAATAAATAGTAAATAAATTTTATATTTAGGATTTAATATTTAGTTAATATAATAAGAATAAATAAAATTCCGTCAAATCTTAAAGAATTTTTAATGCGACGCAACTTTCTTAAAAGTATCAATAAAACATAAATAAAATAGATACTCTTCCGTCAAACTTTCATCAAACCATGATAGCCAAAATAAAGTAAACAATTAAAACTAATAACAATCAAATACCATGAATTTAACGAAGCGTATCAAACAAAACATTCCAATTTATCGGTCTCCTAATAAATCACGATGCAACAGGTGCAAAAAATGTAAACCGCATTACATATTTATACGTGTTTTGACGTTTTACGAGATTAATGGGGATAATCGAACGATAGCAGGGGAAATGTGTTTTTGTATGTGGTTTTATGGTGGCCGAAATATAGATGTTACTATGGTGGAATGGGTTTGTAATATACCTATGGGTTTTATATGCGGTGGGATGACAAGGATTGTGGGTAATACAGATGTTGACTGGGCATGGAAAATAAAAATCTGTTTAGTCCGTAATTTTGATAATAAAAAAAATTGAGACACGTGTTTAAGTAATACTTTTTAAAATAATTAATAATTAAGGAGACAAAGCGAATCAAAGTTCGGGAGTGGGAGCTATTACGTCACGATGTTACACAAATTGCACGACATCGTGACGTCACGCGTCCTAAGTTTTTAGTTACGTAAAAAAAAAGAAAAAAATACGTATCTAATATTTTTTACAAATTTGCATGACACTCATTTAACGCTGAACCTATTTTGATGAAACTTGGTATGGGTTAAGCTAGGATGCCAAAAAGAACAGGCTTTTTGACACAATATAATATTAAATACCAAACGGGTCAGCCTCAGACAAAAGATAGTTAATATTAAAAAATAATATTTATTATTTTTCCTTACAATAAATCCCTTTCCGTCTGTAACTTCTGTCTTAAACACTTTATAATAACCGCGTCTGACTAATTCCTCGGATATTCTCACGATACGATTATGCAGTGATTACGTATATCGTCGCTATTACTTGGACATGCATTTCCTATTTCCTTCCTTCTACCGTCTTTACGAAAGTTGAATAGTCGTTCATTTCACAGGTAGTTAATGTAATTGTTTAAGTATTACTGATTGAGTGATTAGAAAGGATTGTTATGTAATAATATTGTTTAAAATTGCTGGGGGGTAACGCCATAACACCAACATATAAACGTCCCACGGCTAGGCACAGGCCTTTTTTTATATAGAGAAGGAACGAGCATTGATTACCACGCTTGCTCATTGCGGGTTGGCGATTTCAGATTCAAATTTTTGGTGTTGTCTTAGAGAAATCAAGAAAGTATATAAAACTTTGATAAAGTCACATTGGCACTTGCCTGTAGTTGGTTCGAACCTGCAATCTTGTGCACACGAATCCGTTCATTGAACCTCTATACCACCATGACGCTTTTTAATTCTAATACATAGATAATGTAAAAGTGTTATTCATTAAGCAGTCACACAAACAACACACAGTACATTAAAATACTGTCATAGATTCTAGTTAGTTCCTTTCAGGTAGTGTTTTTTTTTAAGAGCACTTAGGAAGTTGAGATTGCTGGGTAAATCAGGGTGCTGTCCATTGTATTGACGTTCTAAAAGTGCTACTTTGTAGCCTAGTTAAACTGACTTAGTAAAGTTGTGTAAAACTATATGTTAGTGACAAAAATAATTAATTAGTCTGTAAAATCTATTGTATCACTCATTTTGTTGTTTAAACATGAGATAGAGTAATTAAAAAACAGAATAAAACGAAAAAAAACCAGCAGTTTTTTGTCTCAATATTCCCTGTAATAATTGAAAACGTGGTAGCAATTAGTTTTTCAACATAATACCTACCTGTTATTAATTCGAAGTATAGATAGTATTCCGAATAGGCTAATGTTTATGGCTCTATAAAATTTAACAGCCGTAACGAATCGCGTGCGTCTTGTCGGCCCGAAATAACGGTGACTCTTAGTTTTGCTAATTGAAATTGTTTGACGGTATCGACGTAACCTTGTGTTGATGAAAGTTCATGTAAATATGTGTAAACAAAGGAAAATTAAACATCTGTTATGGTATAGAATGTATGTTTCTATGACTGGCTGTGAACGAAATATTTTTGTCAGTAAATTTTTGTCTTTTGCTTCTGCCTACCTTTTTCTCAAGCTATGTTGGGGTCGGCTCTAGTCTTACCAGATTCAGATGCATACTGTATTTTACATGAAGCGACTGCCTATCTGACCTTCGCCATTTTACTGGGTAACACAGTATCCCATAGTAAGAATGGTTGTCAGAATTGTAATGACTTAATGACTGCCAAAGACCAACATATGACGGTCGGGACCAAAGGCTTAACGTGCTTCCAAAGCAATAGAAGGAAATAATAACAAGTATTTGCTTAATTAACGTTTGTTTCTATGTCTAATATGTATTTAAACGACTTGGTAAAATTTAATTTTTATTATCATGTTTTTCCATCTGGTGAATATTATTTAGTTCTTGTCGTCCGTATTATATTTGGTACACTTTTATTGCTTTCCTTTTAAACTATGTAAGCTAACAAAATACTTCTTCATACCGATTCATTCATTCCACAAAAATATATTCACACCGACAGTTCGTACATCATTTACCATTACATTCACGAAGTTGCATGTTCCACAACAATAACATATGCCCTCCATTTGAATTTGAAAGGCATCAACCGGGTTTCGAACTGCAGTTCACCCGCATTGAAGACACCTGTCAGTCACTGCGCACGCGATAACGGGTATATGTCGTGTATGCTATTACTTTGAACTTTGATAGACTATTTCAGTTCAATTTAGTTTGGTATAGTGTATGAAGTGTATATCTAGGTTTTGGCAAAGCTAATAGCGGATGAAAGTAATAGAAATGCTTTCTGTAGAGACTAAATTCAGAGTTAAAAAAAGCTGTTTATTCATTTATTTTCCAATACAAATAATGATGATATGTTTAGATATTTCATTCATTTATTTGTTACTAATTTACGAACCCTGACAAAAAGCTTGTGTAAAACCTAACTAAAAATCAAAATAAACGATAGCTTTTTACTTCAAAACCATTATTGCCTCACCAAGCATTTATTTTTTGTCGATCGTGAGCCTACATTACATTTTTATACTGCTTCCTGATTTCTTATTACGAAAACAAACTAACAATATTTCCAGTAGCATGCAAGCGAAGCATAGACGACCGATATCAACGCTGCCAAACGTAATAATGGACCAAATATGCCAGAAAGTTGGCAGAATAAATATTCCGTCGAAAATATAACTGAAATATAGAAAGGAAAACGAAATTATAATATATTTTAATATCTTTACTGTTGTATGTTTCTGTGGGTGAGCAGGAGTGTAGCTATTAGATACCATCAAGATAGACGTTACATTCCATAAAAGAGGGGTGAGTCGAAATTCCAAGATGTAAATAAAAAAACCAATAACAGTTTCCGACGTAGGTTGTATATCTATAGAAATAGAAGATATACAAATCTATAGGAGTTGAGTTTTTTTTTGTTAGCTAGAGCTCGCAGTTAATCAAAGGCATCCCAGTTTTTGTTTTACAACTTGCTGAACTTTACCAAATGCATTCCTGTAAATTATAAATATATTTAGTTAAATAGCTCTGTCATATTTGTAAAACAAAAAAGGCCTCGTAGGACTGTATAAGTAAAATCATAAACAATATATTTTGTTCTGTCTTCTTTTATAGTGCCTAACTTTGTTCTTCTACCACAAATCATATTATACTCATACCTATGGCGTTATGTTTTGTACTAGCTATTACTACTTTAACCAACTTAAAACACCCTGGTCCCCTTGTGTCTCGGCCAGAGTCGCAAGATCGCTCGCCCATGCTCTCCGCGACCCCGGCGGGAAGTCTCTATACCTACAGCATCTTAAGTAACACATCTTTCCATACTAAATGAGTTTTCTCATGCATGTATTAATATACCTACTTCATACATATTATTATCATTTCTAAGCTCCCCTCTGATCTAATCTTGCTTCAATCTCGAAGCCATGTTATTTTACATATTCAGCGGCGGTACAGTGTAAAAGTAATCATAATTGCTGGAAGGATACAGTTTTATCTTGCAAATGGATTTTTTTTAAGCTTTCAGTGCCCGAGCGGTGCCAACGGGACCCTATTACTAAGACTGCTGTCCGTTCGTCTGTCTGTCAGCTGTATCTCATAAACCGCAATAGCTAGACAGTTTAAATTCTCATAGTGTGTGTTATATATATAACTGCATAACAAATAATAAAAATAAATTAAAAAATAAAATAGGAGGCACTATATAATGGTACGGAAAACTTAAAGCGCGAGTACGACTCGCACTTGGCTGGGTTTTGAATAATATTTGACCTACCAAGGGGATAAATGGCGTTGTTGACAGAAGCTGGTATTGTTATAACTTTACTGGTTATTTTAGCTGTGGTTCTCACACTGTAGGTCAACGGCCTGTGCACTACTGTATAGTTGAAAATTGATTAGTTTTATTCGAGTTAAAATGGGAAATGGGAAGGAGTATAGATATATTTTACTCTGTACCTTTTTATTATACACTAATGGAAAAAATTAAAGGATCAAAAAAAAATTCTAAATTTTTAGGCGATTTTCAACAGGCTCTAACTTTGAGAGAAATGGTCGTACAAGAAAAAAAAAAAAAAGGAAATTGTAGCTCCAAGTGTCTACTTTTTGGATTAGGAATTTATTGAAGTTTTTAAAACCCACCATTAACTTTCTGTGCGATATTTGGTTTCTGAGATATCGATAATCAAAGACAAAAGGATCCTTTTCCATTTGAAGATCGATATCTCGGCGAGAAGTGGACGTATCAAGGTCCATAAAATAAGAAATTAAAGCTGAATAATGAAGGTATCCAACCCTTATAGGGGTTAAGCAAAAATAATTTTTTCCACGCCCGTAGACCAAAAAAAAAAATTAAAAAAAATTGAAATTTTTTTTGTCGCTGGTTTTTTCAAGATTACTCAAAAACTGCTGACGCTAAAAAAATTTGAAGTTCTAATCCAAAAAGTAGACACTTGGAGCTACAATTTCCTTTTTTTTTTTTCTTGTACGACCATTTCTCTCAAAGTTAGAGCCTGTTGAAAATCGTCTAAAAATTTAGAATTTTTTTTTGATCCTTTAATTTTTTCCATTAGTTTAGTTCCCTATTTCTATAAATTATCTAAAGAAATCAAGCCGCCTGGAAACCCTAAGCGGAAACAGGTGCTAAATAATAATACAAAAACTTCCATGATGTTTTATTTGATTGTTGAAAATGTACGTTGAAACGTCTACGTCACGTTAAGTATCTTTCCGCCTATCATGTCTGTGCAGCGTAGACCGACAGATAATAATAAATCTCTGTTGTGTGCTAGGGTTGTCACTAATTTTGCGAATCCTTTATTTTCGCACAGCTTGGCCACAGTTGAATAAAATAATGTTTGTTATATCTATACTAATATTATAAAGCTGAAGAGTTTGTTTGTTTGTTTGTTGGTTATTTGTTTGTTTGAACGCGCTAATCTCAGGAACTTCTCGTCCGATTTGAAAAATTCTTTCAGTGTTAGATAGCCCATTTATTGAGGAAGGCTATAGGCTATATAACATCACGCTACGACCAATAGGAGCGGAGCATAAATGAAAAATGTTGCAAAAATGGAAAACCTTTGAAACTAAAACACGCGAACAAAGTCGCGGGGGTCAGCTAGTATGTGAATAAAAAAATGGTTAGATGGTGGTGTTTTGAATTGTTCTTCTTCTTCTCGTGTCATATGACCCTCAAACTTTTGCCGACCAAAAGGTTGACACCTGGATGGCTCGGTGATATAAATATCAATGATACTATGGTGGCTTCTAAGAGATTTTTTTCGTGATCATTGACTTGTGTATTGCGCTGGAGTTTGCTAGCTTCATCACGATGTAACTATGCAATGTGTTTCGAGATTTAGATGTTCCTATACTAGAGATAAGAGTGCCAATTAACATTATTAGGAGCTCTTATGTATCAGTGCTTTAAAAAAAAAAGGAAGGAGCCAGTTACAAAATTGTTTACATAGTACATTTTAAAAAACATTTGATTATACTCAGTGATGAACTGTTATTTAACTATTTTGCTTCTTTAATCTGTTTGCGGTTTTAATAGAGTAGATAATCCTTTGTAAATAGACACTCATAAGACCAAGCTTATATTTGGATTATTATATTACAGTTATGTTATGGACATATTTTCATAAACCTGCCAAAATCCATATCTTTATTACCAACATTAGTACTTCTGTTCACTCCTTTAATGCCACAAACTGGCGCCTGCGCAGATAAATACATCTAAATCGACGCGTAGGCGACTTAAAAGCTTTTAACTTTTGATGTGTTTCTGAGAATTCGATATTAAATGAATAGCAATATTAAAATACGATTGTCTACATAAAGAATTTTATTTATTCGAGTCCTAGATTATTTGACGACCTCCGTGGTCGTGCGGTGTACACACCGAGTTTCAAGGTATAGACCTTTGAGGTCCCGGGTTCGATCCCTTGACGGGTCGATCAATGAAGAAAACCACTTTTCTTCATTTTCTCGGGTCTGGGTGTTGGTCGTACCTTCGTTGTCTCTGAAACCATAACTCAAGTGCTTTAGCTACTTACTTTGGGTTCAGAGCAATGTATGTGATTGTTGTCTACATTTATTTATTATTGTTATTAGATAGAATCAGCTTTCTGAGGACTGTAATAGATCGCAGCTGCCTACCAGCGTGGTATCTAAAAAGTATGAAAATACTTAGCTAATTCAAAATCAAATTCCATAAAGTTTTTGTCGTTAAAAATGTATGTCACGCAATATTTTGTGTATTTATGTAAATAAAAACAAAAAAGCCGTAAATGTCTAAAATATTTGCTAATCAGTTCTGTTTTACATAAAAATACCATAAACATACTAAACTAGATCAAGTATTTAAATGCCCCTTATATGGTAACAATAAATTAACCGATTTCGCCAACCCTATTTAGCATGAGCGAGACAGCAAACGACCTTTGGTATTCGCGAATCTCAGGTATTCGACTCGTACAGTATTTTTAGCTCTTAAAAATTACACCATACAGACAGACATAGCGTTTTGGTATTAGTTATTGACTGAATTATGGGCTAGACTAAACTATAGGTGTGAGGTGTTGGTATTATAATATATCTATACGTATACGGGTTAGTTACGCCATTTATGACTCACGAACCGGTGGACCGATTTTCATGATCTTTGATTTTTTCATGATCGTTGGATTCGTTTCAGAAACATAGGCAAAGTCGGGAACGAGGACTAATTACGCGGGTGAAACCGCAGGGCACCGCTAGTAATAGATAGATATTAATCTTGTAGATCATGTAATGTTGGACTTAATGTAGTATGTGATAAACGGGTGAAAAAAATTATGAAGTAGGCATACGGATCTTGTTTTATGAAGAGATGGGGGGGGGGGGAGGTTAAAGGTAAAACGAAAAAGTTAGAATAGTAGTCCAATTTTAATTATCGTAATTTTTTTACAACATATTTGGTCATAAATTGATAATCTGTTACTTAGGTAACATAGAATTAAATGCAGGATTCGTGCAAAGAGAATTTACTGTAGGTACCTAGTAAATTTTGAAGACAGAAACTACTAGGCTTTAGTGAGAGCATAAATTAGCAATACTTATTTAAAACGTCCAAAAGTTCTTATTAATTTTCGAACAAGGATAGTTTGTGGAACACAGATGTTTCGCTATTAAAATGTCGATCTATTACAGTGGCGTAGCTAGGTAACCAAAGGCCCTGGGGCAAAAATAAAACTAGGGCCCCAAATAAACTATTTGTTCCGTATTCGTCGTGTACCGAATGCGATGTATATCGATGGACGGAGGGCACTAGCACGGTAATATTATCTATCAGTATTGTATTGTAACTTCATATAAACGGACGAAGCGCGAGGTACCTACGCGCCTCGTATCTCAACATGCGCTCGGCATGCAACCAGTCGCGAATATAGCCGCCGAGACGAACAGACGGTGTTTGTTTTTTAAACAGAAATCTTGTGATTTTTAGGGTTCGGTAGCCAAACGGCAAAAAATGGAACCCTTATGGATTCGTCATGTCTGTCTGTCTGTCCGTCCGTATGTCAGAGCCACTTTTTGTTCCGAAACTATGAGAATTATACTGTTAAAACTTGGTAAGTAGGTGTATTCTGTGAAACGCACTAAGATTTTTACACAAAAATAGAAAAAAATATATATTTTACAACTGAAACTCAAAAATTATTTTTTATTCAGAACCATACGTGTGGGGTATGTATGGATAGGTCTTCAAAAATTATGTTGAGATTTGTAATGCTTTTTTGTTCTAAACTGAATAGTTTGCACGAGAGACACTTTCAAAGTGGTAAAATGTGTATCCCCTGTAACTTCTAAAATAAGAGAATGATAAAACTAAAAAAAATATATGACTTACATTAATGCAAACTTCCACCAAAAAATTGGTTTGAACAAGGTCTAGAAGTTATTTTTAAAACGTCATTACTAAAAAAAAAGATTTTTTATCTAATTGAATTTAATAATAAAGCATTTCGTACGTCTCAGTCGAGGCACAAATATTTTTCGCTCGCAAATTTATCAGAATGATTGGTTATTTAGTCCTAAATTAAACATAATAAGCATGGTTTTTAAATTAACTCTACTGATAAAAAACAACATGCATTTTTATTGCACACTTTCTATTTGATTCACAACGTATTTATGGTTTAAATAAAAAAAAATACAATCACAAAACTAGATAGAATCTCGAAGTAGGCAGATGTAATAGGCGTGTGGACTGGGTATGAAAAGGACATAACCATTTAGTCCACCAGATACATAAAAAAGAAAACAAAGCTCGTATTTTTTCTTTTATCAAATCAATAAAAAAATACAATGGTCGAGCGCTTTAAAGTTCAGGAGTGGGGGCTTGTGACGTCATGTCTTGGTAAAAATTGTAGCTAGAAGAGATATTTCCTTTCACTGGATATTCGTCATTGTTTGTTTAAGGATTTTTTTTTTTTCAAAAACATAAAGGGAGCGCTTGATCTAAGTTTTTATTATTTAAGGACACATTTTTATTGCTAGTTTGGTCGGTTCGGGCCAGCTTGATCTAGGGACCGGGGAGTAACATTTACGTTACAATTATTTATACGCGACGGTCCTCGCCGGCGAGGACGTAATATATGGCGGTTGTGTTTTGTATTGCTACTGCTAGCTAAATCGAATGCTCAAAAAAAAATTGTCTACATCCCTATTAAAATACTGTTCCATCGCGTGTTTAACTACCGCGCGACTGTAGGCTATAGACTGTATTTCAAAAATAGGGTCGAGTTACAATACTGATAGATAATATTACTGTGGCAAACCTATACTTTAATGCTCCAACTACACTTCTATGTATGCAGCACGAAGCTTTGCGAATTCGCAGATTTGCACACTAGAAAGTAAAAACGAGACAAAAGCTTCCGTTTCCGGCAAACATTCGTACGAACTTTCCAAGTGTGGTAGGAGTGTCATGTATTATATGGATTTTTCCTAACTTGTTTTATCATGTAAACAAACCCGGCTCCATCACAAAATCACGTCTTAGCGTCTTTATTAGACTGTTAAACCCATTTTTAACCTTATTGTCTTATAAAAGAAACACACACAATATGAAAAACCACAAAATACTTATTCAAATACAAATTTCTGTAAATTCCTTAAAATTAAAATCCTCTACAACCATCTACAACTTGCATCAAAAACTTTGTGACACATTGAAAATCTATGTTTGCCTATGAACGAAGTAATGAGACATAGACTTACAATAGTTAAGTATCGATAATAATTGTGATTTGTTAATTATGTACAAATTTAAAAACAAAATCGTTTGTAAGTCAGAGTCCGAGGGCCCCCCGAGCTTGGGGGCCCCGGGGCCCTGCCCCGCCTAGCCCTCCGGTAGCTACGCCACTGACCTATTACCATACTATAACAAAGTGCAATGTGCTTGAACAGTTTAGAAATATGCTGAGTATTCGATTTACTGCTAAAATTGGGTTTATTTACCATGTGAGAATTACTGTATGACGTAGTAGGGACTTTGGCAAAAATTTTTTGGATGTACGTCAGCTGGGTTAATGAAAAATATCGCACATGTATTTTGTCGTTTGTGTTTACTGTAAACCGAGGGTCAATTCATACTACAGCAGAACCGAAGCGCATCAGAGCGTCAATGTAAAAGTTAATATGGTAACATTATGACGACCTCCGTGGTCGAGTGGCGTACACACCGGTTTCAAGGTGTCGCCAGCTCTGAGGTCCCGGGTTCGATCCCCGGCCGGGTCAATGTAGAAAACTACTTTTCTACATTGTCTCGGGTCTGGGTGTTTGTGGTACCTTCGTTGTCTCTGAAATTCCATAACACAAGTGCTTTAGCTACTTACTTTGGGTTCAGAGCAATGTATGTGATGTTGTCCACATTTATTTTTGAGGTAGGGATTAATTTGCTACATTAATTAACTTTAAGATTGACGCTTCATTGCTCTTCGACTGTGCTGTACTATGAATTGATCCTATATCTTCTATATAGTCGATTTATCGCTAAGATTAGGCTACAAATGTAATTCTATTACAAGAATTATAGTCGTCCTTTATCTGAAAAGATCTATGATCTGTAATATGATAACTTAATATCAGGCATTAGGTTTTATCCCGTATATTGTATCAGACTCCATTAGCCGTAGATTGATATGGACCAACCTGTGATCTATTACGTCAGAAGAAATACCCTTTTTATAAAGATTATGCTCATGTCTTCGGTAAATTGAGAGCTGAGCTTACATATTTCTTATTACGTATATTGAAAGTCAGAAATGAAATGTTTACCCTAAATTTAACACTGTATTTTCATTTTCAATGGACTTCAAAGATGTTTGATGGTTACATGCATTTGGACTGTTCTTTTTCATGTTATATATTTTTGCTTAACGGAGTGGAATATTAATTATTTTTATAATGTTCGTTGTATTAACCTCGTCTAGAGTTATGGGTTTATTTATTTTTTGGTTGTTTACTAATAATATGTTTTTCTTCTTTTCAGGTACGTTGTTTTCCGTGCTTATTTTCAAGAAAGAGGTTTTTTTATAAGGATCTCGTGGTTCGAGAAGGTCGAAGGTATAGATTAGATTTTAGAAAAGTAAGATACTTAATTTAAAAAAACGATTTTACTTTCATAATTTACCTTGGTCTTTTTATAAACTTCCCAAGTGTGGGTAATTAGAATTAATGTTGCAATAAAAAAGGGAAAGCAATTTGATAATAAATATAGCTTTTTTTTTTATTTGTTATGTATATAAATAAGAGCTTACCTATCTTTCTCTAGCTTTTTTATCATGTCTAAACATATGTAGTTGGTACTATAGTCAACATGTTTTGTCATCTTGAGATACTGTGTTAATTAAGAGAATATACAATTTACATAGTACATTATCGATGCAAGTCTTCACTGTAAATAGCCAATGAATCGAATCGTTTGTCGCGCACCGATCTAAAGCTTTGTCGGTGCACCCATTTGTATGGAAACGTTATGCGCCCGTAGATCTTGTAAGTTGATAATTATTGAGCTTTGGTAATTAATTAATATGTACAAAACTGATAGATCATAAAAGAGGTAACATATTTGTGTTTGTATAGAGCTCAATAGAGGAACACTAAAATTTCATTTTCAAAGTCAATTTGGCGGGCCTGTTAGTCTAATGGTTTGCGACCCTGACTAATAAACCGGAGGTCGTGGGTTCGATTCCCACCCAGGACAAATTTTTGTGTAAAGATTCATCACAGAACAAATGATCATGGTGATCTGATGAGCATGATAATTTTGTCTTTGTGTATGTTGTCTGGGTGTATATGTATATATTAGAAATATATAAGTATGTTTATCAGTTGTCTGGTTGCCATAATACAGGCTCTGCCTAGTTTGGGATCAGACGATTACGTGTGAATTGTCCCCAAAAAGAAAGTCAGTCTGTCTTTGCAACTAGATCTTAAGTTGCCCTGCCGTTATGCTTTAGTAAAGGAAGTATGCCAAGACCTCATAATCAAGTGAAAATCCGGTATTTGTTTAACCTTTCTGAATTTTTTTTAGTAGTGTCACTTGCTTGTGGTTACCTCATTCATGTTAACGATTATGCAAATATTACTATTTTAATCAACTCCCGTAATTCTATCAATTGAGTTAAATAAACAAAAACGAAATCAAATCTGGTTTAAATTCAATTGATCAGGTATCCACAAAAGGCTATGCATTATAAATTCTAAACGAATTCACGTCGACCACGGTCAACGGGATGCCTTTAAAGGAAATATAATGGGTTTTGAATACTGATGTCACTGAAGTAAAAATAAAATTGCAACACGAGACAGACCCAATTTTGTTTTAAATTTTACTGCGTCTTTGTGACAAAAGGTTAGTTTATTTATTATAGCTATATATTTTTTTAAATATATAGCTATATATATAATGTACATTTTTTTAACGAAGTCCCGTTGAATAAACAATAAGTTCACTAGTAAATGTAAAAATAACTATGGCAAAAAAAGTGGTAGAAAATGCAGCCCATAATCCAATTTTTTTAAAGTATGTAGTTCTTTTTCTATCCCTCTTGTGAGCAATATAGTTTTTATTTTTAATATTACACGTTTACGTACATTACTATGTATGTCAGTTGATAGTAGATAGTCTCAGTATAAACAAAGTCCCAAACAAATTCGTAAAAAACCTAAATATGAGAGAGCCTTTAATTAGGTATATTTCATTAGCGATCAACTCGCGACACGCGAGTTTCGGGTAGATGGCAAATTTTCAAAACAATATCCGTTCGTTAGATTATTAAAAAATATTAAACACGTATTTTTTCTTATTTTAACGTAACCAAAAACTCACGACGATACATTGATTTGAAATGTCGCATGACGTCACAATTTTGTCCACTTTGTATGCAAGCATGACGTCATTAACCGCTACTTCTGAACTTTGGCTCGCTTTATCTACTAGTAAAAGACTTTATACTTATTTGGAAAATAAAATAAATACGTGTCTAATATTTTTTAATTATCTAATTGACGGACTAATTAGGTTTTTGACTTTTCATACCCAGTCATTACCCCATTAGCTAGCTTATTTAATTATAGAGTATAGTTTTTCATAACAGAACCAAATAAACTTTGCCTCATATATGTCAAGCAACAAGTCTATATCACGATCAGAATGGAAACTGTGAATTCAAAATAAATGAATGTTCGAGCTGGGAGTTGATTGATTTAAACGAAAACGCCCGAGCGTACCCGACAATAAACGAAGATATTCAGATATCGAGTTTTTATTTAAATTACATTTTTATGAATGGAGAACAAATTTGTACTGTCTAAATTGTAGTGACAAGTTGCAGTGAATCCGTTGAGGATGAGAAAACTTGGTGTGAATAATGTCTAAAATATGTTATTTGTATGGTTTGTATACAGGGTGTTACTGAAAGGGTGTATCTATCCAAAAGGGAGGAAAAGTACATCTGGTATAGAGTCAGTTTACGAAATTTTAGCTCAAAAGAATTAATTCATTCATGGATTTCCAAAAATTCGCATCAATTGTTCAACACCATAACCAGACTGCTGAATCGATGTATCTTAACATTTAGCGATTTATGTACCTAATAAGACATTGACCATCGTAGTGCGGTGACACGTTTGTGATGATTTTTAGTTTCGAATAATTAATTGTGAAAATTAGATATCAATTATTTAGTTAGACTATACCAGATGTACTCTTCATCTCTTTTTTTGGATAGATATAACATTTTATTAACATCCTACAGGCCGTAAGAGTTTTGTTTTTGTGGTTAAATTGTAAATATATTGCGAATCCGAGTTACTTAGCTTTAATATTCTTTTTGAGCGATCTTCTCTCGACGTAAATTATTTATTAGATCATGTAGTATTGACGTAATTGGTACACACAAATAAGAGCATAAAATACATATAAAATTTTCCGTCCTTATTCGTGCTATGGCATACCTATACCAGTTATGTACAAACTTAGGAAACCTGGATAACGTTTTTCACATCTCTATAATAAGATATCGAAATACCCGGTCAACGATCCGTCCTAACTGATCGAACACCCGACCCACACAAGTTCATCATTCACTCATTTCTTTATAAAACAAAAATGCGAGACATCTGCTGCCATGACTGTACATCTTATATCTTGTTTCCACAGTTTTATACGTTTTTTAGCTACAATAAACTTTATTGTAAGTTGTTTGCACTTACACATTTAAATTGAACTAGAACACGAGTTTATTTTTAAACAAGATGACTTCGGTTTGTCTATCCATTTATAACTCTTTGGCGAGATTGGGTTCGTATTTTTATCTACGTATTCTAAAATAAAAATGGAAAGTTTTCTTTTTCACCTTTCATCTGCATAGTTAAATCGAGTATTTCTAATAATAACGGCCTATTAATATTCCACTGCTAGGCATAGGCCTCTTCTCATGTAGAGAAGGAACGAGATTCACTTCGTTTGCTCACTTTTAGCGTTGGCGATTTCAGATTTATTAAAATCCTGTTTTCTTCACGATGTTTTTCTTCATCGTTAATAATGTCTTAAAATAATTAAAAAAGTAGGTACCTACATATAACTTTGAAAAAGTCACATTGGTACTTGTCTGTAATGGGTTCGAACCTGTAACCTTGTGGGCACAAATCCGTTCAATGAAGCCATGCCACCACGACTCAAATCGAATAGTTGTTAGTGCCTAAGAGTGTTTTGAATAAAGAAATCATTTTGTACGTTTAACGTCCACACAAAGTTTATTAAGAATTATTTACTTAACTTCACGTTTTGGTACACAGGACTGACGGGTTTCCATTATATTTCCACTTTCGTCTAATTAGGTTTTCCTTCGTTAGTAAACACAAGCAAGCGATTCCCGGAACAGCCTGATACCTAGATCCAGGCTTTTAGGTTTCGTGTAACGTCACACAAACACATTAGTTGAAATCACGCTCTATTTTGTTTGTTAGAAAGTACAGTGGATCGCAAATCAGGGTATGAATGAAATGGCATTTTATTGAGATTATTTTGTTTAATAATTAAAAATAAATTTAATTTCATCGGGTGTAAAATTCTTTCGGTTTCTTCAATGTTTTCTCGTATTTACTAAATATCTTCATCTTACGACCTATTGCTCTAGTTTTGTGTACAAAAGAAAAATCATTCTGTGACAGATATTTCTTTAAACTGTAGGTTAAATTGGAGCTTTTATATATTTTTATTTAAGGCCTTAAGGTTTTAATAGCCCTTTAGTTATGATGCGTTAACAAATATTATTTTTTGTGCAGTTCATTAACTATTTGTGGGAGAGCCAATTTCTAGTATATCAAGATAGTTTGGCTGTCATTGTTTCCGTGTAATTAATAATGTTACCCTTTGTGTAACCAACTGTACTAGCGGATGGCTTGGCAAAGCGACTAATTAAAATGGCATGCCAACGATTAAGACGGTATGATGCTAGAAAACTGAATAAAGCTTACATTATAAGTCATGAATTTTATTTTTACGCTTTTTTTAAAACAATAGCTGTTGCCCGCGGCTCCGTCCGCCTGGGTGTCAGTTATCGCGACATAAAGAAGCTTATGTCCTTTCTCGGGATCTAAACCAAGTTTTATCAAAATCGGTTCAGCAGTTTTGGCGTGAAAGCGTAACAGACATACAGAGTTACTTTCGGATTTATAATATTAGTATCAATGTATGAATTCTTTATACTCAATTCTATCTATCAGATTATTAACAATGGTTAAATATAGTTAATGTTTTATCTATTGAAGTACATACAGATAGGTAGTATATGTGAGTATACAATGATACAAGACTAATTGTCAGTTTTAGTCCCAAGTGAACTGAACTGTAATTAGACTAGCAGTTTGGTTCAGTGGTTTAGGTAGTAGTTGTGTGGTTTCCTGACAGTTTTAAACCGTACTCGATTTAAAGCAATTGTCCAGCACATGTTAGGTATTTATGTTAATTGAGTTGAATATTTAATTGATCCTGTTTTAAGGTTCCCGATTTTCACGGTGAATTGAGTAGTAGTCAAGCTTTTGACCGCGGCTTCACTCGCATTGGCATTTATTTTGGAAGTTCTCCCATCTACCCTAAGAAAAGGAAATGACGTTAGCTGTCAGTCAATCAAAGCCATATTAAAATAAAATAATAAGTTTTCAATTAGCATAATACATTTATCTGGGGGCACGGTAGTGCCCCCGCCAAGACGAGCCAAGCGAAGAGCACGGGCACTACCTACCTTTTCTCGAAGCGCTTCGTCGTTTTTTTGAACCCTCATAACTTGGGTTTGGATTATGCTAGATCAACAAAATTTTCGGGATATATTGTCAATAGCGGACTTATTGAACATATTAAGTTTTAATTACATTAGCTTTTATACTTCAGATTTTATTTATATCTAAAAAACGCTAATTTCGTCACTGACTCACTGATGATCATCAAAATTCTTAAGGTATTTCCTAATGTCCTAGAAAGCTGAAATTTTGTATGTAAGCTAGTATTAGCACACAAACAACAAAAAAATTATAAAACTTGTAACTTTCATCCCCCAACCCCTTAAACTAGGGGATGGGAGTTTGTATGAGACCTGTAATTTTAAATTAAATTTTGATGACGCTAGAGGTCTAATCTAATAATCTAAAACTTGGGTCCCCTAGATATATATATGTATAGGTACTCCTTGTAAAAAAAAAAAAAAAAAAAAACTTAATCGACATGTATTGAGACATATACTTCAGATCAGATCATATAAATATGAATGAATAGAAGTGTTGCGAACGTCTCCTGCCTCTTACGTCACAAATATACCCCAAAAAAAGAAGAAAAAAATAGAAAAAATTTTGTTACAAACAACTTACAAAAAGAAATGAAATCCCACCAAAAACATTTTCATGTAAAATGTTGCCAAGACGAGCCCATATGACTCGCACTGTCAAAAAGTTATCAGATCTCATGTAGAGCCAAGCTTCTAACACTACACGCCCTAACTCTACAAGGCCTAACTTCACAAACTCTACACCTTAGTCAAAATATGTGGCTTGGCCGTTCGTTACTACAAGAACTATTGTATAACACAAAAGTAATGAACAGTGAATTAATTTTTCACCTTACGCCGATGTGAATGTAGCGAAATGGCCAAGCCACATATTTTGACTAAGGTGTAGAGTTTGTGAAGTTAGGCCTTGTAGAGTTAGGGCGTGTAGTGTTAGAAGCTTGGCTCTACATGAGATCTGATAACTTTTTGACAGTGTGAGTCATATGGGCTCGTCTTGGCAACATTTTACATGAAAATGTTTTTGGTGGGATTTATAGTTACGAACATACAAACGTTTATTTTATAACTAACTTTTGCCTGGCAAAAAGTAGCCTTTCTTGTATGTCTTTTCTTGGAATCCGAGCTCACCCCAGACTAAAGTTAAAGTTAAGCTATTTAGCCGTGGAAACGTAACAGATATACAGACAGAGTTACTTATCGAAATTATTAAATTAGTATGGAGATGGTTATGGCGGAAAAAAGTAGCCTGTCCTACCTTGGAATCCAAGCCCACCCTATACTAAAGTTTCTTCAAAAAGCAGAATGTTATTCAGTTTGAAGATGTGCACTTTAAATGCCAGCTGTACTGTAACGAATGATTTCATACAACACTCACATCGTATCAAACCAAACATAAGTCATAGTTAACGTACATGCTGTGATAAAGGAAAGTGAGAAATTGTGAACTTTCTATTGGCATTGCGCCAGCTTAGTGATGCCAACCTCTGTATGAAGTTTTTTTTTAAAAAAGATGTGAATAAATGTTGTGAATATTTATTTTCAAAAAGTACCGAGAACAAGAGGGGTGCCAACGGGAGCCTATTACTAAGCCTCCGCTGTCCGTCCGTCTGTCTGACAGCGGGCTGTATCTCCTAAACTGTAATAGCTAAAGAGTTGAAATTTTAAGAGAGTGTGGTTTTCTGTTGCCGCAAACATATGTACATACAAATTAGCAACAACGCTTACAACGCTTACAACAAATAATAAAATAAATTAAAAAATAAAGGGGCCCCACTGGATGGTACGGGACCCTTCAAGCGCGAGTCAAACTCGCTCATGGCCGGTTTCGTTTTTAATCATTTTATTTTAATATTTAATATCGTGGTTCTAACATACGTAAAATTAAAAGTTACACTATGCCGGCGGCCTAGTCGGCGGGGGCAGACCGTCAACAATTTACTTTGCTGTCCTGTATTTATGCATAGCAATCTTTTTCTGCCTAGCCTTTTCCCAAGTTATGTTGGGGTCGGCTTCTAGTCTTACCAATTGCAGCTGAATACCGTATTATACATAGAGCGGCTGCCTATCTGACCAACCCATTTTACTGGGTAACACAATATCTCAAAGTAAGATCTGGTTGTCAATTGTAATGACTTAACGACTGTCAAAGATCAACTTAACACGAACAAGAGTGAATAAATAAATAAATTTATGACAGTCGGGACCAACGGCTTTACGTGCTTTCCGAGGCACGAAGGGGTCTCGGTATGTTTTACAAATGGTCACCCATCCACGGACCAACCGCGGCGAGCGCGGCTTAACCTGTATTATAGGTCAAAATGTTGGGCTTACCCTCAGCCACGAATCTCTCTTTCATATTTGAGCAGAACCGTATTGAATATAATATGTGCCGTCAAAAACTTCACACGAATCTAACTTAAATAGGTATCTATTTTCGTAAAAATATCATCTCCAAACCACATAACTTGTTGCAGCTTTCTAATACAAACCGAATTTCACCTACAAACAAGACAGCTATTCTCAGCTTATTCCAGCCTATTAAATATATCACAAATTCCATTTTTCGAAGTAACTTTCCCGTCTCAATTTTCTAGACAGCGAGAATAGTTCAGTTTCTGCTGTCTAGACTATATCTAAACTGAGTGGCGTCTATTTCAGTTTAGACTAGAATATGTTATCAATCTTTTGTCTGAAATAAAATTTAGGGCAGCTGTTACTGATATACCGTCTTAGGATATAAGTCGAAAATGTTTTGTCAGGTCTATATATTTCTAAGACTATTTTCGGGAGTTGCAAAATAAATAAAAGATTTTTGGAAATCATGTCTAGAATCTATCGCGAAATTCAGAAGATTCGGCTACAGTCCACACGTGATTTTCACGCGTTTTGTTCCTGATCAGAGATGATTAAAATCCTCGGTTGGTTTGAAACTAGTCGGGAATTCAATAACCTCGCGTGAATAATTTTGTTTTGTTAAAATAGACCACCTTTGTGTTAACGTTATCTACCTGTCATATAGATATGAACTAATTGTCACATGGAAACAGCGCATGCAGCGCTGCGCTATGCAGAGTTTAGTTAATTAACAATGACATCTTGATTTCGCAAGGTTAGCGCAACCGGTGTACCGAACGTTGGTAATTGGATAGTTATCGCCCGTTAGAATAATATATAAAAAAATTGGTTGCCTGTGAAGTCGGTTTACGGACGATAATTTTACGTGATAACGTCACAAGTTAGGCCGATCGTGCCTCTCGCTTGCACGCTCGGCTCAGGCGGAACGTGACACTTTTTCGTGCGTGCAGCCGGCGTTCACCGATTTTAAGACGTTATCACCTCAAAAACTCCAACAATATTAGTTGTAATTGAATTAGGTATGATGTAACTGTATCGCTTTTTCTTTTGCGAAGATCGTGAAATCAACGTTTTTCGCACCCAGTTTATTTTATAGTTAACTGATAAATTATTAAAATAAAAGTTACGCATAATCAATTACACACGTATGGCGATTGGCACGGACTGCCTTCTACCTTAATAATTTTTACTTTTTAGATAAAGTAAAACTTATCGATACCTACAACAAAAACGTACAATCACTTAAAATTTTAATTGCAATCAATTTTAATCACTCGTATGTATTGTAAAAGCAAACAATAAAAACAGCACTTCCAATTTAACAGTCATTTCCAACAATCCTACATTTATCAACAACGCTAAATTCATTTGTAATTTCTACGAAAGAGAAATTTGTCATCATTTATAATGAAAACTACGAAATATATTTGACTTGTGAATACATTGTACTTGGCATCTTTTGACATTTATTTAATCTCGAATTTAATCATGTATGCGGGGGTTTCACGAACATTCAAATCACATAGACTGGAACAAACGAATGTTTTTCCCAGGGATCGAGCCCGCAACACATCGTGTA
Organism: Diachrysia chrysitis; assembly: GCA_932294365.1. Taxonomy (NCBI): domain Eukaryota; kingdom Metazoa; phylum Arthropoda; class Insecta; order Lepidoptera; family Noctuidae; genus Diachrysia; species Diachrysia chrysitis. The sequence continues at coordinate 1,805,648 of OW028667.1, read as the reverse complement.
ATGGTAGTTAGCGGGATGACCTATTACCACTCAGACAGTCAATAAATATTTATATTAATCTTAATACATGCATTCAATGATGGATAAAACACAGTTTTGTGAATGGGGAACGCTATGCGTCCGGCAAGGTCGAACGCCCGAGCCAAAATAAACACATTCATTGATGAATTAAATTTTTTGAATCGTATTGCGTACGCGCAATACTTTACATTTCTTTTATTTTTTGATTCATTGCGTTCGAATTTTGAAGAGAAATTTGCGCGTTTCATCAACTTGTAAACATGTAGTTATTTATAATTAAAATAGATGTGTGAGTTCGTTTTTTTATTGTTTATTTAGTCTAGCATTGCTCTGTGTAAATTGATATTTGAATAATGGTTTATTGGGATGGTTTTTCTTCCTTTTTATGTTATTAGTAATCCCTATAAATAGTTAGGTTGATGATTTATTTCTCTCTTTTGTTTTATAGCTTAAGGCGCTACACGAATAATTATTTCGTTTGCAAGTAGGCGGAGTCAAGCGGACTGGTAAGCCAAGCCGGAAATGCAAGACAGAGATAATACTAACTGCTTGCTTACGGGACAAAAAGAGCTAATCATATGTCAAGGTTGCGAAAGATTGTCTTAGAAATAATAACGTAAGCGACAAAATGGAAAATCTCATATTAATCGAAATCTATCGGATGAAATAAAAAATCAATCGACATTAATATGTGCAACGTTAAAAGTTCGGGTTGTAGATATAAAAGTAGTGAAAAATTTTGGTGTGGTTTCTTAATAACCGAAATAATTCTAACTGACAATTACCATAAAGTTAACAGTTTACTGATACGTTGTATAAATCGGTAGCCGGAGGTCTGCTTACCTATCAAGACCTAGCGTAAACACAATCAGTTGCTGTCGAAACAAGGTGTGTTGTGTTGCGATAGCGCTATGTACTGTAACTATACATACTTCACTATCTCTAAGGAAAATAGATCTTTAATGTTAGAAATGTATTGGCATTTATAATGAAGGTGTCTGTAGGGAAAAATCAGGTAATAGTCTGAGTCTAATCCGTTCTTAGGCTTCCATACGTCAAAAGAAAAAGGATCACTTTGTTAACCGTCTGTCTGTCTGTCTGTTAAGGGTTTTTGTCTTAGGAAAGCGTAGTGGTAAAAACAATAAGGAAGATAAGGTGAATAAAAATTTCGCGTTACGTCAGTTGTAACTACAATTTTTACCAACACGTGACGTCACACGCCTCTATTTCTGAATTTTAATGCGCTTTAACTTTGTAATTTTTCATTGATTTGATAAAAAATAAAACACGAGTTTTTTTTTATCCATGAAGTGGACTTAATAGATATTTCCTTTTCATACCCAGTACACACGCCTATTGAATCTAAAGTACCTTTGTCTGGTTTGACGTTTATTTATTTGCGTTTATTTGCAAATCTGCGCCATGTTTATCTTGTTCCCATACAGTTTGGTTTAGGAATTCCTTTGCTACTCATGTAGACATGTGTCGAAATATCTTATTTGAGTATGAATTTGGAGTAGAACGATTCGTCAGTATAAAAGTAATTAAATATTGTTTGAAGGTCTTGAAGGGTATTTAATAGTTTTTTTATTACTTGCGATGTAGAAAGGAAGATGATTGGGAATATTCAAAGGTTTTGCTTTTGTGTAAATCGAGTAGTAGGTTAGGATTATCTGGTTTGGTTTCCTTATAAAAGATATAACTATGATATAGTTCATACCAGTCATTATCCATGTAGATGTAGTATTTTAATGGTAAGAAGGGTAAAAGCAGACAGCGGAAATAAGACTTACTTGAGGTAAAGTTTTTAATTAAACTATGGTTGGTCACATTCATACTTAACAAACAAGATCTTAGTTCTAGAAGTACCAATTAATTACAAAGCTTTTGTGATATTTCACGTATTGTAAGTTGGCGTCCATTTATGTGCATATTTAGACAATAAGAGGCATAAAAATACTTACATGTAATATATAGGTATCTCTCGGAACTTAAATAGAACATTAAAACTTCGGTCTGATAGAGAACAGGGGGGTTACTTTTTGAATAAGTTAAATTCTAATACAATGCCAATGCAAAATTGTTATATATTTAACACACAGAACGAAAAATACTGTTAATATGTAGATTCCACTTAGTTTCTTTTATGGACAGTTTTTTTTTCAATAATAATGTATCACATATCCGCTAAACTAATATCAATTTTGCATTTGTATTGTATTATTACTTATCCACCTCCCACCTATACTTATCATTGACAATACATAATTATGTGCCACGTATATATTTTTTCAAACATTCTTGAATAAGATGAAAATTTCAAAAGCAGGCATTTCTTGGTATTATTAAGAAATTATGCAATTAATAACTCTATATAAATTCTGCGTGTATTTATTTAAAGGCTTTAGTCATTATTTATAACATTTTAATACTTTGAAATAAAACTAGTTTGAACGGATTCTATCGCGGTTTATTTTAGATTTTTGTTCCCGACGTTTTGTGACATTTTTAATACTTGCTCACAAAATAGTAAACTCACCTATTTATAGTATAAACAAAACCCGAATTATAAAATATTCAATACTGTGTGTTTTACACTCAATATCAAAGGTGAACGATTTTTACGACAATACTAATGAAAAAATATATCGATTTTCTAATTAGAGCGTGTCGATGGAATGTGTTCTGCCGAGTGACCACAATACGAGTATTGATGATCATGCTATTTATATTTACTACTGAAGGTATACTGGATTAACAAACGCACATGGTTACAAAAATTTAAGTTGGAGAGAAATTTCCATCTTTTAGGTTAGAACAATTATATTATTATAAAACCCTTTCGTGAACCTTAATATAAAAATGTCTTGCCAAATTTTACGGGCATGTCGGTTTAGTGATTAGTGTACCTGACTGCTAAACTGGAGGTCGTCGGTTCGATTCCCACCAATCTTTATGTGATGAGCATGATCATTTGTTCTGTGTGCGTGTAATTTATGTATAATATATGTATTTAGAAATATATGAGTATGTTTATCAGTTGTCTGGTTGCTATAATACAGGCTCAGTTTAGTTTAGGATCAGATGGCCGTGTGTGAGTTATTCCAATATATTATTGATATAAATCTAACTATTACTTCGATAGTTGATCATGTTACAAATTTGACCCTATAAGCATAAGTAGATACCTAACTATAGAGCAGTTTTAAACATTAAAGAAAAAATAAGAAGGTTTCATGTTATAACTAAGCATTATTTTCTATCTAAGGAGGATCACATCCCAAATATATTTGCTACAAAAGTCCAGAAGTCCAGATATATTTCAGTTAGTGTCACTTAAACAGGCGCCACCAGGAATCCAGCTAGCCATTAAGATAAGAATAGTCTAACGGCCGACATCAATGGAATGGGCCAAGGTTCTCAACAGGTGGATGCCTATAGTTCGTAGGTATTGTTTGTACGTGATTCTGTTTAGAACTGATCTTGTTTATGCCCCAATATTTTAGATTTAGATGGTAAATGGACAAACATCTCCCATAGAATAGAGAAAAATAAGAGGAAATACTTTTAATCTAACAAGTCATTTGTAGATATAAGCTACTAACAAGCATTAAGTTAACTAGACTAATAACTAACTTTCCAATTCAAATAGTTAATTTCAAAGCTTAAAAAAATCCAAGTCTAGCTGTTACAAGGGTAATTGTTATAGGTATTTCATCAGAATTCCAAATACAACAATAGCTATATTTATGTAATAAAGCTAAAAAAAACATGCTCATATATGCGCTAATAATCTCTGAAACTACCAAGTTGGACTTGATATATCTTTTTTCCGATTCTAAATATTCTTTCAGTGTTGGATAGCCCATTTATTGAGGAAGGCTATATATAAGCTATATAACTTTTACGCTGCGACCAAAAGGAGCGGAGCATTAATGAAAAATGTTGCAAAAATGAAAATCCGTTAAAACTAAAACACGCGGACAAAGTCGCGGCAGACAGCTAGTTATCATATATTCACGGGTTAGACAAGGACAAAAAACTGTAGAAATAATATGAGTCTTTATTTATATCCTAATTTATGGTCATTACATTGCAATTTGAAGATTCAAATATCAATGAATGATTGTTCAGATGCCAATAGTTCAGTGATCAGAGGTATTAACTAACATCTGGTTTAAAAGCAATAGCTTTTAGGATGAGTCTAGACTGATTACATCAAATCTATTTGCTCGCTATCAGTCGGCAGAATCTCTTTTTAAGCGCTCTAAAGTGATCAGAATTATGTATAATGGAACAACTAATATTTTCTGATTGAATTTCTCAACTGCTTTCAATGTTAAACGATTGAAAATGTTTTAACGTCTTTGCTTTGTTCTACAAACTTTTATTTTAGTGTTCAAAGCTTCCATTAGACCTAAATTCTAGCCATTCAAAACTTTCATAAGATCTAAATCGAATATAATTCTGTATTGACGTACACATTACAGATCAAAGTTAACTTTTTATACATTAAAACCTCAATCGACTCAACCTTCATAAAACCATTCTTAAAGAACACCGATCAATCATATTGTTTATTTACCAAATTCTAGTAGTAGCAGCGAATACGAGTGACGCGCGTATGGGTAACAACACGAACCAAAAACATCAGCTCACGTGGCATACCGTAACATGTTTAAAAACACCAAATAATCCCACCTTATGAATCAACAGTACTTGAGCGTATGCACAATATCACCCGCTTGGATGTCAGCCAACAACCATTTTTCAGCTTTAGATCTGGGACGGACTGGACGAATTTCCGACAGTTTTCTTTTTCTTACTGCGCTTGATGGAATTTTGACAGGAGTCCCGTGATCCCTGTCAAAATGTCGAGGTTACTGAACTGTTTAATGATGGACCGTTTCGGATATGCCAGGTATTTTCGTTTGGCGCGAAATTAGTTTGCGCAAAAGATCGTCATTTTTTATTGTTTATACGTCTTTACTGGCGTTAGCGATTCGGAAAGTAATTTTTGGTTGCCAATTTAAAATCATATTGAATCATATTGTGCCAGAATTTTTTGGTGTCCGTTAGTTTTTTTCTGATTCTAGCTTTTTTGTGTAAGATTTCTTGGCGTTGAGTCATACTTAATGGTTTGGCTTCAATTTGAAATTGATCTAGGAAACCAGCAGGGGTTAAAAAACCTTACTGCTTTTATATCTCGTAATTCTAATGAATATCGAGGCGTTAACTTGTTTTTGCTTGCATTTTTGCAGATACTCGGAAAGTCTTAGCTGTCTTTCCCTCCGTTCTCGCCCTAACGATGCATACGATCAGATGCGTTTAGTAAAACATGTTCATTGGCGCCCATACGCCGCGTATGATCGTCTTGTTGATTACTTTTAAATGTTTATTTTGTCGTTTGTTGGTCATGCCCTCGTGTCCTTGGCAACACTGACACGAGATCAACACACATATTATATGCAATGCGTTTGATGATACAATTTATGCGGGGTTTCATCAAATGTATGGATTTTTAATTGATATTTTTAAATGCATTTGTATCTTTTGGGCAATGAACTTTGTCATTGGTAGCGTTTGTTTAAGGTCGTTTCGTGTTTAGTTAAAGATTTAATGGGTGCTTTGCAGTATGGATATTTTGAGACAGTATTTTTTATGATTACCTACATTAAAAGTATCATAATAAGTTTTTTTCGCGTGGGAAGTGTTATTGCTATCAAATAAGTAATCTTGCAAATTAAAGTCAGAAATACGATAAAAACATTGGTGTTATTTGCAATATTTGTATTTTATGTGACAGTTTTTATTGAATATTTATGTAGGTAACTAAGTATTTGCGCAAATTAGTTATTAGCTAGTTTAAGGTATACAGACATAGTAGTTATAATAAAAATATAAGTAGTAAGAAAATGGAAAATAACAAAAATTACTCATTCTTTAAGAATTCCTCAGATTTTAACTTTAGTCATTCGTGGTGCAATTAATAATTTAACGTTGATGTGTTTTTTGTTTTTAGCGGTAAATATTTTAGAATTTTAATACGCCTGTATAATATTGCCACATTCTACTGTAACTGCAGTGCAACTGCAATTTGGCAGTGGCGTTGTTGCGGCTCGCATTCCGTCTGCCTTGCTCCTTTAGTGCGTATTTAGGATACATTCTCTCACACATACCATTTCAAATAATATAAACACAATTATATATGGATTAGATATGTATGGATTATAATATTTTGGTCATTATTGTAAGGCATATATTATTAACTAGCTTACCTTCGATCTGTCAATCTATACAAAAAGTGTGCGATGTAACATTTATTTATTTTTTTAGTTAAAGCTCATGGATTTTCCGCAAATTTTCGTTCTTACAAACATTGTTTTAACAATTACAATAACAACAAAAAAAAATCAGCCAAATCGGTCGAGCCGTTCTCAGTACTTCAGTAGTTCAGCAGTTCTTCAGTAGTTTTAGCGTGAAAGCGCGACGGACAGACAGAGTTACTTACGCATTTATAATATTAGTAAGGATTATTATTATAGTTTTTAAGTGAGTGACGTGTTTTACTAATTATATTTATTTTGACTACAGCTGGAAGATCTCTACTCCCACATTCAAATCTAAAGTATTTTACAAAATCACCCATAACGTAGTCAGAATACGTCAGTGGCAGGTGGCCTAGGTCATAACGAGAGCACTATACCTAGATACCACATATTAATTGCGTTAAATGACTCATTGACTATGTCATGTGTGACCAAGACTTCACATCTTATAATAGAATGGATTCTTTAATTAAGAGAAACGATTTGCGGGTTTTGTGTTTCTTGGTATTTTCAAAGTAAATATAATGGATACATTTTGTTGGTTGAGTCAATGTTTTAAATGGCTTCTACGAACGCAAAGCTTCTGCTTAACTATGTTTTGCCAAAAAATCAATAGAATTGATTCTGCAAGGAATCAAGATATAAAAAATAAATAAATAAATGTGGACAACATCACATACATTGCTTTGAACCCATAGTAAGTAGCTAAAGCACTTGTATTATGGAATTCAGAGACAACGAAGGTACCACAAACACCCAGACCCGGAACAATGTAGAAAAGTGGTTTTCTACATTGACCCGGCTGGGGATCGAACCTGGAATCTCAGAGCTGGCGACACCTTGAAAACTGGTGTGTACGCCACTCGACCACGGAGGTCGTCATTCAGATATAATATGTTCTCATAAATTGACAGTTGATAATTGTAACTTTTAATAAATTTGCAAATGTTTAATTTTATGTAATACTAGCTGTCCCTCGCGACTTTGTTCGCGTATTTTAGTTTAAACGGTTTTTAATTATTGCTACATTTTTAATTTATGCTCCGCTCCTATTGGTCGTAGCGTGATGTTATATAGCCTATAGCCTTCCTCAATAAACGGACTATCCAATACAAAAATAATTTTTCAATTCGAACCAGTAGTTCCTGAGATTAGCGCGTTCAAACAAACAAACAAACTCTTCAGCTTTATAATATTAGTATAGATTAGTATAGATGTGTAGTTATTGCCACAAATAATATTTACTTTAGGAACAATGATCACATGTGAAGACGTAAATCTCGAAATCTCGTTATACAAATTTTTAATATTCACACTTCCATGGTTCTACATTATGCTACCTTCAAATCACTTAATAGCGTCGATAAACGTCCATAAAATGACATTTACTACGGAAAACTAACCGTCATGGCACTCCAACCATTTATTATTCTACCTAACATTTAATTAAATAACTTTAATGTGTAGAAACGTATATTATTAAAGGATATTATACTCTAGCTTTAAAACAATACGATCGATTCCTGATTGTATGAAATGATTTTCTTGAAATAATGTGTCGAATAAATGCCGGTTGTTAAATGTTTTAAACTGTTTATGAGATATCTGAGGTAGGAAAAATAGCCATAATAAAATTAAGGTATTATTCGATATATTTTAATTTTGCAAACAATTGAATAAGGACATATCTAGACACAATTAGAAACCTCAAATATTGGACGGGATGAGTGGGTACACGGTGTGAATTTCAGGGGACCAGTGGATTCTGAGCCCAAAATATGACCTATTAAAACAGATTTAAGCTTTTATTACGTTCGTTGAATAGCTTTGTTTGCATTTTGAGAAATCAGATGATAGTATCAAATATACGAGATCAATTAAAAAAATTATGAGTGATTCCAGTATTTATTTATGACCATTAACCTAACACTAAGGAAACGAATGTCGTGGGTATATAGGATATAATATATACATACTTATGTCTTACTAACGGTCTTAGTAAAATCAATTAATTTGTTGAAGTTTTAAAATGGAAATAAATAAATAATTATTTTATTTAGGTATTTATTATCCTCCACATATGCATCTATCGTTACAGGTAAGTACAACCTAATACAATAGAATAGTGTAGTAAAAATCAATTCACGAAACACCATATTTTTTTATACTATTTTCAGGACGATAAAAAACTAATTTAATATTAAAGAAACGCTTCTCGATTTTAATGTATTTTGCCAATAACATGTTCCTACAATGGGAAAAGCATCAACAATTCATAGGAATCGTGTTTCTCTAAGTATTTTATTGAACAATAAAACTTTGGAATCTATATATTGGCATTAAATCGTTTTCTTTCCTCGTATTGTGTATTATAATATGAATAACGAAGTTAATGTTATTGTGCCAAGATTTGTGTTTCTATCTAGGTATTATTTTTTGCAAGAGTTCGCATTTAGGTATCCTGCCAGGTGTTACTTATAGGTATTACTAGCGAACCATCGCGGCTGAGCACGGGTAGACAAGACATTAATTAGTTATACACTAAAAGCTTCCTTTTGAATCAATTAATCCATTAGTGAAAACCATTTGATATCAAATCCGTTCGGTAGTTTTTTTTAATTTATCACGATCAGACAGATAGACGCAGCCGGGGATTTGGATTAATAATATGTAAATATTATAAAACATTAAAGATATGGTTTATATTGCGAGGAAGGCCAAGGTACATTGAGTAAAAAACTAGAGGTTAGTTATTAGAATTCTTCACGTAGGTACCCCAAATTTTACATGATCTCACAGCTATAGGACTATTATTATTCGTGTCTTAGAGAAAGGCTACCATTGAACACCACGCTATAATTATTTATGGAATACTAGCTGTTTCCTGCGGCTCAGCCCGCGTGGATGTCGGTTATCGCGGAAAATACTATCTGTGTACCCAATTTCATTAAAATAGTTTCATTAGTTTTGGCCTGAAAGCGCGACAGACAGACAGACTGAGTAACAAAAAGTACTATAAATGCGAAAGTATTGCATTTATAATATTAGTAAGGATTATTATGAATACCTTTCACGAAAGTTATTACGTACTAGCTGTCCCCCGCGACTTTGTTCGCGTGTTTTAGTTTCAACGATTTTTCATTTTTGCAACATTTTTCACTTATGCTCCGCTCCTATTGGTCGTAGCGTGATGTTATATAGCCTATAGCCTTCCTCAATAAACGGACTATCCAATACAAAATAGAATTTTTCAATTCGAACCAGTAGTTCCTGAGATTAGCGCGTTCAAACAAACAAACAAACAAACAAACTCTTCAGCTTTATAATATTAGTATAGATACGCAAAATCTTAGTTATAGCGTGGTTTGTATAACCACGCTATAACTAAGATTTTGCGTTCTGACAGTTATTTACTTTGTTTTCATCTCATTTATCAGAAACTATATTAAAAAAAAACCAGCTAATAGTCAGTTAACATAACTAGTATCCTAACAACCTAATTAAAAATCTAGACTACAACAATCCCGTTTAAAACGACCAACTGGAATTGAAACTAAAATGTCTCATGAATGTAACGCATTAGTGAGTCAAAGGTTATAATTAAAACAAACTCAGTTAAAACATGAACCGTGAACGTTTGGGAGCTAATCTACGGTTGTTAGTCTTTATTCAGAGATTAAACTATGTAATTATGTACGTTTTATGCGAATTTAAAAGTTATAAATGTGCTCAACGAAGTGAAGAATAAATAGGATTATTATGAATGAATTGTAATAGAATTTTACTTACTAGGTTTTGTTCGCGTCTCTGCTCTAAGGGTCAAGCATTCACTACATCAAATTTTATCGAAATCGAGCCAGTAGTTAGCCATAAAAACGTAACAAACAGAGCCATAATGACTTTTATATGTATTACTTTAATTTAGATTTAATAATTTATTAGTAGATCGCACAAATTAAATAGCTGTCTATTTGTCTATTATTTACATGTTTATATCTATAGAATATTTTATATGAAGTCATGTTGTAGGTATATCCGACTGTCTGTTGGACTTTATCTCCAATACGACTTAACAGATTTAAGAGAGACTGCAGACAAAAACAGGAGGTTATCACTGCGTTTCTGACTTACTATTTATACTGCACTCTATTTTTAGTTTAGGTAATAAAGTTTAGCCCTAACCAAATATAACACATATATAAACAAGAACTCGTTCATCTACGCAGTGTGTTCGAATTACATTTTAATTGCGCACTCTGTAACACACCCTTACGTGTTCATTAATAATTAAATTCTCTGATTTACCCCAACCGTTCGCTGCCACAATGTTATTTTTGAAATAAATCCCTTTCATGAAGGCTTCTACTGTCTGTGATGTCATATTATTTGTTGCGCGTTTTGTTTTATGTTTTAGGGGTCTGTGTACAAAATATTGATTAAAGGTACCTTATATAAATAAGGTTCCGCTGACAGTTTGTCTGTCCGAGATTTAAGAGGCCGTATATTTAAAAACTTTGTGCTAGATTTAAGTTTTTAATACTATTAGATTATGTGTACTATACTTGTTTAGTTATTCAGCAATAAAGGCTTAATAAACAAAAATATTTACAAACTTTAGATGTTGTCGATTGTGACGGGAAGTAAGTATGTAATTTTAGCGGATGGAATAAAAAATCCAAGGTGAATCTCAGACTTTTTTAGGACTGATGCACTTCGCTATCTACCTAATTCTTGAGTACTATCGTCACATTCCATAAGTTTTATTTGACGAGTATTTAATAACATTAATACAAGGTCCGAGTAGGTAATACAATGATCATCTAAATAGTTGTTGTTGCATATTTTAAAATTACTGTATTTTATAACAATGTGTAGGTACATATTCTTGTTTAAAAGAGAAACCTATGTAGCTTCTTGCCGGTTCTTTTTCATAGAATGACATTTTAGCAGTGTATGTATGTATTATGTATGTTTGTCCACAAATTTTTCCGAAAGTATTGATCGGAATGTCACCATTATCTTTATTGGCAATATAAATAAATCTATGTACCTTACAGTGCATAAAGTATTAAATAAATAATATATAAACCCTCTTATGTCTGAGAATAAGTTTTACATTATGTCCAAGCAATTATGCTTTTAAACACTCATAAACAACAATCAAAATACTTAAGTAGCGGCCAATTGAACTACGTTAAAGAACAAAGAAGTCCGTACTTCAGATAATATTACGCTCAATATTTTAATCATTATAATCGCGCACATATATTACGGGATAGAGCACGAGATTAAAGGGCTTAAAACGGAACTGGGCCGTGCATACCGCATTATCTGAACAATTATAATATTTTTCATTCAGACCATTGCATAAACATTGACAGAAATGGGTTATTGTAACTGTATAGTATGCTTTTATTTTTAACTGTTAGTCATTGTATAGTTTCGATACACAAATAGTTTTTGTTTTATGTAGTACCTACCTATCGGTGTTCTGTGGAATGTTAGAGAGAGTCGGAAATATATGTTTGTTACGTTCAGTTTTTATATATAAAAAACACTTATTGGTATGTGTTCTTTATTGATCTATTGTATGAACTTTAAACTTATCTAAACTTTCAAAATGTTACAAGTAAAAATGTTCACATTGGAATAAAAAACCACTTTCGATATAAAAAATATCAATATCAATTCAATTCATGCTCTTTTTATTGACAGTTAACTAACAATATAATACGGAAAATTGTAGGGTTAAAATTGTATTAAAGTCCAACGATTCTAACGAATTCATTTACAATACAATTCTCGGTACAAAATGGTTGAATCAATCATATTTATTCCATTGCTTTTATCGTTTTGAAACCGTCTTATCGTTTCTGTTCACTGAAATTAATTAAACGTAGTTCGTTTATAGTAAAGTACGCTTTGTTTCATTCCAACTTGGTCATTTACGATATTCTTCATTAATTGTGACCCAAAGATGGGGAGAAAGCGATTGGATAAACGTAAAGGTTGGTTTTAATGTTCGTTGCATTAGCCTAATTGTTTATGTAAACTAGTTGTCATTTCTAGCGTTTGAAATATTCAGTAAAACTATCTTTTTGCTTCTAAACTTGTCCTGAGGTCCATAAAAACCATTTAGTCAAGTCCTTTTGGATTTCATCAAATAGGGAAACTACAAAGAAGAATATTGTATGTCAACTAAATAGCCAATAGTTAGTTAATTTAAGTCGTTTTTTTTATTACTAAGCCTCCGCTGTCCGTCCGTCCGTCCGTCCGTCTGTCCGTCCGTCTGTCCGTCCTTCTGTCCGTCCGTCTGTCTGTCTGTATGTCAGTGGGCCGTAACTCATAAACCGTACTAGGTAGACAGTTAAAATTTTTACAGAGTATGTATTTCTGTTGTTGCTATAAAATATAATACACATACATCTTGCACGATGGTACGGAACCCTTCTTGTGGGAGTCCGACTCAGACTTCACCGGTTTTTTTAGCGGTACAACTATTAAATTTTAAAGAATAAATAATCACGAAAAGGTTGGACTGCGATGGTCACTACTAAATATTTAACTAAATACCCGATCCATCAAACCGTTCTCCAAAAGTTTATAAACCACTTTAAGTGTAGTCTCAATTGTCTAGCCTCTAACCAACAACCCTCAACAAAATACTGAATACTAGCTTTAATTAAATCAGCGTCTTTTTCTCATAAATCTAAGCTCAAAGCTTCAAGACTCCAATCAGGTCCATTCCGAGATCCGACTCCAACAATACAAATTCCTGGCGTAATTGTCAAAACTCTTAACGCTTGCGCCCGGAGCACGCAGATGAAAACTTTCGAGTCTTATTGTTCATGAAACTTCCAGCTTATTGGTATTCGTTTCTTCGTCCGAGTTTCTTTGATATTACTTGTACTATTTAATTATAGGACCCATATTAAAGATGGCTTTTTCATCCCAAAGGGCTGGGAAAGAACGGTTAAGAGGAGACGCGGCTATGTCCCTCTTCATACAAACTTACTCCGCTGTTTTCTTTGAGGAAAATGCTTCTAGAGCAAGGATTTTTTCCCAAGAGATCTAGTTTTACTTGATGCGTGCTCCTATTAATTCGTTTTTTCCAAAACAAAATCACTAAAAGAAATATAACCCTCCCAAAAACGACGGTTCAGACAAATTATATAAGATTTTAACTAAAAAGAAAATGATAGAATTATAGATATAGATACCTTTTCTTATTTTTTTTTTAATCAGTCTATTTTCGAAAAGAAAACAGTGGTATACGAAGCGTCCTTTGGTCAGCAATTTGTCCCTTACACATTTCAGGGGTAGGTTGGAGGTTTGCGACGTGAATAAATTCTTTAAAAACCTATTTTTTAAATTCCTCGGGCGTAGTGTCCACTCTTAATGGAAGTTGTGTGGAGTTTTATTTGACATTTTACATCCCATTCAACCGTTTTTTCCGTCGAGGTAGATGGATTGGAGGGATGTAAGATGTCCGATGATGTATAAAAATAAAATGAAATAAATTATGGTATATTTTTCGACTGAATCACACTAATATTTATGCCAATTGTTAAGTAGGTACCCAAAGACATAGCGCGTGGTTCCGTTCTCAATATGTTAATTAGTATTTGGGTATGTTAAGAAAAATGTTAGGTAATAACTTAATGACATCTGCCCTGTTATCGTTTATGTAGGTATTCAGGGCTGATTATTCACACGCCATTTTTATTTGTGGAATAAATATCCAAAGGTTGTCTGTAAGTGAATAAAATCACATGTACTATTGTGTTTGAATTGTATCAAATTTACATAACATTGTATCGTACTTGTGTCAATAATAATGTTGTTCTTTCTTTGTCTTTTAATATCGAACACTTGTGATAAAACATTCGTGATGCAATTTGTAACTATTGTATAGTTTAACTGGCGGTGTCCCGAGTAAGTAGTCTTCGGTCCCGTTATAAACCTTTCACCTAGGGATATTAAAATATCCCACGACCAACTAAATACACACAAATAAATTACATAAAAATCTTTCAAACCGTTTCGGAGGAGTTCGATAACAAACTCTGTGGCACTAGAATTTTATATTGTTAGAAGAAAATATTATATAATTTTTTAATTATTATAACTTGCGTAGAAGCAGACTGGGTATTTATAAGTTTTTATCACTCCCATTGTCTAATAATACTAGTTCCTTTAGTTCCTTATATACCATATTGTTTGAAAATAGTTTACGAGAGCTAGTTCTTCGCGTGACACAAAGCAGACCATATAAGAATAAATTTTCGATACTTGATAGTTTTATATCCCTCGAACTTCGTCTATAATATACTAGAAGCACATAATCGCCTATTTCTCCAATATAACCTTGTGTTATAGTTCCCAAGTGGCTGTTATAAAATTTTGTCGAACTCGTACCCGGTAGCGTCGGCGACACGGCATTGGTAACACTTTAACAATAAATAAATGCACCTTATGTCAAAGCACTACGGTTGATTTTCGCAGTTTGTTTTTTTACAACATATGTGTGGTTAACTGTACATTGTAAATCAGAGCCCCCTAGCGGCGTAACTGTCGTTATTTAAGAGTGTTTTGTGTGTCGTGAACCTTAAATGTATTCGATTACTGTTTTGGAAAATTATTGCTTGTGAGTTTTATAGTCTGTGTGAATATGTCTTTAGTAGGAGTATGGAGTGGATTTGTTATTTAATGTTATATTTATTTATATGTTCATATATTAATGCAAAAGTGGATAAGGGTGGATAATATCAATGTTGGCATTATCCATCGTTATCCACTTATACCTTATCCCAAAACTCACCTACTGAGTACATCAATTATTAAATATTTATGTAATAATTGATGTACTGAAAGGATTTTACGTAGATCGGTGAGTTTTGGGTCAATGCATCGTAAATTATTTAGATTTTTTAAAGTCATTTAATGTTACAAAAAAGCTTACCGTGTCATATTTATCAATAAATCTAATTAGTCCGTCAGTTTGATGTTAATGAAATATTAGACACATATTTTTTGCTTTTTAAATATAAGAAAACACTGAGCAGATAAAGCGAATCATAGTCCTTGCGCACAAATTGCACAAAATTGTGACGTCATGCGACATTTAAAATTAAAGTATCATCGTGAGTTACGTAAAAAAAGAAAAAATACGTGTCTAAATTTTTTTATTAACCTTTGAAGAGCTAAAATATTTTACAATTTGTAAAGTTTTCCGAACCTTTTTTTAGTAGTTACTTAGGCTTCAGAAATAAACCTGGCGTGGTTATGTGTCTGCTGGCTTTTAATCCACAATATAACTCTTACATCGAATGCTGAGTAAGATGTCTAATCCTCATCGAATACAAAGAGAGTCGCTGTTAAAACTAGATAAAATCGTTTTTTCTGTCGTAAAATCGTAACTTTTGTCGCAAAAGGGTACTTTTTTTACTTTCGTACGTCAGTAAAAAGGTTGTTATTAGTAGCCATCCTTTCTGGCCAATCGTGTTCCGAGTATCTACGGGTTTTGGTAATTTCCAAAGAAGTTCCCTTTTCGGTATGTTTGAATAGGTTCTTAATAGATTGGAGCGATATCATAATGTGTTGCGATACTTACTTTTAGATGGATTAAGGTTTTTTAGATTATTGTCTGTTTGACTTTTGTTGGAAATTAGTTGATATTTGTGAGGTTTTTAAGTGGTCAACTGTAGATTTTAAGAGATTTTGATGATTAATTCTCATTTGGGAATTGTGTGTATAAAACTCATGCTCTAAAATCAATACAAAGAAGGCTATTTTTTGCCTTAGGAAATATTTTCTAATTCATAGTATAAAATACAAAAAGAAATACTTATGCAAACATCCCACACAGTTTGCACTCAAATGGGGAGTTATTTAAAGTTTTCTGAAATTTTAATTATCCCCGTTTTCGAACTCGTTGTCTTCCGTAGATCATACAAGCATTTGTCCATTGAAAACCATTCAATAGTCGATTTATCAATCACTGTATCAATCAACTAATCTCTCGGCTAAATAGAATAGTGAATTTGACTTCGTATGAAAAGTAAAAATCTATTTAGTCTGTGAATTAGATCATAAAAAATATTAGACACGTATTTTTTACTTTTTCAAAATAACTGTAAACTAAGGAGATGAATCGAATCAAAATTCAGGAGTGCGGGCTAATTAAGTCACGCGATGTTACACAAAACATACGACATTGTGACGTCATGCGATAATAGGCATGTTTCCTAATTTTTTTTTAATGTCCGCTAATGGCCGACACGTATTTTTTCTTTTTTCCTGCAAACAAAAAATGATCAAAATACAGAGAACGGAAATTTTGCGTGACGTCACTCCTCGCTAAAATTTTTACCAAGGCGAGATGTCATAAGCCCCCACTCCGAAACTTTTTGTATTTTTTATTGTTTTGATAAAAGAAAAAATACGTGTCTAATATTTTTTTATTATTTAACTGACGGACTAAATAGATTTTAACTTTTCATACCGAGTCAACATCCCCTATTCTTCAAATCAATGTATTGTCGTAATTTTTAAGTACGTAAAAAAATATATGTCTAATATTTTTTACTTATCTACCTGACGCACATTAACAATTTTGTTTTGTCAACATCCCTACCATTTATTATTTTCGGTCTTTATAACACTAGAGTACTTTACAAAACTTTGACACTAAAACGTCTGCACGAAACACCGGTATTTTGATTGTGTTTAGTTTTTATTAACATTTTAGAGTTGATCTTTTTTTGTTTGTTGCACGCGATATTTTGTGCTCTGCTTTTATGATGGCAAGATAGATATGCTTAGCAAGATATAGTTATATTTTTATTAGTGTTTGCTTCAAATAAGCAAATTAAAAAAGGTTCGTAGATTAGGTATATTGTGTTTACACGATTTTTTCTTAATAATATGTGCCCAATAAAGTAAAAAAAAAATCTAATTAAATCAATTGATGTCATTTAAGTATCTATTTAGGACCTATTTATCATACTAAACAGGCTTTTTGTTTTATGTTTTTTTATGAACTTTGGCAATTTGGATTTTTTATGTATTATGACTTCATAGATCCCCCCCTGACTTTGATTCGATTTTGAATAGACAAAAATACGTTTTAAACATTTTTTTATTCACTAACTGACGAACAAAATTATTTTAAGCTTTTTATAGCCGAATTCATGACGATTATATTGCTTCTAATTCTTTACTTGAATAACAATAATTGAGTCATAGTAAGAACTTCTAGATTATTCAAGAAGAACGAACGTCAAATGAAGTGTACAATTCGCGGCCAGTATGTTGACCCAAAATGGCGGTCGTCTGCGCAGGTTAAATTATGAAGAAAAGTGTTAGACAAGTATAAATATATAATAAAAATCTAAAAGTGATTTTGTCGTATTCAAATATATATTTTATGATATACTCATACCGCACTTCGATTGACATCTAAAAATCGGTTCTGCGCATAGGTCAACTTATGTGTTGCGCACTACACTTACTTATTTATCTGTATTTAATCACGGGCGCTCTGGTTTTGTCGTCCTATAAAAACTCGAGACTCTATAAAATCCTTTTTACAACGACAAACGAGCCGGCCATTTTATTTTCATGGTTGCTTTGCATCTTTATGTAGGATTGACTAAATATACATGAGTTTGTTGTTAAATAGGCATACTTAAGTGAATATGAGGTCATTGACTTTGTTTTCTTTTAAGTACCTAAATAGTAGTAGTAGTTGTATAATAACTTTGGTGAGGAGTATTCATAATTATTTAAAACAAAACGGTTTACTCACGTATATTCTCGGGATCGCCCGACTAGTTTCACACTCAATAGGAGTCCCTAATCATGGTCTGACGCGGCGGGGATGGTGTCGCGAGTCGAACTATTATTGCTATTAATTCTGAAACTAGTCGGGCGATCCCGAAATTATACGTGAGTAAACTGTTTTGATTTAAATAATTAGTTGTAGTAGTTTCCATTTCATAACATTTTATAAAAAAAAACAGTAACTAGATATTCTGTGTAGTAACATTGGTTGATAACATAGATTTCTATATCAATAACTTTTTTTTAAATGCTTACTAATGATTGATTTCATATAAAATTTATTCTGTTATTTAATTATATGTTTGTATTTCTTTTAAACCAGTAATGAGGAAACCAGCAAAGAAAATGTTTTTTCATGAGTTTAACAATTATTTCTATTGGTTCGACTTTGTTTTTTAAGTCCCCCGTCCCTAGATCAAGCTGGCCTGACCCTTCTAAACAAAACCTGCGATCAGAATAACTGCGAAGATCACTTAAAAAAAATGCTTTTTAAGTGATTAAAACCAAAAAGTAATTTTCATGTATTTTCAACTTTTCTGTTTCAACGTTTCTAGTTAATACTGTATGCCCTGCGTAGGTGGTATTTGCTCATGACTGCATTCTGAGAACGTATACAGACTACAACAGGCTTGATGGCCCTTTTATACAGACTAGGCGTATCAAGGACTGTGTGGGATGTAGGCAATTATAGGCAGACGAGTGACGTCAGTTCATATGTCAGTTGTAGGTATAGGAACATTCATACATATGAATCCAGGAACATATTGAAATAAATTTATGAAATGTAATATGAATAGTTAATGTTTTCAGTGGTTATATTTTCATAGTAGTCATGTGGGTATGTTTTTAAATGTAAAAAAGTAGACGTTTATTTTAGGAGTAAATTATTGTGGTTGGTAATGTATGAATTAAAAAAAATATGTTATAAATTAAAAAAAGAAAGAAAATTAGATAACTGTTGGTTGAAATAATTATATGTAAAATCATTTTTTGAAAACAGTTTTTGTTTTGGAAACTTAAGACCGATTCAAGACTCAAATGATATGAAATTATACCAAAAAAAAATATGTACTAGATAATACTCGCACAAAAATAACTAACAATACCTTTTTTGTTTCAGGTAAGAATTGAGGCTAACAAATGCTGATTAATCTTGTAAAGCTCTAAAAGTAGAACAAAACATACCTTAACGACCTATGTAAGTAGAAATATTTATAAACCAACATAAATTGTACGCGAAAAATCCTTCAACACAATATATTGTGTGTTCTTCGCATTATTTTATATAAAATGGCAATACGTAAAGGGATTCCCTTTATGCGACAGATAAGATGGTTCTAGCCCAAATAAAATGTATTTTTATTTATGTGTACAGCGTGTTGTTTTAACAACACAAACGAAAACAAAATAATTGACTGTAATACTGGATTTAGCTCGAGATTTCTTCTGTGTTGTGGGAATTTTTAGAGGTAAATGGAGTAAAACATTATTAAGTTTCACCTTCAGAAAACTTGGTTTATTAATATTTTCAACCATTTCTCCTCTACTGCAGGGGTAAAACCTCTATACTCGCCTTTCATCTGTCTTTATCTACATTTAAGGACCAATTTTTATCAGATGACTAGCTGTCCCCCGCAACTTTGTTCGCGTGTTTTAGTTTTATTTTTTATTTATGCTCCGCTCCTATTGGTCGTTGCGTATGTTATATAGCCTATAGCCTTCCTCAATAAACGGACTATCCAATACAAAAAGATTTTTTCAATTCGAACCAGTAGTTCCTGAGATTAGCGCGTTCAAACAAACAAACAAACAAACTCTTCAGCTTTATAATATTACTAGCTGTCCCCCGCGACTTTGTCCGCGTGTTTTAGTTTCAACGGTTTTTCATTTTTGCAACATTTTTCATTTATGCTCCGCTCCTTTTGGTCGCAGCGTTATGTTATATAGCTTATAGCTTTCCTCAATAAATAGGCTATCCAACACTGAACGAATTTTTCAAATCGGACCAGTAGTTGCTGAGATTAGCGCGTTCAAACAAACAAACAAACAAACTCTTCAGCTTTATATATTAGTATAGATTCAATCTCATCCCGTCATCTTGATCAGGGCCCATTGCTTGCCATTAAAATCTGTATAAGTTTTAACAAAAGTTATGGATTAGCTCTCATTAAACTTGAATGTAATGTTGTTGAACCATATATCGTAACAAAATATATCAACTATAGGAAACTAAATAGAACACGCCTTATATTGGTGTCACAAACCTCTGGTTTACGACTTATAAAACTTTTAGTTTAGTTCCTTATTTCCTTTGTGACTTTCTACCTTCTGTTAAGGAGTAAGTCGACATCTAGTAAGGTCAATGAAATGCTTTTATTTGTAATATTGATGAAGAAGTTACAATAATTAAATGAAAGTAGGATAATATTATTTTTTAATTAAAAATATAAAAAAATAATTTAACTTATTGCATTTATATTATACTCTTTGTTTGGATTTATATACCTACGTTATCAAATTGAGTAATATCATTGTTCATCATATTATTCGAGAACAATAAAAGATATCGTTTTACATGAAACATCAAAAATAATTACAGCAAAAATATGTTATTTTTCGTTCATGTTCCTGTCTATAACCTGAATTTTAACTAGTAAAAATAATGACAGACAGATGAGATTGTTTACCCTTAAATTATCAGTGTAACTTTTGTAATAATCCGTGTCTGTTGTTAGTGTAATATTACAGACTAGTGTTGCCCAAATGCAAGAACAAGACGAGACTTGGCCAGTCTTGGTCTTGGTCTTGCATCAATACACCTGGTCTTGGTCTTGGTCTTGGTATTGCACTCCCAGTCTTGGTCTTGGTCTTGGTCTTGCAGCAAGAGTCTCGCAAGTCTTGCAATTACCTATTAGCCTTTCGCTATTTATTAACCGTTACTTTAGATATTAGAACAACGCAACAAAGTAGGTTCATTTTGAGCTCGAATTAACATTGCCATGGTAAAGACCAACTATAAATTAATAAATGTCTAAACATTTCATGAGAAATTCAAAAAAACAACTGACACCGGTTGGGGTTTGAACCCACGACCTAAGCGGTCAGTGCCGATGCTCTAACTAACTAACCAACCAACTGAGCTATCAACTGTGTCGCGCAGAAGTCAGTCTGTTTCTTAATAAACGTTAACATTTAATAATCTTCAATGTATGTAGGTACTAAAACACGGTTTTAACTTAGAAAACCAATTAATGACATTAACTTGACTGTATTTTAAAGAACATTATCTGTCTAGAAAGAGATTGATAGACCCTCACCTTATATGAAATGGAAAAAAAAAATGATATATTTACAATTTGCTTTTTTAATAAAACCGACGAACGATACCTACATGGTATCGTTCGTCGGTGCGGCGCGCGCTAGTATTAGGGGCTTACTCCGACAAACCGACACTCGAAGGGGGTCTACTGTGAAAAATATGATTGTTTTAAAAAAAAATGGCTTTTAAAAACATATTTTTATACCAAGTATACAGGGTGACGCAGAAAACGTATGTTATCCCGGGAACCCCATATTCTGTTGCACATTAGGTATTAAGCGTTAGGTGAAGTCCTCAACAATTTTTTTTAAGGATTTTTAATGATTTCGAGATGTTCATGTTTTCTTCACATTTTTGATGACATCAACCCTAAACTTCTTTGATATAGTGACGAATTCGACAGATACGACACATCATAGTTAAAGGCTTATCATTTCCTTGCATCAGAGAGGCAAGTTGTGGATTTTTTTTTTAATCGAATTTGGCCTTAAGTACATCTATGGGTATGGTATGCGAAATGCCTACGCAGAGTAGAAGTATGTACGCAAGGATGTATATAATGTATATACATCTGCATAAAACTCAAGTTAAAACATAACCTTAATAGGTTTTTACATAACTAATAATGCTTTAAAGTTAAAAAAAAATATTGTATCTCGCTACGAAAATAAATTAAAAAGCTATGAGTAAACTTTATTAATAAACTAATTCCATTATTTTGTTCAATAGGTACCAGACCAGTCTTTAATAACTGTTTCGTTACTCTTTGACGAAGTACATTTACACATTACTGATTGATAAAAATGCAACCAATGTAAAACCATTTCCTACACTACACCATCACGCCAATTTTTTTCCGGCTTTCTAATTGGATCCATAATCCGAAAGAATTTTTAAAGCATAAAAATACAAAATTCTTTGCTACATGCCGCCTCTTTTGTACTCGCCGGTGAATATCGTAGGCACAAGCCTTTGAGTTTGCCGCTTGTCGCCGACTTCGATATCGCTGTAGGTAGTTAAAAAGATTCCGTACAATTTATTGATTTAAATTAATTTATGATCTACAACCTGAACATTTTTAGATTTTATTCCAAGGCCGGATATTCTTTTTGAGCTTTTCTGAAACTGTATACAATCATACCTAATTCGACCTACCTATTTCAATTTCTTTTCATCTCTTTTTTATTTAAAAATTACAGAAAATAAGGAAAATAGCATTCGTTAGTAATTCATATTACAAGTTTACCTAGATATAACAAGTTTGACTCGCCCTTCATCACATCATGGGACAAAATTACCATAAGCAAAATGTAGGTAGTGTAGGTAAATTACAGTGTGCCTGCACCTAATAGCCCGTCTTTCGATGCTACAGTGACAGCGGCAATGTAACCATGTGTCGTAATGTGTATGTTTTACCCAAAGTGATAAGAACGCCATATTTCAAAAATAGTATTTACCTATCGGTAACATAACGATCCCTAAAACTGTGTAGGTACGCTGTAGGCTAATTCCATAATGGAAGTAATTTTGCTAGTTCACTTTATGCTTTCGAAGTGAATGCGTGTCATCTAATTTCGCGTTGGACTGCAGTGAATTTAGTGCGGAATCATGTCTGAATGATATGATAATGTGTGTAGGTTCGAGTGACAATAACAATCTCGCAGCAGCCAGACAATTTGGTGCCGCAGCCACTTTAGGTGTGACCCAGACTAGTGCCTGGCGTGCTTTAAAGAGAGACAGACAACACCCATACCCTACTACCAACGGACCTAGGAACTGATGGAGGCGGATTACAGACCACGCATCGATTTTTGCTAGTGGTACCAAGACCGGATCCGTGCTGACCCTAACTTCGGTAGGCTTATTTTGTGGAGTGATGAGACCACTTTCACTAGGCATATCGAACCATTTTAGTGAAGACTTAAGTTCTGTGTATGTGTTGTGTTTGTTATCGCTATTGTGAATACTTTCATGTAGGTACCTACTAAAACTATGAGTGACGCGACCTTTTGCTAACTCTTAATAAAACTGCGCAGAAGACGAAAAGGAAAATGGTATGTAGAAACCTACAAACTTAATAATCTATACTTTATTAATATTATAAAGCTGAAGAGTTTGTTTGTTTGTTTGTTTGAACGCGCTAATCTCAGGAACTACCTACTGATTCGAATTGAATAATTCTTTTTGTGTTGAATAGTCCGTTTATTGAGGAAGGCTATAGCCTATATAACATCACGCTACGACCAATAGGAGCGGAGCATAAATGAAAAATGTTGCAAAAATGAAAAACCGTTGAAACTAAAACACGCAAACAAAGTCGCGGGGGACAGCTATTACTGATACTTTTACTCGTGCGTTAATTAGCCATGGTATACTTATGTGTGGTTTAAAGCAACGAGGCAACAGCTGGCGAGGTTCAAGGACGCGCCAATGCCTACATACCTACGGTGCTTGTTGGCTCCGCCCTATATATTATTTGTATTTTGTGAGACAAAAACAAAATTGTTTAAAACTAGAAAATTACCATGGCGACCTTCCAAAATACTTTATAGTGTATCAAACAATATAGAGTTTCTCGCTTAACATACATTTAAAAAAAAAGTCCTAATTGCAAGACGCAAGAGTCTCGCAGGCTTGGTCTTGTTCTTGCTTAAATCTTGCACAGTCAGTCTTGGTCTTGGTCTTGCTAAAATTAGGCGGTCTTGGTCTTGGTCTTGGTCTTGCAAAAACGCAAGAACAAGACCAAGACTGCAAGACCAAGACCGATTTTGGGCAACACTATTACAGACACTCACTTTGATACATGTTATGTATACTATGTTTATAAGATCGTTCAGTTCTGCGCTAGTTACAATATCCTAAATTTATGATTCTAAATGAAATCTTCGGTGTAATCGCATTCAGTCTTCCTAAATGCGAACAAATCGAATGCTTTGACATGTAAGGCGCGACCGCACTACTCTCTTACGGCTAAGATGAACTGATTTAGATTAAACTTGGTATGGGGTAATCTTGAATCCTAGGAAAAGACAGAGGATACTTTTGGCCGCGATGACCGACACACTCGGGGGCGGAACCGCCGGCAACAGCTAGTTATTCATAATTTAGTTCTATCAATGATGTAAAGTGGTAGATTGATTTTTATATTATTACACAAGAATTTTTACTTATCCTTTAATTTAGGCATACCATACACTTAAGTAAAATACTATGCGGATAGCATGAGAGAGAGGACTTGGCTAGGCTAGTACTAGGTTGAAATTGATGATGTTATTACGTCTCAGTAAGTACCTATAAGTAAAAGTATAGCATAGACATTCAAGCTTTGTGTAGGCTGTGTAAATGCCTAACAATTGTCTATTACAAATAAAATAGTGTATCAAAAAACAGCATTCAAAACTTTTCCCACACGATGCGTCACACAAACAATATTGTTACAATAAGTATAATAATAAAAAGCCTGTGAGTTCCCACAACAATACAGACGATACAATGATAAAAAACAACTCATACTGAAACTGTATCTACCCACAGTTTGTAAAGAGAAAGTGGTTCGGTTAATCATCAGCAAACAGGTGCGTTTATTAAAACTATTTGAATTTCTTCCTAATTTAGTCATTGAATAAGAAAGCCTTAAGATGCGACGGCACTAGGCGTAACTGCGCGACACTACGCGACAAAATATTATTTGTAAGAAACTAGCTGTTGCCCGCGGCTTGTGTCGGTCATCGCGGCAAAAAGTAGCCTAGATGTCTTTCCTTAAAATTCAAACTTACTCCATACCAAGTTTCATTAAAATCGGTTGTGCTGTTTAGCCGTGAAGGGTTACAGACGAACAGAGTTACTTTCGAATTTATAATATAATTAGACCACTTTATTAAAAGCACTTTAAACTTATTTTATTACAATCATGTATTACTTTTTAATATACCACATTCGTAGTGTTTAAACAATATCTGTAAACTGCAATTATCATTGTTGCAACGGAATATCTTTAGCGACACGTGAAACAAAATGTTCCGACACGTGCCAGGCCACAAGCACGAAACCATATCTTATTGTAGTTCTTCCTATACGGGTACAATTCTAGACAGAATGTACGTGCTTTATTTACTTGCTTTAAAACCAATGTGTGTAAATCCATAATTTTACATGACGATAGCTAAAACTTTGAAGAATTTTATGGTGCTACTATTAATTAGTTACGTAATGTGGAGAACTATAACCTGTATACGGGCTGTATAAAAATAACCAGAAAAAATGGAATCGTGCTATCTGAAGGCAGTCGAAAAAGGTGTCGCGTTATATTGTTTTTAGATCTAATTATTTAGTTACCTCTCGTGGAACGCTTTGTATAACACTTTTATTTCTGGTTTGTGGCTGTACCTCATAAAATACTTGCTTTTTATGAAATGATTTCTTATGTATATAACTTAGGTTACTTAAATAATCAAAATCTTAACAATTTTATCGTCAACGCGTCCTTTATTGAATGGCATTGAAGAGTTCATGCACTCTGCGTCGTTCATTCGTGCACGTGACAATTACTCGTTCATTATTTTTTATTTTATTTTTTTTAAATTATGTTCGTTTATATACTTTTTTTGTTGCTTTATTGAATGGTTCATCGAACCTATAATTCGTTAGTTCTGACTATTATAAATTACGCATGCAATATTTGACAATAATAAATGGCATGATGTAAAAAAAACCTAATTTTAACTTACGTGAAAGTTCATTGACTTTTGTTTAACCTGATTAGGTTGAAAACAATATATAACACGATGCAAATATTACCCCTGCCAACAAATTACTATTTAAATACTTGTCTAATGTTTTATTTAGTTACATGCGTCTATTTAAACCAAGTACATTTACTTGTTTCGTAAACGTCAGAAATAGATCATGCTGTACCGTCGGCTCAGTTTAATGGCACATAAAGTTTGAGTTTTTAATCATTCTTTTACTGTTTTTTTGGACGTCGTATAATACGTCGTAACTGTAATGGGTAATGTGGTTTACTATAATTTAATGATGCATCAGTTTTAGTACACATTTATTATATTAATTCAATTAGTTTCGTTAGTAGTTACTACAAGGTCGTCGGAGCTTATTATTTTTTGAGTATGTCAAACAACTTTAAGATTAATTTGGGAGTTTAAGATTTGATTTGAGAGACTTTTGGTGGTATGTGGTGTATGGTTTTATGCAGGGAGGTTTTTTCTAGACGGTGATCAAATATCATGATCGGCCTTTGTACATACAAAGTGGCCTGCTGCTGGACGGAAGCCTGTCCTTTAGGCCGCTCGTACACAGACTGCTCAAGCAGTTTGAGATGAATGCAATAGCGCGAGCTGTCAACTGCTCTCGCGCGTCACGTTCATCTATCTCCAGTAAGTGTGCCCATCAAGCAGTTGCAGCTTGAAGCAGTCCATGCCGACTGCTTCAAGCTCTTGCCAGTCGCATCCATTTGTAATCTTTAGATCGGAACACGTTACTGTGAGATATTATATTGATGCCGGACGAAGTCACTCGCAAAACCTTAGTTTTATTGTAACTTAAATAAATATAAATGATAAATTAATAACTTACGAAATGCCCGATAAATTTAAAAAAAATGCTGATTAGTTTTGAAAATCTTAACATATCTTCATAAATTATATCTAAGAACAATCTAGATCTCATCAGCTTTCAAACCCCCTTCATAATAGGTCCATTCGTTTAGGAGCTACAATGCCACAGACGACAGACAGTCCGACACTTAACTTAAAAAGAGGTTTATATCACCAAACTAAAACTCCTACAAAATGCGAAAACATAAAATGAGATTAAAATCCTAAAACCTCCACTTATATTTACAGTGAACATAAAGTTAACTCATAAACGTTTGAGTGCAACGATAATTTTCACTTATATGGTACAGTTGTTTATGATATAGCTATTACAGTACTGTACAAGGTATATATGTTTATTTAGTACACTATTATTGCTTTGTAGTAGAATATTGATGAAGACGAATCGACCGTTGGTATGTTTTATTCAGGTTTATTTTGCTATCATTGTTCTAGTGTTGGGGAAAAGCTTTTGAAGATATATCATTTAGTTGTTGATATTTCGTTTATTAATACGTTATAGTTGCAGAGTCAAAGATGGCCAAAAGTTTATTTTCATTTTTAAATGAATGCGGCTGAGAGCTTCGTCGGCTTGGAGTTTGCTTGCATAAGCAAATGCTTGCATAAGCATGCTTGATAAAAAACGTCAAATAGAATACAGCCTAGATCTATATCTAGGCTGTTAAGTGTAGTTTCACAATAAAAAAATACCATCATTATTATTATCATTAAAGTGCGCTTACAAGAGCAACTAAAATTGGACAATTCTTGGCAATTTCTATACAATTTTTGTATTGTCATACATTGTCGGACCATTATTTTTAATCATAATTGCCAATGTAAGCGCACTGAAGAATATCACTATTTTTATACTTCATCCTTACCTACTGCACAAACTTTTTCTAAAGCTCCAAACCTAACATCCAATCCCAAATCTCTTCTCTATCAATAGTAGAAGCCAAGATCTGTTAACACTGCTTTATTTGTATTTTATTTCGCGAAGCTTTATTAATGCCTTATACAGGAGGGTGCGATAAAAGAGTATTTTTTAACAGTTATTTTCGGTTGGACCAGTGAACTATGATAAACTAGAAACGCTATTCATATCAGTACAATAATCATGTCCCAAACACGCGTACAATATAATGTTAAGCGGGACGGATATGTTTGTGATTTTTTTTATGAATGGGAATTTTGTTGGACAATTGATGAAAGCCTAAATTTTCATATAAACTACAGTTGATAACGATTGGCAGAATAAACAAACTCTTGCGCAGTACAAATAGTTATTTACCCGCTTCTGTTACAGATTAGCGGCCAAAGGTATACTACGATTAGACATTAGACGATAGATCTATCTAATAAGCCCGTTTTGTCTCACAGCTGGGCAAAGGCCTCCGTCTCCCACTCCTCCTCACTTCTGTCCTGAGCTTGGAGGATGGGCCTTTCGGTAGAAGTCAAGATTTTTACCCACCAGAAGTTTTCTACCCACTCTGTAGTGTAGTGTGTATTACAGATACATACTGAGAATTAATCGAACTGTGATAGCCTAAAAACAATACGGGCCATCTTTTGTTTAAATAGCCTTTCTAGTGTCACATAGTTCTGTGACGTGAACTGTATAATGTTTGCGCAGTGTGCGTGGGACTGATAAGGGAAACTGGCACAGGGATTCTGTTTATTTGCTTTTTTTGTTTTGTTTTATTGACAGTAGTGCGATGAGATTGAAAGCGAGCTAGCGAATGTTATTCGATTTCGAGTTCGAGCTAATATTGTTTTATCACTTAAAATAGTCCGAAAAATAAAAGTAATGTACACAACGAGCGATGGTTAAGTAAATAAGTAGAATTAAATACGATTTAGTTTCCATTTTTTATTAGAAAATAGGTCGGCTTTCAGATTTATGTTTATAAAATAAAGTAACCTGATCAAGTTTTCAAGTAGGTAAACATTTTTAGCGTTACTATTAGGTATAGGTATTATTTAATATTTAAAGCTTTGGGATGAATTTAGTTGTGAAATGATTTTTACTTGAATAAATTATGCGTTTCCAAGAAGTCGCTTAATGTGGGTTCATCTTTTAATATAAATGATATGACATCCCAGTTCTACTTTTCTGTACGCCATTTACTTCTTTCCAAAGTCAAAGTTGTGTTGTTTCATGCGCTTTCAAATGTATTTTTATATATCTCCTAAACATATTTTCTTCAACAAAGTTGCAGTGTTGGTAAGCGCTTTATTCGGTTGTATTTCTAACCAATCGCTTGACAATCCAAATCCCCACAATCCGCCATGTTCGGCAAATAAACAACGAAACGAAAGACAACAGAACAACAATAATATTGGTCTAAATTGCCCTGAACACGTATACTACTCGATATGTCATCTGATACACGACAAAACGTTGGTCTAAATCGACGCAGTGAACACGAAAAACATGTACCTACTGATATTAAATTCCTAGCTGTGAAATATTGCCCGCTGCAGCGGTTTAAAATTGCCCACAACGGGTTGTGTGACAACCCTAAGCTATGCTAGTAATGCCTGTAAAAAGTGAATACCAAAATGTCCCAATATGGAGTTTTAAAAGTTTATTTTGACATTGGAAAATTGTTTTTTTCAAACAAAAATGCCTATCTGAGTATGATTTCAATTTTGTCTCGTCTTTTTTAGGCTACCGAACCTCTAAAAGAAAACAATATTTATTTTTTTAACCGCACAGTTAGGTTGGATATTGAAGAATTAACCGATCGTTCGATGACGATCAGCTAAATTTGTAGGGCTCCCTCAGTGCGTGTCTACTATATTTACATGAAATGTTAGAGTTAGTAAAAATCTATTTACAGGATGAAATCATTTATTCACAAGCAATTCTTTCATTCACATCTTCTGGCAAAGCCACTAAGAATTTCCCAACAAAAAACTCAATAAGTTCAACAAAATACACGAACATTTTCTTTAAAATTCAATTTAGTTTCCTTAGAGTTGTCGAAGGCAAAAAGTCGGATATCCGGTCACGTTTATCGGTCGGACATCATTTATTACCGGTTTAAAAGTCGAACATTTTCATCTAACAGTTACAACCGGGTGGAACGTACAGATGCTTGTGAATAAAGCATAGATTTGTCGGTTATATCCGGATTTTTTATTGTAAAGTTACTTTACTTTTATATTGTCAAAATGGCAGATATTTTAAACCGAAACAAATGTGAAGAGACGGTATTCAAAGATTAATTTGCACTGCAGTTGATATAATTATACTTATACAATTGGGGGCAAATAATATACCTAATTATCGTCTATATAAATTCTTGTGCCAATTAATGTTATTTCCACTTAAACAAACATCAACTTTATGCTGGTGTATATAAAGTTTGGACTGACTAGTATTGTTGAAAATGTCATAAAAATATGTCGTTTTAACGCAAACTGAACCTTAGTCGTAAGCATTACAGTTGTTTTTCCTAAAACTCGTGTTTGTTTACATGTTTTTCATAACATTGCGAACGCAGTATAGAATTCCACATTTTTGTATATATTTTTAGTTGACGTCTAATTTAATTACAACAATAAACTAAGACCTAATTCGCAAAAGTTTGGAATTCTTTGGTTATTTTTGTACAGATTTCTTAAAAATAAACACAATTAGGTTCCAAATCATACTTCTTGCAAAGAGTTAGATACTTTTTTTGTTATATTTTGTCACGGATATCCGTAGACGTGTCCGAACTGCGTATATGAGTATCTTTTTAATAATACGTTCGTCGTTCATTTTCTCTTTTACTTTGGTGAAGTTTTTAGTGGGGAATATTCTTTGGCTTGTGTACAGCCAAGAGTTAGAAAATGATATTCGTTTACGTGCGAATTGGTGGTGTTTCCTTGATGCCTTTGACTTTGGACCTTTTCTTTTATTGTATATTTTTGTAACGCATCACGCGCAAATATCCGGTGAGTGTAATCAGTGGTGTTTTGGAATATCTACTACTAAAGTTCATGAAAAAAATGTGACTTTGTCACATGCGGGGTTGATTTATGTTTTTTACGATCTTAAATCGAAATAAAATGAATTATACTTGTAAAATCGTTTAAAATAAAAACATATTTCTTATTATTTGTTACGAATTAACGCATGCGGAGCGAATATTTGTAATTAAATAGTAATAGAAACAAAAGCTTATATCTCAGGCAGGATTTGAACCTGCGATTGTTTTTATTTCCTTTAATAACGGTCAAAACTATCCTAGCTAACTAGGCCTTTTGTTTTTGATTAGGTTTATTTTTCTTAAGATTAATTAAATTCTTACCAACATGATTTATATCTTCGAACTAATTTAAACCACATAATTGTTCGCAGGATAGCGGTCCTTTTCTTAACATATACAGTATATATCCTACACATTAATATTAGATTAGTACAAGCCACGTAAATTACGTTACGTGTGTTAGCGTGCACCATTTAGCCATTATGTCCTGATTGAAGCCTTTGACACATCAATATTAGCCACCTAATTGGTCTTCAGAGGTCAGCCAGTTGTTAATTACAATTTAATGCTGATTTCAAACGTGCATTTGCATTAAAACATTCAATTTTGTGCTATATAATTCACGTTTTAGGTGATTCATTCAAGCTTTTCGAAATTTAGGCTGTAAGTGTAACTTTATGTCGGATGCAATTTTGTTGTTTTCAAAAATATGTACCTATTTCTGCATATAGAATTTATTGTAGGAGAGGAGGGGTTTCGTGTTAAAGTGTAATCCATACGGTTTGACCGCTAATGAAGGTTAAGCCGTGCTCGCCACGGTAGGTCTGTAGATGGGTGACCATTTGTAAACATACCGGGCCTTTGAAAGCACGTAAAGTCGTTGGTCCCGACTATCATACGATGATCTTTGTCAGTATTTAAGTCAAAGATACACTACGATCTGACAACCAGTCTTACTATGCGATGCTGTGTCCGTATCCTGGTATCCCGTATATACCTATAGTATCTTAACCTTTAATCCGTGTAACACTTTACCGGGTCTCGTAGAAAGGAAACTGTTTATCAATTGGTTATCTTTAGAGTTGATTCGTCTGGAACAGTCCTCTTTGTTCATAAGCAGTGAGACGAGAATGTTCGTTTTTCTTGTATATTGCAGTTTTATGTACTTGCTGAGTTTTTTTAGTTGCTTTGTAGTCCTTTATAGAATAGCTTTTTCGCGCAAATCATATTTTTATTGTACTGCAGGATTAGAAAGATATGGCTCCAATTTTATGCACATAGCGTAGACAAAATGTCTTATTTGTCACAGGTTTTTGTTTCCTAATTTTTATTAAGTGGATGCCTCTTTGATAGTTAACTAAAATAAGATAGACTTATCGTAAAAAAAAAATGTTTCATGTAAAAACTTTTTTATTATGTTATAAAAAAATTCTAAACAATTGACTGTAGAAAAGCGATTTGTACCGATAAGAATAAAAAAAAATGGCCTTTATCTTTTTGTTTATTTATTTATAAATAAGGATTATTCATAAATCAGTTTTTGTAATACTAGTTATCTAGAGAACCTTGACATCGAGTGCATATGCAATCTTTCCACAAACAGTATCCGTACACAACTTCATGTTTTCCAAACACATTCAGTTCGAACAAGTTTTTCGCTACAATAGCCTGTTGTCTAACAAAAATGTATTGTAAATATTTGCGCCAATCTCCTGAAAACGTGATGTGCTCTATATCCACCGCAAGCTGTGAGCGTTTGACTGTCCGTCAAAACAAATCCAGTGATCACTATGTAAAATGTTTTAACCAATTTTGTAGCGAGGAAAAACCCAGAAATATAGCCAAGAGAACAAAAGTAGTGAATGGTAGTTTTATAAAAAGGTTAAAACTTGTTTGTTTATTAGGTTATTTAGTTCAGTTCACCTAAAGATCATCTACTGACCAGCCTCTGTAGCCAAGTAACATTACTAGAGGCGTTAACAATGATAAAAAAATATTTGAAACAACAGTTCGACTCGCGACACCACCGCCGCCGCGTCAGGTCATGATTAGGGACTCTTATTGATTCTGAAACTAGTCCGGCGATCCCGAGAATATGCGTGAGTAAACCGTTTTGTTTAAAATAATTATGAATACTCCTCACGAAATTTATTAT
This sequence comes from Diachrysia chrysitis, assembly GCA_932294365.1. Lineage (NCBI taxonomy): Eukaryota > Metazoa > Arthropoda > Insecta > Lepidoptera > Noctuidae > Diachrysia > Diachrysia chrysitis. The sequence goes on along the minus strand of OW028667.1, from coordinate 1,772,385 downwards.
ACCATGATAAAAATGGCTTAAATGACATTAAATGCATGTAATTTCATTTCGATAAGTCTCGTGACTTAGGCTTGTCACTTCCATACATTTAAGCGGTTCGAGCAGCGTTAACTTGTAGTAATATCACTTGGCGAGAGAGAGTCAGATGTCAGAGACCAGATCAAATTTTTACATAATTCGTTGGCAGTCGGATAAAAACTAATATTTTTTTTGATAAGATGCGTAATTCTGAATCATATGGCCTAAGTTACTAAATAATACAAATCGTATTGTTTAGTGATACTTTTGTGTAACTGTTTCTTACAAACTCGTCGTCAAAATCTAATATAGTGTTTGTTAGCGTGTAGCTATATTGCACTAGAAATAAACTATAAAATAAAGGAGTTAAATTAATACTGTAACTATTAAACCCTAAAGATTTAATCCACTAATCTCCATAAACCGAGACGGAAATAATGCGATCAAAAATACAACAAAAGCATGTTTTGTTTTGTTAAAAGTTTCAACTAATTTAATCAGTGACGGCAGTCTCCGGAGGCAGACTTTACTTAATTTACGGCACAAGTAATTAAGAGTTTATCCTATATTTAAACTTGTGTCGTCATGCCGCTTTTACTATAAAATTGTTTGAAGTTTTTCCGGAATTGTGAATAAACGATGTTGGATAGCGATGGATATTGTGTTTGAATGTTTTATGCCTTGATTTGCTTTTGTATGGTTGGATGTTGGTATTTTGTTTCGCTTTTTGTTTTGTTTGTTCTTTTATATATGTGTATGTTATAGTACATGATGGACATTTTTGTCTTCCAATGTGACGATAAAGTTTAGAATTAGAGAAAACCATCAAACGGAAACGACAGTTTTAAAATTTTGGACTGTTTCGGTCTTACAAAAAGCGGTATATCTATTATATATAGATATATAGGTTTAAACCTCTTTATACTATGGAGTTTAAGGAGGTTAAAACCTGTTTATAGATAAACTTTTTTTAATAAGACCGTTTTAGTTTTAATTAATTATCTTCCACTTAAGTTGATCGTTAATTTTCCTCAATAATAGTTACAAACTTTGGTAAGATTACAGAGAATACTAGCTAAACAGTATTTTGAAAAACTAGAGTTAAAAATAAATCGTTTTATCACACTTATACCACACAAATAAACAAGTTTCCAATGTTGCTATATAAGTAGTATGTATGTAGGTATCATTGGATCACACTTATGTTATACAAGTTTAGCCCCCCGGGGGAATCCTGACAGCTCGCACGAATCACAACGAAATAAATTGGATTTCCAAACGATTGTGTGCAAATACTCTTATTTTCAGTATGAACTGATGAATGACAAATGAACTGTTTTGAATGAAAGTGTTGTTGGACCTAAATAGCCGCCAGTCAATCAGTCTTTGCTGCCAGTTAGATTTCATAGTAGAGGTCTTATCACAACTGCTTTATCTTAATTTTTATATGTTATTGATTTATGAAAAAGTGCATTTAAAAGTATATTAAGTGCCGTAATACATAGGATAGCACGCTGAGTTGATGACATAGTTAAGTTAACAGGAACCACCTGGATGAGGGACGCGCAAGACAGATAAAAATAGCAGAAAAAAGGGGAGGCCTATAATCAGCAGTGGGTGATTCCGGACTGAAATGATGATGATGATGATGAATACATAGGATTAAATTGTCATACGAAATGTAAATAAAAACGAATAAACAATTAAAAATCTTTGCATTGAAAACTAGTGTAATGATATACACAGTGTCATAAACAGTCGTATCAAAGCACTGAAAAACAGATATAATTAATAATTAGAACGATTTGTCATTCCTTTTTATTGATGTACTAGATACCTACTAAAACTATATCATGTTTAACAAATTGCATTAAAAAAAACTCTCATTTCACAACCTTGTAATTTTTTTTATTGCATTTCAAGATACTCTGGTACACCCACGAGTGAGTAAGCGTGAAGATGACTCACAATAACACACTGTGTATAAAATACAGAAACACTCGGACAACAATGTTTTTATTATTAGATTTGTAAGAGTAAAGATTTATCATTATTTAAATGTAGACGATTTACTCACGCGCATTTTTCGGGGACGCCCGGCTTGTTTCAGATTCAAACGGAGTTCTTAATAATGAGCTTACGAACCGGTCTTTTTAGTAAACATTTATTTAGACTTGAATAGTATGTGATTAATATTCATTAATGGTGTATGTGACTGGTTCACTAACAGGGCAAAGGCCTCCTCTTCTCATGCAGAGAAGAAACAAGCATGGATCACTAAGTTTCCGCACTACAGGTTGACGAATTCACATTATATATCAAAAACAAATTTCATGACATGAAATGTTTTTTTTTTTAAGTTAGCAATATGTTAAACTAATCCTTACTTAATATCATAAATGCGAAAGTAACTCTGTCTGTCTGTCTGTCTGCCGCGCTTTCACGCCAAAACTACTGAACTGATTTAAATGAAATTTGGTACACAGATAGTCTAGTCTAGAGCCTGAAAAAAAGACATAGGCTAACCTTTTTGCCGCGATAACCAACATCCACGTGGGCGAAGTCGCGGGTGTCAAGTAGTTAATTATATAGATTTTGGCAACGTAACATGTATATTGTATGTTCCTACTTGGTTAGAAACCCCAAGTATCCTTTAATGGCCGAGTCTAGTTATTAAACAAAACATTTCATCCAATCTTTTTATATCCATTGTCTTTTGATAAAACTAAATACGTAGCTACGCCAGTTGATATTCCAATAAACCCACTGGTTTCTATTTATAAAACAACCTACTTCCAAGAAATTATCTAAGTAGGCGTTCCTGAATTCAGTTTAAAAATATAACAGATAAATGTTTTAGATTGAATGGTCTTATTTATGTTAGTAAGTATTGTTATAGTGGTGCGATGTGGCACGGATAGCCGAGTGGTATAGGTCACCACGCCAATACTTCTGTGCGCGACGTGCCGCGGGTTCGATCCCCGCATGGGACAAGCATTTGTGTGATCCACAAATGCTTGTTCCAAGTCTGGATGTTCTTTGTGCATGTGATTTGAATGTTTGTAAAACTCCCTGCGACACAAGGATTAAATTCATTAGTGCGGCAGTCGTTTTATTTAAATAATGTCGGGCCTGTTGGTCTAGTGGTTAGTGACCCTAACTGCTAAACCGGAGGTCGTGGGTTCGATTCCCACCCAGGACGAATCTTTGTGTGATGAGCACGATCATTTGTTCTGTGTCTGGGTGTAATTTATCTATAATATGTATGTATTTAGAAATATATAAGTATGTTCATCAGTTGTCTGGTTGCCATAGCACAGGCTCTGCCTAGTTTGGGATCAGACGACCGTGTGTGAGATGTCCCAAGATATTATTATTATTATTTATTATTAATAAAAAAATAAAAATATGTCATTGGTTTTGGAATTTATTAATTCGATTGATGATTGTTTTGTTTTATCCTATTCCTATGTTGGATAAAATCTCTGAAACCGCAGCTTGGCGTTGTGCCCGACATTGTTGAATGATGAAAAATTATAAAGAGAATAAAACACAGCTTATTATATTAATACAAGAAATAAAGGCATTATTATGAATATACAATTCTTATTTTTACCATTAAATGCATTTATAACCAAACATTTACTTACGAAGTTTTTATATGCTTAGATATAGACTTTTAAACCCGAAAAACTTTTTTCAAAAATTTCATTCCCCTAAACTGAGTACACTATACAAAAGTTAATAAGCCAAACTGGCCAGTTTACATACACTCGTTTTAATTACCTACTTAGTTTTCGGGCCCTATTCGAAAAGACCGGCAAGCCGTAATAAAATCCCAGAGGCATGGTTTGGGCACCGCTTAACTTTTTGAGCCGTAAAAACGTGGACAGCATACTAACTACGATTAGTAAGAGATTTGATAGTATTGTTGAAAGTTAATTTAGGTCAGAGGCTATTTGAAAATTGTTGTGCTATCGAAGTTAATGTTTAAAGGTGATTGTATAGGGCTGAATCTGACGTAGAGAATAAATATTTTAATTAATTAATTACACATAAATGTAAAAAAAAAAACAACTTCAAAGTAAGTGATAATGGTAATCATTTCAGAGTATAATAGAATCAATGAAAATCTTGAAACACGTAATACATGCATATAAAAATTGAGCCTTACACTCGATTTCTCGGAGATCTCGTCGTCAGATCCTGAACTGATGACCACGGGACTACCTGGGAAGTATACACTTTCTAAGAAAAAAAAACTATTTTCCAAATCGGTTCAGGCGTCTTCGAAATAATCGGGAAACATAATGAAGAATTAAAAAAAAAAGATTTCGACGAATTGAGAACCTTGAAAAGATATACACAAATTATCAAACGTCGTATTTACAAATGCTCGATGCAATTGTAATAACATTCTAGTAGCAAATAAATAAACTGTTATATCTTGTTCGGCCTGAGTGACATTTGTTTCTTTCACAACGTTTCAAAGATGTTACAAGTCTGAATTTCTATTCTAGTCTCTGTTTGAAATACCTACCATGCATATCACCACTGTATGACTCAACAATAACGATGTGGGAAAGTTGACATGGTTTAAAAATAAATATGAAAAATTGCTTCCATGTTTATCTTATTATAAAGCCTAAGCTTGAAGTTCTCATAATTATCAAAGAATTATATCCTCATTTTTTATTTAAAAAGTGTATAATAATAATTCGGGCCCGTAAATATCAGCATTTTCCCTTGATTTTGTTACTAATCACATCGTAGAAAACCATAGACGTCAACTGGTATAGAATAATTTGGCAGAACTACGCAATAAACTTTAAGAAAATTACGCGAATATTTTTTATGTCTTACTTTTCTGTGCCAAAGCGTTTGCATTCATCTGTTTTTTTATTACTCTGTGTTTATTTGTTCAATTCTTTTGAATTTATGATAGAGAGTGGTTGTTGTTTTATATTGATGTGAATGGATTAAATTGAATTATTGGCGAAACTATGTATCTTATACTAAAACTTTAGTGTAAGTATAGAGATTATTTATATTTAGCGAGTTATTTTCACCTTTTTTTTAAAAGGAGAAATTAGTCTAATCTATTTTGTTCAGGGTTGGTACTGTTAGCCTATGTTTTACTGTCACGGCAATGTTCAACTTTTGTCAGAAAATAAAATATGGTATTAATGGTAAATAATAAAAATAAATATTGTTTAAATCGTTGTACAGCGTAACTGTTACTAACGATATGATTATAATGTAAATAAACTAATTAGTATCAATTAATAACTTCCTTTCGCTTATAAACTATCCAATTCTTCACTAAGTAGTTTTAATTTTAACTTGATGCGTAAATTAAAAAAAAATAATTTAAAAATTCGTAATATTTCCATTTTACAATATTTCCCTGTGGTCGTAAACCGTCCAATATGGCGGCTTTAAAAAACACAATTTACATTTTTAAACGACCAAATGACATTTCGTCGTAAAACGATGTAGAAAATTAAAACTGACTACAGAGGCTAGTTAAATGCAGATTTAAAACAAAATATGGTAATACAATATTATCATATTGCAGTTTTTATGTCGAAAAATTTTTGGTTTAACTACTTTCTTTTTAAATTATTTACATTTCTTTATTAACCCAAAAACATTTATGTTGGTAACTCTGTAACACGTCCCTTTAAGGTATGATTTATCACATTTATTGCTTATCAAATAATATGAAAACTGAAACGCATGATCTGAGCAAGCATGGTGATCAATGCTCTTTCCTTCTCTACATGACAAGAGGCCTATGCCCAGAAGTAGGACATTAATAGACCGGTATTATTATTTATTATAAACTTTGTCTTGTCTAAAAAGACTTCGGCCCTACAACGTGTACTTGTTCTTTTTTAAATGTCTCACGCGGGGGTTAAACAAACATTCAATTCACATACATAAAATACACCCAGACTTGGAACAAGCAATTGTGGATCACACAGATGTTTGTCCCATGCGGGGATCGAATCCGCGGCACGTCGCGCGTATTGGTAATTGGAGTGACCTATAACACTCTGCTATTCGTGCTGTCATATAATATCGTTGAATTAATAACTCATGGGACAGCAGTCAACAGCCTTGGCCCTTTCCCCAAATGAGTGCGAGTCAAAAACTATAGAGAATCGTTAATCAATATACATATTTAGAATCAATTAAAATCGAAATGTAAAATTTATGTTCACCACACTACAAAAGTAATTAGACCTTGTCTATACACCTCTGTAGGTAGCTACTTACGAACTTATTAAAATTATTACATACTAGGTGTTTCCCATGGCTCCGCCCGCGTGGATGTCGGTTATCGCGGCAAAATGTAGCCTATGTCCTTTCTCAGGTTCTAGACTATCTGTGTACCAAATTTAATTTTAATCGGTTCTGTAGTTTTGGCGTTATAGCTCGACAAACAGACAGACTGAGTTACTTTCGCATTTATAATATTAGTAAGGATTCCTTTTGCGCATGGCCTTTCTTTTTAATTGTATTCTTATAGTATCTTATTACTTATATACATGCACTCCACGTAAGCAATTTCATAGATACTATATCAAAGCATTTGAGTGAAAATATAGCTCATTCAAACCAATATACATTCAGCTCTATATTAATATATCTCGAGTCGCAACTATCTAAATATTACATGTTTTATTATTTATAACCCTTACGCACCCAGTCATGTTATTGTACCTACTATTTCGTAGTAATAATATTTAGTTGCTATTTACGTTTTATTGTGTTGAAAAAAGATCATGCTTATATACTGACTGATGAACTGCTGGCTAGGAATAAGATTTCCATTTTTTTTTATTTTAGCTTAAAGTCAACAAACTGTAATATTTAAAAAAAATGTTCTATTATAGGTTTTGTCACTTTTTAAAGTAGATAATAAGGATGTTGACTAGGTAAGAAAATTAAAAATCTATTTAGTCCGAAAATTAGATACTTATTAAAAATTTAAGTTAATAACTAATTAAAAAAATATTACCTACTTTTTCAATGGGCGCTCAATACGTCACGATCACACACAAAACGTACGACGTCATCCGATATTTTAAATTAATGTAACGTCCTGAAATTTTGGTCACGTAATAAAAAAAGTAGGTGTCTAATATTTTGAATTATTCTACATGACGGACATTAAAAAAAAATTACCTCATCCCAATTTATAACGAAGATATATTACTACTTGGCATAGGCCTCTCCATGTCCTTCCATATATCTCACCCCACTACGTGAATAATAATTATTCCTTCTCAGATTATATCTTATCTTAGTGAATATTTGAGTGGTTTCAGCATCCCAGTCACGCCTAAGTTTTATTCAGCAGCGTATCATTGAATCTTTGTGACTTGCATGATACTAATATCAGAGGACTAATAAATCGGGACGTGTTACTCAGGGTTGCCACTTATTGATGTTATATTTACATCTAGGTACATCCAAGCTTTATAACCGATTCTTTTAAATTTGGCTAAAGATTGCTACACTATCGTCTAATTTTTAATGTAACTTATGTTAATGTTCGTAACGTTCTTGTATCGTTAAATTAAATCCTGTATCGTTGGGTTTCGCAAATATTCAAGTTGACATACAAAGGTCGAGTCTACAAAAACACCTGTGGAGTTGACACAAGTGTACTGTAATCATTGCAAAATGTTCAAATAAAGTTTGCTATGATTAAAGAAATCAGTTTTTTTTCTATTTGACCTAGAGAAAATTAAGTAGACTGTAGAGTGCGCCTAACAAGTTGGTATGAACTGTTGGCACTAGTATAGTATGAACAAGTAAAATCGTATTACTGTGTTAGAACAGAGTGTGCCGTTTTATTGAAACTATGTTCACCTAATAATATCGGAACCATCGATATTTTTCCATTAACGTCCGTCGTTTCACGGAAAATTACTTAAATCAGTAAACAGCAAAAAACTATCTTGCACTCGGTACAAGCGATGGGCGCACTCTGAGACAGCAAACAATTGTACTTTTTATATTATTTACATAGGTTCGACAACCCTACGCTTTTGCATAAATAAAGAAACCTTTTCACTCCCGGGGGATTGATTGTAATTCTTCTGGACGGATATGTATGGTCTGATTATGTGTTTGTTTATGTTACGACTCAGTTTACTGATTGCAGTGTAGTTTGTTCTTATACATATATAATATAAAAAGATATATTACCTATGTAGTTTCTTTATTATTTTGTCAAAAAAATAATTGTGCATTAATTTTACAAACATAATAAAAAACATAGTTTATACAAATATAAAGTTAGTACCGTTTGTAATGTATGTGCTATGTATGAAATTAATACCATTTGTAATACCAAACTCAATAATTTTATTTTTAGCTTGAAATTGGAAAAGTTTTGCCCTTTTCAAAATGTCATTATTTAATTTTTGTCTGTCCTTTGTAACATTTTTATGACAAGCACATAAATATGTAAATATCAGTCTATCTTCTTCATAAATATTTATTAATATTACAATTAAAAATCTACTTTCAAAGACCCAATTCGACTTCCATTTAGGGGTCTTTGTACAAGCTTTATTGTCTAGATAAAATAGTCTGAAAATGACTTTTCTAAAATTTACGGATTGCTAATGAGCTGAATTTGTTAGGATTTTGGTATATCTTTTATTTTACTCATTAGGTTTTTAGTAAAATTTACTGATTTTACCTTAAATATAAATGTACCACATAACACATTATGCCTTGTTGTTAGTCAGTTAAACAAAAGGACGAAACATTATTTAACTATTTACAATGTAACCACATGTTCAAACATACATAAATCTTTATACTCATAATACAATAGTATAATATATTCACCGCACGAATGAAAGAGTTGTGTAAAAGGTCACCACAACTGCCACTGCGCAACGTGGTCTGGGCTCGATCACCGCGTGTGACAAATTGATTTTCGTTTGTTTGAGCCACAAATATTTGTGTCAAGTTTGGTTGTTCTTCTTTATTATGTACATAATTTGATAAATGGTCGAAAATCTACCTTAAAATATTTTTGTACGAAGTGGTTTCGACGACTTCCGTGATCGAGTGGCGTCACACCGTTTTTCATGGTATCGCCAGCTCCAGTCCCGGGTTCGTGCCCCAGACGGGTCAATGTAAAAAAAACACAGCTCTTTATTGTGCGCTTCATTGTCTTGGGTCTAGGTGTTGGTGGTACCTTCGTTGTCTCTGATTCCATAACACAAGTGCTCTAGCTACATACTTTGATTTCAGAGCAATGTATGTGATGTTGTCCACATTTACATCTTTGTCTTGCTCTGTTACGGCTAAAACAATGCACCGATTTTAATAAAATTTGGTATAGATTTAGCAAAGAGACAAAAGCTGCATTTACCGTGATATACAAGTCAAACGTCCACGCAGAGCCGCGAGAGAAAACTAGTTCATAATGGAACCAACTATAAATGTTATGAAGCATCTCTTTGTCCAATAGATTTATTGCAATACCGATGCTGAACCGAGTTGCGGTCGACTTGTACACAATGTTTGAACTGTGTCAACCATTTGTTTGTCTCAATATGTTTTAACTACAATACTGTGATATTTAGAGTTTATTTGTTTTTGCATTTGTAGTAAGTATTTAACTGTGCCTTGCCGGAGTTGCGCTGCCGGGAATGATCATAATTCCGCGGCTCTGGCTAAGGAAAGAACGGGACCATGGTGTTTTTATTCGGTATAAGTCCGACATATCCCCACGCCGCCGTGCCCTCGGCGAGGGTCGAAGTTATTAGCTTTACACCCTGTAATTACAAAAAATGGCAGTATGTGTGAATTTATTGCTTTTTTAGAGCATAGTAACACGCGACATATTTGTATGTAATAAAATTATTGTTAACTTTTATTTGTTGTCTATTCATTTGCCATATTTATAACAAGACGTAGAGTAGATTTCAATGCTTATTATTTAATAGATTCAAGTTATACAATAAACTTAAACCTATAAATAATAAGCTTTATTATGCTCAGACTAGGAAATTATAGTCTATAGTTCGACAATAGTTTACCTTTATAAATATATTGATTGTACATCAATCATACCTACCTCAGAGCGATCAAACATACTTGAATGACAATACAACAAAATTTTCCATTCGTGAAATCAAGAACGATTTACCGCCGCGGGTGAAACTGCTATCAAACAATCTCATCTATCTGAACCAACCTTAATGCTCAGAAAGTAAATAGTCTTAGGGACTACAGGTTGCTTTATAAGAATGTTTCAGCTGTTGTGTCTATATTTACTCAGGATAAGGGAAAATGAGACGTGGCTTCGAGCCCAGATCAAAGGGTGCTAAATTCTCATTTTTCTGACCTCACGCGGCCAACTTCGGTGGAACAAACGCGTTTCGTTCCCCTTAAGCAACATATTACTCGAAATTTTCCTTGTTTTCAATTTGGGACCATATTGGTATGTAGTTGACGTTAAGGCTTGCGCGAAAGCTTTGTTGGAACGCGTCCAAAGCACGTTTAACAATTATTATTTTCGCTCTTATATTTTTGTTTTTGGACAAGATCGTTGGGCGAATACGAAGGTCTAAGTAAAACGCCGAACAGGATAAATAAGCAATATTGGGGACTGTACGTAGGTGGGTGACCTAAATATACTTCGTAAATCATTTCGTCTGTATATTTTAAAAGTTAAGCTTTTGAATGCCATGATTTAAAGTTTAATGGACGATAAGCATAAAATACTGGTACGTAGCGTAGGTGTACTCAGGAATATTGAAAATTCACCGATACACACTTGGGAAAACAAACACATGATTGTATATTATTTTTCGTGAGGCGTATCCATATTTATTTAGGAAAATTTACGGTTTAGTCACGCACATTCTCAGGATCGCCCGACTAGTTTCAGACCCAATAGGAGTCCTTAATCATGAGCTGACGCGGCGGTGGTTCGACTCCTATTGAATCTGAAACTAGTCGGACGATCACGAGAATGCGCGTGAGTTATCCAATATTCCTAAATAAATACATAATTGACATTTTCTTCGTTGACACGAAAGTCTAGATTTAGATCAACAATTGTTCGACAGATAGACTTTATTTTTATTTCTATTTCGTTTGACGTGTCCGATTAGTAAGGGAGAAAGGAAATACATGCCATTTCAAATCCGGCCTATATTATTCTTGGCCGCTATTCTTTCCATTATGTTACTCTAGTATTTATCTTGGTATTTCTAATTGTTCACGTTATGTAAACGGTTTACTTACGCACATTTTTCCGGAAAATTGTTATACCTAAAAATGTATTTTTCTTTTCAGCTTTTACAAAAATATAGTGGGGTGTTATAATACATTTTTAGTAGTTACCTATTATTCTAATTAAACTGCAAGATAATTTAGATTTTTAATCTTTCATAGAAATTTGTGTTAGTTGTGCCATAAATCCTGAGATTCATAGAAAAATCTATTCTCCAATAAAATCATCGTTTTACAAGCATACCATGGTGTTATTAGAATAATACGTTGTATTTAGAAAAATCTGCAGAGTAGATCAGTATCTATTGCCTGAGTTGATATAACAATATATATATAGTGATGCCCTTGACATTTAAGGATTCACAAAAACGCGATACTGGCTGGAACTTAAAAATTAAAGAGAAGCTACGCAGAAGCTACGCCCTGTGTATTTATAATAACTTACTTATAGTATATCAAAACACTTATTTATAGTAATTTATATACTTACTAGCTGTTTCCCGCGGTTCCGCCCTCATGGATGTCGGTTATCGCGGAAAAAGCCTATGTCCTTCCTCAGGCTTTAGACTATCTGTGCAGCAAATTTCATTTAAATAGGTTCAGTAGGTTTGGCGTGAAAGCGCGACAGCATTTCGCATTTATAATATTCGGAATACCCATTATTAGGTATCTATCAGGTTATATTAACCTGGTATAGTAAATGTCACAACTACAGCTCTACCTACCCTTTCATTAAACACAGTCGTAATTATACCATACAAATCCCTACCTCCCTAATTCCCTACACTAATATGGTAATACCAACACATGTTGCAAGTTCTAATGACGTCGTGTTGTGACGTCATCCGCGATGCTGAGAGCGCCCGTAACGACCTTGCGAGAAAATCGCTTAGAAATCCCGGCGGAAACTGTGTTGTATTTGTCTCTGAGTGTACAGTTTAAAGTGATTTGTTTAAGATATTGTGTTATTAAATTTTATTCTTAGATATTGAAAGCAACCTAAAATAATTTGGAAAGAGGTTAGGCAGAAGATCCAACCATTTTTTTTTTAACCCTGGGAAATCCTCATGGACGTCCTCCGCCCTAGGGAAGGCGGAGGGGTATGCCGGACTCTTACCGGCTAAAACTACCGGAGCCCTTCTCCCTTCCCTTATACTGGGGATCACGGGAACGCGGTGCAAACTACCGCGATCTCCAGTAGGGAGGCTCCTTTTACGGAGCTGCAACGTTGAGAGAGAGGAAAGCTTGCTGCCTTCCCCTTCGCTGATAAAGAGACGCGCGGAAGCACCGCACGCGCCAACTTTGGCCTTAAAATAGAGCAGATGACTTCCCCAAGTCTGCCGCCTAAGACCATTTATGGTGGCTGAAGGAGGGCATTGTCAGCTCTCCTCCTAGCCCTTGTGCGCCGAGCGCGGATCGGGAGGCCATAGTTCAAGTTACACGAAATACAGGCAAGTGTCAGGGCCAAATATAATTATTAGTCTATTTTTTAGGTACACGTAGACAGCCTTGGCGCAGCAGGGAGACAGTAATATACAAAAGAAAATCTACTTTAATATATAGAAATTATACAACAATACGTAATATGCAACAATTATACAACAATGAATAGAAAATATATTTCACATATTAGTTATAATAGTCATAATAAAAGCACGTAGAAATAACACACGAAAGTGAAATGTTATCTAAGTAGCAAGCAGACAAAATAAAACAAAATTATTAATTATCTTGACCAACTTTCAAAAATAAATATTATCAGGTTAAGTATTAACCTTTAATCCTTTCTGAATAAACATCACCTTGTACAATAAACAATTAGGACACTGGGTCAATCATAATATAGATATAACTAGCATACTTATAATTTGTTGCACGTAAGCCATCTCAAATGAGCTTCCGGGAATATTAGACATTTTCCTCACGCACATTCATAAAAATACCTAAATACTTATATCGTGACGTCATTTTATAAACAGACGCGAAGTTATTGAATAAATGACGAAGCGTTTAACAGGGGGCCTATAATGCTAATTTTGCAGAATCATAATGTAATTCATAAATACATTGTCATTTATTTTGTCAATTTGTAATTTCATTTTTATATTATTTTTATTTACATACAAATAATGATAAAATTAAACTAAAATCTGCTTGTATCACAGACAGTGAAACCTCATACTAATTTTATTTTGAACCTAAAAAATTGAGATTTTGGACGGATGAATCTGTTTGTTAGTCTTTTATGCAAAAACTACTGAAAGAATTTGTATATAATTTGGTACACAGGTAGTTTGTAGCCTAAATTAACACGTAGGTAACTTTATATCCCGACTTGACTACGGGAACGGTAATTATGGGGAACCGCAGGGTTTTTCAATTAATTGATGTGTATGATAACTTTCTAAAGAAAATTTTAAATTGACAATAAGATTATCTCTAATCACAACTGCGTGGTTACACAGGAAATGAATTCATAATATGATTCTACGATATCGCCTCTTTAGGCCCACAGTAGGTAAAACGAAGGGGTAATTTGCCGACATTGGGCCATCGTTCATGAAACCATTACATTGTATTGATTCAACAAACCGATACCAATCGCGGTGAGGCCGGCTTTGTTTAGTGAGTTTGATGTCGTTGGCATTGAGTATTATCGCGACAAATTGAGTAGGGGGTAAGCAGTCCACTTTCAGTGATTTTGATTTTATTTTAATAAATATTAAACGCAGATTCACACATTGACAATTGAGAACTCTATGATAAAAATAAAGCCGAGGTAACTTTAAAATATCGTTACATAAATCACCACAATTTCATACCAGTCTTTGAGAATAATAAATAAACAAATAAATAAATGTGGACAACATGTCATACATTGCTCTGAACCCAAAGTAAGTAGCTAAAGCACTTGTGTTATGGAATTCAGATACAACGAAGGTACCACAACCACTCAGATCCAAGATATTGTAGAAAAAGGGTTTTCGATATTGACTCGGCCGGGGATCCAACCCGGAACCTCAGAGCTGGCGACACCTTGAAAACCGGTGTGTACGCAACTCGACCACGGAGGTCGTCATCGAAGAATGCGAAGGTATCTCGATTTACACTCTGAAGATCTAAGTTCTTGTATTAAAGGTTGTATTAAAACTTTATCAATCTCTCAGATCTACCTTCACATTTATACAATAGCTGAACTAATGATTAATCATCCAAGATCAACGATATAGGCGATACAAAAGCCTAATTCTACCAATACTCTAATTATTTTCCAATGATAATCATTATCATGGAACCTTTTCAGGTATTAGAGATAAACACTCGGCCTCGCTTCTGACTTATTGGAAAAATGATTTATTGTGGCCTTGGCTACTTGTAGTTATTGATTTGGAAATTGTTGGTAATACCTTGTTTCACTGTAGTACTGTTACTTAGGAGAGATGAGATATGATATAAATATTTATTAATATCTTGCTGCCTGCCCCGGTTTCGCACGGGTGGTGTTAGATTTTTAAAATATTCCTATACCTTTTGCTTTGTTTTATAAACACCTTGTCCTTATAATAAAGAGTATAATAACAATAGAATATCAAATTTGTTGTAGCGGTTCATAAATTCTGGTGTGACCAAAGAAAATTATAATATTCTCTATAGATAATTATATAGATTAATTTAAAATGTTACATTAGAGGCATAATTATTACTGTTTTAAAACCTATTTGCAGCACTTTTTTAGACTAAACTCCCTTAACTTTATGAGAGCCTTGAACAACTTCAGACCTAAAAACCACTCGCCGGAGTGGTTTAAAGTTACATATTTATATTTATAGTATACATATTTATGTGAAATAGGTATAAATAGTGTCAAAGTGACGACTTAATAAAAACAATTTATGAATCCTTATTCACACTTTAGCAATATTATAATATAACGTCAGATCTATTAGCTCAAAAATCGCTTATGTACCTATCATGTTTTGAACGCTTACAAGGAACTGGGGGGTTACTCTTGGATTAATTTCAATACAATGCCAATGGTTATTCATTTAGCAGGAGCACAAACAACACACAGTATAAAAAACACTGTCAATGTTTAGATTCCTGTTAGTTCCTTCCATTGACAGAATCTTTTTTACGAGAATACAGATGTCCGCTAAACTAATATCAATTTTGCATTGGCATTGTGTTGGAATTAAAGCAAATTGAAGAGTAAAAGCACTGATTGGAGTTCCGACAAATATACGCTCCGATCTCAAGAATTTTGAAATCTACTCAAAAAAAAACAAGAGCAAATGTTTATAGGCTGTCGTAATCTTATTAGCCCAGGTATAGCAAGACAAAAGGTTTGTTACAGTAATACAATTAGTAGAGTGAATAATTTAATAATTTTATCGCGAAATCTCTCCGTTAAAACTGCTTGTTGAGATCGTCTTTGTTTACTAACTGCTACTAAATATCCCTAGTCTGTTACCTACTATCTCAATGACACATTGATAAATATTTGTACATTACATACTTAGTTTAATTGTAAAATATTCTAGTTTATTTAGTTCCTTCTAGGTACCTATATATTTGTACATACTCTAATAAACTCTAATTAGTCTTAACTAATATTCGTATGCCTTTACCGGCAAGACATAGCGTTCGATTATATTTTATTTTAAATATAACCTATATGTCTATTTAAAGTCTTGGGCCAAAAACTGTTATTTTCACCCATCATCCACTTTATGCTAGTGTAAATAAGGTTAATTTTAGACTGACTAGTACTGTTGAAAAATTCATAATTATAAATTATGAAGTTGTAGCACAAATTAAACCTTATTTGTAAAACCTAGCTTTATTTAGATCGCGACTTAGGTACATCGTTTTATCTATACTAATATTATAAAGCTGAAGAGTTTGTTTGTTTGTTTGTTTGTTTTTTTGAACGCGCTAATCTCAGGAAATACTGTGTTGTATTTGTGTTGGATAGTCCGTTTATTGAGGAAGGCTATAGGCTAAATAACATCACGCTACGACCAATAGGAGCGGAGCATAAATGAAAAATGTTGCAAAAATGAAAAACCGTTGAAACTAAAACACGCGAACAAAGTCGCGGGGGACAGCTAGTTCACTATAATTTAAAAAAATGTTAGACAAATGCGGATATTAAGAACATGCTTAATACAATAATCATAAACATGTAACAAGAGATGGATAACGTAGTGTTCTATCACAAATACTCTGTATTTCAATGTTTTGTTACGAAAAAAACAAGAATTTCACCAAATCCGTCGTCACCTATTCGATAGCAAACATCTGTATCATTATTTATATCCCTACCTTTATACAATCATTGCGATGCCCAACTGTTTATACTGAACTAATATCAATCTGATGATGAACGCCTACCACTTCAAAGGTTTACCGAAAGACGGATAACAAATTATAAAAGTAACGTTGAGGGAAACAATGTTTACGGGTCAATTGCACCATCATTTACCGTTATCTAATAGATAAATAGACAATCAAATGGGGTACATGACTATTTTCATTTATTTCTGTTTTTATGTTTATCTATACTTATAATATTATTAAGCTGAAGTGTTTGTTTGTTTGAACGCGCTAATCTCAGGAACTACTGTGTCGAATTGAAAAATTCGTTTTGTATTGGATAGTCCGTTTATTGAGGAAGGCTATAGGCTATATAACATCACGCTACGACCAATAGGAGCGGAGCATAAATGAAAAATGTTGCAAAAATGAAAAACCGTTGAAACTAAAACAAGCGAACAAAGTCGCGGGGGACAGCTAGTTTTACTCTATTTATGTTTGTATTTTTTCTTATTTTACGTAACCAAAAACTCACGATCATACATTTGAGTTGAAATGTTGCAATATGTCTCTGTTTCGTACATTTTCTGCAAAAACAACCTCAATTTAGAGACTGAATTCAATGCCCTTACTCTCCAATTTAATTTTAATTCTAATACAATGCCAATGAAAAGTTGATATTAGTTTAACATGCAGGAGATTCAGTTTTCTTGAAAAAAAGCTGTCAATGGTAGGAAATGACAGGAATCTAAACATTGAGAGTATTTTTTTGTACTGTGTGTTGTTTGTGTGCTTGCTAAATGAATAACAATTTTACATTGACATTGTATTAGAATTACAATTAAATTGGAGAGTAAGGGCACAGGATTGTGTAATAGATGCAGTAGATACAACAATCTACCTTCCTACTTTAAATTGTAGGTATTTAAAAATAAAACTCTTTTATTCTGTATTAACTGTATCCTACACCTACGGCCTGGTTTTCTGACAGAAATATAGCTCTTTGGACACACTTTCAAACTTCAGATTGCTACTAGGAACTTTTATATTCATTTATGATTAAATAAAACCGTTACAAACCTCACATAAATAAAATTAAAACTCGCCTCAATCCGTTCAAATTTTCACATATACGTAAAAGTAATTAAAATAACAATAATTAAACTGTTAAACAAGTTAACAACTTATCGTAATTGCAGTTAAACGTGTTATCTCGCGGAATTAAAGCGTTAATAAGCCTGATAAGCTTTTGTTGCCGATTAATGAGTTGTGATGACAATCTGTTACAGTAAATGCATTTTATTATAAACTAGCTGTGCCCGCGCCTACGTCCGCGTGGAATTTAACAAAAAAGGTATTTTTCGTTTTATATTAATAGTTTTAGAATATTTCTAAAATCTTTCTAGTAGTAGCCTAAGTTACTCTTTATTACATCAGCTATCTGCCAGAGAAAGTCCCGTCACAATCGGTCCAGCCGTTCTAGAGATTAGCCGAGCAAACACAGACAAAAAAAAAGATGAAAAATTTTATTTTGGTATATGTACCGTATATAAATTCATGTGCATGTAGTAAAAAGCGGTTATTTTAATATTACAAACAGACAGTTCAATTTTATTTATTTGTATAGATGTATAGATAAATATTATTACGTAACTCTTGGTTAAATAAATAGTAATTGATATTGGTAGCTAACTACAATAAAATCAGTTTAACTCAATAGAACATTAGGTAATGTTATCCTTTTGTCGCGGGGGGTTTTACAAACATTTAAATCACATGCACAAAGAACACCCAGACTTGGAACAAGACGTATTCGTGGATCAAACAAATGTTTGTCCCGTGCGGGGATCAAAAGCACGTCGCGCACAGAGGCAATTGGCGTGGTGACCTATACCACTCGGCTATCCGTGCAATTGAAAGTCGAAGATAGATAAAAGATGAATTGGAAGGAAGAATACTAAGTATTGTGGTGTCATTTGGGAGGCCTACGCGCAACTGTGGATCGGTGTAAGCATAGACATAATATGCTGAGTGAATGTGAGAGAATGACTGTTTGAAACTCTTTTATTCTCAAGTAACAGAAGTTTCTTGATTGCTTGTTAAAGCTAATTTGCTATTGCAGGGTTTGATGGACCTACTTACAAAAGTAGGCGACAAATGGTTTGTTAGTATTTTTATAGGGCAATGCAGATTTTACTGAGTATTACCATCATGTTTCAAGTCACGTTTTTTTGGAAGAGATTTACGCACTTAGCCTGAGTGCAGGCTTTGTCTGCTTCACCGGACTTTCTTCACGTTTACTATTGTGTTGGTATTGGTACCACAATACGAACCGTGCCTAACTATTATGTATTCGTATTTATTAAGGGTTGCAAAAATATTGACCGTTGTATTACCGTGTTCTCCGAGGCGCGGTATTAGGGCATGACCCGCGATTGGTAAGGGCTAATCTCATATATACATGGCTCGTAAACATCTTAGTTAATTGACGAACAAATAGTAAATAACACTTTTACCTTATCTTAATGTTTCAATGTTTTTTGGCTAAATATATATACTGTAATTTCCAAATAACTTGCAAAATAGACAGAATAATAATAATACAAGCCTATAACTGTCCCACTGCTGGGCACAGGCCTCTTCTCATATAGAGAAGGAACGAGCATTGATCACCATGCTTGCTCATTGCGGGTGTGGATTTCAGATTCCAATGTTTGGAATCCAGGTTTCCTCAAGATGTTTTCCTTCACCGATTGTCCATGATATCTTAGAATATAAGAAAGTTCATATAACTTTGAAGAAATTGCATTGGTACTTGCCTGTAATTGGTTCGAACCTGCAACCTTGTGCACACAAATCCGGGAATTGAACCACGAGGCTACTACTACTACTTACAAAATATATAATAGGTCTGAATTATGTCATACCACGATAAAGAGTCAGAATAGTTATGTATAATATATGTAACTATTGATAACGTTTGTCCATTATTCCAGTATTGCGCCTTCATTACAAATAGTTGACGTATCAAAATATTCTAGTATTTATCCTTTTTGTTAGAGATTAAATTTACATTACTTTGCATTCTCAAATTCTAATCAATCTTCACGCATACAGTCACATGTATTTCTCTCGGGAGTACTCAGAAAACCTTTTTAATATAAGGTCTTCAAACGATACTCTCGACCTCCAAATGTCAATAAATTCATTACATATTTAAGCTTCACTAGGTTTTCTCTATAAACTCACAAATTGCCAAGTTTACTTAAAAATTCCCCGCTGAACATAAAAATGCCTAAAAATTCTATGTTATAAACCTTACCCCAAAGTTAACAATACCTTTCCTTATGAAGTACCCTCGAATTCGGATTTCTAAAACAAGTGGACTCCCCACAAGTGCTACCAATTGGTAACAAGTCAATTCGGTAACGAGTCGCTGAGATGTAAATAAATATTAAATTATTGTGAATACGGTGTTTGAAGTTATGAAATAATAATATGGCTGGTTAATTTGTGTGCCTTTGATCGTAGGTGGTTCTTTGATAAGTAAGGTTATTATAATAAGGTAACTAATTATACAATATATTGCTTTTCATTTGTGCCGACCGAAACATGTTTTTTTACCGAAACCCAACCTTTTATAAACGTGATTAAAATGTTGAATAAAATGTAAGTAAGTCGTTATATCCAGACATATGAATAATGGAATATCTCGCTGTCCTAATATAACACGTTTCACTTTTATCGAATTAAAATTTTAACATTGTCATAGTGTCACTGAGTCTAAATTAAACTACCCAAATATGCCGTATTGTCAGCGGTGCCGAGCGCACCCGACGTTAGCCAGACGCTACCCGAGTACGATGTAAGTTTCAGCGCGGCCGTAAGATTCGGCTATTTTTGGCCGAAACATGATTTTTAGGCCGAAACCGAAACATCGCTCGGTCACTACTTTTCATTGACGACTTTTTTGGCCATTGGGCATAACACTTGTAACGGATGGTTATATAGTATAACAAGTTACTGCTAAGTTTATGTGCTGCGGGTTCGATATTCGCTTAGGTCAAATCAACTCTCGCATAATAACTCAAGTAATAGGAATGACCGAAAATCAGTGCTATGACGGGTCATGCTTGTTCCGGAACAGCATTAGCTGAGTCATTAATTACATGTTGTTATTGTTTTTTTAAACTAATTTTGGCCCTTGTTTTGTTTATTAAGTAGCAATTAGGTTACAGTACACCTGAGCCATGTGAGTGTGGCATCTTCCCCCAAACAATGGCCCATTTAATGAGCTGCCCAGCATGCCCTACCACCTGTACTCTCGAGGACCTGTACAAGGCCACGGACAACGCTGTTTGCGTGGCTGAGTACTGGTCTAGGAAAATCTGACTGCTATTGATCGACTCGCTAAGAAGAAGAAGAAGAAGTAGCAATAAATTACTTTTTTTTTAATTTATATGTGATCCACAAACGTTTTGATCTATAATGGCGGCAATATGAGTATGTCAATAAGGTTTGTTCACCCTTATCGCTATAGTGAGTAATACAAATTAGGTATAGAGGTTGTTTTTTTTTTAATTAGTAAAAATCGCTAATACTTTAGGTATAAAGTAGTATAAGATATTTAACAGCACTTCACACATCGCCTCTAAAAACTTCAATTATAAGTTTGACTTTACTTGCCCAACTCACAGACCTTAGTTAATAGTGAAGTTGGAAGGCTACTTCCACAGCTCCTAGCTTATAACTTTAAATCTACGTGAAGTTAGTGTAACGTGAACTTAAATATATATTTTACAGGCCGTACTTGAGAGGTTAACTTTGTTGATTTTTTTTTCGGTTTAATTTAATTGATGATAGGTACTTGAGAGTTTTAGTTTGTGTATTAATGATCTCTATCATTAATTTAATTAAACCTAAAAAAATATCGCTGTGCTAGGTTAAAACCTTATAAAAGTGTAGTTGTATGCAAAAGAAAATATTTATTTTAACTTTGTTGCTCTTAGCTAATTCTAAAAATTATCCATTATTAAAATTTGAAAGGTGCGCGCTTGTATTTTGTTACTAAATTACAGATGATGTGTTTTTTTCTGATTTTTCATAACATTAAAAAACTTATCATAGATAAATCACCCAAAGGTATTAAACAATATCCAAACTAATAATTTAATTTCAAGAAATTTAATTGGGTACTTTACAATTAATCAAATATTGATATTTTATAAGATATTTTTATTTATTTTTTTATACGACTCCCACATTCGTGAATTCTAACCCTTTATCGCGGCAGGATCATTCAAGTCACATCACACATACTTGGAACAAACATTTGTGGATCACACAAATACTTATTCCATGCGGGGATCGACCCTGCGGCTCGTCGCGCGCAATAATTTGCGTGATTGGCGTGGTGATATATACCACTCTACTATCCATGCGAAAATCCTTGTTTACTCTTATCCAGCCATAAGCCTAAAGCGACCGTTAAGAAGCCTCTTATATTTGTCTTTAAAACTGGGTCAGTGTTCAGCGTCCATTCTTAAAGACGTATACATTCAAGTATTATAACTTCAATCCTTTGTAATATCCCGTCATATGCACTCATAACGGAGGATAATGCCCAAGAATTTAATATAACATGCGTCGAATATTCACGACTATGTGAGATGGGTGTAGGCAGAAGACATTGGTTGACGAGTATGACGTATATAATATATGGTTTTCCTGTATGTATTTTATTTTTATTCCACATGTGTGTTCCTACAGATAGCAAAATTATTATTATTTATATAATTTAATGTATTCATTTATGTACCTATATAATTTAATGTATTCATTTATGTACCTATATAATTTAATGTTTTGTTTATTTTGGGTTTCCAAAATCATTGTGATTAAACCAAGATTTTTAATCATTTAAAATGGTCATGACTCATTGTGCACTTAGTAAGTATGGCAAAGAAGGAAGAGAAAATTCATTTGCTCAGTAGTGGGTAGGATACTGGCTTGGTATATTATTTCAGCTGGCCTGAAGTGAAATGAAATGAAATCGTTTATTATGCAAATAGGATATACGATCACTTTTACACGTCACTTTTTTTAACTCGCTGGAGTCGACATTTCCTAACTGACTGCCCTGAGAAGAAATGTCGAAACAAACTCAGGGGTCACAGTCTCTTTTAAAGTCCAGACAATATTCACGTATAATATTGTGTTATCAAAATTAAGTTTTATATTCGGCTATAGGAATATAGACTTTACGGTAGAAGGGACCTTATAGCACTAAGACCTGTGGTCATCTGTTCCTAATTGGAGCTTTCCATGTAGCAAAGTGACTAAAATTTCATTTTGGTTTTCTCGCTTCCAGTTTAAATGTACATTGACCTATATATCTCAAAGTTATTATGCTAATTAATAGTTGTGTATTAATAAAGGTAGTGTTAAGTAAATAGTTTGTGTCGGTAATAGGGATGTTTCCTGGGTATGAAAAGTTAAAACCTATTTAGTCCGTCAGTTAGATAATAAAAAAATATTAGACACGTATTTTTTCTTTTATCAAAACAATAAAAAAATATAAAGATACACCGCTTTAAAGTTTCGGAGTGGGGGCTTTTGACGCCACGCCTCGCTAAAAATCGTAGCGAGGAGTGACGTCACGCGTAATTTTCGTTCTCTGTATTTTGATAATTTTTTGTTTGCAGGAAAAAAGAAAAAATACGTGTCCAATAAAATTCATTAATCTACAAGACGGACATTAAAAAAAAAATAGGAAACATGCCTATTAATTTCTATCTTCCAAGATTGTGGAATTTAGGTGTTCTAATTATAAAAAAACTTTTAAGGGGTTACAAAGGCGACCTAAAATAATATCCCAGAACCCTTAAATTCATTTGTTTCACAAACACTGACCTATTTATCTAATGAAGGTGTGTTATTTTAGTATAATCGATCGATTTCGTTAATACGATTATGTCGATTTGATTCGATAACAACAAACAGTCATTTAATTTTGTAACTTTAACGTTTCTTGAGCGCCTTTTTGAGCTTTATAAGAAATAAAAACTTTTATTTATTTATTTATTTATTTATTTATTTATTTATTCTTTAGGGTTGCTAACAAAAAAAAAAAATTGATTTGATTTGAAGACTTCTGAGGGATGACTTACTTAAATCGATACTAAGTAATCCCTCAAATCAATAATGAGGAAGCCCTTTAATAACCATTAAAGTCTCAGATTACAGCAGTAAGATCTTATTGTAGTTTCTAAAAGCTATCCCTTAATTAAATATTTACTAAAAATAGACTGAAATCACCAACATATAACTATATTGTAAAAACCTTTAGACCTAGAGAAATATATTACTTATAAAGCTCATATTATTAATACTCCTCACGAAAGTTATTATACTAATTATTATAAAAAATATATTACTTATTTAAATTTTTAACTGTTATTTAATTAAATAAGCGAATAAAAGCTACCAGCCATTCAATTAAAATAGATTGTTACCGGCCCTTGACGTCACGGTCCAATTTGTTTTACGTCCCTGAAAATTTATTGTATGGTTTCACAGAACTGTATTTAGTTAATTAGTATTCGATTTAGGTTTCAATTTAAATTGTAGTAGTTGAATAATAAAGTGATTATTTGAATTAAACTTATTTGTCTTTTGGTAGGCAAAACTAAACTTAATTAATAAATGGCTTTTTTTAAACAGTTTTAATTATTACATAGTCTGTGGCAAAACCTTAAACGATAAAATACGAAGTGTACCTAATAGTTGCAAGGTTTTTCTTGACATAAAACAAAACAAGTAATGTAGTAGTCTGAACAGAAAAACTCCGTGTGATTCTGGCATATATTTTTATTTTAATTACTGTGTCGCAAATATAAATTCACGCACACAAAGATGACCCAGACTTGGAAAAACAATTGCGGACCGCACAAATGTAACATGCGGGGATTGAACCCGCAGCACGTCGCGCTTAGTGGTAATTAGCATCGTGACCTATGCCATTCGGCTATCCGTGTAGCCCTATGTCCAACATTCACGTAAACAACAAAAATAATTCGCTATTTATTTTCATACTTTAAACTTTTTAAATTTTTATTTTCCCACCCTTTTTTTCACGCCATAACAAAACATGAAACAAGTACGCATCTCGACACGGCCTCAATCGCCTGTGATGAAAGCTTGCCCTAATTAGAGACCCGCTCACTACGTCGCAATTAGTGGCGACCGAACTGATAATATGAGCCTTTATCAATGGCATCGGATCTTAGATAATAAAATGTAGAAAAATATGGAAAAGTAACAAATTTTGGGATTTTACTTTTTGGATTTGCTCAGCATGGTTGTGAATACTCATACCGCCCCATATATGAGACAGCTTGTGAGTAGCATTGGAACATTTATAGGCAATCTACATTATTATATGCCCACAAGTCTCATGTTGTCTTTGCCACTATGCAGAATTTAGAGACAGATTAAAAAACTTCAGTAGCGGTTTAGTATTCGGAGTTACGTCTCAATATTATAGTCCATCTTTGGTTGAGCAGTTAAAACATGAGACTACTTCATTTTGAACTGTAGATGCAATCCCTGCATAACACAATCGAAATCTAAAGTCTGAGATGACATTTCTCTTTTTTTTTAATAATTAAGATAGAAAATGATTATGATGTTGGAATGTGTTTTGTTTTGATAATAAAACAATATGTACCTAATGGAATGCTATTGTAATTTTATTCTGTTCAATTCTAGGATTTTTTATTGTAATTGTCACTTGTAGGGATTGTCTACAGCAGTATCCTGTGAATAGAAATTGTTATTTAAATGACAGTTAACGGTATGCCAGACCTACATAATCATGGCTATACTAGAATAGTTTACAGTTCTTAAAGAATCTTTATGGCTCTATAAATGGCTGTATATAAAAAAATGCTCTTGCAGAAAATACTTTTTTATAAAAGTAAGAAAAACACTTATCCGGTAGGTGACCACAATAACTCACTACATATCCCATTTTCAACCATTACTAACGCACATTATAACAATATATGATTATAGCACAACAATTTCTAAACCGAAAACCTTGCCTAAAAAGGTCCAAATATTAAACTAAGGAAAAAACAAAATATAAAGGACTAACAGCCCTATATAGGAAAACACATTACGGGACCCTGATCGTTCAGGTTTTATAAATGGAGAAATGCTTCGATATATTTTTTTACCTTTTAGGTTCGCAGTTGCGGTTGTCGAGCTGTTTTGATATGTTAATTTATATAACGATGGCTTAAATAGCTTTTAGCTCTCGAAAAAAAATGGGATATCTTTTCTCGTCATTATTTTCGTTTGTCATTAACTAAAATAGATTATAGATGGTTTAAGAAAAAAACTGTTATTATGTTGATATTTATTTATGGCCATTTCAGTCAATCTATTTATTCCCGTAATGTATTAGATTCATCAATATTGTTGTAGTGATATGCCTCAGTGCTACTTTGTAACATATCTACACCAGAATCAACGAATTCTTTAAACGTTTCTGTACTATTCCATTTCAAAACCGATAATTTACCTTAAGGTGCGTTTACACGGGCAACCAAAAACTCGCTATTCTTGGCAATATCTATACAAATTATGTATTGCCATACATAGCTGGTTGTTGCCGAGCCATCATTTTTAACCAAAATTGGCAATTATCGCGTAATAACCTACCAAGTAAGCATAATTGATACCTTTAAAGCTATTACTACCTATTCAAGTTTACAAATAGCTTTTCTTAATGTGTATTAAAGTGTTTGATTAATATAATTTCGTATGATCAAGAACGAAACACGCCACCTTGTACGCTCGAGTTTAACAAATGGGTGGAGAGTTATTTTAGACTCGTTCGTTTGTAAGTGAATTAAGATTAATGAATGTTTTTTGTGCTTTCTACATGTAATTGAGTCAGTAGCGCTTTTTAGGGGTGTATTAATAGTCTAATTGATGGAAGCATTTGTGCTGCATTTAGTTTTGTTAGAGTAAAGTTTTTTTAAATAAATTTGGATGTCTTTTTTGTTGTTGATTGATTGATTAGAAATTGTCATTAATGACATGCTATTAGGAGTTGGGGATAGAATTATCTATACTAATATTATAAAGAGGAAAGATTTGATTGTTTGTTTGTTTGCATTGAATAGGCTCTGAAACTACTGAACCGATTTGAAAATTCTTTCAATGTTGGGAAGTTAGACTATCCTTGTATGAATAAACTATTTTTAATTATGAAATTTTGGTTATTTCCTGTGCAAAGCCG
The DNA here is from genome assembly GCA_932294365.1 of Diachrysia chrysitis. Classification (NCBI taxonomy): domain Eukaryota; kingdom Metazoa; phylum Arthropoda; class Insecta; order Lepidoptera; family Noctuidae; genus Diachrysia; species Diachrysia chrysitis. The sequence goes on along the minus strand of OW028667.1, from coordinate 1,745,465 downwards.
GGGCAGACTGCTAGTCACTTATAATTTTGTAAACATACACTCAAAGTGTGTTTAGTACTTTTTTTAGTTCGAGATATATTGATTTACTTCATATTAGCGACGTCAGACAATATTCCAGCAGTTTTATAAAGAGTGATATAATGTATGTTTTAAAGTTAAGGCTAATTAATATTTGATTATATTATTCATCTGTTTCGGGCCTCAACTTAAACTAATATTTTATTAAGATTTCGAAAAACACGTGTGTTTTATTTACATTTACTTTTTGTTTAAAGTACCTATTTACACGAAACTCCATCATCTACAAACATGGAATCTTACCTAATACTTGTCGAGAAATGAACCGTGAACATAACTTAGCAAGTCCATAATTACAGCAACCCTTGAGCTACCAAATTGACTCAGTTGGTAGCGCCCGCGTCACACGAGACGAGACCCTTTTGTTTCGCCGATGCAAATTGCAATCCTAGTCTTAGAGTACATGCGTTGATGCTAGAAGTGGCAAGAAACTTGTAGTCATTTAAAATACTTTTTTAACTAACTTAAAATGGAGGAGGTTCCCAATTCTTCTTATGTATGTTTTTGTGATAGAAATGGTATATCTCAGAGGTAGTCCATATAAATTTTATTTCAATCGATTCAGTTGTTTCTTTTTTTACATTTGTATGTAATCAGTTAGGTATTTGTATTAACCATTGCTTGTAGAAGAATGTATTCAAGACTATTAATTGTGTAGGTACTATAACTAGGTACGTATGGGCAAAGCTACCTCGTAGCTTTGAATCAATTTGGTCCAGAACTTTAGTACATATTTTGTGTGTCTGTTTTAATTAAATCAATCAGTAATTTTATGCAATCAAGTGGGTAAAATTTAACTTTCTTTATTTTTATTTGGGTTAAATGTGAAGATAATTTATCAAAATACATAATACAATATGATAGTTAAGAATTTACACAAGCTAAAACCAAATATTCAATACTGGCCCCCGTTTTCTGTAAAGCTGATCATTTTAATCTGTTGTCAAATCAACTGATCACTACTGTGATTGGTTGACCAAAAGACTAACAACCCATCACAGCGCTTAACATGAAGTTTGACAGGTGATTTACTAATATTTGTGTTGATCATGATCAGCCTTATAGAAACCGGGGGTTAATCTACCTCTTCTAGTATGTTCTACGCATGTAAGAGGTCCGTTTAATTAAGCGTGGGGCCCGAACCTCGGTGTCGCTGTTTGAACAATGTAACAGTTTTGTTGCTTATTAACTCTCCGGGAATATGTGCGGTGCCCAGATGGGGCGTATTTCTGTATGTTTGCCGACTTTAGGGGCAGATATGATTGATTGACTCAAGGTTAGGTGGCCTCTATAATTAATACTGAGTGATTTGTGACATATGATTATTATTTACTAATTGTCCCCGTGACTTTGACCGCGTGTTTTAGTTTCAACGGTTTTCATTTATGTTCCGCTCCTTTTGATCGCAGCGTAATGTTATATAGCTTGTAGCCTTCCTCAATAAATGGGCTATCCAACACGGAACTATTTTTTTCAAATCGGACCAGTAGTTCCTGAGATTAGCGCGTTCAAACAAACAAACTCTTCAGCTTTATATATTAGTAACGATAAGAAAAATTAAGAGATAATAAAGCCGGCACGGTTAAATAAAAACTGTCATGCAAACCACTTTGGATTTATCACACAACTGTCTTAGCGAAATCAGTTGTATTGATCTCAATTGATTCTGTATCAAATACCTATGTGGCAATAGACTTTAATTTATATATACGCTTTTATTTTCCGAGTAGTTGATATTGGAGTGAACAACAAAATTTTTATTATTTTAGTTAATATGTAAAAATAATGTTCTACGATAAAAATAGTAACTTAAGATGTTTTTTTTTTATTAAACCCTAATAATTATGTTTTTCTGTTTCAGGTAAGCTCTCAGTTATAAATATTCTCCGGTTGTTGTAGGTAAGACAAGTAAGTGGGTTCAAAAGAAAATACTTTATAAAAGGTTACATTGTTGTTTTTTATAACTAAAAAGCTTTTAGTTCAATGCTGGCCCACGTTTCGCTATTAATGTTTTCTGTGAATTACTTATTTTTCTTTTTCAAGTTTTGTTATGGGATCTTGAAGACGATGTTGATATTTTTTCCATTTTAGGTTTATTAATTAATAATTTTCAATGGTGGTTTCATTTCAAATAGAGTTTTTGCTTTTAAATATATAATATGTTGTTTGTTGTATAATTGAAAGTTAACAAATGTGGTTACAAAAGATAGGCTACGACAATCTTCTGCTTAGTAAGTACCAAAAAAAATCACTCTTAAATTGTTTAATGATGTTAGGCGATCTTATCAGTTGTGACTGTAATCTACACAAAGAAAACAACCATTGTAATTATTAATTTAACCTATCCTCCCTATCTGTAGTTTCCTAAATAGAAATAAAATTCCTATCTCTTAGAGATTTTTTTTACTAATTTTAATATTTTTGGTGCTTCATTTTTTCATCATATTTTGCACTGTACATGTGTCAACAACGGAAATTTTAGTAGAATGTACGGATTTATTTCTGTTTTTGTTTTTCTTGCTTTCATTTTGGATCTAATTTTTTGAACAAATTAAAGCTTTGCTATTTAGCGTTGGTTTCGGATTATTTTATCATTACTGTAAGTTTTAAATCATCACAATTTTAATAGAGTAACTATAGAGTACCTTGCACCTTCTTCTTTATATGAATGACATTTTGGAACCACGCAACTACGTCATTAACGTTTCAAAAGTGCCATAAAAGGCTTACTTGAAATAAAAACTTTTTCATTTTGAAATAAAACTGATAAATAGTGTTGATATTAATTTCGGACGTAAATGGTAAAAAGTCCCTCTATCCATAACTCTGCCTTATGCCACGTCCATTAAGTTAGTTTAACGAAAATAAAAACAAACTCTTCACCTAAGCACTCGTGATAATGAGCTCACGTTTCTTCAAGTAAAACAACCCTGCTAAAACCTTCACGGAAAGAAGACCTAAACACACAAAGCATCCCTACGAATATTACCACTATCTACCAACTAATAAATAAACCTTATCTAACGTAACCTTGAAAAAATCTTACATTACTTAGGTTATAAATAAGTATAGAATATTTCTTTAATTAAGTTTATATTGATGTTTTAATAACTTTTACATGTCAGTCAATATCTCGTAAATGATTTCTCTAAAAAGAAATGTTTGGAAATCCGTAATATTCGTATTTATTACGGGTATTTATTTACGGGGTGAAAATCTAATGACTTAAACCCACTTCGAGGGCACGACGTGGAGGTATGTCGGACTTGCACCGACTGAAAACACTCTGGACCCGTCCTTGCTTTTGCCAGCGTCGCGGGTTCACTAAAGCATGCTCGGTGAGAAGCCCCTAAATGTTTACGTTAAAGTTTCCATTTAATTGGCTTAAGCCATTGTTGTCGTTAAGGCACTTTTACTCCTACCCGGACACGTTTACAAAGCAAAATAAATATTGTGTGATTCTTACTGCACGGATAGCCGAGTGGTATAGGTCACCACGTCAATTACCATTGTGCGCGACGTGCGGGTTCGATGCCTGCAATACAAAGATTAAATTGAATAGAGGAGTCATTTTAAAACAATTTAGACCATTAATTTACTTGAGGTTCAGAACTAAGATTTTTAAAACATGCAATTTTTATAAGTTTTTTTTATTTATTTGAACTTAATTATTTTCCTTGACTCGGGACCTTCCCCGAGTTTCTTTCGATTTCTCTGCCTTTTACACATAAGGTATACCTTATCGTACCGCCCTGAGAAAGGCGAATACTTACTGACTGAAACACCGGAGTAGTTTGCCCTTAACATTCTATCATCCCTTTACCGGAGACCAGACGAGAATACATTTGCAGTCAGAGAGTGTGTAAGGGCCTTAACCAGCCCAAACATTAAGTTAACAACCAGGTGATATAATAATATTATCACAATTGTTTGAAATAATCTTTAGATAAACTGTAACTGTAGTTAGGCTATTGTCTTATTTACGGCGTCGTAACATCAGTTATTTTGATAATTTAACTGTCAAGTTAATTGCCTTACTGAGATATTTGTCGGCTGTTGTTACCTTTGAGATAGTTTTGTGGGTAGATTATTTATTATTAGGCGGTTTATATAGGCTTTTGAAGCGGATTTAACTTTTCGCGTTCTAGGAATGTTATTCAAAATACTGTAATTACGTAACTTCTGGAATGATTTAGCTGTATTGTTTATCAGGGGAAATAATAATTATATTTGGTATATTTACTTAAATTTACATCGATACTATCTATAATAATATTATAAAGAGGAAAGATTTGTAGTTTTGTATGTTTACAAAAATTATTAAACCATTAATGAATGATAATTATCCCTGAGTAATAAAATCTATATTGCTGTGCTACCCGTGCAAAGCCAGCTTAGAATGAGGGCTAATTATGACATGTTAATAAATAAAATTTAATCTATATAAATTGTAATCATTCTGTATGTTGCTGGACCTCTTGCTTGCCTAATGGTAAAATGTGGCTGAACTTGTATAATTCTGTGTGACATCATGTTGCCTACTAATATTAGCGAAATAAATTATATTATCTTACTTCCTTCAGAATAAACTCAAATAGAAGAATGAAAGAAAAAGCGTTTATTCGCGCCAAATGCGTACCCCACAACAGAAGGTCTGATTACTTTTGATCGCTCACAAAAAAACCGTTGTCCACAAAGAACCAAAACCGGACTATTGGATAATCTTATTTTTTTTGTTAGCGGAATGAAATCCGTTCAGGCTGCATCAGCAAGATGCCAAAATAAGATTGTCAATCAGAAGGTTTACTACATATTAGTAAGCAGTTACTTATTTGTTAATATGGTGTTTATTAATATTACGTATTTATTAATATGGCCTGAGGTTTAAGTTTTTCCTTCTATTATTTGTATTTAATTACAAATATTCGCTCCGCATGCGTTAATGCGTTACAAATAATTAAAATAATGGTGTTATAGTTCAAATATGAGCATGAAGGAAGTGGGTATTTTAATTAATAAATTGTTAATTTAATAAATAATTCTCGACAATAAAAACGTTGGCAAATTCTGTTAACGTTTGTTTACAAATAAACTAACGTTCTAGAGTCTAAACATTAGGTAAAAGTCTATACATTAAATGGAGAAAAATACTGCGTTAATGACAATATAGTTTTCTGAATGTACCTGTGACATTCCTCTAAAAATTGTAAACGAATTTCAGGGGACGAGTGGGTTCTGAGCCAAATGATTTATCAAAACTTAATACATTTACTCGAGGCGATTCTGCACTTAACCTTTTTATCTATCTGTCGTACGCCGGGATTAAGTTACGCCTCCCGTGGACCAAATAGATCCGTTTTGTGCAACTCTACTTGTTACATGCCGGACGGATTCTTCGGACATCGATAAAAAATATAAATTACCTATCTTGCTGGTTCGCTGCTTGTACGAATGCTTTTCATGAGGTATCCAGGGTGCTTATCTTAAGGGTAAGGATCTTAGAGTATACATAACCAACCATAGAGTGCGCACATAGCTAGTTACCGTTGTGCCGACCATAAGCATTTTTTTTGCTGTAAGTAATACGCTCCTTTACTGATTTAGGTGAAATTCCGTGTGACCACAGACGTTTATGCGAAAATATCGATTGTTTCGATATTATTAGGCTAATGTTAAGTTTTGACATAAAAAATAATAAAACGGCGCGCTGTTTTGACGCACTGGTCCTCACAATTCATGCTCTGTTTGTCGCACTCTATAGTTTACTTGTTTATACTCTAAAGTTAGATTAGTAGTTTTGAAGGCTACTTAAATTTATTTTGTAACGTTCGCTTTCTTTTTTAGTGCTTCTCCAACTAGTATAGATTAGAAGGCAACTTTGCATAATGTCTTACTGTATTTCTCAAGGTGAAAACTCCATGAACAAGAATTAAAAATAACTAAATAGGGTTCTTTATGCTTTTTTTTTTTTTTTTGGAAGAGATTTGCGCAGTTAGCCTGAGCGCAGGCTTTGACTGCTTCACCGGACTTTGTTCTTTATGCTTATTGTTCTAAATATTATCGTGAAGCTTCAACATCTTTTTCTATTTCTATTTTATATAATTATTTCCCGATTTCCCTTTGTCACGCCATAAATTCCGAACGACGGCACCAAATCAGATAATTAGGACAAGGTTATTATAGAAAAAAAAAAAAAAAAAAATCACACCACTCGTGCAAAACTGGGTGGGCAATTAGTTATTAATAAATATTAAATAGCTCATCGTATATTGGATAACGTACTGTATCTATTCCTGGTTGGTACTTAAAATAATAAACGCTATTACTATACTATAAATATTATGTTTCGCTGACCGTCGACCATTAATAATTATAACGTATTTAAGTCTTAACAATTGGTTCATTATGATCGTTGTATAATAATCGTATCTTACAAACGGCAAACTCTATTATATTAATTCTATTGCCAACGATTCTGAATCAGCGAAATTATAATTTTACAACGCCTAAATATCATTACGATTACTTAGAGGCGAAGAGGATATCCCATACAAACATCTTTGGTACTAATAACCATATACTGGGAACTGCTGGGATCTTAAGAACCAACATCGTAATAATTACTATAAACGATTAAGTATAATATTGCACGTATAAGATAAAGTTAATGTAGGTAATGACACGGCAAGGACTGTTTGCTTCTAAACCGAATTCATTGATATTTTGAACTATTTTTAAGTATTACAGTAGATTTTGGAGGAGAAATAACTAGAGCTGACTGCCAACCCTAGCTAGTTAGCTAGGCATATGAAGTTAGTATTCTGGTTCTAAAATTTAGGGAAAAGATTCTTTGGGTATTTATGTTAAATTATGAATTTTGTGTGCAAGTAATATTTTTGGCAATAGGTTAATAAATCAACTGAAGAACTGAGTAAATTATGAAAATTTTAATAAAAGCGTTCGACTTCTGCAATAAAAGCACACAATATGCAATTTTAGTATCACTATATTTTATCGCCATGCAACTAATATGATTCTCCGGTTACCATAAAGCTTAAAGATATAGTTACCATAAAAACTGACAGTAAAGTTCGAGATGAAAATCTTCAGTAAACGTTTTATTGGTGCCGCGATATTCAACCCTCGCGTATGAGCGATAACGCAAAGTACTTTATAAGAGACGTAACGATTCCGATACGAGATTTGTCAAATCAAATCAAAATCTAAAATAAACCGCGATAGAATCCGTTCAAACTAGTTTTATTTCAATGAGATTTGTCAATTTTAACAAGCAAAATTAATCGCGACTTGGGTTGGTAGTTAATCAAATGACACACAATTGCAAACTTACGATATTTTTTTATCTTAGTGGTTAATTAAGACTATGATCTATTCATTTAGTGGCATCTATTTGTCGCGAAGAGATTGATTGGCTATCAAATATCCTCCGAATTTCATGGCTATTTATTAATTGGAATACCATATACATTTATCACAAAAAACAGCACAATATAAGATGATTGTGGGTTCCATTGTTTTTAGAAACAATTCCAATTTACACTTAAGAATTTGTTGAAAAGTAAAATACGTTCATCCTTTAGTTGGCGACTTACCATAGAGTTGTAGGTACCTTGAAATAATAATGTGATATGTATTAACTGTGTGCGTTACGACAACGATACGATTATTAACGCTATCGACTGGCGTGTTATAATTGAATTGCTTGTTATATTATAGTGTTATTTGATTTGTTGTTTTTGAAGTTTGACACAAATTTCCCGGAGGAAATTTGTGTCAAACTTTATACTCTCGTTAAGTTTTAGAGCTGTTGAGTTTTATTATTACTAAAACAGGGTTATATTTTTAGAACAATTTAAGTACTTCAGTTATGGATGATCAAACCAAGTTATTCTCAATTTCTCCTTCACATAACTGACGGAAGTCAAATAAAAAAGCTATTTAGGTATATGGTATAATTTATTAATTTATTAAATATTGTTTATTTTTATTTCGTTGCGTAAACTACTATTTTGACTGCTAGGCTAAGTAAGTCTTAAGTAAACCAACTGAAACATTTTAATGATATAAATGTAAATTTTTTTGAAGATTTAATCGTCGTATAGTGTAAAAGACACTATGTACACCCTTACTTTTGTCTTATCTATAAGTATGAGTCTAAACCTACACGCGATCCATACTACCACGACAAGCTACAGGGTCTATAGGGCTGCCACCCCGTGAATACATTAAATTCAAACTTTTCCTTATATTGCATGTACTTGTTTTATCTTCGCGTCCCTTGAGGCGTAAGCTTGAAAAAAGGTCTGTGTTTATTTAACTGAAATATACCTAGTTTTGAAAGTAGTTTGTATAAGGCTTAACTATTGTTTATGGAAAGAAATTTGTTTGCATGAATTTTTATATAATAATCATTAAGTTAAAATGGTTGTTCTTTTTGCTTATGATTGCGATTCGTCATATGAATATTTAAAATGGTCCATCACACACAACAGAGAGGTATTTTCTTATGAAAGATCTGTTATTTTTGCTGAAATAGTAAGAAAGATTGAAGTATTGTAAAACAGTCATAAAAATACATTTGTTTTGGATATGGCAGAATGTGCGCAACTGATACTAAGATTTCAAAATCTCTTCTGACCTACATGTTTAGGAGGTTATTTTATGTCTAACAAATTAAACGCATATAGGTAAATTAGAAAATAGCAACCAATGAATAATATTACTTCCATAAAACATTCGCTTTCAATCGCCCAATTAACGTAAAACAATAGCCAGCTGATACCTATAACATACGCGCTACATTACAAAATAATTAAAACAAAGAGCGTCACAAATTCACAATCGCGTTCAAATAACTGAGAAAAGCTGACATAATTAAGCTAATACACTCATAACACATGACCACCGCGAATAATTTTTCCCCCCCGTCCCTAGATCAAGCTGGCCCGAGCCGGCCAAACTAGCAATAAAAATATGTCCCTAAATAATAATAACTCAGATCCAGCCATCCCTTGCTGTTTTTGCCTTATTAAGATAGTCAGCAACGCACTAAGTCGAGGTCCGAATCCCGCAGGGGGTGCCCTTAGTGAACGTTGCTGACGTAGTTAGTTTATTTTACTTGCTCTGGCTGGAGGCCTTACGGTTCTCGCCAAAAGTCCGGTGAAGCAGTCAAAGCCTGCGCTCAGGCTAACTGCAGTAGACCTCTTCCAAAAAAAAAAAAAAAAACCACCGCGAATAAAACCGCTACAGTTAATGGAACAATCTAGCTTTCGGTCATGTGCAAATTTTAAATCGAATTATAGCGAGCGAAGCCGCGGTGCGCGGTATGTATGTAGTTGCCACAATACGGACATAATGACATTTTGTTCGCGGAAAAAGTGCTTCGCGGCGAACGTAATCGGTTTAAACCGGTTATATTTTGGTTTTAGAACAATATACGTGGATGTAGGGTTTTCTCTCGATTCTTTTGGAGGGATGTGAGTTAAAATGATTTTGATGGATAACATTTAAGATAGTGTCTCTTTTTGTAATATACACAAGCGTGTATTTTAGTTGGACTTGTGCACTTAGGGTTGCATATTTTGCAACTAGCTGTCCCTCGCGACTTTGTACGCGTGTTTTAGTTTTAACGGTTTTTCATTTTTGCAACATTTTTATTTATGCTTTGCTACTTTTGGTCGCAGCGTAATGTTATATAGCTTATAGCCTTCCTCAATAAATGGACTATACAACACTGAAATATTTTTTCAAATCGGACGTGTAGTTCCTGAGATTAGCGCGTTCAAAAAAACTCTTCAGCTTTATATATTAGTATATATATAGATTAAAATAGTAAGGTTAGTCTGCTCAGTTATTGACAGCGCTACGGAAGGTCGAACAAAGTTACTCGTTAATTGCTGAATTAGTAAAGAAAATGATACAAACCAGTGTATTATCTACTTAACAAATACAGAACCATAAATATCGCGTTGACTGGTCAAACAATGAGACTGCAGTTGTTTATTTTTCCAGACGACTAACAAAATATGTATAATTGTGTTACAGTAAACAAGGAATTCTTGAGGCCAGGTACGGTTTGCGTCAATAGTATTAATAAATAACGAAAATAGACCTTACTACGTTGTGTTAAAGGTGCTGTCTTTATCACATAAGGTATGTTACCAACCCCCATACATTTCGGTAGTATTCAACCAAACAATAGGTACGGTAAACCAACCACATAGGGTCACGCTAAAATTTTCTCTTGTAGATATGAATGAACGATCTAACAAAAGATCTGTGGAGTTCGGAAAATACCGAGAGATGGCGCTTATTTAAACTTGACCCTGACCTTTTATGTCCTTTAGAATACGGGTGTGTAATAAATGTAAAGATCGTAACACGTGGTGGTTTGTTCTGTAGGTTCATGGGCAAATGTCAATGTTCTTTTGCATATTTCTTTACTTGGGTTATGATTTAAGTGCTGGATCAATGTACCTGTAAATTCAAATTAAATAAAACTAGTAAAATTCCAAGGGCTCCTATTTAACGTTGATTTTTGAATTAGAGTCTATGTTCATTTCAGATTCCGGGCTAATTCGAGTAAAATGCTAAGTATAGTAAAAGGAAAAAAAGAAATGATATTGAAAATTCCAGGGTTCCTATTTTCCATTTATTGTTGAATTAGAATATATAGGTAGGAAATTTCAGATTCTGATCTACTTTCGTGAAAATGCTTACATAATTAGTGCAGTGTTTAACCAGCCCATCCATATAGTATACAATTGAAACGAAAAATTTTAACCTCAGGCAGGACTTAAACTGCGACTACTGGTTTAACGCATCAGTCGCTTCACCAACTAAGCTACAGAGGTAACTGACTGAAAGTTTAAATTTCTCTTTCCATTTGTTAAGTCTTTGGAGCGACGTATGCGACATCTAATAAACCAATCTTTGGTTTGGTTTCACCCACTTTTGAGTAACAATTGGTTAATTGAAAATTCCGAGAGATGATGCAGCCTACTTTATGCGTTAATGCGTAACAAATAATAAATATAATCATATACTATGCCACTGAGTTTCTCTCCGTACATTTATGTAACCAAACTTTCCTATATCATTCACTTTCACAACTCGTGTAACAAAACGCTGAAAAATAAATGTGTACGGTGGTATTATCAACCGGATTACGTCACACAATATTTCCACACTCGCACTCGCTGTATTAATTAAACCGATATAATAAAATTGCGCCGCCATTTTGACGATGGCAATAATCGTTGCCGGGGTTTACACATAACACTTATAACGCATATTAGGTAAAATATAATTTTATTTGATTAAAGATAATCTCTCAATATTATTTTTTGTTTAATTACCTATTTAAGAGATTGCCCATTAACTTGATTTTTAAATATAACGTTTCTGGATACACATTTTTTCGTCGCATTTGTTCACATTTTTACCACCGAAACTCGTTCATCGTCGTAATATTTTAACACAGAAAAAGTGTACAAATTGCAGATATTAATCCAAACCCCTCTCACAAATGTACACAACGCATTCCGTACCCATTCGTCCTAAAGTAAAAAGAATACATAAACGAAATAAATAAATAAACGTTACAACAGCGCGTGACAGCCCTAATGGCCTCGCTTTTTACAAAGCGATGCGCAGGTGTGTGCTGCGCTCTGATTGGTCCATTTTTATTCGTACAATTGTTTTTAAATACGCGTATGTGCATTTTGTTTCATAATATATTTGTTCAAAGAATATCACCTGTGTTTAAAATGGTATCAGTTTGTAGGTACTGTTATTTAAACTATTGTGTTTTCTACATTACTCATAATTTATTTTGTGTGTCATTATCCCTGGTTTGGGTACCTACTGCGATAGTTTTTAGTATGAAAATTACCATGCGATCACGTCAAATAGTATTTTAAATAAACAGACTATCTATCTAACTCAAATAAAGGGATATTCAGTATCCCTTAGGTAAGACTGACTTGTTTACATTGTAGACTGTAAATAACAGTATTAAAGACTGTCCTAATTGGTCTAAAAGTTTTCGTCTATTTTTAGACTAGCCAGTGTTATTTGCAGAACCCGAGTAACAAATATCAGTGTTACTTAAATATCGATGGCCTTTTGTAATTGAGTCGGAGGGGCAGCCGCTCAGCGTGAAACACAAACAACTGTACTCGATTAGGCTTGATACCGAACTCTCGATGAGAAAAAAGTTAGGCTTAATAATTTGATATAAATCATGTAATTTGTGTACCAAAGTAGAAGGTACGAAATGTTTGCCGGGAAAAAGTTTTTTGTCAAATAAAATTAATGGGTATGTATGTAAGTAGCTAAAACTCAGAATTTCGAATTGTACCTTTGCAGTTTTCAGAATGATTTTACTTTATCTAAAAAATCACTATTCCTTCTGCTAATAATTTCCTATAATCAAATTTTATCACGACTGTCGTTATTTTTTTAATTGAAGAGTTTAGGTATTGTAGATAAAACAATTATTCTGTAATATAATTAACTCTGCTTATAAATATTGATTAATAAACTATTGAGTATTTATTCAGCTCGCCAGTGTTGCATTAAAACGATTTACCGTACATAGAATTTGTGTTATTTTATAGACTTAACTATCCTATATTTCTACACAATAACTTCCACGCAACTCAAATACTTAGCTAACTAGCTCCAGGCGAATATCACAAAAAACTAAAACGTCGATAATGTTCGCAGTATTATCGATAAATAGCCCGAGGAATTAATACGAGAATGTAACAACCTTACGCTATATACAGCGTGTATTGTGTAAAGCGTAAAGGCTGATTTACACGGTGCGACAAATATTGCCCTTGTACATCGCCGTCCATGATCGATAACTTATGATACCAAAGTCGCACGGCCCCGCAATGTACAGCAACTAGCACGATAAGTCTCGCATTGTCTAAATAAAGCTTAACCCTCTTTTGCTTTGGTCCCTTTCTGCCGCGCAATCAGAAGGGGACATTGTCAATAGGGTTAATACAGATTGCAACAAAATGTATGTCTTTTATATCTGTACGCTCGATTGCGTTTTATGGATAGTCTGGAAGTAATAATGTTTTATCAGTAAGCGTGCCTGTTGTTTTTAGATGAAACTCTGTTTTATTAGGATTCCGTATCTCAAAAGGAAAAAACCAACCTTTATAAGATCGCATTGTATTCCGTCTGAATATCTGTCTGTAAAGATTTTTTTGTCGGGAACGTGTGGTGGTTTTATTTCGAAACTAGCTGTCCCCCGCGACTTTGTTCGCGTGTTTTAGTTTCAACGGTTTTTCATTTTTGCAACATTTTTCATTTATGCTCCGCTCCTATTGGTCGTAGCGTGATGTTATATAGCCTATAGCCTTCCTCAATGAACGGACTATCCAATACAAAAAGAATTTTTCAATTCGAACCAGTAGTTCCTGAGATTAGCGCGTTCAAACAAACAAACAAACAAACAAACAAACAAACAAACAAACAAACTCTTCAGCTTTATAATATTAGTATAGATTAATATCAAATATTCAGGTACTTTTTTAAATTAAAGAAATATCAAGCTAATGTCACGCAATATAAAAATACAGCCATTTAGGTCGTTTTTTCCATACATGTCCAAGAAAAGTAAAACCAGTGGGTGCTTCCCGTCGACCTAGAAACTAAAACGAAATTAAAATTCTTACACTAAATAAACTAATGATGTACAGAATATTCGGTTCTCTTTTATGTGTTTTGTATTGTTTTCTATTTTTATATTACCGAAAAGACTACAGGATTTTAGCAAACTTACTAAAAATGCAATTTCTCAGTTTGCATTCACAACACCATCCTTTTCGTAAGACATTACGATGACCTAAATAATATCATTACCACTATACAAATCCAACTCTAGAGCTAGCAGAAAAGAATGGTTGATTTTCTTTTATTTTCCACCCTCCGCGATTCTTACTTAGCTATGACGTCACATTGTAGCCTCGTTACCTCTTATTATGAGGGCCATTAAATTTTCGGTCAAATTATTTTGGATCGCGAAACCGGGGGCTTGTGGGGGTTGTTTTCTAAAATCTTGATGAGATTGTTAAAGGATTTTTTTGTTATTGTGTTGTGGGCTTGTTTGTTTCTGTTTACTATATTCGGAGTGCAGGCTAAGGTGTGTTTGTGCAAACATTATTGCATATACATTTATTTACTTTATGCCAATGTAAATTCTGTGTACAAGCCTTCTGTTTTAATTTAATAAATGTTAAACACCGTATCAATTTACTATAGTTGTATGGCAAGTTATACTGATTCATCTATACTCATATTATAAAGAGGAAAGATTTGATTGTTTGTTTGTTTGCATTGAATAGGCTCTGAAACTACTGAACTGTTTTGAAAAATTATTTCACTATTGGGAAGCTACTCTATCCCCGGGTGACATAGGCTATATAATATTTTTTAGTTTTTTATTAGATACACTTGCGTAGCCGGGGCGAACTGCTAATCATAAATCAGTATAAAGACTTACGATAACAAAAGATATAGATAGAACAAGATTATGACCTTAATAACGCTTATTCATTACATCAATTAGATAATACTTAAAAATATTTTATAATTGGTGTATAAATTTCTATAAAAGCACGTTGCAGAAAAGAACGCATTTTGCGAAAGCAGGAAAAAAGGTTTCCCATCAAAAGAAAAACTTTTGTAAAACCTAGCTGTTGCCAATTTATAGTTTACAGCTTCTGAATGCTACTCGACCGGTTAAGTACTATCATCAAGAATCAAATCTGTTTATTCATAGTAAACGACGAGCCTTAGATGGATATAGCAAAGGGCCTAAATAAAACTATGTGTAATGATCAGAACTTTGGCTATTGATTATATTAAATATATAATAGTCTCCTGTTTAACGGCTGTCTTATGTTTTGTAGTAATACTTAATAAGCTTTTTCCTGATTTTCTTTCAAAATTATATTTTTACTAGCTTTTACCCACGGCTTCGCTTGCGTGGATGTCGATTTTCGCGGCAAAAAGTAGGCTATGTCCTCTTTTTATTTAATCTTACTTGGTATGGATACCAAGTTTCGTCAAAATCGATTCAGCGGTTTAGCCATGAGATTGTAATAGACAGACAGAGTTTCTTTCGCATTTATAATATAAATACCTATGGATAGTATGAATCAAATTTACAATCAGAATTAAACAAAACGTTGTTGTTTTTACGGTTACTAAATAGTTGTAGTAGATACTCAAACAGACGTAATATGTGAATCAATTAATGTCAAACATCGATTTGAGTATTCAACAAGATTTATTCTAAACTATATTTATCTCAGTGTCGAGTATATCTCTCAAAGAAAACATTCTGGATGTTTTATACGGACACATATCGGCGGCAGCGACAATTTCTCATCTTTTGACATCGATATAAACTGTAATGAAAGTATTCAGTGTGTAAGTCGCTTTAGATCTAGGGCTGTCATATTCCTCAAAAATATGCCTTGAGTTGTTTTATTGGTTTGTAATAGAGAGAAATACCGATAGATATAATATACTTATTATGATTTCGTTTAAAACAATAAATTGGGAACACACCCAGTGGGCTGCGATGTGGACGAATTTGAAATTGGAAATTATCTATACTAATATATAAAGCTGAAGAGTTTGTTTGTTTATTTGTTCGTTTGTTTGAACGCGCTAATCGCAAGAACTACTGGTCCGATTTGAAAATTCTTTCAGTGTTGGATAGCCTATTTATTGAGGAAGGTTATAAGTTATATAACATTACGCTGCGACCAAAAGGAGCGGAGCATAAATGAAAAATGTTAGAAAAATGAAAAACCGTTGAAACTAAAACACGCGGACAAAGTCGCGGGGGACAGCTAGTGTAATATTAACTCAATGTGTAAACAATAATTAATAATTCGTCTTTTGTTAACTATTGTCTTTGGTTTAAAAAAGCTTTCCTGAATAACTAGTTCGATTTTCTTTCATATTTTCTACATTTTAATTTCTTTTCTTGAGATGTTTTACAGTGTAATTTTGTCCTAAACAGTCCTAGTGTTTCGTAATACGAGAACCAAAAAAAATGTAAGAAGTAACCCTTGAGGCCACAAAGCTGAGTGATGTTTAATCATTACTGGCCAGCACAAGGGGCTGTTATAGAGGTCTTCTCTATTATGTCGCTAAATTGCCGCGGAGATGTGCCAATTTATTATGTGCTTAAAAGTAATAACGGAAATATATTTTATTTGTTTAATCATTTATGAACCTATATAAAGACAGCAGGAGTAGGACGGATGCGACTTGTGAGAGACAGAGGCGAATGGCATAAAGATAGGCCCAGGAGTGAAGGAATAGGTACATACAAAAAAGAGTAGATAATTTTGTTTTTATAAATTATCGCAATTTTGCTGCAGCAGTAGATGTGCGATAGGAGAAGTGGTTATATTTCTTAAAGTAATCTTGATTGGCTGTTGCCCCCGTCTTCGCCCGCGTGGTTGTCAGTTTTAGTAGCAAGAAGTAGTCCGAGTAGACAGACAAAGTTACTTTCACATTTATAATATTAATATGGAAGTATGGATTTCATTGATGTTTTATTCTGGTATGAATTAATAAGGTTATGTTTCAGGAATTTAAAATAATGTTTCGTTAATATACATTCCTGTGATGCAATAATCAATATGATGAATTCTTCAGAAGAATGCCATAGGTACCTATTCTACTTTTTAAATATTGCATTGCGCACTTCACTTATCATATACTTCAAACAATCATAAAAATAGTATTCAAACTTGATTAGAAGAAATAACTATGCCAGTATCCGAATGCAAACATTGCAACGTTGTTGCATTTTACTTTAAACTTTTTCAACGAAGCTCTTAAGTCAAAGATATAAAGTACATTCTCGCGTAACAGCCGTCTGCGATAATATTTAATTATTAATTGTCTTAAAATATTATCTCTGTTACGAGCGAATTTGGCAAACCCTGTCTCGTATCATTCTCGCGAATACTGGAAGATCTTATTTATAACAGTGCAATATTAACTGTAGAAAAAATACAGACAATCTTATTTCTCTGGACAAACTTACATTTGCATTTTTAGATATTATTTTACTGAATAAAGCTTGACATTTGATAAATTTGAATAGTCAATCAAAACACAACACAATTTTATGCTTTTTGTAGCAATGTATAAAATTATGTTCAATAAGTATTGTACTTTTACATATTGTTTTGTTATTAAGACAACTTTACAATTATAACAACAACTCAATAAATAAATCTTATGTCAAGAGGCAATTGTAATTTAGCACACAAGATATAAAAAAAAAAACTTTACGCCGCGTCAACTTATGATTAGGAACTTCTATTGAGACTGAAACTAGTCGGGCGATCCCGAGAATATGCTTGAGTGTACCGTTTTGTTTTAAATAATTATTATTAACACTTCTCACGAAAGTTATTATACAAAAATAAAAAAAGAAATTAGATACATAATCCACATTGCAAGATATATAAATAAATGAAGGTGCACAACATCACAAACAATGCTCTGAACACTTTTGTTATGGAATCATGAATCATGAATGGAGACAACGAAGGTACCGCAAACACCCAAACCCAAGACAATATAAAAAAGTAGTTTTCTACGTTGACCCATACCTCAGAGCTGACGACATCGACACCTTGAAAACCGGTTTGTACGCCACTCGACCGCGGAGTTCGTCAAATGTACAATCTACACTGACCCTTATTTGGACGATATGGGTACGGTACAACTAAATTGTATTGTTAGTAAAATAAGCCCTTATTACGAAATGTCTAGCGCTGACAGCATCCATTAGTGCAACATGTATTGTACCATATTAAACGTAGAAAATACAAGCTACTCTCTCCTTTATAGTTCAACTAATACCCCTAATAACTAGTTATCGAGCCTAACCACAGCATCAGCGTTAGGCCGACGTACGATACAACAGATGAACTGACGTCATCTGACACGCATTGTTTCGTTGCCGCCGAAATGTACCGACACTGTAATATTACCAGTTTTAGCCCGTCTACTGGCTAGATACGAGGTTTGGCTGAATGACGTCATAATGCACGTTACAGTAAGTTGTAGACAGGTCGTATTTATTACTGAAGATGTGTTTTAATTTAGCTATACTGTTAGTTCAAAGTTCGACTGATAAATAACTGTGGATTAATTAGACATTATATTCACTAAATTATAGAAAAGAAATAAGTGAAAATAAATCAATGTAGGTATTATTTTTTTCTCTTGGTATTTTTGTCTATTTAATCATTTGTAATGTCTAGTAATTTAAATATGAATCCCACTTAGGATCTCATAATACTAAACATGTTTTGTTTTTTTTTTTTCTAATGTATTTCACAAGGTTTATCTATATATGTATATATTACTAATATATAAAGCTGAAGAGTTTGTTTGTTTGAACGCGCTAATCTCAGGAACTAAAGGACTGGTCCGATTTGAAAAATTCTTTCAATGTTGGATAGCCCATTTATTGAGGAAAGCTATAACTTATTTAACAGTACGCTGCGACCAAATGGAGCGGAGCATAAATGAAAAATGTTGCAAAAATGAAAAACCTTTATTACTAAACCACGCGGACTTAGTCGCGGGGGACAGCTAGTTTGAAATGAATATGCCTCTTTAACATAGTTATTGGTCTTGACAACAGATACAAAAAAATCACGGTTAATGCGAATCGAAAGAATTTAATAAAACTAACCCTCGGAAATAAGTCTAAACCAAATTGAGCCAATGAAAGGGTCAAAAATACAATAAGGATACCAAATAGAAGGGCAAAGGTCATGTCGGCGCGAGTTTTCAAGTGACCATTCCTCGGGGGATACATACAAAATACTAAATGAACCGGAATAGTTGAGCCATGAGTTTTGGTATGTTTGGGATAATTTTAAATTTAAAAAAAAGTTTGTGTACATAAAAATATGAGAGTATGCTAGTTACGAGTTGTAAGTTAATTTGAATGTTTATTTGTTTGCGAGTTCTTCCACCAATAAAACATTTTTTTAAGGACGCCTGCCTTCGTGAATTGAATAGTGTATCGCGGGGGTTTTCACAAAATAATATACAATTTACATACACAAAGAACACCCAGGCCACACCCGTCCCATTCAGGGATCGAACCCGCAGCATGTTGCGCGCCGTGGTAATAGGCGTAGTGACCAATAGGTCGCCACTATTTAAATTGACTGTAGTAATCTAGGTAGTCAAAACAGACAAGACTATGCAGAAGTTAGAGAAAGATCCATTTAGATACATACATAATGTTTACTGTGCCTATTTATACTTTTATAACGCGTTTAGAATAGAATAGATACTAGGTCAATCAGTTATCCGAGCGTGTGTACATTTACCACAAACTCATGTTATCAGCTTAATCCAACCGCCAAGATTAGCACATAAAATTACGCTAAAATCCTTGCTAGGTTAATTACCCTTACCTACGATCCTAAATATTATTATTTCACTTTCATTTCAGTTTGTAATTTAACTGGAGTTTTCTAATCCCTAATGTGGTCATTTTGTGATTTCGCTATCCTGGCGTAGGTATTTTATACTGATATTATTTTTCATACATGTTTTATTAAAAAAAAATCTTCACCTTTTTTATTCAATTTTGCTTAGAAAGCTTCCGAAATTTCTTCCTTCTTCCTGTTTTTTGAACTAAATAATTCCAAACGTTCAAATATTAACCCGCTTTATAATGAAAACAACAGAAGCAAGACACGTAAAACCTCAGGGATTTACCTTCATCGCAGGTGCGATTCGACCGGACGTAATGCCCGGTACAAAAGTATATCCGGTAAAATCCCCGGAAAATTTTAAGACGCCTTTAAAAATAACGGTGTCCGTTCCCGTCCGGTGCCGTGTTGTGTGGTGACCCTACTTGGAGACGTCGGTCGTAATCCGTCTTGACTCTAACATTTTTATGTTATTATGGACATAGTAACTCAATTTCTCATTCACTGTTGAACTTGTATTTTTTTCTGCATGTGTCGACATTTTTGGTTTGATCCAAGTTGTGTGTTTTCTTATTCTTAGTGTCTGCTTTTCGTTAAGTGTAAGTAAATAATACTTCTAGCGGATAAGTAAGCAATTGTATATTTATCCGAAAAGACAATCTAGTTCAAATAGAACAAATTATAGCACTCGTCTTAAGAATTATATCAGGTAAAATCGTCGGATTTATAACTGTGAAGCAAACGAGGCGGTTTGTAAATAAAATCTATTAATCTTAATAATCTTGCTCAACGATCCCCGATTGCAATGTTGCTAAGTATTTATAATAAAACCTTATTTACAACCGTATATTAACAGTACTAACGCTTTAACTAATTTATGTATTTATGTATTTATTAATTTTGTAATATTTAATGCTGCTATCGTCATCTGAAGCTTGTCACACGATAATAATTATAAATACTTGATCATTGTTAAGCGCTTGAAATGTAAGTAGGTACTTACTGTAAAAAAATACTTTATTTAGGGCAAAGTATTTGTGCAAATAATAACATGCCTATCACCACATCACTTAGTACCTATAAAACTATAAATATAAAAAAAAATGAATGATTAAATTATGTAACCCACAGTATCTATTATAAATCCCGCTACAAGCATTTCAGTTTAAGTATTTCACACGGGAATTGGCAAAATGTCTGCATCAGGACAATCGCCACATCAGTTTATCTTTAGCAAATAGCTACACGTGTAATGGCTGAAATTTACAGAATATCGTAGCTTTCAAAACGGATCAAACCGCAGTAAAACACCGCGCCGCTTCGTATTCGCGTCGTTGGCAATCACAAATTACCGATCGTTTCGACTCCAAAGCAATATTGTGTACGTTTTGTCGTTAATTTTTCGACGGTGAAATTCTCGTTTGTCGACAACGACATTATGGCACGTATCTCGAAGAAGCATGCAGATAAATATGCAGTTAACAGCTGAATTGTTTTTAGACTCTAAATTATAACAACGGTATAAGATTTTGAGTAGACTATTCGCGCCAATTTTTTGACAGATGTCAAATTACTTGTATTTATTCTGTGATTCTTTTCATAATGAATTATTAAAATAGATGAATTTGTGATAATTTTATGCTCATTTTAATGTTAGTGGATTTATTATCTTATAAGCAATGTGACTTAACATTATTTGCAATGTCTTCGGAGCTTAATGTTATGCAGTACGGTTATCTGCTTAATTTGTTGGTAGAATTTCCTTTATTAAGTCGACAGACGTAAAACACGTAACAAGTGTATAAATTACATCGACTGCATGTGTATAGAAATATGTCACAAGTGCATTTCATCACTTAATAAAATCCCGTTGAAATGTAGCTCTCAAATTTTAGATATAAATTGACTTAATTATAGTTCTATATCAAATATAGGTGTATACAGTTTTATAATAAAAAAATATTAGACACTTTATTATTTACAATTAAATATTATTTACAATTTTAAATATATACAAAATTAACTATATATACACTTAAAACAAAACTAAACTCTTAACTAATAAAAAAAATCTAAAAAATAGCGTCAAAAAATTCATCCGCATCGCTGTCGACTGGAAGTGTACCCAAAAGACTGGCGGCATTGCCACGTTGAATGGCAATGCTTATTCTCTGTCCAAAGTAAAAGCCAGCCCTTGGGTCACGCGAGGAGTCAACAAGGCGTTTCGCCAGATCTTTATATAATATGTGTGCACTCGGACCCCACGGTCCAAGTGTTTCAACCCCAAACGGCTGGAATGTATAACTTCCAATAAGGTTGTTATATTTCCGCCGTTTGAGGTTCTCAGCAGCCGCAGCAGCAGCGCCAGCACAGCACGATGAACTAGGAATATGAGATGGCGCAAGAGTATCGACACAAGTAGCGTCCCACACTAAAGGCCTACCCATCTTCCAAGGGAACAAAGACATGCCGTCCGGTCTCTTGCCGTCGTCGCGTGCCAGGCCATTAGGTTCTAGTACAGCCGGAACGCCGACGGCAACAAGAGCTCGTCGGATGATGTCGTTGATATTCGCGTGCCGCGCCAAGCGACCTGCGCTACGGCTACATGACAGCCCGTGGTGTCCGAGGCTGTTGACAAACTCGCCACAGTGGCAGCGATGCGGGGAACAACACGCAGCGCCTAAGCGTAAGGAAGCGGCGAGGCGGAAAGTAGTATCGTCAAACAAGGTGCCTATGTTTGACGACGGTAGTGCATGAAGCCAAAGTCCTGACTCCCACTCACCCACAGCCAGCAGGCGCGCGCGTTCTGCAGTACTAGCAGACGTGGAAATTAGGTTCTGCTGAACTACTCTGCAGAGCGGCTCATCCCACCGTCTCTGGGATGACGGGAAGTCAGGAGGATTTAAATTTGGGCAGGCGAGTCTCCAGGCATCCACAGCCTCGGAAAAGCACGGCACATCAAAATTAACCAGTGTAGAAGCTAAGATATTCCTGATTAATTTTTCAGTGCCGTGTACCGAGGATATAAAGGCTGGTAAACTTATACTTGTAATTTTGCGGACGCCGAGCCCTCCCATACGGATGGGAAGTGAGGCTTGAGCCCAAGCTCGGTCGTCCATGGCCACATTTAAAATCAAGGTAAGAGTATGTTTTATAATTTTGTCCATTTTTTCTAAAAGTTGGGGGTGCTTCCATAAATGGGAAGCTCGGAGAAAATAGATTAATTTAGGGCCAAAACAGCAAAAACGAATTAGGGTAATGGCCGAATGCATGTTAATTTGTAATAGTCTTTCCGAAACGTCATTGAAATTTTGAATTTTTTCATTAATAAAATTTGGAAAGGAATCGTCAAAGATTGGAGATCCAAGGAGACGAAGAGAGCTTTTGTCTATGATTTTGATTTCAGGGGCTATTGAGTTAAATTTTGAAATTGCCATTTGTTTGTCAGTGCTGTCCGAAAAGAATAATTCGCATTTTGATAAGTTAAGTTCAAGTCCTATGGAATGAAAATTATTTTTTAAAAATACCAGATCGTTAATTACCGTGTCTACATCGCCTCCAAGGGTTCCATCATCGAGGTACCACACGTTAAATTTAGAATTTAGCTGCCGAATAATTGGGTGAATTGCTAAACTGAAGATATATTGTTAAGTTATTATATAAAACTTATATATTGTTATATATAAGTTTTATAATTATTTGTGGTCAGCGGTATCGATTTTGATGCATTTTAAGTACAAGTTTTTCATTAATTTTTATTATATTTAAACTCAATGTTATTAAAGGACACTATAGCTGCTTAAATAAAACATCGATTAAGTAAATTAATGCTTAATGATGAATATGAATCGTCAGCAAAAGTGATTTATTATGCCATCCACATGTTTAATAAAATAAATATGAGTTGTTATTAATTTTTAATTACACTGGATTGCTGATCGTTCGAAATTTTATCGTATTAAGTTAATTGATTAAATTTGAATTGTGCTTTGAATGAATAGTGAATTTTGATCACGTGCCATTCGTTTTGGTTTCGTTTTGCTTAATAAAACAGCGATGTTAATGTTTCAGTTTATTGTATTGTCATTATGACATTTTGCCATAATGATTGTGTAATTTTATGTGTAGTCAATTTCATTTCATTTATATTGTTGTATGGATAACTAGGTATATATTTGATTATATGGTGATAATTTGTCACTATTGTGTATAGTTAGCCTAGTTTTAGTTCGTTTGCTTGCTTTTAGGAATTTGATAGGCTTATTTTTTAATGATTTATATATAATGCCATTTAGATATTTTATTTTATTTTTTTAATATTTGCGGTTATGTAAGATAAGGTACACTAGATCACAAATGTTTAATTATTTGTTAAACTGTTTTAATTGATAAAAAGATGATATTTGATTGTTATTTCATTTCACTTCGACTATCGAATGATGTCTTAGAATTTAAGTCGGCTTTATTTATTTTTTTAATACGAAGAAACAGTTTATTTGAACGCAGATTACAATTCTATTTTCCTCAGCCTTGAATGTATTTGTTGAAAATAATCTGACATCGTTGGAATCCTAAATAATTTTATTTTCGTCCCAAATGTCGGCCGAGGTTTTAAAAGGATTAAAGGATCATAATTACGTTGACATTTTTAGAAATTCGCTTTTTTAATCTCCAAGATTACATTATGACGAAATTTGGATGCTTCTAGCGAGTACTATGAGTCGGGTTTCTTCATATATTATATTATAATGAGATATTGTTTTTAAATGTATCTTGTTGGAGATATAAATGATAAGATTCTGTCGAGAATAAAAAAATATGACTAATGGCCGGTTTTATATATTCAAGAAACGATTCTTTTTGCTTACGGACGGTAGAAAAGCGAATAAAATTCTACCGTCGGTTACAATTGTTTTTTGAACATAGAAACCTAGTATAAAGAATTTGTAGTCTTAATAGTTTTTAACGATGACGACGACAACAAATTTTTAATATCAAAAAAATATGATTTTAATTTTTAATGAATATTCGATAGTAAACGTTGGTTTAATCCTTATCTAGCCTATATACACTTTCCTTCAATACATATGTTCTTAATAAATGTAATGTAAATCCTAAACCGGGGCTGGTGGGTCCATAACTCTCTAAACCATTAAGAGGACCCTACTCCTGAAATTTAAAACCCGCAATGTAATAATACAAGAACCTCCGTCAAACCACTTTCCTATGCCATTCTTAGCTAATGACTTTTTGTGGGTACGTCTAAAGTAATTACTTGTGTACTTACCGCCCAACGCTCTTGCTTAATTCATATTTGTCAAATGTATATCTTTTCTTTTAGATATTTACTGTAATTTAAAATGTTTTGGAGACTGTGTAGCAGTGATGTGGTTTGGAGTGGTGTTCATTTTGATTTGGATTTAGTTGTGTTTTATTGGGAAACGGTGTTTTGTTTTTAATAGAGTATTTTTAATCGGGCTTCCTGCGGTGCGCGATGTCACGGATCACACCGCACCACGCACCGTGGGAAGGGGCTCGTCCGTTATAAAGCACACACTTCTGGGCCTGTCCGTCGCAATCCACTACCAGTTGAAGTATATCCTAAAGTAATAAAAATGGATTTGATTTTTAAAACTGACTCGGACCAGTGCTTACTCTTCAATTTAATTTTAATTCTAATACAATGCCAATTCAAAATTGCCATTAGTATAGTAGGAGATTCAGTTTTCTTAATAAAATGCTGTCAATTGAAGGAATTGACTGGAATTTAAACAGTGATAGTATTTATATGTAGGTACTGTGTGTTGTTTGTGTGCCTGCTAAATGAATAACAATTTTGCATTGACATTGTATTAGAATTAAAATTATTTTAAAGAGCAAGAGCACAGGTAGGGAGAGCTTCCGCGCCTGGCAGGGAAACTATATGTTATTTTACTTGATAGAGCAATATTTTCATTACTTACGGGTGGGTACACGTTAAGGAATCACTCCCGTATTTTAGCAGTTGTCTACTACGTGGCAACTACGGCAAAGGCAAGGACGGGAGCGGGGAGTTTTTAGTCGGTGCAAGTCTGGCATATTCCCACGCTGTGCTCTCTTGGTGTCGGTTGAAGTCATTAGCTTTACGCCATAACGAAAAACAGAATGGTATCAGTACTCAATTTCTCATTTTTGCGACACATGCAACTTTAAATTTTCGAGACCTTACAAAATATCTTCTTATGACTTGCTAAATAATCCGTTAATGTATCTATCATGTAGGAGGATTATGAGCTAAAATGTCGTGGTGAACTAGTGGTTCAATGAAAGGATTTGTGTGCACAAGGTTGCAGGTTCGAACCCACTACAGGCAAGTACTAATGTGAATTTTTCAAAGTTATGTGTACTTTCTTAATCATTCTAAGACATCATTGACAATCGGTGAAGGAAAACATCGTGAGGAAACCTGGATTCCAAAAAATTGGAATCTGAAATCGCTTACCCGCACTGAGCAAGTGGTGGTGAACAATGCTCGTTCCTTCTCTATATAAGAAGAGGCCTGTGCCCAGCAGTGGGACATCTATAGGCTGGTATTATTATTAAAAAAAAAGTTATAATTAATTTTGCGTTTTCAACTTTTTAATAAAATATCTCCATATTAAAAGCTAACCACAAAACATTTCACTACCCACAATTCATCACTCAGTAGGTGTGGGCTTGTCATATAATTTCAACCCTACCGCGCTAAATTAACGCTACATTCGTGATAATTTCAACGAGTGTATAAAATGACAGCCTTTTTTACGCCACCATTTTGTTTTACTGTTTTTTTTAAAACGAACTGTCACAATTGTAATTAATGTGGGTAGATGTGTTTTTGTGTCGGGTTAATGGGCCGATCGAATTTGAGATAAGTATTGTTTGTTGAATTAATGGTTAACAAAGAGTTTGTATTTGTTTATGGCCGTTACTGATGCGGATTTTAATAGAAATGGGGGATATATTTTTATTTCTACCTTAAGAACACGAGAGTATATAAAGTTACCACTATGTAGGTATTCATAAATAATTAAATACTTCAATGATATCATTAATGCGTTTGTAACCCCGGTCACTCACATTCGCGCAAACATTCGAAAAAGGTTCGCGCGCTTTGTCTGTTAAAAAACCGACACAGCTTGGAAATTAAATCGTTCGCAAATGTCGTCCTACACTTGTGGGTTTGCGTATTCGTGCGAATGTAAGTGACCGGCATAAAAATCATGCTTTTATAGGTATAAATAATATCGGTACCGGCTTTAACATGAGGGCAATCAAAAGCTTATCTATGCATACTAATATTATAAATGCGAAAGTATCTCTGTCTGTCTGTATGTGGCGCTTGCACTGCTATACAGATTTTAAGTTTCATTAAAATGTTTTCAGCTGTATACGTACGGCATAAGCTTATACCCCCAGAAAGGATATAGGCTAGTTTTTAACGCGATTACCGACACCCGCGCGGGCGTAACCGCACGAAACAGCTAGTTTAATATAAAATAAATACTATCATTACAACAAGATACATGTTACAGATATTAATGAATTGAATATCAGTACAAATTTATTGATTTGATCTCTCATTTCATTTATAAATTTAAGCCATAGTCTCTAAAATAAATATTTAGTCCATACAATATTAACTTAGTAAAACCGGATCATAATTCTGTTTTCTGACGCATTCGCGAATCCTTGCAATAAAGTCTTCTCACTGCATTTTGCTTAAGCCAGCTATAAATTTACGGCTACACAAGATTAAATCTAAATTTTAATTCAAATAAAACTTAAAACACCTGTAGTTCACTGAAATCGTTTGAAATTGAACTTTATTTACTTATTTTATAAGCTGTAAAAATGAAAAAAAAAAAAAAAAAAAAAAAAAACAATATGTGGATTGGCATATGCATTTAAAGTCAAACCGTGTGGCAATAGAGATAAAGTTCATTATTGATTGATACAGTATAATGTACTTTTAGAAACATGTGAGTTTTAGAAACATGTTATCTTAACCTACCAGATACAAGGTCGAATTTATCGTGTCACGATAATCGTATTGTAAAATTGGCAAAACCAATCGAAGGGGGCAATCAAATAAGAAACTAAAGCGGCTCTCGTTAAGGTAATGTTTCGCATAACTTCGATAGTTTCGAACCAATTTCTGTATAATATCGTGTGGGCTATTTAAATTTCTATGTGGCTTTCATTTGCGATTTGTTGACTTTGATAACGATTCAACCGTCTATTGGTTTTCGTTTATTTGCAATCCATTTTGATATTCATATTTATTGAGGCTTAATACGTTTTCTTTATTTTAACGAATGTTTTACCGTATAAATACAAAGCTTCTCCATCGAACGATCTCGTAAGTATGTGTTTACTTTGTTTATTGAATGTAAATATTAGACCAACGTAGATTACTTGAACTTCGGTACTCAAACAAACTTCTCTTCGATTACGGTCTCATATTTTTTGCAATCATTATTGGGATTTAGTTCTGTTTGTACTGCTTACATAAATGATTACACTATGACCCGTTCCAAAGTAATAATAAAAATATACACTGAGTACGTGTCGAATTTGTGATGGGACTTTAACACCATGTTATGCGCCGTGAACATGGTTTTTCGCGAAGAACGAGGCAAGACAACAAGCTTGTAACTTTGTAAATTATCATGATACGGTTTTGTAATTAAATGCAAATAGTAGAAAAAAAAAAACTTAAAACTCGGTTTCAAACCTGCGACCACTGGCGCGTTAAGCCTGTGGCCGCAGGTTCGAGTCGTGCCTGTATATTCGCTCCGCATGCGTTAATGCGTAACAAATAATTAAAATAATACAGTTTGTAATTTTGTGTAAATGCTACATTTAATAGTAGTTTTCATTATCATATCTTTTATTAGTAATCTTACGAGAGAGTAATGGGTGTCTGCTCAGAGATTGAAATCCAAAATAAATATAGATACCTTTTATTCGAGACTAAGCGGCTTCAATCGTTTATCATAACGTTTTAATTCCGTTTATACGGGAACTGTTCCGTCATAATATTGTGCTACGTAAAATAATCGCTTGCATTATTCATGGCGCTTAAATTGTACTACTTTGTTACTTTTCGTTAAACACCGTTTAGCTAGTCGGCCGTCTATAGTCAATTTTGTGAAGGTTTTAGTGTTGTGTTTAGTTTAATTAGAATATTTATTTATAAGATTTAGGGTGCGCAGTTTTTGCAAATGTCTTGTGTGCTTGGTATTGGTACGTATTTCATTTGTGATCTATAATCAAATTGGAAAACGTAACTTCGTTATTTTTTTTTAATGAAATTTGTATGGTTAAAAATGCCAATAGAGGAGACTTTTTAATAGAAGTAGGTGCTTTCGTCAGTGGAAATTATTTATGACGATGATGAGAAAGGCTATTAAAACAGATAAAAAATATTTTATTATATTTATATTCTCCTGCACTAGTAATTGTGAAAAAGAAAACTCACGAACGAATAATAAAAAAAAATATCTGTTGTTTAAGGGTAAACTAGTTTCATTTCTCACAAATTGTATTATGTACTCTTATTTCTATATCGTTTACAGTTTACACGGGTAAATGTAAAACCAGGACTTAATGAGATTATAGACTTTACCTACGAGGGTATCGCAGTGAGGCTGCGGTCTTCTGAGATAAGATAATGGCGGGATTGTCTACGTGTTACCGATTTTGTAGTCTGGTTTAGTTTAGAATATGATTATCTATCTATTCAATACATATTATAAAACAAAGTCGCCCGACGCGTCTGTCCGTCTAAACGCGATGAACTCAAAAACTACCGAACGGATTTTCATATGGTTTTCACCAATAGATAGAGTGATTCAACATGAAGGTTTATGTTTATAATTCATTAATGTTTTGTCTACCCATGCGAAGCTGGGGCGTGTCGCCAGTTTTCTTATATACCTACAGTATATTTTTAGTGTATTAATAATTCTTCTTAATTTGTAGTGAATAGTAAGAAGACAAAAAATTTGGTTGAATGTTTACTAGTGATGTTATTGGCTTTAAATTAAACTAAATATGATTTAAATGTTTTTTTTCTTTTTTATAAATCTTTGCTCTTTTATTCAGTATTTAATACATCGAACCTTAATTTATTAATCTATCATTTGTAATAAAAAAATCATAATTATTATTTATATAGATGCTATAGTTATTTATAAAAAAATATTTTGCTATAAACAATCTTTGGGGGAAGGTTTTTTTAAGCTTATCTCTTCCTCTTTTACGGATTATAACATTATCGTAGGTCAGTACTGAAGTGTTACTGTCCACTTACGTAACTTAGCTAAGAGATCTGACACAGATACCTTAGTTAACAGTTAACTGGTGGTCAAACTGAGGTGTAGGTTAGCATAATAAGATTAGTCCTACCTTAGCTGCTGAATGTAACGGCTATGAGCCTGTGTACCGTCTGTCTGAGATGATAACGAGAATAGTGTACGCTTTGTCTATAAGACGCGAACATATAAAAGTAAACTGGTACCTTAACCAGATATGGGCGATTAAGGGTCAATTGTTATCTTACAGCAGAGTATTTGCGAGAGTTCGTGAATTCGCGCGTATTCTACCTTTTTCTGTCAGAAGAAACATGAGCATTAAGTGGTTGAGTTAAGCGTGAATTTGCTTTATTAACTTTTAGCTTGACGCCTTTATACGCTTTATAATATATTTTTTTTATAATATCTTGGGACAACTCACACACGGCCATCTGATCCCAAACTAGGCTGAGCCTGTATTATAGCAACCAGACACCTGATAAACATACTTATATATTTCTAAATACATACATATTATAGATAAATTACACCCAGACACAGAACAAATGATCGTGCTCATCACACAAAGATTTGTCCTGGGTGGGAATCGAACCCACGACCTCCGGTTTAGCAGTCAGGGTCATTAACCACTAGACCAACAGGCCCCAAACTACACAACTACAGCTTTGAACTTGCTGTAGACGCTACACTAAAAAAATGGACCCTACGAAAAATTTATTGAAAATTAAAAACAATGTGTTTGTTTGTTACGTACAAACAAACACATTGTTATTAATTAAATGAATTAAAGACAATAATTTAATATACATGCATCATTTCGTACTCTCCCACTTTTTGAATTCATCATTACCATCATAAATAAAACTCCCTTTATTTTATAACTACTTAGTTTATAACCCGCTAAAGTTTATAACTCAAGCCGCACTTAACCCTCACCGAGTCGCGATGATGAATATTCATACAGCCCGTTATTACGTTTGTTTAGCGTAACAGTAAGTTGTTTGTAGCAATTAATATCGCCAACGACAGTCGCCATTTTGATTTATGCGAGAATCACGATCGCGATAGAAGGGTTAAGATTTTGAATTTCGTACATTGGTTAAGGCTTATTTTTGTGACTTTTGATATATTAATTCGCTATTTATTATAAGTAAGTCAGTGTAAGAATACATTTATATATAATTTTATTTATAGAAATTAGTTTACTTAACACTAACAATTTATAAAAAAACTGTTTAATTTAGAATTTAAAAGTTGTTCAGATGGTTACTAATATAAAATAACATAGTCTATATTTAGATTTACTTTCTCAACAAAAATCTAGTTCATACAAAACCTCACTTAACTAATAAATACAGAAGCTACACACTAATTTGCGTAAATGTTAACACGAAGACAACCCGTCAACTTAGCATCACCGATCGCCATCCCGACACTGCTTGCTCAGCTTCCTAATGATTTACAATCGTCGTTCGCGCGTTTAATTGCGTCTCACGTCCGCCCCATGATCTATGGCCCGGCGATACTTGATGCCCGACGTACTTGTGTCATTAGAAATAGAAATAGATGAGCTGACTAGTTGAATCATACGCGATTTGCATTTCTGTCAATTTGTTAACAGTGAAGTTTGATAGGTGTCCTTTTAATCTCTAGTTATAAAACTTCGATAGTAAGATTAACAAAAAAGTTTTTATAAAAGAGTTTTATTGATAAAACAAAAAAGGAAGTTTGGTACAGAATATTACCCCGGTCACTTACATACGCGCAAACATTCAAGCAAGGTTCGTGTATAATATCATTACAATAAAATCTATAATAGTGTGCATAATTTTTATTTGTGTGACGGAATTAGATCGGTGTGCGTCTGCCAGGATATATTTTTGTTTTGCAATACCTAGTGTGTTAATATTTTATTAGTGTGCTACCTCGTCCTCGCGATACCTAACTGTATATCAAAACTCCCTAAGTTTAGTACGCTATGGCGCCTCCCGTTGTTACTGTCTGAGTAAAAAATACTAGTTATAATTCAATTAAAAAAATATATAATCCATGAAAGTATAAATTATCTAGAGACGAGAGAGAGTAAGTGACCAAAAGTGTAAAATAAAGCAACTTATGTCTAAATATATTAATATTTAATATTTTAATATAATATATAATATATATAATATATAATAATATTATAAAGCTGAAGAGTTTGTTTGTTTGTTTGAACGCGCTAATCTCAGGAACTACGGGTCCGATTTGAAAAATTCTTTCAGTGTTGGATAGCTCATTTATTGAGGAAGGCTATAGGCTATATAACATCATGCTACGACCAATAGGAGCGGAGCATAAATGAAAAATGTCGCAAAAATGAAAAAACGTTGAAACTAAAACACGCGGACAAAGTCGCGGGGGACAGCTAGTGTCTAAATATTCATGTAAACAAGCAGTAGGTATATGTATACCTACTTAGTGTATTAATTAATAATCGCATTATTTTCCATATAGGTAGGTATGCTATTATAAATATAAGCAAGAAAACACATTCTAAGTGTTCAGTTCGATAACTTATCATAGTCGTATTTGCAATGTGTGTCAATATTGTCGCTCTGCGCTCGAGCCCAGGTGTGATCACTGCACCGACAAATATTTATGAGTTTCAGATTTCCTATGGGGAATGATTTTATGTGAAATATAAATATGATGAATATAGGCATGCGGAACTTGTGCTAGTAAACAAAGAATTTAATGAATGTCGAATCGAAGAAATGTTCAATTGTTATTAGGTTGTTGTAGATACCTAGTAGGTTTTAAGTCAGTTTAATTAATTTACTTTCTCATGTTATGAATATACTTCTGAACTTTTATAATAAGTCATAGAAACAGATAATGATGTATTATGGAGATTGTTCAGCCATAAAGATTGACTTTACTAACCCCCTAAACTCTCATTACTGCGCCATTTGACTGGCCTATTGGTGTAGTGGTTAGTGACCCTGACTGGTAAACCGGAGGTTGTGGGTTCGATTCCCACCTAGGACAAAAGTTTGAGTGATGAGCATGATACCATACCATTTGTTCTGTGTCTGGGTGTGATTTATCTAAGATATGTAAATATTTAGAATATATATGTTTTTTAACAGCTGTTTGGTTGCTATAATATAGGCTGTGCCAAGTTTGGTATCAGATTGCCGTGTGCGACTGGTCCCAAGGTATTATTATTATTAATTTTTACTAGAAAATTCTTTAAATAAAGTTAATTTTCATGAACATCGCCAACGATTTTAAGGCAAATTAAAATCGACAAATGAAAAATTCAAATTAGTCGTATTTTTTTTTTAATTACTTTTTAATATTTAACAACAGCATCGATTTCTTAAGAACCACACCATGTGTTATTCACCAGTACACCTGTACACATGTAGGTTTACTCGTCTGGCATCCGTCCTATTAGATCTGTAGTAGTTGACTGCGTTGACAGTCAGACGTATGAGTTATAAAGTTAGCAGAGAGGAACGGGTCTATGTGCATACACCTTAGATTTATGACTACAGGTATCATGATTAATGGTCTCAAACACTAGCTTACCTCTTGGTATTTAGTATACACTACATGAAAACGTATATGGTACCTACTACGAAACATCAAGAGCATTGTCGAGATTTGTACTTATTTAAGTACGAAGTTTGAGAAATAAACAAAGGTATTTTGTGATTAAAAGTTGAAGAGAGTTTTTAAGTGAAATTAAATTTGTGGGTTTCTTTAGGAGCGGGAGTTTAACTAGACATATTTGTTATTAAAAAAATTATTATCGAATTTTAAGCCGCTTTACATGGAACGTTAAAAAAATGATGCAAGATTGTACACTATACAGTTTAAAATAATAATCATTTTTATTCATCTGAATAACTAGGATTCATATAATAACAATTTTACAATGGTACACACACAAAATAACGAATTAATTTAATTATGAAGTATTAGTATTCGATTACTAAGAGAGACTTAGTTCTTTGGGTAAGAACATGTGAAAGTGGGCAGTTCCATTTTATAACATAACAAGGGGCAAACTTAAAGACAGCTGACATGGTAAACACCAGACTTTTCTTATGAACACACGTATACTGCTTAAAGCACTTCGCTTCTCTGCTTCGAGCGTTCGACAAAACAAAAAAGCAAGCGGGCGGGAGATGCCTGCAACGCGTTGATCACTGATTGAGCATTCCGTGTATATGCTGCCTAATTGTTGTCTTCCAGCAAAGTTTTTTTTTTCGAGGTTATAAGAAGGAAGTATACAAGTATATGTGATAAGAAATTAATATGATCTTCTTGTTTATTTACAGAGTAATGGCAACAACTACATGGCGGGCGAGCCGCGGCGCAAGCGCGAGCCGCCGGCGCGGCCCAACCACATATTGCTGTACACCATCATCAATCCGGCCTATCCCATCACTGTGGTGAGTAAATAGGATAATTAACACTATTATTATCTATACTAATATATAAAGCTGAAGAGTTAGTTTGTTTCAAAGTGCTAATCTCAGGAACTACTGGTCCGATTTGAAACATTATTTCAGTGTTGTTGCGAAAATGAAAAACAAGTCGCGGGGGACAGCTAGTACTAAATAAAAATTATTTTACCCTCCATCTCCTGTATACCCAGAAGAAAATTAACGTGAAGACCTTTTTAAAAGTTATAAAAGACAGACTGTCGCAACAATGCACCTTTAAAGTGCTGTCACTTTAAGGTGTAAAGTAGCCATCGGAGTGTTCGACCTCAGGAATCTTGGTTTTGTTTCTACAATGGCAAATTAACTTGTTTATGACCTGAAAAAGCAGTGCTGTAAATAGCAAATTACTGACTCAAAATAAGATTTTTTTAGGTAGGTACGGACAAATGTAAAAACAATATGTGTCGCAAAGATTCATCCCAACATAAATATGTTGAATTAAATATAGAGACATGTACTGATTGAAAATTGTTGGAGTGTCTGTCGATAAACAAATGACATCTTTAAAACCAAATGTTAGATGTAGGTAAGTAACTTGTCGCTTTCAATAAAAGTATCCGTTTACCTCAGTGATCGATATCCAATTTCATATCAATTTGAAAGCAATTAAAACATCTCGTGTGGTTTAAAGAAAAACATTAGGTGTAACTCGAAGGAGAAGCAAATTAATCGACTTCTAATCTTGTGCGATCGGGAAACTTTGTGTCGTTTACTGACATTAACTTTACGTAAAAAACTTACATTAACAAGCTGTTTTAGTTAAAAACACATGACAACCCGGCTGCCCTGCTAAGAACAAAGCAGCGCTTTTATTTTATTATTATTTATATTATAGTACTAGCTGTCCCCGCGACTTTGTTCGCGTGTTTTAGTTTCAACGTTTTTTCATTTTTGCAACATTTTTCAATTATGCTCCGCTCCTATTGGTCATAGCGTGATGTTATGTAGCCTATAACCTTCCTCAATAAACGGACTATCCAATACAAAAATAATTTTTCAATTCGAACTAGTAGTTCCTGAGATTAGCGCGTTCAAACAAACTCTTCAGCTTTATAATATTAGTATAGATTTGTCATTCCAAATTATATTCAAACATAAAAGATTTTTAAAACATTTGAATCTTAAACTTAAACTGGTTTGGTTAATTATTTTTACTAACGACTTCCTATTCAGTGTAGAAAATGCGCCATTTTGCCATTTCTCGTTTATAAACATATCTAAGTCTGCACAAATTTGGACTAAGAAATGCTAAAGTAAATAAGACCTAATTATAATAAATAAAAGCCCTATCATAACAGGTCTTAATGTTTCTTAGCAGGGCGTATTTATGTTTTTGACAAATACAAAACGTTTAAATCTTATTCATTCTTTAAAATTATCGAGTTGTTAAACAATAACGACCTAACGCAATTAGCAAGTCTGCATTGCTTAAATAATTAAACCAAATAACACCATTTGCTACTGAAACACCAAACAATAGCCCTAATAGTCTCTCAAGTGCTAATGCATAGAAACGCATTTGCTTGAATGCATGCTATAATCGAATCAATTTGTAGTATTAATACATTTAGTGGTATCGCTCTTACTATTCCTAGTGCTATCTGACCATACGCATTCCTCGCAGTGAAGCAGAAGTTTTATTTGAGTTTCGATGACCATCTATACATAATAAAATATAGTTCGCCGACGCGTCTGTCTGTTTCTCTAAACACAATAAACTCAAAAACTACCGAACTGATTTTCGAATGGTTTTTTACTAATTTTAGGATAGAGCAATTTAAGAGAAAGGTATGCGTGTATAATTCAATTTTTTTTTTTCTACCAGTGCAAGGCCAGGCTTGGTACCACGTCAGTCCAAACGCATTTATTGTAAAACTAAATTTAAAGTTGCGGTCGGCACAACAACAACCGGAACATCTTTTATAATGTCCTCTATTCTAAACCTCTGAAACTCATAAACGTACACAATGAAGTAACAGCGTCCTCTCAACTAATTCCCCCACACATAAGGCTAAGCCTCAAAGTTTTATCGCAACTTAAGTTTCATAGACCATGAAATTGTGAAATACGGACCGAAGTTAAAATTGTTTTCGCTTACATCTCTGCAACGCTTTGTAAGGCGATAGCGTGAAGATGGAGTTTCAAGTTATAGGGGCATATCTTTTGTTTGTGATTGTAAGGTTCGAGAAGGCTGTTTTATGAAGTTGTTTCTTAATTTCTTTATGAGTACAAAGTCTTTGAATTGCTTCGTTTAGGTTGGCTTTTACCATTATAAGTATGTAAACACAATAGCTTTGTAAATAAATGTCGAAATAATTAAATATTTTCACCTGACTAAAAATGAAAGACCTAAGTAAGTAGGTAGGTAAAGAGTCTGATAAAAACTAATATGTTTTCTCAAAACACATCCTAAAAATTTACTATGTAATTTGGATGTATTTTTAATGAATAGAAATAAGTATCTTCAGCTCACCAGAGTACTTTCATCCAGCTAGATATATGTACACAAGAGCTCACCTTTACTACATACATTTCAAAGTAATCAGGTGCAAATATATCCAAGATACACAACACAGCTTCCGTAACTTATAAACTCAGACAGCATCAAACTGGAGACGACATTCAACAGCAAACGTTCACAAAGCATCTTATCTAAATACACCGTTTTGTGTCGAGCTATAAAACTGGGGGTTCAACCATACGTCAAGTCTTGATAACTTTGGGTTAGCACTTAGGATGTCAGACGTTTTGAGTGAAGGGTGAGATGATATTGATTATCTTGTGCCTTGTAAGACCATTGTAAAAGGTAAGGTTTTATGTCAATGTGTAGGCAAAGTGATATGTGATGTGGAGCCATGACATTACGGTAGCATTACTGGAGCAGAACTTAACACATTTTGAGCTTAGAAGAAAAATCGTAATCAAAGTTAAAAAATGTTTTTGCTTATTGATATTTTGTATACTCATAATCACTTGACTCCTGCTGTAAATAATTTGATATATCAAAACATTATTCCTATTTTTGAGATTATCGCAAATTGCATTCTTGTTCGACTTTTTCATTAATAGTATTTCGGTTTACTGGCACAAAATGCATGTTTTTAGTAAATGTTACTTATGCCATGATATCATTGTTATCCTACCGTAGTCTTACATGGCCCTTAGGTTCTATCGACCATGATAAGCTCTTAGATTCGAAGACTAAACTTGAAACAGTTACAGTTTTTATGGATTTTATGGACATCTTACATGTGAAACTCATTCTAAACTATTGTTAGAGGAATTGAGGGCGTTCGACGCAAGAAATAATTTAGAAAAAAAGGTTAAAAAGAAGTGTTTTTATAAGTCAAAATGTATTGTTCAAAATTCTATATATTTTAAGGCTATCCCATCTTAAAGGGACCAGAACGTTTTTTAACAAGTTTCTATTCAATTGATATTCAGGACATTAAAATCCAGCATAATTTTCGACATACTGACCCATTTACCTACAAATTAAATTTCAAAACAAACCCTAACCAAACAAATACTTTTAAAATATTCCAATAACAAAACTATAACCCCTACAACGTACACGCTACCCAACAATACTGCACACTAATTTGAACCAGCTCAATTGTATGGAACAAACCTGTTGCGTTCAGCTGTACGCGCCATTACATGCTGCGAACGTATAGTTTTTGAAGTTTGGTACTTCTGACCCCAGAGTGTGCAGGGTTGAGATTTTTTTGCTTTTGTTTGTTTGATTGTGTTTTGGGTAGTTTTGTTAAATAATGTATGTCGTAACTGTGGATAAGAAGTTAGTCAATTATAAGGCTCGTTTAAAATTTTCTACCAAAAACAAACTTTTTAATTTGGTATTATAATTTAGTTGAACAAATTATACGTAATTTGAATCATTATGGTTAGCGCTTTGTAGTTGTATTTAAACCGTATCATATTGAATTATTATTGCAATCATAGTCTAATCTAATTACCCTGTTTGGATAATTTTCAAAACCGCTAATATAATTCCTCATAGGGGATAGTTGCCTAATCCATATTATTTACGTTTTGGATAGATGGCTAGCCGAGAAAAAGGTCATTTACCCCGATATTTCTTTTATAGCACCTTGCTTTCCCATGGTACTGAGATATGCAACAAATACAACACCCGAACGATGTCGTCTGGTAAATATGTAGTACCGAGAGTAAATAATGTTTATGGAGACCGAACATTAGAAAAGCGTATCCCTTACATACTTAATAGCTTACCAGACGAAATCAGAGACGAAAAAGTGAAAAATAAATTTAAGATAAATATAAAAAAATACCTACTTAGTACACTGCCTTAACTGTACACTGCCTTAACTTTATATTGTTTTACATATAAAACTAAACTACTATATACTATAAAACTAAACCTAAACTACTGTTTTACATAAGCTATAATACTCTTAATATTTATACTTATATTTAATCTACGATATTCATACTTACGTACTTAATATATCTAGCTACTAATTATCACTAAGATCTTATAAGGTGGGTTTATTGGTGGTATATCTACTAATTCTACTACTAGAATGAGCTACTAGTGGACCTGCCTTGTGGGATCTTGGTGATAAGTACTATAAATACATAACATTATATAATTACAAAAAAAATACACTATAATTACTATATGTTTTTATGTGAGTAAAATTTGATCCAACAGACAAACTATGTGTATAGTTTTGTTGGACATTATATACTTTAGAAAAATTAAAATGTACCTTTTGATCAATAAATAAATAAATAAATAATAATAAATGCAACACGGCCAACTTAGTAGCAGTTGTAGAGATTTTCGATAAATAAATGAAATAACATGTGATTCAACCGCAATACAGTTTTAATTTTAATCGAGCAACTGGATTTTACCCTATTAATATTCATTTACTATTTTTCTAAATTCCTTGTCTGATAACATGATTATTATATTTAAATAGTTGGGTACATTCATTTTAATTACATCAAAGTTCTAGAAACTTCGTATTATCAAAGCTATAAACGGACTCTGTCAAGGACTGCGCCTGTAATCTCGAGAATGTGACCTACTTACAGTTACAATACACCATACACGTACTGTATATGTGTTACAGCTAAACCCCGAACTTTTACTAAGATTTACCAGTATAAACTAAGATTTACCAACTACAAATGGTCAAAGTCCGTAATACTTCGTGATCGTCATTCTTTTCCAACTTTTACCACCATTCACTTAGTAAATCTGAGGTTGAACCTCAAAGACGTGTCTCTGTCACAATTACCGTGGTAAATGTTGTATGATTGCAGGTTTCATGGTCCCGGGCGAAAGGCGTAGAAACGACGAGAACTAAATACTAATCCGTGATAGAATCAAACTGTTGTCCCAACCTTAAATGGTAAAATCCCGGAAAAATTACACTTTTTCATAAATTTACCAATACACGGTAAATCCTGAGATTTGTTAGTAAAACTTAAGATATACCATTGTATGGGTTTTTACAGTAACATATACACAAGTATACGTGTGTGTATGATGGTCCGAGTATGGGACATTAAATAGTTGCACTAACTTACTATACAAATATAAAATGTGTGGTGTGAACGGTCAAGACATTTGTGTCTGAAATTTGTGTCGCAACGTCAAACGTCAAATATTACGAACGATTTTATTTATAGCGAACTTTAAATAGAACAACTGTATCCTTACTAATATTATAAATGCGAAAGTAAATCTGTCTGTCTGTCTGTCGCTCATTCACGCCAAAACTACTGAAATGTGGTACGCAGAAAGTCTAGAGCCTGAGAAACGACATAGGCTACTTTTTGCCGCGGCAACCGACATCCACGCGGGAAACAGCTTGTTTTATAATGAACTAGACTTTTTAGAACTTAATATATATATATATTAACTGTAGGTAGTTACTAGGTTAAAAAAAATGTATTCTCACTGTTACATCCCACATAACAGAAAAATCAGCTTTATGATTGGATATGCAATTAGATTTTTATACACAACGCTATTCTTTTGATTCGAATCTCCCGTTATTTTCCTTTACTATAAATAAAAATGAAGCCTGTAAACATTTTTCACCATAAGTAGGTACCATAACCCAGAAAATACTCAACACCCGTTTTCTAAACTCTATCAATCTCTCATCTTTCCCCCATAATCGTAATATTATGGAAAACATGACCCTTCGTACATCACAGTTGAGGACAATTTGTCACCAAGATACAAAGTTATGCTGACGTGGGAGTTTGCGGGATCTAATCGATCATGCACATTAGAGTATCGTTCCAATGTGCATGTCTACGTGGGTTCTTTTTTATATAACACTTTGTTAATAAATAAATATAATGTATAACATTTTGTTGTTGTTAGACCTTTAACGATGAAGTTTGTGTGTGGATTAAGGCCTAACCACAACAAAAGTCAATTGTCACTCTCAATGACTATTTTTTTCAATGTGTTATGAATCGGCGATCCAACTATTAAGTAGTTTGGTGATTATATTTAGTGTAGCTAAACCTTACTAATAATGAAATATTTATTTACTACGCAGTTTCTTCTTGGTATTAAGTACAGTAACAGGCAATAAATATTGCACATCGACAAAGTTATTGGTATAGACCACCGTTACGTTAACTAAGATCCATAAACAGGAAAAAATCTAATCTATATATATGAGTACATACACATTCCACAATAAAGAAAAATCTTGGAGCAATGGATGAAAAAGGTGTAAAAAGGTCAATGTCAATTATTTATCGCCGGGTACATACATATTAACTTTGACATTGTTACATTGTACGCAGGTAAAGAAAAATTCTCAGAGGATAAGAAAATGATGTAAAAAATAAAATAGGATTATTGTAAATACAGTTTATTAATTTCATCTTTATTACTGTTGGTTTCACAAACAATTAAGTATATTAAAAGCTCTAACACAAAGTGCCGTAGAAATGAAGGTACATTTTGTCTTTAATTATTTTTTAAATAAAATGACCGGCAACAAGATAGAACTCAACATTTCCTGTTCAACGATGTTCTTGTTATCTACAATTGTTATATTCCTTGAAATATTTTCTGAATGATTCCAGAATAATGTGAATAGAGAATATGATTTTATTCACGAATACATTGTGAGCAACTTCGCTTTGCTTGTAATATTTGATGGTGAAGAATTGTAGATGCTTTTTAAGTATATTGTAAAATCGTTTCGGTTTTCACGCGAAAGAATCTGTATATTTCTTCAGAGTTATGTTCAAGTACATTATCACTAATATTGTAAAGGCTTACTACACACATAGAGCCTATACTGGGGGATTATTGGCGCGGTTATGTCTCCGGCTTCATTAGGCTGTTGGCTCGTGCCGAAAAAACTGGTACATAGCCGCGAATCATCATTTCACTATCACTCGAAAGCCAGAAGCTAACTAACGAACGGGTCGCCAGCACTCCATGCAACTTGCCGCCATACCCCGACGGCAAGGCAAGCGGCAGGGCTCAAATACCCGCTTGCAAAGCTGCCGACAGCTATAGTGCGTAGGAGCTTTAAGGTACCACTAAAGCAATCACGACCCCTCTGTTAAGAATGCACGCTAAGAGCGCGAGAAAGCACGAGTGATTTATTAATATGTACTTATAAAGCAATGAATTTCTTGTTAAATATAGTTTCCATGATTCCTTACTGTGTACATCTTAAACAAACCATTTACCTGTATTTTCTAATAACGTAAGTGAGTGCACAATCCGAGTCTAACATTTTAATTCACTATACAACATAAACATCTACCTATCAAAGTGGAAATACCAAAAGGGGAGATCCTTACGTACAAACACAACAATAGCATTGGTCGTCAAATACTAACAATTGCTACCAGCCATAGCAATCGATGTCGAGCGCATTAGTCCCAAACGACGCCCTTTGTGCGACGCGACGTGGCGACAACTGTTCCTATTATAATACTGGCTACAATATGTTGTTGTGTATGTGTTTGTTGATGCTGATTAGGGATGTAATTCGTAGGAATGTGTCGAGTTCTTATTAAATACCAAATAGCATGCTTGTTGTTGTACCTGTGTTAAGTGTTTGACAAAGCAAATGCGAGTATTAATCAGTAATTTATAGTTTAATAGAGTTTATAAATGCGAAAGTTTGGATAGATGAATTGATGAATGTTTGTTACTTAATCACGATAAAACGGCTTAACAGATTTTAATCACATTTGGTACATAGATAGTTTATTTACCTGATTAACATATGGGCTACTTTTTATCATCATCATTATCACTGTAGTTCATGAATATGCGGGTGAAACCGCGGGGATAGATTGTGATAAATATGCGCAAATAAAATATATTTTCGTTGTCTCTTGTGCTGATAGTATCTTTGGTTATATCTCCGTTTTTTTAATTGATAAACACAAAGTTAAAGAATTAACCGAAAAAAATATATAAATAAAAAACAAACTATATATATATATATATATATATATATATATACACTTATAATGGAGAAAATTGAACAAGTATATTCTAGCAAATATAACTAGTCCTATAAATCTAAGAAACTTCAACACCGCAACATAATACAATCTCCGAGCCAACTAAATAAAACGTAATATCCATTTGCAGATTCTTTGGTGGTTGTCCATCAAAGTTTGAAAGAGTGATCAAACTATCACGCGCCCACAATACTGGAGCCCAATAAAACTTGGCGACAGAGAAGAAACTTGTATGAAATGTTGTCGAACATTTTATTAGCTTGTGCAATCTGTTGCTACTTTGTTTTTGTTACTGATGTTTCAATTATGTTAGTAAGTCATTTATGTAGGTATATCTCGTAAGGCCCAATCTAAATTTACAAAATTTAGTCTTACCGAATGTACCAAAAATAGGCACTACTATAGTAGTAAGTAGTAGTTGCGGCTTAGGATTAAATTAGTAAAAGAGTGTCTAGAAAAAATGTTTCTCCCATAATTCATTAAAGTATTAAAAGTTCATAAGTTCTTAAATGTCTAATTGAAAATCAACATTGTCAAAATTACTATATATATATATTATATTTATATTATATATATATATTATATTTATAGTTTATTTATTTATTAACAATTTATGTACACACAAGAATATTTAAAGGACAATACAATAATAAAAATAAAGAACAAAGGTACTGCTTATTTCTTAAATAAATTTAAATAACTAACGAAGCTTAATAACTTTTGACGGTAGATTTTGGGTGGGTAGGTATATTTAAATAACAAAATAATATATTTTTATAAATCCGTGGGTTAATGAAAAGTACCTACTTTAATGAATCGTATTCGTACTTCAAAAAGCATTTCAAAAGTATGAATTCTATATATTTTTTAAGACATCATTCGAATAAATAGCGAATAAATAGAGTTATTTTCACACTCTGCAATCTATAAAAACAAAACAATGTTAAAAACCTCTTTATCAAAAGTTTACATTGTCACGTTATGACTGGCACAAAGCATATTTAATATATTTAACGTTCTTAGTAAAGCGTACAAGTGTTATTAATTAACAAGCGGTGC
This sequence comes from Diachrysia chrysitis, assembly GCA_932294365.1. Lineage (NCBI taxonomy): Eukaryota > Metazoa > Arthropoda > Insecta > Lepidoptera > Noctuidae > Diachrysia > Diachrysia chrysitis. Next base: position 1,701,437 of record OW028667.1, on the reverse strand, counting down.
CACGGAAGTTGCCAGTACGCAATCCTTTGAAAGATTATACGTTTCTGCTCTGTTCATTTTCATAAATAATATTAAGTCTAAGGGGTGCGGCGTTTATGTGTGTGTCGTTTTGAAAGTATTTTCCAAAGAGGTAGACAGAAGCTATGGCAGAGCTACACATAACAACAGAGCGACACGAAACAAGAATAAAAAATATTGCATGTGGTCCTTTTGATAGAACTTTCGTTAGACATTTATTTGTAGTTTTTCATAATATGTTCACTCACATGTAAAATTTTCTACACATTTGTATAAATAACTACCTGTTTCCCGTGGCTCCGCTCGCATGTATGTCAGTTATTGAGGCAAAAAGTAGCCTATGTCCTTACTTAAGCTCTAGGCTATCTATGTACCAAATTTCATTTAAATCGGTTCAGGCATAGTTAATTTTGCATTCATATTATTAATAAGGATTAGAAACAGTGTCTTTATTTATAAATTGTGCCATGTGTCACAATAATTATTATAATACAAATTTTCAAATCAAAGAATTATAATTCATAAATCATCGTCATGAAGAACATTATCATAAATGATGGCTATGGTTTAATACAAACAAGACATGATAATTACTTATTATTTTAATTATTTGGTTACGCATGGGGAGCGAATATTTGTAATGAAATACAAATAATAGAAGGAAAAACTTAAACCTCAGGCAGGATTCGAACCTGCAACCACTGGCTTGACGATAATTACTGATCCATGAAATTGACCACAAACTCTGTTAATTTAACTGACTGGTTAGTATTTCATCTGAAATAAACATAAACAAACTAATACACTTAAAAGTAACATCGTAAATTCAAAACTGTATCGAACCACTCACAAACTCGGCATCTTGAGTGTTAACTCAAGACTTTTAAAACTTGTCGAGATCAGAACTGTATTAAGTCGGAAGGTACGTCTTGACAACTATATGCGAAGTTTGGTTTTATGTAAGTCAGGCAGAGATACAGGAAGTACTGTTGTGAAGTGGATAAAACTGAAAACATAAAGTTGGTATTATTTTTGTGATTTATACGTGTATACTTGCCGACCCGTCAGTCCTATCAGTTGTAGATATTACCTGCGGATTTTTCGAAAATTTTCTTTCATTCTTACCTTGTCCTGTTAATTACAAAAACGATCAGTTCTTAAGTGAAGCTCCGTCATACGTGTGGCAATTGTTTTTTATATCTGACAGTTTTTCACACTTATTTTTATGTTTGAAGGAAGGAAGTAGACTATTTCACGACAGACCCAAAAAAATATATAAATCTATATCACAATAATAATCAAAACTATTTTTGCTTAGTTTATAATGAAAAAAGATCGTTCATTACTCTAGCTTTTCGAAAAAATTACAAAGATACTTTTTAAACTCCAAAAATGTGTCTAAAAACAAGATAAAACCCAGTTAACGTTTAAAAGATATAATCGGTGAAATAATATACCAATAATGTAGGAAACAAAACAGTATATTACCAGTATATTCTGTGCAACCTTAGCACAAAGATACAAGTGCAGACATTATCATAAAATCACATCAAGTTACGCCACCATAATACTTTCAAGAAGCTATATACGGAATTTAAATTATGTTTTGAACATTTCTAGATAACACTAGGCGAACAGAAATAGCTGGATTTGTTGTATTAAATATCAATAAAAGGCTTTAAAATTAAATGATGAAATTATAGTACAAATACCTAGAGTTTATACCATAAGAAATAGGAATTTAATACTATTTTGTTATAAACACACGAGATTTATTTATATTTTTAAAATTAAACTCATAGTTTTAATATCTATATGTCACGTGACCGAATACGCTGACCAACACTAAAGTTAAAACAAAATCACTAAAAGGTATTATGCAGTATGTGCAGTATGCACTGCACAGTGTTGTCGTTCAATTTTCTGTTATTTTAACGTCACTACAATAGCGGCTAACCGTTTTGGCGCGACTATTAATCGTTTAAGTTATAAAAAAAAATATGTAAAATAGCTTATTCCTTTAAAATTTTTTGCCAAGTTTGTTACAACATTTTAAACATTAAATAAATAATCTATTTTAAAAGAACTAAAACATTTTCTATGACTAATTCTCGTCTAGTTTTGTTGTGATCATCATTAATCTAATTTTATTACCCAATGAAAGTCATCATATGTAAAGATGTTTACTTTATCTCATTGTCCTATTTATTTCATAAAGAAAAGCGAAGCATTGTTGTTTTTAAATAAACGTGTATGACGAGGACGCCTATAAATACGAAGAGATCAAAAGATTAATTTAATCTGCTTTTTTAGTACCAATTAAGCCTCTTAATAACAATGACTATATTCCACAGATCAAGGGATTTGGCCAATTAGTTATTCTGAATAGGGTATTTGACAGCATGTAAAATATAGGATCTATCATCTGTATTGAATATGAATTTTGGAAAACAACTATGTTAAAAAGTCAGCCTAAAAACATATGAGATATTTCTAATCAAAATCGACAAAGAAAATCTGTTTGGTCTAGTTACGTGATCGTAAACGGCTGTGATTAGCTGAATGGTTGATGGCGTCAACTACTTGTAAACAGTTGCGTCTGAACAGTAGTCCACAACCAAAGTTTACGATTAGTTGAGTCCTTAGACATCCATGATAAACGTAAAACAGTTTCAAAAACCCTTTATATTTTTTTATCTTAATTTAAATGCCATCCAAAATTATGATTTTAAAATAAAATCTTTTAAAAATTACTTTCCCGAGACTTTCATAGAATATAAAAATAAATAAAGACGCTTTTATGAATGACAAACACAACAATTTTTATTCAAAAAGCACTTATTTTCGCCCGAAAACAACTCAATAGAACAATTATATTCAAGTTAAGCACCTAACATTTGTTTTTTAATTTGATTCTTGAAAGAATAAGAATAATTAAGATCCCGTATTTTATTAAACAATGACTCATAATATTCATGTTTAAAAAATATAATTTCTTATTGTTTTTTTTGTTTTCCCTTACTCTTGTGATTCGGTTTAAAATTTTATTTTCAGGCCTGTTAAAAGTGTCATTACAATTTTTCTTTCGAGCAATCATATTTTGTATGTAAGTCATGTAAACCCATATAATGTACCAACTTTAAAATATTCTGTGTATTTTATTAAAGAACATTTATCAAAAAGCATTTAATATTCTGAAAGTACTGAAGATGTTGTTCAAGTAATATTGTGATTTTTTCACAGCATTCTGTTGTCAAGTTTATCAGGATTTGCGACGGGCCCTGTTTTCGATCAATTTGCTTGCTTCGTACGAATTTAAAAACGGACGCCTTTCAATAGATTGTGTTTGAGGGAACGAGGGGTGATGGGATTTCAATAGAGTTTTTATCAGGGATGCTGTGTTTAAATTTTGTTAAAAAGTATAGCTAAAAATACAAAATTACTCCTTGTTCGATTACTTTAAGCAAGGAATGAAATTTGGTTTTGGATAAAAGCTTGCTACAATGCACTTATCAGATTAATTTATGATCTGTCTATGCTTCTGTAAGTATCAAAGAATCATAAAATGTTGAATAAAATTGCTTCGATTCTAGTTCCTTTGGGTACTTTACTTAGGCCTGATTTTTACAATCTCAGAACGTTTTGTCCTGAGATTCGTGGAATAAAATTAACGTCTGATAGATTCAAAATAATTCCTCGGATATTTTTTTTTTAAATTTAGCTGGAGTTGCAAAAATCAGCCCGTAAACGTTTATTTATTTCAAAGAATAATTTATAATTTTGGAAGGCATATCCCTTAACCCATAAAGGTACCTACTTTGAATCATGTAAAACTTACAAACTACATTTCACTCAACAAAGTGTACATTTGCGGTACAACACTATCGATTTCGATTCGAGTCCCCGCAGTAGTGTTAAGTAATCAAACGTCTCGGTGTTTATCGCCTTTTGTAGCGATCTGTTCATTGTTTCCGAACGGACTACTCCATAGCGAGGGCGAGTCGCCGGTGAGTTTCGATCGAGATCCTTTAGTAGGCATGCATTTGTATAATGACGTTTTGCTTATATTGAGTTGGAACGTATTCAAATGTAGTAAATGAAGTCTTAAAAAATCGGCGTTTTTTTTAATAATCAAATCTTTGCATTTTGTTTGGATAATTATATATTGTTTTATTCAAAAGAAATTGCTCTCATTAATCCCAAAATTATTCATACTAACTTTTCCATCAAGCATTTAGCTATTTTCGATACTACTTATATCTACCAAAACACTTATATAGCATCAAAAATATTCTAGATAACTTCTTTTATAGCAGTGACTAAACCACAGTACAGAAAATATCCCATTTTGTCCCAAAACCAGTTCCCGATAACAGAGCTATAAAGATAAACGAACATCTTAAATATTAAGTACGCTTGTACTTAACTGAGCTGAGATTCGATACTCGTAGTGATGGGGATACCCGGGATTTTATACGGGATTATGTTGCGGCACATCCGTTTTGCATACAGTGAGCGCGGGATCGCTGACGGTAATGACGTAAGTTATTGAGCCTGCGATAATCTTATAGTGTAGTTTACTTGTATGGTCGATCATTTGTGTGGTTTAAATCGTTTTCCCGGTATATTGTGTACTAAAGGACGTAACGTAATAAAAAAGAAATGAAGGTTCTTCTCATACATGTGATATACTTTCTATTTCAGCGTTTTATATTACCACTTGCCTTTGATATGTAGCGTTATAATTGAGTAAAAAGTTATTTTTATTTTTATTACACGTTTTTGTGAGCTGTTTTACCTAATTGGCTTTTTAATTTAGTAATTTTTTCATCAACCTTTATATCCTTGCTTTACACTGGATATTTTTATGCGAAAATGTTCACTTGCACTCCTTTTAAAGTGTAAGGAAATCATTAACTACCTAAATATAACATATGCAACAATCTGAGAACTTTGGATGTAGTTATTATTCAAGCGCAATAAGAACTACATCTAAACAAAATAACAAATAACACTGCAACATCTTCCTCGTTTAATCGCATCACTTTAAAACGCCAACAAAGAAACAGACAGTCGTCGAGTTTCCGAGTCAACTTGTACAACTTAATAATAAAAGTTCCCGGCGCGTCGCAACACTAGCTGTGTGTTATCCCGGATGCCGGACGTCCGGCTTGCTCCTATCTAGTTCTCATTCTTGTAGTAATGGAGTGTTAATATAATCTACATATTTTGATGCTCGTGTTATCTATAATGAGACCTTAATGGGAATATTGAATAAGCAATTTTTTTTGGTTTAATATTTTTTTGATCAAGACATATTTATCTGGAATAGTGTCTTAATAGTCTGGTTTATGATTTTACTCGTTTGTTCAACTTTTGTTTACTTTCTTTTTTTTCGTTACCATGGTAACGGAATAGGTTAGATGCCCTAGCCTTGGTATCTAATGATTGTTAGTTTTACTCTTTCACTATTGAACCCATGTTTAACACACATTTCTCAGTTGTAAAAACTTATAAATAGACAAATCAATTTTTGGTAATACCTTAAATATGCAAACTGTTTGCAATTTAATAGTCTCGTGTCATTATTATTTATGACTAGCTAGTTGCTCGTGAATCCGTCCGCGTGCGTGTCAATTTATGCGGCAAAAAGTAGACTATGCCCTTTCTTAGGATCCGAGCTTACCAAATACCAAGTTTCATCAATATCGGTTTAATGGTTTAGTCGTGAAATCGTAACAGACAGACACAGTTATTTTCGCATTTATAATACCTATCAAATAAATCCTTAACCTAAAGTTATTCTAAATAAATAATAAATGTGGACAATATCACACACATGGCTCTGAACTCAAAGTAAGGATCTAAAGCATTTGAGTTATGGAATCAGAGAAAACGAAAGCACCACATGTAGTAGTAGTAATTTTACTACATTGACACGTCCAGAGATCCCAAACCGAAGGGCTGGCTTAAAAACTGGTATGTACGCCTCTCGACCACGAAGGTCGTCATATATGTTCTTGTTAACACAATTCTATATAACGAAGTTATCTTGCTGACTAGTCAATTCTCACTACCGACGCGTAACCACCTCACGCTGACATCACAAAACTTACCTATCTTATTCTTTACCTTCGTTCCCTCGTCTCAGTATAAAACAACATCATCGCTTGGTTTTTCGTAAAGGACAAATATTGTCGAGTCAGCGGCGTGAGGGCGTTGACTTACTTCGCACTTACCTGCGAATGTGTTGCCCTGTTTGAGGGAGGTTAGGACATTTATCTATGACAACAAGACACTATATCTTTGTGTAGAGATATTTTGTTCGAATTTCTTATACTTTTTTTATGGTCAACTAGAGAAATACAATATAACTGTCCTCACTTCATTCATATAAGTTAGTAAAAAAACTTTCCAATGATATATGCCTTAGATTAAGTCTGATATGTTTACTGTGCCAAAAGTGTTAAAAAAACATTGCTTAATGTATGTTCTCATAAGATCAAGTTTCGTTCATTTTTGCCGCACCCCCCTAAGTTTTGTTAATTTAAATCTCTAAAACTCCTGGTTCGATTACAAAAATATTTCGTTTAATGAACAACAGTGTTGCTAACACGTGTCAGAATATGTCTTCTGTGAAAATAATACGTAAAGTTTTTGTTTTTTTAATCAAAAAACTATTTTAGTATAAACATAGGATCCAAAGACTTAAGTCTATCCAAAACTATTGAAGATCAAGTCCATCTTGAGTCTCGTTAAAGATGTCTCAGGAAGGACCCGTATCTCCCTCTATCGACGGAGAGCGATGGAGGCTTATCCATATCTCTGGACCCATCTCGCTTATCCCACACGTAATGTAGTGCGAATTGACTGTACCTACATCGCTAAGCTGTTAAAGAAAATAATTCGGGAAACGATTTTGTACACTGTTTTATAAGGTAGAAGCAAAAGTATTTGAAACGCAATATACAACATAGATGAACAAAAAAACTGAATTTTCCCCTGAATGAAATACATTGTTTTTGATTTTTTTTTAAAAGAAACAAAAGCACTTATTTGTAGTTTAATAATCATGAAAATGTACTGCATGTTTTTAACACGTTTTAGTTTCGACATTCTGTTACACTAGTTCATAGTTAACGAACGTAATGTTATTAGTATGATTTCAGACTATGTCAGGACATGATACAAGAAATAAATAAAGGTGTACCTTAACAGGTTAAGGTATAATTAACTACCTACTGTAAACCTATGTTATAGCTTATCGTATCTGTGTAGTATATTTTACGGGTTCTATGAAAAGCGCCTCAGTCATATATAGTTCCTTATAATAATTTCTCCCCGTTTTGGATATAAACGACCCTCCTTTTTTTTGTATAGTCCATTGTGTATGCACGTGATTTAGGATGACACCGAAGCCATATTGAAGATAAATCTTTGCTTTACGTATCGATATTTTAGTTTATGAAAGGCAGGTAAAGAGCTAAATAGCCTATATTTGACACTTTCGAGGCCCAGTTGAAAATGTTCTTTTATTATTTTAATGTGTAATATTTTTGTTGTTGTCGCCGTCTATAATGAGATCTATATTTATATTTAATATTATTCTAAATATATTCTACATGACGTGAAATTAGAATTATCAAATAGTTTGTTGAAATTAAAATGGCAATTTGAAATTAAGTGAAAATTCGGTAATTAAATTTACGCGTCACATAGATTATTTAAAATAATAGACACGTATTTTTTATTTTTTATACTTATTCAAACAATGAGAAAGATTCAGTGACTGGAAAAGTCGCGTGACGTCAGTTGTAGCTACAATTTTTACCCACAAGTGACGTCACAGGCACCTTCTCCTGAACTTTAAAGCGCTTTAACTTTGATATTTTATATTGATTTGATAAAAGGAGAGAAAATACGACATAGCTAGCCCACTTTAAAACCAATAAAATAATAACCTACATAAAGTTATGCAGATTATAAAAGTTACCAAATATGTAAGCACATTAATACCGAAACTATGATAAACTGTTCTCGATTACCGCGATACGTTGATAGCAAAACTTTATGTCCTCCCCCACCAGCCGTTAAAGTTATCCCATCCCAACGTAGTTAATTCACTCGGTTATAGTTGTGAGGTTAATTAGTTTATCATAGATTGTTGGATTATTTTTTGTATAATCAAAACTTTTGGCTGTAGAGTTATTTTGTTTGGTTGATATTGAAACTATTTTTAATTTTTCTAGTTAAAAGTAGGGTAAATAATAAAAAAAACTTGCGTTTCGCTTTAGGCTGTGTGTATTACACCTATAGACTTGTATTAAAATATAAACTGTGTTTATTTCTAATTTATACTATCCAAAAAGCTGTTTCTAATCAACGGCATATCAGCAAGGTAGTTGTTCAACGAATTGACTCTACGGATTACAATAGCGCGATGTGCCGCGGGTTCGATCCCCGCATGGGACATGTGTGAACCGAAAATGCTTCTTCCTAGTCTGGGTGCATGTGATTTTTTTTTTAATCTTTCGCGACACAAGGATTAAATTCCTTATGTGCGGTCGGACAATTAATACTTATAATTCATCTATTCTTTTTCTTAACCTAATTTGTTTGTCAGCGCAACAACTCCCAATCCTTGTTATATAAATCATTGCTAGATTTTTTATTTAAAACGAAAGTCCATTAACATCTGTTTTAAAAAGAGTATTACAGCAGTATGTGATTTTTACCGGCGCAACGAGTGACATAAATAAAGCCAGAACGAATATGAAGTCTTACATGTCGAAAGAAACCTTACATAAGACGAGGGAGAGCTAATTCTTCAATCTTAGTAAAGATTAACCCTAGTGCCAGTAACCTAGCTAGCTGCGTTTATGTTGCCGCACTCTTTTCTATTAAGATCACCTGAAATATATGGTAGTAAAGTAGCAGTTTTATTATTTGGTGTTCAATAAATAATTAATACTGTTACTACCTCTTTTACCTAACCTTTTCCCAAATAATATAGATTTTTAAGTTTAAGTAAAAATAGACCTGTTTTTTTATTAATGGCCTAAGATGACCCACTGCTGGGCAAAGGCCGCCCCACTCTTTTTCAACATGTCTCTCTCAACAGGAGCACTGAATTATCATTATTAATCCGGCCTTTTTGCCTCTCCGCTTTTCCGGAAGAAGAAGAGCTACGATGATTTTCCTTGATAAAAAAGATATTTCTACAACATTTCAACACAATTTGTAACACGCAACCGTTTAATTCGCGATCAACAGGCACATTACACTGTTGGTCAGCGATACAGACGATAATGTTCCCAGTTATAATTAGTTGGCGATGTGTCGGTATCTACGCGAGACAGTCGGCCATTATGCTCTCAGGATCCCCGCGTATAACTAGATGGATAGGCAGATGTATACTGTACTGCTCTCAATGACCGTGACTAATGATGATTTGGTGTTAATGGAGTATTAACGTGGTATGTAAAGCCGCTTCCCACGGTGAGCGATATTGCGGATTAGCCCGCACCGTGTGGATGTGCTCGTCGGTGATAGCGTAGCCGCGTCTGCCTCGGTCCGTCCGTCAATCCACCGCGAGGCGACGTATAAATCTAAGGCCTACTTGCTGGAAAAACCTAACTCAGAGTTAGTTGCTAACACGTGGTTAAATCGACAATATTTGTATAACAAACTATGAATTTACCTTCGTATTAGCATTTATCTCTGTGTTAAAAATAAAAAGATAACCCTGGCTTCTGCAAGCTGGCCTAAGTCGGTTAAAATTGGGTTTGATTCTGAACATTCACTGCGTGGTCCGTGCCTGTCCTTAATCGTCTGCTGTGCGGGGTGATCTGTAATATCGCGCACCGTGGTAATCTGGCTTGATCTGTCGATGAAAATCTAGTAATATGATTTTTTTGTAGAGCTACAACATTGCTACGACGTAGCAGTGTGCTACGTTGCTTCGGCTACGCTGTTTATCTGCTACGTGTTGAGTATGTTGGTTGATTGGTTTAGGTGTTTTGTTTGCCTTATGCATTTTTGTATGAATTATTAATTACTAAGTCAATTTCTAACATTCGCGTAAATTACTAGTATGATAAGATACTGTGAAAGATTTATAATCCCATTTATTAATATCTAATTTAATCTTGTAATATATAAAACTCTCGAGTCACTGTGTTTGTTATCGAACTCTTTCGAAACGGTTTGACCAATTTTTATTAAAATCTTTGTGTATATATTGTAGGTCTAAGAATAGGTCGTATGCTATTTTTCATACCACTAGGTGATAAAGGTGGTCCTATCCAGAATTAAATTTTTATATTTAGACGAATTTATATTATGTCAATACAAGGATTACCTATAAGGTTTTAAACCTTTACCTTCACTGTTAATGTTACGTTCTTACCATGAACATAGCAATAATGTCCACCCATTATAAGTTAGTGCACATACCGTCTATCTGGATGAAACAAATGCCTATTATGTATATTGGGATCGAATAATACTGGATTATACGACGAGATAGCAGGCACAGTGACTCTCAAAGTTTCAGAGCTGCTTGCTTGTTGAGGTTATTAATTCTGAGAAGAATTTCGCAAGAAAAGGAAACAGCTTAGTAAGCTTTATTTTTTAAATTTTTATCGAAGTTTATTGTGGTAATTGCAAATATAGATTTAATTTAATAAACAACGCTGTTTATTAGTCGTATTACTTCTGGACTCCTAATAGATGCTAGAGAAAAGATCTTCACTGACGCAGAAATATGTACCTAAGATGTTTTGTTTTTCACAACTTATTTACTCTACGATACAAATCAAAAGCTTTTTATTATTCACACGAACATTGACTGATATTTTTTTAAACAATATCCTTTAATCCTTTTTATAACAAATTGGTAGCTAGTAGTAAACGTTCGTTGGCGGCCGGTTATGGAATCACAAAATTAAAAAAAAAAACCGGCAAGTGCGATGCGGACTCGTGCACGAGGGGTTCCATACCATTATCTATAAAAATCAAGGTCCTGAGGTAACACGATAAAAGATAAGGGCAAATTTGGATTTTCGCGAAACTTGTAAGTACCAAAAGTTACCGTAATTATCAGCTTTTTTTACATTTTGGAGTTTTTCCTTTATTTGACCTGCAAGACCATGCTTTTTGCCTTATTTCGTGATTCTAGGTCAACGGGAACCACCTTATAGGTTTTCGACCCAAAACGGGCGTCTTCGTCGGGTATCGGAGTCTTGCGTCACCTTATATACAAACAGGCTAAACCTTTCACTACCAACTTAAGTTAACTTAGAAATTATTTATTTATGAATATAAAACTTTATGTACAAAATGGTAAACAAGGTGGACTTAATGCCACTAGGCATAATTATCATACACAAAGTTTCAGAACTTCAGTTAGTTAAGTAGCAGTATGTTTAGGATAGAGTTACTTCGACTTGTTAAAGTTAGCTAGCTATTGTAAACTGCCGTTCAACTTATTACCTTCATGTAACGTGTGTTCATTTAGATAAGTTGGAATTTGTTTAACGGATTTAACCGATCTCTTTTATTTTTATTTGCGTCTTTTTTTTTTTACTAAGATATTTCAAGGAATCTTGGTCTTTGGTAGAGTGAGGATAAAAGCTTATAAAAGGTTTTTGTTATATAAATGTATTCCTTAAATGTATTAAAGTTAAGAAATGGTTGAGTACCTCTGGTTGGTTGAGTACCTAGTTTGATATTATGAAGTTGTCCTATATAACTTAATTAACACACCCATTGAGGATCAAAACAATAAACCATTTGTGCAAAATTTAGGGAGATTTCGAATTAATGTAGTTTTTTTATAAAAACTGCTTTGACCATCATTTAAATCTTTACACATTGCGTTTTTTTACATTAAAAAAGACATTCTTTCGGTTTAACAAATCTTTTACCTGTTTTGGCAATGCCGCTGCCCAGCTTGGAAAAAACATACCGGAAGATAAATATTTCATTGCCTACTGGAGAAAAATACTAATCATACAATCCTACAATACAAACAGTATTGTATTTATGGTATAGTGGTATTTTTTTTCTACAATTAATCAATTTTATTAAAACTAAAACACCAAATAGTTTGAGAACCACAGTCGGCACGTACAATGGATGCGGTGAGCGTCAAAGCGTACGACAGTTAGCGCATCGATCGGCGCAGGTGCACCTTTATGGCGGCTCGATCTCGTGTACTTTACTGATAACCGGTAATATATGGGAAAAATGATAACAGATAGCTACTGATATTTATGTAGTGTGAGATATTAATTTTTTGGTTGTTCATAGCTGTTTATGCCAACACTTTTACTTCGAGTTAAAAACATTTGTTATAAAATGTCATCAGGGCGAATCCGGTAAAGCAGTCAATGCCAGCCCTGCACTCAAGCTACTTCCAAAAAATAAAGTCGTCGCCTCCCAGATTGTATACTGATGATGAGTCATTAATATTTAAAAAGACACAAGATCATTTATTTGTTCATTTTTTTTTCTCTTAATAAAAAAAACAGGTATAATTTTTTTAAATATATTATTGTTAATAGTGTATTTGTTTGAGATCCGATTAACATAGTGAATAGCTTATAAGTACTTATAACACTCGTGTTTTCAGATCTAAAAATAATATAGGGATGTAAAAATAGATAATTTTGTCTTGGTCTTTTTTTTTTTTTTTTTTAAACGACTCCCGCACTAATTACCGCTTTTAATCACTTACCGTAGCAAGGGATCGTTTAAAATTCTTGTCATTTATATCAATTGACCTTTATAACAATACTATGAACTTTCAAATGTATATTTTCTGTAACTTTTCCTTTTGCCCTTATTTTTTTTCCGGATAATAGATTTTAACGGCATCCTCCAGTCACAGTGGATAAACGAGAGAATATTTAATGCCAGGATAATGTTTGTCTGTTTGTTTATTTTTATTTATATATTGAAAACGTCCCAAACTATAATAAAGAAGGGCATTTGATTATAGCTTGTAATGTTTATCAGTTTTTTTAGATCTAATTTGATTTGTTTTATTATTTTTATAGGTCTTTTTAGTTACGTTGGTGTATCAGATAGCTTGTAAACCTCATCAAAAATAATAATTGTAAATTAGGTCATCTTGGAATGACTCATTGAAAAAGTCAATATAAATAAGTACTTGTAGCGCAAACTGAACTTCATATGTAACTGTAATGCTTATTATAGTTTTTTTTTTTTTATAAAACTAGTGTTTGTTTACACGGTTGGCATACACATTACGAACGTAGTATAGGAGCAATACAACTTTTCGTTTTTTTTTCTTAATGGGAACTTACACAATTTGATAAATAGAAAAAGAATATGCATTTCAGTAATTTCGAATTACGTATTAAAACACACAGGACACTTAATAAATTCAATCATTTATATACCCACTTTAACAGTATATGTTATATACCCAAACGCTAGTTGTTATTGTATAATTACGTTTAAACATACACGTACTAGGTAACTATAGATGAAAGGAGTCGACGGCGCTGCGAGAAACAAAGTTTTATAGCATATTGCTACTCCATAGTTATCGTTAGTACCAACTATCGTTGTACGAAGAAACATTTTGTTGGTATTTATATAATTAATGATATTAATAGTTTGAGGTCAAATATAGAAAACTAGCTGCTTCCGCGGCTCCGCCCGCGTGGATGTCGGTTATCGCGGCAAAAAGTAGCCTATGTTCTTTCTCTGGCTCTAAACTATCTGTGTACCAAATTTAATTTAAATCGGTTAAGTATTTTTGGTGTGAACTTTACGCTAAGTATAAAATCCATTACCATCACATACTAAGAAAAACTGGCAATAAAATGTCAACTGCTGTATGTTTTATTCATTTCAAAATCAATATAAAATATTAATGCCATCATAAAAATATCCTCAGTTTCACAGCTCGACTCGTAAAACGACAGTTTTTTTATTTAGTTTTAAAGACAATATAATAGGATGTCATAAAAAATAGAACGCCTCTATTTAACGACTTGGCGTTAAAAAAATGTTCATGCATTTTTAATTCCTCTACATTTTTTGAACTGTCATCAGAATTTATGAGAATTTTAAATTGTCACTTTTCAAAATTTATTTTACACGTTTTTATGTCGCTTTAAAAAGGTCAGTTTAATAAGGTGTTGGTTAAGACAGTCGTAATTGAACTTTTAATATTTTTAGAAATAGTTTGCACGATAAAAATATATCTACTCAAGTTGTTGACGGGCCTGTTGGTCTAGTGGTTAGTCACCCTGACTGCTAAACTGGAGGTCGTGGGTTCGATTCCCACCCAGGACGAATCTTTGTGTGATGAGCACGATCATTTGTTCTGTGTCTGGGTGTAATTTATCTATAATATGTATGTATTTAGAAATATATAAGTATGTTTATCAGTTGTCTGGTTGCCATAGCACAGGCTCTGCCTAGTTTGGGATCAGATGACCGTGTGTGAGATGTCTCAAGATATTATTATTATATATTATAGATATATTATAGTTGCTCTTTCACGAAAATGTTTTAAGTGCGTGTGTCATAATAATTAAATTACTTTTTGTTTTGTAAAATTGACTGAAAACTAGTTATTCGAATAAATAAATCATTAATAAAATAATTATTATAATAAACACAAAAAGCCCGTACAATACATAAATATTTTATGTTACACAAATATTTAAAATGATAGCTGTCGGCTTTCAAATAAAATGCGTATAAACTTATATTTTAATTAAAACCCAAAATTTTAAACCGCTATTACATCCGCAATTAACGCTATCCTCTCATTAGCAATTAATTCAGCTTATTAAACATTGCACCCGATCGGATAATGAAGTGCATTACCATATGTTTCAGTAACCTATATGTCATTGTTAAGCCCCGTTGTGCGCAATAATTGCGCCTAAATACTCTCGCCTTTATTAATAGCGATGTTTGTTTGTTCGAAGATAACGGGTTAAAATTTACGTATAGTTGGAAGGCACTGGGTTCGGAAATGTTGCTGTTAGTTACTCATTAAGAGAGGTAAATGTATGTATGTATTTAGGGATCAATTTTATCTTTTTAGCGATCGGTTCTAAGTTGATAAGGAAATATATATTTTAGACATTAATCTCTTTTTTAACTCCCGACGCAAAAAGAGGGGTGTTATATATATATACTGTCTGTGCCATCGTAGCTCCTAAACGAATGGACCGATTACTACGCGGTTTTTTAGTTTTGAAATTGAAATTATTTTATTTGTAAACATAGGTAAATAAATACATGAGATGTTATGTTACTTTAGCGTGTCCATCTATGTTTAGTAACGTACAAATTCAAATTTACATGAAAAATACAAATTAGTTTTGTAGTTTTAAAAGCTGACTTGATCCAGAGGGTTCTTAGTTATAATTTTTGAAGATCTGATCAGCATTTTAAACAATATCAGCAGTTTGATAATTTTTTTTGGCGGTCACTTAAATTTTTATGTATCTAAACTTATTATTTTTAAAAACTAAATAACTTAAACCTTATTAGTATGCTGAAAACTGAAGCGGCGCAGTGAGTTTCATGCGTGTTGTTTAATTTAAGGATGTATATCCATTAACAGGACGTGTCAACCGAATATCGACATACCGTTGGGCCAAAATAACATACGTCCGACGACCACGAGGTAGGCGCAAGCGAAGATCGCAAAATAAGCCGGTTTTTTTATGAATGACTGGTCTTCATTTTGTTTAAAGAGAGTTGAATGGAACGAAGGGCGTGATTTGCCCACCAGGGGGATAACATGGGCTGATTATAATAATGGTTTCATAAGAAAAGGTCTCTTTTTTTTAATTAACCCGTGACTTAAATTATATATTTAATAAAAAAATATTTAAGTCACTACTCCAAGAACCAAGTGTAATTATGGCTATATTTTTTCAAGTTGGTTAATCCATACAGCATAAAAAATACCGCACCCTTATCTTTAAATATGAATATTTTAAAGTCATGAACCATCTCCAGTCTCATGCCTTGTAAACAGCCTACAGTATTAAGTTATACAGTCCTCGTTCTGCGAGCCTTAAAACATCAATTCTGTGACCCAATTAGTTTGTAAACTGTAAATTGTGTAACAAGAAAAATATCGTGGGCTGTGACAACAAAGAAATGTGTTTAATTAAACCTGCCGGTATTAACAGTGGAAAGATAGCTGCGGCGAGAAGTCTTCTTCTAATGAGAAGGGTTAAATCATAAGCGGTAGCGTGTAAAAGTTTTTTTTAGTTTTTATAGTTTAATGGTTAGGACGATTTCATTTACTTAAAGTGCATGTTCCACTGCAGGGCTAAGGTTTGCTACCGTTCTTCCACCTATTTAGTTAAGACGATTTTTGATAATAAATAATAATAAAATAATATCTTGGAACAACTCACACAAGGCTATCTGATCTCATATCTCATTGCGTATTATAGCAATTAGACAACTGGTAAACATATATATTTCTAAATACACACATATTATAGATTATTGCACCTAGACACAGAACAAATGATCAAATCTTTAAGTTTATCCGACAAAAGATTTGTCTTCGGTGGGAATCGAACACACGACCTCCGGTTTAGCAGTCAAGGTCACTAACAACTAGAGTAACAGGGCAGTCAAATAAACTGATAACACCTAGTAAAGAAGTCGTTCGCTTTGTGTCAGCTATGTTGAGTTTATTGACAAGTGCTAATTAAATAAATGAGTATAATGTGAGTTGAGTCCTTGAGCAGATATTAATGTTATATTCTAGTTCTAGTTATTATTGTAGGGTCAATTACAAATATTCGTTTGGCAAGGGTTAATGCGTAACACATATTATAAAAAAAATTGGTCTGATTGTCTTTTGTCGATATAAAATGAATTACCAAATAAAAATTTAAAGTTGCACCAAAATATTTTACGGTACAAACTACAATTAAAGCCAATCAAATTATACATGTCAAACCAACTCCTATTATATATCAATTGCTGACGACAATACCTACATCTACCGAATGTTAGATGTGGTTAGTACGGATCTGACAATACCTAACCTGGTAGCCCTGTGCGGTTTGTCAAATAATGGCAGTAAAGCATGGCGAACGTATCCCACTTAATGGTCGGTTGTGGTCTGTCCGTATATACGTAAACAATAGGGATGTTTCCTGGGTATGAAAAGTTAAAATCTATTTAGTCCGTCAGTTAGATAATAAAAAAATATTAGACACGTATTTTTTCTTTTATCAAACAATAAAAAAATACAAAGATACAGCGCTTTAAAGTTTCGGAGTGAGGGCTTATGACGCCACGCCTTGGTAAAAATTGTAGCGAGGAGTGACGTCACGCGAAATTTCCGTTCTCTGTATTTTGATCATTTTTTGTTTGCAGGAAAAAAGAAAAAATACGTGTCCAATAAAATTCATTAATCTACCAGGCGGACATTAAAAAAAAATAGGAAACATGCCTATTGCCACTTTAACCATGTATGACCGCAGTGAAGGGTTATGCAGACATAAAACACGAAACAACTTTACGTAAAGCAATAGAGGTGTTGACTGGTTATGAAAAGTAAAAATCCATAAATATAACATCAAAATAACTTAAAACTAAGGAGATAAAGTGAATCAAAGTTCAGGAGTTGGGGTGAACCTCACGATGTTACTCAAATTGTACGACATCGTACGTCTTGGGACATTTCAAATCAATGTATAGTCGTAAGCTTTTGGTACCTAATGAAAAAAGAAAAAAAAAAAAATGTGTAAAATATTTTTTTTTTATCTACAAGTCATTATATATCTATTGCTATAAGTTAACTTAAGCTGTTGAATTTTCAAAGTCGGTTTGCATCCAGCCTTACGATGGGATTAATGTAAGATCATTGTAAGCGTATGTTTTGTATCTAGGCGAAGTCGAAGTCAAATTTTCACAAAAAAAAAAAGAAAGAAACAGTAAGTTCATCTCTTACACCAAACCCAAGCCATTATCAAGCAAATAGTAAGAAAGCAATTAGTTAGCGACAGGGTTGCAAATAACTAAGACTTTTCGACAAATTACATTGTAGCTACATTCTTCGCGATACTATCGAAAAACATAGTGCTGGTTTTATTGTGCTTCGGCAAATACTCTGGCGTTTATTGACTTTATATTAAATTTCCCATTTAATGTTAACACCTAGCTTCAATATGTAACACTTTTAGTTAGTACAAGTTAATAATTGAACCTACCTAAAATACCTCTTGCTCTTAGCATATCAAAAGAAACCAAAAAATATAGTCTTATTCAATATTGATTAATGTCTCTGCCTCACCCCTGTACGAAGAAAAAGCGTGATGTTATTTTATATCATCGATGTAACAGCACTCTTGTTAACTCTCATGTAGAGTGTCATTACCATTAGCGCGTTTCCACCTATCTGAAGATTTTTGATTTGTAGCCAATAAAACAGCGATTTTTTACGCTTTCGTTGTAACAGTTCGGACATTAAAGTATTATTTCATTTAAAGAACTCTGTAGTTACTTTAAAATATTAAGTTTTAGATGGTTAAGGTAATACAGCGTCATTTTTGAAAAATTGTTGACATTGTGGGGTTTTTAAATTTAGATAGATGTGCAGATGCAACACAAATTAGTAGGTACTATCGTAATCTTTTAGGTCAGGTATTATGTCCAAAATATTGCATAGTATGCTTTGCAAACAACACACAAGTGTATCTAATGTAGTTGCGCAAACCCTACAGCACAATATGAGTACTTCTGCTTGAGAATTTAGAACTAAAGAAAAAATGAGGACAACATCACATACATTGCTCTGAAACCAAAGTAAGTAGCTAAAGCACTTGTGTTATGAAACCGTTGAAACCGAGTTACCACCAACACCCAGATCGAGCGATGTAGCAAAGTGGTTTTCTACATTGACCCGTCCGGGGATCGACCCTCAGAGCTGGTGACACCTTGAAAACTGTCGTTTACAATAGTTAAAAGACGATATTTAAAATAGTCGCAACATTAGTACGCTGACTTCGGAGCCCCAAAGGTTCAAGTATAAATTCCTAACAACGTTCGTTATCACATGCTTGTAGGCCAAATGGGGGACCCTCCCTCCCTAAACTCACCTATACCACCTACTTAATGATCAAGTGCTCAGCCTCCAACGGATTTTATTTAATAGCTTTAAGAAAAGGATGTTAAACCTACTTACCCATGTTTGTGAGTGCAGGTTGACATTTTCCCACGAATGGAGGTATCCTTAATTATTATTATTATATTACTAGCTGTCCCCCGCGACTTTGTTCGCGTGTTTTAGTTTCAACGGTTTTTTATTTTTGCAACATTTTTCATTTATGCTCCGCTCCTAATGGTCGTAGCGTGATGTTATATAGCCTATAGCCTTCCTCAATAAACGGACTATCCAATACAAAAAGATTTTTTCAATTCGAACCAGTAGTTCCTGAGATTAGCGCGTTCAAACAAACAAACAAACAAACTCTTCAGCTTTATAATAATAAATAATAATAGTATAGAAGTATAGATTAAGGTATCCTTATATTTGAATACAAAAGTAGCTTTCTCTTTAACACAGTTTAATGCTTTGAATAGAATAGAATATTCTTTATTGTACACCATGAGAGTTACAGCATAAAAAAAATACACTGCACACACTACATTAAAGGGTCCAATGGCGGTCTTAACGCTTATAGCGATATCTTCCAGACAACCTATGAATTAATTAATTTAACCGCTGAACCGATTTTTAGACTACATGGTCCTTGGATGACGAGTTTTAAATTATTAATCGTTTTTACTTTGGAACTACTATGGGTAGAAAATCACCAAAAATAAAATCAATGCTCGTTGCTTCTCTTTCAGAACTAGTTAATGCAATATTTATTAAAGGTTTCGCTTACACGGGCAACTAAAATAGGCATATTTCCTAAAAAAAATAATATGCCCGTCATGTAGATACTTTATTGAATTTTATTGGACACGTATTTTTTCTTTTTTCCTTCAAACAATAAATGATCAAAATACAGAGAACGGAATTTCGCGTGACGTCACTCCTTGCTACAATTATAAGCTAAAAAGTATCATAAGCCCCCACTCCGAAACTTTAAAGCGCTGTATCATTTTAAATTTTTATTGTTTTGATAAAGGAAAAAATACGTGTCTAATATTTTTTTATTATGTAACTGACGGACTAATTAGATTTTTACTTTTTATACCCAGTCAACATGCCTATTGTACAATTCCTGGCAATTGCTATACAAATTTTGTATCGCCCTATATTGATAGCTGTTACCGGGAAATCATTTTTAACTTGCCAATCGCGCAATTAACTGCCCGTGTATGCACTGCTACTTATCAAAAATAAATAAATTCAAACCATTAAAAAGTTTGTTAAATTTAGGTACCGCAAATAAATCCACGAGCAATACTTAGTTTACAATAAAAACTGTAATAGATATTTATTAAGCTTTGCGTTTAGGAGTCATTTCAGAAGCCAGTATTAGATCGTAACTCCCGATAGTTGGTGTAAATAGTGGTATAATTATGATTTATCGCTTGCTACCGATTAGAGAGGCCATTAACGGTGCACACGTAAGTGTGATATATACTGCCGTCGATAAAGATGCGATTGGAAGGTAGTAATAATGAAACTGGTAATTTTTTCCTGTAATATAATAATAAATGTCTTTATTATTTTTTGTTCTAGCTAGCCTCTCTTTTCTAATAGCACTTCTGTGTTTTTTCAATTATTATTCTAAACATTGGAAAGGATTAAATTGTCTTGATTTGTATACCTAAATGTACACAACGCCTTGATTTATTAAATAGTTTAGTAATTTGTTATACACCTCTTTTTTTAACATAAGTTAATACTAATGTTTTCTTTTTTAATTTCAGGTAAGTCTTGCTGTTTATACACAAAGCGGTTTCAACTACTTAATAATATTATGTAAGTCAAAGCTTAGCGATAGGTAATTGTTTATAATCGTATTCAATAAAATTCAATTAAAATAATAACTTCAATTAAAATAGTATGTAGAAATGCTTATTTTATTGCATGAATGAAAGGAATAAAAATTCATGCATTAACAAATTGCCGTATACTTTTAATATAAAAACGTCAGATGCTGCAAGTTGGTTCGAGTTTTAATATGAAATATGTTTAGCTTATAAATCAAAGAAGCTCGCGAAGTATGTTAAGAGGGAACTAATAAAATGTCGAAGTTTTCGCATCCGTGTGAGTTGCGTGCGAGAAACTCTAGACGATACTACGTGCGGGCGATTTGTAAGGACAACGTTTTTATTTTAAATAATATCACTTATATGAATTACAACTAGGAATATTCGATCAAGACCTCCTTTAAAAAATACATGAAAAATAAGGTTCAACTAATAATAATAATAATTGAGTATAACTTAGAAGTTTTTTATCGTCAAAATTGAAAATATCTCTTCCTTAATCTTGACCCGTGAAATGAAAGTACGATAAGAAAAATGTTCCCATGGTATTTAAGGACGTATTTTCAAAATTGACAGGCATAGAATCGCACTACTACATTGACATGAGTCATACTCACAAGTGTAGGCACGGTTTGCTGCGGTTTTTATAATCAAGTGAACTAATTTTGATACTTTGTTTTTTTATTATTTATTTTTAATACGTACATAGATATCTAAATTTTTTTCCCTGTTGCTATCTATTATTTTCTCTAAATAACACTATAAAAATACCTACTTCAGTGAAGGTTAGGTACTGAAAGCCTCTATTAGTAGAAAGATTGCAGTGTGGAATTTCGGCTGGTTTTGTTATTTATAATGATACTGAAGATGAGGGTGTACTTCGGTGTCTGCTACTGGAACTCCTTGGTGAGTCCATGTGTACCGAGTTCGGGCTCGTTTTCTTAGTTATGAAAAGAACTTACTTCCGTATTTGATGGAGTGACCTGAAGATAGGGGTACTTTGATGATTGTTAGAATAATAAATTAGACGTAATCAATTCTTTATTTTTAGAATATTTGTTTGGATATGTGAGGAATGTGTTTTCCGAAATGTCCAATATCTCGTCATCTACAATACCAATTGAGATATGAAAGGTACACAATGCCGCCAATTCCCTTGTACGCTAACTAAATCAAAATTAAACCATTGCTATTTTTTACTAACAACGATTTCCATTGTTGTCTATCCTGAGCAACCCTCCTCCACATTGGTCTTGCTGTTAGCTTGATTTCATCTTCCCATGTTAAGTTTTGTCTTCATCGGCCTCTGCGTCCATCCCTCGGGTACCATTCAGATACTGCTTTGCTCCATTTTCCTTTTGTGTCCCGCATCATATGACCTTCCCATCTCCATTTTTGTTGATCGACTCGAGTCAGTATGTCAGTAAGTCTATTTCTTAGGTGCAAATCTATATTTCTTACTCTATCTTGCCGCATACTTCTTTCCATTGCCCTTTGTGCTATAACTAGTTTTTCTCTCAATACCTTTGTGAGGGCCCACGTTTCGCAGCCGTACGCCAGGCATGGTAGGATGCATGAGTTGATAGTCTTCATTTTCAGTGACATGGCTAGGTCTTTTGATTTCATTATTTCTTTAAGTGACCAATATTTCTTCCACCCGGAAGCAATTATTCTGAGGTTGATTTTCTTCTAGTAGTTCGTTGTTGCTCTTTATGTCTCTTTTTTGGGAGTTTGTCATTAATTTTGTTTTGGAAGTGTTCATATTTTTTAAGCCAACTTTTGTACTTTCTTTGCTTATATCTTGTATCATACACTCAAGCTTTTTTGGACTTTCTTCAAGCAGCACCACGTCGTCAGCGAATCTCAGATGGTACATTTTTGAACCGTTTATATTTATGTCATAATCGTCCCAATTAAGTTTTCGAAATATATTTTCTAGTACTGCGGAAAACAATTTTGCGGAGAGTGGGTCCCCCTGTCTCGCGCCCCTTTGTACATGAAACTCATTGCCTAATGTCTCTAGTTGAATCCTAGCCTAGATATTTGAGTATATGCAGTGCATATAATGCACTTTATAATTTTGATATACATGCTTGGTATTCCTTGGTGTTCTAGGCTTTCCCAGATGTACTTATGGCTCAGGCTATCAAAAGCCTTGGCGTAGTCTATAAATATAGTATAGTATAACCCAAAATATTTTGTATATATTAGATGTAAGACACATAAGTCTGTAGTTTTCTATGTTTTCTTTATCTCCTTTTTCATGCAATAAAATAAAATAAGATTCAGTCCATTGTCTGGGAATGCTACCAGTTGTTAAAACATTTGTAAGAATGGGTGTCAAATCTTCAATAGCATCTCTCAACAGCTCATTCATGATTTTTTCTTTCTCTTATCCTTTTGCTAACATCTACAATAAACTTGATATTGACTTTTTTTGTTCCTTTTTTAATTAGTTCTTTTCGTTCACTGATTAGTTGCATGGTATGTTTGCTCATTTGATATTTTCTGTTGTTTCTTGAAGAAAAGTTGCAGTATTTTTTATTTTCAAGGATGTCATGTTTCTCAATTGCGATTTGTTCACTTTGTTGAGCTGTTTGTTTTTCAAATTTATGGGTTTTTATGTGACTATGAGGAGTTTTTGTTTGAATTTGTCTGATGGAACATCGCACCATTTGGTGGTTTGAATTAAAAGTCCATTTGCTTTAATGTTAATTTTTAAAAATTGAGTTGAGGGTGAATCTGTTGTGTTTCATTGCAAATTAAACAACCTTTGTCTTGTTTGTACCTCTCTTGCCATATCCAAACTTTCCAAGAACATGTTCATTCCTGTTTTTTCTTTCTCCAACCTGAGCATTAAAATAACCCAATAGAACTATGTGTTTTTCATAATTATTTTTCACAGCCAATGTTAATTCATCGTAAAATGCTTCGAGTACTGTTGTCTCTGCTTGCTCAGTTGGTGCATACCCTTACCCTACGATGGACCAAGATTTTTTATATCCTGGGAATCTTATATTCAAAATTGCTATTCTATCCGAAATGCCCACGAGTTCTAGTCTGCTCTTTTTTAGTGTATTTTTTTATTGTGGTATAATATTTAGTTACCTAATGGTCTTCATTTTTTTCGCCCAATCTGCGCAATTCACTTATACCAAGAATGTCATATTTAGACTAGTTTATTAGAACTAGAAGAATCCTTAGAACACATTCTAAGGATTCTTTTGGTTCTAATAAACTTTCTTGTGTTCTGAGGGTTCTCGTATTAAGGGTTGCAATGCGATAAACATCTCTTTGTTCGAGGGTGGTGATGATGATGAGAATTATAATCGACGAAACTAAATTTGACAGCTCTAATTTTCGTCCGGAAATATATTAATTGGGACCACTTCTGAGGTATACCAAATCTTTATCTTTATCTGATTGCACGGAAAACGTGTCCAAACTCGGCTCACCTAGTTCTACTTGTCGAGGAGTTTCAGTATCAGTCTCGGAAGTACACCCTCAGGTTACTCCATCAATTCCGAGACTAGTATTCATTTATGAACTCTACTTACTTTTAGTAAAATAAAATATCATAATAAAAATATGTGATTATAAAATAATCTTATCAAGTATCAAATTTGGTTTATCGAATATTTTGTATTTATATAGCGATCTTTTCAACACAAAAATCTGCAAAAAGGCGATACGGTGTCCACTCACGAAGGCGGCCGGCCGCCGACTGAGATCTCATTCAAAATGATTCTGACAAGTCAAGACGGCAACCAAAAATAAAATAACCCCTAATACAATTGATTAAGATTCATTCGTAATGTCAAAATAATCGAAAATATAGGTCACGGGTTTTTAATTTTTTCTGCGTCTATTTGTGATATTTTGATATATTTGTTCTCAAGAAATTAAAGTTTAATATGTCTGCATACGTACACTATTTTTAGAAATCTTAAAATATGTAGATAATAGGACAAAAAAGGTACTAAAACTTAACCCTAAAACGTACATTTTGTGAAAGATGGCAACGGAAGATCGTTTTTGCACTATAAAAATCTATATTTTTCAACATAAATGCCTCAACAATTTACAGATAAAGAATCAATTTATGCGTGCTAGTTATTATTTATATTTGATTTGGTCTAGTTTAGTCACAAAACGTACTCAAAAATAGCATAAATTTGCCTAAATTGCAAACGCACCCTTAAAGAAACGGAATCTGAAATTTTCGATTGTCAACGGTATTGACAAATTATTGTTACTAATTGGAAATAATCGTTCTTAAATTATATTGTCTTTTTCTCTGACACGTACTTTTTCTTTTTTTTTTGAGTAACTAAACTCACGACGAGTTATATCTTTTGAACTGTCGCATGACGTCACACGTTTTGACATTTGATTCGCTTGATCTTCTTTTCTTATACTTATTATGAAGAAGCATTTAGTATTTTTTTCCTTTTCATACTTTGTCAACAACCCTCTTTAATTGTATATCTTACAACCTTTAAGTTCTCGCCTTTGCACCTTTCTCCAAAACGCAATCTCAAGCAAACTCAAAAATACACTACACATGCAACATACGGAAATAATACTTTAAAAGAAAAAACCTTTTTTCCTCGAACTCCGTCCGCAGCATCAGTGTGTATCCATCTTACTTACAGGGTGTTTAATTTTAAATACACGAGGCAACTCAACGTTTCGCGATAATTTTAATTACGAGTCTCCGATAAATTATACGGGCGTGCCTGAGTCCGCATTCAAACGATGTAAACAGTTAAGAACATTAATTTTCTGAGGGTACTCTTAGTTTTTATGCTGCTTCTATAAAGTACAGCTTAGTATCTTTTTTACGTTTAAAAAAGATAGTGGGTTTTGCTTGGTTAACGGAAGCCGATTGTAAAAAATCATACTGTAGATAGTACAGTTTGGAAAATATTTTTTATGTATGCACCAGTTCCATATCTTATGGATAGATTAAAAAATCAATACTTTTTCACTTGGTTGGTCCCTCCTTTAAGATAACTTTGTGTACTTCTTTATAGGCTTGGTTATAAACGATACCCTTATAAAAGTAATATTTTATATCAGATCATCACTGAACACCTTTAAGTGGATACCTTCGCGTCCCGATAACGGTAGCTTGTTAAAACTTGCTTGTTCAATAACTTTTACATCTGATTGCAGATACCAAGTTTGAATAATTTTACCTTTTCTGCGATCTATTGGTTTGGAACAAACTGTATACTTTATAGATCACCTTAAGTCGGAAATAATTTTGATGCGCATCTTAACTAAATGGTTTAAAATTTATCTAGATACTTAAAGATACTTAAATATTTTCTTCTGATCAAAGCTCGTCAAAAAAAAAATCCATCAACTTATAATAAACCACAAATCTATACGTTGGACGTACCAATGTTTAATTCTAGGTATTTAGCTAGTTTTCTTAGTAACAGAAATATAGGTTGCCTGTGAACTTGTCCATATTTATTTAGTGAAGACCATAAAAACACAATTAGTCTAGTTTAAATAACTAAATTCTTAGCTGACATCTTTCACGTGATATCGTCCAGATGCTGCCGTCACAAAATTATGTAACCTTTTACATTCCTCAAAACGTAACAATTATTCAAAAATATTTCCCTAAAACATGTTCCATGTAGCCATTTCAACATCTTGAATTTCTGAAAGCATTTTAAAAACAATTGCTTCCCAAAATACCCTCCGAATCCGGTGCGGTATGTCAAATTTGACACCTGTCAGCTGTCAAATTTGACGCGTGTCAAACTAGTGCGTCGGTTGCAAGTTATGCGAAACTGTTTAATTATAGCACGGTTCGGTTCTCTGTGGCTTGAAATGTGTTATTTTTGGTATATTGATGATCTTTGATGTATGCTGTGGAATATTAACCTATTCTTTTTTGTTTTGTCATATGTTTCCGTTAATTTGTAATGGCCACTGTTTTTGTGCCACAGTTGCCATGCACAGGGCTAATTTTTAATAACTATTTTAACCCTTTAACATTATCTGATTCAAACTGAAAAAAAGGCCATGGCAGTCGCAGTAAATGTGGCTAATTTACTAGATAACTGGACCCAAACAATAACATCTTATTAAATTATGTACCTACCATTGACTCAATGAGGAAGGAAAACAGAACAAACTAAAAAAATATTTATTTTATAGGGCGTTTTTTTCCGTTCAAGAAATTTTGATATCAAAATATCGCAAACAAATTTTCATCGTAATTTGCAAAAGGAAAAAAAATGGTGCCATTGTAGAGCCCTTAATATAAATAACATCTTATTTTCCGGCCCATAAATCGTGTATACTGTAGTAAATAGGTTATTATACTCGCGAATTCGTCGTTTGAGTAGTAAATAACTTTTATATAATGCTAATAGTCGTCTTTATTAATGTGTGTAACGTGAATCTATGTGAACAAAAATATTATATGGCTATATGGACGATATTGAAGAAATGTTACTTTCAGATAATAATTAAAACACTCTTGTTCGAAACAAAATCCACAAACGCCACGGTTCTTTTTCGTTTCGGAGAAGAAAGCACTTACCAATCCACAGTTGATATTGGTTGTTATTTTATCAAGAACCAAACCTGATCCTAAACGTTAAAGATCACTCACACATAACTGCGTCAATCAAAGTTTAGTCACACGTAAACCGTCTCAATTTTTCATAAAGCCGTGCTATTTATACATCGTTCAGATACGGACGAGTGTCGTACGACGCTAATATCTGTGAAATTGATAGTCTTTGATGTAACGCCGTGTTCCAAGTTGGAACTTCCAACACTTTTATATTTACGTAGTGAAAGCGAAAAAGTACGGAATTGGTTTATGCTTTGATATCGAAGCTATGCTTAGTGCGGAGGGTAGCGAATGATCATTTTAGAGTAGATGTATGCTGGTGGAGCCGTCGAAGTGGAAACTGAGTTATTCGAGAGGAAGGCTAACTGTGTCGACGTTTCTTTTTTGAAGTTCCATTTTAACTAATGTAGTGTAAATCTATAGATTTGTTATACTTAAATACTGATATACATACAATAATTACAATAAACCAACTGGCGTATTATCGATCTGACAATTGCTATTGATACAGTAAGCTTAAAAGCCGGAAGTCCGACTTTGGTGTTTTAGTGCGAAAAATTTTATTTATTACTTTGTCTGTTTATTTATACTTTTTATCGAATACTATTTTGGCTGTTTTAATAATTCCAATACCATAATATTGTTTATAAATGTGAAGGTCACTCAAGGCATACATTAGGTCCTTTCAAGTAACCTTTATTTACATGTAAATCTATACTTTCTTTAAAATGTTTTTGTATATAATTCTGCAAAACTAAAATTACATCGTCCTGCAGTCAGTTATGCGATAAGACCATATCCTGTACTAGTATCAATATAATCGTCGCTCGTCGCACAATTAAACGCTTATCGTACTTTCAATGTCATCATAATGGTCATTGATGAATGTGCAAGCACACAATACGGCTTGATAGTAGTCCCCATTGAATGCGACACAATAGGATCGGCCGTTACTAATCCCGTCGCGTCCGGTGTTCGGTGATCTGTGATTACGTGCTGTTACGATACCGAAACTGCGAAGCCGTGTTTAGAATTTGGGTAGGCTTTTCCGTTTCGAGAACTTTTTAGCAGACTAAAAATTTATTGGGTCATAATTATATGAGAACATTTTCAATTGTAAAACGGCATAATTATGTATGTTCTATCACGCGTACTTAGACTCAATATATGTTGAATCTTTATTAGTTAAATATGTTTTTGATTTTACGTTAATTCATAACAAATAAATGTGAAAAGGAACCCATTTTGATGTAATTTATATGGGGATGTCAAGGACAAAAATATTTTTTGACATCCTTCTACGATTGTCGAAGATGTCGCTTAACAAAAGTACATACAAATTAAATAAAAAGCCGAATTGATTACCCCTCCTTTTGAAGTCGGTCAAAAAAAGAGGTAATAGTAATAACTAGTTTTTTCCCCAGTTCCACTCATTTTGATGCCTTATAAGTCCTTCATTTATGCCTGTTATGACTGTATTACTTTCATTTACTGTTCTCTGCTTTATATCAAGCTGTTTTAATTCCTCAATTGTGTTTTATTACAAACAGTTCAGTATTATTGTCTTTCAACAAACAAGTCGTCAACTGTTTTCGCCAATATAAAAGTAAATTTGCTCTCGCCGTGTGAACATTGCAGTTGATCAATGTCTTTATTTAATGTATTCAAGTGTTCTCCAGGACCCTTTTACAAGAAATTTACTGTAGAATACAAAACTAGTAGTGATAACAAAATTCTAGACAATACAATTTAGATAACTCAATAGATTTTAAGAAATTGTCTTGCGACTGGTGTAGCCAACTCGTCCTATAACTCCCGCTTTACAACTTAGGGAGTAGGAATGGCTGAAAATCAGCGCTGTTCATCATCACTTTAGAGCAGTTTCTGAAACATATCTTACGGTTTAAGACTACCGATGGAGGCTACACGTAATTTTTAACAATACATACCAAAAATACCTCCGATTATACAGTAACATCTAATTTTACATGAGAAAACTAGAATGGAATGCATGTAAGTGGGTCTACTCGAAATACCAAGCAATGTTTATGTCATTCAACCCGTGCTAAATCAAATCATAACAACATTATTCACGGTGTTCCCACTTACTATTGGTTCGTTCATAAATTCCTATCCGAATTAAACAAACAAGCCGTTTAGCATATGAAAACGGAATTATTACTTCCTTCCTTTAAGAAACTAGAGAATAACTCATTTTACATCAAATACGTGTGTTGGAATTGTAAACAGTTGGAATGTTTCGAGATTTGTAGGCAGGTTGCGATTCGAACTGGTCCGTAGTGAATGGGTTGAAAAAATAGAGGCCTATTCCCAGCTGTGAGATGATAAAGGTTTTCCAAATTAGAAGAAATATAAATAAACTATTATTATTTATTTATTACGAGCCATTAGTGTCCCACTGCAGAGGAAAGGCCTTCTTTCCCTCTTTCCATTTACCTATCTCTTTTTAAGGTAGGGGCCAGTTCCTCGCAAAGGTGTCGAATTTGTCCCGCCATCTCCTCCCGGGTCTGCCGCGAAGTCTCCCTTTATGGTTTATAATCCACTGTGTGGTTACCTTCGCCAATAGCCCGTCTGGTTAATCAACTAATGTGGAACTGTTTGTTTGTCCCAAATAAATAAATAAATAAAATAAGTAAACTACTGGTCGATTATGTAGACAGCTGTCTGCGAATGAGTTGTCAGAGTAGGAAAGTGTATAAAAGTTACAATTAACGAAAATACATAAGTAAATAACAATATAAATATGAAGTTAACTAATTTGGCATCATAAAATGATAAGAGGTTTTTACAAGGACAAAAAAAACTAAGCATTAAATATGAGACAAAGTTTAAAAGAAGAGACTACTACCTGTACCTTCTAGTCTAAAATGAACTTAAGGTCATTTCGTGTGGATTGCCATAGAGAACAATATTGATGCTTTAGCTTTAATAAATATTTTAGATGCTTGCGTAGACAAAGTATAATAAGTAGGTATATTTTATAATGTACTTGTATTTTTTTTTTCATATTATACTTGTCACTATTGCACAAGACATGGATATGATATACTTTAGGCATTAAGTCCGCCTATGTACTGTTTTGTGCATAAAGTAATAAATAAATATTGTGACGGGCCTGTTGGTCTAGTGGTTAGTGACCCTGACTGCTAAACCGGAGGTCGTGGGTTCGATTCCCACCCAGGACGAATCTTTGTGTGATGAGCACGATCATTTGTTCTGTGTCTGGGTGTAATTTATCTATAATATGTATGTATTTAGAAATATATAAGTATGTTTATCAGTTGTCTGGTTGCCATAGCACAGGCTCTGCCTAGTTTGGGATCAGATGACCGTGTGTGAGATGTCCCAAGATATTATATTATTATATTATATTAAATAAATAAATATGATATGTCAAAGTGCGCACTAACCCTATAATATCAAAATAAAATTAACTGGAACACGTTCTTTAAATCATAACTGTCTGTGTTTAATCAACCAATTAATAAATTAATCAGCCTATCTCGGTCCACTGCTGTACTCCTAGGCCCATAGGCCTCTCCCAATTTGCGGCCACAACGCCCGGTCCTCCAATTTTCGCATCTAGTCCACGTTATTGCATCTTGAACTGACAGAGGCTTAACTACGACTTAAAATTGAGTTACGTTCGTATGATCGACCTTAGGTACCGTTAACTCATGTCTCAAAATCACTGAAAAAATTACCGATTAACCAATCTTATAATATGCGATAATAATAGTGATTAAATACTACAAATACCAATTTATTTTTACATTTTAATATAACTGTTTGTTTCGTAAGAGCGTTGATAATTCACTCATAGGTTTATTAGTTATTTTTTAAGCCTTAACGTGCTTTGATATGTATAAGGTATAAGCACCTTATCTATGAAGTTCGGTAACACGATTAATGACATATGTCTAGAATTTAGTATGAACGGGCACGATACGAGTTCTTTGGCTGTATATAAAATTATAATGTCTAAAGAAGAATTATTTAACTAAGGGCTGATTTTTCCAACGCCAAATATTTTTTATTTGTGGAACAAAATTGACGTCTGACAGATTTTGTATGGATGAACAAATCAAAAATCAAAATCAAAACTGTCAAAATCAAAATCAAAAATTCAAAATTATTCCTCGGATAAAACTATCTGGCGTTGGAAAAATCAGCCATAAGACGACACAATATCTATCTTTAGATCACAAAAAAACATTATTCATTTTGTTGGTATTGCCTTTTTGTCTGTCAATCTGCTGTAGATCTACTTATAAATTTAGTCGCCATTTTGGTTGTCACGTAAGTGAATAATCATGGAAGGTAATTAATATTTTCCTTCTTATTTATTTTTATTCAATGCTCGTATCATAACACTTCGCACTGTTTGTTAAATATCGCATATATAGAAGCTTCTTTCAGTATATTTATAAAATGATTCGTTTTTCTATCCGTGAAATTGATCGTTTTTTGTTTATTCATTGATGTAAATAATTTCTTAAAATATCATTACCTAATAATGCCTTTTGATGACAGGTTTTTTAAATAATGAAACAGACTTTTTTGTATTTCATTCCGAGATACGTCCCTTGCTATTTTGAAAAGTAATGTACCGAGTTTTTAATAATACTGTCATTGTCAAAATGAAATAAAAAATGCATGTTCATTTCTAGTTTCTAAGAGATACTTAAATAAACTTACTTAAATGATATATAACACTAAAAGGATATCATTATTAGTAATATAAAATCTTACGACTATTTTAAATGTAAATAAATTCGGCACTCTATGCCAAGTTTAGTAATTACAGCAATAAGCCTCGCAATTGTTATTAATACCAGTAAACGACTCTTTACTAAACAGTGGATGTTTACAAACCCTAATAATACACATTTTCCTAACCAAATGAAATATAATATCGCATTACGGAATAAAATGGCGCCACTGAACTCGACGTGCGTCTTGGGAGCGCTAAAATCACGCTTAATCATGCCACAGAGTAAAATAAGGCTGTGACAGATTACCTTACTCTCTATATTTAAGATTTTATTTTATCTGTCACTAAGGTACTATTGTTTTGATTAATTACGTGTACTGGTTTATTAGGTTTCTTGATGGTCGCTTGAAGAAAATGTCCCATTTCTTTTTTTTACAAGGTAAAGCTACGAATATATTATTTTCTTTGAATAATTGATGTTACACCTTTATTATTATATTTTTTTAATTAAACCACGTAGGTTTAAATTCCTCAATTTCATAAAAAAAAAAAAAAAGAATAATAGATTTTATTAAATGCGCTGCTCGTATCAAATTGAGGTTAAAAAACACGGATTAAGATGTACGTAGGTATCGTTAAGTGATTCAATTATAACACCAAGCTTAGCCTCTAATTTTAATCAAACAAAATGCTAATTATTATACCTTTAAAAAAAACGGTGTAAAGAATTCATACAATCTAAGTCGATTAATAATAATTTGTCAAATGCTTACAACGTAATAACGTGTTAAAAATCTAATAAAAAATACCGTAGCGTTCAAATTACAACGCAATGAACAATAAATTGTTGATAAATCACCTGGCTACTGTCGCCGCGTGTAATCACGTTCTTTGATCTGTAGTAACTGTAAAGTTAGAAAGCGTAGTAGTAAAATTAATATTTAGCTATTTAGGAACACTATTTTTCATTTTACTAAATATGTCAGGGCATATAATAATCAGAGGTCGTCCAGACGTCACGTGACGCTTTATTTTCATCATAGCTCGATTGCACAAAAACTATCTAGTGTATTTAATTGTTTTATGCCCATTGATGTTATTTCCACTTAAACAAACATCAACTTTATGCTAGTGTAAAAAAAGTTCATTTTAGACTGACTAGTACTGTTGTAAAAGTCAAAAAATACTACGAAGTTATAAGTTAGAGTTATAGTTATCTATAACTCCTGTTTATTTACATGTTTGGTAAATTAATTGCGAACGCAGTATGTAATATTTAGTTTTTTTTTAAAGATTAGACCATATTTTCTCTATGTATCACTGGAACTAACATTTTTTTTAAACCACTTCCGCAAAATGAAGTGGATAAAATATGATTGGGGGTGAATAGACAACTATGGAAACTCTAGAAACTCTAAGACTCTCTCTCTAACTATGGGAACTCCAGAAAGACTAACATAAAAAAGCTTCCTTATAATTGTTAATAGTCGATAATCTTCAAAAAGAAACACATTTTTCTATTCACCATTTTACCATTACTGCCACTCTTAACAAAACCGGCCCATCTTAACATTTGTTTATAAAGTCACTACATACATTATATATGTATTATCTATACTAATATTATAAAGCTGAAGAGTTTGTTTGTTTGTTTGTTTGAACGCACTAATCTCAGGAACTACTGGTTCGAATTGAAAAATTCATTTTGTATTCGATAGTCCGTTTATTGAGGAAGGCTATAGGCTATATAACATCACGCTACGACCAATAGGAGCGGAGCATAAATGAAAAATGTTGCAAAAATGAAAAACCGTTGAAACTAAAACACGCGAACAAAGTCGCGGGGGACAGCTAGTATTATATATACATTAATCAAAACTATTAACTATCTCATTCTTTCACTCAATATAAACAAAACACACTTTATTTTAGCAGCACTCTCTGTATATTACCATAATAAGCGTACGAGTACATTACACGGTTATTTTTAAACTGGGTCGTCGCTGATACACACTGGGAATTTGCTTTATTGTATGTGAACATTGCGTGCTTATCTATGGTATAATAATGTTATTAATAATGGTAAAAACTTACGTATAGCCTATGCTTTACTAACAAATTATATTAAAAAACAAACATACATCAATACTTAACACAGTTTAAGGTTTTCAGGACTTATATTTAAGCTAATTGTTTTTAATTACATATCGTAAGCTACTATTTAATTAATGATGAGAGCCTAATTTGACTGGTCTGTTGGTCTAGCGGTTACATCCCCTGATTGCTAAACTGGAGGTCGTGGGTTCGATTCCCACCCAGGACAAATCTTTGTGTGATGAGCATGATCATTTGTACTTTGTGTGTAAATTTTCTATAATATGTATGTATTTAGAAATATATGTATGTTTATCAGTTGTCGTCTGGTTTCTAATTTTCACTCCATTGTAGTCGTGTATTCAGTTTAAAGAATTTGCTTATACAACTACGAAAATCGTAATTAAAGATGACTGACACCTGAAATTAAAAGTAAAATTATTTAATTACTGTTTTACCATAAACATTGTATTCGACCAGTTATTTTAATTATAATTATAATTAGCTGTCGTGATTCTAGCTTTGTTGCGGTTTTTCCAATCAAATTAGCGGTTAGCAATAATCATGTTTGGTTAAAATGAAAATTAATATTTTGATTAATCAAGTAACTGTGAAATATTAATTATGCGGTCAAGTTATTTACATTTATTTGTATTAATAAAACCGAAACTTAATTATGCAATTAATTATACTCACATATTTAAGGTCGTTTATAGGTGATTTAACTGTAATATTGTGATTTAATGTAAGTTAGAAAGTATTAATTAATATGTAATGCGGGTGCTGATTTTTATGTTATGTATTGTGTTTATATTCAAGAGGCTCAAACTCGTACAAATGGGAGGTATTTATGTGTACTTCTGTTTCAGTTATGCTTAAACACACCGACGGATTGAAAAGTCCCTATTCAACCCTGATACAATCTGGACGTAAAATAAATTGCCCAAAAACATTGTACTTTCAAATGTACGAACTAAACTGTTCTCTAAATATATCCTTACTTACCTAAAGTCGAAAGCAGCGTTGACTATATCAACAAAAAAACCTGTTTCACATATAGTTTGAGTTAGATTAGTTTAAATAGTGCAGACGTCAGATCGACAGAGCTCTATTCCTTCGTCTACAGATTAAAAGGTAAAACGTATCCCATTGTTTACGGGTCTCAAGACTGAAAACCTCTTAAATGCCTTGTTTGACAATCGTATTGACGTATCGCATTAACTTCTTCCGATAAACTACGGCTTGATTTCCGCAAGGAAGTCATGTTTGTACGAATAACGCGTTTGCCGTTTCCTCGTGAATATTTTGTTAGTTTTACTTGAATATAAAAAATCAAATATGAGCACGACGCATAGTAGCGACGTCAAGCATTTGTGTAATCCACAAATTCTAGTTCCAAGTCTGGGCGTTCATTGTGCTTGTCAGTGTTGTGTTTGTAGAACCCCCCGCGACACAAGGATTAAGTTCCTTAGTGTAGGAGTAAAGAAAAAAAAATGAAAATAAAATGGCTATTTTAGATTGAAATGGATTTTTTTTGGAACAGGTTTGATAGTGGCTTGTTGTTTAATGTTATTCCTAATATTTTGATTGACCGACACTTGAGACATTCAATATAATAATATTTTATGAGTTCCTATGTTTAACTGTTTTGTATACATATATTTCACACTATTTCTTTGCCTAAAACCTAAGTTGCAAAAGCCTGCCTAAGTTATAAATAAAATTTTGTCTACATTACTACATTATCATTGTGCTACTCAACCAAAACTAAATAATGTACACAACGCTTCTGTACGTAACAAATGTCTGTAATGTAGTCCTATTCTACTCGCGCACGCAAATCTGTCTCATAATATTATATAGTGGCGCTTTTCATTACTGCTATTTGTTATCCTTTGTTGCTAAAAGATATACTTACGTAAACAAAAAGTTTTTGCTATTTCGTCAACATGGAAAATTTTGTCATTTTCATTTCATCTATACCTACTTATAATAAATCTGTAGAGAGGTCAATTCTGTACATCAAATATATTTTCAAAATAACTATCAGGGGGTGATTAGTGATCGATACTGATGCCAAAAATGCAATCAGTAAAATTTTTGTCTGTCTGTCTGTCTGTCTGTTCCTTATAGAAACGAAAACTACTAGACGGATTTTAACGAAACTTGGTACATTTATTCTTCATACTCCTGGGCAGGTTATAGTATACTTTTCATCACGCTACATTCAATAGGAGCAGAGCAGTGAAGGGAAATGTTGGGAAAACGGTAGTTTTTAAGCTTCCGTCGCGTATGCAGCCTTAATGGTTAAAGCTACATAGAAATCATGTATGACGGAAATGTTCTACTTAAAATTATCTAAAAAATATCCCACAACAGCATATGTCTATCTTTTATGTTTGACTCACAATAACACGTGTAACTCCCGATAGCTTAGCAGTTCGGAGATTTCTGATTATATTTGTTTACTCTTACGTTTATAATACTCTCACTCATCCCTAATTAAAAAAAGTTTACATTATTACCTATTCAATAAAAAAAGAATCATAGAAATCGGTATAGAAACACCAAACTTATACATGAAATACGATAATAAGCCATCGCGCCGTCGCGCGTGAATACTGAATCATGCTATAAGGATTATTTTTGTGTAACGTGATATATTATATTTCCCTACTAAAATACGAAAGTTAATCTGTCTGTTACATCAAAACCACTGAACAGTGAGGAAGGACATATGCTACTTTTTTACGAAAAACGACGGAAACGCGGACGAAGTCGCTGGCAAAAGCTAGTATTCTATATAATTTTAATAACGTAAAAGTTTTGTTCATGTACGCAAATACAAAGTAAATTACTGTACATACCTACCTACTTATTCAATTTTATCGGAATTGCCCGAATTATATAGTTTTGGTCCCGATCGGCGGTAGCGGTAATACATATCTTGCAAAAGGAATGAGATAAAATTTAACGGCAAAAAAATTCTAAGTAATATGACGAAATATTTGTATGACGTTATGGCGATAAGCAATACAAATTATCATTTTGACAGCAATCATTTTATTAGTTTACTGTCACTTTGTTTTGCAAGATACATAATAACGCTGCAGCATTTAATGAGCAAATATTTAAACGACCCTTTCTGAATTTATTATTAGGGCTAGTTATCTCCAATACCTAATATTTTTTTGTATACCTAGTCATTTACCTTTGTATTTGTTTGATAGTAAAGTACTCACGATACTCACGATAGTTTTATCACATCGCATTGAATGTTAGATGTAGCGCTAATTATTTAATTGTAGGATAATCATAAGGTATGTGGGTAGTAAAATGTAGGCGTTTCGCAGTAAATCTATTTATAAACGTAAATAGCTGTTTTATTTATGGAACACTGCTTCATTTAAATGTCAAACGAAATCCGAAATCATTGTCTATCAAACAAATAATTTCCAGTTTGAATTGGCAGCCATATATAATTTACTCAGGTCTGATCTAAAAATAACATATACAAGTTTAATAATATTACGTGAAATAGAGCTATAAATATTTATAGATATATATATATATATATATATATATCTATAGATATATATATATATATATATATATATATATCTATAGATATATATATATATATATATATATATATATATATCTATAAATATTATGTTAAGTATGTTATTTTATATATATATATATATATATATATGGGTGATTATACAAAAGTTGGGTAACTCTTGAGGATATTTTGTTTACTATAATTATTAAATCAAATGTCTACAAATTCGGGTGTATATGTTAGCTAATCTAATGAATATATTGTTCCAAATCGGGCCAGTCACTTTTTTAAGTAGATTGTGAGATATTTCAAATTTTCAGAATTTGACTGCCAGGGTACTGACGAGGGTAACATAGTACTGATAAAATACACAATTTTGTAAGAATTATAATAAAATTTAATAAAAATTAGTACAAATATCTTACGATTTACAATGGCACATGTCTTTTGAGTATTAAAATCACTTGGTAACAATTATAATTAACTAGCTGTCCCCCGCGACTTTGTTCGCGTGTTTTAGTTTCAACGGTTTTTCATTTTTGCAACATTTTTCATTTATTCTCCGCTCCTATTGGTCGTAGCGTGATGTTATATAGCCTATAGCCTTCCTCAATAAACGGACTAACCAATACAAAAAGAATTTTTCAATTCGAACCAGTAGTTCCTGAGATTAGCGCGTTCAAACAAACAAACAAACAAACAAACAAACAAACTCTTCAGCTTTATAATATTAGTATAGATTATTAGTAAGTAATACTGGAAGAAAATACTATCTCAGTTTTCAAAACAGCCTTTTGACATTTAACATAACGTTATTCACTTGACTTAGTTGTACTTATTTCTAAGTAATCAACAAACAATAGAAACAAATTTGAACAACAAATAGAAACTAATAGAAACTTTTTTTTTATTCACCATAGTATGTATTTGTCTACTACATTTCAAGATATAACTTGTTTATTTTTTTTTCTTTCTTCATGATTCTTTAGTTAAGTGTAGTTTTCTTTCAATTGTGTTTTAATAACATCCCCAAAAAGAGCCTTCTTTACTAATTCTTTCTTTTTTGTTATATCTTCACGCATGTCTTCAATTCTGGTATTTGGCGTTTTTTAGATTTTATTACTTTTTTTATTAGCTGCTTTTTGACTCGTTTATATTTTTGACGCTGAGTATTTAGTTTAGTTTTAAGCTTTAAAACTGTAGTCTTCATTTTTTTTAATTTCCTGTTTCTAGATTTTCTCTGTCTTTCACTTCTCTTTTTAGCTTCATTTGCTCGTTGGTCTTCGTTAATAACAGGTCTGATTTTTTCATTAACTATGGATTGCATTTCGTCGTCAGTTGGTAGAGGAGAATTTTGCCGTATAAAATTATTTGTGGTTTGTTTCAATAGCTGTTTTCTTTGCCTGTAGTGTTATGAGTAATTATTTTTTTTTTTTCGATTTATTCGTTGCTCTCGTGGTGTCATGTCTTAAATATTTTTTCTTAGTCCTTTCTCTTTTTTCCTTAAGTACTGAAGTTTTTGTTTATTCCGCTAATTTAATGAGGTCGCTTTTAATCCTGGCCAAGCGAGCCTTTTCGGCTTCTCTCTTTTTTTTTAGTATTTCTTCCTTAGTCAATTTGTTTTTAGCGTGCCGCATGATGTTTTAAACTGAAATATAAAATATAAATGCTTATACACGTGTAGCAATTAAGATAAAAGTGCTCTAAAACAAAAAACATCAGTACCATGGAAACACGTCAGTCCTATGGCGCGATATCTGACAAAGGACTGACGCCAACGGACTGACGAAAACGACATAAATTTGAGGTAATACGCGGAACTAATGTTTTTTTTGGTAATTTCGAATATCAACAATGTACATATTAACAAATCATAGTTAACTATGTATAAATGGGAATAAACCCCAGCTTAACAAGAAAATAACTACTCACCAAGGGACTGAAATTTTGACTGGATCAGCGCGTGTGCAGACGACAAACACAACCCAAGCACTGGTACCGTTATGGTGGCCGTCAAATTGTGTGGTCCGCAACAAACTTCATTCCCAACATTAAAATTCAAACAGGTATTTGACGTTGAGTCAATGATATTTGACGCGAATTTCAAATTTAAACAACACACAACGGACTGACGAATGAAACTAAACACAAAGTTTCTTTATTTTTTTTAAATAATGTGGAGAACATTGCATTATGAAAGTTGTATTATATATTACTGTGTACATCACAGATTGTAGTAAATTAGTAAGTTTTCTGAAATCAATGATAATGTTTAATAGATAGTCACTTGATTGTTGGTATTCGGGATTGTGACATGCCAAAGGACTGACGTTTTAAGCATGTATTGTGTTTTTTCATTAACTTGTATTTAAAATGAAGAGCTGAAATTGGGTGACCAAATAAAGGACTTTTCATTGTTTTAGAATAAATTGTAATCTCCATAAAATATAATAAGACTTTGTATACATTCGCTGATGACATTGAGTTACCCAATTTTTGTATATTTACCCATATATATATATATATATAGCTCTTTGTTTTCCAGTTGTATTATAAAACAATTATCTGTCCGTTTATTCTTGGTCTGTATTACTATATTTACGCTCGGTACAATACGGGAGAAACAAGAAACTATTGTTCATGCCTTGTTAGTATGTTTTAATTTAATGCTTTATGAGCGTATACTGCTGTAGTTAATGTTATGTTTTAGGAATTCTATGTCATTAAAATCTTAGACATACATGTTATCAAAATTGCACTCGAAACATAGCGATCAATTACGCGCACATAATAAACATTTTCGTTACAAATGTATGTTTTACTATGTAGAGTCGTTTTTAAATGAGTCATTTATTTCTATTTATTTTAAATTTAAATTGTAATAACTCAAGCTAGTAAATGTCTACTAACTTACCTATTAAGAACGTCAAGTGTAAAGTAACCATTTTTCGCTTAACGCATCGTTAGTGACAAATGCGTTATTCGATTATGCGTATATTTACATCGCTATCGCACTATTATATCATGTAAAGAAATATGCTTCAAGAACCTGCAAGTATGTATATGCAAAATAAACACACATAGATCTTCAACTTTCGCAGATTTTCTCCGATTTGAAACGGTAGTCTTGAAGCAATTTTATTCAGATAAACTATAGTTTGTCTCATCATAGTTCGTTTTTAGAAAGTTATATTATGCTTAATGGTCATTCAACATTGATAGTCCTACCTAATCAATAGCACCTACCTACCAACTTAGTAATGTAAAATACGAAACCGTTTATTGGAAATAATTCCAAATGGATACTTCTTCAATTTCGAATTGAAAGTTCACGTCCTACAAGTAAGTCCTATTCGACGGCTGTATTTTATTTATTTAGAATCTTGTAATTTAGAAGAACTATTTTTTGTACTGAATATGTCACTAGTATTTTCATATTTTAAAGGCCTTAGGACTAACATTGGGGTAAAAAATGAGACAATTATTGTAAGGTTGATTCTATTTTTAATACTACATATTTTAAGACCGCGCTTAATAAATTATACTATTTTACGTACGTCTACCTCGTCACGATATGGGCAAACACAACCATGCAGATTTATTAATCAACCCCGCACCCTTTTTTTTTTTTTTTTTTTTTTTAGGCGGGGGAATCCTCATGGACGCCCGCTCACTCGGGGGGGAGCGAACGGGTAGTGTCAGACTCTTACTGACTAAACCTGAACCGCCGTGCTACGTCATCCGCGTGTTGTGTTGGTGCGTGGCAATGCATTGCAATTCATCACGCACAATCAACCCCGCACCCTACCCAATCACCACAAAGCTATCTAAAAAAAAAAAAAAAAAAAAAGACTAATATTAATACCGCTATTTCCGTCATTCTCATAAAGTCTTCCGATTCGTATCAAAACAGCCTGTTATGTGTGATTGTTTTTAATCAGGAAATCGCGTGCGGCAATGATGCAACGTTCGATGCGTCCGCACGCTTCGGCGGTCGCGGCGAAAGTGAGCTGTTATAACAAATGTATGTGTCATGAGCATTGTAGGGTACTTCCGGAGTTTAATGTCTGGGTTTAGTACGATTGTTATGTTAATTCGATTGATTGTTAATTCATACGCTTGTGGCTGCGGTAATTAGACATATTGAATTGGTTTAATTAGGCTTACATTTTCGTGGTTTAGTTTAGATTATATATATTCCTCAAATTATGTTAAGTATTTCCTTTTCTGATTGTTTAAACAGTGTAACGATTAAATCTACGCCTGCATTGTCAATAGTATTGACAGCAATGTCAGTGAGTTGTATTTTAAGATGTACTGTAGGTCTAGTGGTCAGTTACCCTGACTGCTAAACTGGAGGTCGTGGGTTGAATTCCCACCCAGGGCAAATAATGGTGTAGTGAGCATGATCATTTGTTCTATGTCTGAGTGTAATTGGTCGTACGACATTATATTATTATAAGATAAAAATAAAACAGAATTTGGGTTTTCTTCAAATTTATTATTATTATAATTATAGGGTAATTTGAACGTAATTTTGTTCATACATTGGATACACTATCCTAACCTAACTATTCAATCTAAATCCAATACGTAGGTATAACAGCTTGTGAACATCAGGTTAGAAAGAGGATTGTTATTTTTAGATCCATGGATAACCTAGTTTTATGAGCGAGTTTCCTCAGTATAATGTGACCTTTGACCTTACATGATAACACGTGTCTGTTAGCGCGACTTAAAGGTTACTCGGTAGGAAAACTGAAGAATAATTAATTCCACATTTCCTTGGTTAAGATTAATATTAACAGGGTGATGAAAATGTGATTAAGTAAAATGCTAGCAGATTTTTTTTTTATAAAGAATGTTAGGTTTAGGTAACTGGTTATAAATAAAACGTATATGCTACTGTTTTCTTCAGACTGACGTTTAATAATGTGCCTTGTTTTTTTTTAGTAACTAAAAATGTATTTTTATTTTATTTTTTAAAACCGGTAAAAAGGATTATTTTAGTTTGATTGTCTTGTGTATTAAGTATTTATTTTTATTTAAATTAATTGTTAAAATAAGGTGAACCGATGGCATAAGGATTGAAAAGTAATCACATCACAAAACATTTAAATATTTTTTTTTGCCTTATTCCGTCATTAGAATGGAACTGGGCTGGACACATCTGCCGCATATCGCATAACTAACGACCCAATGGGACCCAATGGGATAGACTCATCGCGGTAGGCCCAGACGCAGATGGCCGGAAGAACTGGACTTCTTCGATAATAATTCGTTCAGCACAGCCCAAACCAGAGAAAAAGATGGATGGAGGAGGCCTTTGCCATGCAGTTGGATAAAAAGGGCTACAAAAAAAGTGCTACACTGGTGTGTAGTTGTACAACGAAGAACAATTTATTTAACATCAAAATTTATTCACTTTTCGACCAAGACGTCCCATCGACCCCAAGTTTTTAACCCCTGTCTCCCTAAGAAACTCTACATACTTAATCTCACTATTAACGCCATCCCATTACATATAAAAACAGTGTACTTCTGTACTGACAACCCGATCGATCGCAACAAGTCACATTTGAGTTGTGCGAGCAAGATAGCATTACGAAGAGTTGTGTGAGCGAGACGGCAAAGGACGGAATCCGTTTGAAAGCTTATTAAATGGAGGGTAGATTTCAATCGACGCTCGTCAAACATTGCGATCGCGACGGATCAGGGATGTTCGCTTCAGATTTCTGACGTAAGATGGTGTTAAGTGCCGTGAATGTTTAGGGAATATTATTTGATGATTATTGTGTTTAAGTTAACCTAAGTTTTTGAGTCAGTCATTTAGGATATTTTCTGTTATGTACCCGTTTGTATTACAGATTTCAAAGGAACACTTATCTTTTTTAGGGTTCCGTACCTCAAAAAGTAAAAACGGAACCCTTATAGGATCACTTTGTTGTCCGTCTGTCTGTCTGTCTGTCTGTCTGTCAAGACCTTTTTTCTCAGGAACGCGTGGAGGTATCAAGCTGAAATTCATATCAAATACTCAAGTCTATAGTCTCTTGGAGCTGTGAAAAAATCAAACTTCTAAGTCAACGCGATCAAAAGATACTCCCGTTTATGCCGCAAAATTTCGCAAATTTTCGAAACTCGCACGGGAATCAAAACCTACAGGGTACTTCCCGTGAACTCAGAATCTTGAAATTTGGTACGAAGTAACGTCTTATAGTACAGATAAAGGAAAAATTGCGAAAACCGTAAAGTTTTAGTTACATCATATAAAAAAAAATATTTCTGATTTTTTTTTTTTTTCATTTTGCAATTATCATACCATAACTATGACTCGATCGTAGTGATGGGTGAACTTTTACTTATATACCTACAGGTGTGTACGGAACCCTCGGTGCGCGAGTCCGACTCGCACTTGGCCGGTTTTTTTTTTTACATTAATTTACATTTAAAAGTGTTTATGCTATCAGCAGGTAAAATTACAAAAAAAAAACACATTTGGCCGCCACCGTTACTATAAAATTAATAGAAAAATATATTTACCTAATGTAGTCTAATAATATGGCGATAAGGAAGTTTCCTTTTTATTTATATGATTATTGCACTCATGCTTATATTAAATACTTGAATCTTGGAGCTAAAATACTTTATCCTACCTCAGGCCAATATTATACTACTCAATTTTTGTTTGTAAACAAATCATTGTTTAGTACAGGCATCGTTCCGCCATCCCTAACCACATCCTTCGAAATAATTACGAAATCAATTTGTTTTGAAGTTTCACATTGTATACATCAATATTGGGG
Source organism: Diachrysia chrysitis (assembly GCA_932294365.1). Taxonomy (NCBI): domain Eukaryota; kingdom Metazoa; phylum Arthropoda; class Insecta; order Lepidoptera; family Noctuidae; genus Diachrysia; species Diachrysia chrysitis. The sequence goes on along the minus strand of OW028667.1, from coordinate 1,656,636 downwards.
TCTCTATACATTTATACAAGATATGATTTTATGTAGCAGGTAATTTATTACAGACAAAACATCGTAGTAGAAACATTAGTTAAAAAAATCGTTGGTTGCCTGTAAAGTCGGTATACGGGCGAAAGTTTTTCGTGACAACGACTGTCAATGTCAATGTCTGTCTCTCTCGCTCTTAGGCGGGCTAACCATGCCCGAGTGGAAGGGACGCGTGCCTCTCACTCGCTCTCATTGTGAGCGCATAACGTGAGCGGAGCGTTACCCAGTTTTTTGAAGTGTCACCCGGCAAACCAATTTATAAGACGTTGTCACGTCAAAATTATAAAGGTACTTATTTACATAAATAAAAATCAATTTCCACATTGGAGCGTCGCTTAAAAACGGTTCGAACGATTTGGCGGCTTTTTTTTGTTGTGTTTGTAATTTATTGTTAGGACAAGATGAATGAAAATTAGCGAAAAATCTGTCGGAATGACAATAAATAAATGAGACATCGCATTTTGTGTAAATAGACAGGACAATGCGGTCGGGACAGCTAGTTGAAAAATAATTTAAATTTACCACTTCAGTTTAGCTGGCAGATAAATTTTAAGTAATAATCTCTGATAAGTACCTTTTACAATTTATACATAGATAATATACCTATATCTAAACATTCATTTTCCGTTTGTCCGAGATAGCCATTAACTACTTCTTCAGTGCATCAATCCTCAGATAAATATCATATCATATATATCAGATAGATAACAAATCCTCGGCAATCAAAGTGAAACCTGCACTAAATCAAAATCAGTTGAGATCAAACCCAGATGCGTTTAAGATTATGTGAAGTGGCATCCTTATCTCGATTGATGTGAAACATATCTAGCTTCCATTCAAAGGTTGATTTTCTTTGCCCACAAAGGTGGATTTGCTTTTTTGTCAGTAAATTTTTGAAATCCGTTTTCAGTATTGGAGATATTACGTATTCGCTATGTTTGTATGGTACTGCGTGATTGTGTATGAATTTCCTAGTAGGGCGCGATAGTTATATTCAGATGTGAGGGTTTATGTGTCACGTGTTGAGGTTTGAATTTTCTTTTACGCTTTTTGTTGTTTTTTCTGGTAAAGGTATATAGGTTTGTGTTGTTACTGGGATATAGTTTCTTCGCTGTAAATAGGGTAAAATTGAGGTACTTAGCAGAATATTTTGCTAAGTTTATTTCTGAAAAATGTTATAATTTAGATTTATTACCTGGCTTATCCATTACCGAAGATAAAATGCTGTGCCCTGTAGATTGAAATATCACATATATATCTCACTTTCTTGTAAGCGTGTTTTTCCACACAAAGTCCAATTCTTCTTATACTTTTCTTCTCGTATTTAAATAAAATTAAATACAAAAATGTACCTATTGACATGAACTGTATAAAGCACTTATATTAAGTAACAACCACACATAAAATAAATAGCTATATCTTCAAACCGAATTTTCATCCAAAAAGTATATAAAAATCCAATCTTCTCTTACTCGTTAAAACGATTCCCGTTACAGTTTATTAAGCCCGTAGCTCACTGTTACGGGGTAGGCAGAGATAATAAACGATCAGCATGTTATTAAAGAGGATAATGGATGTGTATTGTACAGGTTCGGTGCCTTTTGATGCTGATCGAAGTAAGAGATTAATGGAAGATAATCCAGGTAGAACACCTGATGACTGCTTCAGCGTTACTGATTGATAAAAATAATCAGTGATTGGGCTAACTTTAAAAAGGTATTCCCTTTCTTTTGTTCAGCAGAGGGTCAGTTTAGATTCAATATTACTAAGAATAGATTGAAATAAATATTTCGAATCGTCTGAAAACGGAAGGTAAATTTAAGGAGTTTGGATTCGTTATAGCATACGATCAAATTCAGGTAAAAATTAATTTGGACCGGCGACATTATGCTGCCTAAAAGATAATAACTTAACAGACTATATGTAATCTAGGCATTATAGAAAGGGCAAATGGTCTACAATTTATGGTATAGGTACCAATTTTCTACAAATCGATTAACAATCATGCGAACTCAAAAGTAAACATGAACTTAAATACTGAGTAAATAAAAAACCAGCATCACATTGCCACGCGCGTCCCATAAAATATTTTACAACCCTGCGAATGCCACTACGTCATATTGTTTTATCGTTAGAGGTCCGTATATAATGTTCCTCCTACGTAAGGGCTGTTTGCGGTGTCGAGTTCCGTATGCCTGCTTTTTATGGCGAAAGGGGAAAAGTTTGTTTTTATACGTGTATGGATAATTTAGATGGTAAAATGAAGTTTCATGCGCTTTGTATTTTGATGGTTTAAGATTTTTGTAACATATTTTTTTTCTGCTCAAGTTTTCGTATGTACAAGTACATGTTTGGGTGTTATATTTTGTTAGTTTTAAATACTAATTTGTGAAGACCGGGGCATGTACCAGTTTTTAGGTCCCGGACAACAAGTTGTCAGACCTCCAAACTTAAATACACATAAAAAAGGAGAATTCGACACTGTTGCTCTTTGTAGTAGAGTCTTGTAAGAGACTACACTTAGGTAGGCATACGTTAATATAAAAAATACACAATGTACACAAATATTTTCATATATACACCAGGCTTAAGTTCATGCTTTTAAAAGCTTAATACATCAAGCATTAACTTCACTCGCAGGCTCCCTACAAAGTAATTTTAAACAGAAAAAAAAAATACAAAATGATAATGTATTCTAATTCACTTTTAAAAATATGACGATAGCGGGTCCCTCCCCTGTAAACACAGTGTGCTTTTGTTGATTTTTTCATTCCTAGCCTGTCCTTTTATGAATGTGGTTTTGCCACTTTTTGCTCCCGAAAACGGTTGAAAATAAACATGGAAGTTAGTCGGTTTGTTTACGAACGTTTGATGTCAGAACGTAGGCATACTTTTTTTACGAATAACGATACCGCGCCACCTGGTATAAAGGTGTTTTATATAGTCTCGGTAGGGTTTTGTAAATATTTTTTTTATAGTGCGGTTTTATTTTATTTTTGATATAATTTGGTGCCTTTTTTTAACATACGCAATCTTCTTTTGTCTAGCCTTTTCTCTTACCGGATTCTCCTAATACCCTATTTTACATGTACCGACGCCTGTTTGACCTCCACAACACATTTTACTGGGTAACACAGTATCCCGTGGTAAGACTGATTTAGAATTCTAATGACAACTGCCAAAGATCAACGTATGACAGTCGAGACCAACGGATTAACGTGCTTTCTGAGGTACGGAGGGGTCTATATGTGTGTATGTTTATAAATGATCACCGATCTACGGACCAACCGCGACGAGTGCAGCTTATTAACCATTATCATCGATCAAACTGTACGGCGTACACTGAGCCATGACATATTATTATGATGATGTTTATAACTTACAAATGTTTATAAAACTATCTATTTATTGAAAATAATGCTCGCAAAATGTGCTTGGGAGAGTTTAGGATGCAATCAGACTCACTCGCATTTCAAAGAACACAAATAAATTATTGCTTATAAACTTTTGAACCCAAGTATTGACACTTCAATTTCCTTTAAAGTTAATAAAATGCTTTTAAAAATAGTCCGTTTACTGTAAATTGTACACATTATTTAACATATTTAACCAATGTATTTGTACTCTACAATATGGAATTTTTTGCTTTAAATGATTTGTGTCGACAGTCTAAACAGAAAGAGTTCACATACGAGTGTAATTTACCACAGAGTAAAAAATAAATGTGTTAGCTACACGCGAACGCATAAAATATATTTGTAATAAAGATTTTCCAATAAAGTGTGGAGCACACTTGGCTAGAAAGTCACGCGCCATCGTTTGAACAGCACATGATTGAAATCTCCTTTAATAACGTCGGTTAAAGTGCCGTGTGTACATATAAAGTGTGTTTGTTTGCTAACTTGGTCTGTGAGATAACTTGTAGGAGATATCGCGTTTGATGTGAAATTTTTCTTTTCATTTGTCATCGTGCGATTTATTTTGCGTAAATAATACCTCTTTGATTTGTTTTTTTGTTTTTTATTCTTTGTCAATTTGTTATATTTCTGTTAAAGAGTTAATTTACAATATTTTACAAACTTATATCCGTTTTTCAATATATTACAGTCTGTTAATCAATTGTCTGATCTCTCTTTCTCTCTTTGGTTAGGGCAGCTGAAGCAGAAGTTCTATTTTAAATTGAGCTGAATTCGGGGTGACTTATAGTTATAATTGATCCCCATGCTTCAGAAAAGACAATTTTTTTTTTTTAAAACGACTCCTGCACTAATATATTTAAACCTTGTGTCGCGGGGGGTTTTACAAACATTCAAATCACATGCACAAACAACTCCCAGAATTAGAACTAGCATTTGTGGATCGCACAAATACTTGTCCCATGCGGGGATCGAATTCGCAGCACGTCGCGCACAGTGCTAATTAGCGTGGTGACCACTCAGCTAGTTTTGCAGTCAAAAAGATATACCTATATAAAGCTTAGTTTAGTAGATATGTATAAGTTAGCCATGTTAACATCACTGAAGACAAAGAAACAACATTCTTGCTTATCGAAACCCTTAGAAGTTCTTGGACATATCTCGAAGTAAAGCTAGTTTATACAAACAACAAAAAAAAAACCTTTCCCTTTTTCCATGATCTTTTATATCTCGGAGACACAATAGAAGTGAGACTTGCACCTGGACTCGGCCACAGCAAAGAAATTGCAGAAACTTCAGTTCCATTAACTGTTGGAAAATAATTCTACAATGTGTTTATAAACTGACTCTAGTCTTGTCTTTTTAGCATAGGTTTTTTATGGAAAACGTATCGACGAGAATATTTGATTTAATGACGCTTTTAAATCATTTATCGCTGAATCGCCTTTTACTTCTGCTATAACATTAAGTTAGTATCTATAGGTCTAATAGACCACGAGGAAGAGTAAGGTTTGTGTGCTGTAATTGCTACTAAAATCTATGAAAAGCAATTATGCAACTAAAAATAGATGATCCATTAATAAGCAAAAAAAGCTAATCGCTTAAAAATACAACATCTCCGCGAAACGTCCCCCTCCGCATAACTCAAAAACTACCAAACGGATTTTCATATGGTTTTCACCAAAAGATAGAGTCATTCAAGAGGAGGTTTTTTTTTGTATAATTTATAATGCAAGTGTTTGGTCTACCAGTGTGAAGCCGGGCAGGTCGCTATGCACATATTTTATTACATTTAACCAGCTGTCCCCCGCGACTTTGTTCGCGTGTTTTAGTTTCAACGGTTTTTCATTTATGCAACATTTTTCATTTATGCTCCGCTCCTATTGGTCGTAGCGTGATGTTATATAGCCTATAGCCTTTCTCAATAAACGGACTATCCAATACAAAAAGATTTATTCAATTCGAACCAGTAGTTCCTGAGATTAACGCGTTCAAACAAACAAACTATTTAGCTTTATAATATTAGTATAGATTAATATTTAGTAAATTATCAGAAGTAACAATCTCATAATCCCATTATCCCCTACCCCTTAGATACACATTATCCATAATCAACGCGTTCGTATTGCAAGTACACTAACACGTGACCAATTAAACAACTTTACCTTTAACTATGGACCTTCTGAACTTATCTATAACATAACCCTCATTAAAATAGCCACGGTGTAACTTTGGCTGTGAACGGTGAACCTTTTTGTATACTTATACCCAGTGTAGGTGTAGCTTTATATTTGTTCAGCTGTGAAAATGAAAGTTGTGATTTTTTTGCTCTATGTTAGTTTGTGTACTGTATTTTTTTACACTGTATTGTTATACTTTATCTATTAGAAATTTTATAAATGAAACAATTGCTATCAAATTTATTATTTTTTATTAATCTGCCTGAGTTACCTAATTTATTATATCATAAACACCTATAGGTAACTAAGAGATACTCAGAACTGAGTAAACATATGTTCGCATCAATACGACTTAAACTGATGTGACATTAAATCTAGATTTTCGATGTTATTCGAGTATAATCTCGCGTGTTTCGTATCAAACCGGAGTCTTAAATCATGATCCACAGGTTTCACTAGTTCGACGGGCCTGTTGGTCTAGTGGTTAGTGACCCTGACTGCTAAACCGGAGGTCGTGGGTTCGATTCCCACCCAGGACGAATCTTTGTGTGATGAGCACGATCATTTGTTCTGTGTCTGGGTGTAATTTATCTATAATATGTATGTATTTAGAAATACATAAGTATGTTTATCAGTTGTCTGGTTGCCATAGCACAGGCTCTGCCTAGTTTGGGATCAGATGACCGTGTGTGAGATGTCGCAAGATATTATTATATAGTCGAATACTTAAATTAATACCTGTAGTCACTTATAGAATTTTTCTCACCATATCGCTACGTTATATCGTATTCGTTATTCATCCCTTAAGTTAGTGTAAACAGTTGTTATAAGACGGTTATTAAACATAACTCAGCTTAAACTTGTGATTACTTGGCAGAAGAAATATAAGCGGTCCGCGTAACTGCATTTAAACGCTTCTCTTTGTCAATTTTCTCAAAGTATTCGTTGCTTTTTTCATAAAAGGTTTTGCATTTGTAAATATGCAAAGTGTAGCGTCTAAAGAACGATATTTTATCGTTACTTTTAAGTTTTTGCTTTCAAACGAATGGAATTTATGTTTCTTGTCTTCTTGGTTTAAGAACATCTGCTGTTTGTTGTGCATATATTTTAGTGTTTTTTTGAAATATGGTAAAATATGTATTATTCTTAAGCAGTCTTCGTGCCGTACAATTATACTCTACAATATAACTGTGACATACAATTGTAATAAATATAAGTTATTGTAGTGAAAGATGCTTTACAAAAAGTAATTATTAATTTATTAGTGTCTAATGTTCTATGCAGACAAATATTATAAATGCGAAAGTAACTCTGTCTTTTTGTCTGTCTGTTGTTCTTTCAAGGCTGAACCGCTGAACCGATTTTGATGAAACTTGGTGCCTATTGGGTAAAAGACATAGGCTACTTTTGCCTGCGATAACCGACACCCACGCTGCCGCGGGAAACAGCTAGTTTTTAATATATCACTTCTGTGTTTTATTTAAATATTTAAACGACGACGAGACGGACCTTTATAGTTCATTTGCCAAGGAATTATTTCCTTTAATATCTAAATGAGGGAGAGCTGGACTTAGCCTTTAAATTTAGCCCTTAGTAGCATGAACTTGAATATTTCACAGACTAATCACTTCTAAGTACTTTTCTTGACACAAAATTACTTTTCTCCATATCAATAATGTTATGAAGTATGATTTAACTATATTAATAGAAAAACAAAAGCATTACCTTTTCTAAATCGTCACGTGTCGTCGCCGCGACCCTTGTCACGGGACGCGTGTCGGTCTCGTCACGTTCCCGTCATCTACTTCATGTTGGGGTAGATGATACGTGTTAAACGCATTTCTGTGTATTTTAGAAGGAAACTTGATAAAATTCACTAATGTGCGAATGAATGGTGGTTAAGGTTATATGGAAATAAAAGCTAAACTGTATTTTTTATTGTGTAATGGTTGGTATACATGACTAAAAGTTTTTAGTGCAATTATTACAAGCAACTACCGCTTCCCTAAATTCATTTTTTACGTATGTTTATTAGGTCAAAATAACGTGTTAACGTTATTTACGAATGAAAACAATGTAGCTCTTGTTATATTTTATGTAAGATGTACTGACGTATTACAACGTCAGTCAATAGCAAATTTGCTTAATAATCAGTAAAACCCATTGTCTTAACATACTGTTACCGTTGTGTATACCTTACTCTTAGATTTTAAATTATAATATGCATTTATGGAATGTATATATAAAATAATAAATGATTTTTTTATAAAATATATCTATAAATTTATTACAATAATTGATCAGAACAGTTCTGATGGTTTATTTGTTCTTCTTCAATGTTTATTTTCTTTTTACACGAACGTTCACTGTCGAAAGATGCCTAGTGGCGTTATGTCCACCTAGCGTCCCATTTTGTACGTAAAGTTTTAAATAATAAATTACAATATTAAACAACCTAACCAACATAAACTTCTGGTTAACTATGTATCCAGTTAGCCTAATTACCCTTATCAAGTACACCTTAATTTTGGTCAAAATCTCATTAACCATATTATAAGCGGAATACGTGAAACCACATTTACCCTTATATAATAACAATCACGTTCTCAAGTTTACAATATGTTAAACTAACGCTAGATTGTAGATAGTTGACACACATTTGCAGCAAAACTTTAATTGGTTGAAGATTTATCTTGTGGAGTTGCGGTTGTGTAGAGTCGGCTTGATAAACTTGGGGGTGATGCCGTAGTTTGATGTTACATAATTATTGGAACTAGAGGCCCAGTAGCGGTCGAAAATCTACCACAATGCTTTTCACATTACTGATATTATATATGTATACTAGCTTTTTCGCGGCAAAAAGTAGTATATGTTCTTTCTTAAGATCTAAGCTTACCTCATACCAAGTTTCATCAAAATCGGTTCAGCAGTTTAGCAGTGACAGCGTAACAGAAAGACAAGCAGAGAGAGACTTTCGCATTTACACATTATGGATATGTGTGTGAGGCATGTTTAGGGTGCGTAATATTGATTTTAATTAGTGCATTTGTAATGCATATTATACAACATTATTAGCTTTCTGCATTCATTTTCCATATGTTAACTGTGTCAAATTTCATACTCCACCGTCTGCGTAATTTTCGTAAAAAGGGGTACAACATATCTATTATTATATATCTAGATTATGAGCAGATTTGCATGTACTTGACACTTAAGTACTTCTTCGGACCAAGGCAAATGTATCAAAGGTTCGAAGGTTCAGACTAATTCGGAATGGATATGACTTTTTCTAAGTTTTATATATTTATAAATTTTATTTAATTCAACTCAAGAGCAAATAACTAACAATTGTGTTTTTGTTGCAGGTACGTAATAGATTTATTTTTAACTGGCGTAAAATAATTGGTATGTTTGATCAAAAAACCGCTTTTGCTAGTTTTGTTAATTTATAGTTTACCTAATTTGCAGTGTCATAGTTTACTTGTTTATTCTGAGAGTCATTTAAGGACTTTGCCTGAGCGTATGACGAGTTCTTAGGTAGTTTTAAGTCGATACATATCTTTTATCTGACATAAAAAGTATGTTTTGATTCAATTATTAATTACTAGGTGTTTCCCGTGGCTCCACCCGCGCGGATGTCGGTTATCGCGGCAAAGTCGGTATCAAGTATAGTCGGTTATAGCCTAGGTCCTTTCTCAGGCTCTATACTATCTGTGTACCAATATTCACAGCGCGACAGACAGACATACAAAGTTACTTTCGCATTTATAATATTAGTAGGTAAGGATTAACTACATTTTTTTTAGTACTTGATGCAAACGTTATAGTACAAAGCTTATGCAAGTAACTCCATAGTTACAAATTTTGTATTATACATATCTGTATTAATAACAGTAGGTACGTAAGTCTGTATTCCGCAGTCAAGTGCAGTCCGGTCTAAGTTCTAAATCTTTAAAGTTGGACAAGTTTGAGAGGCCTCTAACAAGTTGGGAACTGCAAGCGGTGCCCGCCTACTTTTATATAACCGTTTCAGAAGCTTTTGTTTTATTATATAGATATATTGAGGAATTTGTTATTATATATAGTTCTTGTTGATAAATTTACGCTATACCATACTTGTAGTTTATTTGAAAGGACAAAAACGAAGCTGTAGTGAGTTAATCTATTCAGCCGTGAATAGATTTTTTAAATCAATTCTAGCTGTTGCTGCGGCAAAAAGTTGCCTTGTCCTCTCTCAGGATCCAAGTATACCCCATAACAAGTTTCATCCAAATCGGTTCAGCGCTTTAGCCGTGTAAGTGTAACAGACAGACAGGCTACCCATCTGATCTCAAATACATTATCCCATAGTAACACAGTATCCCATAGTAAGACTGGTTGTTTGAATTGTAATGACTTAACGCCTGGTAAAGATCAATTTATGTCAGTCGGGACCAACAGCTTAACGTGTATTCCGAGGCACGGAGAGGTCTCGGTACGTCAACAAATGGGACCACCCACTCGTGGATGGGCGACTATAACCAGCGCGGCTTAACCTTCTGGTCAAACTGTACGGCTTACACTTAACCACTAGGCCCTCTTTATTTACTTACGTATCTACTTCTTGAGTGGACCGCAGTATTATGTCAAAGATACTATGGTGAAAGATGTCTGCCTACATGACAATTCAGCCAATCCCATCTCACATACATTTTGAGTACCATAATTCGTATTCGCATTTGTGATGCGCAAGTTAACATGGCGGCCGTAAATCCGATAAGCCCTATGTATTCAGACACTTTCTTGTAAAACTATGCTAATACCATGAACATTGTGTTTTAGTGCGACATTTAAATGTACTAGGGATGGGATACGATATTTCGGGACAAATCGATTGTAGTTTAATATCGATGTATGAAATCGATGTTTTTTTTGTAGTATTTTTTTTGTGAGAAATCGTACAGTCCTTTTTATATTTTAAATGAGGTTTTATAACGTCTAGAATATGGTTTTATGTTTATAAGTAGATTAAGAATTATTATTTTTTACCGGTTCCAGAAACGAAAGTGGACCAATATGAATAGTAAGAGCTTATAAAGACCTCCGTAGTCGAGTGGCGCACACACCGGCTTTCAAGGTGTTACCAGCTCTGATGTCCCGGCTTCAATCCCCGGACAGTTAAATGTAGAAAACCACTTTTCTACATTTTCTCGGGTCTGGGTGTTTATGGTAATTTCGTTGTGTTTGATTCCATAACACAAGTGCTTTAGCTACTTACTTGGGGTTAAGAGCAATGTATGTGATGTTGTACAAATAATTTAATTTAATAATTTAAAAGGCCTATCGAGTTTTACATGATACGAAACCATTGACATTCGAGTATTTATATGTCAATATAATTTTATCAAGGCTATTGCAATTTCTGTGAAAGTTAATGCGGCTACGTTAATGTCTAGATACCAAGAAGGAAAGCTAACTAATCAAACGCGTATTATTTAACGATACTAAGAATTAATACCGCGTTGGTCGTTAGATTTGCCGTATTCTATGCAGTCTACTAAGTTATTCCTTTAAATTAGCTTATAATTTTTGGACTTATAAAAATCGTGACGGTGTTGAGAAACTGCTTAGCAAAATTCTAATTATATATAGATAACTTGAATTAGGTGAGGATCTGCTAGGAGGGAGGTCATGTCGGGCCTGCCACTAAGCGGGCAGTCGCCGGGGGCGTCATGGTGTTAAGACTTCGGTTGGACCCGTAACGCCGCTACTCAGGCGAAGGATGGCACCAGGTGTTTTGCCGGAGTAGTCGGAGCCTTTGTCAAGGCTCTGGAAGCCCGGACTCTTGCATCCCCACCCCCGTGGGGATGCAAGGCTGGCTCATAAAAGAGATTCACCTGCAAAAAAAAAAAAAAGGTGAGGATCTGCTGTCGGTTGCTAAACACCGTCGAGGTTTCTTTAAAGGTCATTTATGTCAGTATCGTAAGTAAAGATGATTTTATCCTTCTCTCAAGAACTTCTTGAACTTAATTCAAGTGAACACGTCAGACTTTTTATCCCGATAAGCACACGGAAACTCGGCGAGTAATACCGTGGGGCGAGGTAACATCTGTGATGTAAAATTTCAAACTTAAATTTGGTTGTCTGGTGTTTTTTTTCTGTGGGTATAGATACATTACTCTTGTCTAGGCTGATTAATATATCCAGCAGTAAACTATATACTTACATACATTCCTTGATTAATAGCTACCGATAAAGAGATTTATCTTCTTCTTCTACCGGCCCTGTTCGATCTGAGTTGCCGCAATGTGTTCTCCCATTCACCCTCACTACTCTTGAAGAAATTTATCATTGAATTTAATTTCTTATCTATACTAATATTATAAAGCTGAAGAGTTTGTTTGTTTGTTTGTTTGTTTGTTTGTTTGAACGCGCTAATCTCAGGAACTACTGGTCCGATTTGAAAAATTCTTTAAGTGTTAGATAGCTCATTTATTGAGGAAGGCTATAGGCTATATAACATCACGCTACGACCAAAAGGAGCGGAGCATAAATGAAAAATGTTGCAAAAATGAAAAACCGTTGAAACTAAAACACGCGAACAAAGTCGCGGGGGACAGCTAGTTCATTATATTAGTTAACCAACAAACACTTTTGAATTCATGAAATCAAATTACTATTCCATTCTCGTCAGATTAGACAGTCGAAAAGCAGAGTAAATATAATAAACATGAATAAAATTATAATGATTTACGATCAGAACCCGATTAACCAAATCGATCTAATCAGAATTCTGAACGATACTGTCTAAATTCTAAACAATAATAAAGTGATTTTAAATACATCCTGAGTTAAATGTTAAAACGTTTTACCTATTTAAATGTTTGAATTGATTTTGTCATTGAAATTGCGTACCTATTTTGTTGATAGATTTTGCCTAACTGTATAGTTGATGTAACGAATTGCAATTTAAAATTATTTATGTGAAATTGATTTTTAAGTATTTCCTTAATTGAAATTCACTATTAAACAATGTTTATACATATTACAATTTTGTGGTGAAAATTAGCTAGTTACTTACGAATAGTAGTAGGAAGTCGATAGCTAAAAGTAGTAAGTAAGTAAGGAGATATTTTTAATTGATTAGGTAACTCTTGTTATCATATGACTGCACGGATAGCCGAGTGGTAGGTCACCACGCCAATTACCACTGTGCGCGACGTGCCGCGGGTTCGATCCCCGCATGGGACAAGCATTTATGTGATCCACCAATGCTTATTCCAAGTCTGGGAGTTCTATGTGCATGTAATTCGAATGTTTGTAAAACTCCCCGCGACACAAGGATTAAATTCCTTAGTGCTGGAGTAGTTTTTTGTAAAAAAAAAAAAAAGAATCGAGCGCATATTAGACCACACGATATTCAGTCTGTCTTACTAAGACCACGCGTAGTGTAATAAGAGTAAGAAAGTTAGACAGACAGAAAGTTAGACCGCGCTAACTGTCTTACGACGTACACCTTGCGAATGTCTTAACGTGCGATGTTCAGCGCGGTGTAAAAGCAAGTTTGTCATTAAGACATACTAGTTAGTCTAGATAGAATATTGCGTAGTATATAATTATAATAAGCGCTTCAGGTAATACTTTAAAATTATATACCTAAATATTGGACTAACCTATAGTCGCATAAATCCTTGTTGATTTAAGGCATAATACCTAGACCTTACATCTTGTACATCAGTGACTGTCTTCACCAAAGGGATAATCTACTAGGACCGTAATTTATCTTGGGTTATTTTGATTTCGTTGAGTCTAAAACTAATCTAGGCCGAGATCCTATCAAATTGATGCATAGCCCTCATTGTTTAAGTTAATGTTCTAAAAACAGTACCTACCTAGTTGTCTAAGGATTACTTTGATATGTATTATGAGCTGATGTTTTCCATAGTTCTGAATTGCAAGACTAGGTTTATGGGACCTATCTGACCTGACTACTTGATTTAATCAGGAATCATAGAGAAAATACATTTATGTAGACAGACAACGTACATTTATTTAGACAGCATACCAATTGTTATTAATTATTTAACATTCGCCAGTATAGCTTAATTTCAAAGAATCGATAAAACAAAATCGATATCATACCGATATATCGTAGCGTCAACATGGCCCCAGCACTGCCAAGACTTGTTGAATTCACCGTCTGAATTATTCAGCCGTTTGACCTCTACGCTAAAAGGGATAAAATCTTGTACGGAAAGACGTTTGTCTTTGGAGAATTGTCGTTGTTTTTATTGCGTCGCGTCTTCTTTATGATTGATGGTGTCGTCGCTTTTATAAGGTTTTCGCTTAAAAATCTGTTTAGTCCCATTTATTTATCTTCCTATAATGATACTATAAAGCTGTAGAGTATTATTGGAATTGGTAATGTTTGCAAGTGCCAAATGGAATATGAAATCTTTTCGCGTTGCAGATGCCTAATTTTAAGGAAGCTTAAGACTTATTTTTTTAACGTTACATAGTTGTTATACAATACAATTATATATATAATTAATGTCACGCTAAGATCTTTTGGTGGAACAACGGAGCACAGTATTATGAAATTGTGATTTATAGAACCCACGTAAAGTAAAACCAATTTACAACAATTTCCTAAAATAATATTACTATGATTAGTAAGTATACATAAAAGTAAAAAAATAAAAAACATGCGTGCGTACAAAGTACACATGTCAGAAGTGAAACTTCTTTTTGGCATTGCAATTTGAAAATGAAAAGTTATTTGAAATTAATATTTAATAATAAAACAAATTAAAGAGAATTATTAAAATAAATTTATTTTATATTGTTTGAAAAATAATATAGTCAAATGATTTATTGAAATCTCAAATGACGAATTGTAAATAAAAATGCCACGTGTTTTTTGTCAATATTAGAAATTATTAATTAAGTTTTGTTTTTGAATTCAAAATTTAGAAAAGCGAATTTATGAAATATTTTTATTTTATGGTAAATGATTTATTAAATTATCAAATGACGAGTGGCAAGTTGAAATACCACATGTTATTTGTAAATATTAAAACTACCTAACCTTCAAACCAATTATCATAAAAAATTGTAAATAAACAAAAAGATAACAGATATATTACTTACTTCGAATAATTGCTTGATACAGGACAACTTACAAATTTATTCACAAAGTTTTTTCACAAAGTTTTTCACAAAGTTTTTATTTATAAAATTCACTTACTGTTTATTCACTGTAGAAGTGCCTAATGATATTGTAAATATTACGCTATGCGACAGAAATGCCATCTAAAGTTCTAATAATTAACTAGTAAACGAATACACAACCAATAGGGCGTGTATTCTTTCTCGATATCCCGTATTCTCTCTCTCTCTTGTTCAATCTTTCTCACTATAGCTCTCTCCCACCTCACACTCCATAGCACTATGCGTGATACGACGTTCGCTCTGTCTCACTTTTTCTCTCAATCTTTCTCACTCGCTTGCTCCCTACTCTCACTCCACGGCTAGTTGCTCATGCTACGTTCGCCCTGTCTTACTCTCTCTCAATCGGTCTCGATCACTCTCTCTCTCTTTTCCGACACTTCCGTTGCATACCGGCGTGACGTTTCATCTGTAAAAATTTTACCCTCATGCGCCTAAAGAAGTTTCACTTCAAAAACCGACTACAATGAAATATTACCCTATCGATGAGAAAAATATATTTTTTAATCTGTCCGCATTTACTAGAGATATTAACAAAATCGTCCCACCTTTTAGAGTTGGTTAAAGAAACCATATTACCTATAATTATTGTTTTGATTACTTGACCTTCTAAACTTGAGTTCTAATAAATAGATAAGTTTACAATTGAAAACATATAATCAAATGAAAGAAGAAATTATTCTACAGAAGACGGAAAGAAAATTTGATTCGCTGTTAAACTTGTAACATCCAAAATCTGAAACAAGTTACATCTGCTATGGGAATTGACAATTCCCATTGAATCTCAAGATTTACAGATTTCTTTATCTTAAGTACCTTCTTGTTTTTGAGGGTTACAATTTTTTTGATACTTTTCGAAATTGAATTTGAAATGTTTTGAGGTTGTCTCTCAATGTATTTTCTACAATTTTTTATAAAAATAAGTAATAGCTATTGTTTTTATTTCTAAGGCTCTGTGTACTTCGTTCTTCATTGGCATTAAATTTTATTCTCATTTACCCAAACTTGCAGTAAATATATTTAATTGTAACCATAATTATAACAAAAAAAGTCCTTTTTTTTTTTAAGAAGTCGACCTAAGTTACCCTAATCCCAGGTTTCTACTGCTTCAGCGGACTTTAAAAAAAATATATTCAGATATACTTTGCAACTGTACCTTAGGATGACTATTAACTTACTTACTTATACAGTATGTAACAAAAACCCTGTCCGATCCAATAAAAGCGTATTCCTTGTTAAACATACATACTAGAAAGAAATGTCTCATTCAGGCGGCTTCTTTGATGCAAAACAGTAGCTAGTACCTACACGTGAACTTTGTCGAGCGATCAGTGTTGCCTGTGATCAGTTTTATTTTATTTTAATTTAATTATATTCACCTGGGAAAAATAATAATCTCAAATCCATTCAATAGTTACGTATATGTGTAAGCAGTACGATGCCGAATAATACTCATAAGGATCGGACAGGGTTTTTGTTGCGTGCTGTATTGATTCTAAACACATTTTTTTTCGATTTTATCGAGGTCGTTTATATTTAAATACATATATATTATTTACATTTTTCTGCAATGATACACCTAATATTTCTAGCGCCACTTTAAAAGCATTAAAATCACTTAAACTTCAAATACTCACTAATGGCGCAATGAATATCAAAACTCGATAAAACTGTTTATTCGAAGTACCATTCAGGTACCAATTGGCACTTCGGTAGAATGCCCCATTTCTGCGCTTATGAGACGCTACGTATGTGCATATGAAATAGTCATAAATGCATACTGATATCTGGTGCTGCACCCAAAAATGTATAAGGTAACAGAATCTTTTGTATTTAGAATTCTGTAAATATCAAATGGATATTAAATAAAAACATTTTTTTTTATTGCTTTATATACATAAAAGTATAATCGGACTAATGCCTGAGGCATTCTCTACCAGTCAACCATGAGGTGGTGCAGAGATAACAAGAAGTAGGTGCATTATACAATATATGTATTATAAATAACAAGAGTAAAATAATACGTACAATTATATAAAATGATAAAGGGAATGCAAATACATAAAATTAAATACATAAACATACTTACATATAATATTAGTGATGGAGAGGTGATATTCACAGATGTGCTGTGGCATAGACACTACCGCTTAGTTCAATCGTACTAACTTATTTTTTATAATGAAGTCTTAGAAAAAAGACTGTTATTAAACCTAAATATAAAAAATACCTCGTCTTTTAAATCAACAACTTTAAATTCGTTGTAAGCGCCAGATCACGTAGAAAATGAGAAAAAAATACTCCGTCAAAATATCTCACAAGGGAGCTAAATCGTAATTTTGAGTAAATTATGTTTTGGTATGAAAAGTTCCAATTACATCAGAGTTTTCAATGGTTAGTGTGGTTAAAAAAATAGCTTTTAGCTGTATCTTCTTAGTTTGTAGAGAATTAAAAAGTACTGAATAAACATATTTTTAAAATGACTTTACCATCTTTAGAACTTTTTTTGACCAAGAAATATTTTTTTATTCTTGTTTTATTTTAATTGATCTTGTGGATGTAAAATATACGTTTTTCATATTTCGCCTACTACACATGAAAAATTATAATAACAACATTTCTAACATAATCTGATTAAAAAAAAGATCCAATTATTAAATTTCAGTTAGGTATATTATAGTTCAATAATTATACAAATGTCAAATAGGTACGGTAATATACAGAATATCAAATGGATGCAGTAGATAATAATAATAAACGAATGTCAAATTGATCAAATAGATAAAGAAAGTAATGTCAATGCACTTCTATTTGCTTATACCTAGTTCATAAATTCATTTATGGTATTTATAACTATATAACACGTCCATTTGAGAACCACTTCCTTTTTTTGTTTTAAATCTGAACAGGTGTCTCTACCTGTTTAGATTTAAAACAAAAAAATAACTGTTTTATAATGGATTTTAATCCAAACCTCGTATTTGACTATTAATTTCTTACTGATTAGTTTTACTTATTTGTAGTAGGTCTATAAATACCATTGCCAACCCTATTCACCAAAGATGTAGTATAAAAGGCCTTTTACACATCCAAGTTTTCTATTCGATGGTTTCGTGAAAAACGAGAAATCTCGAGAAATACGAATACAATGATTGGAACCATAACAATCAAATCTTCATTCGTGTTTTATATGTTTTCAACAGACAATTGTGTTCGAGAAGATTTGTGACTTCCCATCTTATATCCTATTGGCTTATTTGATCGTGATCTATCGCCGCCATTTTATTACAGCTACTTGTTGATAGGAAGCCGAAGAAGCGACATTAAGATGTAGTAAAACTAAAAATGATTTTAGTTACACATCAAAGACGTTAACAAGCTTTTATATTGTTCCTTACTAATATTATAAATGCAAAAGTAACTCTGTCTGTTTGTCTGTCGAGCTTTCACGCCAAAACTACTGAACCGATTTTAATGAAATTTGGTACACAGATAGTCTAGAGCCTGAGAAAGAACATAGGCTTCTTGCCGCAATAACCGACATCCAGGCGGGCGGCGCCGCGGGAAATAGCTAGTACTTTATAAATCAATAATTTATTTATATTTAAATCAGGTTTTTCGTTAAATTAACAGCTAATTAATTTTTAAAACACAAACAGCACGCGTACCACTCATCACATAAAATCCCATCCAACTTGCGCTCCGTTCTGTATCTAATTAATTTTCCAACATTAAAAACTTTCATATTTGTTGAAGAGACGTGTTTACACTGTCAAAGTTAAGCGTCGAATGATAATTCCCGCGCGTTTCGCGTTTAAATTTGAATTTAGAACGTTCCACGGGAACCGACGGCGTTTATGAATGCGTTCCAAAATTAGCCTTTTAAGTTGTCCGCCTTTGTGTTGAGATCATGGAAGCTATTTACAAATAAATTATGATAATGTAGTTTTTGAATAAAAGGAAAAAAACTTTTTATAAGAACAGTCTGTGCTAACCAATTCTGAGCCTCTATTACTATTGGTTTGAATTTCAAATAAAGTTTTTTTTTTGTCTAAAACTAAGCACTGCAGAGTTATTTCATCCAGAGGCTGTTAAGATTTATTATGACAACAGTAATTTGAAATAGCACTTTGTAATGAAAATGGAATAATAAATGTTGCAATGAACTGAAATTTCTGGATTTTATGTTGTTTCAGCGGTTTAGTATTTGGATTTAAAATTTAATGCGGCGTTTTATGTTTTGTTGTATATAAAGTGGAGTTATTACATAAATAATTCATTTTGGACATATTTTACTTTGTTTCTGAATGTTTGCACTAAAAATACTGTAAATCATCTCGTTGTTAATGTATCTAATAACAAAAACATTGGCTGTTAAGTTAGTTAGTGAAATAAAATTTCTCGTTTTGCCTAAAGAACCAATCAAGAATACTCTTGCTACGTTCAAAATTAGGGCTAACTTAGATATTTTATGGCCTTATTTATAAAACTCTCGACTATGGTTAGCGATTGATTAGCTGATTCTTATTTCAATTTTCCTATAGAGAATTTGAATTGAAACTTTCTTAGCATTTGCTAAACACCGTCGAGATTTTTATAATTAAGGCCATTAGATATCACAAGGGACGGTGATGTATTTACTATGTTCATGTTTGTTATCAAAAACATGTCGGCTTAATGGTTGTAGATAATCGTTGACCCTAGGGAGATGTAGATACAAAATCATAGTAGATAATCGAAATTTACTCAACATTATGCACACTGCATTATGTTGTTGTAAGTTTGTTTTGACTGGCCTGTTGGTCTCGTGGTTAGTGACCGTGACTGCTGAACCGGAGGTCGTGGGTTCGATTCCCACCCAGGACAAATCTTTGTGTTTGTCTAAAATGTATCACTCATAGCTTCACTTATTCCAAATAAACATAATTTCTATGCATTGTTTGTATAAACATAACATATGTATATATTTAAATTGGCTGCCATAACCCTCTATATTAGTCAACGAGAAGAAATAGGTTAATGTGCTCGTAAAATAGTTATCGCGGCTCTGCCCTTGAACTTGCAAATCGAGCTACACAAATAGATCGCGCACGTGGTACTGATTAGATGCATTGATTATAAATGCGCGTATTATTTTTAACGGTTTTTAGCGGGAAGAGAACTATTATTTATAGAATTGGAAAAACAGCAATTGCATCATGATATTGGAAGTTTATATTTTGAAACGATGAAGGGAAACTGTCCTGGTATACAGAACTAGCTGTCCCCCGCGACTTTGTTCGCGAGTTTTAGTTTCGACGGTTTTTCATTTTGGCAACATTTTTCATTTATGGTCCGCTCCTATTGGTTGTAGCGTGATGCTATATAGCCTATAGCCTTCCTCAATAAACGGACTATCCAATACAAAAATAATTTTTCAATTCGAACCAGTAGTTCCTGAGATTAGCACGTTCAAACAAACATACAAACAAACAAACTCTTCAGCTTTATAATATTAGTATAGATTAAAAGGTTTTGTATAAAATTATTTGGTAGACTGAATGTTACAACGGATAAAATAATGAATTGTAGGAGTAATGTAACAAAGAAAATCCGTACTAATATTAAAAATATGAAAGTAACTGTCCGTCTTTCTGTCTCTCTGTCTGTTACGCTAGCACGGTTAGACTCCTGTACCGATTTGGATTAAAGTTGTTTTTTTTTTTTGCATTCCAATTTTTATTGGCATTCCATAATGTTTAACTTAGTTGGTAACTTAAAACTGTGAGATTATTGTGTGGTTTCTAAGAAAAGAAATACTTACATAGGCATACATTCTGTTTGCCGCGATAACTGACACCCATGCGGGCAGAGCCGCGGGCAACAGTTGGTTAACTAATAATTAAAAAAAAATCTAATAGAATACAAAGAACCTACATTTATAAGGCTTAGCAATCGTTAAAATAAGCATGCAACGTTCTCAACAAAATTTTTAATAGTATTCCTAACTAAAATATTTATCACATGAGTGTACAATTATACGACTATTACATTCTATTAAATTGGTATAAAACCAATTGAAAACCGTTTAAAACTCAAACAATTAAATTGAAATCAATTATGTGACCAAGTTGAATGTTCAATACGTTCATATCGGAGTTTAACTGCTACTAAACTGTTTGAAACTTCAAACTTGAACGGTCGCACAAAAGTTTGACCAAATGTTGGCGGTTGGTCCAACGTTTGGTGAAACGTTCATTTGAATTCATAGCTGCAGGCGGTGTCTTGGAGGCTCAATCTTAGTGGCGCCGTGGCCTGCTTTTGAGACCGCGTAAATGCTTGGGGTTGGGTCGCAGTGATCGAGGGATATAGGGCATTGTTGCCACCAGATCTGTTAATTACTAAGTTATGCTTAGCTGACACAATTGGTTTTATTTTTGTTTAAAATCTTATGTGTCTTATTCCAAATAGTAGAAAGGAAAAATTTATACCTCAGGTAGGACTCAAATTTGCTACTACTGGTTCAACACACTAGTTGCTTTACCAACTAAGCTACAGAGTTCACTGACTGATATTTAAATTTCTCCTGTTACTTGTTACGTCTTAGGGAAGTCGTACGCGACATCTAGATGACCAATCTTTCGTTTAACACCGACTTTTATTAAAAATGGGTTCATTCAGAAGTCCGAGATATGAAGGAGCCCAATACTAATATTTTTTTATTATATGTTACTGACAGGACTTGAACCGTAAATGAAAAGTTTATTGAAGCTTATTCAAGATTTAACGTAGCTTGTCTCCAAGAGTTCTGGTGGTAGAAATGTAAGTACATAGGCTATGCAGTTCGTTTACGTTTCACTACCATAAAATAACGAAAAGAAATTCGACTATCGCCGTCATTGAGACCTTACTACACACACGAACTCGCTCGCGGTCATGTGTACTCGCTAAAGCTTCTCTTTGACTCCCCTTGCTGTTTGTGGTGCCCGCTCTTTATTATTGTGGCTTCTGTATAAAATATTATGTCGTCAAATGGACTACTTTTAAGAGTAAAGCTTTGGTTTCCTAGGATAGCGGTGCCGTCTTAAAGCGGCCGTAATGCAGCGGTGAAAGACGTCACTAGAACGTTGTCTATGTAAACAAAATGGCGCGGTTTCCTAGAGAGCGGTAACTGACACCGTAACGTCAAAAAGCGGTGCCGCCATTTGCATGACGGCCGTCTTGTCGGTGTCAGATGGTTTCGTGAACGTTTTATTGATAGCGGTGAAGCTTTTTTTAATACGTACTTGTGTTTTTTTTTACCGGAACAACTTATAAAATGAGTTCCAACTCTTGGAGCAGCGAGGACGACGAAATTTTAATAGATTTCGTACGTAACCATGAAGCTATTTATAATATAAAAAGTAAAGAATACAGAAAAAGTCAATTGAAACAGAATTTGTGGCGTGAAATTGGAGAAATATTAAAAAAAACAGGTTAGTAAGTATATACAATTTAAAAAAAAGTTTATAATTATCTATTTTCATTTCACATTACAGTACTTAATTAGCTACATTTATCTTATATAAGAACAGCCTAATGTTGTGTCGCATAATTATGTTGCCACTCAATAGCCCCTGGTCCATTGAAGTAATTTTTCAATGTTTCTCGTATTTGAATAGGATTCGTTTGGGCTCGAACATTGCGATTTGCCAGAGGTATTAAATTTTCAGTAGGTAATGAAAGAGGGTCATCAACATGTTTTTGACCAGGTGCCAGTACTTTTGCTTCCCGTAATATGTTATATAAAATACAAGCGCTCACTACTAGTTTGTCTGTCACAGCTGGGGCAGTAGCAATAGGTACGAAAAATAATCTGAAGTAACCACATAAAATTCCAAATGTATTTTCTGTAGTTCTTCGAGCTCGTGATAATCGGTAATTATATACGGCTTTTGATAAATCATGGATTGATTGCTGTCTTGGATAGGGTTTCATCAAGTTTTCGTGGAGAGCAAAAGCTTCATCTCCCACTAAAACATGTGGTATCACATCATTTGTTCCAGGTAGGGCCTTAGATTCTGGTATATTGAATGTTTGATTTCTTATATTTTGCCCTATTTTACTTTTTAAGTAAATACCAGCATCTCCTTCTCTCCCATAAGAACCAACATCAATGGCAATAAATTTACAATCCGCATCGACGACTGCTAGCAATACCATTGAATAATACTCCTTGTAGTTGTAATATAATGATCCACTATTGATGGGAGCCTTCATTCTTATGTGTTTTCCATCAATTGCTCCCACGCAGTTTGGAAAATTCCACTTTAATAAATACTGGTCACTGATTCTTTTGAGTTGATGATCTTTTGGCAATGGTATAACTAATTGGAGCATGGTTTTGACTATGGTAGTACTAACTTCTTTTATTATAGCGCTTATCCAGCTATGGCTTACTCGATACTGAAAGGCAAGCGAGCGATAAGACTCTCCTGTGGCCAAGTGCCTGAAATAAATAATGAATGTAATTAATCTTAGTATGGATTTGTTACCTATTACATAATATATTACTGAAAGATTGTTTGAGGGTATGACTCTATATATTCTTTGCTATAGTTACAAATTAAATAAACTTTTTACAGATTCCGATTGCTCCAAGAGATGGTGTTACATACGAGACTATTATATTCGACGTAGAGGAAAACCAGGTACTGGTTCAAGCGGAGAAGCAGCAAAGAAAAGATCTGATCTCCTGTCATTCTTGGACAGCCTTCCTTCATCCCAAAGAAGCAGTATTACGAATGTTGTAGATGAAAACTCAGGAGATAATAGTGTGATAATGGAAAACACTCATGATATCAGCGAAAGAATACAAACCTCGGAAGACGGGGCTATGATAATGGAAAATACTCACAACAACGAAGAAACACAATCAAACACTCAGGAAACAGAAGATAATCACAAAAAAGAAAATAAAGCTAAGAGCAGCGATAAGAAACGGAAACATAATGCACACAGTCAAGAACGTCTAAACCTACTTAAGAAAATTGCTGATCGGAATTCTACTCAAAGTGGTTTAGATGAAAATGATCTCTTTTTTGGTTCAATGGCAAAAATAGTAAAGAAGCTGCCACCTTACGAGCAAGTACAATTAAGGTTGCAAATAGGATCATTAGTTGGTAATGCTGAATTACGCCAAATTTCAAACAATTCACCTCAAGTCTGTGCCTTATCTCCAAGACCCAATACTAGCAATAGTGATTATTATGCAGATATTGTTCCTTCGCCAATGTCTACCACAACTACTAGTAGTACTAGTGCTTCACTAATTGTAGCTCCTTCTCCGCAAGACACTTCACTGATTACAGTCGATGAACAGCCAGGCACTCGTTTAATTAGAGTAGATGAACAAGGACAAATATATTTAGTTTCGCAAAACTGATAATATTAAATAAATACAGGACCAATTAAAATGTTCTTTTATTGACTTACCTAAGAAGTATACACAGTTTTTGTTCTGGGATTATTGGTTTTGTGTGTCTATTGTATGGTTTGTAACTCAAATCATGTCTTATGTGGTTAAGTACGTAATCAAATAACTGTGGTGTAAGGCGAAAGTATTCTCTGAATTTCTCTTCATTGCTCAGTAAACGACGACGTACTAAAATCTCAAATGCACCTTCAGTACCACGAGATTTGAATAAATCGTCTTCCGCCATACGACTATTTTCCTCTTCTGATGATAGTTCATCCTCCAAGTAAATTACTAAAGCTAAATCAAGGTCGTCCATTTTCTATCTTGGATGCTTTTCGTTTGACGTTTGTTTTAAAAAAATGACTGACGGTGTGTTAAAACGGCCGTGGAACTTTCCACATGTCGTCACCGTAAAGACGGCCGTCTTTTTGCGTCCGTAATATTACGGCCGCTATATGACGGCACCGCTATCCTAGGAAACCAAAGCTTAAGGAGTTGCCTTTCAAATGTTCTTGGTTTAACTTCTTGAATGTGGAATAATGTGTTGCGTTTGGTGATGATTATCTTACCGCTTATGATAAATGCTTGATATCTATATATGTTTGGTACCAATATGGTGTTTTCCGAGTTTTCTTTGAGATTGCTTCCACGAAAATCCGAAACAAATTGATCGTCTTTATAACACAAGTGGTACACAACAGATTGATCTTGTGACGACAATTTTATAGATAAATTGGCAAGATGAAATATACGGGATGCAAATCTTATACACATGGGATATGTTTTTCGGTCTTTACATGGTCATTTGTATCGGACCTGGGTGTTTGTTTGTTAATGCGCTCACGACGCATATTTAAAGCCTAGTAATAGTTATATATATAACTTTAAAACCTAAAATATTATTTAAAACATAGGTCATCAGAATAGGGTATGAAAAGTCAAACTCTAACATTAGTCCGTCCACGAAATTATGACGTCACGCGACATTTTAAATCAATGTATCGTCGTGAGTTTTTGAATACGTGAAATAAGAAAAAATACATATCAAATATTTTTTATTTAACTATCTAACGGATATTAAAAACATAATATATAGTCATCTACCCCCTTGCTAATGCCAAGTCGTAAAATCCTGTCTCTTAACTTTTTGATTAAATCGTTTGTCTTTACCCTAATCCTGTAACTCTATTCCTTTTAATAGACATCCAACCTTGACCTCAGCTTAAATGAAAATCCTGAGCCGACGTAATAATAGACCTGCAAATATAAACGAAAACAGATTATCTAGGGCTCTTGTTTACATAGGTTTAGGTAGTATCAATAATTTAACCGTTTTACGTAACTGCGTAAACAAATTTTGGACCACAACGGTGAGAACCAAAGGGTAAATAAGGAGTTATTTATTTCTGTAAATTAGAAAACAATGTTTAATTTTTATCCTGATAATAATTATGTTGATTTCTTCTAATTGAAAATTATGATGGAAAACATTCGAATATAAACTGTATAACGGATATGAAACCTATAAATTTTAGTCAACTGTTTTATGCATCAAAATATTAGATACTCATAAAATGCCCTTATTTATTTTCAATTTTGCAATTATTCATGACTTCGTGACTATGTATTTTATGATTTATTTATTTTTGTTTCAGGTATGTACCAGATTAAATTTTCAACTCAATAAAGGAATAACCAGCACCGTCTTATAAAAATCGGTATGTTCTCTACATCTTAATAAACTTACTTCAATATAACAATTACCATTTACAACTTCTGACAACAAAAACCAAGCGAAAATTTATATATATACAGTATCTAAAAAAAAACCCTGTACGATCCAATGCGTATTCCTGGTTCACCATACGTACTAGAAAAAAATGTCTCGCTCGGGCGGGCTGCTTTGATACAAAATTGTAGGTAGACGTAAACTTTGTCGAGCGATCAGTGTTGCCTTCGATCAGTTTTATTTTAATTTAATTATATTCACCGGTAAAAATAATAATCTCAAATCCATTCAATAGTTACGTATATTTGTACGCAGACGATACCGAATAATACTCATAAGGGTCGGACAGGATTTTGGTTGCATGCTGTATAGGAATTACCAAAAAAAATGGCGTTAAAATGTAGCATTAAACTTATCAGTACATCTACAATTAACAAGACAGGGAATTAGGTGACGAATAAAAAACAACAGAAGGAAGGAAAACGTTTGTTTAGATAATGATCTAGTTCGTAATGAGGGGACGTTGTTTTGTTTCAATTAAAAATAATGCGGGCGTATTGTTATGGAGGGCTGCTAATGTCCCAAAAAAGGGGACACAATTTTGTGGTACTGATTTCTAGGTTTTGTTCAGTTTGTTTTGATCTACGTTTATTAATAATGATTAACTTTAAGTTACTAACTGTTTACTGAATCTTAAATAATTTATGTAAAAATAGAGTTTACTAACGCTTGCTTTTTGAGGAAAATTTTATTGTTTACTAGCTAGGTCCCGCGGTTTCTTAGCTCTTAAAGTTCGAAACGTGATGTTAAAAAACCTATAACATCACTATCATCAAGAATCATCATCATTCATCATCATCAAAAATTTCGCTATTTCATTACGTTTTTTTTCCAAATTAATTTGGTATTTCCAGGGATCAAACAAATCAAACAGTAATCAAACAAAAAAAGGTAGGAGGTTGAAAAATACCGAAAATGACACTTCAATATTATAACCAATGTATGAGACTTAGTTTGTGTCGTGCCTAGTTTCAAACTATTAATTTAATATACACAATAACACAACAGATCAAGATAATCTCCGTAACTTATCAGAAGCGTGAGGGTTTCATTAACTCGGTGTCGGATTTAATTTGCATGCAAATATATGACGTCGTCTTAGATGCGATAGTTCCGTACAAGTTTTGTGTTATTAGTGGGTTACACACCCTACATGTAGATAAGTATGTGACTTAGAACTGGATGAGAGTAATAGGCGAGTCCTGAGTGAGTTAGTGTGAGGCTGAGTTTGTTCTTAGGCCGAGATAATTAACGTTTAGCTTAACTACGAAGTCATAAAATTCAGTGATGGTCACGGTAATAATGATTGGCTAATTTACGTAATTAGGATTATTTGTCGCGGCCCTAAAATGTAAAAAAGATAACACCCTAAATGTATAAAGAAATAACTTAAACCACTGAACACCGAAAGTTTCTCTATAGACGGAATCACTACTTAAGTTTGATATAAGATTACTTTATATGTACTTAGTTACAATCTTTCCTGAATGGCTCTTAAAAAACCCAGCTACCTAAAACTAAGAACATCTTGTTGAAATCTATCCTATGACCATTAAATACTTAAAAAAAAACAAAATACAAGCTGATATTTTTATTGCGAAACAATAAAACACAACTGTCAGATTAAAAATTAAACCTTTAAAAATTTTACCCGTGACAAAAAAAAATGTACAACATTTAAATTCCAAACGGCTGATCCCATTGTTATTCAGCTCTCGTCGATCAACCAGCTATAATATTCGCTACGTTACACTTTACGCCCGGTCTATAAGGCCGCCATTTTGTGAAACGAGATAACAACATTTTGACATAATTATTTTAGTAGATTATTTTGCCCTCGAGAATTGTTAATTGTGTTAGTTTTGCTGAAATACGGAAGAAATTCTGTGGTTAATTTTTGTAGTAAAAAAATGTACGACTGAATTGGTGTTTGCACCATTAAATTACCGTGATGAAAACTTTTAGATATTTAGTAAAGCCTGGGTCATGTAAGAAGGATGTTACTGTAAGCTGGTACTCATGATGAAATCATACAGTATAATATTGTGTTACATGAAAACAATAATGAGGTAGGCTGGGATGACTGCTTATGAAATGTCAAAACCTAATAAGTCCGTCAGTTAAATAATAAAAAATATAAGGACGAATTTTTGCCTTTTAAAACAAGAAAATGTAGAAAAAGCGAATCAAAGTTCAGGAGTGGGGGCTAATGACGACATGCTCTCGTACAAAATTGTGACGTCATGCGAAATTTCAAATCAATGTATTGTCGTAAGTTTTTGATTTCGTAAAATAAGAAAAAATACGTGTCAAATATTTTTTAATAATTTATCTAACGGAAATAAAAAAAAAATACATCTACTTCATTTATAAAGAATATTTCAACAAAGAGAAATATATAAAAAACAACTCACAAACGTGTTTATTCAAATCATATAGCTTTATATATAACTTTAACATCTAAAGCTAGATTGCAAAAAATACCTCAACAAGCTCAAATTAACTGCAACACGGTATACCTCAAACACAAATACGGCTAAAATTTAATTCGTCCAGTGTAATTTAACTTCCACATTAAAACAGGTCCCGGGGGGTATAAAACTTTCGTAGTATCATTTAACAACGCTGTGTAGCTAACCGGACATGACAAGTGACGTCATTTTTACGACTACCCTCGAAGTGTGAATACTATTTATGTTTGGTAATTAAATTATTTAACTGGATGAATTTATTTTTTATGAAATAAATGGCTTTTTTAACAACAGACTTAGCTCTCAGTGATTTTAATAATTCAAGGGTGTTAAGTTTAAAGGTATTTTCAAATAATCACCAAAAATATAATAGTTTGACTGCACGGATAGTCGAGTGGTGGGTGACCTATAGGTCACCACGCCATTACTACCGTGCGCGACGTGCCGCGGGTTCGATCCCCGTATGGGACAAGCATTTGTTTCAATCACAAACGCTTGTTCTAAGTCTGGGTGTTCTTTGTGCATGTAATTTGTATGTTTGTAAAATCTCCGCGACACAAGGGTTTAATTCATTAGAGCGGAAGTCGTTTTCAAAAAAACGACAAATGACAATTAAATTCCCAGCACGACAAAGAAAAAAAAATTTAAAAATTGTAAATTTAAGTAGCTCTGTACGAGTTTCAAGGATTTTATTTTAAGTACCTACTGATTTCCCAAGACTGTAAAATAAACCTTTTTATAGCGTAATCTCATTTATTTATAATAGCCATCCCAATCGGGTAAGGAATCTTTATTAACAGAATAAACAATCCCACTAAGACCTTTTTATACAATAAACCATTTATTAATAAAGCGCATATTTCAAACCCTTCACCTCTTTTGTTCTAAAATACGATAATTAATACATTATCTAGCTGATACCGCACCAACAAAACTGTATATATTTACCTACTCCATAAGTTATCGAAGCTGGCGTGAAATTGTCAGTTTTCATGTAACTACACTAATTAATTACGTACACTAATTGTATATACGAAACGGTGACCATGCCTCCGCGTTTCGTAGGATTTTCTCCTGAAATTTTACGAGGCAGTAAAATATTTAATTTATTTACTCTTTCATTATTTCTTGCGTTTATTTAGCTTGTTTAAAAGCATTGTCTATGGTGAATGGTGATGTGTTTATGGTACGCTTAGTAATGCGGTTTGTGTGGTGATAAAAACATTAAATAGGATCGTAAGAATACGGAGTGCTTATTAGATGAAGTGTGTACCCTTTTAAATTTTGTATGTAGGTATGTGTTGAATAAAGAGAGATACCAAACAATAAAGTTGATAATTTACAGCCCCTAACTTTACACTGCTTATATTAGACACGTTTATTTTATACCTCCTATGAAAGTTTAACTTTTTTTTTTCTTTACCTAACCTAATAAATTACCATTAGAAATAGTAAAATTTGTAGTTATGTATGAGCTAGAATAGGTATTCAAACATAGCTTATAAAAAGTGTTTTTTAAAGGCAATCGTCAATCGCTAATACCTGACAAGTAAGTGAATTCTTTTTCATCGAACTTGGCAGCTTGCTTACTAATTTATGTCATAAACAATGAGAAAAATCTAAAGATAAGTAGAATAAATGCCTAAAATAATCTAGACATAATATTTCCTTTTAACTTTGTAGAGTCAGCGGCCATGTGTGTCGATATCGAAAGGCCCTCCGGGGATAATAATTGATATATCCCGTGCCATCGCCGGTCCAACCTGCCCCGGCTGCCCCGGGATAGTGCCCCGGACGCCAACGTATTTATCATTTAATAAGTTTTAATTAGTGGCTAACTAAATTGTTTAGGCGAGTTAACGTGCGACTACATAATGTAGAATATGAACGGGGTATCTTTGCATTATAATTTTAGTTTGTGACATTGTTGTAAAGGTCAAAACAGGGAAAAGTGTATAAAGATGGTTGAAATAATAATAGCATTGGTTTATTAGAAGACCAATGCAGGAGAAGTAACGAAAATGAGTCTCTTAATAACATAGAAAAACACTTTATCTCCGTTGCTTCCCCTACAAATAAGAGGTTTCAAGCCCTAATAATGTTTCTTTTTTTGCAATATTAAAGTTAAACTTTAGTTAAATACAAATAGTAAAACGGAAAAATATGAACCTGACAAGACTCAAACCCGCAAATACTGGTTAAACGCACCAGTAGTTGTTAAAAATGACATTTAACAGGATCCTAAATGAAAACTCGTCAAAATATTGATTGAAATAAACAAATAAATATTATAATATCAAATTATATCGCTGTAATATTTTTAAACACATAAAAAGTTTATACACACGCATTTCTCAGACGAAAGTATTTATTAAACATGCGTCAAATCAATGTTTCAAACTTCCGTATCAAAATTCCATCATAACATCATTCCCAAGACGGTATGGGAGGAGAAGTGTATGAATAAACTATATTTATTGTAGTGTCCCGACGAAGTCGCATACGTGCGTCTCGTCTATTATTCAGTGTAAACGTGTATGTCGTACGATAAAATGTTTAGTTTTCTTTCGTATGGAGGGTAGGTATCGATTTTCGTGAAATGTTGAATCAACAGTCAGACGTGGTGATGGGTTTAGATGTGGATATTTGTCGGTGTATGGCTAAATGGTCTTTGAAAAAAGGCTGTATAGAATCTGCTCAATATGACAACCAAGAGAATATGTTAAAAAAAATATATATGTATTTTAAAATTTTGTCTTTATTTTCGTGTCAACATATTATACGTTTAATAGAAGTAGACTTACCGTGTGGGGGTGAAATCATTGTATTAGACACAGATCAGAAACTGATTAAAGATGTGAGAGATTTAAAATAGGCGACCACATTAAGGGGTATTTGAGTACGAATTATTTATTTATTACAAATATTTCTAATAATAGTATTGAATTGAAGCAGAATTGCGAAATAACATCAAAAAAATATACACGAATACAAAAGTTAAGCTGCGTATAAACTAAGCGCGGCAAACCATCGAACATTGGCGCGCGCGGCGGCCGCGCGCTATGTAGACGGGGTTGCCGCGCGCGGCGACTCGAGCATTGCCGCGCTCGAACGTGCCGCGCGGCGAACCGTTCACTGTCGGTTTTTGAGACCGCATCAAAGGAGCTCCAGTCGTTCGCTCGCGCGCAGTGGGGACGGTGTAGTTTTGGTGATTTGGCTCGCGCGGCAAATACGTAAAAATGGACAACGAAAAGTGCCGTCTACTAATTCAATTGTATGGCGCTAATGACTTGTTGTGGAATAGCAAATCCTCACACTACCACAATAAATCGTTGAGGCATGATGCGTGGGTACAAATAATTAAAAAAATGGATATACCTATTCCTGACTTAAAAAGGAAAATAACTACACTTTTGGCGTCATATAGAAGAGTCCAGAATAGCTATAAGTTTACAAGTTTTTTTTTTAGTTTACAAGAATGAACTGGTCTGGCTCTCCGCCGCGGGGTGTTCGACCTGGATCGCCTGCCGCGCGCGGCAGCCGCGTTCTACGAAATTTTATTTCTACATTTTGGCTCGCGCGCCAATAAACGACAACTCTGGTCGAACATTGGCTCGCGCGGCTGCCGCGCTTAATTTATACGCAGCTTTATAAGCTTAAGTTAGTAGATGACGCATGTTCTATCTCTTTTTCGCAAAACGAGGACTTGTACGGGGCTTCCCGAGATAAGTATGGAGAATAACTAAGGTGACGTCACCTGATGGTATAGCTCTCTCTGTCTAATTAGCAATATTAAAATGCTTGTAACTAGTTCAATAGAAAAGTAATTTTACAACTCGACATAGATTTTTTTTTAATGAAATAAAAATAACTTGTCAAATACCCAATTCGTTTATATTATATTGATTAACGAAAGGCCTGTGTCTTTCTGATGGGCATATCAGAAAGACACAGGCATATCATTTCCAAATACTCCTTGATAACAAATACCTACATATTATTTAGACTTTGCTGGATGTGTATCTACTTCGTATTTGACCATTTCGCCCAAAACATTCATGTTTCTCCTGAATAGATAACGAACGGGCCTACCGAACAACAAATTTAACTGTTCAACAATGGCCGGCCGGTGAGACAATCAGACGTCTGCATCGGCATATGTTTGACTGCTTTCATATGAATATCGGTACGCTTTGTTTGTATTGATAGACGTAACCGAGGGTTCAGCTAACATTAATCATAAGAAATGTGAAACAGACTGTACATTTTTTGGTCTTACTTTTTTAATTTGTTTTAATCTTCTTAGCGTATCGATTAATTTCCCAGACCAGCCCCCCTAGACAAGTGGCATTTCGACAAGCGTTTACGATGATAGAAATTGCTTCAATGACATTAAATGTATAGAAATGACATTTTGTTTAGATAAGTCACGTGACTTGGAATTGTCACTTCCATACATTTGAGCGATTCGATCAGCGTTATCGCTTGTCGCATAGTCACTTGTCTAGAGGCACAGTACTCAGCGACGCAAATAGCTTTGTCCGTGGCCTTGTACAGGTCTTAGCGAATAGGGGATCGGACTATTTTTTTTTATTTACTCCCCATAGATATAAAAAAAATATAAGACACGTATTTTTTTTTTATTAAACAAACGATGAGGAAGAGATAGTGATTGAAAATGTCGCGTAACGTCACTTGTGGCTACAATTTTTAATCACAAGTGACGTCACAGGCCCCTACTCCAGAACTTTAAAGCGCTTTAACTTTGTAATTTTTTCATTAATTTGATAAAAGAAAAAATACGAGTATCTGGTAGACTAAATAGATATTTCCTTTTCATACCCAGTCCGCTCCCCTATTTAGGTGGTAGGGCTTGCTCATCAGCTCATTAAGTGGGTCAATACTTAATTCAACTACTAAACTGATATCTTTGGTTTCGATTTAATGATATTGAGTGAGATTGTTAAGATCTTTTGATTGTTAAGTTATATTTTCTTACCCTGAGTAACTAAAATTATCGCTTACGTTAACATCTCCTTATGTAGCTTTCTATAAAACTATATTATGAAGTAATATGATATTATATTGTTACTACTACTTAAGTGCACTAATATTATGTACAGTGATCACCAATTTAACGGTAATTAGGCCAATTATCCCTTACAACGGCTTATTACTTAATATGAGAAGGGCTCAACTACAGTTTGGCCTTTGAGTATTAATAAATAAAAGCAAATTACTTGCTATAAAGTTGGTATATTTCTCTCTCTATTAGAAAGATACCTAATGTTAGAATACCTTAACTCTTATTAATTTTTTGCAGACTGGTTTGATATATTATGTGTAATTAAAAACCGTCTTAAATAAGTTAGTATTAACGTGATGTTTATTCAATGGGGTAGAATGGGTATGAAAAGTCAAAATCTATTTAGTCAGATAATAAAAAAATAAAAAAAACTTATTTTTTGCTTTTTCAAAATTTATAAACACTAAGTATATAAAGTGAATCAAAGGTCAGTAGTAGGGGCTAATGACGTCATGCAAGCGTACAAAAGATGACGTCACGTGACATTTCAAATGAATGTATCGTCTTGAGATTTTGGTAACGTAAAATAATAAAAAATATGTTTTAATATTCTATCAGACGGACATTTAAAGAAAAAAACTGTTATCCATCCCATTCTGTATTGATTTATGTTTGAGGACTATCCTAAATATATCAAAAGCTTGCTTACCCTACATTTTACCTTGAATTATACTGTTATCTACCCGTTTTAATCTACCGCGAGATATTGAGCTGATTTATAAAGAAAACGTACATGTAACATACCTATCAACTGTCAGAATATCCAATATTTATGTGGTACGTAATTAAGTATGGAATTATATTTGGTTTTTGTTGAGAGGAATTGAACTGAAATTAAAAGAAAGCAAATGTGTTTATATTTAACTTAATGAGGTATAAGATAGTAAACGTTATTACCTTATTACAAGGTGGTGGGTTTCAAGGTGTCACCAGCTCTGAGGTCCCGGGTTCGATTCCCGGACGGGTCAATATAGAACTTCCACCCCTTTACATTTTCTCGAGTCTGGATGTTTGTGGTACCATCGTTGTCTCTGATTCCATACCACAAGTGCTTTAGCTACATATTTCAGAAGACATACACTGTGTATGTGATATTGTTCTTATTTATTATTATTATTTCCCGACAATACATAACCCTAACAGTTAAACAGGACGAAAATTTATAAGTGACATGAAAAACTTTTCATAAATAAATGAAAGTCTTTTTTTTAATATATCCTAACAATGGAGTTTATAAATAAAGTTTTCGTTGAATATATTTTATTTACTAACCTTCAGTTATATTCGTTTGAAATAACATATTTATTTCAGATGAAAGAATTTCAATGTAAATTTCAAAAACTTTTCTATACAATACGAAACAAGACTCGAATCTTGACATTTCAGTAATAACATAAATATTGTGATAATTAGTTTATTTTTGTCCTACGGGACTATTTAATAGTTTAAAGTATTTAGAAATAAAGTTTTATAATAAAAAGAGTATTAAACGGATTAGTTAGTTTATATTTAACCGTAACCTGCGATGTCTTTGTTTTATTACTTTTTAATGTTTTAACTTTGAGAATTTATTATCAGACACTCGTGAAATTTCTTCAACTGAATAAATTGTCTTTATTTATTCAGTTATGTACAGTGATCACCAATTTAGCGGTAATTAGGCCAATTATCCCTTACAACGGCTTAATACTTAATATGAGAAGGGCTCAACTACAGTTTGGCCTTTGAGTATTAATAAATAAAAGCAAATTAATTGCTATAAAGTTGGTATATTTCTCTCTCTATTAGAAATAATTAATGTAATGTTTATCCAATGGGGTAGACTCAGTGGCGTGCATTGGTTTTCCGACCAGGTAGGCAGAAATTAGGCAAATCGAGCAAAATGAAATACCTACTACTACAAATAACGAAACAAATGTAAAAAACTATTTTCTACTCACTTTTTTAAAGTTTCGTATTTCTTATTCTGTGGTTCGGATGTTATCCTACAAATCTACTACTTCATTAATTTGTTTTGTCAACAAATGAAAACTTTATTAAACTTCTTGAAGGGGTTTGCACGTAATTTATCCATACAGATTGTATTTTCGAAACACAAACAAACTACGCACTGTAACTTTTCCATATTTATACAGACACAACAATTTCTGTTTATAACACTACAGTAACTTTACAAAACCACAATAAGTCAATAACACACAAAACAAATAATTACGAAAATAATGCAAACTACAACAAATAAACAAACTACAACAGATTAAAAATAACAAAAAGACGAGCAAGTTGCAACAGATAAAAGAAAATAAAATCATTTATTGCAACTAAAACATGTTTACATTATTAATTATGTAGGTGTTAACTTTAAAAAAAATCTATATTCAATTTACAAGTTATTAGTATTTTATAATATTAGTTAGATATATAAAAAATATAATAATAACTAGAATTTATATATTTTTTATTTGTTGAGCTGTATAGTCAATGCCTTTGCTACAGAGTAGGCATGCCTACTATAGTTCTGGGAAATTGCGAAGGTCAAATGTCAGGGTGCTGTGCATGTCAAACAGATATTTTTTGCTTTCACCGTATTATAAATTTGAGAAAAAAGTAGCTTATTATGAAGTGTGCGTGCGTATATGAATACGCCAAAATGGTTTGAGTGTGTGAGTGTAAAGTAGGCACTGACACTAGTGCCTACTTCGCGACGTATTGTGAAATTGTGTTGAATGTGACGTCATTTTTTATTTGTTTTGTAATGAAATGTTTTGTTATAAGTTTTATTATTTGTAATTTAATTAATGAGTATGATGGGTGTTGACTGATTTATTATATTTATATCGTAATAATTAAGGATAGTTAGTTGGATCTTAGGAGGTAGGCACTGCCTAATTGCCTATATGGTATGCACGCCACTGGGTAGACTTGGTATGAAAAGTCTAAATCTATTTAGTCAGTTAGATAATAAAAAGTTTTTGAAATTTAAAGTCTTGTTTTAAAATTAACGCCAGGGGTCATCTGTCTGGCACGTGTTGAGCTAGTACTCATTTTGGTACCATTGAAGCTGTTCATACCTAACCTGAAACGAGCTAGGAATGAATTGACTGTACGGACACCCACCTGGTAGTTCACCATGTTAACTACCACTACCACTTCGCTATGTGGTGTTGGTTCAATCCCTCATGGACAAACATTTGTACGCAAATATTTGTTCCAAGTTTGGATGTTATTTGTGCGTTTTAATGTTTACGAAACTAAAACGCACAATTAAATTCGTTTAGAAAAGTTTATTTTGTAGAATGAAGAAATAGAAATCTTTTTGTGCCGTCTACCATTGACACAACGACATTAAGGCGCAACTCCACTACTGCGCACAGCTTCGCTTTGTATGAAAATGACACAATGACGTAATTTCGTGCGTAGCCTCTCCGTGACTTGCAGTGGATGTTGTCACTGTCATTTTCATACCAAGCGAAGCTTGACACACGTGCGTAGCCTCTCCGTGCGCAGCAGTGGAGTTGCGCCGTAATGTTTTTAAATACTACGTTGTCTACTTTTTAAACTGTTTAAGAAAGTGATTCTTTATCAATAGACGAACAAAGGAAAAGATAAACAATTGACCGTCTATGCCAGGATGTCTTAACCTTTAATCTCACTATGAGAAAGTGACGGACGATCTGCGAATCATAATAAGGAACCGTAATAAAAATATACTTCGCATGACGTCACACTGAACCCATCGGTACGCAATCAACCCATCAAAATCTCCGGAGGGGTACTTTTGCCCCCGTGTTTTTTGTGCCAAGATATTGTTATTAAAAATATGGTATTCGGATGTCGGTGTATATCAAAATAGATGTTATATGGTTGGGGAAAATCTAAACGTAAGTTATGAAGGAAAATTGATATTGTAGGTATGTAGATACATATAACGTCTATTACACAAACAAAATTACTAAACTAAACGTTATCGTTTCTAAGCTACGATGACAAATAATTCCCAAGTATTTTTTAATTTTATTATCTAACTATAACTAAAAAAAAAGTAATAAAAATAAAGTTTTTACAACGAGAATAAGCTTTTTCGTGTTACATGTATATACGTATCACACATACACAGACAAAATCTTTTTGCAAACGTATTGTAAGTACTGAACTGAACAAAATTATTGATGCCAAAGTAAATAATCTTGATAAATAAACGGATTAAAATAATATAATATCTTACCATCCTCACGTACACATCACAATTAACCCAGTTCTCCCCACGTGCACTTGAGACGCATTCCGGTCACAGGTGACGTCATAACCGGGACCAAATTACTTCGTTACCTACTAACGATTATTGTGACTTGCTCCTAGTTTGATAATATGAGGAATTTAAAATTTCTCCGATGTGGAAAGAAAAGCATTCAAAGAAATTTGCACCTAGATGGTATAATTTTAGTTTAGATAAAAAGTGAAGAAAACTTAGTTCTAAAAGATGATATTCTGAACACTTCCGGAATAAAATGTGTTGGACTGTCCCTAACTCTCCAATTTAATTTTAATTTTAATACAGTGCCAATGTAAAATTTATATTAGTTTAGTAGGCAGGAGATACAGTTTTCTTAAAAAAAAATGCTGTCAGTGGAAGTAATTGACTTAATCTAAACATGTTAGTATATTTTTTTTTTCTGTTTGTTGTTTGTGTGTCTGCTAAATGAATTAACAAATTTGATTGATTGAAATTAAAATTAAATTGGAGAGTAAGGACACTGATCGTGTCTGTTTAAGGACCTAAGGCTGACAGTGCGGTTAAGTTCTTTAGCGGTGAGCATCAATAGGTAAATGTAGGGTAAGTGGCGGTCTGCACAATGGACCTATGGCCCCGTTTAATAAAGGTATAATAGGTCGCTGGATTGGTGATCAAAGATGGAGGACAGTGTTTGAGATGTTTGAGATAGTACTAGATAAATCAGCCTACTGCTATCAGTCTTACACTGACAATTTTTGTCAAAATTATTCAAAAATAGGAAGAGAATAGTGTTTTTTTTTTAATTTCCTTTATTCAAAATTATTAGACTCGTATTTTTTTACGTAAACAAAATCTTACGACTTTCCGTTCCTCTCATATTACAACACCAGTTCTAAAACCAGATAAAGCTTACGTCTTTTAGAAATTTTCCAGGTTGTATGAATTTGAACAACAGCAAATTGGCTTTGATAGCAAGCGATAAAGTGGTTTAAGATTGAGCTCGTTCGCTTCAAACTTCGCTCATTGTTGCCTTAAAGGCATTAGAAACTTCTAGAATGCATCCTTTTTATACTGTAATTGGACAAAACAAGTACATAGTTTATCCATAATAATATTGTATATGCGAAAGTAACTCTTTCTTTCTTTTCCGCTTATAAATAACCGAATTCTATAGACGGACATAATTTTTGTATATATTTATTTAAAAATGTTTTCTTAACTTCCAAAAGTACCAAGGATACTTTTTAAAGCGATAACCGACACCAACGCGGGCATAGCTTTAAAACCAGAATACCGCAATCTATTAACCAGCACATCGCAAAGCTGTAAATAACAGAACGACTATAAAATATCGAAGGATGACATGAACGGTGATAAACAATTATGTTAACGAGACGTCCGCACTCTGTGACTGCCGTGACGCGACTGATCATATCGCGTCACGCGACCGTGCTGCCGCGTGCCATGTCACCTGTTTGTTTTCGTTCAGTAATTTTTGAAACTTTTTATTTGCATTAATTGTTTTTACTATATTCAGTGGTGTTAATTTACAGTGCATAGTGCAGTGTATAGTTTCGTCTGTCTTCTTAAGACTATCTGACTCTATATGGACAGTATATAATAAAAAGTAGATGAATTTTGTGGAACTGGATTTATTTTTTATCCTTTCTAGGTCAATATATGGCATTTTCTTGTCTTACATAAAAGGAAGCGACCCCTTTGAAGACTCTTAAGTTCTACTAAGTACATATGTAGGTATAGCCTATTTATCCTTTTTATTCAACCTAATTACCTAGATTAATGCGGGCGTACGGAATACGTAAGGAATCAGGATAAGAGCTAATCTAATATACGATCAGACCGGTTAAGTCTATTAGACGATTATGCATTACATGATTAAGTTTATGTATCTGTCAACGTTTGATTTTGATCGTCGTTAGCCCATAGTAGTTTAGTAATAATATATTGACAACTAGCCGTTGCCCGCGGCTCCATGTGGGTGTCATCTATCGCGGAAAAAAGTAGGCTATGTTATATTATATCGGTTCAGCGGTTTAGTCGTGAAAGTGTAACTGACAGACCGACTCAATGACACTTTAGCATTTATAGTATTAAGTATGGGTCATATTAATACTTCCCTATAATACATCAGACTAATACTGTTATGGTTATGATGATTTTTAAGACCATACCATTAGAAAAAAGTGGGCCCTATTAAAAATTTGGTTAATAAATAAATGTAGATAACATCACATACATTGCTCTGAACCCTAAATAAGTAGCAAAAGCACTTGTGTTATGGAATTCAGAGACAACGAAGGTACCACTAACACCCAGACCCGAGACAATGTAGATAAGTGGTTTTCTATATTTACCCGGGCGGGGATCGAACCTGGGACTTCAAAGCTGGCGACACCTGGAAAACCGGTGTGTACGCGACTCGACCACGCAGGTCGTCTCATTTATATATGGTAGGTTATAATTGAAATCAATTTTTCTTACGGTACGCAATAACAAGTGTACACAGTATAATATTAAATATAAAGATCACTGCTTACCCTAATAAAACAAGGAGACGCGTATATATTGCGAATGTTCGAATTTCACACATCACCGCGTTTGTCGGCATTATAACGAATGGTTTCTAATGTTTATATCCTGCGAGATAAATATGATTTGACAGTTATTATTTACATGACAAAGGTTTATTTACTAAGATTTCAATGAATTGTATATAAATACATAAAAGTAATTTTTTTAAATTATTTTGGAGCTTGGTAGTATAATTGATTCTATTGTACAACAATCAAACTCAAGAATTTAGTGGCTAAACACGTATATCACATTGAGTAGGTACTATCAGATTTTAAACTAATTTGCAAGCCATATACAATAATCAAATAAAAAAAATATTTCGTGTCATAATGAAGATTTAATAAAAACAGTTCTTTTGAATAAACAATGCCTACACATCCACCCAGCCTTCAAATTACATATCGATAGTTCCAAAAAACAAACAAACATTCTATCCATTCATTAATTTCCTTCACTTTTTTTTAGAGTATTATTCCCTACACGTCTCCATCCAACTGTTACGCCACATCTGTAGGCTACCATAAAACAAGCAAACATGCATAGAACCTTATTGGTGTAGCCGGGATTGTTTAATGAACTTAAAACAAAAACATTATGTCATTAATAAAAATCAATTGCCACATGTGTGAAGGAGCATTACTTAAGACTAGCTCTAAAGATTTGAAGAAAAGAAAAAGAAAAAGGCTGGGTTTTTTTTTGTTGTTATTGTATTTTTCAAAATTAACAGGACAATTACTGTCGGGCATATTATTCAATGTAAATAGATTAAAATGTCGCGATGGTGCAAACTGGAATATATGTAAATAGCTGGTGACTGGTAGCTTGCATTATTTTTTCGTTTGAAGATTTCAAGAAACGGTGTGAGAATACTATTTATTTGTAGCATTTATTGTACTACTTTACGCATTACTCTATTGCCACATATCAAGATGAGTAAATTTTTAGTTACCTATCAACAATAAAATTAAAACTAAAGAAAAAAACGTCGTTGCCTCTCTCTTTAGTTACTTTAGCCTGATATACATAAATCGCATTATGTTTTGTGGTACCTACTAATGAAACCGTCAAAACAATTCACGAGAAACGAAAAATATAAATTACTTATTATACAAAATGTGTATAATAATATTATTTTATATGAAACCGTCTATGACTTATTTTTTCTAACAAATGAGTGTTTTCTAACCCCATAGTAAGATTTCTTTGTGATTCCGTAAACATGGAATTACCCATAGAATATTATAGCCCATAAAAGCCAAGGGCCCGTCAAAATGTAAAACGATAAACATACGCAAGTGGCAGTCAGTAAACCAATATTGGACATTTTGTATAATGCCTACATCCGTCGTTACATTTATTTTGAATGGCGCCGTTTGCTGTCTTTGTTCGTTTTTTTTTCATGTTAGACTTTATTACATATTATAGTATAATTTTGGTACTCAGTATTTGAAAACAAAAAGCAATAAACGCAATTTTTATATTAGACGTATAAACGTTTTAATGCGCAAAACTACAGCTTCTGTGTTTAAAGAATATTAAATGAGAACATTATAATATGGGATTCGATTATCCATTGATAAAAGTAATTTCCATACTACAATTTGCATTTTAATAAGAAATGACAGTAAAGTCGATTATGAGAACAATATTTTTTATATTCACATTTTAACGAGCTATTTAAAAATTTAAAAGGATCAGCGATGATAAATCTTGGTGAACAAAGCTTTGCTAAACTTGAATAGGTGCTTATAAATTAGGTGTTGTTTGAGCAATCAACCTTTAATCGTTATAGTTTTTTCGAAGTAGTAGTTTTTTATATAAACATACCTACATACATATCTGGCAAATTTGACAAACACTTGTCATTCATATTAAAATAAAAATACATCAACTTAAATAATAAAACAGCTTGTATCTTGCATCGAATATTATCACAGAACAGTGTCTAAATATCTAGCTGTTTACATATGAATTACACTAGCACTATTTGTTGACTTTTTTATGTTGGTATGTATATAGTTATTTTATAGTGCTGTCTGTACCTCAATGACGATAGAGTTTGCCTGACAACAGAGATTATTTCGATTTTTACCTCTAAATTGTAGCACCCTTCTTATATAATATTTCAAATCGACGAATAAAAGTTTTGGTATGTATTAGTATGTTGGTTATCTCTTAAAGCAAAAACGACCAAACGAATTCGCCTAAACTTCCACACAGTGAGATATTATGACCTGGATAGGATATAGAATACTTTTTACAATTGTATTTTCCCGTGGTTATACTTAATTTTTTTTAGAGAAAGGCACTGGCATGTAGACTAGTACAATAATTTGTAAGATATCTTCTGATCCATTAAAACTGCAATCCAAATAGTATCAAACGTAGTACGTACAATAATAATAGTGACACTGG
Organism: Diachrysia chrysitis; assembly: GCA_932294365.1. Lineage (NCBI taxonomy): Eukaryota > Metazoa > Arthropoda > Insecta > Lepidoptera > Noctuidae > Diachrysia > Diachrysia chrysitis. The sequence continues at coordinate 1,613,771 of OW028667.1, read as the reverse complement.
ACCCCGCGTCCAGTGTCACTATTATTATTGTAACTTTTAACTGAAATTATAAAAATATATAGGTATATAAACAAATAAAATCTGTTACTAGTACTAAAGAGGTGACAAACTATAAATTAACATTTAATGTAACGTGCATTTCAGTTAACTGATCCTGTTATCAAGTTGAACCTTCCGTCTCCCCAGGGCGTTCAGACGCAACTTTGTAAGCTGTAACTAAAATTAGTTGCTTATATTCCGCTTAACTGATTCCAATCAGTTAATTTGTAGACACGTTTGATGAAAGGATTGTGATTTATTGCAACAATTTTACATAAACTTAAATGATGTTACGTTAGTTTTTCTTTATCTCTGTAGTTTTACAGTTATATTCTTTTAGTTTTATTTTTAAATTATTATTAATTATTTTATATTACGTACTGTATTTTTTAATTGATTTCGTCAAGATTTGTTCTTGATGTACTCGCGATTGCATCTACCTATCGGAGACCTATCATAGGAGAGTATATTTTTTTAAATTGCTTACTTCTCTTCTTCTTGCTTACAAATTCTATGTAATGAATTTTGTCGTCACTACATTTTTATGTATGACTACTAAATATTCTAAGTAATTGTAACACCAAACTTAATTAACTAAAGAGAGCTTAACTTCGCTCTATGTAACTTTGTTATCGTTTTATATTGTAACCTGCTACTCAGTGGGCTACTAACCGAAGCGTACTTTATCACGGCTAGAGTAACGTCGTTTATTTAACCTCGTTAACAAAGTATAGGAGACCAAATAAAATAAAACTGTTAACGTTTTTATACACTGAAACGAAACATTGTAGTTTTATAACTCTTATATTGTTGAAGTTGTTTCAATTTCGTTATAGTACGGTAGTTTTTCAAAAGTTACTTCAACAGAAGTTTTCTTATCTAAATTTTGCTCCTTTGTTACTTACAAAATTGTATACGTTTGGTGTGGTTTTAGAAAAACATCAAGTTTTGTAAAGAATCCTTTAGAAGATTTTCTCGCTGAAGAGTATTTTAAGTACATTAGCCACAGATATTTCAATTAGACATTAAATTTTGCCTAGAAAATACTTCTTTTGCCCTGGAGAAGGCGGGAACGCACACTCACCTCCACTAGAATCTGATCGGCTCAAATAATTTTTGTATTCAATTTCCCAGTACGTAGATTTAATGCTTAAATCAATATGCTAGGTACACCAATAAATCTTAACTAATTAGTAGGCTATGGTTACCGCTACATTGGTCTGTCAACAGATAAATTAATTACTTGTACGTGTTTCAGCTCTCTAATTATAAATAAACAGGCTGTCCTCATTAATACTGGTTTTAGTCTTAATTACAACCTAATAACTAATCCTTACCAAAACTGTAATCTTTACTTAATTTTGTTTAGTTTTGTATAAACTATAATAACAAAATGAATATTCTACTGATGATGTTATTTGATTAAAACAAAGAATGAATAATTTTATAAAGTTTTATGTTTCCAACGAAGAAATATTTTTATCACTAGAGAACAGTTGATGATCTAAAAAGTAAATGACGCTATAAAGTAAGCGTCGTTTATCAACACTTTGTTAAAAACTTAGCGGTCTCTCTTATTCAAAGCAGGTTTAGGAGTAAAATACTATTTTTGCTACTTTAAAAAATAAAACGCTGAGAAAAAATCTTAACAATAAAACATCAAATTTTTATGTCATCAAGATTCAATTACAAATATCGAGTTGCAGGCTGTATTATAGACCTCACACGATTGGTAACACTTTGACCTTAAAACGTCTCTATTTTAAAGCCTTATAGTTGATATTCGTATGCTTTTATACACGGACGTCCAACAAAATATACGCAAGTCGCAGGCAATAAATCAATATCGGACGTTTCGTTTAACGTCTAATTCCGTTTACGCGTTCCCGGGGGAAACGAACCATTGTTGTTGATGTCAGCGAATTTGTGTAACCAAGTTTTATAAGCTTGGAAAATATTGTCTGTGGGTGTTATTTTGTTGTTGTTAGAATTGTAGCTAGTTATGTTAAGTAGAAAGTGACTAATTATACTAAAAGCACATGATGTTTTCTGTAAAAAAAACTGATACACGTATATTTTTTTTGCGTAGACTTGACATAATACCTCTCAAGCAAATCGAATGTAAAATAATTGAGAACGGATTACATTTGGCGTTACATTTTAATAAATAAATGTATCTTAAAATGAACAAAAAGCAAAATAATAGGCTTGTAAACAAACCAAGCGAGTGGCTGGTAATAAATCAATATCGGACATTTTGGTTAAAGTCTGGCTTCATTCACGACGCATGTTTCTCTAGGGAAATGGACCTGCGGATACGTATTCTGAAATATTTATTTTGTTTAGAAATGTAAATACATTGTTAAAGTAGTATATTTTGTAGTTACGTTGTGTTTTGTGGTGTAATTTGGGAAAAGCTATATGTCCTGCAGTGGACAGATAATGGAACATTGTGAAAACGGTGCTATAGTTTTCCTATATTTTTCTTTAAAAGAAAAACGATACAGTATAAGGTTGTATGTCCGTTGTATGTCCGAATAATAAAACATTTTTTTTAAGTAACCAATAACTAACGACAACACATTGATTTGAAATTTTGCATGACGTCAAACGTTCGTACGTTTTGTAGGAATGTGTGACGTCATTACCCTACCCCTTGAACTTTAATTCGTTTTATCTCGTAGCGTTTTACTTATTTTGAAAAAGAAAAAAATACTTGTCTATAAGGTTTTTAGTTCTAACTTACGGACTAGGTGGATTTTTACTTTGCATACCCATTCAAAATCCGTATTGCTTACAAATAAAAAACAATTACATTTGTTATATATATAACTAGCTGTCCCCCGCGACTTTGTTCGCGTGTTTTAGTTTCAACCGTTTTTCATTTTTGCAACATTTTTCATTTATGCTCCGCTCCTATTGGTCGTAGCGTGATGTTATATAGCCTATAGCCTTCCTCAATAAACGGACTATCCAATACAAATATCCAATATTTTTCAATTCGAACCGGTAGTTCCTGAGATTAGCGCGTTCAAACAAACAAACAAACAAACTCTTCAGCTTTATAATATTAGTATAGATATACACTATTAGACAATTTATAAATCAATGTATATTTCAATTACACACAAGATATTGAAAAAATCTTTAATGTAATCTATTGCCAAATCTTGCGACAACTAATTTGATTTCTTGACCAAATATCAACAAATCACTGCGCTTGCTTAATTTAATACTTGGCAGAATTAACTGAGGGTAATAATAGGACAACTTACACAAGTTCTAACACATTTTTACAATGGTATTACTGGATGCCGCGGTGAAATCAAATATTCCATGTTTTTTCTGGTATCACTTGGGGTAGCTCTTGGGGTAACTGCGCGAGATAATGAAGGGTCGCTTCCCCTTTGACACGGGGAAATAGATTTTTCCTCTGCTAACTGGCCGTAGTATATTACTTCTGTATGTTTTTTTTTTTAAACTTATAGAAGGTATTACGTTCAAGTGAGTTTTCAAGTGAGTTCAAGTAGTATTTTTTGACCCCTAAGGCAAAAAGAGTAGTGTTGTAATGTCTCTCTGTAAACGAATTATGTCTGTTATACGCGAGTAATATATAACAAATACAATAGGTATTCATTTTAGATATTTTTGTGTGAAAAAATTGGCGCTGAAAGTAAATAAATTCAAAGCATTAAAGTCTCGAAATTATTTAATGCTTGCACACACTTGGTATTAGAAGAGTTATGACATATAGAGAGTTATACATATTATACAATAAATCTACATTTAAATAGTACCTATACAGTATAACAGTATAACCGTTTATTCTGATTTCTGAATAGCTTTGGATAACATAAACGAAACTTAAAGTTAAGTATCATTATCCACCAATCATATTCATTTATGATAAATGTAGAAAAACTACCAACATACATGTGAGCTCAGATGTAGTCAACATCAAGAAATGATTGAGTATCTAAGCCTAATAAATCATGTCTAAAAAGACAAGTACCCAAACTTGTCTTCAAAATTTTCCTTACTGACTGATTTAGTTTGGGTACCCAGTATATTAGGAGAATTCTTTTCTTATTTATTACGAAAGCAATTTATCTTAAAATGAAACCTGTCACACGCGGGTCTCATGTATGGTTACGAGTTTTTAAAATTGTTGTTTTCCTGATCATGGTCTGATTTAATTGAACTAGCGAGAAGCCGCTCTGCCTCGGCTTGTCACGGATAGACATAACATTAATGAATTATACACACAAACCTTCCCCTTAAATCAGTATATCTATTGGAAAAGATCATATGAAAATCCGTTAGGTTGTTTTTAAGTTCGTCGCGAACAGACAGATAAACGCGACGGGAGAATTCGTTTTATAATATGTGTAAATTAGGGTCTATTGAATATTGACACAGATTCGTTTCGTCTTTTACAAGTGGCTCATCTGATAAAATGTATCACTATGGTCAAATACAATTTCCTTGTCTAAAAGAGTTGAGATAAAAATCTTAAACACTTAGTGTGTAGTGCTGACTCGATAGGTGCACTTTTATGTATTACGTCAAGCTGCTAATGCAACTTCATTGGCCTGACAATTTTTGTAGCTAAAATATTTTTGAGTTGAATTGAATTGGTCATGACAGATAGACAGTATGTATATTTACCTGTTAGCATAATATTTTTTCAACCCTCTTCATGAAAAACCATGGCTTTGAATTCTGTTTCTGTCAGTTTATGGAGTTAGAAAAATACCTTTTTTCAACTTAAAGTCAACGCCTGAAGGCCTGCTCGTTCCAAAGAGTTGAACCCTTTTTTATTTATAATTACTCTGAACAATTGTTTGTTAAGTCGAACGGAGGGGAGGTAAACAGTAGCTCATTTCCTCTCGTGAACGGGAAACGAGGTGAGGTCCCTCACTGGTATTAATGATGCAATTATTAAATAGGATGCAAACGTCGGTATAGCAAAAAATAAAGCTTATCATTTAATTTAATTTTTAACATCTAATATCAAGGCATGAAAACATCGACAACTCTCAAGTCGGGACAACTAAAAAATAACTAATATAAAACTAATAGCAAAATCGCGATTTCAATATGTTTTTGGGGGTAAGCTTTTTTGTCAAGCGGAGTAATTATTTAGAATACGATAGCTTTACCTATATGAACCCAAAGACCCTCTCCTATACCTATATATTTTTGATGGCAAAACAGTAGCCATCAAAATATATATATAGGAGAGAGAGAGAGAGAGAGCTTTGTATTATTTATTAGTCCTTTTGTGCAACTAAAACATATTAAACCCAATTATTATCCTAACCCTGACTCTTTAAGTACCTTTATTAAGGTTACATTGACTTTTCTTTGTTTCCTAAAAATCTCACCTGTTTTCCCCTCGTTACAATAATGGCTGATCATAATAGTGGCAGACATCTTACTTCTATCGTTTTCGCTACATCGAGATCGCGTAATATTTTACAAAAAACCCGATTCACACGCGTTCGATAGTTAAGTAAAAGTGGTATGTTTAAGGTATAGGCGTTAGCGATTTTTGGAACTGCTCGATAAAAGTAAGAAGTATAATGCGAAAGTCAATTCTAGGACTTGTTGTGGCTTTATGTAAGTTCTGATTAATTTAACTGTCTGTGCTACTTACCTACTTTTTTATATTGGACATATGCACATAATCATGTCGATAGGTTAGAAACTAATCCACAAAATTATGACAAGTATTCATATTGTATGTCATAGTAATTCTGGACTGCTGGAATGCCGGACGGGCTATGGGCGAAGGCAATCACACAGTCGGATATAAAACATAAAAAGAGACCTCGCGGCAGACCCAGGAGAAAAAGGCTGGATGAAATCGACACCTTCGCGCGGAACTGGTCCCTGTTGGCCTTAAACAGAGATAAATGAAAAAAAGGAAAGGGAAGCCTTTGCTCTGCAGTGGGACATTAAGCTACATAATGTCAACCTGCGTGTAGATAGTAATGTATTATTTAGTTTTTTTATTATTTCTAATATATGTATTGTATAATAGAAAAAAACGATATTTTCGCCCATAACTTGCACCACACGTCAAACACACGGTTTTTCCGACAGTCAGCGTGAAAACTTTCACCGCACGTCTTCCCGAGTTTCATTGCTACTTGCAAACATACTACAATTTGCACGAGCCAATATCACCCTTAAAACCATCCTCATAAAGTCTATAACCATTACAAAATGTTCGTGGCGCAAATCTCTATCTACTGAGAATTAATGCAAGGGAAAACAGGTCCTATTTTCATAGCGTTAAGGTTGATATAAAATGTTGGGGTGTTAGATTACACGGAAGCGAAAATGCATGATTATGTTGATTAGATATTCATTTCTTTTCTATTAACTTTGGTTGGAAGGAGTTTTCTTGTTGTGACGTAATTTGTTTTATTTTATGCAATTTGTGGTTGTATTGCGTTTGTATTATAAACTCAATTAGGTAGACAGCGCCAGCATTAATCAAAGTTTTGAAGAGTTTTTTGCCATCATCATCAACTTTTACGCAACCCACTACTGGGCATAAAAGTTTTGAAGAATGAAGCACCTTATTTCAGTTACTTTGGTCTGTTTTTTTGCCATCATCATCAACTTTTACGCAACCCACTGCTGGGCATAAGCCCCGTTGCCCACATTATCAATACCGTGAGATACTTATATAAAATGTAGTATAGTAGTTATGCATTTACCTGAAAATCAAATCTCCTAACAGTGAGGGACTTGTGTTTGTTTTTTTTTTCTAAATTAATAGCATATACAAGAAACATTTCATCATACTTCTAGTAGGTACTATAAAGATGAAAGATTTGTATTTTTGTATGTTTGTAACATATAAACTCAAAAACTACTGGACCGATTTTAAAAATTCTTTCACTATTATGCTGAATGCTATATTATTTCTGAGTAACATGGCTATATTGCTGTGCTACTTGTGGGAAACTGGGGCTAGTCGCTAGTAATGTTACCTACTTACTTAGGTATATGTGTAGCTTGATATGAAATAATTATCTAATCATGCATAATTACACTATTTTCCAAATCTCTAATCATAATAATAAATAGATATGTACTATCTGGCACTAAACCTAAATACTGGCAGTTCTTGTCTGGCAACCGAATCATCAATATTCGTCCTGCTTTACCCCTCCTATCTAGAGGGGTGCAGTTAATCAGGCGCGCCGAACTAGTGTCGGTAAATTAAGCCGTCCAATTCCGGCTAGAAGCGGTTAGAAGCGGTTCGAGCCGGTTCGGAGCGGTTACAACCGGATAAATAGGGTGGGGACACACCGCCTGTTTAGATAATGGAGGGTCGGGTAGATGTGGCTGGTTAGGTTTATGTGTTTGATATTGTGGATTATTTTGTGGTGTGTCTACATAAGTTACTTTGAAATGTATTTTAATTAAAGGAATCAATTTTTTATCTGGTCTATACACATGATCAAGTTCATCGAGAATATAAGGCAGTGTGTATTGAATTAATAATAAATATACGCTATCAGTTACCAAATTGCGGTTTCTTATGCCACCAGAAAAAACAACAACATGATCGCTTTGCATTATATTGTAAAGTTCTTTGTAATATTTAAAGCTGTATCTCTTTAATCACTCAAGAAATCATCTTTTTTTAATTACATTTTCACCCACTGTGCACCCAGCCTTACGTGTGAGCGGGACGTCCTTTCACTGCAATCGGTATTACCGACCAATTGAACGGAGTGGTATCCGACCGAACATTTGCTATGTTTATCGACCGTTTACTTACTAACTTTAATGTTCTCATCATTTTGAGACTTCACTTTTAAGATTAGAAAGTCTTCGAGGATACTAGGCCTTTTTTACATTTGTGGACAGGCGAAGGTGGACCAAAAAATAGTTTTTTTACTAAGATTTGACAGCAGTTTCATTATATTCGAATTTCGGTATCGATAGCACCGACGTCAAAAAAAAATTAAGGATTTTATACCTACTATAAAATATATTTTCTTAATTTTCAATTAGTCCGATTTTTTTATGACGATTTAATTCATATTTTTATTTTTATTTTATGACGTAATTCACATTTTTCTTATTTTAAATGCTTAAAAAATAATAAAACAATACCATTCCTGGTACAAGTACCATAAGGGTATTTTTTTTAAGTTAGGTTTGCCTTCAATTCTTTCACAACGTCTAAAAAAACCTGTCTAAAATTGATTGTTATCGCCATATTATATAACTTTTGACCTAAAATAAATACCAGCGGTTAAAGAACCTTCCATAAAAGCTAGACCAGCAATACTATCGAAACCTTTCTAGAGATACCATAAAAAATACAAAGTAACTGTTAAGAGAAGTACGTTTCCCCATGGGGCTATTAATCGCACAATTTAACTCCACTCAAGCGCAAATTGTTTCCGAACGGGAATCGCTAATTTTATTACAAAACGTCCAAAGTTAACAATTCGTGCTCCTGAGAATTATTCAGTGTTTTAAAAGCATTTAGATTGAAGTATAAAGACTAACGGACCACGAAAACCGAATTCAATTACCTAAGTATTAAAAAAGCAAGTTATTTTTAGTGAAATATAATAACCTATTTAGAATTTCACTTGTGGGCATCCAATTTTTATTACTCTCTATTTCTTGAGCAGTAGGACCCGTTTTCTTCTGCCTAGCTTTTTTCCAAGCTATGTTGAAGTCGGCTTCCAGTCTTACGGGTTTCAGCTAAATACCGTATTTTTACATGGAGCAACTCCCTGTCTGACTCATTTCACCGGGTAACATATAACATAACACACTATCCCATAGCAAGACTGGTTGTCTGAATTATTATGGTGAGAGAACCAATAAGTATATGATGCCTACGTTATATACTAGTAATGATTGGCTAAGGAAAATAACAAATAAAACAAGTAAAGTAACCTTAAAAAATAAGTTAAATAAGATGCTACTTTCCAATATGGATTTAAATGGATAACCACTATAATTTTACCTATTAAGTTGATACCAGTGTTGTTGTTGTTGTTTAATTGTTCTATGTTATGTTCACCGTATGTTATAGATATATAAATATTAAGAACTGTTTACCGAACCAAATGTTTAACGAGCGCTATTCCCGCCGACAAACTAACACACAGTTTGGTGGGTTTAATTACTGTGTTATAAGTGTTTTTATTCAATAAATGCTTTAATTATTATTATTATTATTCTAATGACTTAACGGCTTACACTTAGCCGCGAGCCCCGCAACTTAAGGGCTATTAATATACAATAATGAATGTGAAAGTTGGTAAAGATGCTTGTTTGTTTGTTTGTTATGCTTTCACTAAAAACGTTTGAACGGATTCTGATAAAATATGACAGCATTATAGCCATATAGCCATATCATATGTCCATATCATCGCACAATATTTATTCGTCAAAAATGATTCTTAGTTTTTGTTGAATCTGACAGTTTTTGTCATGTTTCTCTTAGCCCAAGGTAAGTAAACGTAAATATTCATAGATAAACACATATTATGTATTGTGTACGTTTGCGAATACATCCGAACATAGATGTTATATCAATCTGTCTATGCAAATATTTCTTCTAGGCGGGGGTTGAATTCGTTTTAAGGTAAGCTCCAATGGAAATAGATTGATTCAAACAAATGTTTACCAAGGAAAGCTAATAATTCATTGCTATGATTAACTTTTTTTGTCTATTACAGACGATTAAATCAAATCTATACTAATATTATAAAGCTGAAGAGTTGGTTCGTTTGTTTGTTTGTTTGAACGCGCTAATCTCAGGAACTACTGTTTCGAATTGAAAAATTATTTTTGTATTGGATAGTCCGTTTATTGAGGAAGGCTATAGGCTATATAACATCACTTTACGACCAATAGGAAAGGAGCGTAAATGAAAAATGTTACAAAAATGAAAAACCGTTGAAACTAAAACACGCGAACAAAGTCGCAAAATAATATAATTACAGTTTTAATTATCATCGGTTCAGAATACATTAAATATGAACATTATCAAGTTAGCAACAATATTAAACGTTCACGTCTCGTCTGCAAGCGACAATATCCTGTTTATTCTATAAAACACGATGTACAAAGCAAAGCAAATTTATCTAGCTAACAAGCAGTTTTTTTATTAAACTTTAAACAATAACGACTATAATTATTCATTCCCCCGTGTCTGAAACGATAAAGGAACGTAATTAATAACTCAAGGATTTGAAGAATGCAGATTATTTTTGTTGACGCAGGTTAGGTAAACTCTTTTTAGCACCTAAGCTTAATAATAATGATTAAGAATGTTGTTTTAAATCTTTTTATCTCTTGTTACAGGTAAGTGCTGAATCATCTTCGAATAAGTTGAAAATATACACAAAATGGTATGTAATACTGTGGCTTATTTTTAAGTTAAAGGCCTTTAAATTAAATATAAACCACAGCATAATCTATTTAAAATTAAAATGATCTTAATTATTTGCCGATATGTTATTGAATGATGTATATTAATTTTCTTTAGGCGTATTAGGATTAGTTCATACTACACCTGAATCGAAGCGCAGCGAAGCGTCAATCCAAAATTTGATATAGTAAATAATTCTTAACTCACGCGCATCCGTCGTAGTTGGTATCCTGTCATACCGGATTCAGCTGAATACCGCATTTCACATAGAGCGACTGCCTATCCGCCCTACACAACCCATTTTACTGGGTAACACAGTACCCCTTAGTAAGACTGGAACTGGTCCGATAAAGATAAGAATTATTATCTTTGTCATCATATTTTATCCGTAGTCGACGCAATTAGTCATTTATTTTACTGATAATCTCCTCTATTTTTACTTCCCTTAAAAATATATCAGTCTACTTCGTTCTGTCTTCAAAATAACAAAGTCCTAGACATTTTCTTAGCCTCTAGAATTAGACTGCTTAATTTATACGGGCACGCTCTGAACTAAACCCAGTCTCTCCAGATTTAGCACCATTCTTAATTGGGTCTCGTCTTTTAAGCAATGTTTAAGTCGGAATTCATGGTGAGAGGGTTTAAAAAGGTCTGAAAGTTAATTTAAACGTCTAAACGGCGGAACGAGCATAGATTATTCCTGCAAAATCTTTTTCCAAACTATTAGCAGCTAGCCTGACCGGATACTGGTAATACCAGTTTTTTACTTTTTACATATCACACGGTAACTTTATGTGACCAATAAAAACGCTCTAATTATAAAATATCTCTGTTGAATATTAATGTAACCCATTAGCGCGCGATTGTTAATCAGATTGTATTGTTTTTTTTTTTTTATTTTCAGCACTATGCTATTCGATGCTAATCGTATTTAAGTTATTAGCGGTAGCGATATGTTATTAAAGTTAAAGTTATTATTAGTAAATAAATATTCCTAAATAATACTGTCAAACCTTAGCCTGTTTTGAAATGGTTATTAATGAATTGAAATTCTAATTTTTTTATTAAGTAATGTTAAGCGAATTCCTTGTGATTTGTTAAAAAAAAGATTATATTGTTTTAACAGTTTCACATGGAAATAATTCAAATTCTCAGAAACAGTACTTTAAAATCCAAAAAAATATATATACATAAATAAAACAAGAGATTTATATTTTTTTTGTTTTAAGATAACCTATTAAGTTTTTAGTTAACCGCTTATCTGAGTGACGAAACAATTGACAACACTCGACACGACAATTATATAACCGATATTATCTAACGTATTTTTTGCAAAAAAATCGAATTACATTTTCTCCATAATAAACGCAAGTAAATCTTAATCGCGTTCTTTTGTCTCTTGCACCACAGCCCACGCGATGCATCGCAACAATCCGACCGGTACACTACACTGCGTTGCAAACAAAAGTGCCCAGTTCAATTCGACTAATGGAGGGAGATAAGCTCGCATTATACCTCACTGACGTACACTCCTGCCCAAAGAAGTGTGCGCTTCTGTGTTATGATAATGCACTTTGTGTATGTGGGATGGTTGAAATGATTGAGGTGTGTTCCATATTCGGCGGTTAACCTGTTTCCGTTTCGTACTGAATTGGGGAATTTGAAAGTTTGGCACTGTGATTCAATCTTTAGACTCTCCACCCTTATATTAAAGTTTAAAATTAAGAATAATATATACAAAAAACGATAATCGAACCACCTGCAAAGGCGTCGAAACGTCGGGAACAGAAATCTAAAAATAAACCGCGATAGAATCCGTTCAAATTAGTTTTATTTAAACGATAATAGACTTTGCTATTTAACAAAAGATAATAAACCTACAGCTTACAAACCACACCTCTGTGGTCTATTAAAAATTAAGTCGTTAGTTTATTAATTTACTTAATTCTAGTAAGAACTTCTAAAAATAATACTTGACCATTTATTAGTTCAAAACACGTGGTTTATTATACACACATGATAAATTGCGTGCCCTAAGATAAATGAACGCGCGTTGGAAACATCGACGGTTATCCAATGTCGATTCCCACACAAAATTCGAGATAATTGCATCAGTCGCCATCTACCGTAATGTGCGCGAGTTATTTGCTAATCGACGATTTATCCCTCGACACTTGTGGTCCTATTATTATCACTACAAAATACTTGCTTGATAAACTGTTAATTTTATTTAACTCTAGTTTCTTTAAGGCTGTCCAATGTAATCCGTTCTTAAATCTTATATCGTCTATGTAATTGGCTGACCAAAAACAACCAAATAAGGCTTTAACTTGAGGGCCGACAAATTAGTGAACAGCGCACACGAATGTTATCGGCCTTTCAGAATAAGAAATGATATTTGAGAATAAGTGATTGATGTAAAATTATTATTCAGTAAGTAAATATTAATAAACTTATTTATACTAAAAATGTTCACGAATGTAAATGTTTATTAACTAATTTATGTTATTAGATAAAACAGACGATTTCCTCAATCATTTATTCAGACGTTCTCTCAAGATAACTGTTATCAAGCCGTATCGTAACATTAATGATAAAACTATTTAGGCCTTAGTATCGGTACGACCATGGCGTAAACCAGACGAGAGATAAATAAAAAAACGTAATTATATTATATTAGTTACGTAAGAACTTTAAATTGTTACTAAGTTCTGCTTAAAAAATGAATTTCACAAATAAAGTGGTGATCGTGACTGGAGCAAGTTCAGGCATCGGAGCAGCATCAGCTATACTGTTCGCAAGATACGGAGCCTGTGTATCCCTAGTTGGCAGAAATGAGGATAGACTGAGAAACGTAGCAATACGATGTCAAGAAGCTAATGGTATTCCACCTTTGTGTATAAGGCTAGATCTAACAGCTAAAGGTGCTTGTGAAGCAGTTATTTCAATGACTGTTGCTAATTACGGACGAATTGATGTACTAGTCAACTGTGCTGCTAAATTCCTTGTGGGATCCTTATTCGACGATACAACAGACGTTTTTGATGAAATGATAAACATTAATCTCTGCGTGCCATACAAACTAACGCATCTAGCGCTACCACATCTTATCCATTCAAAAGGAAATATAGTCAATTTAAGTATAACGAAGTTCTCTAGAGTAAGACATGGATTCCTACCATTTATACTATCTAAGGCTGCCTTTGAAACATTCACGAAAGCAGCTGCTATAGAATTAGCTTCTGCTGGTGTAAGAGTCAATTGTATCCAACCGGGAATAACAAGAACGAATATGCTGAGTGACCTAGGGTTGGCTGAAGAAGAGGTGGAGAATGCTTATGAAGAATTGGCTACTGAGATAAATCTTATGAACGCTGATGAAATTGCTAATATGGTTGTGTTTATGGCTAGTGACATTTGTCCAAGTATGAATGGTGTTCACATAAAACTTGATGGGGCACATTCTCTTAATTTCTGTTAAAATTTACTGGAGCCAATATGTTGCCGTATCAATGACAACGTTGCTTTACATAAATTCATTTCATACAATGTTAATAATATTGTTTCTCAAACCGGGCCCCTTAATAGCTTACGGTTGACCCACCCGTATGGTTCACAAGCTATTGTGATGATTTAAAAAAAAAACAAGCTTATATCTTTATCACAACCTCTACAAGCAAAACAACAAATCCGACGCATAAAACGGGTGTCTTTGGCATCGTAGATCCTAAACACATTGACCGATTGCGATGCAGTTTTTATGTTTGAAAGCTGACGTGATCGATATATAATTTAATTGCTATAATTTATTAAATGTTCTGGATTTTGAAACTTATCAGTAATTTTCTAAAATTAGACGGGGATATCTTATAATATATTAGTTTTGCTTTTTGCATAACAGTAATAGTGTTCCGACTAATTTTAAAAGTGCTCTTTATGAACTTTATGTATATAATATATATATAATTAATTACCCAAGGGTATCATTTAAGCTATCACCAATTTAATTAGTTTTGTGTTTCTTAAATAATAGGGTTTGTCCTCAAAATAGTAGATCTGTCACCAAAATGTAGTCACCAAACAATGCAAAATCAGTTCCACAATAAATCACCTAAAATCCTGAGATATAAGGTCTAGTACCAAATAAATGTTTTTGTCTCAAAATAGTAGATCTGTCACCAAAATGTAGTCACCAAACAATGCAAAATCAGTTCCACAATAAATCACCTAAAATCCTGAGATATAAGGTCTAGTACCAAATAAATGTTTTTGTATGTATTATAATAGGTGTGTCCTAATAAGTATTTAAGCAAACTAATTTAAAGAGATCACCAATAAATCATATTATGTTACTAGAAAATTGCATTGCATGTTGGCAAAGTCGGTACTAAGGGTCAGAAAAAAAAAATACCTACCAACCTAACCAAATGTGTCGGGGTTGGCAAAGTCGGTACTAAGGGTCAGAAAAAAAAATACCTACCAACCTAACCAAATGTGTCGGGGTTGGCAAAGTCGGTACTAAGGGTCAGAAAAAAAATACCTACTAACCTAACCAAATGTGTCGGGGTTGGCAAAGTCAGTTCTAAGGGTCAGAAAAAAAAAATACCTACCAACCTAACCAAATGTGTCGGGGTTGGCAAAGTCGATTCTAAGCTACTGATTATTATGAATAAAAAGAAATCTAAACAAAAAAGATATGACTTTGAATAATAGTGTAAAAGATGGTTATGTTGAGAAAATGTAGGAAAACAAATAAAAGTATAATAGATGTTTATTGCTACTGACATTATGAAGTTAAATGCTTCGGAATTATGAACATTAGAGACAGAGTAGTTAGGAATTGTGATTGTTAGGATGAAAAATGTTAGGAAGAACATTTTCGGATTTCCAATTATCGGAGTTGAAATTTTAGGTGAACTTTGGCGCACCCGCCCGCGTCGCGCATCGTGTGATCGAACCTAGTTACCTACAACCCATCGTTGGGGCCGGATTGGTCAATTTTTAAAGCGCGCCAATTTGTCTCCGCCCCTTTGATCATTTTTTCATTAAAATTATAAATTGATGTATTAAATTGGTAACGAATACTATTAATTTAATATCTGAACGAAATAAAATGTTACTACTGTATTGGTGACAAAATATCAAATAAAAAGGAGTCGCAGTCAGGGATCGATAATCGATTTATTTGGTGACAGATCTACCATTCTGAGCACAGAGCTATGATTTAAGTAACAAAACTGTTATTATAAGAACGAAGTTTATATTCATGTAATGCAATATAATTTTATTGGTTATCGATCTCTTATTTTACACATATATTAACATTAATTTGATAATTCATACCTGGGAACAATTTTTGTTTATCTGAGAACGAAAATATTTCGTGGCGATAGATCTATTTATTAGGTGATACAACTTGATGACAAATATAAATTTTGGTGATAGAAAATATAGTTCCCATTACCCAATCACCCTAGGTGATTTATCACCGTTTTAGTTTAATAACCGTAGTTATTTAATGAACGGAATTTATAGCTGGTCTAAATCACATATATTTGTTGTTAGTTCTGCCAATGAACGCTGTTTACGAATGTTCATAATTTGCACTAAGCGATAACGTTATCTACCCTTATCGTTACATAAATGATGATACAATGTACTTAGTGTCGGTACGACCATGGCGTAAACCATACGATTGATAATAAAATACGTAGAAATAATATAAGTTCACATTTTCGTCAACAACAAGTTTTGGGTTTCTGCTGTTCTGGTTTTGGTGAAAAATGGATTTCACAAACAAAGTAGTGATTGTGACGGGAGCAAGCTCGGGAATCGGAGCAGCATCAGCTATACTTTTCGCAAAATACGGAGCCCAACTAACCCTAGTTGGTAGAGATGAAAATAGACTGCAAAACGTTGCAAAACAGTGTCAAGAAGCAAACGGGCTAACACCTTTGAGTATCAATCTGGACCTGACTGACAAAGGAGCCTGTGAAACAGTAATCTCAAGGACTGTTATCAACTACAAACGGATTGACGTCCTCGTCAACTGCGCCGCCAAAATGCTCATCGGATCTTTGTTCGATGACACAACAGACATTTTTGATGAACTTATGGACATTAATCTTCGCGTGCCATACAAATTGACGCATCTAGCGCTACCACACCTTGTCAAAACTAAAGGTAATATAGTCAATATGAATAGAACGAAAAACGCTAGAGTGAGACATGGGTTCCTACCCTTTGCTATCACTAAAGCTGGTTTAGAAAAGTTCACGAAATCAGCTGCTGTAGAATTAGCAACTGAAGGTGTTAGGATTAACTCTGTCCAACCAGGCCTAACAAGGACAAATATATTGAAAAACCTGGCGATGGAAGAAGATGAAGTGGAGAAAACTTATGAAGCTTTGTCCAGTAAAATGAATATTTTAGAGGCTGACGAAGTCGCGAATATGGTTGTATTTTTGGCTAGTGAGCTTTGTCCTAATTTGAATGGGGTTCACATAGGACTTGATGGCGCACAGTCACTCATTTAACAGTCACTATTTAGATTGGAAATGTGTTAAGCAATGAACCGTTTTTATGAATAAATAGCATTTAACATATGTTTAGTGTTAAGCATTTTGAGTGTTTGAATGGTGTTTTTTGATAGGTATATTGTTTTTAGATAAAATTGTTGTGATATGTTTATGAGTTGTTTTATTAAAACCATTATTACTTACTGACCTTAAAGTAGGTATATAAATGACGTTGAGTTTTTTTTATACGTGTGCAGATATTGCTATCCACCTACTCGTCTTAGAAATAAATAACATGAAAATGTGTTGGTGGGATATAATTTATTTTTGTAAGTTATATACTTAGTTCTCGTAATTTTTATTATGTTTATTTTGTACATTAATAAGACTGGACAAACATTATCTTCACACGAAATAATTTCAAAATGAGTTTAGCTAGTCAGAAGTGTTAAATTAAATTATTTTTTTACCATAGTAACTTATTGTTCGAAATAAGGAATCGGTATATCAGTTAATATATGTAGATACAGTAAAGGAAATTACTACTTATCTCACACACACAAACAACAAACAGGTGTTGTAGCAATTTGGGCATGAGTAACTATTTTTTAGCAAGTAATGCTGTCACATTTATTTATAAACTTTATCCACACATCGTATCTTTATTTTGTTGCATTACTTTACGCAAATGCTTGAAGTAGATAACTGTATCACTCTGTTAAGAGATAATAGATAATTTTATAAGTATAATTATTAAGGTAGTACAGATTATGTATATATATTCCATAAAGTTTTTGAAGAAAAACTGGTAAAGGCTTATCATTAGGTCAGGTCGGAATTCGGGAACAGATAAAACACATTTCTAGTTTTCGAAACAATTTTTTTTTTGGATGCATTTTATTTTGGGACTAAGGGCCGAATACTTAAACATCCATCAGTTTAAAATCGCCTTTAAGTCTCTTGGTGTCTCTGTTACTTTAAGGTGTAAAGTAGCTACAGATAGATATTTAAGAATGTCTTAAAGTTAAGTGGCTTTTTAGTATTCAGGGTAATTTATTAAATTGAACTACTGAGCATCCGCATCAGCATTCTGCGGTTTTATCCGTAAAGTTCCTTTCCCGTATTTTTATCGGTATTAACCAAGTACATTAAAATCTGTGCAGTGTTCCTTGAGTGAAAGATTACAAACATCCTCAAAAATATTTATAGTATTAGCAGGATTGACCTCAAAACCCACTTTTTCAGTACATCATGCACTTCCATTCATTGGTATGCGGCGTCCGTAACATTGATGGACAGACACTGACGCTAGTGTGATTATAGGCCGGGATTACATTACCTTATCGAGAGCCGCCCGAACGGATTACACGAATCGTTCTGGTTTGTTTCTGTGCTATACAGATTATGGTGCAGTATAGATATTGGTATTTTTTTATAAATAAATAAAATTGTGTTTATTATCTCATACATTTTGTTCATACAAAATTATGCGATCGGTTCGTGTTGTAGCTAGGCGTGAAGTGCTGATCGGTTCTATGGGTAATGAAAGATCGAGCTAAGTAAGTGCAGTTAGCATAATAAGTGTAGTGACCGCGTTATAAAAACATATATTGTGTTTAGCAACTTTGCAACATATATTAGCCAAGAGTCCAAGTATTATTATATTTTTTATCTACCGTACGTCGGCCCGAAAAGAAGATGGTGTTGAAAAGTAAATTTGTGTAAAAGGTCCTTAGGACAAAAGGTGCTCATTTCTGAGTCATGTACCTACTTAACCATTGGCCCCGATTCTGTTAAACCTACACTAAACTTATTTTAGGCCATCGCATCGGTATCTTTTTCACTTGTACACAATTAGAAAAGGAACGACGAAAATTCTCATACAAATCTACCGACACGCAGAAACGTGTGCACTAAAACACAGTGATGTTCAAGGCGAAAACTGTTTTGACATTTCTACGTTAGTTGTAATCTGTCGCCGTCCTTTTCTTACGCCGTATGTTAGTAAAAGATAGCAATGGTTTAATTTTGATTTAGTTAACGTACAAGGGAATCGGCGCCAATGTTTAAAAGGTATATTTTTATAACCATAAACAGTACCACAAACTTAAATAACACTAATAAGCAAAATACACAATCTAGCGTCATCAATCTTAAGCCTCGACGTCATTCCTTATTAACTTAATAGCTTTTCACAATGAAATAAGTAAAACTTGAACGAAAACTTGTCTAAAGTTAAACGAAGTTAAAGGAACCACATGTTACTCTGTTTTAAAACAAGATCCATCAAGATGTAACTTCCAAGGCTTCCTCGACAGTACTTTGGTTAGTATGGTAATATCGTCGCTATTAGATACTACAGTATTATTTATAACTATGACAAAAGAGATAAATACCATAATTCGATTAAATTCGAATTAGATAAATTAAAAAATATCTAATCTAATAATGAACACGACCACCTCCATAGGCGTCAGACACATGTTTTGTATTATACGTCTATTTAAATTCTTTTGGCAAAGTATAATAAGTATAATCCGAAGAATAATTAAAAGTAATTAAATAAATATACTCCTGTATTAATAATAATGTATCAAGTATTTGCAAATAGCATTCTTTGAAATGATTTTACAACTAGCTCTTAATAACAAAGTTGTTTTAATGACGTTAAACTTTCAGTAATCGTTAATGTTAGTTAAAGAGCTCTAAATATCTGAAAGCTATAAAATTAGTTATTGATCCTTGGTATAATACTTGCTTGTTTATTGTACGATGACCCGAGAAGAGAACATTTTTAATTGTCCAATAATATTTGGATGGCGTGTACAGTTTTTTTTTTCTGTGTACATTGATTTTGATGATATACAAAACATGTTTGATATTTCTAAATTAACAAATGTCGATGTCAGCCGTATTTCGAAAAAAATATCTATCATTTATAGTCAGATATATAAGCTGGCAAAGTGGCTGGCAGTGGTTGGAGACGAAGAGCTGAAGATCGAGCTCAGTGGCGTGCCATAGGAGAGGGCTATGTCCAGCAGTGGACGAAGATAGGCTGATGATGATGATGATGATATAAGCTAGTTTAAGTACCTAACTAGAAATAACAGAATTAATATATTTGGATCATCAACAGGCAAACCTTGTACCTACCTACGCATACATTTATTTTTATGATAGTACTTAATTTCAAATTTCCGGACGTTGTTAATTTATTAACATACAATAACTTGTCCGAACTCACAAATGTCTACATTATAGTAAACATGGTACTTAAACTGCAATCATAACACACTGAATATTGAAGTAATTTCTTGTAACTCACCATAATTCATCTTTATACCGATTTAATATCTTTCCTGAATCGTTTACCAACATACTTACCCCGAACCTATCAAGACCCAATAACTTCAGCATGACTAACGCAAACTAATTTACAACCGTATTACATTCATCAGACAGCACAATATTGGATGACACTTATGTACGATAGCTGAAAGTTTCCCGCGAACTTGGATGTCCGCCAAAAGCCGTCAACCAATTTAGTATAACCCATAGAACGTTGTGCATTTTGTTGTCTTTGATACTTTTATGTATGGACTTTGAAAACTCTTGGGTTCGTTTGCTACTGGTCTCTCAGCCAGTTAAAAATATTCTGATACTAATAGCCCATGTAATTTATTACTGATGATAGCATCGCTTTGTAAAAACTAAACATTCCTTCATGTCTAATTTGTTTACTTGATTTTGTTAGGTTTTCTTTTGGACTGATTAATTGGTGTGTAATAGTCGGGTTTTTAGATTAACGATGCTGACATTTGGCCGAAGTTTGTTAATGTTGATCTTTGAGGTCAAGTGGTTGTAATAGAGACAGTAATATGATGGGTATCCTTTGGCTTTCGTGACGTAAATCGTTTTGATTATACCAAATTAACGGAGTATGTCTCTTTTTGTCGTGAATGAACCAGAAAGTGACAAACGGTGAAAATACTACATTTTTTATATGTCAGTAGTTTAAATCGTTTCAGATAAAATTTCAATATAAGTTGGATGCTATCCTCATTTAAAACAAAAGCTCAAAAGTTATTACCTTATATAGATTCAAACTAATATTAAAAACTAAAAGCGTGGGTAGTCGGCGAAAAGTTTAAATTTCCGGAGGTGCGGGCTCGCGGCGCTCGCGCCTCGGGCGTCAGTCTATGATCGACGTGCTGGCCGGCAGGACGTATCGCGGAAATTAACTTTAACGTTCACGCGTATCAGATTGCTATGATAGTGGAGCAAAAAATATTTCGTGCCAATCTGATTAAAGCTATTTGCTTGTTCAATGTTTTTAAACTGAAGTTGTAATTTTTGTTATTAATGTATTTATTCCACGATACTTAGGTTTGTTAATTGCTTAAATTAGGGTAACAAATATTTTGACAAGATTCTTCTAGTCCGTTAAAAGTTATCGTTTGTCTGAATGTATTTTATAGTAATTTGTCAAAAAACACGACAAAAAAGTTTCTTTTTGATTTCTTGAAATAAAGAAAAAATAAAAATAACCTATTTTTTTTTTATATAACCTTTTAGGTGTCCCACTGCTGGGCAAAGGTCTCCCCCAATTTGCTCCAGGATCTTCTGTCTGAAGCCGCTTTCCACCAATCACGCAAATAGCGATCGATATCATCTCTTATCGGCCTACCCCGTTTTCGAGTTCCAGCTCTAGGTACCCACTCGGTGGCAATTCTCGCCCATCTATCCAGACCCATGCGGCCAATATGACCAGCCCAGCTCCATTTTAACTTGGCTGTCTGGATAGCGACACCTGTAATTTGCGTTTTTGCGCGAAGGGTGGTGTTTCGCGCAAAATTACAAATTATAGGATTTATTTCAAAATACTATTAATAGGTAATGTAAATCTAATATTACGTGTGTGGAGTTATAGATTTTTGTAACTTTCATGATTTTAAAAGAACAAAACAACACAGTAGTCATTATACCTTGTTATAGAGAAAAGAAAACAAAACATAGTTTATATTAACATAGCTGTCCCCCGCGACTTTGTTCGCGTGTTTTAGTTTCAACGGTTTTTCATTTTTGCAACATTTTTCATTTATGCTCCGCTCCTATTGGTCGTAGCGTGATGTTATATAGCCTATAGCCTTCCTCAATAAACGGACTATCCAATACAAAAAGAATTTTGCAATTCGAACCAGTAGTTCTCGAGATAAACAAACAAACAAACTCTTCAGCTTTATAATATTAGTTTAGATTAGAGGGTAAAATTCGAATGAAACCACTGCTATTAGTAAAAGTTAATAGTATATAGTCTTAAATGTAGATCAAAACTATCTAAAACAAATATTCAAGGTATTTCGTAGTAGAAATCCGAGCGGTTATCCTTTCTCCGATCGGGCCTATAACCCTAGTAACGCATTACTGTGACCTTTACTTGCATTAGAAAGCTAGTTTTCTCTTAGCTGCTAACGTAACAAGCCATTGTATATAGGTAAAACCCTAAACTTTCTAATTAGGAACTATACGTAGGTAAATGTATACTTATTAACGTCTAGCCTTGTACCTAAGTTTCGTTTTCTCATACATAAAATAATAGTGGCCTATAAATGTCCCACTGCTATGCACAGGCCTCTTCTCACGTAGAGAAGGATCGTGCAATTATCACCTCGTTTGCTCACTCACTTGCAGGCAATTTCAGTTTAAAATTTATAGAATCTAGGTTACCACACAATGTTTTCCTTCACCGTTTGCCAGTGGTGTCTTAGAATAATTAAGAAAGTAAATATTACTTTGAAAAAGTTGCATTTATACTTGCATGTAGTGAGTTCGTTCCTGAACTCTTGTGCACACAAATCCGTTTATTGAACCACTAGGCCATCACGACACCTATTTTCATACATACCTGTGGTAGTGACTATGACTATGTAAAAACATTAAAAGTTATGTCATGGTAGTCTAGCTGTTCAATAACCTAATTATTTGCACAAGGTTGCAGGTTCGAACCTGGTTTATTATCAATATGTCTTTTCATAGTTATATTTTCTGTCTTTATTATTTTTAGTAACGTACTAACAATCGTCGAAGAAAAATATCGTTAGGAAAAGTATTTATGCAAGCATTATGATTAATATAGTTGGCCTTCTCTATATGAGGAGGGCCCTTTGCCCAGCAGTGGGATAATTACAGGCCAGTATTGTGTTATACACAATGTAAATATGAAACGTTAACTAAATAAAATCGTTTGATATCTTATCATTGGTATTATAGTAAATACAATTTTTAGATAATTACATAATGTCGTGGTTTTTTTCCGTGTTTTTATCTCATAATTAATACTTGTCGCTAAAATATAACCGGTCCTTATCACTACATATTACATAAACAAAGTTCTCCGCCGCGTTTCTCTGTTGTCTGTTCGCGATAAACTCAAAAACTACTGCACCGATTTTCGTGCTGTTTTCACTAGTAGATAGAGTGGTTCTCGAGGAAGCAAATATAATTATATTTGTTGGAGCGGGTTTAAAAGGGTTTGGGGTTGAGGCGGGTTTTTGTTGTTGCTACGGTGCGGGTTGGTCCCGTGTGCACACCGTTGCGTGGCGGCGTCGCGTCGTGTGCACGAGCACTAAATGTAATTTTCCAAGCAACGAACTGGTCACCTTGACATCTCCAAAGAATAACCTTTTAAAGCAAAATTCTCGCCATCCGACGGACACAAAATAAAAAGGAAGCTCATTAAACTTCTCAAAAGGTTTTCACTTCTGTCTCTTTATGAAAAGATGACGAAATTCTGTGCTATCATTTATAGTGTTTACTTTACTGCATTTGAATTTTAAGAAACGTGGATTTTATCTCTTTGTGTTGACTGTATTTTTAATTTCAATTTATTTATATTAATTGGTTATTCTGTTGCATTTTATTATGTATCATGTCACCAACCTATTTGGTTGACCTATAGACCAATACCCAATCAAAGCAACTTGTAGTTAAACAGATGTTTAACTGGTTTTTATATTCGATACGACTATATTTTAGTTATCGTAAAGGTATTTTGAATCATAGATAACTTACTAAAGTGCACAATGTACCAAAGTGTTACAAAATTAATCACCGGAATCGATTGCAATGCTGTATAAATCGTTTAACAGATATCTTAATCGCAAAAATCTCTTTGATCTAAATTTAATACGATCAATTTGGTTCGCAAAATCTTCAAACAACTATAAGTTTGAATCATTTAAGATTCCGAATTGAATAAAAAATAAATAAAAATCTAGTGTTATGTCTATAGTACATGTTTCTTTTTTAACCCTTGACGCATAAAGGGGTGTGTTATAAGATAGACGTGAAGAAGTGTCTGTCGAAAAAGAAGACGTGTCGGTCTGTCTGTCTGTAGCATTGTAGCTCCTAAACTGGACCGATTATGATGCGTTTTTTTTTGTTCGAAACCGACCTAATCGAGAGTTATCTTTGCTATAATTTATAAAGAACTGTTTAGTATTTTGAAAATTATCAGCAATTTTCAGAAAGTTGTGGGGGTTTTCTTAAATTTTTTTATTTATATTTTGCTAATTATTTCAAGTTACATGATGAATAATAATAACAACATACCCGGTAACAAAATACCGATTCTTTACTTAAAAGACGAACATGAAATACATTCTATTCTAACAGTAACGAAAATCTTTTAGCGATGAATCAGGCTACCCGAAAAGCTAAATTAATTCACTTTCAAATACGAATTTCCGTCAGTAATAACTCAGATCTCAAATATATGTCGCCTCACAGCTGAAGATTTAATAATACACATCAAGAAGTTTTTGTTTATTACTTATTTTATTACGACTGTGATTTGTGGGGGACATTAAATTTTGAATTATATCTGCCATTGTCCTCCATATACCACTGCTATTGTCTTTTTCTATTTCAGTCTATCTTATTTAATAATATAAATTTGATAGTTTGTGAGCATAAATGTTTGTTTCTCTTTCACGCAATATCTGTTATGCAGATTTAGATGAAATTTGGCTAAAAGATATTTCATAATATGAATTAACTTATAGGATACTTTTTAACCCGGTAAGTTTACGCTGGTGGGAACTACGCGGGCAAAACCGCAGTTTACTTCTAGCTTCAATTAATATTTAAATATCTGATCACTGTTCGGTTAATATATGAGGTATTGTTTAAAGAGTAATCATTTATATAAGACGGTTATTATTGCTCGAGGAAGTTGTTTAAATCATTTGTAATGGGGCCTAGTAAATTTAACGGTTAATTAAGAATTAATGCTTTGTTTAATTATCTTTCAAACAAAACACGCGTGGCTTATGTATCTAGTTTTTCATACTAATATTATAAATGTAAAATGCTGTCTTTTAGTCTGTTACGGCTGAACCGATTTTATTGAAACTTGGTATGGGGTAAGCTTAGATTTTAAGAAAGGACATTCGCTACATTTTTTTTGCGATAACCGACTCCCACGCGGACGGAGCCGCGTGCAACATCTAGTTTTTAGTGCATTTGTATTGTGATATTATTTATCTAATCGATATTCAGTCTACATAGCTTGTCCTAAATATGATTTTGTTTTTATTTTTATCATTGTGTCTAAATTAATAAGAACTAGTTTTGAATAGCTCAGAGCTAAAATTTGTATGGTGTAAATGATTTATTGTTTTATCTATAAAGTAAAAACAGCTTCAAAATAAAATTTAAAAAAAATGTAGATATAAAAACTCTTTAGATCTTTTCATATATTTAGATTGGATTATTTTACCTTTCTACTTGTAAACTACAATTATACAAAACTTCAGACAGAAAAAAAATATCAGTCGGATTGAGAACCTCCCGTTTTGAAGTCCGTTAAAAATGAATTCACCTATGTCTAGTTTATCTGTACGATACAATTTATAATTAAATACATGTAGTGGAAAGAAAAATTAAACCTCAGGCAGGACTCGAACCCGCAACTACTGGCTTGACGCGCCAGTCGCTTTATCAACTGAGCTACCGAGGTCACTGTCTGGAAGTTTAAATTTTGTGATACAATTTAATCAAAATTTACATGTATAATTATCACGCGCACCGTACTTGGGTTCAGGAAGGGTTATATAACGAATGCGGATAAATCAAGCAACAGGATATGAAAGAGAAGCTGTCTCATCAGTTGGCATGTGAGAGACAATGGCGCTGGTTTTATTTAGTGGCGATATTTCGCGTGTGCCAAACGAAGTAGAGCAGAATGTTAGTCTTTGATGAGTGGGGGTTAAACTATAAGCGGAAGCGGGTTAACTTTGTGTTTTAGATTGTAGAGTGTTTTACACATAACGTGTGCCATGTACATTATTTTGTCTAAAGCAAGATAGGTATAAGAAAGGAATGATGATTAAAAGATAAGATAAATATATTTTGTAAAATGTCTAAAATATAGACTGCAGTAATAATTATTAATATAGAGTCCAGAAGAGTTTCAGCTATCTATAGATATATAAAGCTGTAAAGTTAATGAGTTATAATGTACGATTACTTATCAATACTATTATGTTATTGTATAGTAATTTTTCTCTAATACATTATTAGTAGTGTAGATGACTGGGTTTGAAAATTAAAAATCTAATTAGTCCGTCAGTTTGAGAATAAAACGATATTAGACACGTATTTTTTGCCTATTCAAATAAGTAAGCAACTAGTAGATAAAGTTAATCTAAGTTCAGGAGTGGGGGGCACACGACAAAACGCACGTAATTGTGACGTCATGCGACAATTCAAACCAGCATCGTGAGTTTTTGATTACGTAAAATACATGCCTAATATTTATTTTTTTAATTAATCTGACGGACATTTAAAATAAATTGTCTACTACCTCGTTTTTTCATATGAAAATGATTTTTTCCCAAACAGAAACCATACATTTACTGCACGATAAATTAAATAGTTAAAACGGAAATTATTTCTTAGTACTTTCATAATAATGTTATATTAAAACAAATCGCTTCAATCTACACCACAGTACACTATCTTGTATCCAAACCACAAAGCATAGCACGTGTTATGTTTAATTACATTGTCTGTGTCACATTATTTTGATTATAATGTTCCGTCACTGATATAGTGGTGGACAGCGAACGTGTTGCTGTCCGACAGGTATTTAAACGACGAGTATTGTTGAAAGGAAATCTTAATGACTAATGGACGTGGAAGATGTTTTAATTATCGACTGTAAGTTTAAAACTACAATGTTTAAGTAGCTAGATTTATATTTTCATAATAGACAGAAGAGTATATAGCAAAGTGGGGAGACCTTTGCCCAGTAGAGGGACACCGATAAGGCTATAAATAAAATAGGTGCGTATTAAATATTTCAAACTTTAATTAATTAACATTATTATAATAAAAATACAGATACACAAGTACAGATATTTAATTGTTAATTTTTCACTCTAAAATTATAATTAGAAAAATAATTAGGTAATAGTTTGTTCTTTAAGTTAAGTAAGTTTGAACTACTATAACTAACTGGAATTATACAATTATAATAAGACGAGAAGAAAAAGTTATTCCTTTACTAAAAATCGCTACCGCCTATGCCATACACCAACCGATATCAGAACAGTTAGTTTTATTTAATCCCATTGTCTCCGTCACTCGTGATGAGTTGACGTGCATTATTTTGATTGTAATGCAATGTTCCGTTTCAATATGTATTGTCGCTGTCGCTTCTGGCTTGTGCCAGATACTCTGATTGGTACTATTATAGCTCAAATATTGAATGTGATTTTATTTATACTCTATCAAAAATATTTAATTCTATATATATGTATGGGTGATGTAATATTTATACTGCAAAATGTTTACACAAGATAAGATATGAAATCTAATAAATACCTTTTGGATCAGAAAAAAGTTTTCCCCCACGCGGGGATCGAACCCGCAACATATTGCACACAGTGATAATGGTGTAATTTAGATTCAAATATGTATATATAAATAAGAGATTAGATATGTATTTTTTGCTTTGTCAAAATGATAAAAAACTATTTAAATAAAGCGAATTAAAGTTATGGAGTGAGGTGTCGCTACGTTACAAACCGGTACATTTCGTAGCAGTTAGTGACGTTATGCGACATTTTAAATCAATGTATCGTCATAAGTTTAGGATTACTTAAAAAATTAAAACGTGTTCAATATTTTTTATTAGTTTACCTGAAGGTCAACAAAAAAGAACTTGGCATCTTCAACATCAACATCCCTATTGGTGTGGCGACCTATGCCATTCGGTTATCTTTGCAGCCGAAGTGGATGTGTACAAAATACTAATCAGATTGTGTGTATTATTTATATTTACTTCAATTTAGGTAATGGTGCAAATTTTATCAAAATCGGTTACAGATAAGAGAGCGATTAAAAAAATTAAATGAAGTGGATATAACTCTCTGAGTGTTGGTCTTCTAAATAAATTTCTTTCTACATTGTATGACGTAGACCATGATTAAAGACATTTTAATTGCGCGTTTATTGCCTTTTAAATAGACTGAATTAAATATAAATTACTGTCATATATTACAATGCAATGTTTTACTCCAGTTGGTCATAATAAGTGATATAAGATTCTTATCTTTTAAATATTGTTTATTATAGATTTCTTTACAGTTGCGTACTGATAGCTGGGTATGAGTTGCGAAAAATATGGATTGTAATACTTTATAAGTACTTTTTGCTAAATGTAGTATTATTTTATGTTATGACCATGTATGATAATCGTGATCAGTTCATTCAAAGCCAATTTCAGGCTACTACCAATTGTTTTTGTAATAAATCGTGATTTTCTGCATTGTATTGATATCTAGTGGTAAGTTATAGTACCTACACATAGGTATAGGTATATCCTCGATTTTTTGCTTTCGAATCATACTAACCTGACTTAATAATAACTTTTTTTTTAGCAAAATTACTCTTTTTTCTACAAATTACTTGCCTTTCTGGGGTACTTTTAAGATCTTTCTTTTTAAGCGTTTTCTATCAATATTTAACCAGTGGTGACATTTATGTATGAATATTACATCGCCAAGCACTGTTTATCTGTTATAATTTTAGTTAATGTACGTTTTTTTTAGAATTAAGTTTTAATACTCCAAATTAGGCTGTAATTAATAACATAAAGATTGTAGGGGCGCACTTGGAATTCATCCATACTATCTAATAAATCACATAAATCTTAATATTGTAAATGCGAAAGTAACTCTGTCTCTCTTTCTGTCTGTCTGTTAAGTTTTTACGGGTAAACCACTGAACCGATTTGATGAAACTTGGTATGGGGTAAGCTAGGATCCCTAGCAAGGACATAGGCTACTTTTTGTCGCGAAAACCTGCACTAACGAGGGCGGAGCCGCCGGCAACAGCTAGCAAAAAATAAAGCATTCAAAATCAAGACTATTTAATATTCCGTTAACAAATGACTTTCAGCGCCCGAAATTCTCTCTCATTTCATCTCAGTAGATTTTACCTTCGTATAAATTTCGTTTGATGAATGAAGGTTTATGTTTAATAAGTTTGTATCTCTTTGTTTCAGGTAAGTCTCGAAATGTGCAAGTTGTGACGTTTTTAATCTGTCACCGTGTGTTATGAAGCGCAGAAGGTTGAGTACGTTCATTTTTGTAATTATTTCACACAGGTTTAAACGGACTAATTTAGTGGCCTGAATAACAAATAGTTAAAACCTCTCTTTCCCTCAATTTTTTTTTTTTTTTTAATTTTTGCGTGCCCGACAGGGTCCACGATGATCTCATAGTTTTAAGTTACCACCTAAGGTTCACATTGTGGAATGCAAATAAATAAAAAAATAAAAAAAAATGTGTATGCCCGCTATATTTGATATATCTACACGGGAGCTATTAATAAAACATTAATAACCTCTCAGGCCTATATTACCTTAGTTTAGATACGTCATACTTATCTTCTATATTGAATACTGCTAAAGTAGAGCTTAGCATGAATGCTGGAAAATATTTAAAAATAATAAGATTGATTAATCACCAGGAAACAATATATGGACAGCCTATATATATACCTATGTATAAATACATTGTACCTGTCTATTAATATAACAACTAATAATACAGTCCCACTGCTGTGCTAAAACCTCCACAAAATGTATTCTAAAAAAGTAATAACAATAAAAAGCATAATAATCAAAACGTATGCATCTAATCAGTTGTATTTTATTTATAGACTGCACTCATTACCCCTTTTCTATTCCATGCAAGTTACCTTCGGCTATTGAATCAAGGATTAACCAACACCATACAAAATAAAACAATAAATAAATGTGTAAAATTTTATTTCTAGATACGTATGATAAGCAATCCAGCTCCACATGACATTAGTTTTATCATGCAATATTATTCAGAAGTCAAAACAATGATAACAATTATAAGGCAAAATTACTCAGAACATACAGAGTAATTGTTATTATATACTATTTGATATTGACGATTGTATCGCATTAAACACACAAATAAAGTAATTTTGTAAGTATAACTATGTTGATACTCATTAAAACTTAAAATGTACCTTATTCTAAAGACCACAAAAGTTTTTTTTCACCAGCACATAAAATTAACATGTAGTTCTTATACTTAAATCATGTTCTAATTTTATTTTATTTGATGACCTCTATGGTCGAGTGGCGTACACATAGGTTTTCAAAGTGTCGCCAGCTCTGAGGTTCCAGGTTCGATCCCCGGACGGGTCAATGTAGAAAAACTACTTTTCTACGTTGTCTCGGGTCTGGGTGCTTGGAGTTCCTTTGTTGTCTTTGATTCCATAACACAAGTGCTTTAGCTACTTACTTTGGGTTCAGAGCAATGTATCTGATGTTGTCCACATTTATTTATTATTATCTATTAATTAAAATTTTGAGCACAATTATTCATACATACACACCCGCAATTTTTTCTATAAGTAATTCCAAATCCTTATTATGATTCGGTAACTTTTTGACATGATATCAACGTAATACAAAACTACTACTTTAACTTAAAACTACAATTCTTCCAAATCACGCCCAAGTGGATGCACCGTCTAAGGTAAGTTTAGATCCCGTTAAATTTGGAAAAACATCACTAACTGTCATACATATCAATATCGCTACTTCTTTGGGATCTAAAGTTTTACCATTAGGCATTACTTGACCCAATTTAGATCTAATGTTATCATCAAGCTCTACATTTCTGAAGGCATCGTCTGTTGTACGTCCAGGGCAGACCGAATTGACTCTTACTCCTTTTGATGCCGCAGCTAAAGCTACATGTGTACTGAAAACTTGCAAAGCAGCTTTAGTTGCCGTGTACGACATTAAACCGGGTATCGGCCGCTTTGGCATCGAAGATCCAACATTTATTATAGTACCTTTAGTCTTCTCCAGAAACGGCATCGACAATTGTGATAAATAATGCGGGACCCGTAAGTTTATATTAATCAAATCGTCGAAAACCTCCATTGAGTTAGCGAAAGGTGATGCTAAAACCACTTTACCGGCACAGTTTACTAGAATGTCAATTCTTTCGTATAATTCCACTGTCTTATTCACCACTGTTTCACAACTGCCTTGATGTGTTAAGTCCAGTTTCAGCCATAGAGGAACCAAACAGTTGGTTGCCACGCACCTGTTAACTGTTTTCAATAGTCTTGCTTCGTCACGTCCCACTAGTGTTAAACTGGCGCCTAAACTGGCAAAAAGCTCCGCGGTTTCAGCTCCGATGCCAGAACTGGCACCTGTTATTATTGCCACTTTACCGGTTAGGTCCATTTTATGCATTTCTGCTTCGTTTTTATTATTGTATGTTTTATATTTATAACATTTAATTTTGTCACACGTCCGTTCGCGACGATGATTAGATCAGCACTGATAGTGTTATCTTTAAATATTATATCAGACGCTGTTGACTCACTTCAGTCGAAAATGACCTTGATGTGTTTACGAGTATGTTTGATAACATTTGTTTATCTCAAATATTTGTTACTGGTTTCTGTAATTATATGTTGAATTATAATGTTGCTATGAAATTTTTACAATATTTTATTGGTTAAGTTAGGTTAGTTATTACTATGATTTTGTGCTAAATGCTCTTTATAGTTGTCGTAAATAAGTGGTGCCACAGACTCATAGAGTTACTTAGCTTTAATATTTTGCCTGTTAATGCTTTTCTTTAACTTTATCCCTATTGTAGGTCATGGGATATTATACAATCATACAGTTTTTGAATTAGAAAAAAAAATAAAAAACAAACAAAATTGAAGTTTTTCGCTATCTTCCGCATACTTATTCAATATACTTCTGTCTATCCTACACATTATACAAGGATGATGATCGACATACATTACTAGTATCATACTTAGGAGTTTCACGACAATTTGACGTCATCCTAAACAATTTCACAAAATTAAAAGCCCTATTTGGCGCTCAGAATTCGGGCCATCATTTCTCATTGCGAAGGCCAAGATTTTTTGTGATGCAACCTGAAACAAGCCGACCGCGAACACGGGAGGCTGCACACAATGCAGAGATTTTCATCAGTGGCACATGTGAAGATTTTTGTTGTTTTTACAAGGAAATATACGTTGCGTTTTGTTTTTTTAGAGTAATTTAAGTTCTGTATTCGACATTGTTGAGTAAGAAATGGAAATAAAACGAGGAATTACTGGGAAATTGAGAGAAGTTGGTTACTTGCGTTAAGCCTAATAATATTGATTTAGCGTAGGAAAATATATTTTTTAATATTTACAGCTCATTATGGAAAATAATTCTAGGCTTGTATACAGGGTGTTACCGAAAAGGTATATCTATCCAAAAGGGGTGAAGAGTGCATCTGGTATAGAGCCAGCTTATCAAATTTCAGCTGAAAATCGGTTATCAATTATTCGAAACCAAAAATCATAACATACATGTGTCAGTGCATTAAGAGCATCGATATCTTATTATACACTTGCTAAATGCGTCGCTTCAGTGGTTAAGTTATGATTTTTTGTGTGCAGTCATTTTTAAAATAACGTAAATGCATAAACATATAACTTAGCTTTTCTTACTTAGTGCTAACAAGACAAACAACAATACTTACATTAATAAAACAAACAAACAAGTCATAAACCCAATTAAAATATTTTTTGTGGTCTCAACCAAAGGTTTTTAATCACTGCACAGTTTACAAACAAACTATTCAAGTACAAATTACTTACATAAGTACGTGTGTGTGCTGTCAACAAAGTGACGTCATGATTATTAACTGCCGGCGTAATATTATTGTACGGATTATCCTTATACCGTCGAATTCTATTCGCATAGTTTAAAATAGCTGAAGGTAAAAATATGATACGTAAACATAAATAAAACCGCCGAATATATTATTATTAATAAAGTTTTTTGTACAGGAAATGATTTATGCTAAACTGGTGAATATGCTTAAAGGTTTATGTACCTTTATCTATATCAATGATATCAAAGTATAAGCATGACGTTAGTTTCTGTCAAATTTTATATTTTTTTTTGGCCATAACCAAAGGTTTGCGTCTTAGCCCATAAGACACAACATGGCCAATATAATCAATTGGTCATCAATCATCTCTTTCAGTCTGTCCTGTCAGGATTAGTTAATATCGGCGTAATAATTTGCTGCGTGCTCAATTTTTTATCAGCTCCCTGATTACGGCAAGCGCTAGATTTTTATGAAAATATAGTGCTTGACTAATTACACTTCAAATCTGAAATCGATGACATTTACTACCATAAATGCTTTAGTCAGGTCATTAGTACGAAATTTTAACATTACTTCGTACTCATTTTCTAAACAGGTTGCATTGTAAACTTCAAAACCAGTTCGTTCAAAATCAGGTATATTGCGTCAATATCACAGAGCAATACCTTAAATTCACTAGGCGGTAATTAAAAGAGCATTAACATACCAGTTTTTGTTTATTTTGACGCACACCTAGTGACATTTTTGTACACATTGTATTTCAAATACGTTTTATTTAAGTCACAGGCAATAGAACAGTTTATTTTAACAATCACAAGTTTTCTTTTTAATGTGCTGATGCAGCACCGTCTATTATCAAATTAGAGCCGATAAGGTTAGGAAATATGTCACTTGCAGCAAAAACAATCATACGAGCTATCTCTTCTGGCTCAATAATCTTGTTATTAGGAACTGTTGCAGAAATCTTATCATACGCCTGATCCATATACTCATCTTCCACATTCAAATTGGACAAAATTTTGGTCCTAGTAATACCTGGTCGGACCGCATTCATTCTTATACCTTCAACCAGTAATTCCATAGCTCCTGATTTCGTAAACCTTTCTAAGGCATCTCGAATCATCGCGAAAGGTAAAAATCCTGGTCTCACCCTCGTAGGAGTCCCGAAAACATTTACAATACTCCCCTTGGTCTTCTTGAGGTGTGGGATACACGCCTGCGTCAGCTTGTAAGGCACTCGAAGGTTCAACGCTATAAGTTCATCGAAAATCTCCATAGTGGTGTCATATAACGAAGTAACACTTGCCTTTCCCGCGCAGTTTATTAACACGTCTATCCGTTTAAACATTTGCACTGTCTTCTTCACGACCTCGTCGCAGTTTCCGTCGACAGTCAAGTCGAGAAGGAGGCAGAGCGGTTGTATTCCTTTCGCGGCTTCGCATTGCTTCGCCACATCGAGCAATCTCGCCTCGTTTCGTCCTACAAGTGCTAGTGTAGCTCCGTGTTGTGATAACAGCTTGGCAGTGGCGGCTCCGATGCCGGAACTGGCGCCGGTTACGATAGCAATTTTGCCGGTGAAATCCATTCTACGGTACCGCTTGGTTTGAAGGTTGCCGTACGACTGTCTACGTCAGGCGTCTGTGATTTGTATATTAGTGAACCGGTTCCTTCTGTTGATATGGTTTGGTGTTCTCAACATTTTTATAGTTTGTGTTATGAGATTTTTTGTGGTCGATGATTATAATTTATGTTGTTGGGTTTTCTTCGTTTTTTGGCAGTTGTTATTTTGAGTATTTAGAGCACTGTATATTACTTTTTCACTGTTTCTGTTCTAGATGCGGTATTTGCACATTTTAGGAATAATCTTGTCTTTACAATAATCTGTTTAGTGGTTATAGGTTACTTTTGACTTAGAAAAGTCTAGGAGTCCTCACGATTTTACCCTTCAACTTTCATTTGAATATTTTTTTTATTATAAATTATTAATTTAACATTTTTCTTCTTCTTCTTCGTCCTGCCCTTTTCCCAATTTATTTTCTACTCTATTAGCCTTCATACTGTCATTTTTTTTATTTATTTAATTTCAATAATATGCTTATGATGCATAAGGTCCTTGCAATTTGAACCTATTACTAAGGGCTTAGGAAGACGATCTGTCAACCTCAAGGTTACCATTGTCATTATCTGATATAATAGCTACTATGTATGTATGTATGTATTTAAGTTAATTATAAGTCACCGCAGACCGAGCGGAGCGAAAAGTAAATGATTCCATCAACATTGAAAAATATACTCTCAGCAAATTGTATTGAGTACTAAATTGTTTAAACCAGTATTGTTGAAGGTTTAAAGAATTTTACACTTATTGCTTTTGCTATAGAGTTTAATTTTCAATGTTCTTCATTTTTTTTTAATCTTTGCACCTATCGGTTGCGTAAGAGTATAATGATCTCTGACTAAAATATCCAAAAAGATGGACTTTGGTCAGGTGTATGGTAAAGTTATGATTTCCATATTCAAAGTCCAATTTTTTGTCAGTCTATTTATGTGGGATGTATCATAGCTTTATTATCATGACGAATCAAAATTTAATATTCAAATGGCTGTGATTGGTATAATTTTGTTAAAAAATGGGGGCATTACGAATTGTCTGACGTCAAAGCTGTTTTTATACACAAAATACCTTTGACTTGGGTATTTTTTACGAAACTATTTTTGGTTTGCAAAACATAGGTTGGAATTACAATTTTTTGTGAGTATCTAAAGTCTAGTCGGGGTAAAAGTATAAATAAGACGGCAAGTTCAATTTACGACTCCGTTCTGCAGCGTCAGGTCATGATGAAGGATTCTGTTTAAGTCCGAAACTTCGAGCATTTCCTACAATTAAGTGTGATTATACTGTTGTACATATGAATAACTAACTATTAACAATTATACACATAAACCTTCTCTCTCGTCTTGAATCACTCAGTCCATTGGTGCAAATCATATGAAAATCCGTTCGGTAGATTTTGAATTCAGACGCGGCGGGATTATTATTATGAATTTGATTAACAAAAGTTACTATTCAGCGCGTGAAGCATCAGTATAAGTAGCTGCGAATGAGGTGAGTCAGTTTGGCCGCTTTCGGTAAAATGTTGATATTAAAAAAAATAAACTTATGTAAGTTACACATATTAAACTCGTAGAATAATAAATTTATTTCTTGGTGGCCAGTGCTTATCATGTTAGTCAATTGTTTCGTTAAAAATGTATGAAAACAATTTCTTTAATGTTTTTTAATAGTTAACTAATACGTATGATCAGTATCTCAGCTTGTAATATCAACCCCATTGCAATGTGGTGAGCCCAGTAATGGGAGGATGTTAAGCTTTCCACATTGTTAGTGATTACTAACTTTTGCAGCTCAGCTCCGTATGAAAGTTTCCGAACCGTTAAATAAACTGTGTTTAGAATTGAAATGATACCAGCTTGTGAAAGTTTGAACTGCATTTTGTAATAGTACTGGTTTTCAGTTGGTCTAGAAAACAAAAATTTTGGCGGTTCCGGTCCGTTTTAGATGTTGTTTTGATAGAGAAGAGAGGAATAGTTTGTTTGCTTGTGCAAATGAAATCATTTTTAATAAGTTTGATTATGTTACATTGGTAGATACTAGACACTGTTGATTAATTTGATGTTAGTCTAAACATTAAATCGTTCTTATTTTTAATTTCATCAAAAATAATAACGGAATCATCTATCTAAATAAAATCAATTGCCACTTTTCAAACGAAGCATGTACTGAAGAACGGCTCTGGCTGATTTTTGTTTGTTGTGTCTGTAATATTGTCAGGACAAGATTTGTATGAACGAAAATTTGCGAAAAAATCCGCGGGAAATGTCGAAAAATCAATATATTTATATTGATAACAGAACGGCGACTGTCAGGTCAGCAAGTAATTTATAAATATTCCTAGGTTTTTAAAAGAAGTGGATAACTCGATTACCCCTGGGATTAATTAATATATTACATGAAAATTTATGTCTAAATTTTACTTAAAAAAATCGAAATCGGTAAAAATATATAATACCACCCAATAAATGTCCCACTGCTGGGCACAGGCCTCTTTACATATAGAGAAGGCACAAGCATTGATCACCACGCTTGCTCATTGCGGGTTGGCGATTTCGGATTCTAGTTTTTGGAATCCAGGTCACGATGTTTTCCTTCACCGATTGTCAATGGTGTCTTAGAATAATTAAGAAAGTATACCTATATAACTTTGAAAAAGTCACATTGGTACTTGCCAGTAATGGGTTCAAACCTGCAACCTTGTGCACACAAATCCGTTCATTGAACCACTAGGCCACCACGTTAAAAATATATATTAATTTATTATCCTTGTTAAAAATACATATGGAAACTTACTTTTACTTAAAGTACCAACAAGTCAAAACCTATGTACTATGTTTCTTATTTTAATAATTTAAATTAAATGAAAAAGCAAAATCTTTCCTGCAAAAGAATTAACAAAACCATTCGTTACAGGTTAGGCTTGTTATCGACCTATAGCATTCGCCTGTAATAAATCAGTCAGTATTGCTTGGCGGGCGAATATCTACGTAATACACCGGTCACTGTGGCCGGCTGAATTTATTGCCCGGCTACAGGCGGGGTGTCATATTGTATGCAGGGAAATTAATCTGTAAGAATTATTTAATTTTTACATAAAATTGTGACGAAAATAATGGTGATATGTTTAGCAGGTAGTATTTTTAATTTTAAATGTACTTTTTTCTTTATTTTATCTTTGTACAGTTTAAAAATTGTTGTATAAAAATTACGTTATAGTAAAATGTAAAAAAAAGATAGAGTCGAATTGGGAACTTCTTACTTTTGTAGGTTAATCGGTTAAAAGTGATAAGAGTCATTTATCAAACTTTTGATTGTTTTTACGTTGTAAATATCTTAAAGTTCTTTGAAATTAATTAATCACGTCTTTTTTAAAAATAGTTCTTAATTTCGTTAAACGATTTAAAGAATTAATACTTAACCAAATACGGTGAAAATGGCAAATGTTTTATTTGGTTTGTGGGAGCGCCTCTGAAACGTACACTCTTAACTATACTTTTTAATGTTTTGAGTAAAAGTCATTACACCAATAAGATTATCCAACGATGAGATAGTAGAAAACAACATGGATTAAATATTTACATAGAAAAAAAAATACTCCCGCTTTTTGTACGCTTACATCATTTAAACTACGCAACGGATTTAAGTGCAGTTTTCAGCAATTGACAGCGATTCAAGACGAAGGTTAATATGTATACATTGCACCTGTGCGAAGCCGGGATGGGACTCTAGTTATGTTTTATAAATACCTTACAGCTGATGTAAATACTACTACTAACTACTGAAGTGGGCGAATCAGAGTGATGTCCATTGTATTGACGTTCTTAAGGCGCTACTTCGTAGCCTAGTTGGAATAAATGAGTTTTTGACTTTGATCTTACTGAGACATCTACTACTACTGAGAGTTGAGACCCATTAGAACAAGCGTGCTAATAATAACATCGGATCCAAACACAGGACAAACACATTAAACACAAAACTGTAAGCGACATTGCACATCCGTTTCCACTTGCGGCCTGTAACCGCGACGTTTGCGCTCGGCCTCGGCTGTACTAAGGCCGAAACGGGCACCGAGTTCGGCCTCTAATGAAAGTTGGGTTAGTGATGAGGGTATTTTTGTGTTTAATTTGCAATATCGGATGATTCTTTGTACTTCGTTGAAGTCAAAATTGTTTGGAGGTTGTTTTGGCAAAAAAAATCTTTGGATTTAAATGTGGTCACTTGGTGACTTTAAGAGAGTTTATAATTTGAAATAAAAAATTATAAAGATATAATGCAATAGTATTTTAATTATTCCTGCAAAAATATAGCATTTAACTAGGTACAAACTTATTTTTAATCTTGTAATATATAAATTTCGTGTGACAGAGTTTGTTATCGAACTCCTCCGAAACCGATTTTTCTAAATTTTATTGTGTATATTTGGTAAGTCTGAGAATAGGTCGTAGGTTATTCTTTTAAACCCGTAGGTGATAAAGTTTGTTTTTTTTTTGACAAATTTATATGTCAAAACAACAGCAAAATATATTTAGCTATGCGTAAAATATCAAAAATATATTTAGCTATGCGTCCCCAACAAACGGAAAATTACAGCATATTTACGTGATAATGGGCAATCTCGCCTACTAAAAAGCATGCAAATCCAGAAGTTTTAGCATTTCGCCCACGAACTCGAAACGTGCTCACAATCAAAATTCATCAAGTAGCCAACAGAAATGCGAGTTACTTAGCGCCATTTTGTAATTCCCGTGTTGTACTTCCACTACTTAAAAACAAAGAGTTGACGCCAAAGTTTAACTGTTGATTACTCGTTTTTTTGAGGCTTAATGAAGGCCCTTTTTTGTAGGAAAGAGTAATGTGTAGTATTTTTTTTTATGCAAAAATTTACTTAAATTTTGATAAATATCTAATTTAGGGCAATAATAATTTGTGGTAGCGTAAACGAAGAATATAAGAAAGGTATCTTGTCTTATTTTCCGATAAAAACTGCATTGAATTTGTAGTATATTTTTAGAAGATAGAGGAATAATTATAGATAATGTTATGTATCAGACAGAATTGTCATGCACAAGTTAACAGTTAATCGATATTTAATAAATCTAAATCAATGGTGATTTCTCTTATGGCCAGTTCCTGGACGGTATTTTTTTTTTCATTTTGCTTAGAAAATTCTACCGTCCGTTACAAAAACGAATCGTTGTTTTAATAAAGGTACCAGGCATTAGTCATTAAATAATTTACCTACTAACTGCTACTCAATGGTAATAACATTTGGTATCATTAATTTCAAGTATATATAATTATGTAACAAGAGGTAAGTCAAACATCGTTATCTGCTGCCTATATATCATATCTAATATATAAAATTATAGTGTCAAGGTGTTTGTAATTAAACTCCTCCAAAATGACTCGACCGATTCTCATGAAATTTTGTGTGCGTACCAATTAGGTCTGCGAATCAGATAACAACAATTTTTTATACGCCTAGGGGTGGCACTCTCCAGTGTTTTATCTGTAAGTATGGCAAAACAACGTTTGCTGGGACAGCTAGTATATTAATAAAAATAAATTGCCACATGTATGACGGAGCATTACTTAAGAACAGCTCGACCGATTCGGCTGTTTTTTGTTTTTGCAATTTTGAGGACAAGCCTCTCTAGCCAAGTGATATTTCTACAAGCGTTTACGCTGATCGAATCGCTCAAATGTATGGAAGTGACCTAGAGACCTAGAAGTCTAGGTCATGTCACCTGTAGAAATAAAATGTCATTTCTATAAATTTAATGTCATAGCGTTAGCGCTTGTAGAAATGTCACTTACGGCTACATGGGCTGATTTGTATGAACGAAGATTAGAAATGTAGAAAATTTTAATTGTATTTTTATAAGTGAAGTACCTATGGATTGGCAGGACAATGACTGTCAGGCAAATTAAACATAATGGACTAGGAGTGTCGCTCTACCTCATTTGTTTCAACGTATAATTTATGCCTAACTTACCCAAACAAAACAAACAACAAACAAAAGTAACTTAAAAGCCTACAGAATCTAAAATAATAACTTTCAAATTCTTGACTAAAAATACCTCTTTTACATTTCTCGAGCAAACAAACGACCCGATTATTTAATGTTACCGCCATTATGTAATAATTGTTTTGAGTTGTTACCCCCGGGCCAGTTAATTTTGTCCCCGGTAGGGATGTGATGGTAAACAGTCGATTGAACTTTATTATTGGTGTTTAATAAAAGTTGTTTCGGTGTTTTATGATTTTATATTTGGTTATAAATTCAGCAGGTTTTAAAATAGATATAGGAGATCAAATGATAGAAACTGTTAATCTTTGGGTTACACGAAATAAGTAGTTTACAAAGAATAATTTAATTATTTATCACTCTCAGTGGCCAGCCCCCATAGACATTTCTACAAGCGTTAACGATAATATAAATCGCTTAATTGACATGAAATGTATGAAAATGACATTTTGTTTCGATAAGTCACGTGACTTGGACTTGTCACTTCCATACATTTGAACGATTCGATCAGCGTTATCGCTTGTAGTAATGTCACTTGTCTAGGGCTGGACTGGAAAAATCAACGAACGCGCATCAGGGCAACAACTACTTACAAAGCAAGTGAATAATCTCACTCGAACCAGATAATTACCAGTGTTTTGTAATGAGCGACAGGCTATGTGATTTCACAACTTATTATACAGGGTGATACAGTATCCCTTGATATCCTTTACTTAGATATTACAACTAGATTTGTTTTGAAACATCTGTTATATGTTTATTAGATCAACAGCTTCATTAATCTAATAACATTCCCCCCCTTGCCCCTCTCCCTTGGTATTTACGTTGTTAATCCGTTTTAAATCTAATTATGACAAACTTCATTAATAAATTTTAACTTTGAGTTTGTTTGTCCAAAATTGGGTGAGCCTGGGTTATTACTTAGGTACTGTTCATTACTTTGTTCGATAATTATTGTTTTTATTTATTTCTGCCGTAAGTTAATTCATGCTGTACTACTATTATATTTTGTGTTCACAATGAACAAACAAATACTGAAGGAAAATATACACGACATACGAATGTATGTTAAAAAAATAGCTTCAAATACCTTGTCATAGCAAATTTTCGCGTTTTTCATATACAATTATCAATAGTTTTATATGAACCCCACCAAACGCTTTTTTGGGTCTGAAAGCCCTTTTGCAAACATGTTTTGCTCTGTCCAGGAACAATGTATATGGTATTTACCTATAATTATCATTACATAAGCATTCATCCGTCTAACCTCTAAAATAGGGCACTGCAGTTCAGAGGAAAAAGTTTACCGTTTCATTCTTTTGAGAGCACAAAAATTACCTCCTGCCTGCTATTACGATGGCTCTCCTCTGAAACGGAAAGCAAATCGTAACGTAAAAAGATTCCGGTTTTAGGAGTCTAGTTGGTTAGTGATGATGTAGTTATATTATTATTTTTGTTAACCATATAACTAGTTATCCCCGATTACGTCAGATTTCCCGGTATCTCTACCATGTTCCATGTTATTACCGCCACGGGTTTCCTCGGAATTCTATGTCAACTCTATTTAACTTTCATTGTTATTCCGTGAAGAGATGAATGAACTGAGTGAGCTCTTATCTTCACTCCTGTAATCATTAGTTGGTGAGCAGAATTTTAAGTTGTTACTGCTCATGGGTAAGTCTTGATTTTAAAGGTAATGAGAGCTATTGGTTTTTCTACAGTCTTTAGATCGTACAGTGGCTTTATGGTGTGGTTTGACTAAGCCTAGGTCAAAGATTGTTAATAATTAATATAGCAGTTCGACTCGCGACTCCACCGCCGCCGCGTCAGCTCATCATTAGGGACTCCTATTGAGTCTGAAACTAGTCGGGCGATCCCGAGAATATACGTGAGTAAACCGTTTTGTTTTAAATATTTAAAGATTGTTAAATTGTTTTTATCACGCAAATGTTTTTACTAATTCCGGTTATGTACAAATGTCAAGAAAAGGCGTCATGTGACTGGAAAAATAAAAATATTAATTAATTGAAAAAACATCTCGGTACACATAATTTTTGCTGTCGAATCTACATATTAAATATTCCTGTTTAAAAAAATATTATTTTACTAAATAATTTAAATAAATAGTGACCGTTTATGAAGTCAGCGTGTCCCATCACTAGCGCCTAGTGATTAATACGGGGGCCCAACAATAGAAGGAATTTGACTACGTTTTACAACTAATTACCGTCAACTTGCTGATTTATATTTGTTAAATATTTATCGGGGGTAACGGGTGCTACAGGCTTGTACTGGGGGCGCAAAGGGTGCAATATACTAGTTTCCTACGTTCAGAATGTTAATGAGAAGATTATTATGGTATTAGCAAAATTGTAACAGTGGACCTATAAATATAAATTTTGTTAGTTTAAATTCGGAAATCGATTAGGAAGTCACCCACGTTTGTTATGTTAAAT
This sequence comes from Diachrysia chrysitis, assembly GCA_932294365.1. Classification (NCBI taxonomy): domain Eukaryota; kingdom Metazoa; phylum Arthropoda; class Insecta; order Lepidoptera; family Noctuidae; genus Diachrysia; species Diachrysia chrysitis. Next base: position 1,570,435 of record OW028667.1, on the reverse strand, counting down.
ATTGAAATATTGTTATGTTTATATAATTTGATTTTCGTATGATGATTACTAAATATGGACTTTGATTGTTTTTGTTTTGTTTAAGAGAAATATGTAGGACAAAGATAAAAGACGTGTTACTAGCGCTGTGTGTTGTCAAAGCATTTAGAGACAAATGAATATATATAATTAAAGTCTAAGTATTTTTCTAGCAAGTTTTAAAGAAAATTAATAATTAAAATAAGTACTTCATTTACCTATCAAAATAAATTATCGTTGTCCTTGTAATAACAAAAAAAATCAAATTAGATATTTGCCGTTATATTGTACTAAGAAATCAAAATCACAACATCTTTTACCGTACATTATGTCAATTAACTTAACACCCTTTCATAAGCACCTTAAAATCAAAGCCTGTATTCATCTGAAGTTAAACAAACTAAAAATCTGCCACATTCAGGTCTCTGCCGTTCTGCTTCAACAAAAATTCAAAGCCTCGCGATTTAACGCTCGCGAGATCAAAAGATGAAGGGATGACGCAATGACGTACATCTTGAGGTTTTGAGGACAGATTTTTTAGGTTATTTTGAAGTTTTGAAGTGTAGTGTATACGGTAGATAAGGTTTATAGTGAGGTTTAGCTAAATTAGTTCTTTGAGAGGTTGACGGTAGAGACAATTTGCTGAGCTTACATAACACGTTATGTAGCTTTTGTTTTGAATAGGCATTATTTGCTGTCGGCCTGTTAAGCTACAAGTACAAGATAGAGGCTAAAAGCGGAATAAAAATTTAGGAAACCCCCGACAAATTTATGGAGCAGATAACTTTCAAAATGCAAAAAGATTTTAGCTAAGAAAGATCTCAATTACGTTAGTTTACCGCGTGGTCCATTTGTTTAGGAGCTACGATGCCGCAGACAGGCCTACAGATATACAGACACTTTAAACTTATAACCCCTTTTTTGCGTCGGGGCTGAAAAATGATTGAGCAAAGCATAATATATCTGATGTAACAATTTTTTTTAATTTAATTGGTAAATAAATGGATAGAATTCTTGCACTCTATTTGAGAATTCGTTGTCTGCAAAGAACAATAATTGTCAATATTTATCTGTAATGCGTCCACAGTAAAAAGTAATTTAATGTTAGACTACTGTTTTTTTTACCTCAAAATTATATCCGTAATTTCCCCAATGCCAAGGTAACCAGTAGATACTTTTACTGAACCATTTCGGCCTAGCCTCGTTTGTAGCGTGTCTTTCTACCCTTTGATATTCACGAAACATCTTCACGTAACTTCAAGCACTTGTCGGGTTAGTTGGTATAATCACTCGGAATAAGTGAGGTTTGACTCACGAGGATAGAAAAAGCGAGGGTGCTTTGATTAGAAAGCTAGGGTGGTTTAAATAAGGTCACCTTTTCATTGCACTAGATTATTTGAAAATATTTTTAAATTACTAGAATTTTGCATCTGTTCTTTAGGTTACCTTACTTACTTACCTTACCTTAAAATATACCTAAACAAGTAACAAAATGTAAAAAATATACTCAAACAAATCACATCCGATACAACGAACATTCATAATTCGTGTGCAAATACTAATTTTCCATACATTACATAGATTAGTGGGTCCATAAATCATTTGTAAGGATGTACCAGACAAGCGTAAGGGTACTCTCTCGCTAATTTATGAGATAAGCGAGGACAGAAAATAAAAAATAACTCGTCTTTTTTTTTTAATTTCAAGCTTTTATATATTTAATGTAAATCTGGTCTGTGTTGCCTTTGTATGGTGAGGCCAATGAGACGAGATAAAGAATAGTCCTTGCGCTTCCGCTGTCTTGTCTTGGCGGGGACACTACCGGGCCCCCAGATGAATATCCTTACCTCTACTGAGTTACATGACAATAGCAAGCGACAAGACGTCAGTTGTTTTATCGCCGTCGTTAGATGGCTGTCGTTGTGTTTCGTGGTACAGGAAAACGGTCGCTACTGCAGCCTGTCAACATTTTTTATCAAAAAAGTTGTGAACCCCTGAAAGTTTTTTTATAACCTTATCTAGTCTCGTTGGCATAACTTTAAGTTATTCTAAGATTTTGTGAGAGCAATAGTTACGAAATATTACAATTTAAATAAGTTTTGTTTTTATTTACCATAATTTATGTACAGACTTTTTTACGTAGACAGTCGAAATTTAGAGGCGTTAAGGTTAAACTTATAAATTAAGATAGAACATTTTTTTTACACGGTAAATTAAGAAATTTTTTAAGCTCATTTTTTTACACCTCTGCCTGTGACATAGTCCAGACGAGTATCAGAAAAAATGTAAACCTCAAAAATATTTTATTCTGATATACAGATGATAATGCTAAGTAAATCTTAAAGTTAAAAGCTTAACCATAATTCACTTCAACAATATATCTATAATGCATGTTACTGTACCTAAGTGCGTGTTCAGAGCGTGCGAAATTTATGCGTTTGTCGCACGTCACGGCGTTTCCTGCGCGCAGACAGCTGACCGCTAATGTACCCCGGAGATAACTCACGCGAGTCACGCGCGATTACGACGCTTAATAACACGTTATAGGTTTAATTACATTTAAGCTTTTGTTCAGTATTTTATGTTAAATGACCTCTGAGATGATGAACTTCTTTGCCAGTGATCTAAAGATCAAGTAAAACTGCTAATCAGAGATAAATCACGCGAAACGCGCGCGATTAGGATGCTTAATACATGCTATTGCTATAATTAGTTTTCTTGATTACGTTTGGTTTTCGTTTTTTTTTGTTACATTTTTTAATATTTTGTGAATTGATTTGATAGTAATCGAAAGAGATGTCTTTATGTCATATATTATGACTTATTTGTGTAATATTATTGATAAGAGGAAGGCAGATGACCTTATTTACGACGCTCTTGTGCTTCATCTATTAATTGTACACAGATTTTGTCAAGGCATGAATAATATATTTTTTTGTTCTAGTTTAAATAATTCACTTTTGTTTTTATTTTAAAATTTGCGGAGATTTTGCCATTTTCACAAAATAAGAGAATGCCTTTTACTGCCAGACAAACTTTCCAGGTAGACCTCTTTTTATATCGTAAATGACTGGGCTTATGTTTAATAAGTTATTAAATAATTTATTTGACCTTTTTGAACTAATCTTTGTAGAAATATGTGTGAGCTATTCTACTATTATTATAGATTCCAGGATTTATGCGAAATACAGTGAAGGTTCTCAGATATGTATTTACGTCTAATTCTTTGAAGTAATGTAGAATGTAGGCTGATAATTTCCTCTCGTATTTCTTATAACTTCGCCTATTAGTTCACCCTAAATAGGTACAGAAGTTATTATTGTATTCGGAGAAACGCAAGTTGACATTTCTGCGTTTATACATTCAAGGAATACCTGGATTTCCCATTATATTTAATCAATATGCACTTACATACCTTGCAGCTTTAGTTAGTAACTTTAGTTATTTGCAATAAAATAAAATAAATATATACTGTAATTAGGATAATATCATCTTATTATATATATTTTTTTGACTACCTATTACCAACTAAGTACAAAGGTACTTACTACCTAATATCTATGAAGGTAGTAGGTACCTATGTACCTTATTTAGTGATGTAGTCAGCTTACAGCTTAGTCATATGACTAAGAATAGTTTCTTGAACGGAAAAGTTACATTGGTATTAGTGGAAGTCCAAGAAAACCAGATCAGACTAGATCCATATACTTAAGTCATGATATACGTTTTATAGTGTCTATTAATGCTTAAAAGGTGTGAAAAACGAAAATAACATTATACGTGAGAGGGTAAAAAAATGTGAATTATTTCTTCCATTTTTTTTATATATTTTCTATTTTTCTTCTTCTGTTTATCAGACTTCAATAATTTTATCAGTGCTAAGAGTTAAAAAGCTGCATAGGTTTACAAATTTTAAAGTAATTCCAAAACAGATTTAGAAAATAACACAGAACCTTCCTTCCATCTTTTCTCACTGCACCGCATACATATGTTATTTCTCTGCATCTAGCAGTTTGCGAATAACTCATCGCGCAACCAAGATACTTGAATAAACAAACTGAAATCCTTTAAAATGTTGTTTTAATCCTGTTAATGGTAGAGAAGAATACTTTGTGGAATATGTAATGTGTTTGTATGGTTTTGAGCGCAGTTTCTACGTGTTTTTGATGCTCGATATTGGATTAATGTAATCTTGTAATGTATATTTTATTGGTTTTCATTTATTTGGTTTTTGTTCGATTTATTTTAGAAGTTGATTTGTGTTTAACATTAGGTTACTTTGTGTTTAAAGTTAGATAGGTATGTAGTTGATTAGCTATTTACCTAAGTTTCATGTATCCGTGAATTAAATAATGAGACTGCAGTCTGCTTTGTGTAAATTTAATTTAAGAGGTTAAAAATGTTAAATTCAAAGACGAATATATGACCCGTCATATTTTTTAAATTTAGCTTCTAAAATCAATCCTTACCCGCCTTAGTAACGTATTAAATCTAAAAAGAAGGCGTGCTATATCAAGCTTTCTAGCAACACGTCTGAATATAACAAAATTTAATCACAATACTTGAAAAACAGCGTTATATCTTACAACTGTAGCAACATTCCCCAGCCTTCATCGTCACACAAAGCACACACATTTCCGCTCCTAACAACGCCGGCCAATTCATCACTCGCCCATTCAAGTGTCGGTGACGGATCGATGTTGCAATTTCCGCCCGCTAGGTGGCGCTGCGAGCGTTTCCTGACACCTTTTTGTTTAGAACGCAGTCCATTGATTGATCACGACTGATTGTCATACTTAAGTTTGTTAGAATGGAGTAGTGTATTCCGTTTTGTCGTTCGGTCGCCTGAAAACCGTAAAATATGAGAATGGAATAGTTTTTTTTAGCAGCATTTTTTTTTAAGTAAACTTGATCTATACATTGAGAGTATATTTTTGTACTGTGTGATGTTTGTATGCCTGCTAAATGACTCACAATTTTGCATTGTTATGGTATTAGAATTAAAATTAAATTGAAGAGTAAGGAAACAGTAAATTATCCATGAAGATAAAAAATACAGCAATTTTCGAACTATGATTTTTATATAAAAATGTGGTTTATGACTCTAAAATATCCAATAGGTGCCATCTTCTGTAGTATTAACTACTGTAGTATAACTATACATAAGCTGCTTAAACATTTAATTAAAACAACAATGTTGTGCGGTAGTTAAAGTAACACTTTAATGAACTTGCCGTAAATTTATAACATACTTAAGACACTTAATAATGTTTTACAATGTACTTAAAATTACTTGAGAACGGTGCCAGTCTAAAATAGCGTCGAAATATTTAGCAAGCAAGGGGGTTTCACTCCGCAGTTTAGGTATGTATAGCCGGAACGCCTCCCGAGCAGGCGATTGGCAGTAGGTTTCCACTAGCCGCGTCGCCTGTTATTAAATAGTTATGTATTTGGTAAATATCGCGTTAGGCATTAAGAGCTTATGCAAGCTGAATTGCACATTGTTTCGTCGCAGCTAGAGTCGCTATTCAATTATTTTTTTCGCGTGGTGTCTCTTCTGTACGTAATACTATTCATTATTCTGTGGTACTTCTAGTACGTACCTATTTGTCTCGTATTTACGCTACAGGCTTTAAAATATTTAAGCGCTTATTTCTTGATCTACTCTAATATCAATTGAAACCCGGTTTCAATTTCCCTTCATAACTAAACTCGACAACTTTGTATCTGAAAGCAACAGTTCTGTCAATTTGATATTAGAGAAAATGTTTTAATTGGCTGTCAGGTAATTACATGATTTAGATGAAATATAACTTTAAAAATATTGTATCTGTGATAATAGCTATATGATAACTTTCGTGAGGAGTATTCATAATTATTTAAAACAAAACGGTTTACTCACGCATAATATAACGCCGCTTCAGCTCATGATTAGGGACGCCTATTGAGTCTGAAACTAGTCGGGCGATCCCGAGAATATGCTTGAGTAAACCGTTCTGTTTTAAATAGTGATAATTGCTATTTATTAAAAGTGGTTTAATTTGACCATAAATAAATTACATCAAATCGTATCACGGGTAGTGATTTCCGCTGTTGATGGAAGATGGTGTTTATGTCTTCATAGCTCTATCGCTCTTTTACTTGAAACCAAGTCGATACGCATTAAATACACAGACCTAAAAAAGCTCATCAATCTTCATAATTCTTGTATCAAAAGAAAAAAGAAATGATCACCAACAAAAGAATAGAAAATGCAACACCATTATTTTGGTATGATCAAAAGATAATTGGCTGTGTGCAGGTACCACAAACGCGGCCCTTAGCTCCTTTTGTGCCCATTAGTGGGCTCTGTGGCTTATTACTAATGTCTATTGTTGAATATTTAAAACACAAACATGATTATGATGTTTTTAGTAAGTGGTTAAGTTGATTGTGTCTGCTTAGATGTTTTTTTATGAATAACATTGTAAATGTTTGGTATTCATTCAGTAAAAATTGGCAATTTTTTGTAGTATTTTCTAGTAAATGTACTCTATCTAGGTAGTTAACAAAGCTTGGATTGTTCACTTGGAGTGGCAGGGGTCTTTTGATTGGTCTATTCCACTATGTCTGGCCAATATTTTTAAAACGGAGTGGACTACCTAGTCCCGAATTAGAAGAAAAAAATATATATTATGATACGTAGGTATATATATGATTGATTGCAAATTATTCGTATCATATAGATTATTTATGTCCCTATTTTAACTATTATTTCGAAATTACTAATAAACAAATGAATTAAATACCTTTTAAAATAACAAAGCTGACATAATCCCCGAATCAAACTAAATCCCGACAAGTAAAAGTTTGAGTGTAACTTAAAGTTGTTGTCGAACCCGAACGAATGGTATTGTGAGGGAATCGCTATAGGAGAGTAAACGGCAGGGTCTGTGGAGTTTAAAGTTGTAGTAGAGTTCAAATACTTTGGAAATGATCGAAGCGAGTGCCCAATAGCTGCTGTTGCAGGATTTATTTAAGACTAGCTGCCCGCCCCGGTTTTGCGCAGTTGATGTTAGATTTTCAAAATATTTCCATACATTTTTATATTTGCTTTTATGAAAACCATGTAAGGAATATAACAAACAATTAATTTTCCGATTTGATGCAGTCGGTCGGAAGTTATGGCGTAAATCGGGATCGGGATTTTTATTTGAATAGATTTGACGAAATTGACAGATGTTGTTTTTAATTTAGTACTTTTAAATTGTTTGTCCAAGATAGTAGTGTTAGTAATACATTAAAACTTTATGAAAATAATGTGATCTCAGGTTTAGACACATATAGGTAATACTGACTAATTTTAATCCATTTTAAGTTTTTAATGTTAGAAAGAAGAAAAACAAAGTGATTTTCCCACGAAGAGGCGAACGCACTCATAAAATCAACGAATAAGCGTTGATCGATGTCTTTAATGGGATAATCGGCAAAAATCACGTACAATGCAAACTCGTAACGAATTAAATGAAAAAAATAGATTTTGTGTTTAGATGTCTTAAAAAAATTAACGGTAAATAATATTAAATTTTACAAACTAGATTCAAACTTAAGTACCGCACTAGCAAACAAATAAGACCCAGGATGGTAGCAATCAAACCAACAACTGCAGTGTAACTAAAACTCGGAGTTAACCCTCAATGTCGGATACGGTAAGAAGAGGCACGAACTTGAAAACTCGTGGCAGCGGAGGGTTAAACTTTGACTGTTCCAAGTGAAGGGTCGTGAATATCGCTAGCAAAATGTATTGGGCGTCACGTAGCCTGCAAAAGCAATATATTTACCCCCGGTTTCTAAGCTGATCAACACAAAAATTTCTTAATCACCTGTCAAACCTTATGTTAAGCGCTGTGATTGGTTGTTAGTCTTTTGGTCAAATCACAGTCGTGATCAGTTGATTTGACGTCAGATTAAGTTTGATCAGCCTTTCAGAAACTGAGGGTTATAGTTCTATAATGATTATTATTCCATCTGGTAGTTCTAAATAGTATTGTAGTGGGCTTCTAGAAAGAAGAAAAGAATCTAGATTTGCCGATACAGCTGCAGGCTGAATACCTGTATCCATATGGAGCGAATGCCTAACTGAACTCCGTACGTCTTTTCTAAGATTTCGTACCAGAAGGGTGCCTATTTCTAAGCTTTTGCTGTCTATCTGTCCGTCTCTAAATAATGCATTATGGTGACTGCAAAGAGCAAGAAAAAGGTAAATTTAAACCAAATAACTTCATAATTGATCATAAATAAAGGTTGTATATAAAGTAAGTATGAAGGAATCGACTTTAATAAAATTTGTATGAGACTGAAGTATACCGTCTTGACCAAAAGAATTATTAAAATCGATCCAGTTGCCTGAGATATCGCGTTATAAACATACAAAAAAAAACCGTGGAATTGATAACTTCATCCTTTTGGAGTCGGTTACAAAACCTAAAAATACGTTTTACATGAGAATTGAACTCTAGAACTAGGTAGGTACTCAATCAATGTAACAAACAATGCTGTGGTATTTATACTCATAAAATATTTCTGATCAAAAAGTTAAGAATATCTACCGGAATTTATAAATACCAAAACTTCGTTCTTCGACGAAAAGTTATTTAATTATTAGCATTCTTAATTACATTTAGAATAACGAGCCTAACGAATAGATGAAGTTTTATTTTGATGACATTTCTTCAAGTTTTTGATTATTATTTGGATCCCAAACGTAGATTTGAATCTTACTTGAAATACTGGACTTTAAAAATTATATTGTGAAGAGGAAAAGTTTGAATGTTTGAGTTTGGGGTAATTTTTTAAACTACTTATCCTATAATTAACTATCTCATAATTAATTAACTAATAGATAGCTGTGTTATTGCTGAGTATCATATTAGGCTTTATTTTAAACAATAAAGGTAAAGTCGTGTGCAAAACTAGGTCATAATATAAAAGAAAACCAATTCTTAATTTTTTACCTATGTGACAAATATATGATACATACGTCGCAAAGTAAGATAGCTATAATACATCGAATCATTGAAGTATGCCAAGCTTAAAGCTTGCCAAGTGCCAATAAGGCTGATCTAGCCTATACCTAAGTCTAAGCCAGCAAAAAGAATTTAATTAATATACCACTGAGAAGCTCTTTGAAATTTCCTCTCAGGTAATATTTCTCGAGATGTAATCAGGTCCTTTGTAAGTCTTTGTAAGAAACTTTTGCTGTCATAGTAGCCTTGAGGTATGGATTCTTTAATAATGAGGTTACGGGAACTAATTGTATATCTTTTTATGTATTTATATGTAACTAGCTGTTTCCCGCCGCTCCGCCCGCATGGATGTCGATGTCCTTTCTCAGGCTCTAGAATATCTGTGTACCAAATTCCATTTAAATCAGTTCAGTGGTATTGGTGTGAAAGCGCGACAGACAGACGGACAGACAGAGTTACTTTCGCATTTATAATATTAGTAAGGACATACTAATACTAATTAGTTAACTAAGGAAGATACTGGAACCTACGACATAGGAAATTCTAGTGTGGTTGAAATGGTCCCAGTTAAATTGTAAATATTGCATAAGCTTTCAGTTTAATTATAACTGTAAAGTGAATATGTTTTTTACTAAAGTTTGCGCAATAACGATAATTATTATTTAAAATCAAATAGTGTTGTTATCTTATGAATAATATATTTTGATAATACGCATTATTTGATTTTTATTTATACGAGACAGAACTAATATTTAGTTAATGTTATCGCGATGAAACCTGAAAATGTAGTAAAAATAATAAAAAATCTTGGTGTATAGATAATAAATTTCGTACTACCAAGATTATACAGATTAAGCACAAATCACCGATTTAAATAGCCTATTTTGGATCCCACTGCTGGCCAAAAGCCTCATTCATCTCCCAAACTCTATCTGTAGATTTGGCGAAAACTTAATTAATAATATGTAAAATAAACTGACTCTTTCTAACAAACTACTTTATACATATACATTTCAGTCAAAAAAGTCTACAACATAATTAGTACTAAGCCAGCACCATTTGGCAGTGGGTTTCCAAACAGCATCCAAGTCTCACCAGATTGTTAACAATTGTTTTGGCACGAGCCTACACCTGTTGGACAAGCGTTATAGAATCCGGCGAGCCAGTCCAAAGGCTATAGATTTATTGGGGAATTCTGATTCAAATGGTTGGGAGTTTGATTGAATTCTGTTGGAAGTTTTAGAGTTGGGGTGTTTGCATATTTCTTTGGGTTGAGTTTTTCTTACAATTGGGAAAGTTGCTTGTATGTGTCACATGCTATCTATGTCGACATTTCGATTTGATTGTATTTTGGTGTGTGGTTCATAATGTTTTTTTTTTCATATTTAGATCTCAATAAATTATTGACAGGATAAGAATACTTTTGACCCGACTCCGGCGTAAAACGAACTATTAAGTGAGAAATAAGTTTGTATTCGTTAATTGTCAGTCCAGTCAGGGAACCGATACTTTTTAGTTAGATTTTTGCAGTCGTTTTTAGGTTTTTTAATTATTATCTTAGTAGTATATTTATGGGAAGTTTCGTCAGTTATGCAAACGAAGTCGCTATGATAACGCCATTTAGATCAAATATTTCAGAAAAACAAAATATACAAATGGCAGTTTCAGTTCTTAACGTGATTTAGAAATCAAATCAATTAATTTTGTATCTATGATATTTCTGTTAAGGCACAATCGTAGTGACGACACATTTTTATTTTCCATATATCTTGCACACGTATGCTATTTGAGCTCACTTTAGCAAAGTTAGAATTAACTTAATACACCAACATTATCGTATCGGTTAACTGCGCTGGCAAACTGTTAAATAAACGGGATTAAGTCGCTGGTGTTAAGCTGGTAATTAGAACTACTTATGGTAAAATTTTACCTTACTATCCTTTTTATTGTTAAAATTAAATACAAAAACTATTAACTGTACGTAAATGAGTTACAGTGGTGATATTTTGAATTGTTTTTATTTACTAAAATCTTTTTAAGGTTTAGGAGAAAAAAAAGGTTTATTTTCAAAGATTCTAGTTACAATTTGGTTATCTCGTTGCCATAGTGTTAAGAGATAACTAGCTTATAAAACTTTTAAAAAGAACTTTAAAGAAGGAGAAAGGGTTAAACTACTTAATATCTTTTATCAATTTTTCATTAATATTTTTCGTTATTATTTTATAAAAACTTTTGGATAATTAAATACCTTGAATAGAGTTTACTTAACGTTACCAACACGAAGGTTTTAATTGTAACTTAGTCTCTGAATCAGCAGTTATATGAGTTAAGTGAAAATATTTTTTTTGGCTGTTTGTTTGGAAGTTTTTCGAAGATCCGAAAGAACAAATACATTTTTAAGATTGCAACGCATCATTGCAGGGTTATTCGCTATGGCGGTTGTCAACTAAAGCTATATAATTGCTTTATAAAAAACACTGTGAAAAAACTAATTTCGTATCGTCTAACGTTGATGACTAACTACGTAGTTGGTCACCGACTTTAGCCAATACCAAATTTGTGTTTTTACCGTTGTTTTATCTAGTTAACTACGCTTGGGTTGTCAACTGGAGATAGCGAATAGGCCAGGTTTTGGAGATATTCACGGACGATGTTCTTACCATACCGTTATAACGTGAACCGTTTACCCGATCCCGGCTAGCCCATCTAATGTTTAACTAAATAATGTAACCTAATGACAAATTTCTATAAAAACGCCCAAAAACTCGATCTCAACACTTCGCCGACCTACTCGTTATCTAAATTTTAAAAGTTTATTTAAAATACTCGGAAAGTTGGCAAATGACATTATACGTCCAAAGTTGGTATGCCGCGCGGTCAACGCGAACTTTTAAGTCTACGTTAAGTTGTTTTAAGCTGGGTAATGCACTCAGTTTTAGTCGACCAAATGTCTGTTTGTATTTTTATGTACTGAACGAATGGGTAGTTTTAGATAGCTAATAGGCATGTTTCCTAATTTTTTTTAATGTCCTCCTGGTAGATAAATGAATTTTATTGGACACGTATTTTTTCTTTTTTCCTGCAAACAAAAAATGATCAAAATACAAAGAAGGGAAATTACGCGTGACGTCACTCCTCGCTACAATTTTTACCAAGGCGTGGCGTCATAAGCCCCCACTCCGAAACTTTAAAGCGCTGTATCTTTGTAATTTTTTATTGTCTTGGTAAAAGAAAAAATACGTGTCTAATATTTTTTTATTATCTAACTGACGGACTAAATAGATTTTATCTTTTCATACCCAGGAAACATCCCTATTGACAATTGTAGATAGGACTTTCATTTCACTATTTAAAAAAAAACTTTTTAGTTGTTAGTATAATTAATTTGAATGAATAATTAACTTTTAAACAATTTACGCAATAAATCTACCCTATTTCCCGTTTAAACTGAAAACCATGGTTAACAAACAAGTAGGTTCCTACAAAGTTAGAACAGAAACACTGGTCGGTTGCACCCTCACGTCCGCCTCACGTGATCCGAACCAGATTTAAATTTAGAACACGAATCCGATCGAAATTCAAATCGAGCCCCGCTATTGGATTATAGAAGATCAATCGTGTAGCAGCGTTACATGTGTGCGTTAAGATAAACCTTTGGTTGTGTGTTTTAATTATTATTTTTCAAAGCTTTGTTAGTTTTTGTTGGGTTATGCACGAGAAATGTAGGCATTATAATTAAATGTAGACTGTATTGTAATCTATGTAATCTATATATATTTACTAATATATAAAGCTGAAGAGTTTGTTTGTTTGTTTGAACACGCTAATCTTAGGAACTACTGGTCCGATTAGAAAAAATATTTTAGTGTTGGAAAGCCTATTTATTGAGGAAGGCTATAAGCTATATAACATTACGCTGCGACCGAAAGGAGAGGAGAATAAATGAAAAATGTTGCAAAAATGAAAAACTGTTTAAACTAAAACACGCGGACAAAGTCGCGGGGGACAGCTAGTGCATAGATAAAACGTGGTTTATTTTTATGAAAACAAACAAAAAGCAATTTCTTAACATTAAAAAAAAAACAATTCTTTACAATGAACTGTTTAACAAACATTAAAGATTATAAAATTACCTTCAATTTGTTTGAACGATACCCTCAATAGCTATCCCTTCACAACACGACAACATTAACGAGTGACGTGTTATGTGACGCACAACACACAGATGTTGCTTCACTTTAGGGATCGTCAACATTTTAGTATGATGTAATCAAGTCATTTCATGTTTTATTTAATTTTCCTTCAGTATATAAAAATATTGGTCGAAATGAATTACATGATGTAATGATTATTATTTATTTAAACTTCCACTATCGGGCATTAATTAAAAACATTTTTTTAAAATGTTCCAATTAATTAATAAACTCGCCTTAATGGTTAACTACTGGCTGTAGGCCTCTTACCATTTTTATATGAAATGAAATGAAAAGAGTTCATTATGCAATTAAGATTAGGATTATACAATCTCTTCTACATGTCACTTTTTTTTGAGCTCGCTGGAGTCGACATTTCCTTACTGACTGCCCTGAGAAGAAACGTCGAAACAAACTCAGGGTTAAGAAATGTCGGAACAAACTCAACTCAACTATACGTTTGTTAAATCAAAAATTTAAGACCTTTTTATTGGCAAAGTATATGGCATGAGTCTTTATCCATGCAACCTCAATCCTCAATATAAATTCGTACTTAATCATTTTTAAACGAATGTTGGCAACCACTATACCGAAATGATAACCTGATATTCCGTAGCAATTACTCACAACACGTGCCAAAGGTTTGCTAACCCTGTCAGTGAACTAAAGCATTGTGTTGCATAGTTAACAGGATACCTATCTTTTGATGTACCCGTCAGTTTTGACTGGCAGTAACTAGACGGCTGCAGTGTTTGATATTTAATACTTTATTATAATTTTAATGTAAATTGTTTCAATGTATATTTGCTTTGTTTCAAATAGTAATTGTATTTGTAAAACCTATGATGTAGAATTGTTAATGAAGACATACCTATGTTTAAGATATAAATTATTAAACTTATTGATTACAAATAGTTTAGCTCCGCTTTTCGTAGTTATTAATTCCATTTTAAATATTACGTAACTAGCGAACATCAGAAAATTCTAATTTGGATCAGTTAAATAAATAGTTAATCAATATTCATTCATTTTAAAGCGTTTCGAATTATTTTTATATCCAGAAAACATCGCAAAGCATATTTTTGCGTCTGATATTTCTGTGGCAATATATATTTGCAAAGAAATTTTTCAATATTTTTTTTAACTCCTACGGCCCGCTTGTACAAGCCCGGGTTATCTTTTTAACTCAGACTTAAATGCTAAAACGAGGTTAAATTTATAGTTGTCATACAATATTGTCAATTTAAACTAACTCTGAGTTACGTTTTTCGTGTAAGGCCTAAATTAAATTATTGCTTCGTTTAATTGTTAACCCACATCTATTACTTCCTGCACAATGCTCTAAATACATAAACATCAAGCTGTCGAAACGTCAGTTATATTAAACAATAGTTAGTTTACGTCGCGACGTTATTTAGAATGCATTAGGGTTAATGCATGTGATATCGGATGCCGGTGCATTATAGCCGGGGAACGATCATTTTATGCTTCTACAGAGTATTAGGTTTAGGGATATCAGAATAATAATGTGTGCTTTTTGTTTATAGAGGAATATTGAAGTTATCCGTGAAACAAAATTTAATAAATATGTATTGTGAAGTGAATTTAGTATAGGTTGAGTACTGACGGGTTTGTGTACAATAATTACGAATTTAATTTGCGATTATTAGAATCATGAAATCCATACTTAAAGCATAAACGTGAAAGTAACTCTGCCTATCTGTCTGTCTGCCTGTCTGTTCTACTTTCACGGCTAAACCGCTGAACCGATCAAGATGAAACTTAGTATGGAGCAAGCTTTGATCTTAAGAAAGGACATAGGCTATTTTTTGTCGCGATAATCGATACCCAAGCGGTGCCGCGGGCAACAGCTAGTATATAAATAATTGTTCTTTAAAAAGTATGCACGTATCTTCGTCTGAGCATAGTCTGATGTAAATGTATCATTTTTTCATTCCATTCTCATCCTACCCTCATTTTATTTTCTATAATAGTATTTGTAGCCTGCCGAGTGTTATTTCCAACAGTCACGTCACGTAGACGTACGTGTCACGTCAGGTCAAACCACGTATTTACGGCTGCTCTGTTAGCTAAAGGATACAGGTAAAAAGATTTTGTCTGGAAATAAAGTCTAGGTTGAGCTTGCCAGGGATAAAAGTTTTGGAATTTGAATTGAATAAGTTTACGTATCTTGTAGTAAGAAAACTCGGTTTCTTTTAAAGCTAAACTGATTTTACTTGTGCGTATATAAATTTAAATATTTAAATTCAGACTGAATGAGTTGGTTATAGGGATTGGTTTAAAAAAAAAGCTTTAAGGACGTATTTTCAAAATTGACAGGCATAGAATCGCACTACTACATTGACATGAGTCATACTCACAAGTGTAGGCACGGTTTGCTGCGGTTTTTATAATCAAGTGAACTAATTTTGATACTTTGTTTTTTTATTATTTATTTTTAATACGTACATAGGACTATATACATTTTTTTATTTTTTTTCCTATTGCTGTCTATATTTTCTCTAAATATTACTATAAAAATACCTACTTAAGTGACTGAAAGCCTTCTATTAGTAGAAAGACTGCAGTGTGGAATTTGGGCTGGTTTTGTTATTTATAATGAAACTGAAGATGAGGGTGTACTTCGGTGTCTGCTACTGAAACTCCTCGGTGAGTCCATATGTACCGAGTTCGGGCTCGTTTTCCTAGTTATGAAAAGACCTTACTTCCGTATTTGATGGAGTGACCTGAAGAAAGAGGTACTTTGATGATTGTTAGAATAATAAATTAGACTTAATCAATTCTTTATTTTTAGAATATTTGTTTGGATATGTGAAGAATGTGTTTTCCTAAATGTCCAATATCTCGGCATCTACAATACCAATTGAGATATGAAAGGTACACAATGCCGCCAATTCCCTTGTACGCTAACTAAATCAAAATTAAACCATTGCTATTTTTTACTAACTTACAGCGTGACAAAAGGACGGCAACAGGTAACAACTAACTTAGTAGTGTCAAATCAGTTTTCGCCTTGAAAAATACTGTTTTAATGTAGTATTTGTATGAGAATTGTAATAATAATATGATATGTAGTCGGGGTGGGTAAGTAATTGAGAAGAGCTTATGAAGGCTTAAACTTTTATTAACACTGATTACTATTTTGTACAATTTAAATACGTACGACACTCTGAACTGCCTACCGGATACTGGTAGCGGTCTATTGTAACACTCGCACATGCGCAGCCGCCGCGCTGTGATTGCTTGAAAGCGCATGCGCGGAGTATGTTCATATCATCGTTACTTCGCGTAACGAGCAGGCGCTTTACCTCGGCCCATACGTTTAGGGAGAAAGCGCCGTTGAAAGTTAAAAGTTCATTATGATGATTTTTTTTACAATATATCTCTTAATTCAGCATGCCTTTTGGCATAGGCCTGCTCCAACGATTTCCATTGTTGTCTATCCTGAGCAACCCTCCTCCACATTGGTCTTGCTGTTAGCTTAATCTCTCTGCGTCCATCCCTCGGGTACCATTCAGATACTGCTTTACTTCATTTTCCTTTTGTGTCCCACATCATATGACCTCCCCATCTCCATTTTTGTTGATCGACTCGAGTCAGTATGTCAGTAAGTTTAGTTCTTAGGCGCAAAACTATATTTCTGACTCTATCTTGCCGTTTACATCCGCATACTTCTTTCCATTACCCTTTGTGCTATAACTAGTTTTTCTCTCAATACCTTTGTGAGGGCCTACGTTTCGCAGCCGTACGTCAGGCATGGGTTGATAGTCTTAATTTTCAGTGACATGGCTAGGTCTTTTGATTTCATTATTTCTTTAAGTGACCAATATTTCTTCCCCCCGGAAGCAATTCTGAGGTTGATTTCCTTCTAGTAGTTCGTGGTTGCTCTTGATGTCTCTTTTTTGGAAGTTTGTCATTAATTTTGTTTTGGAAGTTTTCATTTTTAAGCCAATTTTTCTACTTTCTTTGCTTATATCTTGTATCATACACTCAAGCTTTTTTGGACTTTCTTCAAGCAGCACCAAGTCGTCAGGGAATCTCATATGGTACATTTTTGAACCGTTTATATTTATGTCATAATCGTCCCAATTAAGTTTTCGAAATACATTTTCTAGTACTGCGGAAAACAATTTTGGGGAGAGTTGGTCCCCCTGTCTCACGCCCCTTTGTACATGAAACTCCTTGCCTAATATCTCTAGTTGAATCCTAGCCTTGATATTTGAGTATATGCACTTTATAATTTTGATATACATGCTTGGTATTCCTTGGTGTTCTAGGCTTTTCCAGATGTACTTATGGCTCAGGCTATCAAAAGTCTTGGCGTAGTCTATAAATATAGTATAGTATAACCTTGGAAAATATTTTGTATATATTAGATGTAAGACATATAAGTCTGTAGTTTTCTATGTTTTCTTTATCTCCTTTTTATGCAATAAAACAAAATGAGATTCAGTCCATTGTCTGGGAATGCTACCAGTTGTAAGTATATCATTGAAAATGTTTGTAAGCATGGGTGTCAAATCTTCAATAGCACCTCTCAACAGCTCATTTGTGATTTTTTCTTTCTCTTATCTTTTTGCTAACATCTACAATAAAGTTAATATTGACTTTTTTTGTTCCTTTTTTAATTAGTTCTTTTCGTTCACTGATTAGTTGCATGGTATGTTCGCTCATTTGATATTTGCTTTTGTTTCTTGAAGAAAAGCTGCAGTATATTATTTTCAAGGATGTCATATTTCTCAATTGCATCTATATCATTATTTGTCTATTTTTCAAATTTATTGGTTTTTTATGTGACTATGAGGATGTTTTGTTTGCAATTTTCTGGTGGAACATCGGTGGTTTGAATTAAAATTTAGTTTACGAATAACAGTAGTATCTAAAAATTAATGCTTTAGGGTTGCTGCTTATTATGTAGTCAATTTCATTTTTATACGTACCATCCGGGGATATCCAAGTCCATTTGTTTTAATGATATTTTTTTAAAATTGAATGATGATGATTAGGTTGTGTTCCATCCAAATTCAACAACCTTTGTCCGTTTCGACTTCTCTTGCCATATACAAACTTTCCAAGACCATGTTCATTCCAGTTTTTTCTTTCTCCAACCTGAGCATTAAAATCGCCCAATAGAACTATGTGTTTTTCTAAATTATTTTTCACAGCCAATACTAATTCATCGTAGAATGCTTCGAGTACTGTTGTCTCTGCTTGCTCAGTTGGTGCATACACTTGTATGATGGACCAAGATTTTTTATAACCTGAAATTTTATATTCAAAATTGCTATTCTATCCGAAATGCCAACGAGTTCTAGTATGCTCTTTTTAGTGTATTTTTTATTGTGGTATAATATTTAGTTACAGTGGTCTTAAATTTTTTCGCCCAATCTGCGCAATTTACTTATACCAAGAATGTCATATTTAATGCGTTCTAAGGATTCTTCTAGTTCTAATAAACTTTCTTGTGTTCTGAGGGTTCTCGTATTTAGGGTTGCAATGCGATAAACTTATCTCTTTGTTCGAGGGTGGTGATGATGATGAGAATTATAGTCGACGAAACTCAATTTGACAGCTCTAATTTTCATCCGGAAATATATTAATTGGGACCACTTCTGAGGTATACCAAATCTTTATCTTTATCTGATTTTACGGAAAACGTGTCCAAACTCAGCTCACCTAGTTCTAATTGTCGAGGAGTTTCAGTATCAGTCTCGGAAGTACACCCTCAGGTTACTCCATCAAGTCCGAGACTAATAAGCATTTATGAATTCTACTTACTTTTAGTGAAATAAAATATCATAATAAAAATATGTAAATATAAAATAACCTTATCAAGTATCAAATTTGGTTTATCGAATATTTTGTATTTATACAGCGATCTTTTCAAAACAAAAATCTGCAAAAAGGCGATACAGTGTCCGCTCACGAAGGCGGCCGGCCGCCGACTGAGATCTCATTCAAAATGTTTCTGACAAGTCAAGATGGCAACCAAAAATAAAATAACCCCTAATACAATTGATTAAGATTCATTCGTAATGTCAAAATAAGCGAAAATATAGGTCACGGGTTTTTAATTTTTTCTGCGTCTATTTGTGATATTTTGATATATTTGTTCTCAAGAAATTAAAGTTTAATATGTCTGCATACGTACACTATTTTTAGAAATCATAAAATATGTAGATAATAGGACAAAAAAGGTACTAAAACTTAACCCTAAAACGTACATTTTGTGAAAGATGGCAACGGAAGATCGTTTTTGCACTATAAAAATCTATATTTTTCAACATAAATGCCCCAACAATTTACAGATAAAGAGTCAATTTATGCGTGCTAGTTATTATTTATATTTGATTTGGTCTAGTTTAGTCACAAAACGTACTCAAAAATAGCATAAATTTGCCTAAATTGCAAACGCACCCTTAATATGTATAAATATTTTTTGATGTATGACATTCACGTAAAATGAAATATGACATTACAAACAGATTTGTTTCAATTTCATTTTTTGGTGAAATAATATATTTTACTACTAGTATACCTATTTACTTGCATCTTAACTATCTTACTAATATTAAAAATGCGAAAGTTTGGATCGATTGATGGATGTGTATTACTGAATCACGAAAACGGCTCAACAGATTTAAATGAATTTTGGTATATATATAGTTTATTACCTGGAATAGCGCAAAGGCTATTTTTTATCATCATTATCATCACCATTTTTTAAAAGCACGCGGGTGAAACTGCGAGGCGCTGCTAGCAACATATAAAATAAACTCGCCACGTTCAAAAATGTAGCAAACAAATCTTGTCATATAAACTGGAACTTGAAACCACGCTTGTTCGCTATCAATCACCTCCCACGGTGTACCGATTTAGAATATGTCGGACATTCCATTTATATCGACAATCTACATGTAAGTGGACCCGACATCGGTATTACGTATACGCAAAAACAAAGCGACAGTCAAATGTGCAAAATTATTGTCGAAATTATTATTCGTATTTACGTATCATCATCGTCCACAGTCTTTGTGATCCCACTGCTGGGCAATGGCCTTTCCTATTACATGCCTTTTACACCGGTTTTACGTTCAGCATAACACAAATTAGAAATTTGCCAGCAATAATTGCACAATTTTTGCATTTGCATGATACGTAATAAGACCGCCGATAACGTGTGTGGGCGGAAAACGGACACGCTTTACCACTTGCCGCTTACTGTTCATTTGTTTAGGCATTTAAGTAAATGTTAACAGTTACTTAAATGGAATTTTGCTTGCTAATTGGCGCCCAACGTGGGACCTTTTGAGGCTAAATAATAATAGGGATCGTTAGTTATTTGGCAGTACGAAAGTGTGTTTAATTAAGGTATTAATAAAGATCTGTGATCATGAATTTAAATAGTACAAACAAAATAATTTAGATTAATATAAATTTTTCTCTTCTCTATAGGTAGAAATATGAACTATTCCGAACATACTGCAAACTTTGTATGAAAAGTTTCATTTAATTGGAGAGTCAATTTACCCCGAGTTGCCAATATAAATGAAGCGTTTATTCTCAATAAAACGTTTTCGACGCTATGATGCACTGGGTACGTGTCGATTAACGAACCAATAAATTCAAATTTAATTAATCCGAAATCTCATAAAAAGGCATAGTTTTCACACGCAATAATAACCTGTGGCAGGTAATTAATTAAGGAAAATATGTCAACTCGCAGTTGTGAAGGCGAAACAATTTGCTCGTCGATGCGTGCCCGTTTGACGTTTAATTATTGCAACGGGTAAGATGAATTGGCGCCCAACGCGGGACCGGCAAAATGAATGCACTGTTTTTTTGTTCGCTTGATTTGATGCTGTTTTGTTGTAAAAAGTGAAAAAAACTGTACTTG
The DNA here is from genome assembly GCA_932294365.1 of Diachrysia chrysitis. Classification (NCBI taxonomy): domain Eukaryota; kingdom Metazoa; phylum Arthropoda; class Insecta; order Lepidoptera; family Noctuidae; genus Diachrysia; species Diachrysia chrysitis. Next base: position 1,549,301 of record OW028667.1, on the reverse strand, counting down.
TGATTGGTTATTATTCTAAAGGTCTATTAAAATAATACAATATTATTATCAATTGATAATCGTGTGGGCTAATAATACTATATATACTAGATTAATAGGTTTTCGATGGATAAATCTGTATTCATGTTATAGTTTAAATTAACAGAGATGATCTAATTCTGTTTGTAACTAACACTTAGCCACAAAAGCCGATCAAGCCCAACGCTTTCGAGCCACGAGCGCAGTTTAATCAAGCGTTCATAATAGAATTTTGGAATACCATCAATAGAATCTATTTTATGTCGATTCGTAACCGTTTGACGTTTAATTATTGCAACACGCAAGATGAATTGCCACCCAACGTGGGACGCAATGTTTTAGTGAGAACTCAATTATAATGTTTTATTGATTTTGAATTGCTGTGTTTTCGATGCTCAGTGTATTTATTGCACTTCTTCAATGTCTGAAGTTCTTAAAATAAGTAAATTAAAAGAAAAAATGTGAACCCTGTCTGTCTTTCATACCTACAGTACAGCAGCTCTACATTCAATATTTGTCATATATATCTTTATTATTATATATTTATCACTAAACTTATATTATCAGAGACTTAGTTTTATCGAAAGTAAGATAACCTTTAAACAATGTAAGTACCTGTTATCGAAATCCGATTAAGAACTAAGCTTAGCGTATTTGTAACCGATATAGATGTCATAGCTTTAGCTTGTACAACGACAAAATACTCACCTTGTATAGACTTCGCTTTCCCAAGGAACTAGAGTTCCTTTAAAAAGCATTAAAAGTAGCTTGAAGATTTAAACTCTACTTAACAAATTTTATTTTTAACAGGCAATAGCAAATCTCAAGTTAAAACTTTCTCCTACATTTTACAGAGAGGGCGATTCTTACTCTTGTTTAACTAAAATTTAAGTAGAGGTTTATTTAAATTAAGCAGGACTTCCGAGTTGAAACAACGCTTGTGGCTATACATTAAACATACGAGATAGCTGGAGGATTTAAATTCAATTTACTGGAATGTTCGACTACCCTCTCCGAGCCACTTCTATTTAGGTCAGGAATGCATTCCGTGTTGATCCCACAGAATAAATCTGCCTTACTAACTGTGGTTGTTACCCTTTATTTTGGAATTGCCAAGACATGGGGTTTTATAGTGTGTTAAATGGTAGTATAGTTGTGTCACAAAAGATTGTAAGTTTTCCACTAAAACATAATAGGGAATCGGACAATTTTTTTATTATTTAGACATCACATAGATATTACAAAAATATTAGGCACGTATTTTAGCTTTTTTTTAATTAAACAGACGATGAGGAATATACAGTGAATGGAAATGTCGCGTGACGTCACTTGTGACTACAATTTTTACCCACAAGTGACGTCACGAGCCCCCACTCCAGAACTTTAAAGCGCTTTAACTTTGACGGTTTTCATTGATTTGATATAAGAGAAATACGAGTTTCTTTTTGTATATCTGGTGGACTAAATTGATATTTCTTTTTCATACACAGTCCGCTCCCCTATTATTATTTGTCGTACTAAAACTTCACAAATGACACATATATAGTACCTCATTTATAAAGATCTCGACGGTATTTAGCAACTGATTAGATTTATATCAGAACCTGCTTAACAGTTGCTAAATGCCGTCAACATTCTTATAAATAAGGTCCCTAAAGTTTAAAATGATTAGGTAGGTATTAAATGTTCTTGAGTTAAAGGACTCATGTATATAAAAAAAGTAGTTTATTTTCCTAAATACCCAACGAAAGTACTAAAACCTAGATTTGTTATCCAACGCTCCTTGTTTACGTAACATAAGCCCAGCTTAAACAAACGACAACTTAAAAAACTTCCGCACGGAATAAACTTTGTATATAAAACTGAAATTTAGCCTAAACCGGGCTATATGTTAAACTCAAAATAAAAGAGAGCTACTTAAAACGAGGGACATACATAATACATATGTGAGATGGACGCTGCTCAGATACAGAAGACTAAATCGGATTAGAGACTACCCACATTCTGTGGCTCGGCTCCAGGCTGTGAAAGTGGCATTGATTGTTTATTTTGTCTTTGAATTTGAATTTGGTTTGATACAGCCTTAACCTCAGTATTATTGAGATTGATCGCGTTATTTTTTTGAAGAGTAGTTCTAGTAAATAAGAGACCTCGCGGCAGACCCAGGAGGAGATGGCGGGACGAATTCGACACCTTTGAACTGGCCCCTGTTACCCTTAAACAGAGCTAAATGGGAAGAGAGAAGGGGGGCCTTTGCCCTGCAGTGGGAAACTAATGGCTCGAAATAAATAAGTTGTAGTAAATGTCAATTCTGATATGACGTAGGAGACATGTTTGTTAACATTATTATGTCGGAGCCATCTAGTAAAATTAGACATCTAATTGGACGCCTAGATCATTCAATAAACGCCGAGTAAAATTATCCAATGAAATGCCTGAAAGACAACTAGCCAAGTCTTTGAATGCGACGTTTAACCGGACGGCTAAACGTCGTGTGGTTATTTAGTTAAGTTCGATATTTATGAACCTGTGATGTTTGTTTAGGATGACTATGAGGTGCTCCCACACGGATAGGTTAGGTAAGTCGATAAAGTATAGTCGATATGTTATCCTTATCGTGTTAGGTTACTTCAGGCTACAAAAAAAGAAACCCTGGGAACAAAAAATTACATTCACGGTTTGCGCTGTTGACGCCATTTTTGTTTTGGTGACTACTAGCGCCACTGTGGAAAAAAGTCTCACCTAAATTTGAATCACTTGGCTGAGTGTTTGTCAGTCATCTTTAAAGAGCTGACTTTCAATACGCCAAGCTGTTAAACGTTGAGTGATTCTAGTTAAATTAACTATTGGCCTAGGCATCCAATTGGATGGCTAATTTAACCAGATGGCTGCGACACATAAATAACGTTATAAGAGTATTTTCAATAAAAAAAGTGTTTATAAAATGGAAAGAGGCCTATTATGATGTATAAATGAGAAAAAAAAAACCTGCTGTAAAGCTTACTAATTTTATTTTTTGTGTGTTGTATGCAATAGTTTTAATGTAAACTTATGTTATTTTTCCTCTTTGTTTTATGAGTAGTGTAATTGGCGTTTGTACCGTTCTATTCTAAATAAATAAATAAATAAATAAATTATAAATTTACGTATCTCTACTAAAAGATAAGAACGAGCTACAAATTGGATTATCAACTACCCACATTCTTCATATTCAACCTTTTCCATTTGTGTTATGCAAATGTTACTGATTGGACGTTTCCTGACTCCTGTATTCCCTTTGTTGGCTATCGGCCTGTTATTGTTAGGAGTTTGCTTTGAACATTCGGAAAGGCTTAATTGGAATTTAAAGTGAAATGTTTAGTTGTACATACATTATACCTATTTCTCAACGATAATCATAATATGGTGAAAAGTAAACGACTTAAAAACCCTTTTAATTTAAATTACCTAGATTTTTTTTTAAATATATAATTGGTTGCTATACCAATTCTCGTAATTACTTTAATTATTATCTCTGTGATCTTTAAATATAACATCATTTTAACTTGAAGTCATCATCGCTTAGAAGCATTTTTACAAAAGATATTAAAACAAACGCTTTTAATATGACTGTGCTACTTATTATAAAGGCTACATCCTTTCCTTAAGATTAAATCATATTACTGTGACGCGGGTAGGCGTCGCCTGCATATTCACTTAGCGATGTAGGTTACTAGGGAAATTACCATCGATATTTTGTTTTTATTTACTTCTTCAATGGTAAACGTGGAAATATAATATGTCACGGTATTTTAAACTATACGCCCGAACATAGACTGCTCGAGTGATCAACGCACACGGACTGCGCGAGCTGCGCCTTCCGCCCCTCGCCTTTTGGAAACTGTCGAAACAAGAGCAGTCGATTTTTCATGTTACCACTTTTGTTTAAAAGTAATGCCGTCCTTATATTTGTGTTTATCTTTCCAGGTATGTAATCCAGTTAATAAATGAAGGTCATCGCTTTTAAGTCGACCAAAATACTTCATAAATATAGGGAAAAAATTTGACCAGAACTTTAGTATAAATATATAGGAAATCATTGTAAAATAGCACAATAAATGTGTTTTTTTAAACCGTCTGTTATAGTTAGTCCGTACGTCAACGATATTCTCATACAAGCGATTTTATCGTTAACAGACCTTTCTATGTATGTTGAAGCAACCAGTACTTAGTGTGTTTTGAATAGGTTCCAACGCTTAAGGTCTGATTTTTCAAGGGCCAGATAATTTTTATTCGTTGAATAAAATTGCCGTCTGACAGATTTTGTATGGAAAAACTGTCAAAAATTCAAAGTTATTTGTCGGATAATATTATCTGGCTTTGGAAAAATCAGCCTTAAGACAAATATCTATTGTGTCCGTTCTGCATAATAGGTAGATATTCTGACAGCTCTCTTCTTCATGCCAAACAAAAACAAGAACTAAGTATTTCGTTTCCCGCTCAGGTACGATTTCACGGCATTAAGAAATGCTCAACAGCATCCCATCTCTTCCCATTCACCCGACACTTCAGAACTACACAAGAAGTGTTTATGAAATTTTCATGAAAGCTACTTTCCCGTAACGTACCGTTCGAGAGAAAACTGAAACAGATAAGACTATCTGCAGTCTCTTAAGTTTCTAATTAAATTTGCATCAACTTGTTATCTGAATGCATATCTTATGCGAACACTTCAAGTCTTGTCTCAATAGAAATAAAGCCCTTTTTTCTTTGAAAGCGTGTCGAATAGTTGGTTGTTTAGGGTGGGGTCTTAATGACGTACATTAGCGGGATTAATTTATTAATATTTCATTACACTATGATTGTAAAATAAGACTGTTATGTTAGTTTTCCGGGTTGCCGAGGGTGGTATGCATATTGCAGGCACTATTACGCTTTTCCATGGTTTTCTCCTGTTATGTAAGAAGGGGTGTAACATGTATCTTATGGGAACATAGTGCTATATCACTGGGAATTACAGAAGGGGCTTAAAGGCGTTGTTGTTACGCATCCTCTGGTATTCGGTTCTCATATGAATTTGGATTAAATATTTACTTACGTTTCGTAAAATATTTTTCCTGTTGGTACACACAGCAAATTAGATAGGTTTGCAGGCCACGCTAACATTTTATATTATATTATACACTTACATTTTTATTGCATATTATATTCAACTTATGTAAGCGGAATTTTAATATGAAATAGTGTAAAATATAATATAAAATCTTAGTGTGACCTGCAAACCTATTTAGTTTGCCGTGTGTACGTTATTATACATAATAAATTAATAGGTTTGAAACTAATAGAGTGCCGTTCCTAGAGACTAATACATGTAAACACAAAGTTGGTTACAAAGCTAGTTTAGCATATTTTATGTTGTTTGTGCAAATGTTTACCGAGGTGTAGTTAGTTAATGAGTATCTTGTGTTCATAAACTGTATGTTATGAACCAAACAACTCATCTACGAGTTTAGATCAATTTCAGAGATTAATATCTTTTCAGTTGGTCAAAGTCAAAGACATATAAACAATACCATAAATTAAATCGTTAATGCAATTAAAACTAATAACTATTTATTCCCCGCTTACACTGGTACCTCGCCTTGATAAAATAGCGGATGTATCTTACTAAAATCTCAAACTTTAAATTACTTATTTCATTTGATCAAAGTTTTCTCCACTGCCTGTTATTGTGGCGAATGCCTTTTATATATCTATTCGAATGTTTTAATATCGCGGAAAATGTAAAATGTTGTTTTAAAATAGTGCGGATAAAAAGTTTTTTTTTTATTTTAATTTATTCTACTCTGGCATTCTGTTGGCTCGGTTTTATTGTTTTTACTTTAACAAGGCATTATGTGGGTTTTAAGCTTAGTATGTTATTTCTTTTTCATGTAAGTAGTAGTTAGTTTATCTTACTAAAATAATTGATTGCACATTAATATAAAAAGGAACAGACTTTAATGTAAATGAGACCTCTTGAGACATACCTATAGATGACATAATAATTATTGAAATCGATGCACATTTGCTGTAGATGTCGCGTAACAAACATACACAAAGAAAATAAAATGCCGTCGAATTTAGAACCTCCTGCTTTTAAAGTCGGTTAAAAATGTTATCACCGAATATTTTAACTTTTAGTTATAGACAAGTACTCATTTTATTTTGTTATTTTGTATTTGGAGGGTATTCGTAACTTTGTTACACATTTTAATAAAATATGACGGTAGTCGTGAAATTTACTTAAATTTTAATACAAAAGCTTTCATTATTTATGAACAAAGGCATCGTTTGAGCAAGAAGTAGATTAAAGTTGCGACAGTGTTATCATATTACGCTCGTATTCCTCACGAGGGGTTATTACAGGAGTATAATTAGTTTTAAAACACGAATATGTACAGTAAACGTCCTTATGTTAAGGCTTTGCACGGTGCGCAATATTACGGATAACCCCGCACGTCTGACGACCAAGGACAGTCACGCACTGCGCAGTGAGTGTTGAGAATCTAACCCAATTTTCACCGACTGAGGCAGGCGCGTCTGCGCTATCACGGACGAGCAGTATCGCTCGGTCGACGGTGCGGGGTGACCCTCTATATCGCGCACCGTGGGAATCTGCATTTATAGACGATAATCGCGTATGAAATGTGTGCAATAATACATTAATAATACACAATAAGAGTGCTTTTTTTTAAACAATATAGAAAATCTCTTCATGGCGTTTGATTTCCGTCACCAATTTAAACAACCTTTTACGAGGTGTTTAAAAATTTTTAGGGACTTACGACTTACCTTTACTTGTTTTGGAAATGTGCTTCATACCCTTTAAACACAAGCGTGATAAACATATTATTTGTTTACTCTTCACGCTTTCATGACTAATTAATTGAAAAATACATTGAAGAATTTTGTTCGGCGCCATATTGAACCAAGCTCATGATGCCATAATCCTTATTATCCTTACTAATATTATTAATGCGAAAGTAACTCTGTCTGTCTGTCTGTCGCGCTTTCACGCCAAAACTACTGAACCGATTTAAATGAAATTTGGTACACAGATAGTCTTGACTTCTAGAGCCTGAGAAAGGACATAAGCTACTTTTTGCCGCGATAACCGAAATCCACGCGGGCCGAGCTGCGGGTAAAAGCTAGTATATATATAAATACGCAATTACAGACTAACATCTAAGGAACTAGGATGCATCTTACGTAACCGTCGTAGGAACTGCACCAGACAATGCGAACGAAATGCAAGTCTGTTGTATTTCATTGTTAATGCTCTACCGACCCAACACAAAGTGAACTAGGTTTTGTTTGTACACTAAATATTGCTGTACTCTACTAAACTAAATTACTATATTACTATACTATACTAAATTAGTTAAACCCAATATGTGTAAAATAGCACTGTGCCCAGCAGACTCTACTGCCTTTTGTCATTACCGTCACAATCTAATGATTGTGGTGTGATGATCATTCTGATGATGATGATAATTACGAAAACCTCGTGATGAGTCGTTGTTCTTATTTTTAACGGGATTGTTAAAAGGAATCGAAACTTTAAAATCTTTTTTTTTTTATTTACAGAAATGATTTATTTTGATTGATTGGAAAGCTATTTATTATACTCTACATTTTTCTAAATGTAACCCAACATGGGACAACCTCTAAACGTAATGATTTTATTGAGAAACATGTTAAAGCTATAATTATATAGGTACTTAAAGTTCTAAGGGGAAAACATATTTAAATAAAACAAGTCTAATTATAAAAGATAAATGCAACCTAACAGTTATTTCTTGAAGTTTTCATTAATGCATCCAAATCAAAGTTGTAGAATTAAATTGATCGTAAGTTCCACTGAATTGATTCTGCCTTCAAGTCTATTAGAGCGTAATATCTTACTGTCTAACTCCTACAATCCTCTGCGGTATAGTCGTCCACATAGTATTGAAAACAATTGGATTCTAATTTCATTTATAATGACGCAGTACTAAGGTTGATTTTTATAATTCATTGTTAACTGAAATGTGATCTACAGTTTTCTCCTTAGAATCTTTATATCGATCTGGCTATTGAATAATTATGACATGTTTATGATTTAGTGACTAAGTTTCTTTGCGAAAAAGTGACAAGTGACATTTCGACAAGCGATAACGCTGATCGAATCGCTCAAATGTATGGAAGAGACAAGTCCAAGTCACGTGACTTATCGAAACGAAATGTCACTTCCATACATTTAATGTCATTTAAGCGATTTCTATCATTTAAATGACATTTAACGTTAACGTTAACGGTTGTCGAATTGCCACTTGTCTGGGAGGACAGTTTTGATTTGTAGGTGTAATAAATCAGTAGTTGTCTATCACACTCAATCAGAGTGCCTGCCAGTTCATAACTGTGGGAAATTCGTAGTCTATAATCAAGTTTGCTGGCTAGATAATATTGATGTTTCCACTGTTACTATTCCATTGACAAAGCTGTTTATGTCTTGTTACATAAACAGGGTGTACCAGAGTATAAATATCAAGTAAACTGTATCCGGAAAACAGAACTAAATGCTGGACAGCTAACGTATTACATCCAAGTGGGCACCACGACAGTTCCAACAATATACAACTCGACTAAATTGAAACGAACAGTGTATTTGTACTGTATCTTATTGCTCGTGGTCGCCTTAATTCTGCCGGTTAGCGGTCACCCTCCGTTCAGTTCTTTATTAGTTGCTATCGAGAGCAGAGTAAATAGTACTAATAAGTTGTTTTTAGCAAGTATCGTTAGTTAGCCATATATTTGGGTCGCTTTTGTTTGTCATTCTTTTGTTTTCTTGACGTGATTTCTATAATGCTCGCTCCACACTTACCGCGCAAATATTTCGCGCAATTTTTCGCGGCTTCGGGCCTTTTCTCCGATTTTTGTCGGTTTTTGTCCAATGTCGAAGGGACCGCGAAGCGCGAACAAGACTAGAGACTCTGCGAACATTGTAATGTGGAGTTATGTCGCACGTCGCGCTGCGTTTGCGAGGTAAGTGTAGAGAGTATAAAATAGATCCTCCTTTTTTCGACAAAGACAACACACAGCTGATATTATAGGTAAATAATTAAAATTTGTTAAAAAAAAAACATTAAGTAAATTTCGCTTCATAATCCCAGGCGCCCACTACGTAAAATTGTTCAAGATTAAATAAAATATGGTATATATATATAACTAAAAATCCACGAGTATAGAATAATTGGTCCTTTGTCAAATCTAGTTAAATAAATTAAATAGATTCGTCTGCTAGTTTTATTTAAAATAAAACAAAAGCAGGCTTTGTCTAAAACCTGAATATTTTATTGTACCATTAGTAAAATAAATAGTGTTGTAGAACAGTAATTAAGCAACTCCTACCTAAACTTGCTCATTGTTTGCTTTTAATATTACAATTACTTAAACTATCTAATGACACTTATTTATTAAACTAAACAATTTTCTAGATTTACTACAAACAGATGAGCTTTCACTCTTTAGAAATATAAATATAAAATTAAATTAGTAGGTTTAATAGTAGTAGCAACATTTTTAAGTATCCTGAACGAACTCACTGCTGGACAAAGGTCTCCCCAAGTCCTTCCATAGTTCCCTATTTCGCGCCACCTCAAACCAGACCTCGCAGTGTGACTGTAGGTCATCCTGCCGCCTCTTTCTGTGCTGGTCTCGGCGGCGTCGTCCATCTTCATGCACCGATTGTGTTGTAACTTTTGCCCAGCGGTCGCTGCACATACGGCTAACGTGTATTAATAGGTTTAAAACTTAATAAATAGGTACTTATACTGCTGTAAGAAATACTCAAATCTATTTTATGCTTTTTTCAAATTTAATGTCAAATAATATATTTTTTAGGGTTACGCTTAATATGCTCGATATCTATGCTTAAAAACAGTTTTTAAAGTTTTTGTCTGTCCGTCTGTTTCTTCCGGGTAATCTTTCTGCAAAACCCAAAGCAAAAGGAAAAAGCTAAACAATGTAAAACCCCATGTATTGCTAAGGAAATATGTATATTCTATTGATACATTTAATGTTTTTGAAGGTACCTTTATAAGAACCTACCTTAAAATGTTACGACGCTACTTATATTTCTTTTTTACATTAGAAACTACAATTAATACATATGTACTTTCCTGTTTACATCAGGATTGTCTTGTATTTTTCTTGTCTTTGTTTCTATTGTCTTAAAAGCCTCTAAGTTTCGAAGTAATGTGGTCTATTAGAGTGAGTCTTCGCAAACAGTAGTCCAGACGGAAGCTAGCACAATTTATCGCATAGCTTTACAACAAGCAATGTTAAATGTACACTGTTCTAGGATTTCTGGTCTCATTTATAAAGATTTTTAAATAAGTTCCTCTTATTTCTAAAGCTTCAATTATACGGCATACTTGGGTCTGTGGTATAAATGTTTAAATAGTTGAGAAATATGGTCAGTAGTTTTACTATCTCAGGAAGTTAATTAATATAGCAAAGGGGTTTGGTGGCTGTCGCGATGGCCTAGCGGTTTATTGAACGGATTTGTGTGCACAAGGGTTAAAATTCTAAGACACCATTGGCAATCGGCGAAGGAAAAAATCATGAAGATACCTGGATTTAAAAAAAAGATTGAATATTTTATCGCCGACCCGCAAGTGAGCAAGCGTGGTGATAAATGCCCGTTCCTTCTCTACATGACAAGAGACAGCAGTAGGACTTTATATAGGCCAGTATTGTTTGTTGTAAGAACAAAGTGATTTTTGCGTCTTATTGTTTGTGTGGACGTTGGAAAGAACCCCTTGATTAAGTACAAAATAAACCGACGGTGATTCATTTAATATCAGTCCTTATACATCAATTGATAAAAAAAATTGTTGATATTTTCTAGATTTCATTGTCATTCTTCACAAAGTTACCTGCTAATATAAACGGTTATAATGAATCGGCCCATTTTGTTAAATTTAATGGAAACTATCTAACAATCTTCTAAATGATTGTAAGACGTTGGCTGCCCATTGTTTTATTTAATGGAGGTAATTCACTAATTCGTCCCACCTGGCCTACAAAAAAACTTAAATAATGAGCCATAAAAACACTTAAAACAACTCTTCAATGTTGCCAGTTTTGCATGAAATCGTAAATTTCCTTTTCTGTAAGATCTTAAATATGTAGGGGTGATCATCCCCTCGCTGAATACAGATAATTAATCACATCTGCCTTCAACATTTATGTAATCTACGGCTTTTATTAAAAACTTTTTTTGGGTATATTTTCACCTTCAGCGGGTTAGGGTTAAAATTGTTTTAGTTGGCCGTTATGGATTTGGGTAACTAGGATTTATTGTTTGTTTGCGTTTATTTAAGGTTAATATTAAATAGATCGAATTTATTTTGGGTGGGGGTAGATTTTTAATAGGTTAAAAAGTTGATTATTGAACTGTTTTTTTTTTTATCTTTAATGCATTATTTATAGAACTGCTTATTTGCACGTAAGGTTAATATTAACAATTATTGGTATTTTCAATTTCTTAGATAATATAGTGACAAATACACGACTTGAAAAGAGAATTATTTGAGTTGTAATCGAGTGGCTTAGAAAGTGTTTTGACTCAGATAAATACATGAACAGCATTCTTAAAATCAGTAAATTAGTTATGTAACTGCTGCCAACCCTAAATTTGATGGGTATCAAATCTAAGTTTGTCACCATCTCTCTTCGGAACATAATTAATATTCATCTGGCATCTGAAAATATCCGGTTGAGAGTTTAATATCCGCCACCCATCATCCCAGACGGATTGTTTTTCAATCGCCAATTTTTATTTTTGACAGCCTATGATTAAAAACTGTTGCCGTCATGAATTTATTTTTGGAGAATATTTGAAGTTTGGGACGGTGCCGAAAATAAAACTAGTTTACTGAAATTCAAAAATGCAGTATTGTTTAGATATTAACGTTAACATTTTAATACAAAATCGATAATTTTCAATGAATCAACGCCGTTACATTAAAAATCACAAATCCATAATTGACATCGCACACGTTTCGTAGGCGTCTGCCTTGATCGGGTCGGTTGGATTAAGGAATTATGCTCCATATAAATGTTTATCTTAGCATGAAATTATAATAGCAAATATTGCAGAGGGCCCTCTATATATTATGACATATAGAAGCATAAAAATGGTACCTAGGTAATGGTTAAGTCCGCCAGAGCCCCGCCAAGCATGCTTTAGAGAACTCGCGGCTCCGGCAAAGGCAAGGACGGGACCGAGGTGTTTTTAGTCGGTGCAAGTCCGACATATCCCCACGTCGAGCCTTCGACGTTGGTTAAAGTCAATACATTTTCACACCGTAAACAAAAAAATAAGTTAACTTACCCTAACATAATAATAATAATAATAATAATAATAAACTTTATTCATAACATACAATATACACAGTAACATGTTCCCTGGCTCCCAAACTAGGCTTATTGCCTGTGACTTAGGAGTCAGTTCCTCCAAAAATACAAATTCACAATGGTATGTTTAGAATTAACAACATAGATGGCTGCAATCATAATGGTATGGATGTGCTTTTGTATAATATATGTATGTGAGTGTGCGTGCGTGTGTATGTGTTTATTTGTGTGGGTGTATGTGTATGTGTGTGTGTGTATGTGTGTTGTGTGTGTAGATGAGTGAGGATGAGTTTGTGGGTGTAAATTGTACTTGTCTTGCTAACTTAGGGTGATTAGTAGATTCTCAATTTCTACATAGCTTAAATCCATTAACCAAATTTTCAATTTATTTCTGCACTGGTATAGGTTGAGTGTGTGTATTTTAAGCAGTCTATTAACTCTATTATATAGATTTCCACCAAGGTAAACAAACTGATGTCTAATAAAGGTAGTATGGTGCTGGGTTGAAAGGAAAACAATATCGGCGCGGCGTTTATGAGATTTTTGAATTGGTAATCTATGCTTCCTCAGAATGCAGTGAAGTACAAAAAGTCCTCTGATTGGCAATACTTTGCATTCACTGTAGAGCTCCGCTGTGGGGTACCTGTAAGGCCTGCAGCACATTACTTTAAGTACGGCTCTTTGAGCTCTTTCCAATTTAAGGAGATGTGTCTTGTAGGCACCGCCCCACGCGGGCACACAATAAGTTAGCAGTGATTGACATAGCGAAAAGTACACTGTCATAATGGTATCAGAGTCAGCCGAGTGACGTAGTTTTTTGAAAATATATATAAGTTTACGCGTTCTGGTCACTAGGTGGTCAATATGGTTATACCAATTTAGACATTTATCGATCAACACTCCTAAGTACCTTATGTAAGATGCGAATGTAAGCGCCGGACACGTACATGGTCTATTACAATGACTCCTTGGACAGTTATGGGCCTTAACAGTAAGGTAATTTTTTGGTTGAGATTGGTTACTAATCGAGAAGGACAGTACTTTTGTTTTATTTGCATTGAGAGTTAACAGATTACTCGAAAGCCAATCCATAACCACATCCAGTGCCATTTGAGCATTTTGTTCAGCCTTTGTCCAATCTTCGCCGTATATCAGTAAGGCTGTATCATCAGCATAAGTAAACAAGGAGCAGTTTGGGAGAGAAAGTGAACACAAGTCATTAATATAGACGAGAAAAAGAGTCGGGCCCAAAATGCTGCCTTGGGGAACGCCGTATTCAATTTTAGCCTTATCACTCACAACCTCACCGATTTTGACATGCTGATATCTATTTGCGAGATAACTCGTGAAAATATCCAGTGCAATACCACGTATACCAATGCGCTCGAGTTTCGATAAGAGTATTGGGATAGAGACGGTGTCGAATGCTTTGGATATATCTAGAAATATACCTAGACATTTCTCATTCCTATCCATGTGGCTAGCTACTTTTTCAGAAAAAGCTACAACCGCATCTTCCGTCGAAATACCAGTTCTAAAGCCGTATTGGTTTCCTGACAAAAGTTTATTGGCTCGTAGATAGGCAAGCAAACGGTTATTTAAAATCTTTTCTAGAATTTTAGACAAATTTGGTAAAACTGAGATGGGTCTATAATTGCTTACATTGTCTCTATTCCCGCCTTTATGGATTGGGTGTACTAGAGCTATCTTAAAAGCGTCAGGAAAAATACCCGTGGATATTGAAAGATTACAAATATGAGTGATGTAAGGGACTAGGGTCTTGTGCGCAGCTTTCAAGATTTTGCTTGAAATTCCGTCAATGCCTGTTGCCGAGTCGGTTTTAAGGTTAATTAAAATTTGTTTAACTTCAGTGTTGTCGGTTTCTAAAATACATATAGAGTTAAGTATTGATGCTTGGTTAGAATAATTTAACCAGTTTGTACTATGATGGTGGAAGTTTGTTGCTAAGCTAGTGCCTATGTTTACAAAATAATTGTTGACTGAATTTGTGGCCGTACGGTCATCTTTACCCGTTTTTAGGAGTTCTCTTGGTGGTGATGAAACAGATTTAGTATGTGTTATTGTTTTTATGAGGTCCCAGGTAGTCTTTGGATTGTTTTTTCTCTTTGCGAATTCAGCCCTTTCATAATTATTTTTTAGTTTCCTTAGCAAAGAGTTACAAAAGTTACGGTAGCGGGTGTACGTTACTTTCAGTATAGGGTTTTCAGGGTCAGATCTTAAGATTTGGTGCATTTTGTCTCTGTTACGGATACATCGAAGTAAACCAGGCGTAATCCACGGTTTAATAATCCTGTTCTTCCTGGGTACCTTAGAGTAACGAGTGTGCTTGTTTATAATTTGGTTTAGGAGAGAAGTCATAATATTAGCCGCTACATTCGCATCCTCGGCAAAAAGTATGGAGGAGAAATCTGCGCTTTCTATGTCTTTGAGGATGCTGGGCATGTCAATAATTTTGGTGCTATGAATAATTCTGGGTTTGGGTTCATCTAAATTAATGTTTAATAGCACTGGTAAGTGATCAGTTATTTGTGATTCGATGACTATTGTGGTCCCTGATTCTTTTGTTTTTAAAAGGACATGGTCTAAACAGCTGTTTAATCTTGTGGGATATATGTGAGCGGGTAGTAAACCGTGAGAGGCAGCGAAAGTAAGATATTCATGGGAATGTTTATCCTTATTATTATTTTTTATATCAATGTTTATGTCACCTATTAAAGCAATGTGTTTAGTATTGGAAAGAGGTAATAATATTGCGTCAAGACTATCTAGGAAGTTTTCAATGAGACGAAAGGAGGGCGGTCTATAAAGAGCCAAGATGGCAACACTATCCTTAACTAAGCAAAGAAGACAGTTTGCATCATTTACTTTAGGTTCTGAAACTGTGCACAGAAAACATAGATATTTTGTTTTATTTTATACTATCGGTCTATAACTTGACGCAGATTTCTCGTAAGATTACAACATTTTTACGACCTATTCATAATAAAATGAACTTTATGACGTCCAGTGAATACTCACTTTAGCGTGAATTATTGATATATAAAGAAAGACCATTTAAAGTAATCTGAATTTAGATTTGATTTATTGTCATTTTTTATATTGATATTGGTAAGGTTTTAGGGTAGCCGTCCGTAGCCAAAGGGTGCCAACGGGACCGAATTACTAAGCCTCCGCTGTCCGTTCATCTGTCTTTCAATCTATACTAATATTATAAAGCTGAAGAGTTTGTTTGTATGTTTGTTTGTTTGAACGGGCTAATCTCAGGAACTACTGGTTCGAATTGAAAAATTCTTTTTGTATTGGATAGTCCGTTTATTGAGGAAGGCTATAGGCTATATAACATCACGCTACGACCAATAGGAGCGGAGCATAAATGAAAAATGTTGCAAAAATGAAAAACCCGTTGAAACTAAAACACGCGAACAAAGTCGCGGGGGACAGCTATAAATAATAAAACTAAATGAAAAAATTAAAGGCGGTAACCCTTACTTAAGAATTATTTTTTGCTCTATTTTAACGGCATAATCTTGTACGATAGTACGGAACCTTTCATATGTGAGTTCAACTCGCACAAAAGAAGTGTAAATACTAAAATTGGTGTTTACACTTATTTATTTATAACCCAGTTATGGAGGATTTACTTCAGATATTATGGTATGTCCTATGTTTTGATAGGTTAAATATAGTAAAATATATAATTAAATCATTATAATATCGCAACACACAATCAAGAAAAAAACATACTTTTTGTCTAAGTCAATTTTCACCACTGGTGCGGAGTTTAAGATATCTGCCTAACAAATTGCCCAGCTAGCGCCTTTTAATAAAAATACTTCGATATTTTTTACATAATTCCAACATGTTAACGTTATTTAATATTTTGTTCGGATCACGAGGTAACCCTTAATGTAAAACGTTGAGAGGTCAAACGATTTCCTAACATGACTAGCGGGTTCGAATCCGTGACTTAGCTATTTCTTGTATGAGAAAAATTGCTATTATATTTG
Source organism: Diachrysia chrysitis (assembly GCA_932294365.1). Lineage (NCBI taxonomy): Eukaryota > Metazoa > Arthropoda > Insecta > Lepidoptera > Noctuidae > Diachrysia > Diachrysia chrysitis. The sequence continues at coordinate 1,532,832 of OW028667.1, read as the reverse complement.
AGAGTATCCCAGGAGAATTGAAGATAAGTTGAATCAGTAACAAAATTGATGTAAGGCGGTGGCGGGTTGGAAAAGTGGCTAGGTGTTATTGCGCACAGAGACTTGCAACACGGTCAACTTAGATGTAGTTGATGAGTTTCTCGTAAAATAAAATAACATGCGTTTCATTCGCGAAACTACAGTAACTGCAATTAAGGCAACTATACCCTCGGGGCGACTATCCAAGTTTTACCCTAGGTACATATTTATTTATATCTATACATATAATCGACGCCGGTGACAGGGCGACATGACTTAAATGGAGCTGGGCAGGACACTTAGCTAGACGTACAGACGGCCGATGGAGTCGTGACTGAATGGTGGCCAAGGACAGGTCGAAGGAGTCAGGGACGACCGAGAGCACGTTGGGTTGATGACATAGTTAAGGTAACAGGAACCACCTGGATGAGAGTCGCGCAAGACAGACAAAAATGGCAGAAAAAAAGGGAGGCCTATACTCAGCAGTGGGTGCATCCGGGCTGAAATGATGAGGATGATACATAAAATAAAACATAGTCCCCCGCCGCGTCCGTGTATCTGTCTGAACGCAATAAACTCAAAAACTAACAAATGGTTTTTAGCAATGGATAGAATAATTCAAGAGGATGGTTTGTGTGTATAATTCACTAGCTGCCCCCCGCGACTTTGTTCGCGTGATTGAGTTTCAACGGTTTTTCATTTTTGCAATATTTTTCATTTATGCTCCTTTCCTATTGGTTGTAGCGTGATGTTATAGCCTATAGCCTTCCTCAATAAACGGACTATCCAATACAAAAATATTTTTTCAATTCGAACCAGTAGTTCCTGAGATTAGCGCGTTCAAACAAACAAACAAACAAACTCTTCAGCTTTATAATATTATAGTATAGATTATGTATATTACATTTGTTTTGTCTACCCGTGCAAACCCGGGGAGGGTCGCTATTTATACATAAACAATAACTAATTATATTTAAGTAAATAATGGATCGATTTAACAGTAAATCACAATTAAAATCTACAAATACACCGTCCTACATTCGCCACTAAATCAAACCTATTTATTGTTGCAGACACTGAGACAGACATACTGTTTATTAATGAAGCTCACTATTAGCAGAGCTAAATAGACTAAATGTCAGTCTGTCTGTGTATGATAGACTATTCGATCAAAATTGTTTATGGAACCGTACTCACATGAAATGTTCGTAGGGCTAATCGGAAATCGATTAGACGATTTTAGATTCTATCTGAAATATTAATAAGTGCTGTCGTAAGTGGGCCATAGGTTTACTTAAAATTATTTTTTGTAAATATTTTTTTTTCTTCCTTTCCGATCCCGAGGGGTGCTAACGGTACCCTACTACTAAGCCTTCAGTCTGTCCGTCTGTCTATCAGCGGGCATCGTAATGTCTAGAGAATTGAAATTTTCATCCAGTGTGTATTTCTGTTCCCGCTATAACACGTATACGTAAAAAGTTTTATTTAAATAAATAGTGTAGTTTTCATTTATTGATAAATGAATTAAATAAAATTAAACTGCACGGATAGCTGAGTTGTAGGTCACCACGCCAATTACCACTGTGCGCAACATCGTGCGGGTTCGATCTCCGCATAGGACATGTGTCTGTGTAATCCACAAATTCTTGTTCCAAGTCTGGGTGTTCGTCCTGTATGTGTATTGAATGTTTGTGAAATATCCCGCGATACAGGGATTAAATTCATGAGTCGTTTTAAAAAAAATATATGGAAGTGTTTCTGGTTGACAGTATCTAATATCAATATAATGTAAATATTTATCTGGCAAATAGCGGAAACATGATAATATATCGTACGTAGAAATTGCACGAATTGTACTCATATTCAACTGTCTGTTAATAGCCAAAATGTCAGTCTGTGTGCATTTTAACGCGACAATGTTGCATGCCACTAAATGTGCACTTAATGTTGCAGAACGACAGAGCTGCTTTATGATATGGACTGTATGATGTATTTTATGAATACGGATAAATAATCGTAGCACAGATAGGTACCGTCTTACACAGAGAATAGGGGTGTTGACTGGGTATGAAAAGTTAAAATCTATTTAGTCCGTGAGTAAGATAATAAAAAAATATTAGACACGTATTTTTTCTTTTATCAAAACAATAAAAAATACAAAGATTAAAAGCGCTTTAAAGTTTCGGAGTAGGGGCTTATGACGCCACGCCTTGGTAAAAATCGTAGCGAGGAGTGACGTCACGCGTAATTTCCGTTCTCTGTATTTTGATCATTATTTGTTTGCAGGAAAAAAGAAAAAATACGTGTCCAATAAAATTCATAATCTACAAGGCGGACATTAAAAAAAAATAGGAAACATGCCTATTGTGTTTAATAACTGTGTGGCCTGAATAAGAAACATGCACAAATAGCACCCAATAGGCCAATAGGTATAACGAATATTATGTTAGTCACTACCTTAGAGTAAACATAGACAAGAATAGAGCGTGCGCATCGCTGGTAGCCCTTATGCCGAGCGTAAGCACATTTTTAGCTAAATGTACTTTACTATTCTCGTTTACTGATTTAAGTGATTTTCCGTGCGACGACATACTTTTATGCGAAAATATCAACGGTTCCAATAATAGGTAATATTAGGTTTTAAGATAGTTTTAATTAAACGGTGCGCTCTGTTTTGACACAAATTTAACGATTTTACTTGTTCATACTAGTGCCAACAGTTCATACTCGCTTCCTCTAAGGTACCTACGGATAATTGTAAAACAATGTAAACTCATTTTTAAAGCCTATCACTACCTACCGGTGTTTGAATTTTTATTAGGAAACGAATACCGCTTCCTTGTAAAATATCTTATCATAGAGGTAATAAGGGTAGTTTGTCATTTAAAAGAAAAAACTTGGCAAGTGGGACAAATGGATAACTCTGACTCGCGCACCGAGTGTTCAATAATAAATAATATAAAATAAATGAATAATTGTGGAGAAAATCACATACATTGCCCTGAACCCAAGGTAAGTAGCTAAAGCACTTGTGTTATGGAATTCAGAGACAACGAAGGTACCACAAACACCCAGACCCGAGACAATGTAGAAAAGGGGTTTTCTACATTGACCCGGCCGGGGATCGAGCCCGGGACCTCAGCTGGCGATCGTCACAAAAAACTTCACTGTTCCATTAAATACTTAAGGTAATTGTAAGCGGTGTCGCGGACATCTTGAAAGTTTTAAGATAAAGTAAGGAAACTAGTAAAAACTTGTGACCGACCTTAACAAGTTTTAAAGAGATTTGATTTTAATTTTTCATGAAAATTACTATCTTGAGTGGCTTGGGTAAAGTTTTGAAGTTATCAAATTAACTGTTGGTTTTAAGTGTTGGATAAGTGTTTTAGCGTTAATTTTCAAAGTAGTTACTATCTTTGAATCTTTAAACATTTATAATGTGTAACTTCTGTTATTTTTAGTACAAAATCTATTTTTTTATTGTAGTAGAAACAAGCGTTGCCCCGTTGTTTCACTCGCGTTGGAAGTCCCCGTTCCCGTAAGACATATTTTTGTTTTGTGACTTTTTTTTTTCTATGTTTTTATTATTTTTTTATTCTAAACTAGCTGCCCCCCGCGACTTTGTTCGCGTGTTTTAGTTTCAACGGTTTTTAATTTTTGCAACATTTTTCATTTATGCTCCGGTCCTATTGGTCGTAGCGTGATGTTATATAGCCTATAGCCTTCCTCAATAAACGGACTATCCAATACAAAAAGAATTTTTCAATTCGAACCAGTACCTAGTTCCTAAGATTAGCGCGTTCAAACAAACAAATAAACAAACAAACAAACTCTTCAGCTTTATAATATTAGTATAGATTTAAGTTATTCTGCTATTTGGGGTGAATACGAACCCAACAAATTAAAGATCATTAAAATCGGTCTACCCGTTCTTGAGTTAAAATGGTGTAACTAACCCGACGTTGATTTATATAAAGCTAATCAATATTAGCTTAAATAATAGCGTCTATTCATATTTGATCAAATTCTTTTTACTTTATTATTCCCACCTATTATTCACACCTTAAAATATTGAAATCGCATTTCCCCACTGATAGCGCTAATTTATTCTGAATATTAAAACGTATTTATCAAATAAGCCAAATGCTACGGTTCCAATAATTTAGCGATTTTATTAGATTCCTACTTATTGGAATATTTTTATGTAAAATAACCTTTTTGTCAATGTTGAATGTAACAGATAAATGATTTGTCAGAAATATGAAATATTATTGCGATTTTAAATTACGAGGTTGTAATATTGGACTGCCCTTTTTTTATCTGCTTTACAAATTCTCATATTTATAAGATTCGTAATTAGAGGACATTGTTTATTTAATATTATAAAAAAAATGCTTTGAATTAAATATTGCAAACGAAGGAGGACTGATATTTCTTATCTTAGTTATTTTTAACTGTTGGGTATCTATACTAATTTTATAAAGAGGAAAGATGATGAAAGATTTTTATGTATGTGTATGTATGTAACGAATAAACTCAAAAACTACTGGGCCGATTTCGAAAATTCTTTCACCATTTGAATGCTACCATATTCCAGATTAACATAGGCTGTAGAATATTTTGAAAAATAAATGTCCACTGCGAACCGGGGCGGGCCCCTAGTATTACATATTGCAAATGAATGACTACTGGTATTTCTTATCTTGGTTATTTATTACTATTGGGTATCTATACTTTAATATTATAAAACTGAAGAGTTTGTTTGTTTGTTTGTTTGAACGCGCTAATCTCAGGAACTACTGGTTCAAATTGAAAAATTATTTTTGTATTGGTTAGTCCGTTTATTGAGGAAGGATATAGGCTATATAACATCACGCTACGACCAATAGGAGCGGAGCATAAATGAAAAATGTTGCAAAAATGAAAAACCGTTGAAACTAAAACACGCGAACAAAGTCGCGGGGGACAGCTAATATGGGATAAATCAGTTACATAGCCAAAATCTCTATGGAAGAAGACGTTAGAATTCTTCTGCGACCTATTAAACGAAGCTTTCAACTTGCGAAGTTTATCACTACGGGTTTAGTTATCATTTAAAAGCTTTAACATCACTTTTAAAATAACAAAAACGATTCTAGTCAACCATTTCGTCTATCTAAAACCTTCACTGACAGACTGTCGACTCAGTTCCTTCACTCGGACCGAACGAATGAAATCACAAGCTCAGCTCTATTGTGATTTATCCATTCTCTCGATTGATCGGTGTTAATGTTGAGATAGATTAACTTCAATCATTCGTTGCTTGTCTGAAGAGATATTGATGCAACCTTTTGTATAAAAAAGATGGGTGGCTAGGTGTTTTAAGTAATAATATATCTTGAGACAACACACACAAGGCTATCTGATACCAAACTAGGCAGAGCCTGTATTATGGCAACCAGACAACTGATAAACATGCTTATGTAATTCTAAATACATACATATTATAGATAAATTACACCCAGACACAGAACAAATGATCATGCTCATCACACAAAAAAAAATCCTGGATGGGACTCGAACCCACGACCTCCGGTTTAGCAGGCAGAGTTACTAACCACTGACCAACAGGCAAGACTGTAACTTATGGTATAAAAAAAAAATAACTTACGACACGTTAGTTAGCTATTTAATATGCTATGATACCGATACAGATTTTTACCGGTTTTAAATATCTACGTTGCGTGGTTTCTGAAATCAAAATGCAGTTTTTACTGTTTAAAAATTTGGCTCACCAGTAGGTGGAATTTAAACAAAAACATTCGCGAAACGTAATTTATATGGACCAAACGACAAATTATCACTTTGGTGTGTATTCGGAGAGTTGCCAATACGACTCAATTGTTTTAATGATACGCAGATAAACCGCTCGAATTCATTCCATGTAATGAGGCGCCGTTTCTTTAATTAATGATACGTTAAGCTAATTTTATTTGTGTTTTATTGTTATTTTTGGAATGTTTTGGTTTTTGTCTCATTTCTTAAAGATTATAGCTATTTGTTCGACGATCTCCGTGGTCGAGTAGCGACGCCGGTTGTACACTTCGCTCCCGGGTTTCATCCCCGGTGGGGTCAATATACAAAACCACTTTTCTACAGTGTCTCAAGTCTGGGTGTTTATGGTACATTCGTTGTCTCTGATTCCATAAAACAAGGGCTGCAGCTACTTACTTCTTACGCATTAGGTTTTTCCAAAACCGTGTCCCATATTCTAAATATGTATCAAAAAAATGATAACTCGCGCTAAATATTAAAGTTTTACGGCCAACTAAAGAATTTCGCATCTCGACTCGCCAACCTGTATTGTATTTTTCATCGTCACTGCATAGTATATGTTTTGCGAAGAAGCGATGCCGCGTGAATCTTGAAATCCCATCCGTGCGCCCGTCTTGAAGCACAATAAACGTGCAGCTTATGTTCGGTTGTGGTACAAGCTGGGGAATTTAGCGATTTGAGTTGAATAAAATTTCTTTTCTACAGCCAGAGCACTTAGAAAGCGGTGGGCAACACGGGGTGCTGTCAGGATATTAGTTTGACCTTAAAAAAGTGCTCCTTATTAGCCTATTTTGAATAAAGGAATCCTGATTTTGTGGCAAAGTGAGTCAACGCTTTTGATGTCTTCTCGAATAAATACTTTCCAACTTCAGTTTATTTTTGTTTAGATCTGTAATAAGATATATCTCACAGTCGGTTTTGTTGCTACAATATTATGGCGTGTTATATACGGCCTGCTTTACTTAATGCCGTCACTACGTTAAATAAATGGTTACTCTGGAAATATCTAGTTTTATTGTCATTTTTTATTTTGATTTGGTTATTTTAGCGATGAACGCTTAAAAAGCTTTCGGGTATGATTTATTATTCCTGTCACTGTCGCCTAAATATCAATCAAAATCTAGACGGTAACGTGTAAATTTTGGTAATTTAGAAAGGAGTCGTAAAACTACTGTATTTTTTTAGCTTTTATTTTTGGTATTTTATATGTTTTGCTTTACTTGTGTCGCTTGTCACTTGCGGCGTATGGTTTCCTCACAAGAATGCCCTCTAATGTCACGGAGGAGAGCTCGCCGGCTTCTGACTAACACTGCGATTGTGATATATGCACTTGAAGTTTTGTTTGAATACAACTGACTTAGATAGCCCGGCAACTAAAGTAAACTGGCCTGAATCTATAAAAAAATGGTTTTATTTACGACTAGATTTATTTTTAGCAGCTAGCATTATGGCTTTACGACTGAAATTAGTAAAAATCTATATTTAATAGAATAGAATAAAGTAATTTTCTCCAGTAGTTAGGCAGCAACTTACTCAGCGTAATAAATTACTAATATTATAAATGCGAAAGAGATGGATGTGATGGATGTGTGTTTGTTGCACAATCACGATAAAACGGCTAAACGGATTTTAATGAAATTTGGTACATAGATGGTTTATTATCTGAATTAACACATACACACACATTGGTAACAAACATGTACATTTAAAGTACATCAGCGTCTAGCTTTTTAGTTATTTTTGAACGAAAATATTGACATATTGGCGTTTCTTTGCAACAGGCAAGTAAACTTAAACATAAGAGGGTACTCTTGAATTATTTTTAATTCTAATACGATGCAAAATACAACACACAGTACAAAAAAATACTACTTACGTGTCCGCTAAGCTAATATTAATTTTGCATTGGCGTTATATCATTGTACCTATGTATGTGAGTTAGGGCACTGGTGTAAAACAATAGGTCATTGAACTTTCTTTGTAAGTAGATGTACGAATCAAATTTAAAAGCGTTCAATAAGTCTCGCATCGATAAAAGTGAAAGTGTTCGATATTACAGTATCGAGTACCTTTGTATCTAGTCTTCGACGAGAATAGTTCACAATTAAACCAGAGTCTATTTTTGATAACGACGAGAAACAGCCTATAGGAATGTTTGGCCCAAGTGACAGGAGACTGTGTTTTTCGTAGGTGAAAAATTATATCGATGCACATTAATTTATTGGTATTTCGTGTAATCGAAGGGGCTCGTGGCTGTGTATAAGCCGTACGGTATGGCCGATAATAAAGCCGTTGGCCCGACTGACATACGTTGATCTTTGCCAGTCGTTAAGTCATTACAACTCTGACAACCAGTCTTACTATGGGATACTGTGTTACTCAGTAAAATGGGTTGTGGAGGTCAGATGGGTAGTCGCTTTATGTAAAATACAGTATTCAGCTGAATTAAGTAAGACCAGTACACACCGGATTGAGCTGTAAGGTCCCGGGTTCGATACCCGGCCGAGCCAATGTAGAAAACCACTTTTCTACTTTGTCACGGGTCTGGATGTTTGTGGTACCTTCGTTGTCTCTGAATTCCATAACACAAGTGCTGTAGCTACTTACTTTGGGTTCAGAGCAATGTATGTGATATTGTCTACATTTATTAAAATATATATATATATATGCTGGCCGGTATTTTATAGCCCGCTGTTATCTTCTCAGTTAAACCACATATAAAACGATTGCGCTGATCGGAATCCCGAGACATTCACCGCCCATCGCCGATGCCAACAATCAATCAGAATAAACCGATGCGTTTCCTGGTGGCGATCTTATGTGGAACCATTATTAACTCTGTGTACAATACATAAGGGGGGTCCTTATGTATATAGGCAGTAGGTATACGAGATGATATAACACTTGGGTCTTGACCTTAGAGTTAAAAATAAGTAAACTATGGAGTGCGCCTAGCATTACAACAAGTATGAACTGTGAGCACTCGTATGAACAAGTAAAAACGTAAAATTTGTGTCAAAACGGAGCGCGCCGTTTCATTTAAAATATCTCAAAACCTAATATTACCCTAATAATCTCGCATTAAACGTTTATCGTCGCACGGGAAATTACTTAAATCAGTAAACAGGCATAGTAAGTACTCACAGCTAAATTATTACGCTCGACACAACGGGCTCCTAGCGATGCGCGTACTCTACTCTTGCATATGTATACTCTACTCTAATGAAGGCAAAGCTTGCCCTTATGCTTAATATGGTTATTTCAATAAGAGACATCCTATATATTGGTATCTACTCATCATACTTACTAATATTATAAATGCGAAAAACTATCTGTCGGTCTGTCTGTCAGTCCCGCTTTCACGCCAAAACTACTGAACCGATTTAAATGAAATTTGGTACACAGATAATCTAGAGTGTGAGAAAGGATATAGGTTTTTGCCACGATAACCGACATCCACGCGGACAGAGCCGCGGGGAACAGCTAGTAATAATATAAACTTACTTAACAATTCAGCCATTACTGCGAATATTGTCTAGTGCAGTTTCAAGAGAATTATAAATATATTTTAACAGCTAAAAGCGGAAATGCGGTCCTGTGTAAGCCGTGTCAGGTTTAACTGGCGCCAATTAAGTGTGGCCGGTTTCAGTTGGTTTAACTCCAGTGTTTTCTATTTATACACAGCGTAAATCGGGAAACATTAAAGGCAAAAGGTTTCGATATGGAACTGCAGTGTTTCGATATCCCGGATTAACCCGCACCACGCACCGTGGGATGGGGCTCGTCTGGGATAGCGCAGATGCGTCTGCCCCAGTCCGTGTTGCAATCCACCGCGACTCTGTACCTTTATCCTAAGTCGGTTAAAAAGGGGTTTTTATAATTATTTATAATATAAAAATGAATCGCTGAATGTGTTGATAAGCGGAAATCTCGAGAGCAGCTGCTCCGATTTTTCTTATTCTTTTTTTAGAATGTTCCTTGAAGTACGAGGATGGTTCTTACGGAGAGAAAAATTAAAAAATTAATAATTATTAAAGAATCTACTGTTAGGCGGTACGAAGTTCGCCGGGTCAGCAAGCATTAATATATTTTAATAAATATTCATGCGCCTACAATACATTTGTAACGTAACATATCATATATCAGCCCAATGAACCGTAACCATTAACGGACATTAACGTACAATATATAAGGGACAGGCGACAATGGCGGTAGAAGTTTCTCGAACAATCAGTCCGTCAAATAGTCCGCCACGATAGTAATTAATTTTGAGGGTGCGAGGTCCTTGAACTGTGAAATATGGATGTGTGTGTTAAAGAGATTTCACTAATGAGCTTCTTAATGTATATAAGACGGGTTACTCAGACATTGAATTATTGTCCCACGCGAGGAACACATCCATAGCACGTCGCGCCGTGGTATTTCTTTCTGCCTAACTTATTCCCAAGCTTTGCTGGGATCAGCTTCCAGTCTTACCGGATTCAGCTGAATACCGTATTTTACATGGAGCGACTGCCTAACTGACCTCCACAACCCATTTTACTGGGTAACACAGTATCCTAAAGTTCTTACTTTGCTGGCTGGTTGTCGGAATTGTAATGACTTAATGACTGTCAAAGATCAACGTTTGACGGTCGGGACCAACGGCTTAACGTACTTTCCGAGGCACGGAGGCGCCTCGGTATGTTTACAAATGGTCAGCCATCCACGGACCAACCGCAGCGAGCGCGGCTTAACCTGTATTATCGGTCAAACGTACGGTTTACACTTAGCTACGAGCTCCTCAAGCGCAGTGGTATATTGACCTTTATTATTATCTACCTAAAGGGTTTGACCTTGATTCAGTTTCTGAACTTATTAGAGGTGTACACAAACCACAAAAACTATTACGATTAACATTTCCATTAGACTAACACCATCAAGGTAAGTATAGATACTAAAGAACCGCAGTTAACATACATTGTTTAACGAAATCGATTTTACATAGGTAGTTCGTCACTTGAATATTAATCACATTTGTTTACACCACAAATATGTAAAGACAGAAATACCACTCAGTTCAATAATACAGTAAAGTATAAAAGCAATGTTAATGAAATTTATTTGATAGGCACTTCTTATTTGGGGTTTCGTATCCAAAGCCTGCAAACGGGACCCTATTACTAAGCCTCCGCTGTCCGTCTGTCTGTCAGCGGGCTGTATATGCATCTCATGTACCGCTCTAAATAGACAGCAAAAAAATTTACAGAGTGTATTTCTGTTGCCAACAACAAAAAAAAAAAAGCGTAAGGTAGCATCTTACGTTTTTATCTATACTAATATTATAAAGCTGAAGAGTTTGTTTGTTTGTTTGTTTGTTTACTTGAACGCGCTAATCTCAGGAACTACTGGTTCGAATTGGAAAATTCTTTTTGTATTAGTAGATAGTCCGTTTATAGAGAAAAGCTATAGGCTATATAACAAAGTCGCGGGGGACAGTTAGTATCATATATAGCTGTCCCCCGAGACTTTGTCCGCGTGTTTTAGTTTCAACGGTTTTACATTTTTGCAACATTTTTCATTTATGCTCCGCTCCTTTTGGTCGCAGCGTAATGTTATATAGCTTATAGCCTTCCTAAATAAATGGGCTATCCAACACTGAAAGAATTTTTCAAATCGGACCAGTAGTTCCTGAGATTAGCGTGTTCAAACAAACAAACAAACTCTTCAGCTTTATATATTAGTATAGATAAGTATAAGTATAGAAGTATAGATAAGAGATTTGTGAGATGCTAGGAAACAGTTTATGCGCGAGTCCGACTCGCATTTGGCAGGTACTTTTTATATTTGTCCTTACCGCGTATTTTATTTAATTATGTATATATGCGTGTATACATAATTTCTGTTTGCAAAATATCATCCTCCGCTCCTCAGTTACAAAACTAGATGTTATTTTTGCCGTTATTATTGTTTAACGTCATTAAAAATGGTCCTTCTGTGTTCATGTGCCCCTGGTTTTCGCATTAAGTAAATTCCTTCCGCGTTAAAACATCTTTTGTTTTAAAAATTCAACGGAACCCAGTGCGTACCCTGTGGGTAGGTGCACTTAATTTATTTAACGAGCGACCCCGAGAAAAGTTTATGTACTGTATGTTTCATAATATTTTGTTGTGCTGTGTGGTAAAGACAGGTGGTTTTATACGTTACGATGGTGGTAAGGGCCTCGTCCATGATGGCGCAGACTTCCGTTGTCTGCTCAAACTAAAATTTACAAATGAATGTATAACTCTGTTACTCAAACTTAAAAATATATATTTTTTTAAGAGAATTTCGCAGTTGGCCTGAGCGCAGGGTTTGACTGGTTCACCGGACTTTAGGCAAGAACCTTAAGGGCCTATACCATAAAGTTTAGTCTAAAGTTTAAATATAATAAATAATAATGGATTTACTACAACATTTATTGAATTTCCTTTTTTTTGTACTAGGGAAATAAAATACATTAACTAAACGAAAGACGAAAATCTAAGTAAAAGTTGTATCGTACCCGTCTCGTACACAGTAATGTGACCCAGTCCAACAGCCCGCGGATTAGCCCTAAATAATAAAACAGGATTCTCTATTCCGATTCGTTAGCTGGCCGCAACAATGGCTACGTACGAATAATACATCATAGGCTATTTGTAGTTAGCCCTATATTTATGACCATCAATATTTACTAAGTAAAGCCTTTCGTACAAGGGGCAACGCTAGTCTCCGATAACCGATATGTACGAAATACTATGAGTTTGTATGGCTTGACTTGATTGACTAAGGCAATGGTCCCACCGGCAACGATAAGCAATAAGCAAGAGCTATGAACGAAAGACGAGTTTGCGAGCAGTTAAGCGAGTGTGTAGTTGAAGTTTTGTGTGAGTGTGCGGGAAATACTCGCACCACTCGCTCGGAATCAACAATTTATAATAGGTAATGTGCACATCACGGAATTCGTTTAAACTTTTACATCGAATGCTATTTCAGTTCTAATTCATATATTAATGATAAGTTCTTCATTTCAATAATTCGATAAAATGAAAAATAAAATAAAATAGATCGCAAAATTACTTATCGATTCTTCTTCTTCTTCTTTATTATTACTTATCGAAAAACAACGCCATTGGTCGGATATAATACATCAGTAAAATTTGACCGCACGGTACATTGTTCCCGACGGCAACCGCGACTCTGACATTATTATGACGTCACGCACTGAGAGGCAGAGAAGATGACGCCAGTTTCAAATTCTATAATTCTTATGTGAGAAATTAATGGTTGTTTTGACATTGTATATCATATTCTTTTTAAATATGATATCATATTTTCTAGTGTTATGACGCTGTAATAGAACAATAAGAAGCACATAAAAAAACGTGCATATTCCTTATTGTTCTGAATTGCATAAATGCTTGAACTAATTCGCACTTTCGTGAAGTCATCGGGTATCGGAGACTTGTGTTGCCTCGTGTACGAAAGGCATTAGGCAACTGTTATAGAGTGTAGGAATCTATCACGAACTCTAGGTCTAGTTTCTGAAGATTGATTGAATGTTGGATGTATTGTGGGTATATTGCCATATTGCCGTTCAATTGAGTAATGCTGCTATTTTTCTCAGAATGGTTAATGGTGAGATATTATTGAGAGAAACGAGCATGTATTATTTCTTTTTACGATACCTGTGTACCATACATATTACCTGTTTACCTGTAGCTCATCAATTTATGTGTTTCGCTATGTTTAGGTACTACGATATGTGCGTGCTAAGTTCCTAAGTAGAAATGAAATATTCACGACCGGGTTCTGAAGGCAGATCAACACAAAAATTAGTTTATCAACTGTCAAACCAGATTTCACAACGGATTAAATTGATTAGCATTTCAGAAATCTAGGGGGGTAATCTGTTTACTGCTATGTAATGTAAGCTAAGTTTTTTATTTTCATTTTAACCTCAATACTTAATACTTCTTAGTGGCCTCGACTCTGTTAAATCCACACTAAACTTATTTTGGGCCATCGGTATCTTTTTCACTTGTGCAGTTGATTAGAAAAAGACAGACGAAAATAAGAGCTCTCAATTTAGTTTCGACTAAAATTCTCGTACAAATCTACCGACACGACACGACAGAAACGTGTGCACTGAAACTAAGTGATGATCAAGGCGAAAACTTGCTTTCACGTACTTTCCGACGGAGGAGTTGCGGTATGTTATCAAATGGTCACCCATCCACGGACCGAACGCGTCGGAAGTCGCTGTCTGTTAACAAATGTTTACCCACCAACCGCGGTGAACGACTCAATATGAAAATAAAGTAATAAATGTCACATATTAAATCAATATTGGCTGTCCTGTGACGCAACGTCTTTCTCTGGAATTAATTACACGTCATGAAGATCAGGGGACCGCGGCGTACCTCGTCAAACATTAAAGCCCTATGTCCCGGGGGATTGTTTCGGAAATGGTAAGGCTGTGGTTACAGCTGCAGCGGGTAATATGAAAGTGATGATATCTTCTAGAACATGACCATATTGTTGAAATACATGTACAAATAAAAATATGATTTTTTAGTAATTCTAGGCAGTCTAAGATCCGAAATAACATCGACTTTCACCCATCTTACCAGATGAAACATAGTTATATACCTATTATAATGTGCTCATGGAAATTTTTTCTTTGTTTTTTAGGTTTATTGCAGGCTATACTATACCATCGTCCTTGGAATTAAATAATCTTTATTTTGATAGGTATTTCGATTGGTAAAACAGATCAGTGTAGTCACCTAACGAAAAAGGTAACTTACGTGTTTATACCTGCTTGGTAGAGAGTATCTGGTTATTTAAATATGCAAAGACCTTTGCTAATCTTAAACATGTATGCCTATTTCTAGCTGTACTTTAACAAATTGCAGTCAACTACAAAGCCATACATATCCTTCAGTAATCTTTGACGTTCAATCTAATATCCCACTCAATTCATCAGTCTGAACCAGATCATCTATAATTTAAAAGCAATAAACTATTCAAATGAACTCAAACAAAACAGAATCCCGTTACACTGAACACTTTCGACCCCGATAGCTAATACTTTATGCAACACAAATAAAACAACCTAGGGGTTGAGATAAATCAGATCGATGTTGTTTCAACCTTTCAACCCCTTCACGTTGACGTCAGGTTGACAGCTCGGTTTTATTACGAAACATCGTTTTAATAGGCTTTGATTTAATTATTTAGTTTGCAGTTTGGTTTCTTGGTATATATTGGATTTTTCGACATGGAAGACAGTGTTTTTTTTTTCTTGTATAATTGTATCTTTTCTATCTTTTTCTTTAGTATCGTTTTGTTCAGAGTTTCTATTGAATTTATTTTTTATGTAGTGGTATTTAGGTACTTTTTTTAATAGGGAATTAATATCACAATGTTATACGTTTTATATTTGTTTGACATTAAAACAATAAGTAACAATTAGCAATCATTAAAATATGTCACTTAATAATTAATAAGGAAATAAATAATAACGTTTATTTAATACGATAAAAATAAATTATATCAATAGTACTTAGTTGTCGACAACATGTAGTCTGTTATATTAAATATTTATTTATTTATTTATATATTTTTGTATAAGGTCGGTATATATAGAGTACTTTATTGGGTGTTTTAATTTTAGATGATTTTAATTCGTCGCTCACAATGGGACCCCACCCTCATTCCTTAGGGACATCCCTTATCCCTGCGTATGGTTCCGTGCGAGATTGTGTGCGTTTTATTATGTTGCTCCAAAGTCTTCAAGTTAACTACGTAAGGACTATACGTGTAAGTTACATGTAAGTTTCGTAGTTGTGTTTTATCGTAGCTCTAAAATCTACGTACTGTGCGAGGAGCATATATATTTTTGTGGTTGGTTACAAATGTTCGTCATGTGTTTATTTGGCGAATATTTGTGACCAACGTCGTTATGTTTTTGTTTTTTTGTGAAACATACTAAAATATTAAGTTTCGTAAATTTTGCTTTTTGTAATATGATCTATCTATCGAATTATCTATCGAATTATGGAATGGTTTATTTTTTTTTACAATTATTCTATATTTTTTTTTGTAACATACCAGTATTTTTCCCGAGTTAAGTTCCTTATTCGTACTTTTATCCTCATTATAACATTTCTAATCAACAAAATGTTTAATATTTCGTGAATTTTGTCTCCTTTTAAGTCCAAATGTAATTATGGTAAAATGTTTTAGAAACCAGTTGTAAGAGAATTTTAATTAATTAGTCCTACGTCAAATTGTAACCACCCTGCGGTTTTGATAGGCTGGAACGCTCGAGTTTTTGATTTAACACTCGAGTTTTGTTTTATGAATGTATTTTAAACATATTTTATATTAAAACTTTTTTAACGCTGTTTTGATACGGACCGATGTCTTAAATGCCAGAAATTCTTGTAAATAATAACAGCTGATCTAAACTTAACTTTTATGATTTCAAACAAGGATTTATAACACTTTACAGATTTTTATTATTATTAAAACAGAATAATACAAAAATATATTTTTTTTGCTTTTACACGCCATAAAACTTAAAAAAAAAGAAAGCAACAATAAGATCTTTGTAAACTAACTGCGTCTGCTAGATATCCCTACAAAAGTGCTCACTTGAGCAGCCTTTAGACTAGGTGGCATCAAAAATTCAACCCCCAAATGTAAGGGAGTTTCAAGGTCGAGAGGGTTTAAAAATTTAAAGCTGACTTCTTAGAAACGCTGGTTTTTTATCTAGAATATTATAGACTTACCTTTATTGATCCTCATTTACGATTCTGATTGGTTTTGCGGAGATTCACTTGGAATAAGAATGGCTTTTGTTTTTTTTAATCATATTTATAAACATGCCATACGGTAATAATAGTAAAAATAACTACTATATATGTAAGAAAGATATGTGCAAAAATGTTCTTAAAATAGAATATCGTGAACATCTATATACGATAGATGAAATATTTTTAAATACTGTTTTTTCTTGTATTTAGGGCGCAATAGCTATGTTATTTGTCGACCATAGTAGATAGAACCTATATAATTCTTCATTTAAGTAACCCGATAAAATTATTAGAAAATACATCATCTTGATAAAAAAAAACAATCTAATAATATACAAAAAAAACTCCTTTCTATTGTCGTATAAATAATCTTCTAAATACAAAGCAAAGCTAAGTATAACAACACTCGACGTAACAGGTGACGCTTCTTATTTTCACACCGTAAATCTTAGCCACTCACACACGTCCGTACGGGTTGAGCTTAATCCTTAAAATAAAATAAAACGTCGGGTTTCATCCCCACCACTCCTTAACTAGCTTAAAAAGCTTTTATATCTCGAATAGGTAAATGAAAAAGATATTTTATGACAAAAAAAACAATAGACCCAGTTTATTAATCCTATTGTAGAACTAGATGCTCTTTCTAAATAGAAAACAAAAAAAAATTGCTGGTATAAACTCAGTGTTGAGTTAAGCTTGTCTTTGTGCATAAAATTTCAAACATTTTCGTATGTGTTAAAGAATAATATTAGAGAAAAGAGCTTTGTTTTACTACGCTTGTGTGTCGATTGGTATATGACGGGATAAAACGCACACCACTACTGTGCGACATGTACCTATAGGTATGTGTAATCTAAAAATGCTTTTTTTAAAGTCTCAATGTTCTTTATATACACACGGCAAACTAGATAGGTTTGCAGGTCACACTAACAATAATATAAAATGTTAGTGTGGCCTGCAAACCTATTTAATTTGCCATCTGTACCCACGTGATTTAATTATTAGTGTAACATTAAAAAACAAAGTTTTTATTTACTAGGAAAGTACTTAATAATATTCGCACTAGGTTTGAACTAGCTACCTTACTTTCTAATCCGTCGCTAAACCACTCCAACGACACAACATTTATATTTTATCGTAGCTAAGCGCAGGTTAATCCTTACTAAGACTGAAATAAATCGTAGCTCACCCGAAGCTTAGACGCCTTTCAGTCTGCCTAGTTTTTTGCCTAGGAATATACGATGTATGTAAATGTGATTAAGTTTTAGATAAATGGAGTGGAAGACGGTTGAGAGGGTTTCTGTGAAGTAAATTCAGAGTTAAGTAGTCTTACTTTATGTTTATTTTATGCGGAGTCGGTATTAGCTTTGATTTATCTCTTTTGCACTCTCTTTTTAACCGACTACATAAAAAACGAGGTTCTCAATTTGTCGAAATCTATGTTCTATGTTTATTGCCCGTTTACTGGAAGATGCCTGGACCGATTTGGAAAATCTTTTTTTTTTTGTTTTATGTTTTGTATGTACTTCCTAGATAGCCCCATGATCATTAGGTTAGGATCTGATGATGAAATCCCTGGAAAATTGTGGCCATCACTCAATTTATACAGGCACGTATTTATTAATTAGTACGTGTTTCATGTTTTTCATTGATTCTCTTCTAGTTTGAAATGTTTAAACAAGAAAACTTCTGTTGATATTTTGTAAAATCTCCGGCTGTTATGCAAATGAACAAGGCTAAGGTAATAGGTACCTTAGCCTAGTTGTCAAGTTTAAACATGTGTCGTTGTTGTATGTCGTTTTTTACATTTATATGTAATCACTTATACGCAATGCTTATTAACTTTTGATTTGGATGATACTTATTTAAATAACTCTCCTTTTTTTTCTTCGCCGCAGTCGGGTAACCTTAACAAATAGGTAAGCTGTTGGTTGTGTTTAGACAGTTAATTTTCCTACCATTATCTTTGTTTAATTAACCAATTAACAGTATGCAAACTTTTTTCTGGTACTTGAACAAGTGATTTATAATTTCTTTTTTTTGTTCCAGGTATGTTTCCCGGCTTTTTAAAAACAAGATTTTGTAAGTTAAATTATAATCAGGCGCTAACATTGCGTGAGTATGTATACAATTGTAAATAATTAGCAGTAATTTACTAATAGTGCCTACCCACCAACCGAAGAAAACACTCATTAGGGTTACACAACAAATTTATATAAACTTGTATGAAATCTATACAAACTAATGCAACATTACAAAAATAAACAACGTGTAACAATATGACCTTAATGTGACCAACACATAATTATATTAATTGCAATCGAAACTTCTAAAATAGTTGCGTGTACACATCCCTTGTCGGCGCACGACGAATGACGGCGAGTGACGGATATAGCCGAACGTTGACGCGACAGAAATAGTCGTACACGTGTCATTTGTCGCGCGGTGTCGGGACCTGTCGCGCGATAGGCAAGTACTGACTCATCGGGTGGTGTTGCTAGGATGAAAAAAATACCCTTCAATACTGGAGTTTTGGTGGAAAAGCCGTACACCAGAATGCGTTTATGTTTTTAATAATAAAATGTGCAAATATGCATTTTTATTAAAAAATTGAAATGAGTGGTAATTGAAAAATAAAACGTTGAGTTTATATACATTTAAAAAAAGTCTTAAATTAAGTACTTTTTTTTTACAATCTTAGATTCCTTGAAAATGCTTCGGTAGTTACGTGATTGAAGTATGATAGTCATTATTTTACGAAAAGTCATACATTTCGTAATTCTAACATAGCGATTTTGATAAAACCTCCATAGTTTACTAATTAAAGTTATCTTTTTTTGCTTATATGTAGATGAAAATAACTGTTGCTAAAACTCAAACTCTTTAGTAATTAATTTTCTTTTTCAATGTGCTGTTTTTCCTTTGTTCTGGCAACCCATCAACACTTACACACACTGCCAACTATACGACATCAAACGCCGGCCACGCAGTCTCGTTCGGAATTCTACTCATCCAACAAATCCACACTATTTTTACTTTAAAAACGATAAAACTGTACAAGTGTACACTCAACCACAAATGCATATCATGGAAACTAACCTCAACCTTATTTTAAAGGAATATGGTGAATTTTTCGTAAGTAGTTGAAACACTTGTGTGTTCCATTGTACGTTAATTGTGACATTTCGAATACATTTTACGATGACTCCGTATTGTGTGTGGCAGATTTAATTTTATTTATAATTCGAGGCCGCTGTTTGATAATAATTGTACTTTTTTTAGATTTCTTATTAATGTTCTTTTTTTATCAATTTCATCGTAATAATATAATATGTTGGGACAGCCCACACACCATCGCCATCTGATCCCAAACTAGGCAGAGCCAGTATTATGGCAACCATACAACTGATACACATACTTACCAATATATTCCTAAATACATACATACTATAAATAAATAACACCACGGCAGAACAATTGATCATGCTTATCATACAAAGATTTGTCCTAGGCGGGAAAAGAACTCACGATCTCCGGTTTAGCAGTCAGGGTCACTAACCACTAGTCCAACAGGATTTACTAACTTCTAGTTATGATTCGGGTCTTATTTCTTTTCTGTCTTTATTGATTAATGATGAACGAATAAAGAAGTTGTGGTCTATTTAAACACTTTAGTTGAGTTTTTTATTATATTCCTTTATTCCACTGTGAGCAAGCGTGATCAATCCTCATTCATACCTTTTTTTTATGACCTGTATGCTGCATGCACTTATATTACTCGTAGCTTAGATAAAGATCTAGGCATTACATCAGCCATTATTTCATATTCTTGATCACTTTTTAATGTTCAATTGTAATTTTAAGTACATTATTTTTACTGTAATTTGAAAGTACATTTTTGTTATTTCGTCTGCACGCTACAATCTACAATACCTACGTAAATACTAATGTAACCTGATAACTATAATAGGAAAACCTAAACTAGTGCTATGTACCAAAAATGAGTGCCAAATTAATATAAGTTTGATTATCTATCTATACACATTATAAAAGGAACTCCCCCGCTACGTCTGTCTGTCTGAACGCATAAACTCAAAAACTACCGGATTTTCACCAATGGATAGAGTATGCAAAAGGAAGGTTTTTGTCAAAGCGGGGGCGGGTTGCTAGGTATTCAGATAGAAGTAGACAGGTTCACAAACAGGTTCACATTCAGATAGAGGTCTCTTTATATTGCAATCGTAATATAAGTTTAATTTATTAAATTAATATATTTTCATTAACTTATAAAACTTTATCGAAATTTGTTACGCATTAGCGCATACTGACCGGAGAGGACTACTATTTGTATTAAATTAGATATAAACTTAATCTAAGTTTTTTTTAAATAAGTCTTATTATCCAGAGAATGTGAGCTACTATAAACTATATTGCTGACCTAAAGACGGAATGGGGCGAGCTGTCTAGACGGGTTATTTTTGATGCAATCGATAAATGGAAACTGTTTATACTGTGTCCCCAAATGGTGTTAAGACCGTTTGGTATTATTACCTTGCAGAGTACGTGAATGTGGATTGGGTTTTTCGATAATTCGAGTTAGATTAGTATAAAACACAGTAAAAATATCTAACCTAATAGTTGTTTACAAATAAATGTAAAAGTAAACCGACAACTGAAATATATATTTTTTAAATCGATCCACAATTGCCGATCATTTCGCTTAACTGACAACGCAACGCTTAAAAAAACCCTGGAATTCAGAACCTCTATTTTTTAAAGTCCGCTTGAAAATCCATGTTGTTCCACTACAGAGCAAAAAAAGAAAAAAAAACCCTCAAATTGAGAACCTCCTCTTTTTCAAAGTCGGCTTGAAAGTCCATGTTGTTCCACTACAAAGCAAAAAAAGAAAAAATCCGTCAAATTATGGACCTTCTTTTTTTTTAAAGTCGGTTTAAAAGCCCATGTTGGCCCACTGCAGACCAAATCCTGTCCTGCACAAACATGTCAAGTAATATAATCAAAAGTTCTACTCCACTAAACCGAATACCCACCTTAGTAATACGCTAATAGTCTCAGGTGGCGCCCCCTACAGCAATTCCCAGACAATTACTATAGAAACTGTGAGATGCTCTCAAAAGTAGGTCAATAATACATTTTAACGGAGCTCAAATTTAAATGGTCACCTGCGCAAACTTTCAGGCACCGCCCCAACTTGAGACGTTTGCAAACATCTTGAAATTCTCAAGTCAGTGGTGATCAACAAAGAAATAAGAGCAGAAGTTTAAAATTGTTTTTTTTTTCAACTTTTATCGTAGGTTTCGTAAATTCATGTTTATTTAATTATTAAGTCAGTGTCAAGTCATGTTTTTCTTTGTGTAAGATCACAAGACATTACTTAAGATACAAAGTAAAAATTTCATTTTTGTCTTTAAATTTACATTTATTTATAGCAAATGGCATGACATCTGGTACTTTACTTTCTACAATTTGTAGTTGTTTGTTACAGGTAAGAAAGCAACAACTAATTTATGCATCTAAACTAGGACTAATAATAGGGATGTTGACTGGGGATGAAAAGTAAAAATCTTTTAAAATTTTGTCTGTGAGTTATAAAATGCGTATATTTACATTCTTAAAATAAGTAAAAGCCAAGGGGAGAAAATAAAGTTTAGGTTAATGACGTCACACGTTCCCACAAAACGTGCAAACGTGTGAGTTTATGTGACTTTTCAAATCAAAGTATTGTAGTGTGTCTTCCTTTACGTAAAAAAGAAACTTGTCTAATATTTTTTATTTATCTACATGACGGACGATAAAATAATCATCGTCCACATTGCCTTTTATTTGTCTGTCGCGTAACCGACCATAAAATATAATTGCTTTTTTTTGGTACTAGCTGTTCCCCGCGACTTTGTCTGCGTGTTTTAGTTTCAACGGTTTTTCACTTTTGCAACATTTTTCATTTATACTCCGCTCCTTTTGGTCGCAGCGTAATTATATAGCTTATAGCCTTCCTCAATAAATGGGCTATCCAACACTGACAGAATTTTTCAAATCGGACCAGTAGTTCCTGATATTAGCGCGTTCAAACAAACAAAGAAATAAACAAACTCTTCAGCTTTATATATTAGTATAGATTTACAGATTTAATTACCTGTAGTCTTTCTGTAGTTACCTGTCTTGTGACAACACAATAGCAAAGCTGGGTTTAGACAAAGCTGTTTTCTTAACTATTGTTGCAAAAGGTAAAGAATAAAACTCAAGTGTTTGTGTATCTGGTATTCTGTTGTAGTTTTATTTACATTTTTATTACTCAAAAGAAACACTCGTTAAGTAGTACACAAAAGATTTGACGCTATCTCTTTAAATTGAGTTTGTTGGTAAACTTTTTGCACATATTTTCTCCTAGTTACTTTGAAGAACTGTTTAGTATTGGGGAATATTTTATATTGGATCATTTATAAAGGATTTTATGTCCATGTATTTAGCCACAAGCTTGCATAAATAACTGCATAATTCTCATATTAAAAATGGGGTAGATGTCTGGGTATAAAAAATCAAAATCTAATTAATCCATCAGTTAGATAATAAAAAAAATCTTAGATAGTTTTTTTATTTTTCAAAGATAAGGAAACACTAAGTATACAAAGCGAATCAAAGTTCAGGATTGGGGTTAATGACATTATTGTTGCGCACAAAATGCACGTAATTAACACGTCATGCTAAATTACAAATCAATATATCGTCGTTTTTGGTTATATGAAATAAAAAAATACGTGTATAATAAATAAATAAATAAATGTGAATAACATCACATACATTGCTCTGAACCCAAAGTAAGTAGCTAAAGCACTTGTGTTATGGAATTCAGAGACAACGAAGGTACCACAAACACCCGAGATAATGTAGAAAAGTGGTTTTATACATTGACCCGGCCGGGGGTCGAACCCGGGACCTCAGAGCTGGCGACACCTTGAAAACCGTGTGTACGCCACCACGGAGGTCGTCAGTCGACGTGTCATACAATACTTTTTATTAATCTATCTGATGGACATTAAAAACAAATTGTGTTATAACCCATTACAAAAATTAACCAATCATCTAATTTATAGAATGAATATTTCACACCCAACTATTCTATCTCCAATATTAAAAAGTTTTACTAAAGGATTACCTGACCTATTGTAGTACCTATCGACTCAAACACTTGTTTATTTGCGCAGTCCCTAAATTATATAACTATTATTATTGTATTCGAAATGACAGCGTGCTGCTGGGGAGTTTGTTGCGCCGTTTCTTCTCCACAGCCAGAGCACTTAGGAAGCGGTGAAGGGTGGGCGAATCAGGGTGCTGTCCATTGTATTGACGTTCTGAAAGTGCTACTTTGTAGCCTAGTTGGAATAAATGAGTTTTTGATTTTGATTTTGATTTTGATTAATTAAAATCACAGTTTTAAACCAAGTTAGTTAACATCAGTTCGAAGTAGTTATTTTCCCGGCGGCAAACTTACCAACAGATTAATATTTAGCTTGCAACGATACATCATTCTAGACAACTTACTTACACAAGTTTGAACCGTAAGTAATTTAGCAGGAAGATTGAGAAGCTGGCCTTATTTGGAAAGTTTACATACTTAGCTATTCATAATCTTAATGTTATATCCTCTATAAGATTCATATGTATTACACGTGGTTTAGTTGTATCAGCGATTAGAAATAGTCATTTGGTGCATTTAAATAATTTAATTTTGACTCATCACAAATCTAAAGAAATGTTTATACTTCGTATTATAAGTATATGCAGAATCGTGTGATAGCAGATTTTATACGCTCTTTATTACTTCCAAATAAAATTGTAGAATCTTGTTTTTTAATTACGAATCCTGCTCTTATGAATTTAATCCCTGTATCGCGGCGGGTTTCACTCAATTCACATACACAAATAACACCCAGACTTGGAACAGACAAATGTGGATGACACAAAAAAAATTTACATGCGGGGATGGAACCCGCAACACGTCGCGGACTGTTATTGGCGTGGTGACATATACCACTCGGTTATCCGTGCAGTCCAATTTTGATGATGATTGAAACTTATATAATATAGGTATAATCATTCAAAAAGACTCAATAGGAGAGTCGAACTTGACACCACCGCCGTCGCGTCAGCTCATGATTAGGGACTCCTATTGAGTCTGAAACTAGTCGGGCGATCCCGAGAATATGCGTGAGTAAATTGTCAATATTCCTAAATAATTATGACTACTCCTCACGAAAATTATTACACAAATTAAATAATATACTTTCGCTATTATGAACTAAAAACGTCATGTGATCATTTGTTTGCGTAAATGTTATAAATAACTGTCGATAAACAATCTAGTTAGCAACAGAACCACTCAACACACACAAACTGTAATTTTCCAGTAAGTTAGAGAGGAAGCAGGATGCCACGACCACCGCCGTACAACTGGCAACACCGCAGTTTGTATAATGTTGTATTTGTGTACTTTATTGTATCTAATAATGTATAGATATAATATGGATAGAAGCTGATTGTTAGAGACTAGCTGTCCCCCGCGACTTTGTCCGCGTGTTTTACTTTCAACGGTTTTTTTTTATTTTTGGAACATTTTTCAATTATGCTCCACTGCTTTTGGTCGCAGCGTAATGTTATATAGCCTATAGCCTTCCTCAATAAATGGGCTATCCAACACTGAAAGAATTTTTCAAATCGGACCTTTACTTCCTGAGATTAGCGCGTTCAAACAAACAAATTAAGTAGTATGATTTATTCACGAATATTTTAAACTAACCATACATTTGTAGCTTAAGTTAATAAGTGTGAACGAAGGGTTAATTCTCATCTTTCCTTCCTCTATTCCACGAATAGCTGCATTTGTATCATTTTCCACAGTACCAGTTTTCCGGAAAGCGACACCGGACGTGCTGCCACACTGACCGTAGTTACTCGTGCACTACTTTACCCCGTAAACAAAGGGTTTTATATGTCTGCCTGTATTTGTTTATTCTCGGTTTTGTATGAACATTTTAGGGTTAATAACTCGTCTTATAGCTCATTGTAATTAAATTACTTTTGTATTTGAATGGTTTTAGCATAAGGTTCTAATTCTGATTCAAATACATTTTAAAGTTTTTCTATTAGTTTTGTTTTGAGAAAAATAATCCCAAATTAAAGAAAAGGAAATCCTGTAAGAAATTCTCTGAAATATGGTTGGTTTAATTTAAATAAGTTTTTTTTTTTTTTTTTATTTAACTGAAAACTTATTTAATTGTTATTTGTAGTTTGAAAAGGCCCGTTGAATAGTTACAAACACGTACTTTATCCGATGTAATAAATCCATCTATTATCAAAAAGGTTGTACCAGTAAATTGAAAAAACGAAAGACCGTTATTATTTTCGCTTTCATCAATTTTAGTTCAAAACTAACACCTTTTCAAAAGGCAATCTAACATAGTTCGTAAGCTATTAAAACTAAATCCTTTAGAATAAAACTCCAGTATATAACAATAAAGGAAAATAACAATTTTGTTTTAAACAATATTCATAGCTGTTTCAAAACTCACACAGGCCCGTATGTATCGTTAAAAATGGAAATGGTACAATAGCGCGGCTTTTATATACATTGGAAATATTGAGGCATTTCTCTATGGATATGTGACCTGTTTTTCATTGCTTCTGGTACGACTTTTTAGTTTATTATCTCGCTTACTTAATTTAGGGTAATTTCAAATGAATCTATTTGTTTTTAAAATTCACTTAGGAATTTAATCCTTGTGTACATGCAGAAAAAGCACCTACACTTAGAACAAGCATTTGTGGATCACATAAATGCTTTTCCCAATGTTTATGATTATTTCATGCGGGGATCGAACCTGCAGCACGTGGCGCACAGTCGTAATTAGCGTGGTGATATATACTACTCGGCTATCCGTCCAGTCAATTATTGCAATATTAGTGCTATTGTTTCAAATTCACTGATGCTTCTTTGCGGTTTTTGTACCGAGAGTTTTTTTATCTTACCTTTACAAGAGAATTTCGTAAATAAGATATGCTAACAAAAAAAAAAAAAAAAAAAAAAAAAAAAAAAAAAAAAAAAAAAAAAAACTTTTTATTTCATTGTCACATTAAACCTTTTACAATCAATCTTACGCAAGGGCCTCCTTTTAAGTATATGAAATACCTGTGCTAGGAGACCCCGCTCTTCATAACCACATTAGTGAACATGACAAGGCATATAACAGTATGTGCGTAACTTGATAACATTAAAATAAAGTTTATAAAGAAGAAGAATTATAAAAATAGGGACATGTTGTTTATGTGTATGTGTGTGTTTGTGTGTGTATGTGTGTCTGTGTGTGTGTATGTGCGTGCGTGCGTGCGTACGTGTGTGTGTCTTATCTACATTATTGAAGTGTTTGCAAGAGACCTTCTATGTCGTTGTAGGTCTGGCTTTGCAGCCAATTTATTAGGGTTTTCTTACACTCTCTAATTGTCATAGGAAAAACTTTCAATATTTTATTTATTTTATTATATATTTTTGTAGATAGTCTAGAGTACTGTCTTTCTGCGTAAGCTGATTTAGCAGAGACTACGTTTGCCACAACATAATTTCTTCTCTTTTTCTGGGAGCCAGAGTCATACGGCAGTGTTTTATGTAGTTTTAGAATAATTCGTAGGGCATATAACTTTCTAACAGTCAGGAGGCCACTATACGTATATAGGTTTTCAGTTGAGAAACGGTATGGTTTAAAATACATGACTTTTAGGAGAGACCGCTGTGCACGCTCTAGTTCGAGAAATTTCATTTTAGTAGCTCCACCCCATACTGGTATACAGTACACTAAAACTGATTGGGCCAGCGATACGTAGATCTGATTTAAAAGGATCTTAGAGGTTACATATCTTAAGGTCTTGAATATCCATATGAGTTTTCTAATTCGGGACATGACTGCTTCTATGTGTGTGTGCCAAGACAAACGCTGGTCGACCACAATACCTAGATACCTAATATGAGTTACTTTTTCCACTTGATTGCAGGAACAATTCGTAATAGTACTCGAGGGATTATGGCCACTGTGTATCTTAAGAGAATAATGAAGCCCTGGTTGGGTATTTTTATATTTTGTAAAAGCAATGTATTTAGTTTTGGTGGTGTTTAGTGACAATAGATGAGAGTTCAACCAAACGGCAATCCTGGCAAGGCCCATTTCAGCCGATCCATACACACTATCCCATGTATCTCCAGTGAACACAACGGCCGTATCATCGGCATAGGAGAATACCCGACCATTTTTAAGTGACATGTTACAAAGGCTATTGATATACATTAAAAATAGGGTTGGGCCTAAGACACTGCCCTGTGGGACGCCAAAATCCACATTTGCCTCTTCACTAGTATATTCCCCTATCCTAACACGTTGTTTCCTATCTTTAAGGTAGTCCGTGAGCAAAGACAAGGGGATTCCTCGAATGCCTAAAGTCTCTAGATCACGCAAAAGGATGGAAACAGAGACAGTATCAAAAGCTTTTTTTATGTCAAGGTAAACAGTTATGCATTTTTTTCCGGTATCTACTTGGTTAACAATATAAGAGCTTAATGATAGAATTGCATCTTCAGTCGATAATCCTTGTCGAAAACCATATTGAGAATTGGATATGATGTTATACTTGTTAAGGTATTTTATTAATCTTGTGTTAATAAGTTAACAGGTTTTCAAGTTTTGCAACCTTCATGTTATTCTGCGATTTAGCAAAATAACATTATCCGTCTGAAAATTATCTATATCTATCGCTTTGATGGACCCGCCATTTCGTCTCCGATTGGATCATGGAGAAACGACTACCAATCCAATGGAATCCAAAATTTGGACCACGGGGAATTTTAAAATTTTATATACATTTTTATATTCTTCCGACCATCAAATGCTAAATGGATGGACGATTTCAGTGGATGGATTTTTATTGAAGTATATTTATGGCCGAGCAAGCACGGACGTTCCTGTATTCAATATGTTTGGAGCCACAAGGGAATTTGAAAGGATTCCATCCTTATGATTCTCTTTAAGAAGATTGTATCTTAGATCGATGCAGTTAGTTACGTTATGTTTAGGATCATATTTCTTGAATTTCTCTCTGTTTTTCGAACGATTTATTGCCCATTTATTTGTTAAAGTTACTTGTTAATGTTTTTTTCTGTTTTGTTCCGCCTTCAATATAGTTTTCTTTTTTACCGAAAGGTTCACATGCGGAAAATCGTGTACTATTTTGTACATGAAGTTTTAATAAAAAAATAAAGTAAAAAGTCCCGTAAGATTGTCTATTTATTTTACATAATTATAAGTTAAAATTACCATTGTGAATTCGTTTGACATCTATAATTAATTCGCAGCTGTTTCGTTTCTCACCATATTGGCTTCTTGAAAAGTCCATAAATATTTTCGCCGAGTATTAAACATCTAATCCCCATTGGACCCTTTCCCAGCATAATGAGAGATCAACGGTGTAAACTTAACTGATACTTCTGAAGTTTCCTCTAAATGCCCTTTGACGATTTAAGTGCTGTCGTTAAAAGCACTTGGCATAGAGACAAAACTCCAAGGGTCCGGATTACGATTTGATATTGTTTGAAAAACCATGTTCAAATCTCAGTAAACCGATTTTGAAATTTAAGCAAAACCATTAAGGTTGATTTTTCCTTGTTTGTTTGCATTAGGCTTGGTTGGTTGCGAGGAGTGCCTAAAAGTCTATTTGGTTAAAAGTCAATTTTGAAAGCCATTTCAAAGTAAGCTTGAAGGTTTTTTATTAGACTGTTTGGTTTGAATGCTTTCTGTGGGCAAAGGAATTAATATAATCAATCAAGTTTGAGGGTATTTTGTTGAAACTTTGTCAAAGTTCTTTTTGAAATAACATAGGTACAATTGGCTTTTTCTAAGTCGATATTGCTAATGACCTGAAATGGTTTGGAGTTTCAAGTATAACTTACTGTGCAAGCGTGATAAATCAATACTCGTGCCATCACTGTAGACCCTGTTGGTTTCCCTGTGGATGGTTATAACTGTGAGTACTAGCTGATATTTCTGGTATTATGATGTTGGTAGTAATTATAAATCCAGTGATTGCTAAGGCAGATCAACCTCGTTTAGGATTTTTTTACACTAGCATGTACCCGCGACGTTTCCCACGAATAATTATTTGAATAAGTAGAATTTCTAGTAGACACCATACGTTTTTATATCTGCAGTTTCAGGAAAATCGCTTAAGCTATTTTCGAGTTTATTCCGATCGGAAAGTCACTTCGATTTTTAGGTATAATTAAACTAAAACTATTGACTTTAGCTACACCCGTGTGAGTATCAGTAACCGCGGCAAAATGTTGCCGTGAAAGAGTTACATACAAACAGACAGACAAAGTTACTTTCGCATA
Source organism: Diachrysia chrysitis (assembly GCA_932294365.1). NCBI lineage: Eukaryota > Metazoa > Arthropoda > Insecta > Lepidoptera > Noctuidae > Diachrysia > Diachrysia chrysitis. The sequence continues at coordinate 1,502,730 of OW028667.1, read as the reverse complement.
CATAATAATAGTAAGTAATTCAGCAGCGTACAAGGATAGTAAAAAGTTATAATTTTAGTTTTGTTTTAATTAACTTTATGTTGTCTTTAGTTTAACTTAACTTACACTTAAATGTTCTCAAAGATTTATTATTATTATCATAACTGTAATCTTCTCTGCTATGCAGATTTAAATTATTCAATTCCCTTGAAGAGGACAAACGACGCAGCTCTAATTAAACTCTTCTTAATTGTGGAACATTGCAGATGACATTTATAAGACGGTGCTTGCTAAGCTCTTTCTTCTTTACTTAGTTTTTCGTAATTTATGGGTTTTTTTTAGATTTTTTTTTAAATATTTATACCTAGGCAATGATATTATTATAAATGAGACAGATATGTTATTATAGCAGTTTTCAATGATAGCTATCTCTTTTACTTACGTGCTTATCTTATCTTTTATTTATTTATTTATACAACATGGAAGACCTACAGCAAGATAAAACACATTCTAATTTTGAACGGTAATCGGAGAGCCAATATAAAGTCCTCACGTTTAACACTAGAGTATAAAAAAAAAATTGCAACTTGATAATGTTTTGACATATACCAGCGCGATCTGATTGTAAATATGAAGGTAACAGATCATGTGTATAATATCATTGTACCTATGTATATATTGGTGGAATTGTCCATGTAAAGTCTATTAGTAGCTACTTATTTTATTACCAAATATTGTTAGCAGTCAGATTAATGAAATATTGGTTAAACATTACATTAAATTGTTTTCTTTAAATTAATTACCAGATGTTAGACGTATTTCATGAAACTGTGACAAAAAATATATTAGATTACAATTTAGCCCCTTGTTTTTTTTTCAACTCATCAAATCATTGTTATATATATCCTCTAATGGGGTTACAAATTCCTTTACAAATCACCTACAGAAATACCCTGTACCCAATTGGCATGTGCTCCCCAATCGTTACAAACGTACCGACAGTTACGGCACACGACAAAAACACGTGTAAAATTATGTCACTACAAATCCACGCTACACTTACTTCGTAAACGCATTTAATCATTATCCCGCCAACAGATGTTGCAATGACAAACTTAAAGCGACACTTATAAAAATAAACTAACTTCTAAAATATCCCATATGCTCTTGGAAATAAGGTGGTTAATAATTTTAATGTGTGCTAATTTAAAATTGTTACATTTCGAGGAATCTTTGATTTACACATCTGTGACCTATGTTTTGACGTTTGCAGAGCTAGCTATGCGTCAACCGATTGTGATTTACGATGACGAATTTATTTACCTGTGTGTTAAACAATTATCAACTCTATTGCATAAGGAATAAGTGTTTTAAGAAGACAGTTTGTAATTTTTTGTGTTTAAGGATTTTTTGTAATAAGAAAGATAAATGGGTCCTTTCTAAAATGTTAAGTCGTCATAAGCTTTTATAGACAAGATTATCCTGAATTTGTTCATCTGTCTTTGTAAAATATGGTTTAACAAGACTTTTTTGAATGTTACAATTCTCGGTTGCAAAAGAAAATGTTTTGATAAAACAGTTTCAGAACATGTTGTTTTTTTCGGATGAAACAAATAGCGATGTTCACTTTGTTTTTGCTTGTAATTTTTATTATTTTCATAACATGTTTCTGTCGGGGTTTCATTCTTCGTTCATGCAAAACATCGTACTTTTTATTTAGCAAGCGTAACAACGGCGTTTGTGAATTAAAGTAGTATTTTTCAGAGTTTTCGATTTGTTTGCGTAAGACCGGTTTCACCGGCGTATAATTTAGTCTCGTAAGACATCTTTTTTTGTGACTATTTCCCTTTATTTTTTAGTTATTCTGCTGTTAGGGTGTGTAGACGCATACAACAAATCAAAGATCATGAAAATCAACTTAAGTAGATTAAAATTTACTTAATTGAAAAATTGGCTTGTTAGCTACAGGATAGATCACGTATATCCAATTGATAGAATTCGGTCATTTCAGAAATTACCTTTTAAAAACGCTCATACTATTGGATTTTAATTCTCCTTTCTCTCTACTGGTTTCTTCAACCTATATATTTTTATTAAAAAAGCAATGAAATAAAAACGTACCTTTATAAAGTCTATAAATCTACTATCCGTTTCAATATTTCCTCAATTTCATCCAGTTCAAAGTGACATAAAAGTGAAGTAACTTCAACTCCATATAAATACAATTTTCCGGAACATTAAACACCGTTCAGATATATGCATACATCCTTGGCCTTTTTAGAAGAGGGTAGGTCTTAGAGGTATGAATAAGTAAACTATAGAGCGCGCATATCGAGTATGAACTGTTGGCACTAGTATGAACATGTAAAATCGTTAAATTAGTGTCAAAACAGAGCGCACCTTTTTATTTAAACTATCTCATAACCTAATATTACCCTAATAATATCGGAACCGTCAATATTTTAATATAAACGTCTGTCGGCGCACGGAAAATCACCTAAATCAGTAAACGAGCGTATTACCTACATTTATCTAAAAATGTGCTTACGCTTGACATAAAGAGCTACTAGCGATGCGCACGCTCTATCCTTTTCGTGTTTACTCTAAGGGATAGATAATACTTTGATTTTTTATAGTTTCAGACTTACTTGAACTATTGTTATAAGGTAAGCAGTTATGTTTTATAGTTGGTATAAAATTGACGACCTCCGTAGTAGTTACACACCGCACTGCGTACGCACCGGATTTTAATGTGTCGCTAGCTCTTGAGGTCCCGGGTTTGATACCTGGGCGGGTCAATATAGAACTTCTCTACATTGTCTCGGGTCTTTGTGTTTGAGGTACCTTCGTTGTCTCTGAATACATAATACAAGTGCTTGATCTACTTAGTTTGGTTGAACGTGAAGTTTTGCACATAAAAAAAACACCTATATTGTTTAACTAGCTGTCCCCCGCGACTTTGTCCGCGTGTTTCAGTTTCAACGTTTTTCCATTTTTGCGACATTTTTCATTTATGCTCCGCTCCTATTGGTCGTAGCGTGATGTTGTATAGCCTATAGCCTTCCTCAATAAATGAGCTATCCAACACTGAAATATTTTTTCAAATCGGACCAGTAGTTCCTGAGATTAGCGCGTTCAAACAAACAAACAAACAAACAAACTCTTCAGCTTTATAATATTAGTATAGATTTCATTTATTTTTGAGTGTAAGTTGCGAGTCTAATGTCGTATCTCTGTGATGAAATCAAGTCGAAAATATCTTATACCTGAACAAGAATTAATCATAAAAAAGTTACATACAAGCTCTCGTGATTCAGTCTTAAGTTATAATGACATTTTAGTTCAAAATCTAAATGTCCAAATCTAATCTAATCTAAATTCAAGAATATCTCTATTTATGGAGTAAATTAACAAATCTAAATCTTCTAACAAAAACATGCGTTACAAGAATGAGATTTTTAAATTCAGTTCAACCATCAAAAATTTAGAGCGAACTAAAGCTTAAACAGCCAATCGCCAAATTCTCACGAAAAGTACTATCGCCGACGAAATATTTAAGCACAATATTTATTTATTTATCAAACCTTATCGGAGCGCCGCGCCCGCCGCCGGGCTGGCTTGCCTCCGGCGCGGCGTGAATTTTTTAATCGCGACGAAATGAGACAATGGTAGCGTGAGAGTAAAACTGGCCTGAAACTGAAATATTCATGGCTAACGACCGATTGTGAAATTGTTCTTTGATTGTAAAGGTATTGGATTATGTTTTTATGTTTGTGTTGTGTGTGCGATTGTACATTTCAGTTGATTAGATTTTGTTTTTTTTTTTTACGTTTAATGAGTTTGTGTTCTTAATCTATTATTTTAGAAAAAAAAGAGGCGGATTTATAAGTGATTTTAAATTAAACCACTATTTTTAGTATATAAAATATAACTCTAATACAAATCTATTTTACTCTTGTATTTTTGGTTCAAAAATAGATGAAAGACTACGTAATGCTTTTTATTTAGTTATGAGCCAAAACCCTGCCTACGCCGAAAAATAATAACAAAGCATGTTAATAATTAAATCGTAAATTAGAACCCACGCTTCAATGCCGAGTGGTGACCCTAGCGTGAGGGTTGGCAGTTCACAGTAAGCAATTAATATATATAACGTTACAATCAAGTGTTAGAAAGACATAGGGTTGGTTTCGTCGTAAAAGTTATTCTAATTAACATTGCTTCTTAAATATATATAAAACAAAAAACTACAGCAATTTACCGCGCTATTATCGTAAAACCTTATGAATTATCGCTACATTTAGGCGGCTTACTGCTGTCGTCATAATATCCTAATTTTGATAAATACATATTTTTTTAATAATAATTACTTAATCTTTTTTATCACATTTACACAAAGCCAAAAAAACGTTATAAGTTATTTAACATTTTAATTTAGTTGCGAAGCCCCTCGTGGCAGCCCTACAAACAAGGGTGTTACCGTGCGTAATGGAGTTTTTAAATTTTAATTAATTGATGAGGTGTGTTTCGTATGTAATTGGAATGTTTACTCGTGTGCTGTAACAGGATAATGTAAATACGTTTCCGTTTTTATTTTTGTTCCGTTTCCAATAAAGTTTGGAAATAAATAACTGAGTGCGGTACGGATGTTTGATCCTCTATTATTTGGTAAACAATGCTCTGGTTAAAAGGTTTTCTAGTAACGAAAATTAATACGAATTTATAAAGATTGAATGCGAAATCAAGCCATGTTTTTTTATTTAGTTTTAGAACTGGATGAAGCATGATTAAATAAAGTATTTTTTTAGAAAGCCCATTTATAATAAACTAGCTGTTTTTGGCGCCCAAAAAGTAGCCATGTCCTTTCTTAGGCTCTAGACTATCTGTGTACCTAATTTCATTTAAATCGGTTCAATAGTTTTGGGTTGAAAGAGCGACAGACAGACAGACAGAGTTACTTCCGCATTTATGATATTAGTAAGGATATAATTTGAAATTAAATAAACTGCGATCACTATATTAAAATTCATTTTCATTTTAATTGAGTAATTCTATATAAATATTTTGTCTAGTATAATGAGACTATGATCTATACATTATCATACAACACATAAAACATTTTATTGGTAACATCCATTTACGTCAAACCAACAAAGAAAATAAAATTGAGTTTACAATACTAACATCCCGCAATATTGCAAGATGCAAAAAACATAGTTCACAAGTGAATCAATTTGGCACAGCCGCAGCTAACCTGTAGCTTGTACCGACAGCAAATTAACTTAAGTGCTACACCAATTGAATTTTATTTGCTGATTGTACTTCAATATTTCCAGAATATAAAATTTTAAAACAACTTTGACGCCTTTATTTTCACGCAGCAAGGTAGGCTTTTGTAAAGCATTTTGCCAACGTTTTGATCGTATCTCAGTGTTGGCAGAGTAAAAAATAGTAAAACAAATAAAAACGAATGGAGCTAGTGTTAGTTCGTTTGAATAGAGATCGGATTACCGTCAGTTTTTGAGGCTCATTTTAGTTTGTAGTTGAATAAGATACTATAACAGATTGTGTTTGAATAGCTTGGTTTTAGGGTTCCGTACGCAAAGAGTGCCAACGGGATCCTATTATTAAGCCACCGCCGTCTGTCCGTCCGTCAGACTGTCAACGGCCTGTATCTCGTGAATCGTAATAGCTAAAGTTGAAATTTTAACAGAAATACACACATATTTATGTTGTCGCTATAACAACTAATACTAAAAATAAAAAAATTAAAGGAGGTCCCCCCCTACAAGAAAAGTGTTTTTTCTCGTTTTTTTTCTTTGCTCGATTTTAAGGTCATAAATCTTTTATGATAGTACCAGAACCCTTTGCGCGAGTCCGACTCGTATTTGACCGGGTTTTTTCACAGCTTTGATAGAAGTGTAAAGTAAATTTAGAGTAAAAACTAAAATGTTATGTATGATTTTTCAGTCTCGTATTGCTTTTTTTAAGCAATGTAAATTTTATTGAATACTAGAATTTATCACTTTACATTCTGTCTGTACAATTTGTATAAAAGATGTTTGTATTTTTCATCTCAATTTATATTTCTATCTTCAAACTTCAGAGTTTTCTTTTCTGACAGTACTTTTCATGTTCTTTTAAATTGATTAAATAACTTTATATTGTTTAATCTCTTGGGCTTTACAGGCTTCAAGTTAAGTCGGCAGAAAGTTTTGTGGTACGAGTTGAAGTATATTTTTTGAGATTTTGTTATAGTAATCAACAGTTACCTAATTAGACATATTTTTTTATTATTATGCAGTCTTGTACGGGCTACAATAACAGGAGCTTGTGGCAAATAAAAGCTAGTTTCAGAAAGTAAGTTAAGTGGATGGTTGCGGCTGTCATACCTACTATGATCTTCAGCAATCGGCTTCACGACAATTCTGACACCTTTGGTTTCAAGAATGTATAAACCTAGTCTTGCCATACCTAAATACTGTAACAAAAAAAAAAGTTTTCTATTGCAAATAACATTTATTACTTTACAGTGTGTTAGTTTAATACATAAATATAAAACAATTTAAAATATAAAAAGCTTATTTAAAATGGTTTTTTGTAAAATACTGGTACTCCATCTAATATTTTAGGTCTGGAAGTATTTTATTATTCCTTTTGTATGTATATATAGTTAAGTTTATTTGAAATAAAAAATAATGTAAAGTAAGATTGTGTATCGGTCTGGAAGCCGAACTTACCTCTGTTTTATAAAAAGCAGCAGATGTGACTGAACAAGCTCAGTTTCTTCTCTATATAAGTTCGGCTTTATCCTCAAATAAAAATCTTTTTTTACTCTTACATACATGTAGCGTCTTCTGTCTTGTCAAACTCGGCAGTTTCATCCGCCGATGTTAAACGTACTCCCCTTAGTCAAATGGTATCATCCCTCTGCTTACACATTGTAGCTATATAGATCTAATATGTGTAGGGTAACCATGAATATATCATGAATTATACTGGCTTTATGATTTGGTGTATGAAATGAGAACATACATATATGGGGGAACAAATCTTCAAAATAAATTACGAAGCATCTCCGATATCCTCGCTTTAAATTTAAGCCTTTTCAGTCTTTTTAACAATGGAGTAAATAATTGTTCTTTTAATGTCTGTTAGTTATATTATTAAAAAAATATAAGACACGTATGTTTTCTTCTTTTACGTAACCACATCTCACGACGATACATTGATTTTAAATTTCGCCTGACGTCACAATTTCGTGATTTTGTGCACAAGCGTGATTCGCCCCCAGCCCTGAAATAAGTTCCGCTTTACGTACTTAGTGTTTTCTAATATTAAAAAAGCAAAAAAATTGCGTCTAATATTTTAAATTATCTAAGTGGCGCACTTAATAGATTTTGACACAACTGGCGTTACTCAATTGTTTGAATGACTAATGATAGTGCCATTATGTGCCAATTCAATGAAGGGAAATTAATACAGAAATATTAATTTATAAAAGACACTAAATAAAAGGCATGACTTCAAAATATACCTAATTACGAAATTATGTGAAAAGAGAGAATTTTATAATGTCTTATAAATCGCGTACATGGTTTTTTTCTGTTCAAAATTTATCGGATGCATAAAGATACATAATCAAAGCCTAAGATCTTTTTTCTTTTCAAATAAATAATTAAAACAATCCAAACAACTCTTAAAACATGGTAACCCTACGTAAACTAGCACGCGTCTACAGAAAAACGCGAAGAGTTGAAAGACGGCACTTGTTTGTCGTACAACCGGGTAGCTCGCACGATAGAGCAGGCATACGTGCAAAATGCCATTGATTTAACGCGACATACAAGTTTATAGTATACTTACTGTGGGTAAAAGGAATTGTGATTATAAGTACATAAAAAAATACTTAAATTCATCTTTAGTGTCGTATACAATGCGTTGTGCGAGTACATAAATTTTTGACTGGTCTGCTGGTCTAGTGGTTAGGGATCCTGATTGCTAAACCGGAGGTCGTGGGTTTGAATTCTACCCGGAACAAATCTTTGTGTGATTTGGTTTTGTCTCGGTGTAATTTATCTGTAATTTATGTGTGTATGTTTATCAGTTGTCTGGTTGCCATAATACAGGCTTTGCCTAGTTTGGGATCTAGATCCCAAGAGACCAAAAAAAATATACTTACTAGTATTTTAACAGTGTTAAAGTTTTTTTATGTTTACTTGCATAAATATTTTAATCTTGCTTGCATCAGCCCCTGTTCAAATCCTAAAGTAGTAGAAGTAGTTGGGAATTGCCAAAAACGGTCACGAGTACCTACTCATTTCATGTTATAGCACTTAAAATATTATTTTAATTGCTAATTATCTTACTTAACTTAGCTAAGTACTGACATACATAAGTAAACGATTAAATTAATCAATTAATAATAATTAATTGATAATAATTTACTAGTGATAGAGGTTGATAACATCTTTGTAAATTACCACTATTTTAATCACATTATATATGTATACTATTCCACTGATGAACAAATGCGTCTTCTCTTAAGTATTTGCCTAAATGATCACTAAGACACATCTCGAAATTACCCTAATATCTTTACTTACAAAGGTATTGGAATACAATTAAACTAGTCTATACTTCAGCTAACTATTCAACAAACGTTCTGACTTAGTCTGCCGTGAAGTCCTCAGTTCGAGTCCCGGGCGGGTGTCAGTTAGAGAAACAATTACCCAACAGTCGCCGAATTTAACTTCTCGCATGACGTTTTGGAAGGATCGTTCTAGTTATAGAGAGAGATAGTCTAGTTAGAGATAGAGATATACGGATAGATAGCACTGTTTCTTTAACTAAGTACGGAATATATGATGGCATAAGCAAACTATTCTAATATTATAAATTACTTTGACACTGTTTGGTTGATGCGCTTTCACAGCTGAACGAATGAACTTATTTCAATGATATTTGGATGGAAGTAGGTTTGAACCATAAGATAGGACATAAGCTACTTTTGATCGCTATAATCGACGATCGTTTATAAATATATCGGTACTTGTATTCTCAAATCGTCTTGTGTTAAATTGACAGCGAGTTTGTGTGTGCGACTAATTTCAATTAGATAGATAGTGATTAAATTTAGTTTGTGACCAAGAATTTAACCCTTTTTCAGTCTGCTACGAACATAATTATGATAGGTACAATGTCAAATGTCAGTAAGCTATTTGAAATATTTGAATTGTCTTTATAAATTATTAACAGACAGTAAAATATATATTTTTTTTATGATACTTAACATGAAATGAAGTGTATTAGTAATTATAGTAAACAGGAAGGAATTTACTACTTGTTCGATTCTATAAATACTCGTCTATGATTACCATAGACCAACAAGTATTTAAGAATGTGATGAGAGTAGATTAAGTGAAAGCGGAATGCTAGGATTGCAGATGGAGGAATTTTGAGGTATTTTCTTATATAGCTCTTGGAAGAAAAATGACATTTACTTATGTGACGACTAACATCACTAAACCATGTTACTTGTTCAAGGAAATAAAATACGTTAGCTCGCACACTATGCTAACGATTTTAAACGACTTCAGAAAATAAAATATCTCTTTTTGAACGGTTTTCGCACTAAATCATTTAATCCCAGATCACGGGGAGTTTTACAAACATTCAATTTACACGCACAAAGAATACCCAGACTTGGAACAAGCATTAGTGGATCCTGAAATTCTTGTCCTATGCGGGGATTGAACCCGCAGCACTTCGCGCACAGTGATGACACTCTGCTATCCGCGCAGTCAAATTTACATTTTCGTCTCGTAATTCGATGTCGAATCGATTTTTTTTATTCTTCTATTAGTTAGTAGTTAAGATAATTATTCCGTTTTGACCTTGTAACTTGCTTTTTATAAGCCACTGTCTTGCTTTACTTATTTCAATTAAAACGTCGATGTCCCCCTCAGGCTATTTACAATCTTTTAATCTTCTAAATCTGTTGTTTTCGAAGCGAGATAATATGCTCGCAAAGTTTTCGTGCTAATTCTCTAATTAAAACTTTTTAAAGCTCTTCCCAACATATAGCCACCACAAATCACATCAAAATTCACGAGCCATTCAGAAAAAACCAATCGTGAACAAACGACTTACCCGAAATTCCCTTATTTAAATAAACGCACAATTATTCTTCTCACCTAAATTTGTACAAAAAAACGTGTTTTTTATTCAAACACCGTTTAATTCGTTGGTATTCCCATAAATATTTTGTAAGATTGCAAATTAAACTTTTATACCAGTTAGGTGAAAATTCGGCCCGTCCGCTTTTTAGAGTTCCGCACTCGAAGGCTGCCAACAGGACCCTTTAATAAAGCTGGCGCATTTCATCCGATAAGCTATGAACAGAGAGACATGGATAGCCGAGTGGTATAAATCCACGCTAACTACAACTGTGCATCGTACTGCGGGTTCGATCCCCGCATGAGGCAAACATTTGTGTGACCCACAAAAGCTTGTTCTAAGTCTTGAAAGGGTGTTCTTTGTGCATATTATTTTAATGTTTGTGAAACCCCCGCGATTCAAATATTAAATAAAATATAAATAGCGTGGGCGTCCTTTAAAAATAATCATATACAATGTCTAAAAACAATCATAAGACAATTTATAACGTAGTTTAATTTATTACTTTAAAACAAACTAATTCGAAAGTAAATTAAGTACCTACCAATATACCTAACTGAACAAATAGTGCCACATTTATATACCAACCGACTCCACTTCAACAAGCAAGTGCGATGAATATTCTCGACACTAGTAATACTGCAGTCAGACAATTGCAAGGAACGACCAATCTTCTGTGACTTGATGAAATTGTGTCGGACACGACTCTACAAGCTATTCCACAGAATTTAAATTTAAACTAGACATTGTAAAGTTCTTGTTGTGTGCTAGAGGAGTAGTTTGATATATGGAATCTATATACATTTTAAAAAACAAAGACCCCCGCCGCGTCTGTTTGTCTGTATAAACGCGATAAACTTAAAAACTACCGAACGAATTTTCATATGGTTTCTTCAACGGATAGAGTGATACAAGAGGAAGGTTTGTGTGTATAATTCGTTAATGTTTTGTCTACACGAGCAAAGCCGGGGTGGGTTGCTAGTGATGAATAAATATGGGTGGTACAATAAAGTTTATTAATTTATTTATTAGACAATTATTATCTATACTAATATTATAAAGCTGAAGAGTTTGTTTGTTTGTTTCAATTTGAAAAAATCTTTTTGTATTGGATAGTGCGTTTATTGAGGAAGGCTATAGGCTCTATAACTACACGCTACGACCAATAGGAGCGGAGCATAAATGAAAAATGTTGCAAAAATGAAAAACCGTTGAAACTAAAACACGCGAACAAAGTCGTGGGGGACAGCTAGTTAAATATATATATTTTTAGTATTGGTGGATGTTTTTAGTTTTTTACTCAAAGATTATCTATTTCTCTTTCTCATAGATTTATCATGAAATAACACGCTTTTTATCCTAATGCATTGTTTACGAGAACACCTTTATAGACGTGGCATTTCTACAAGCATGAATGTTGACAGAAAACGCTTAAATGACGTTGAATGTAATTTATGGAAATGGCATTTATTTTCAATAAGTCACGTGACCTGAACTTGTCCATAATCCAGAACACTGCCATACTTTTGAACGAATTAATTACCTCTGTTAGACTTAATACACTTGTACTAGTACTTAGTACATTTGTACCATCTACAGTAGGTTATCTAGAGCATTTTGTTTAAATTCGCCTTATTTATTCTTTTCATTTTCTGTTTTGAACAGTAAACAGATCTTGGTTTGTTTTCGCTATTATCTTTTTATCCGGGATTTCCAGTTTTAAGTGTCTGGAACAGATATCGGATAAGATTTATCCGGATTTTTTACAATACCAATATTTGCTAGCTAGATAAAAAGAAAAGGGAATACAATTCAGAATTACCTTCGGGATTTCCCTTAAGTCTTCAGATATTTTATTAAACCCTGACACAAAAACAGGGGTGTTGATAAGTTTGACGTATCGGTCTGTCTGTATCATCGTAGCTCCTAAGCGAATGTACCTACTGATTATGATGCGTTATTTTTTGTTTTTTGGAAGCAGGTCATGAGTGAGATGGTTGGTTAATTTATGAAGATCAGTTCATCATTTTGTAAGATCCCAATTTTCTAAGATTTGTCGGGAGTTTCTTATTCTATTGTATTCTTGTACCGTAAACGAAATCAGGTTTCCACATAGGTTACTTCTACATAGGTTTGGATATGACATGCAAAACTATGTCTAGATGTCTAGTAGGTAAAAGTCTAAATAGATATTTATTTATTTAAAACACATACCTACAGGTGAACCTAGAGCCACACAGACTTTACAGACTACTGTAAATGTATGACTTTTAAATGATGTAGTTTTCAGCCTAATTGTATTCATCCAACTTAAGCATTTACATATGTATTCGTATAATACGCATGTAACAACTATTCATTCAGTACCAGTAGCTATATCAAGTATTAGGTGTTGCCCGCGGCTCCGCCCGTATGGGTTTCGGTTATCGCGGCAAAATGTAGCCCATGCCCATTTGTATGATAAAAGCTTACCCTATACCAAGTTCCATCCTAATCGGTTCAGCGGTTTAGCAGTGAAAGAGTTACTTTCGCATTTATATTATTACTATGGATAAAAGATAAAAGGCATATGTGCTACTTTTGGTCAACGTATGTTATATTTTATGGTTACCGTGGAATAAAGGGAAACTTCACCTGTTCCGAGACATAGTTTTTAAGTACCAGTTGTCATAAAATATACTACGAGAAATTTATTATGGATACGATCTCGCAGTATTGATATTGTTAGATACAGCTAAAAAATATTTGTGCAGTAACACGTGTATCAAGGTCTTTTTTTTTTTTTTTTTTTTTTGTTTGGGCGGGGGAATCCTCATGGACACCCGCTCGCTCGGGGGAGCGAACGGGTAGTGTCAGACTCTTACTGACTAAACCTGAACCGCCGTGCTACGTCATCCGCGTTTCGTGTTGGTGCGTGGTAATGCATAGCAATTCTTCACGCACCGTATCAAGGTCTACCTCTTTAGATATAAATACCTATTTACATAATGAACAATGCTATTTATAAGCCTTATCCGTTAATATTACTCACACATAAATGTAAAAAAAAATACGACTTCAATTAAACCAAAAACAAAACTAGATAAAGAATCGATTTTGCTGAAGTTTACACGTACCTTTCGATCACACAAGTATTATTTTAAATTGATCTACATTTGCTGCAAATTTCGCGTCCCAAAATAACAAGAAAAAGTAAACCTTCGAAATGAGAACCTCCTTTTGCCCTTACTTAATATTATAAATGCGAAAATAAGTCTGTCTGTCTGTTACGCTTTCACGGCAAAACCGCTGAACCGATATAAATAAAACTTGTTAAGGGGTAAGTTTGGATCTTAAGAAAGGACATAGGCTACTTTTTGCCGCGACAACCGATACCCACACGGGCGGAGCCGCAGGCAAAAGCTAGTAAAACATATTTTACCAAACATATCCACGTTATCATCTACCCGTACGCAACAACTCCTCGTATCCCAGTTATTACTTTATCCATTTTTCCCTATTTGTATCGCTCTTCCCGCTTCCACTCCCAAACAAAATAAAATACCCCCTGGCTACGCAGATACGTATATATTTTTTTATTAAAACTACCACCGTCTAATGTCAAATGCAAAATGTTATTACGGCAAGCAGTGTACGAGGATTTCAATTCCAACAAGTGGGTAGCGATATTGCCGTTTGTACACTGCCGTGCATTGTTAAGTGGCGATAGATTTTATATTGCTTCTCCTCGATAGATTTTCTTTATTTTTATGTTCGCGTTGAGAATAAATTGATTTGATTTCTTAAGGATGTTTTGTTTAGTGTTATTCTTGTTTTGTTATTTTACTAATATAGGTACATAAAATTAAGAGAAAAATGTTTCTCAAATGACTTTTGTTTTCAATTAGTTAATTGTTTCTTTTTGCCCTTTACCTACAAACAGATGGAAACACATTGGTAAACTACCGTGATTTATAAGTGCGTAAGCCTAGCAATAAAACATTGAAATTAGTGCCATCTAGCGTCGATTTAAAGCAAACGTCTTGTCAATAATATAAAGAGCATACATTACGCCGTCTGTAACATCATCTATAAAACGTTAAACCCATCAATAAATAGGAAGACATTCCCCACAAATAACTTCCATACAAAACGAGAGCAACGAAAATAGATTTAAATAGGTTTTGACATTTAATTTTATTGCTTTTAGGGTCATTTCGCCTGTTCGCGTCCATTTAGTGCAGTTGGCAAGTTTGACGGCGATAATAAAAATATCCCAGCACTAATTTCTATGAAAAATTGATGTAATGTGTTCATTATATAGTCTATTTTAAGATTAACTTTTAGTTTTGTTCGAAACATCTTGTGTTTTTTTTTTAAATAGATAAACTTCAGAATTATGCGTTTTACCCACTTTGCGTCCACAAAATCCAAATTGCGTCCACCCGTGGACCATTTAGCGTCCACCAGCTTAGAAAAGGAATATAGAGGTGATATTTATAAGAATTTGTAAAGAAAGATTGTATTTTAACAACATATTAAAAATCAACATTATTATCATTAAAAACATCACTTGAAAAAAAGAGAAATTCTTTTTCCCATTGATTGAACTTAAAATTAGGTTAGTAGTAGGTGAATAATGATTGCACCTTTAAGAATAAACAGTAATCAGTTCTGTTAATCTTATCTAAAATCACAATGTATATAAGGTATATTTCTAAAGTTCAGCCTTGATTAAAAGTATGATTAATAAATCAAATCAATTAATAAATATAAGATTTTGGCTATATTAAATCAACAAAACAATACAACAATTTTGAATAATCACACTAGAAGAATTGTTGAATCAATAAATTATGAGACAAGGTATGATTATTATAGCCTTAGAATTTCAATTAATGACACAGGTCACATTCAAAAGGCTTATCTTTGGCCTCTAAATAACTTAATCCTACAAAACGCGTGCATTTCAGATGATACCATCTAATACACTTGTCACAGCCTATGTTTTTCTCATCGTCGTCTTCTACATCTGAAGCTAGTATATCGTCACATAGAACATTTCACCCGCTCCACGGGTGTTAAATTTTCTATCTCAAACTTCTCATTTACCGTTTCCTGTGTGACTTCTTAAAGAGGATGTATCTTCTTTTTTCGTTTTGGACTTTTTTTACGAACCGTTTGAGAGTTGTACAGTCATTTTCTGTTCTTGTTTCTCTGTTCGTTCTAACTTTCTTTTTCGTACGGCTTCCTTCTTTTCGTTCTTGATCTGCTCTTTATCTTCACAATACTTTCTCCATGCAACAGAAGATATGGCTGCTGGAGTTCTTTGACTCTATTTCTATTTGTCTTATCAGTTTATTCTTCTCTCGAATTTTATTTAACGCTTTCTTTAAATCGTCTTTTGTGTATGTTCTTTTTTTTGTCTCCGTAAAACTCATCTCAAAGAAAAAAAAAAGAATAAAAGAAATTACTCATTTCATTTTAAAATTTAATTATAGTTGTAATTATATTTTATTATAGTCTTAATAAAAAAATTACAATAATAATAATCAATAAATTTTACATTATTTTTACAAGCAAGTCAATTGTATTTAACGAAAATAGTGGACGCAATTTGATTTATTATTATCCCCTGCAGGTATAGTTTGCGTCCATTGCGGACGCAAAGTGGAAGTTTTGTAAATTCGATGTAGTAATTCGCGTCCACCGTATTTTATTCGTTAAATATAAAAAACCTAAGCAAATTCATAATTAATATTATTACTTTTTTCATTATAAAAGTCTAGAAACAGATATGTATCCTAAAATTCACATAAAACCATAAAAAACCTACCATCGAACGCGCCGCTGCACACTACTTTTTATCTAAAAATCCCGCGCGTACGCACTTTCTTGATGAACAGCCGGGACTTACTATTTTTCTAAACGGGATTGGTTAGGCGCACGGACCTTTTGTCCATATGTGCGTACCTCTTATACATTGAGGTATTAGCAGTAATGACTATTCGTTTAATTAGTGTGTTAGTTTACTTATTTTTTAGGATTTTTCAAGGGAGATCCGTAAAATGGACGCGAATTGGGCGATGGACGCGAACAGGCGAAATTACCCTATAAGGCGGTGCTATCAAGAGCCAGTAAATTGAATACATGACGCCACTTACAGTTATAAATCATTAGATATTATTAATTTTATTGCCAGTCTTCATTGGCGTTTATTTACGAGTGAATATACCAATATTTACGATTAACCCACATTATTACGGGTAAATAGGATATTATGGACGATAAATGGTCATAAAATTAATGATTTACTCTCATTGTCTTTATATAGGCTATTATAATCAACTGGCAACTTCATGCCGCAAAGTCTGTGCCAAAAGTTATACATTCGTATTTGTTAAATTCACATTCATTTTAGAATCCACTAATTTGAGCCAAGAAACATCCGTTGTATCTAAAACTTGTAAAAATAAAATTAGTAATTATCAAAAAAACAACAATCAATGAAAAATGTAACAATTTTGAAAAAAGTGTAACCATTTTGAAAAATGTCTAACAGTTATGACAAAATAACAACTACAAAAAAAAAATGTAAAAAAAAATATAAAACAATAAGACAATTAAACTGAGATTGCACTAATTATTGTTTCGTATATTTCAGGCCTTCATATTTTGGTCTATTCCTGAATTTTTTTTTGCCGACGAATTTGGCTAATAGTCATTACATAGTGTAAAATAAAGAAAACCTTTTTTTTTGTCTTGATGCGGTTCAAACTCGTTCATAAAAATCATTCTAGTGAACCAGTACTATCTAAATTAATTTTATTATTATACAGAAATTATAATTTTAATAAGATGTAGACCAATAATTTTGTCCCGCAGCACACACTCATAGTACGGGATAAGCTAAATGCATGTCATTTGAATATCAGAGAGGTACTTGACGCATGCGTGCAATACGAATAAATAAATTTACATGTCTTTAGCACTTCAGCGAAAGTGGCACTTAATGTATTAGACTTAATACTGTGTTAGAAGGCGTTAATGCTAAAATAAATATACCTCTTGTGTTTCTAAGCATAGTTTGAGCTACGTTTAGTTTATTTTGACCTAATACCTAATAATTACTTCCATTTTTATTAACCGATCTCCAAAAAGGATTAGGTTCTATGTTCTATTGTATGTTTTTTTTTCATGTGGCTTTTTTTGGCCACTGAGCCATTTTCTTGCCCGTAAATATTAATGGTTTGTAATTAAAAACGTTGTGTACTTATCTTATTATTAAAGTTGCATTTCGTTTTTATAACATTGTCAGAATCGTAATGACATATCGAAATTCAAATCAATGGAATTATGGAAGTTGTTCAGCAGTTTTTAATTTATTTATTTAATTTTGCTTCTATATAACTTTTAATTTTGATGTTTTTTTTTTCGCGGTAAATACTTGCTCTCCCAACTCAGACATAGGCAGAATCGTTGTTACACCGACGACGGATTCGTTAACAACAAAAATTGAATTAAAACGACCATCGGGACCAACGACTTACGTGCTTTCCTATCTATCGGGATGTAAAAAATTGTTAAACTACTTTTTTTCTATCTGATTTTTGCTGTATATATAGATAATGTATTAATATTATTTGTCTGTTTGTTACAGGACGTTATACACACAATCAGCACGCCACACGGGCAAGTCCAGAGGATCGTGGTGTTCAAGAAAAACGGAGTGCAGGCCATGGTTGAATATCCTTTACAATAGTAGTTAATTAATTGTTTATTGATTGGCGTTGTCATAGCAACGGGTATCGGTACGACTGTGAGTAATTAAAATTTATTGAGGGTTGATTTAATGGGTAAAATTGGTCATGGAAAGTATAAATTAATACCTACGTATTTGCTACCGATAATACTATTAGTATTTTACTTTTTATTTCATCATTGAAAGTTGTATGCCATGTCTAAAGCATTAATAATTAATCTAAAATAAATAAATCAACAGAAAAGTCGTCAAATGAAATCTATTTTGTTTTTAAGTAAAAGTTAATTTGTGTTATGCATTTATTGTGTTTAAAATATGTTTTTAATATTTAAAATGGGACGAATAAAATTATGATTGTCCTGTACGGGGCACGAACCCGCGACCTTTAGTTCCGAAGGCTAAACTAATCATAAACTAATTGCATTAGTACGGAACTCATAAATCAGCATTCATCAATTTAACAATTGACTTAGAAGCCATATTTTGCTATAGGTAAGAGTAGTATGAACACTGATTAACCATTGAGTACCTAGTTGGGTTTTGTTTATACATGTTTTCCCAATACTGGGCAAAGGTCTTGCCCAATTTGCTCTATGAAAAACAGCCTGGGTATGAGGTAGGTATGTATTAAGACTACCTCTGTGGTCGAGTGGCGTACACACCGATTTTCAAGGTGTTCTGTTAGCTCTGAGGTTCCGGGTTTGAGTCCCAGGTCAATGTAGAAAAATACTTTGCTACAGTGTCTGGGGTCTGGAAGTTTATGGTAACTTCGTTGTCTCTGATTCCATAACACAAGTTCTTTACTTGCTTACTTTGGATTCAGAACAATGTAAGTAATGTTGTCCACATTTATTATTTATTATTATCATTATTTTAATGTTTTGCCTATTAGTCTATCTAATACTCCTAGACGACTAATGCATTAAGTACATCTAAGTAATTTGAAACCTTTAATATCAATTAAATTCAAACTTATAGTAGCTTCATCCCATTTTGTCTAGACCGGATCTTATATGTTAGGTTATTGTAAGTTGTATCGTCTAACTAAACTAAGTCATAAAACTAAATAAAGTTCAAGTTGCTCTTTTAAACTACAATATTTACGTTAGACGGTTTCCATATTTTGTGATTATGATGCAGATAGCTTATACTCCTCGTATGACACCCGCGGGAAAAGGTTGTTTTTAAAGTACTATCACACTGCACTACAGGTGCAAAACAGCGAGGAACAAAATTTTAAGAGTATGTTTATGTAGGTACTACTCTTTTTTTTACGTAATTTTTTCTAATGATCTTATTATAAAGAATGAATGCAAAATTCACTAAAACTTGAACCAAAAGCTTTATATATAAATAATACATTTATATAGGTATTATTTTGTATGAATTAAGAACGTAACTAATAAAATCTAGCTATAAAATTTACTGCAAACAATATTTCAATTTGCATCATACAACTAAAATGGAAAACAAGTCAATCACAATAAATTAAAAATATTTCAGTATGTAAATAGAATGTGGTACAATTATAGGCAATAAAATGTATTTATTTAGAACCACTTACTACCGTTAAACGGAACGAACACATTAAAATAAGAAGTCTGTATATTTTTCTATACCTTGCGCAAGGTCTCACTGTCAGCGAGATTCATAAGCGGACTAAGATGTTTAATACCTTTCGCGAGTAACTGAAAGTGTAAAATATAGAAAACATTTAACTTGCCATTATTTTATTACTTTACATATTTTTTTGTTACCTACTAATTAAATTTTATTTGACAACTAGCTGTCCCCCGCGACTTTGTTCGTGTGTTTTAGTTTCAACGGTTTTTCATTTTTGCAACATTTTTCATGATCCTCCGCTCCTATTGGTCATAGCGTGATGTTATATAGCCTATAGCCTTCCTCAATAAACGGACTATCCAATACAAAAAGAATTTTTCAATTCTAACCAGTAGTTCCTGAGATTACCGCGTTCAAACAAACAAACAAACTCTTCAGCTTTATAATATTAAGTATAGATTAACTTCAATTAATATGAAAATATCAATTTCAGTTTTTTTTTTTTTAAGATTTTCTAAAAGAACAATATAGCTTAATAAAAATCTGTTTTTTATCGTCTTTATATTGGCCTTTTATCGTGAGAAAAACTTTGTATAATAACTTTCGTGAGGAGTATTCATAATTATTTAAAACAAAAACGGTTTACTCAAGTATATTCTCGTGATCGACCGACTAGTTTCTTAGTTTTTTAAATAATAGTGAGAAAAAACAGCACAATTATTATTATAGTTATTTCTATGTTTATCGCTCACACTGGGACCTGGCACTAATCACGAGATGCGCCATGGCGCCCTCATTCTACAAACCGTAAAACTTTTATATAAATAAACACATAGTTGTTATTTATTCCTGCTAAGTACTTGTTTAGCAGACACTGATATTTTATGGCTTTACGAACTCCAGTAGCCGCTTCTGTAGACAATTAGTCGTATATCTGTTAACCATTGGCGGTGTGGTTAAGTGATTGGATTGGTGTGTTGTATTTTACGGGTTTGATTCCACGTGAGATTAATGTTTGTAATATAGGCCTATATTTTATATGACGAACTATATATTGAAGAATGATATGGACTTTTACATTGGCATAATTACTAATTGATCTTGACTTGTGTACTGTTGTGACTTGACTTAGTAAAATACGACGCAAGGATTAAATAGATATAGTCGTCTGAAGTACAAGAATCATATACTAATTAGTACGGTATTAGTTATAGTAGTAGTCACAGCAAAAACGGAAAATATCGATTAACACTGCGCAAACGTGTCTCGTGTCGGATGCAAGTCACCAGTAAATATTTTGTTTTCATATTTATAATTATAATCAATACGAAATCAGACGCTTACAGTCCCCGTGTATACAAAAACACTTTTCGTATCCAGTTGCTTCCACTTGACATTGTACCAATACCGATCGCCAATTGAAATGTGTTCGGTGTCGGTAACTGGAAACTAAAAGAGTGTGAGACCGAAAACTAGCAATGAGCAGGCGTGGGGCTCAATCCTCTTAGGTCCTGTTAAAAAGTGCAACAGTTTTACGATTAAATGCTGATGTTTAGCGTGTATCATTTCATTCCGTTTCAGTAGGTACATAACCTGATATTAATGATTAGTAATACACACAATATAGGTACCTACATATGTAAATACATACTGTATACCTATTTATTTAACCATGTAATCAGACAAATATAACACGTATCAGACATTCCGTATTACAGCGTGTCATATTTACGACGCGCGTAATAACTCGCATTATTGACGGACACGTTTTATGGGACATCACACGGTCGGCGATATAATTACGTTTTTTAATTACTCTCCGGTAATGTATTATGTATGGGAATTATAAGGGAACATAGTAATGAGTAATGAAATAAGAGGTATTTGTTTCTAGAAGTAATAACATGTGTAAAACCAGGAGGGAATGTTTCCACGCCAATTACAATCTGCGCGAAGTATTTCGGGTTGAATCCCCGCATAGGACAAGTATTTGTGGCATCCACAAAAGCTTGTTCCAAGTCTGGGTGTTCTTAATGTACGTGAATTGAATGATTGTTAAACCTCCCGCGATACAGTGTTTAAATTCTCTAGTGCGGGAGTGGTTTTTTTTCTTATTTATAATAATAATAAACAAAATTAATGGGATGGGATATGTTAAAGTAGGTACCTAATGTGGTAAGTATCAACTTTATGTTCCATTAATTTGAAGTTTGTATTTGAGCTTGTATTTTAAAAACTTATTGTTGGTTTAATTGAAAAAACGCAATCTTATCAAAAAGTATACGATATAAAAATCATACTTATAAATCGGCCTAAATAATTAATACGGCCAATAAATTGCTACATCAAGCAAAACTAAATGGTTACCTAAACCTGTGATTCTACAATTCGCAGGAAAAAATCAATTTCAATAAAGCTCTCAATATAATGAAGTAAAATAATTACATATTCGGTATTACAAATGGTTCCAAACGATTGCCTCCACAATTATTCACGAATGAAATCAAAGAATTTAAATAATACTTCTCGAGTGATTGCAAACGAATATAAAAATATCATCGGTTTGATGTATTAGGTATGACTAACATAAATATTACTACATTCGAAATATTTTAATGTGTGAAATATTACTCGTCTGCGCATGAGTTGATTTGTTCCCGCGACTTTGACATCAGATTACGTTTCAAAGGATTGGCAAATTGACGAGTATATTAGTAGGTTTCTGTGATATAGAATATGCTTATACATTTTTCTTTGTAAATGCGTCATAGTTTATTTAAAAAGGTTAGTTGGTAAAGCGACTGGCGCGTTTAGCCAGTGGCCGCAAGTTTGATTCCTGCCTGAGGTTTAAATTTTTCTTTCTACTATTTATAGGAATTTAATGGGTTTCGAAAATATTTTTTTGTGTCTTATGCGTATATAGTAAAGTCTCTAATGTTTTGTGAATATGTCAGAGTAAAACAAATATAATAAATTAAAACAGAAGTTCAATTTCTATCTCCTATTACGTAAGTTTTTGTGTCCGTCTTAACATAAAAGCTCGTCTCAAAGTTTTTATAGACACGTACACGTGGCGGCCACTCGCTACAGCAGACAAATACAGCATGTAACAAAAACCCCGTCCGATCCATTATAGGCGTATTCCTGGTTCAACATACGTACTAAAAAAAATATCGGTCAGGCGGCTTCTTTGATACAAAACTGTAGGTAGTACACGTGAACTTTGTCGAGCGATCACTGTTGCCTTTGATCAGTTTTATTTAAATTTAATTATGTTCACCAGGGAAAAATAATAATCTCGAATCCATTCAATAGTTACGTATGTGTGTACGCAGTGAGATGCGGAATAATACTCATAAGGATCGGACAGGGTTTTTGTTGCATGCTGTATATATGAAAAAGTGTGTTAAGCCGCTGTCTCTGGCAAATGGTGACCTGTTTGCGCCGAGCCTCAGTGTCCACTATTATCTACCATGCAGAATATAAGTCTTTGTATAAGACACGCTGCTTTATAAAATCTATTCACCACTACATAGAGTCATATTAAATCGCTCTCAATATTCAAGCATTACTAGAAACTATTTTTAAAATGGCGCTCGAGTATTTTTAAACTATGAATAATATAAGTAAACGTATGACTGAAATCAAAATGATTTATAATAGAAATTGTTTCGTCGCGGAAAAAATGTTGGTATGAGTTATTGAAAGCACGTGGGCTCTTGACGTGGCCGCCTGTGACACCGTAACGTAACTAATGTGTATTTTTATTTGAGAAATTGATCTTTTATTTACGTTAAAAATGATGTCGCGATTTGTCTAATACTCGAAAAATAATTTGTATTTCTGCGACAAATAAAAATTGCAAAATTCAGCAATTTGCAGCTTGTGAAGTATTTTTATTTGATGTTTTTCTTATATTATAATGTTGATTTTTTTTTTGAAGATGAATAACAATCAAATTTTTTCATGCATGGTAGGTAATGTTTGCACATGACTATAAATCTAGGCAGAAACTAAACTGGGTAAATCTATAAGCATTTGTCAGACACTGATGAAGTATTCACTACTCAAAACACCTAGATCTCGCCAACCGACGCTCGTCACTCACAATTATAGTAAACACACAACTATAAGCCGCCGTTTAATCAAGCTAACATGATTGTTTATATTCAGACAAGTGTTTACACAGCATATTTGTGTACACACAACACCAGATTATAACGACACTAGTCGGAACGCGAAACATTTGTAAACACATGTAACGAGTTAGTGTGACGCGAGGAAACTTATCGGTCTACAAGGCCGACTCGCGCAAGAATAAATAGCATTTAAATGACCACGATTAATAAAATCTGTTGGTTTTTTTTCTTGACATTGTTTTGTTACAGTATAAATAAAACATTATATTGTACTGTTCAATATTCATTTTTGTTTTTGTTCAATAGTCATATGTACTTTATAGATATTTTCATATGGTTTTTAATAATTCAAAATGAAAGTGTTTTGAAAATTTTACTTTACGTTCTTTGTCGGGGAAAGATACGAGTTTATAGGATTTTTACGATGCCTAATATCACGGATCTCCCCGCATGGCCGATGACTTCGGACAGCCGCGCACCGCGCGGTGTGTGTTGGGAATCAAACCCAATTTTAACCGATGATGAACTTTATGTTACTGTTTTGCAAGGGATGGTGTTTAAAGACAAAATATAAAAATATTTTGTAAGATACAGAGAATGTATTTTATCAATAATTTGCTTAAACAGTCTAAGAATTACAGGAAAAGTAATTAAAAATTGGATTTTAATCAAATTGTGGTGGATAAGTTTCAAAGTATAAACATAAAATCGTTAATATTAACAGTCCTTAAGCTATAAAAACGTCTCTCAAGATGTAAGAGTTATTCAACTTAATCTTAAAGTCGGTCAACCGTAGTATTCGTCATAAAATCTTTCTTTAATTACGTTTCTCAATTTTTTTCTAAGGGACTTTTATTCAAATTAGTTCGGAGTTTCGCCCAAATTGCAATATAAGTAAAGACGTCTGTGACTCCAAGTAGAGGACTAAGTGATGAAAGAAAAGCGGGTTTAAATACTAAAATATACATTGTGCATATTTTATCTTGGAATGATACTAAACTTTTTTAGATAGATGTCTATTTATACCATTAAAAGAGCTAATATTTTTTGGAATAGGTAATTAATATCACCTAGCCCCGGTCTAGCTGTCCCCCGCGACTTTGTCCGCGTAGTTTAGTTTAAAGTTCCTGAGATTAGCGCGTTCAAACAAACAAACTAACTCTTCAGCTTATATATATAATATTAGTATAGATAAGTATAGATTTGTTGAATTGATTTGTACTACTACCCGCTACATTTTATCAGCGTGTCACCCACCATATCTATATTACATGAAATGGCATCCGCTCGGAGCATTTGAATAATACCGATGTCTTGACTTAATCGCTCAATAACATTACGAGGAACCTAATCCGATTTCAGTTTATCCTCAAACTTTCTCACTTTATTGGATGGACAGGACTGAAGGTTTTTAAGGTAATATTTGTGGAATCACTCCTTTTAAATATGTCTACGCTTGGTCACTTCCGGGTTAGCGATTACAGATTCCAATTTTTTTGGATCCAAGTCTCCTCATAGTATTTTTCTCCATCGATTGCCAGTGGTATCTTAAAATAATTAAGAAGGTACTTTTAACTTTACAAAATCTTTAAAAAGGGTGTTAAGAGAATAATGACTGAGATCCGATCTTCATTTATTTCCCTTTAACAAATTATTGATCGAGATTATTGTTTAAGTTCTCATATTTCTACCCCATTTGCTTCTACCATCTAAGATATCGTGATAGACTTTGTAATATAATAAAATATTTATTATCTCAATGGTTAATGGTTTGATTCATGTATTTTAATATTTATAAATTAAATATATTATTTATTTTTAGATCCGTTGTTATGATGAATGCTGATTTACTCTACCGTATCGAATTTAGATGAATCGATTCATTAATTTAAATGTGATTCAGTGTACGACAATCATGATTCATGAGCATATGTTGCTTCTTTCTATTCGTCCATTATACTTACAAAGTTACAACATAAAGAATGATTTAAAAGAGATATATTTATATATTTTTATTGTAATTTTTATGTATTTGTCTATGATATAAGCACAAGTATTTCCTTAACTCCTGGCCACAAGTTTGAAAGCGTGGAGTCTGCGACGCGAGCCAAGGAGGCGCTACACGGCTGCGATATATACTCCGGGTGCTGCACGCTCAAAATCGAGTTTGCAAAGGTTAGTAGTAAATTATTTTTTTATTTTTTTTAACGTGAATATCATTAACTAGCTGTCCCCCGCGACTTTGTTCGCGTGTTTTACTTTAAACGGTTTTTCATTTTTGCAACATTTTTCATTTATGCTTCGCTCCTATTGGTCGTAGCGTGGTGTTATATAGCCTATAGCCTTCCTCAATAAACGGACTATCCAATACAAAAAGAATTTTTCAATTCGAACCAGTAGTTCCTGAGATTAGCGCGTTCAAACAAACAGACAAACTCTTTAGCTTTATAATATTAGTATAGATTATGTGTCTGACTTTAATCACAGATTAATAAATAGTTACTACGTAACTTCAATTTTAGGCTAGTCCTTTGGCCCAATACTGCCATGCTGCATACTGCTATGTAAATAATGGTTAAAAAATCCGGTTTAAGTTTAAATTTAAAAAGTTAAGATACCTACTTTTAATTACAAATGTTCGCATGCGTTAATACGTAACAAATTATTCAAAAATGTAAGTTAAAATACAGTATAGACAACAAGGTTCATGTTATTGAGAGTTTATTGCCATTTATTTAATTTTAAGGAAGATTACACCTTGAACTTAAATGCTATCGAATCTGATAACTTAGAACAAAAAAATCTAGCGACTTATCCCGGTTTCGCACGGGTGGACATTTACTTTTTAAACAGTAATAAATCATAGCCTATATAACTCAGGAATATTGTAGCATTCTAATGGTAAAAGAATTTTTGAAATCGGTTTACTATTTTTTAAGATTATTTGTTATTCGGTACAAAAATATTTTTTTTTCCTCTTTAAAATATTTGTGTTCATAGACAATTCTACATTATACTGTACATCGAAACCCCCTATAAAATAAGGTAGCTTGCACGCTTCTCCATCGGTCAGTAACTCTATACGGCAGTCGCTAAGTGAGCTCTCAGGAGCATAATGTTTGCTCAAGCGTTGTGTTACCACCACTTATTTCTGGCGAGCTCTGCTGCTCTCACCCTGTACGTAGTGACAATGATTTCAGGTGTGATTTCTTGGTACGTTAATATTTGACGTGAAACGTCGTTTTTCAACCTTCCAAAATGGGTTTTATAAGTCAACTTTTTTGCTAATTTCAATTGAAAATGTTTTTACCTAGATATCTACTAGATACTCTCTTTTTTCTTAACATATTTTTAGTCAAAATTGCACTGAAAATGTTATATTTAATCAATGTAGTCAAAGCTTCATTTAGGTCAATTTTAAACTGCGGAAACCCCAAATATAATCTATACATTATATAAATTACTAAGTAAGTTAAAAAGCCCATTACATGTTTAAACAAATTTAACTAGACACATTCAAATAATACCTTTTAACAATTAAAAATAATTACACTCCGTTCAGCCCACCGACCTGAAGCGCAAACGACATAAAAGCACAAAAGTACGGTGCTCCGGCAAATTTTGCTTACCCACCACTTCCTTTGTGAGAGAAAATTGTTCTAGAATAAAAAAATGGCCGCTGCACCGCGCAATGGCCGGCGGAGCTTGTAAGCAAGCTAACCAGGAATTATTTAGGATAGGTTTTTTGAGTTTTGGTTACAAACTAAGAAGGGTTGTTTGCTTAACTTCAAAGGGCGTCTTTTTCCAATGCCAAATAGTTTTATCCGATGAATAGGTTTGATTTTTTGACAGTTCTTCCATACGAGATCTGTCAAAGTCAATTTTATTTTATGTTTAAAAGATATCTGGCATTGGAAAAGCCCCCTTTAGAGTTGAGATAGTTTATTTACATAGCTGTTATTGTACCGCTGCAGGAGACAGGCCTCCTTAGGATATAAAAGTAACAGTTGATACAGAAAATAAATACAGAATGATCATCATTTATAAAAAAATCTTTATCAAATAGACAAAAAAATGAGTTTAAGGTATTGTCTAGGTTTTTCATACTTTATTTTGTGCTATACGCATTCAACAAGTGAGATAACTTAATATTATTTACACTTTTGAGTATTTTTACTAAATTCGCCATTTTAAAATTGTCCCTATTATTATTTTACCTGATGGCCAACCTACCAAAGCGTTAGGTAGAAGCTTCATTTGACGACATTGTTCGAAACAGGCCATTTTTTATTTGATTTCGTTTCTCCCCGGGGATGAAAAGAATGAATTATCTTCTATGTAAGCACATACCTTTTTTAACTTTAGGTTGAAATAATAATTATGTTAGGTTGAGTTCACGTTGTTTATTTTGTAATTTAAATATAGGTAGTACGTAGGTAGTTTTTTTTCGTTTTTCGATTTCGTTATGGATATTTTTTAGGCAGGTTTCTAACGGCTTATGTAGATTTTTTAATTAAAACTTTTCCTACCTACCTAATATGATAAATTTTATGGATTTTACTAATATCTAGTTAAGATTTGATTTTTGTTACTTACGAAGTATTGGTTACTTTTAAAAACAAAGCTGTATCTACCTCTATACGAAACAATGTCCAAACGGAACACAATACAATCCTCTTTAGCAATTCACAAAAATGAAGATCTGGACAGTTCCCCGACACGCAGAGTCCGGCGATCCAATAAAAAAGTCGTTCCATTTCGAATTTCGAACGCGAGCGAGCTATTTGCTTGACAACCGTCGCACTGTTTGGACGTGTGTCGCGATCGTCTACATTTTAAAGAATCGGAATTTTCTGTTAAATTTTGTATTTTTTAAATTGGAATCGTTTTGCGAAACACTTTACGGGAGACAGTTTTATTTCGCTCGACTTTATTTGATAAAATACTTTTCTTTTAAAATTGAAATTTCTTTTGAAACTTACGTCCTAAGTATACTTTAAGGAAAGTAGGTACATACTTTGGGTATAATAATAGCCTTAAAAAATTACGTCAATGCATTTAACGTCAACAAAAAGAACTCAAGGCATCAATGAATAATTTATTTTCTTTCTATAGCGACAATAACGTTTTAATGTTTTATTCAGTCAGTAAACATTAATCTATCACAATTCATGTTTTAATAATAAGGTTATAATCCATTTTATTCTTTACTGGAATACCGTTGAGAATTATAACAGGGTTTCTTTTGTATTTTTACGGGTCCATAGCTCGACGGTGAGTTTACGATATTTTTGTTACGTCACACAATACATTAATCATTATGAGCTATATGCTCACCTGAATAAAGGTGACAATAGCTTAAGGGGTGACTATGGATAGTTTGGACTTGGATACATTTTTGGTAATTTTGTCTTGTGAAAAGTCGTGTGATTTTTTATTTGATATTGATTATATCAAGACCTTATTATGTGTATTAAAGTGGCAATAACTTTAATTTAATTTGTGAATAAAGAAGTTAACACATTCAATACTCATTTGCATTTACCATTATTATTATTATACCATTACTTTTTACTCATGCATGTATCGGAAAGGTTAATATTTACCACCACGTACTAAATTAAATAGCTCATTATCTCTTTATTGACAAATCAATGTAATTCAATGTAACTTGTCAGTAAAGACCTGTAATAACTTGCGTTTATATCTGTATATCAAGGTAATACAAAATGAGTTTACAAAAATTTTTGTATCGTACAAAATACGTTTTTTTACTTAACAGCAACGACAAAAATATACACAGACACAAAGATAATGGATATAAAACAACTATATACTTACAATACATGCATTTTTATCAGAAAGGTTCTCAACAAAACCATCCACACAAAATATTACATTTACCCAATATAGACAAGTTAGCCAACGAAGCAGTCGCCGAGCAAGTTTATTGGTCTTGCCAAAAATAAGGACTAATTACGGCAAAAAAATGCTCAAATTTGAAGGAGCACAGCTTTACAAAAAAATACCATCGCATATAAGAAACTTGCACTCGTTTAACGCATTCAAAACTCAGCTTAGCCATTACCTAATTACGAACCAGATATCTGAGAAATGAGTGCGTTGGATGGGACTTGTTTATAGGTTTTTAGTCTACACCAAATGTTGTCGAAACTAATCTTAGTTATTTAAGTAATTGTTATTGTTCTCAAGTAAGCGACATTATGTAATGTTTTTATTGAGAATAAAGTTGCTTTAAACCTATAAATATATTCAAAATATAAAAAACAATTTTTAAAAAGACTCTTCTAGCAAGTTAGTCTCCAATCACTTTTAAACAATACAGATGCTAAAAGTAATATTGTTCCGAAGTCGAAAGTTTTCGCGTCACCTAACCTGTTGTAACAAGTCGCTAAAAGCTCTCGCGTCAAGGGCTTGTAAGGAGTCTCCGTTCTGGTAAATAGGGTTGCCACTAGCTGGTAACTGTTGCGAGTGAGTTTTGTTGAATTTTTCGCCTTTGGCAGCAATTTAAGTCCAGTTGGCAGCTAGTTTGTGGAAATATTTAACTTTAGAAAATGTTCATAAGATTTATTTACTTTTAAAAGAAATAATAATAATATTTGGGACAACTCACACACGGCCATTTGATCCCAAACTAGGCGGAGCCTTTATTATTGCAACCAGACAACAGCTGATAAACATATTTATATTCTAGTTTTTTTTTTTTTACATTTACTTACATATTATAGATAAAATACACACAGACAGAACAAATGATCATGCTCATTGCACAAATAATTGTTCTGGGTGGAAATCGAACTCACGTCCTCCGGTTTAGCGGTCAGTGTCACTATCCAATAAACCAACAGGCCCGTCAGATATTTGAAAGGCTTGTTTTTTTTTCTACGGGTATTAAATAATATTATGGTTATGTACATACTTATCATTGTTTTTTTTTAGTCCTAATTGTATTGTAGATATATAATGTATTCTAATGTTAAATCGATCAGCCCTATTTTGCTAGTCACATATCTGGCAAAAAATGTATACCTAGAAATAATAGGCATGTTTCCTATTTTTTTTAATGTCCGCCTGGTAGATTAATGAATTTTATTGGACACGTATTTTTTCTTTTTTCCTGCAAACAAAAAATTTTCAAAATACTGAGAACGGAAATTTCGCGTGACGTCACTCCTCGCTACAATTTTTATCAAGGCGAGGCGTCATAAGCCCCCACTCCGAAACTTTAAAGCGCTGTATCTTTGTATTTTTTTATTGTTTAGATAAAAGAAAAAATACGTGTCTAATATTTTTTTATTATCTAACTGACGGAATAAATAGATTTTAACTTTTCATACCCAGTCAACATCCCTATTCTTTTAAAATTCAAGTTAGCCGACTTTAAATTTATTGTTATGTAAATGCTAAAAGACGCGCTAAGCTACTTGTACAAAACAGGCACGTGCCAGCCCTAACAATTTGACCCCTACAAATGATCGATCTTAGGTTCCGTACACAACATAATAGCGCACAAAGCGTCGCTAAACGTTCTGTTATAACGACAACCCTCTATTAGGGGCGGTACAAGGCCTTTTAGGGGTTCCGTATAACAGGATGATATTGTTGTTATGCTACAGTTGGCTGCACACCAATAGAAAACGGTAAAAGTGACTTTGTTAATAAAGCGGTAGGGTTTATTTTCGAAATTCTGAGTAAAAGACAAGTAAACTTTGAAAGATATAAAATTCGAAAGAGTGGATCGAACCCGCAGCACGTCGCGCACAGCGGTAATTGGCGCGGCGATCTATACCACTAGGCTAATCCGTGCAGTCAAACTAATATAAAGATGATAACAATAATTGACATACCCAGTGTTGCTTTTTAAAGTTAAGACGAATCTAACGACACGTCTCTATAAGTCCAGCAAGCCGTTTAGGCTTCGGAGCATGGCAACAAAATATAAATATACATACCCTAGAAAAACATGACCCTCCTTATGACGCAGTCGGGTAAAAACTGAACTATAAATTATAATATGATACAAATATAAAGTCATTTATTTAAAATAGGATACAAAGTAGCACTTTCCAAACGTCAAAATTAAAATATACAGCACCGCGATTCGCCCACCCTTCACCGCTCGATACATACCATCGAGGTTCACACAGTATTTGTGCAGATAAATCAAATCTGGTCACAGTCCGTGGGATTGCTTCGTGTCGTTACAGAGTTCCTAAAGTCGCTTTTCCCTTCATGAGAACAAATCTGCAGCATCCTAACGAAATAATAACTAAAGTTCAACAGTGTATGAACTGTGAGCACTAATATAAACAAGTAAAATTTGTATCAAAACAGTGCACAACATTTTACCCTAATAATATCGGAACCATTGATATCTTTCGCATTTAACGTATGTCGTCGCTCAGAAAATCAATCAAACAAACAGTCAATCACAAAATTTTCTTACGCTTGGCACAAGGGCCTACTAGCGATGTGCGAACTTTAATAGCATCGTGCAACACACTATTTGCAACTATTAAAACCTTAGATTACATGACAAAAGTAATATAATATCTCAAAAAAACTTAGCATATTATTAGGTTTTTACCTATAAATATACTTCAAATATTATTAACTAAAACCTAGACATATTACCACCACAATAGTACCTAAACACATACTTATTCACATTCATACGAGTCGCAGTAGAAAGGCAGTAGAGATAAATGGATAACATTTAAAACGTGGAAAAGAGGGTAGAACGAAAAACGCGAGTATTTAACATCCGATTAGGTCCAAATAAAAAACAGCTGACCGGGACATGTGAGCTCGGCGGGGATTTCATTTAGGGTTCTGTAAACGAGGACCTTTTAATTACTTATAATAAAGTTTGCCGACAGATTTATTTGTTAAGGGTCGTTAAAATTTCTCGCAGCGTAAAATAATTTTATTTGCGTATTTTAAATTTAATACAAAAAATGTAAGTCAGTTTAATGTGTACTTATTTTTGTGAATTTTATACAATAATAAATAATTGGGCCAATTTTTTTAACAACACATCACAGACCAGGATTTTACTAAGGCTACATAATTTTATTCGAGGAATAATTTTGAATTTTTGACAGTTCTTCCATACAAAGTCTGCCACAAGTAAATTTTATTCGACTAACAAAATTATCTGGCGTTAGAAAAATCCGCCATTAGTGTGTTAGGTTAAATAGCAAAATATTCTTTATGTTTATGTTAATTTCTTATTTTCTGTTCAGTCACTATCATTTCGTATTTGTAATCTGCACAGGCTGTGACTGACTCGCTTGTTATAATATATATGTCACTCGCAGATGCTGTGATCTTGCACTGTATACCAATCATCCGACATTATTAAAAAAAAATAAGAAGCAATGAGAAAATAAAAAAGAACGATTAAAAGTGATAGAGTCAACATAAAAAAATACATATATCTCAACCGAAATATAATACAATATCTTACTTATCTACACTAATATTATAAAGAGGAAAAAAATGATTGCTTGTTTGTTTATTGAATAGGCTCCGAAATTACTGAACAGATTTGAAAAATTCTTTCACCGTTGGGAAGCTACAATATCCCCAGGTGACATAGGCTATAATATTGTATTTTTTATTTTTTTGATAGATACCCGTGCGAAGTGGGGGCGTGCTGCTAGTATCCTATACCACCGATATTTCAAATTACAAACTCAACTAAAATATCGTAACACGTTTAAATTTAATATTAAACGCACGGAACCACCGCTGACTTATTTGCACGTTTCTCATTCACTACAAATGGGGTATGCAAGTTACATGTTAAAATTCTAAATGAACTCGAAATGTTACCGACCTCTGCATACGAATAAGTTATTTTCAGTGTATTTGGTCGCATTTTTAGAAGGGAATTATGTTGGTAGCTTTATTTTAACATATTGTTTGACTTTTAGCATTGTGTTTTTACTTATAGGTTAATAATGTCATGGACCAGAAATATATTTTTTCGTTTATATTATGTGATAATTAGATAGATTGAAGTAGATTATTTTATTACAGAATTACATTAGAGTCATGCCTAAAAACGCTAAAATCGCTGTCCGTCCGTTCGTCTGTTAAATCCTTCAGAGTATGTATTTATATTGCCGTTATAACAAAAATAATAAAAAGATCAAAGACGGCTGTTGCTATTTGATTAGAAGATTAAATTAAAAAAAAAAGAATTGGTCAAATTTCTTCGTTTATGATAATATTTAATAAATATACTATATTATATATTATATTATACTATACTATAGCACTAACAAAACAAATCTTTTAAACAATTATTTACTGCAATTTATTTATTATCAAAGTAAAATATTTAATCGTGGTCGAAACTAATTAAAAAAATAAATACTGACCTAATGAATCTAGCTAATTACAAAAAGAAATATGCGTGATATTTACTAATTAAATAAAGTAATATCTTACCGGCCACACAATACCTACATAATTGGGATTTATTTACATCATACGTGGAATTTGGAAATAATGTTCGTATAACTTAAAATATTTTACAAGTATGCGAGAAAGTAATTAGGGCGGTACACGGATCATAGTTTATTAATAATAATAGAAAAATAACAAGTATTTTCATTAAGCTACATAAAAATAAATATTAAACTCAAAACGCATACCCACGATTCAAATCAATTAAAAAAACAAAGTCGGATTTGCAACACTTAGGTATAACTCGAGAAAGGGTGAACCTATTTTCATGATCTTTGATTTGTTGTAATCGTCTCCACTCTGAATAGCAGAATAACTAAAAAAAATACTCACGGGAACTAACGCGGGTGAAACCACGGGGCACCAGTAATTCTCAATGTAATGTGTTTGTGTTCGTATATTTGGTACTCTTAAACTGTAAATAAATTATTTGACTAATTTTGGTGGTATTTAGTGCATTGACTAGATTATAAGATACCTATTGGAAAGAGTTTTGGTCTTATTTGTGGTGATTTCCACTCAAGGCTAGAAAATATTTCTTAAATACGGCTAAAAATATATCTAATATGTACTGAATTGTTTTTTTGCTTACTAATGTGGGTACAGCTAATAAGATGCTTAAGAATAAGCTTTTTTTTATAATTTACAAATTACACAGCATTCCAGTTTGCCCTCAAACAGAAATATCAAGATTTTCCGCCGTATCTCAGAGAACGAGTCTAAGTGAGACAATCCCGCGTCTTCCTGAGAGCTATTACACTCAAGCGCTGCTTTCACAGGAAATAGCGCTGTCTACATGTATACGTTTGTGTGGCTCTTAGCCTAGGTTTTGTGTCTGTCTTTAAATATAAGTATTGCATATTGTATTGTCTCCAGAACGAGGTATTTAAAAAACAAAATTTTGCTATTGTCGCAAGGCGTCCATCTGTCAATTATCACTAATTACGAGGGAGTAACTTGTTATTATGCCCGATTAGCGAACCTAGCGCTTTTTTAAATCATGAAAACCATAATTCAAGGAGAATTCGAAATTTTAAGTCGAACAATTGTATAGAATTGGTTCTAATTTAGCTTTAGATTAAGAAGTTATTTTGGACAGTGATTTTACTACGGAATTAAACCAAAACTAAACTAATTTATGTGATAATGTAATAGTTATTCCTGCCTGGTTAATAGAACTTTTGGAATTTAAAAACATAAAAAGAAACCGTATTTGATTGCCGAACTAACGGTTTTCATTTATTTTATTGCAAGGCAAAACTTCATAAAAAAAAATTAAAATATCAGTACGGCACATCAAATTATTTGATGACATCAACAAATTAGCGAAATATCGTGAATAGCGATGTCGCATTGCGTCTCGTAGCTCCTTGCACGCTATGTAAAACATGAAACAATAAAAGCCGGTTCGATTCCCGTGCGTAACCAGCCAACCAAGGTTTCTATAGTCTGCCAAGTTATCATTGTTAGGCCATAGAAGTAGCGAGTTATAATTGTGCTAACGCTTTTTGTTAATACTTGTAATATATATATATTTTATTTAAAGGACGTATTCCTTTTTTTAAATTACTTCAAAAGGAGTGTTTATTGCCACGGTTTTTTCAATTGAATACTTCTTGAGGCGCATTGGGCATGTTTGAGATGGAAAAAACAATTGGACTCGCGACACTGTTACTGTTACCGTTACCGACACCTGTGTATATAAGTATCTACATAATATTGTAACTGTTTTTTTTGTATATTTTTTATGCGATATCTCCGACATTTGTGGATCGATATCTTCAGATTTGGTCCCATATACACTTCATTGAAGTCGGTTCGTTTTTACATTTGTGTCATCCATTGTTTAACATGTGTATGGGCTTGTTCGACTTGAATTTTCTTAATCTATTTACAAGTGTAAATATCTTCTATGCTAGTAAATTGTTAAGAGAGGCTAAATGTACGTGACTTTAGGTATGTAGACTGCTAAAGCTGTTTTTTAGTAACTTATTTTTGTTTATATCAATTTGTTTATTATCTATGTTTTATAGAAAAAAATAGAAATTAATAGATATCTCTATAGCAGAATCCGAAAAAAATACCTACCTAATTAATATACCTAAATAATAACGTCGCCTAGCTCAGTAGGATAATAAATTTTACCATCATGTTAAATGGTTTGTGAAACATTATTCCCCGCTAGTTCAGTGGCTCCAACTAAAAAGGGTTGGTGGCAGAGTTCGCCAAAAGACGCAATATATTGGAATAGCTTGCATCGCGATATAAAACGGCCCTTTAACGTTGCCTTTTTTTGAGTAGCGGCTTTCAGGGTTCCGTACACGAAAGTTATGAAATACTAGCTGTCCCCCGCGGATTTGTTCGCGTGTTTTAGTTTCAACGGTTTTTCATTTTTGCAACATTTTTCATTTATGCTCCGCTCCTATTGGTCGTAGCGTGATGTTATATAGCCTATATATAGCCTTCCTCAATAAACGGACTATCCAATACAAAAATAATTTTTCAATTCGAACCAGTAGTTCCTGAGATTAGCGCGTTCAAACAAACAAACAAACAAACTCTTCAGCTTTATAATATTAAGTATAGATAATACAGTACTGTTTTATCATTAAAAATTTATGTAACATGATCCTAAAAAAATCGTAGATTATTATTTAAGAAAGAAAAACTTATAACGTAGTAAAACTTTTGGTATAGCTTCGGGCCGCGGCTTCACCCGCGTGAAATAAATATTTTTGTGTTTCAAAAATCTTTGTGAGTCCGTGTTATTCTGACCTTTAAGTTTATTTCATCAAAATCCATTACTCACGTAGTTTCATCATTATTTAACGTATTCATTAGCATTCATCATAGTTAGGCACTTTGTTTTGTACACTCAATTATTATTATGTTTTTCAAAATCATTACAACCATATGCTAGTATTTCACTATACTACCGCACTCAGAAATGTTATTGATAATGTCCCCCGCGACTTTGTCCGCGTGGTTTAGTTTCAACGGTTTTTAATTTTTGCAGCATTTTCATTTATGCTCCGCTCCTATTGGTCGTAGCGTGATGTTATATAGCCTATAGCCTTCCTCAATAAACGGACTATCCAATACAAAAAGAATTTTTCAATTCGAACCAGTAGTTCCTGAGATTAGCGCGTTCAAACAAACAAATAAACAAACAAACAAACAAACAAACAAACAAACAAACTCTTCAGCTTTATAATATTAGTATAGATTAAGGAATTCCTCATTATTGATTTAAGTAAGCAACCTCTCAGACTTCTTAGATTCAATAACTGCAAGGAATCCCTTAAGTAACCAATAACGTCTCTTAGTGCGGCAGTAAGCCAACATTTTTAAAAATTCCAAATAGTATTTCGATAGTTTTAAAAGCAGAATCATTCACGCGTCCACAAACAAAACAGAACTTTTCGTCCGTCTATGCACTTGAATTGCCCCATTAATTTGTTAATTCTATTTCCCGTGCACAAATATAGGTGACTGGAAAATTGTCGGCCATACTGTTTTGCTTCCGTTTTGAATGCATGGGGTTTTTCCAGGTGCATTGGATTTAACGAATATTTGTTTTGTTATTCGATTGAAAAAAGATTTTTATATAAATTTCATGTTTTAGCCGTGTTTTAGGGGTAAGATTTGCGTAGAAATATAATAATAAATTGTTGATTGATTTAGGTAGGTAGTTGAATTAAAATTGGTATTCTATATATGTAAATTTAAAAGGCTTATGTATTTTTTTAATTTTATGGGGGAGACACAAATAAACTATATTTATTTAATGGCAATAGACTCGCCTCTCTTACATGGATCTTTTACTGAATAGAGAAATATGATAACGGTATGGCATGGTAGTATGAGAATTATAAAAGAACCACATTTATAATTAATCGTTAATATACTTTTCCGCAGAAAAGCCGAATATCAATATCAATAAAAAAAGACCTTAATTCTATGTGTAAT
Source organism: Diachrysia chrysitis (assembly GCA_932294365.1). NCBI lineage: Eukaryota > Metazoa > Arthropoda > Insecta > Lepidoptera > Noctuidae > Diachrysia > Diachrysia chrysitis. Next base: position 1,464,663 of record OW028667.1, on the reverse strand, counting down.
TAAATACAAATAATAGAAGGAAAAACTTAAACCTCGGGCAGGACTCGCACCTGCGACCACTGGCTTGACGCGCCAGTTGCTTCTATTATTTGTATTTAATTACAAATATTCGCTCCGCATGCGTAATGCATAACAAATAATTAAAATAAATCCTATGTGTTAAGATTTTAAATACAAATATAACAAAAGTCCCTCTGTCTGTATGTTATCTTATATTCACAGTTTAGAAATTTGATGTATTCATACATCGATGTGTGAGAAAGCATTTTATAAACCATCAGTAAAATTTGTACGGAACTCTCTGTGCGCGAATCAAAGTCGTATTTTTTCGGTTTTTTTTTTCTTATTGTAAGATAGGTTCGGTTAATATGAACTAATACTTATTATTTTTATATGTTCTGTTACAGCCTGAAAGATTGAACGTGTTCAAAAATGACCAGGATAGCTGGGACTACACTTGTGAGTAATTTAAAAAAATATATATATTTAAACTATAATGCCGATAATGTTTTGATTTTTATATAAATTATACGTAATTTAATTAATTTTCCAACGATTTTCGAATTAAATTCGTAAACGTTTTATATTTCTTAGTTTTTATAATATTTGTATAATAACTTTCGTGAGGATTATTCATAATTATTTAAAACAAAACGGTTTACTCACGCATATTCTCGGGATCGCCCGACTACGTTTCAGACTCAATATTAGTCCCTAATCATGAGCTAACGCGGCGGCGGTGTGACTCCTATTGAGTCTGAAACTAGTCTTATAATTTTATAATATTATTTTGAATTAAAAGTCACTTAACCAATATTTTCGTGTACTAAAGTATCTAAATCAATAATAGAATTTTGTAATTAAAGTAATTTTTATCGAACAATATTGGCATTATAGTTTTATAAATGTGTAGTATCAAATAGTTGTGAATTTAATACATCATTACACATTTTAAACTAACCATTACTTTAATAAAACTATACTTTTAATTATTTTAGTGTAATTTAAATTTAAAATATATTGTGATGTGGATAAGCTATAGCTCTATAGAATTCAAGACGGACACGAAACAAGATTATTCACCAGTTTACAATACCTAAGTTAAGTACAGAATAATATCGAAAATACACTGTAACATACGTCGAAACTGAAAAGGTAAGTTACTTAATACTTTACTATCTCTGATAACTTAATTACGACTGTAATTAATAACAATAATAACCTGTAGGGTAGATTTCTGAGCACGAAAAGTTAAAATGTTAACTAGTACATTAGGTATGTAATAAAAATAGAAGGCACGCATTATTTGCTTTTAAAAAAAATTACACTAAGTTCATAATTCGAATCAAAGTTCAGGAGAGGTAGCTAATGACGTAATGCTTGCGTTGCGTACAAAATGCACAAAATTGTGACGTCATGCGACATTTCAAATCAATGTATTGTCGTGAGTTTTTGGTTGCGTAAAATAAAAATAAATGTCATACATATATATATATTGACGGGCCTGTTGGTCTAGTGGTTAGTGACCCTGACTGCTAAACCGGTGGTCGTGGGTTCGATTCCCACCCAGGACGAATCTTTGTGTGATGAGCACGATTGTTCTGTGTCTGGGTGTAATTTATCTATAATATGTATGTATTTAGAAATATATAAGTATGTTTATCAGTTGTCTGGTTGCCATAGCACAGGCTCTGCCTAGTTTGGGATCAGATAACCGTGTGTGAGATGTCCCAAGATATTATTATATTATTATTATACAAATAATGATTAAGCATGAAATTCGTAGTATGGAATAGGTAGACGTTAAATATTAGTATTATATCTTTGAGAATAATATTGATCCCACCAAAAACATTTTCATGTAAAATGTTGCCAAGACGAGCCCATATGACTCGCACTGTCAAAAAGTTATCAGATCTCATGTAGAGCCAAGCTTCTAACACTACACGCCCTAACTCTACAAGGCCTAACTTCACAAACTCTACACCTTAGTCAAAATATGTGGCTTGGCCATTTCGCTACATTCACATCGGCGTAAGGTGAAAAATTAATTCACTGTTCATTACTTTTGTGTTATACAATAGTTCTTGTAGTAACGAACGGCCAAGCCACATATTTTGACTAAGGTGTAGAGTTTGTGAAGTTAGGCCTTGTAGAGTTAGGGCGTGTAGTGTTAGAAGCTTGGCTCTACATGAGATCTGATAACTTTTTGACAGTGCGAGTCATATGGGCTCGTCTTGGCAACATTTTACATGAAAATGTTTTTGGTGGGATTTCATTTCTTTTTGTAAGTTGTTTGTAACAATTTTTTTTTTTTTTTTATTTTTTTTTTTTACAAGGAGTACCTATACATATATATATCTATGGGAACCAAGTTTTAGATTATTAGATTAGACCTCTAGCGTCATCAAAATTTAATTTAAAATTACAGGTCTCATACAAACTCCCATCCCCTAGTTTAAGGGGTTGGGGGATGAAAGTTACTAGTTTTATAATTTTTTTGTTGTTTGTGTGCTAAAACTAGCTTACATACAAAATTTCAGCTTTCTAGGACATTAGGAAATACCTTAAGAATTTTGATGATCATCAGTGAGTCAGTGACGAAATTAGCGTTTTTTAGATATAAATAAAATCTGAAGTATAAAAGCTAATGTAATTAAAACTTAATATGTTCAATAAGTCCGCTATTGACAATATATCCCGAAAATTTTGTTGATCTAGCATAATCCAAACCCAAGTTATGAGGGTTCAAAAAAACGACGAAGCGCTTCGAGAAAAGGTAGGTAGTGCCCGTGCGCTTCGCTTGGCTCGTCTTGGCGGGGGCACTACCGTGCCCCCAGATGAACCAATATTTGAACAGTTTTGGTGTCCCAACAATATAAAAAATATTTATTCAATAAAAACACGTCTAACGGGAAAATAGACTAGGTAAATACATTACTAACTAGGACAATGTGTTTTAGAAGTTTTATTTGCGACTAATATCTTACTCTCGTAAAGGAAATCTCTAATGGATCTGAGGTTATCAATTACGAAACTAGTTTCTTACACCAAACATATTTAAAGCTGATTTAAGACAGCATGTGCGTTGTTACAGTATCTAAGCGTCATTAACTTCACATTGTGCAAGTGATTCTCGCTAGATCCAAGTTAAGTCTTGCCAAAAGTGCAAAGCATTAGTTTAAAATGGAGCTATTAGGGACAGAGATGTAAGCTATCATGTGTCCGATCTTATTTATGTTTTTTGTATAAAACTTAGATGAGAAATAGATAAAATAATGGACCTAAATTAAATTACCTCAGCTCAGTACTTATGTGATATTATTGTTGTCAAATTATAAATAAATAAATGGCAGAACATAATCAAAAATACAATACAAAACCTAATTGCAGTAGGCTAAAATAGTAGAATATTTTCTTTATGTCACTCATTAATGTTATAGTAATTATCAAATTACTTATAAATGCAATTTTACCCCAGACATTTACTGATAATTTTGTAATAAAAAACACAATATAAATTTGTTTATCCTTATAATTGACCACTGCTACACTTAGCAGAGACTCTTGGGCATCTTCGAACTACTAATTTAATAAGCAATTTCCAAGAGTCATTACTTTTAAATTTACGATTGCAATAATTATTCCAACATGAAATCTGTATCCCCCATCAAAATGGATTCCTGTTTCATTTTAATATTAAAGGAACCAACTTAAAAGTCTCACAAAGGCGTGTTGCCACGTCTTAAAATCGCCTTTCATATGCAAAAGAACCGGATTTATCCGGTTAACGCCAGTTCTCGGTAACAACAAGTAACGGACTCGAATAGAACGCCGCCATTTTAGAATGGTAAAGTTTGAAATTTTTTGTTACAAAGTCTTGGTGGCAGGATTTTTCTTTGTTACGATTGTAATTTGATTTTGCTGTTTTGGGAATATTATAGTGGCATAATTCTTTTGTTTAAAATATTTATTATCTTTTTGCTAATATTAAAGTTATATGAAGTGAATCATAGTTGTGCTTATTAAGCCTTAGCGCTAGGGAAATGTAACTATTCTATTGGTTTAAACAAACACACATGTGCACAAGGTTGCAGGTTCGAACCGATAACAGGCAAGTCCTTCTCTACATGAGAAGAGGCTTGTGCTCAGTAGTGGGACATTTATTTGCCGGTATAAACAAACACCTCCCTCGCTACGCATCCTCGCAAATCTTTCGCAAGACCTTAGCTTTCCAACTTACACATTTTAAATGCATAAATGCTATTCAGGTGATATTCATAGTTCTTAAGCTGTATGTAGGACAGGTAATGTCATCTCATCTATTCAGAAAGACTATTAATTGTGTCGTATCGATAAGTTATGATCATTCACATCGTTTAGAAACTGTCATTAATACCTCGATATTGGAAATCGAATGAGATAAGTTCTCAGTAATGAAAGTGATAATCGATTTAGCTACTACTAGCTGACCCGTGCCCACTGCGTTGGGCGTAATGTTAATAATCCTTTTTTAGTACATATGACCTAACGATTTAAATTATTTTATTAATATTAAAAATTAAATTATCTATACTAATATTAAAAAACAACTTTTTGTTACTCAAAAATATATCTTTCATAGTTAAGGCAGCGTTCGTAACAAACGCTTTCATTCGACCGTTTTTTCTCCGATTCACTTTGCAAAACGGACTAACACGTAAAAGCCTTTTTTATTTTTCGGTTTTTTTATATAACCTATGACACTCAGCAATAATGTGGCTTTCTATTGGTGAAAGAATTTTTAAAATTGGTTCAGTAGATCCCGAGATTACCCCTTACAATTTAACAAACACACATACTTTACTTCTTTATAATATTAGTATAGATAAAATAGCAAAATTGACAGCTTCAGCGAAGTACTGTAGTGTCGAGATTACGTCTTTAGGAATAACAACACATGTGACAAATATGAAATAATTCTCCTGAAATCACATTTTGTCGAAATTTCATTGCTGATATATTTTATTTTATTTTATTTTATTTTATTTTATTTTATTTTATTTTATTTTATTTTATTTTATTTTATTTTATTTTATTTGGGAAAAAAAACGATATTACATTACATATAACACATATTAGAAGTAAGGTACAGGAAACAAAATCAATGTAATAACCACAACATTTTCCACATATTAACAAATGGGTTTGCTATGATGAGGACTTATCGGTAAGCTAATTATTATTCCCATTAAAGGAAGCATTTCCTATTATTCCAAACTAGTCAGACACTACATGATATATCTAAGTGTATGTATATATGTGCCATTATATACATACACCATCCTTTTTTGTGCCGTTTTTACCAATCCGATCTTAAAATATGAAATTAAGATGCTGTAATTTTTGTTTAATGTATTTTCTTGTCACATCTGACACACGGCCTTCAGATCCCGAACTAGGCAGAGCCTGTATTTTGTAACTAGACAACTGATAAACATACATATATATTTCTAAATATTTAGATAAATTTCACCCAGACAAAGAACAAATGATCATGCTCAACGCACAAAGATTTGTTCTTTACGGTAATGGAAATCACGACCTCCGGTTTAGCAGTCAGCCCTGCTTTTTAATCTACACAACACCTAATCTTCTATCTTACTACTTTAATAAATCGTCAAAGGTTAACAAAGGGCGAGTTAACATGTCCATATGCCATCCATGTCTACTCGTATATCGTTAAAATGTAAATGCACCATCACACATACCCACTTCCTCTTCTTAACGATGAGAATTGAGAGGTGTTCTAAGGAAATTGCGATCGCCACCTCGCTTAGTAAAAGTCGCCCGCAGCGACCCGTGGCGCACGACTAATGTCCATTATTCAGATTATTCCAGAAATACAACTCCAAACGTCACTCAATTTTTTTTACAAAGGCATGTAATATTCAACTCGGCCTATATCGATTAATTTTTGGACATATACCTCTTTCAAGTAAGTAGGCTCGGTCTTCAATGGCGCATGTTTCATTAGAATTACTTTCAAGACCTTCGTTAGTATTGACATAATCGTTACGTTTTTATTGATGGTTTACATAGATAACAATGAACATGTTTTTATATGCACTCACACAAGATTGGTTTTGGTATTTGTAAAGTTTGCATTAGGTTCGATTACTATCACTTAAAACAGAATTAACTCAAGCAATTAACCAATTTTGCTTTTAGTTCGCGACTTAGTACATTAGTATTATAAATATAAGGTTTTAATAACACTGCCATCCTTACTTGGTTGACTGTCCATTGGTCCGTAAAAAGAAATTGGGTATTATCTCTCAGTTCTTTAACTCCCTAGTTATTTATTTGACAAAACATATAATGCTTATTATACTATAATATAACACATTTATTGAGTAACGATTTACTTGATAGTAGTGAGTGCTCCTTCTGAGTTGTCTGCTTTGTTCACTATTATCTTTACAAACGTGAGGATTGGATGCTTAAACTGCTTGCTCAAGTGGAGAAAGGCTAAATGCGGTGTAGAGTTCAATATTCCTTGTGTTTTTAAGTTAATTAAATTAAAAAGCCAACGACCTGTGTGAACTGTGGCGGGGTCAATAGTTTGAATTCTATTTACTGTTTACTCTATAATGTGTTATAATGTGCACTTTTTCTTAGGTGTTTTTTTAGGGGAAGTAACTGAGTATAAAAGTCTCTTCGTCTGCGCAAGGAGTGTCCGATTTCGTATTGATTTCGGATATTCCCTGGTGGCTTGTGTCCCACACAAGGCACATTACTAACATACATATATTACACACTTGCAAGACTACGTTTAAACTTTCCTACCCCTAAATATACATTAAAGTCTGTGTAGAAAGAGAACCATTGCGGCGTAAAACGAAACTAACATTAAAATTATTCCATAAAACAATTATGAAGACGGAATTTGAAACATATTATGTTCTGTACAATAACTTTCGTGAGGACTATTCATAATTATTTAAAACTAAACGGTTTACTCACGCATATTCTCGGGATCGCCCGACTAGTTTCAGACTCAATAGGAGTCCCTAATCATGAGCTGACGCGGCGGCGGTGGTGTTAGTTCGACTCGCGACACCACCGCCGCCGCGTCAGCTCATGTCTGAAACTAGTCGGGCGATCCCGAGAATATGCGTGAGTAAACCGTTTTGTTTTAAATAATAATTATTATGTTCTAACATAATTATCTAAATATCCAGGTGTTATACTCGCACTATAGTGACATGACAGTGTTTTTAACAAAACATATACTATAATTAAACTCAGCAGCGCCTTCAATACCAAGGCAGTTTTCTTTCCGCACAGACTCTACCTAATTTATTTTTAAAGTAAAAACAATCTAAACCGCCTCTTTGAGCAGATGGGTACTTGAAAATAAGCAAATTAATCATACCCTTTCTGCACAAAATCGTTCGCAAATACTCGAGTCTAGTTACTTACTTACCCATTAATCATTGGGATAGTTCAAAAGTTAATGGTTTCTGCGTGTAATGCCTGAAATGCTTTGAGTGCAATAAACGATTTTAATTGAAAATTTTATGAAGTAATTAAGATCTGATTACCGTACAAATGTTATTTTGGTACTCCTAATGAAACCTGATACTTTTAAACGTACAATGTGTTCTTATTTTCGTAATTATGGTCAAATATTTAACTTACACTTAGTATGTTAGGATTTTGCTGAGTACATCCACCATCCACATACATCCGGATTCCCACTGGGCAAAAACAGTTTAATTTTTGGATTTTGTTAAGTATTTATTCGTAGCTTTTACTTTCTCCTGTAGCAAAACTAAATGTATGATTAAATATCGACATGACAAATAACTTCTTTCTTTTTATGCTGAGATTTATAAATCACTACTTTGTATTAAGTTTTAAACTATCACGCTGCATGTTTATAATACTATTTTAATAAACGGGAACTGCTTGCGAACACGGTCGGTGTAACCTGGTCGAAACGTCAAGCGAAAAGGTATTTATAAATGTTCGCGCTAATTCCCGTTTATTAAAATAGTATTATAAACATGCAGCGTGATAGTTTAAAACTTAATACAAAGTAGTGATTTATAAATCTCAGCATAAAAAGAAAGAAGTTATTTGTCATGTCGATATTTAATCATACATTTAGTTTTGCTACAGGAGAAAGTAAAAGCTACGAATAAATACTTAACAAAATCCAAAAATTAAACTGTTTTTGCCCAGTGGGAATCCGGATGTATGTGGATGGTGGATGTACTCAGCAAAATCCTAACATACTAAGTGTAAGTTAAATATTTGACCATAATTACGAAAATAAGAACACATTGTACGTTTAAAAGTATCAGGTTTCATTAGGAGTACCAAAATAACATTTGTACGGTAATCAGATCTTAATTAGGTACTTCATAAAATTTTCAATTAAAATCGTTTAATGCACTCAAAGCATTTCAGGCATTACACGCAGAAACCATTAACTTTTGAACTATCCCAATGATTAATGGGTAAGTAAGTAACTAGACTCGAGTATTTGCGAACGATTTTGTGCAGAAAGGGTATGATTAATTTGCTTATTTTCAAGTACCCATCTGCTCAAAGAAGAGCTATAGATTGTTTTTACTTTATAAATAAATTAGGTAGAGTCTGTGCGGAAAGAAAACTGCCTTGGTATTGAAGGCGCTGCTGAGTTTAATTATATACACGCACTATAGTGCGAGTGTAACACCTGGATATTTAGATAATTATGTTAGAACATAATATTATTTAAAACAAAACGGTTTACTCACGCATATTCTCGGGATCGCCCGACTAGTTTCAGACACGAGCTGACGCGGCGGCGCTGGTGCCGCGAGTCGAGCTGACACCACCGCCGCCGCATCAGCTCATGATTAGGGACTCCTATTGAGTCTGATACTAGTCGCGTTTAGTTTTAAATAATTATGAATAGTCCTCACGAAAGTTATTGTACAGAGCATAATATGTTTCAAATTCCGTCTTCATAATTGTTTTATGGAATAATTTTAATGTTAGTTTCGTTTTACGCCGCAATGGTTCTCTTTCTACACAGACTTTAATGTATATTTAGGGGAAGGTAAGTTTAAAGGTAGACTAGCAAATGTTTAATATATGTATGTTAGTAATGTGCCTTGTGTGAGACTCAAGCCACCAGGGAATATCCGAAATCAATACGAAATTGGACACTCCATGCGCAGACGAAGACACTTTTATACTCAGTTACTTCCCCTAAAACAACACCTAAGAAAAAGTGCACATTTTAATACATTATAGAGTAAACAGTAAATAGAATTCAAACTATTGACCTCGCCACAGTTAACACAGGTTTGGATTTTGTTAAGTATTTATTCGTAGCTTTTACTTTCTCCTGTAGCAAAACTAAATGTATGATTAAATATCGACATGACAAATAACTTCTTTCTTTTTATGCTGAGATTTATAAATCACTACTTTGTATTAAGTTTTAAACTATCACGCTGCATGTTTATAATACTATTTTAATAAACGGGAATTAGCGCGAACATTTATAAATACCTTTTCGCTTGACGTTTCGACCAGGTTACACCGACCGTGTTCGCAAGCAGTTCCCGTTTATTAAAATAGTATTATATCACTACTTTGTTCGTCCATTCTTCTTCTGAACTAATCTTATAACAAAGTCATTTAAATAAGTCTCTGTCCGCTGGAGCTAATCAAAGATTTTCTATTATACGGAAGTTTATTGAAAATAGATCTACACTTTTGCTTACTGTTGGAAATTTCCTAATCTTAAATCCATGTATGTATATACGTATATAAAAAAAATCCCTATATCCTTTGGTCACGCCATAACCTCCGAATCGGATATGCTTTTTTTGTTAAGTTCCTTATTGTAAAGACAAAGTTTTTATATAAGAAAATAAAAAATACTTATGGATATGCTTTGAAAATCTCAGGCCACCCGTGCAAAGGCGCGGGTAGCTAGTATCTACATCATCCTAAAAGTTCGCATCAAAAATCCACTTTTAATTATCATTAAGTACGTTAACAATATCTCTCTATACGTACACTTAAATCTTCCATCAAAGCTAAAGTTAAAATTCTTGCCATCGGCATTCGTAACTAAAAACATCTGAGTAGAATGCCAAATGGTGATGCATTTACCATAAATTTTCGCTCCCGTGAATTTAAACCACTTATCGGACGGTCGGCTTTCTATCGGACTCTGATATGCTAATCCTATTCTTTTATCTAGTGATATGGTTATAGATCTGAGTTAAGTAACGTAAAATTATTTAAATCATTGTCATTTTGATAAAAATGTAGGCTGCCTAATGCGTAAGTAATCCATCACCAATCAGTATGATTTGGATTTAAACAGTGCAACGCTGCATTAACTAGTATTTTTTATAAATTGATTGCTTGGTTATCAAGGAAAGAGAAATATAGATAAAATCCTTATCTTTTTCCCGTTACCAGTAATACTTAAGATAATGTCTTAATCTTTAATGACATTTAAGTAAATTTTTCATCTCTTATCATTGTAATGGTATCTTATTACATTTAATCCTATATCTTAAGCAGATTGTCAAATCTACTAGCTTTTAAGGCGGCCCCTAGACCTACAATAACATTGTACAATACATTTTATTGTACAATAAGATTGAAATGTGCTTTGAACCCAAACAATCAATTATTTTTTATACTTTCGACGATAAACACAATTTCCTTATCTTTTGTATTCTCCCTTTCCGTCATTTTTCGAAAACGTGTTTTCCTCTTGTCAAGACGAAACACAGACTAAAAATGCTGTGCAATACTGACCCTACATGAGGCAATAGAACAGTATGGTGCGATGAAAATTGAACTCGCTCAAACTTTCGTTCGATCATTGCTCAATCTTCAATATTTAACCCTATACCGGTCAATAATATTGCACAATTCGTAAGAATTGATCGTCTAGGGGTCCTTATCTACATACAGATATATTCTTATGAACGTTTCTTTAATATCAGCTTCTGCAGAGCCATTTTCTATTTTCACATTTTCCATTCCACAAATTAAGAGCCAATTGCACAAACTCCAATCTATTCCGTTTTCGTCCTGTTTTCTTTTCTCCAGCATTCGCGAGGTAGAAATAGATATGTACAATCGTGGGTAGTTCCTATTTTAGTTCGTTTGCTCGTACAAAAGGAATCCTGTTAGTTCCTGGGAATTGCATTAGGTTCTCAGCGTGAACTGATTGCATTATGCTTCTGCCAGTCGCATGTGTATGGTGTGATTTTTTTAATTATATTTCTATTCAGATTGGAGTTTTATTATTCTGTGTCCGCTTGTCTGTGGATTTCAAAGGAAATATATTTTTTGATCATGAAATTTTCGTTGGGCAAACTAGGAAATGTTTTGCTGTAAAATAAATACGAAATACATTGTATTATCAATTTAAGTTTTTACTGTCAGTTCGCACTAAAAATTATTATTTTCAACATCGAACTTAATTCAAAACTGAAACTTGAACATTATCGAAGATTTTTAATATTATGACGTCGAGAAGCTATTTTCCAAGTAATAAAGTTCTATCCAAGTTGGTGATGTACCTGCTTTCGTTTTATGAGACAAAGAACTTTTCTGTATACGGCACGGACACACGAACGATGATGATATTGAAAGTTTTTTTTTTATAAAGAATAAAATAATAAACTAGCTGACCCGTGGAATTTTCGCAAATGTTTGTTCATCACAAAAGAGAACAGACAAATCTGCCGATCCGTTCTTAAATTATGCTTCGACATCTATGTGGTACTTGATTTATATTCATAATATGTGGTATTTGATTTTGAGAATAATATATAATTAAATGGGAACTAGGATTTTAGTAACATTTTTTTTTTGACCCGTAATAAATATTTTTATATAGAATTTTATACGCATATGCGTTAAAAGGAAAGTTAAATAATTATTTCCTTTACACGGTCAATCAAAAAATTGTTAACAATTTCATTTTATTTGAACCTTTTAGGGTACATACGCAGTTATATATATTTAAGTATAGATGCTAGTGCCTTAATAATTTCTTTTAATCAGTTACTTTAAAAAATCACCTAAACTGAAACCTTATCCTTGTGTGTACGATCCTTAAGTCGGACTTGGCTCAACGCATGGATGGAAGAAGCCCCTCTCGGGTCGTTAGACCAGTCATTCCAGTAATACATTGTTTTATGTATAGCTGGTTTCAAACTACACTCGCTCCAACAAATCTAATGCACTGGATTATTGCCCTGCTGAAATTGGCGCCCAACGTGGGACTTGATCTTGTGGTATAAGATTGGGTCGTTATTATTGTATTTTCTTGTATTATTGACTGAATGATGGTTGGTAATATAAAACGTTATCCCGCCCACTACCAATATATATGCGCCCTGCTACGATTTTAATCCTTATATAGAACAAAACAATGAATGTTTAAGACAATGTTTCGAAAGAATCTTTTAGGTTATTGTACCTAATAAGATTTTAGTGTGTAACTCATTCAAATAAATTTACAGAAACGTGTTGGTTTATTAGCTAGTTACATTCCTGACATAACTACCCCTCATAAATTACCCTTGCATCTCAACATTCGTAATAATAGCTCCAGATACGAGAAATAGTGGGAGCATCTTCATCTCGAGTCGTTACAGCTGCCATTTCAGTGATACAATGTTGTATGTACAGCTATTCCGCTGAAACTAGCTTCGCTCCAATAAATGCAAAGCACTGCTTGAGTGATAAACTAACTATGTTGGTTAAAGATTGACGACACACCAGTTTTCAACGTTTCGCCAGCTCTGAGGTCCAAGGTACGAGCCCAGACATGTCAATGTAGAAAAAGAAAATAGTTTTCTACATTGTGTCGGGTCTGGATGTTTGTGGTACCTTCGTTTTCTCTGATTCCTTAACAAAATTGCTATAGCTATTTGGGTTCAGAGCAATGCATGTGATGTTTTGCACGTTTATTTATTATAAGATTATTTATTATTTATGATTTTGTAATAGGAATTTTGGCGCCCTAACAGGGGCTTATGAATTTCAATGAGTATCAATGTATTTCTAATTTGAATAACGTGTATCCTTACTAGATTTTAATGTCTATACTTCTATAGTATTATATAGCTACAATGTAAATGTAGCAGTCTGAAAAAGTGTCCAAATTGAAAAGACAAAGCGCAATAAAAAGTACATTCTTTTAAGAAACAACCGACTCAAGTCAGTGTACAATAGAACTGCAGTATTAAGTTTAATTTTAACTTAAATAATTACCCTGTCTTTCTTCCATTTCTTTCATAAGATATAAATTATGAACTGCATAACTTGAACTCTTTTCTTCGGATAATATTAAAATTAACTTTGATATTATGAGACGTAGGAAAATGTCTGCGTAGCTATTAAGGTAGCATTTTGCTCCTTAAGAATTAACTTAGCGCTAGAATAAAGATAATTATAAGGAACATTACGCAATGTGTGTGTGTAGATGGTTATTTTGAAATGCCATATGTAAAGGTAGTTAGATATTTTTAAACTTCTGTAAGATTTCTACGTTTAAAAATTTTGCTTACTTCCGGTATTCGTTTACCAATTGTATATTATTTAATAGTAATATTATTTTTTAGATTAATAACAAGAAGCGACTCGCCCGGCTTTGCACGGATAGACAAAATATAATTAAATTATGCATAAAAACACTCTAAACATTGTTGCTTTTTGAGTTTATTCGCATTCAGACGGACACATATACAGACGTGGCCAACGCCAGATATTTTTAATAATAATATTGACGTCTGACAGATTTTGATGGAATTCGAAATTATTCCTCGGATAAAATTATTTATCTGGCGTTAGTAAAATCAGCCATATATCAGTTTACTCTATCTACTTTCGACACCTAGGATCAAACTATTAAGATTCCAACTTATAAACCTTTATTAATACTTGTACGCAATCCAGCTCCAAATCAGTACACAAATATTTACGAAACAAACATATAACACAATAAATCCAGGCATACCCGAGTGCTGCACAAATATTTTGATCGCTCATCCCGTACTCCGTAGTTCGGTAAACACGACGGCTTGCCAAGACTACTAGTTATGATTATACCTAAGCTCCGACCTAGGAAAGTAGACTGTGGAGCTGAGAAAGTAATTGATCAAAAACTTCCAAAATCGGACTATTTTTTTTTTTGATAACTTTTTTAAACGTCCGTTTCCAGCGATAATCCTTGTTTTTCGTCTCATCCTTAATTCGAAAATTTTAAATTGGTCATCTTTTATTGAATAGCAGACAAAGAAAATGTCAATGAATAACTTGTTTGCCATCAGGAACGAATGCTATATCTTTATTGCTCACGCGAAGCTTAGCGGTCGTTGGTGTCGATTGAAAGTTCAAACTTCTGCAACTGTACACGATTCTGTTAGTACTAGAACACAATCCCTCTAGTGGGAAATTACTATCAGAATTTATTACTTAACAACTTTACTGTCCAGACAATGGACGAAGTAGTTGATCAATGTGTTTATGGAACTGAAATGTATAGAAGATATAAATCTATACTAATATATAAAGCTGAAGAGTTTGATTGGTTGTTTGAACGCGCTAATCTCAGGAACTATTAATCCGATTTGAAAAATTATTTGTGTGTTGGATAGCCCATTTACTGAGGAAGGCTATAAGCTATATAACATTACGCTGCGACCAAAAGGAGCGGAGCATAAATGAAAAATGTTGCAAAAATGAAAAAACCTTTGAAACTAAAACACGCGGACAAAGTCGCGGGAGACAGCTAGTAAATAATATATGTAACATTTTTGTGTTAAAGCAGCAAGTTATTGTAACTTTCCCGATAGCAAAACAAAAATTATTTCTGTGATCTTGTCTTGAAAACATCAGCTATAAAGTTCCTTAAATCTATTTTAGCTTAAATGCAAGTTATTGATTTGCAAAATGTTCTCAAATTGCAACAGACTATCTATATTTAGACTAAACTGCGCACAATATCAGCCTCCTCGGGGAATTCAGTATTATACTGTATATTCACATGATCACAGAAGATTGGACTGACGCAAGTAAGGAGGATCCAAGTTACATATCTGTCCAGAGATCAGATAAATTGGATATTAGTATTCAATAGCGCTATACAATTTAAATGCAGATGTTATATGACGAAGTTTGGCTACAAACATATTTGCACAGGATTGTCCTCTTCCTAATTTTCGTTAAATAAGATACTCTTTTAGTCAGACATTTTGGATAGGCTTAGTTTACCAAATGTCGCTCAAAAGACATTGTTTCGAAATATTAAAAAAACACTCAAGTATTTTCCTCGACCCTGCACCAAAAATAATTGAGCAGTATCTCACGTTATCTGGACAAGATAATCCTGTGAACATAACTGTATATTTCGCGGCCATCTTGGAATTATTCCAAGTGCTTCACAATTGGTGCGCTTCTTTGCTTCGGTCACAATTCTTGGCAGATTCTTCTTACCTTAGTCTGTTGACTGTAAACGCATGTTAATGTATAAACTTTTGTTTTATGGTGTTTCTATCCTACATATATGAATTGATTCAAAATAAAAGTTATTTTTAATGATTTAATTAAATGAATACTAAACAATGCTGAACCTTTATACCTATGAACTCAAACTCAATAGTTATGAAATACTTTGAAATATACTGTTTATTGGCGAACAAAATAAAAAAATCAATATGGCCACTAGTTAAGTATGTGCTCAAAATCATTTAAAATATTATCTTTCTTATTCTATATCTTATTTAAAAATAGAATTCGTGGTGAGTTCAATATGTACCCAAGTATTAACATCCAATCATAAACACCCCATTACCCACTAGACCTCGAGCCAACCCATTGAATGCAAGTCCAATGAATAGTCTCCATTTCAAAGAGATCTTAACACCTACCT
This sequence comes from Diachrysia chrysitis, assembly GCA_932294365.1. Classification (NCBI taxonomy): domain Eukaryota; kingdom Metazoa; phylum Arthropoda; class Insecta; order Lepidoptera; family Noctuidae; genus Diachrysia; species Diachrysia chrysitis. Next base: position 1,448,708 of record OW028667.1, on the reverse strand, counting down.
ACTACGTCACTAAGGACGGGTTGACAAGGAAATTGCACGACCAATATCTGACCTTATTGTGACGAATCGTCGGCGTAACGGGTAATGACGTCACCGAGAGTGGGGAATGTCGTTTGTCGGCTTTTTATGAATGTGAGGGTAGAAATGTTTTGTTTGCTGAATAAATGTTAGCGCTACCTGTGCTGTAATTGGCTTGGCTAATGTAAGCTTCTTGGTTTGTTTAGTGGACTGGATTAAGGAAATAAGTCAACGTTTATTGTTTGCTCGACTTTGTCTTAATATGTATTAGAGATGTATACTTCAGATAAATTTGTATTTGTTGTTAGATAAATCAAAATAATAACCCTCTTTTGCGGCGGGGTTAATCAGTCAAGTTTAATACAAATTCTTGCTTTCTACATTTAATACCTACTAGCCGTTTACCGCGGCTCCGCCCGCGTGGATGGTGCTTAACATTTTGTTAGTGGAAACGAAAAACATGATTTTTCGTAATAGAAAAAAAATATTTTCCTTGTAACCCTCCGTAAAAAAACATCGGAATAAACAGAAATAACCCTACATACTAAATTGTCTATACGTACTATTCAGAAATATCTAACACAAAACATGCAATTTGTAAGCAACACAACTATAACACAGTAATGTAAAATATGTTCGTCCGCATTTGTTTAATCAAGTCGAACTAACTTAGTAGCTTTTCTCTGATAATGGTTGCAGCGCAGATGCCAAATAAGAAAAGTTGTGTTCAATTCACAAATGTATCTAAATAATTGAATGTTTATTGATGCTATAAACGTAGTATATTGTTCTGAAAACTAGATGTAAGATTTTACAATTACTTAAATTAAACTTGAGCTTTAAATTGATTGTCCTTAGTTTGTTATGAATAAAACGATGTTTGTAGGTACCTATGTTTTCTATAGAATACATGTAATAATGCCTAAATTGGAGCAAACTAAATATGTACTCCTATATACATAACACTTGAGACTTTTATCGTACACACAGCTACGCAGGATCAAATACAATAAGTTGAAACTGGTGTAAAATGACGCCCCACGTTGGGCGCCAATAGTTTCGTACAACGCCACAATTTCTCCAAAATTTAAATCTCACACATGACATTCAATTAATTCTACAAACTTTGTTGTTAATTTAATTTGTAATGGCCAGCTAAAATTGGATCGGCGCGCCTTACACAGCACATTCTGAAATAAGTGATTCGGAAATAAATGTTAAAAATATATTAATAATGTTTATTGAATATAAAAAAATTCAAACTTTTCACTAAAGTAATGGACATCGATTTTACTTACATATGTATTCTATTATCTATAAACCACATTTCCTATCGTTAACAGAGCAGAGCCAACGTAACTTCAAGCTTTTAAAGAAAATTTAATAAATCATTTCACGTGCCAATTTTTATGTTTTATGCGTATTCTTAAATTAGTGGCGTTGAACATGAATTTTCTTTTGGATATCGTGTGCCAAAGATGCCGATAAATAACCTTACTCCAAGTTTTAAAATCTTGCGAGATAAATGTTTATTGGCTGGATTAAAATTAACGACGAAACTTGTGTTCTCAAGATATTGGGTTCTCTGAAACTGCACTATTACGAAAGTAATAGTGTATTTTATAATTTAATGGAAACTTAAGATTTTACTTAAGGCTCGACAAACTGTTTTCCTTTAATAGTAAACGTTTGCAATTTTTTTTTGAAGTGGTTTACGCAATTATCCTGAGCGCCCGGATTTCAGTTTGCCTATCTCCACTATTATAATAATACCAGCCTATAAATGTCCCACTGCTGGGCATGCCTCTTCGCATAAAGAAAGGAGCATTGATCGCCAATGAGCTTGCTCATTGCGAGTTGGCGATTTCAGATTCTAATATTTGGAATACCTATTTTCAAGGCTGAACTTACAAGTCTATAAGTAAGTCTTTATGTTACAATTAAGTTACGTCTGATCTAGTTATTAGTTTAATATCTGTTCCGACCATTTTTTACGGTAAAACACCGTAGTCAGTCAGGCCTAACTCACATTTAGATTTCATCAAAGATGGCAACGCATCTGTAAGACAAATATTGCATATGGCCTTAAACAGTAACATCCAAATATAATAGGGGAGCGGACTGGTTATTAAAAGGAAATATCTATTTAGTCCACCAGATAGATAAAAAAAAAAGCTCGTATTTTTTCTAATATCAAATCAATAAAAAATTACAAAGTTAAAGCGCTTTTAAGTTCTGGAGTAAGGGCTTGTGACGTCATTTGTAGATAAAAATTGTAGCCTCAAGTGACGTTACGCGACATTTCCATTCACTGAATCCTCATAGTTCGTTTAATTAAAAAAAGAAAAAATACGTGTCCAATATACTTTTTAATATCTATATGAAGTGTAAATAAATAAGAAATAGTCCGATCCCCTTTTAGTTGGTGACTATTTAAAGGTCCCATAAAATACATGGAGAGCTCTCTATCTAGTCGGTCAGTGTGTCAGCTCCGTTAGTATTCATGACGCGACCGTCTGAGGTCGGTATTGACTCCGACTACCCTCCATATTTTATTCAATTATATATAGAACACCCTTTGTTGTTTTAGAGCACAACGTTTCCGATTTGTTCCGTAAATTGATTGTAATTAATTTATAGTATTCATGTTAGGTTGTTAGTAGATATTTAAAATATAGTTTTTTTTTATTACAATATCTATACTAATATTATAAAGCTGAAGAGTTTGTTTGTTTGTTTGTTTGAACGCGCTAATCTCAGGAACTACTGGTTCGAATTGAAAAATTCTTTTTGTATTAGATAGTCCGTTTATTGAGGAAGGCTATTGGCTATATAACATCACGCTACGACCAATAGGAGCGGAGCATAAATGAAAAATGTTGCAAAAATAAAAAACCGTTGAAACTAAAACACGCGAACAAAGTCGCGGGGGACAGCTAGTAGATTACATATAAAGAAAACTAAACAAACTTGTTGCAATAGCCTCTTGCTAAAAAATAAAGTCAATAAATTCCACATAATATAAAAAAAAAACGAGTGTGATTTAGACCACACGACTGAAGTAAAACTTCTTTGTATACGGAATGTAACTGTCTATGAGGGAAAGAGAGAAAGAAAATGTGAGCTCGCACCTCTCTTTCTTGCCCCTACAGTAATATACGAAACGTAACTCTCTCTCTCTTTCTATCTTCACTAACTTATATCTCCCTCTCAACTTCAGTTTGCCTCGCCCGATCTCACTTTTCGTAACGCTCTCGTCACGCTTTTACCAGCTTACTCCCCTTCTATAATGATTTTAGTATGCTTTGAAATTAAAAACTACCCTCTTAAAACATAAGAGATTAACTTTAATATACATTAATTGTTTGTTTTACGCCTCGACCAGCGTATCATAGGATATTACGATAAGAAGTTTAAAGGTAAATTTACATAATTTCCTTATTAATATTAACTAAATGACTCCGGTAATGCGGAACCGAAATAACAGAATAACATAGTCACTGTTTATATAGGAACATGGTAATTAACCCATATTTTATACATATAAATACAAACAAAGGGTAAGGAAAGCTACCCCTTAAATTCGAATTAAATATTTCTGCGTACAAGCTAAAATGTAAGCATCAAAGCTTATTGGCGCCCAACTTGGGGCTATTGTTTTTACCTTTGTATGTTTTTTTTATACTTGTTTTTAACTACTTTACTGGTGTTTAATTTATTTGTTTTGTTCTATTACCTAATTTTTATTTCATTTTCTTTATAACTTTTTTGTGAGTCCATCTAGCTTTTCCCCAACGATGTTAGGGCCGCTTGCCTCACCAGTTGCGTCTAAGTACCCACATTTTACAAAAAGATATGGCCCATTTCAACTCTTCAGCCCACAAGTAAAACACTCACCTTAAAAATAAAGAAAATGCTTTCAATAATGAAGCTGGGCAGTCTTATTAAAAGTTATAATAAAACAACGCCTGGTCATAACGAATTTACGTTTTTTTTTTTTACAAACTTTGAAAAGTTCAAGATTAATCTACTTTGTCTGTTTACTGGGTCAACATTTTTTTTAAGTTTCCTTAGTAATATACCTTGTATTTTATGTGGGTTTTGGGCCTGGTTCGAATGAAAATTATTTAACTTGCAACTGCAAGGTACTTTTAATTTACCTAACAAAATTAAGTATCAAACAAATTCTTAAATGTATTTCGATCGAATATTGTAATGTTTAGGTAGGTATGTTTTTTTTTATAATTTATATATTTTTATATTTATATGTAAATACTAGCTTAAATTTTTTAACAAAAAATATTTGTATACCTTTATATCTGGCATAAAAATTCAGATCATACTTTCAAATACAATGTTTAATAGCCTTTTCATATAAAATAGCGGTACTTCAATACAAAAATTAAGCAGACATTGTAACGAAAGCTCTCCAATATATTACTAGATAAGACACACAATTTATATTCATTACAGTCCTGCCCCGCGGGTACGTTTCCTCATTTCCTAATGGTTTTATTTATTTGAGGTCGCCCTCGACGACATCGTAATATAACCCTTCGTCACATTTTAACTGTTAAATACAGACAATTATTGTTTTTTTAGGACCCTTGATCTTTCTTGCAATTGCCTGATATGAAATGTTAATTAAGTTCCAGTAAAAATGTGGTCTCGAGTCGTAGTGTGTGGATGGATGTGAATATTTAAAAATATCTAATAATTGATTGAAAATGGTAGTTTTACTCCACTGAAATAAAATATTAATAGGGTTTTTAAAAATATATTTCTTATATCTTACATACTTATTGAATGTAAATATGGAGAATTTCAATATAATGAAACATCTATGTATACCCATGATTGCAAAGAAATAAACGATTTAATTTGATTATATTTTTGCTATAACATTTAACTTAACAAAATAATAATAAATAATAAACTTTTAGACTGCATAGGTATCTAAGTAATGCTTTTTCAGTCAAAAGTTGCATATTTCTAAATCAATTTTCTTAAGTTTATCTTTAGGTAACAAATTTAAACTTATTTAGCTGTAGGAATCTAGCCAGTGTAGCTTACTAAAGTAAACCTCAAACCCTCTAGATCTCATATTTATATTAAATTCGATCGATGATATCAGCTTTTATGTGAGAAGAGAACAAAATACTTGGTGTCGGCGGGCGAAGGGTTGACGGCGCGCAAAACGGATCGCATCCGGATAGAAAAATTGTAAGGACTTGTTTTTATAGATAGTCGATAGAATAATAGTTTGAAAACATTTAGGGAAAACAAAAAGTGTGAAAATTGTTGTTGAAATAGCTTAAATTATGAAAAAGAAATACTATTTAAGTAACTACTGTGTGATATGTTGGGGTCAGCTTCCAATTACACCGGGCACAAATGCCATTATTTTACTCGAATCCTATCTGATATTTTCAATTACTTTTGTAATTTTTTCGTTTGTTTAAAAAAACAATAACTATACCTACTACTTAAATAACCTCTGAAAGAACAAGTAGATTTTGTCACATTTTCACAAAATAACCTAAATAGTTTTTTTTCACATAGTCCGGTAACACATTACTCTATACAGCCCTATCTTGCCGAGTGACATTTTTACAAGCGTTAACGCTGACCGAATCGCTCAAATGTACGAAAGTGACAAGTCTAAGTCACGTGACTTATCGTAATGAAATGTCATTTCCATACATTTAATGTCATTTCCATACATTGAATGTCATTTCCATATATTTAATGTAATTTAGGGTATTTCTATCATTTTCGTCACGTGGCTAGAGGGGCTGGGCGGTCTAAATAAATAATATCTAATGTGTAAATAAATAGTTGTATCATATCTAAAGGGATTTCAATTTTCATCTGAGAATATTATACAAGACGTACGGGACGTTTGACAACCCTATTCGGATGTATAATCTAAGATCATCCCATCTCGAGAATCCTAAAGATGACACGTGATATTTCAATTTACCTCAATCGCCACACACCTACATCCCTTTTGACACTCTATTGTACACTTGATCGCATGTGACTACTAACAAAATCGAATAACCAAACTAATCTTTACTGCATTGGAATAAAGACGCTGTGAACGTCTATTGCCTTACCCTTCTTGTGGGGTCGACTGTACAGTTAAAGTTTAGAAACGGTCATCTCATATAAGTGTATTTGTACATATGTAGAAAGGTTTTTCAATTTGTTTATATTAGGGGTCAGTAGGTAAATGGTTGAAACCCTTGTCTTCTAGTTTTTGACGATTCAGTTTTGTTTTTTTTTTTCATGTATTTTTCTTATTAAGATTAATTCAAATTCAAAACTCATTTATTTAAAACTAGCTGTTTCACGCGGCTTTGCCCGCGTGGATGTCTATAATCGCGACAAAAGTAGACAATGTCCTGACTCAGGACATAGTCCACTTTTCTGTGTACCAAATTTCATTTAAATTGATTCAGTAGTTTTGGCGTGAAGCGATCCGACCCCATTGCGCACGCGTAGATAAAACATTAAAAAATCATACACAAAAAACTTCCTCTTCAATCACTCTATCTATTGATGAAAAATGCATTTAAAAATGTTGCGTAGTTTAAAAGATCTAAGCTTACAAATAGGCGGAGCAACTTTGTTTTATACTATGTAACAACACGTGTAACGAAATCAATAAGTAAAGGATACAAAAGTTGAATAGTCAACCCCTTAGGCAAGGTCTACATCGACGGAAATACACGCTTATCTCATTGTTAATACAATTGTACCTTATGCTCTACGCGTTATAACTCAACCCCTCAGTAAAGAGAAAAGCTCATCCCAAAATAATCCCTTCCCCTCTTTTTGTAGCCTTTGTAGGATTACTGGCCACTCTGTAGGACTGACCGGGACCACTCTGTAGGACTTCTTGTGTGCAAATGGAGTTGAAGTGCGTCCAGTTTCGGCCTTTTTGTACGGGAAGTTATATCGAGATTCTGATTTGTATTGAAGTGTATTCAATTCAAAGAGAATTGATATCGGGTTGATGTGTAATCGGTTTATTTTATTCTTTGTCTACAAATGCGATAAATCATATGAAATTGCTGACACAAATCATATTTAGAAAAAAAATGCAATACACGTGCGTAAAATACGCGGATTAAAATGTATGAGTCTATAACGTGATCTGCATCTTATTTGCATTTCGGCATCATTTTATCTTGTTTTTTTAGGTATATGTGATTAGTCTAGTTTTTCTTCTTGTTTTTTTTTTTATTTTTGTGATCATAGCATTAATTAAAAAAAAAACTTAAATTGAAAAGATAAAATTAAGGACATTTTAATTGACTATAAAATCACAAAAGCGATGTTGTTTTCAGTTACATCTCTATTTATCATTGTAATATCGCATACCATAATAGCATAGGTTTAGTAGCATATTGGATGACACTTATTGTGTTATTGATAAAACTGGGTCAGTAACGACAGCAACATATTGAGTCTCAAATTCTTACTCATTTTTTCGCAAACCGTATATAATCATTTTGATATCTGATATTTCTGGAATCAATCGTTTGGTTTATTGTAATTCTAGTAACCCGACCCTGTGTCGCACGGGTCGGCAAAATATTTATGAATTATACACACAAACCTTCAGAATTACTCTATTTATTGATGAAAAATCTAATGAAAATCCGTTTGGTAGTTTTTGAGTTTATTGCGTTCAGACAGACGCTGTGAGGTGACTTTATTATTAAAAATACATAGATGGACATTTCAAGTAATCGAAAGCTTAGTAAAGTTTAATTTAATAGGAATGACTTGTGACTTGTAGCATTTGCTAAATATTTTTTTACTAAATATTATTTACTAAATAGTAGTAAGGATTTTTGTTTGTACTAAAAAAAACGGGTTACAAATGTTACGATGCTTAGGTTTCGAGTTTTATTTAATATAACAACAATGTAAACATAAAGTACTACAAATTCCAATGAACTTTATCAGTCGCACTTAGCCATCGAATCACGAATACATACATAAACATTAACAATTATACTGGTCGAATGGACCACACTACTGTCATCTCACTCAAACCTATTGACAGCCGTAAAGGGTTAACCACAAGTGGATGGGTAGTGGGGTTAAGTAAAACCTATACGGAAATGTTGAGAGTTTGAGCCTTGAGGGTCGAAACGACCTGCGTTTTCGTAAATTCGATTGCATGTAGGTCGAAAAAGGTTGTGTTTGTCAATGAATAACACGAATAGTAAAATGTAGGATATGGGTGTAAGAGCATAGGAATATTGGATAGCAATTTACTTCAAACAAAAAATTGTTTACGGTCCAAAATATTTAACCTAACTCAAACCAAACAGAAATACGACATTCACTGTCATAAACTTACTATATACCAGTGATATTATATATAAAAATGAGGCAGATATGTTATTAATGCTCGCATTTTGAAGACCCGAAAACCTCCTAATTAGGTAGTTTAACTATAGCTATCTCTTTTACTCACGTGCTTAACATATCTTTTGCACTATTCATTAGTGCAACTTGAAAATATTTTGACATAACTTGAAGGTAACAAACATATCTTGTGCATAATATCATTGTTATATACAAGCAGAAAAAACTATAAATCAATTAAGAATATTAAATATTATTTTCAATCATGTAGGATTGACAACACAATCTACTTATACTTTACAGGTTCTCAAGAAATTGGGTAAGTACTGCTTTCGTATTTATTAAGTAGCGGCCAGACATCGCCAATAACTTATGAATTAAAACTGAATATTCGCAGAGTAGGCAGGACTACAGAGAGAGCGCTAGCGTTCCCGCGACTCCGGTCAAGGGCAGAGACGGGACCGGGGTGATTTTAGTTGATGAAAGTTCGCCATATCCCCACACCGTACCCTCGGCGTGGATTGAAGTCATTAGATAATCACCTCGAGAAAAAAAAAGGACTACTAAATTCAGCCAAAAATAATAATGAAAATTCAATTATTTTATTTCCAATATTGCGAAATATGGGTTTGAAATGTTGCCCGATCCTATTTTATTATTTGAAACTGAAGTACTATTGCGTTGTTTTTCAAAATTGCAATTTATTTGCAATGTCTGGTCGCTCTTGTTAGGTCCCGCTCTACATTATGTCAAATTCAATATAAATCTGTCAAATTAAATAAAATTACAAAAAAAAACTTTTTTTCAGCCGACATCTTACAATGACTTCTATGGTTAAATTATTTCTTCTGTGGATTAATTAAGGTTATTCTAAGATCTGGATGCCTCTGCCTTCCTAGATTCGAAGCCTGCAATAATCTAAGTTAATGTTTGATGTTTTTAGACTTTTCACATGTTTTTAAGTACTACTAATTCTTGCCATTGCTATGAGATAAATAGTTTTGATGATACATGCTCAAAATATATAATTTTTCAATACTCAAGGATTTTTAAAGCTATTTATCTTATAAATAATTACAGCGTTTTTTCATCATTATATTTATTATACAAAATAGTTCTTATGCATTCACTATACCGTTTAAATACTATTAACATACATAAGTACACATTTGAAATATCAAAGTTGACCGCTAAATTACGACAAAAAAATCGCATGCGACATAAAACACGCATTTTATATGTTAATTCGCGGTTAAGTTAATCATTGTTTTAAAGTTTAATTGCAGATTAGATTCATCACACTTCAGTTATTTTCAGCTTATTTATGCTTCCAGACATTTAGATACATTTTTACAAATCTGCTGTTAAACTTTGTTATAATAGTTTTAACTTGCAACTGTAATGACCTGTTTGACAGAGCCGCGGTCGCAGTTGCGATTGCGAATACGTCGGACGCAAAAAAAGTCGCGCGACTAAAAGTCGTCGGCGTTTAGCGGTCAGCTTCAGACTTCGACTGTACTACCTCAATTTATTATAATAGTGTTATTAATAATAATCTTTCATGCACATATAAAACTAATGACAAACACACTCTGAAAAGTATATAATTTATTAAATGTTACATTTTGTATATCGTTTTTAAAAATCGTTCACCGAACAGACAGACAAGAAATCAAAGACACAGACACATTTGTCTCAACCACGATATACAAATCAAAATGTCAAAACTTTCGAGAAAGAATCTTTTATTTTTTATGTTTATTTTTATGTAGCTTTTTTTCCGTAATCAAATTGGCATGCACCGTTAACGCTACGCGTGGTGACCATAGATATTTTGTTGAGTTATTTTTTTTTTTGAGAAAAGAAATAAAGAGTGTGTTCGTCTTTATATGTGCAGGGAAGTGACGTGTGGGATGTCGCGATGGGCTACTACGGTGCTTCCCATAGCCACGGTGAGTGCTAGATCCTAGACTTATGTATCTTTAAGCTAGTTTTAAGTCCTTCCCCCTATATCGCAGGATAATTGGAAAATCTTAGTACGATTGCAAAAACCAGAGTAGAGGTCCGTGTGCTTGGTATGTAAATAATTTTATGACCTCGGACTTCGAAAATTGCTATGATTATCAGTCGTTCCAGAATTTTCCCGATTTTTCTTTATTAGGCCTTAACATATAAAATGACAAGGTGACAAACACAAGAATTATTAATTTACTGCATTAAACTTTAATTTTACATTTGTGTAATAAAAAGATATTTATATGGAACAATGTTTATACAGATTTCGTCAAAATTTGATTTAAGTAAACATAAGCATAAAAGCTACACTTCATTTTATTAAAACTACAAGCAAAGTCGCGGACTGGCTCTTGTTTAGCTATGTATTCCACGCGGCTATTTTCACCGGCAATTTGACATACAGTCGTTTGAGGCCGCCCTAATGTAATATGTATGCGATCGATGCATAAAAGCACTGTTTCATTGCATTGTAAAGTTACATTTAAAAGTTCAACTTTATTAATATTTTTTTCCGCTGTACTCTATCTTAACGCTCATTAAACGTTTAGAAAGAAATTAATCGACATTATTAAAACAAAAACAAAATCTTCTGCCCAGCATTTTCCCAAGCTATGTTGGGGTCGGCTTCCAGTCTTACCGGATTCAGCTGAATACTGTATTTTACATGGAGCGACTGCCTATCTGATCTCTATAATCCATTTTACTGGGTAACAGTGTCACAAAACAACAAAAACAAGTTGATGTCAAGATTTTGTCTTATGAAATCTCCGTAATTTTCATCTTCCAATCTATCTTTGCATCTGTCCTTTGTGGTTAACGTACCCAGAAAAGGTTTCTTTAAAAGCTTAGCTCTCAGTGCTGAATACACCTATTTTCACTTCTATAAGTTTTTGACCTCTTAATACGGCTGGACTGCCTAGTTTATCAGAAACTATTAAGCAAAATCAATTTATGTATACTAAACTTGACCCTGTTTTGTCCAAAACAAATCTTAACGATCAAAATGCATTCAATAAAAGTGAACCTACTTCAACTACTCCACCACACAACGAAGGTGAATTCCAAACATAGATATCGATTCAACTGGATTAGTTATTACCTCCGTACTTGCCCTCATGGACGGACTGACGGACGGCAACCGGTTTTCTGTGTCCTCGTACCGCGTTTATTACAAGCGTAGTGTTTGTAGGGTCTTCTGGTCTGTTCCCGGCTACTTAGCGTTGAGTTTGCATTCAGATTTGAGGGTCCTTGCAAGTGAGTGCTACAACAGTTTTTTTTTATTAGTAGCCTGTTTTCCGCATTTTTGCATCTCCTGTAAGTCAGGATATTAACTACAGAAATACCATAGAGATATTTAAGCTCGGTAGTTCAGGGAAACGATTGACTGTTTTGGAACCGGCAACGGAAATTGAATGTTAGGCAAATTTCCAACCAATAGAAAACGAATGAAGTTATTGATTTATGTAGCACTTTACTCACTTTGCTTTTTTGGGGTCGCTCGAATTATTTCGATTTCCATGAGGTCCTAAATCGTGAGCTTATGCGACTGTATCGTGAGTCGAACTGTAGTACCTCTAAATATTGTCGTGTGCAATATTTCTTTTTTTAAATTTTAATGATATATGATCACTTAAAAATTGTGAATGTATTTGTTTTGATTATGTTTTGTTTAGGATAGGTTACTTTCATCACATCACTAGCTTGAACTGGTTACACATTGTGGATAAATTTAAATTAATAAATTATAACACGCGGATAATTGCGACATTCCAAATTTATTTCTACTAAAGCGAATCAAAGCTACCTAGTATAATAATTTTGAGTTAAATTTCGAGTTTTAATATAATGTATTTGTCCATTGTCCACAGTATCGGAGGACGTACCGCCTGTTCAAAGGAGTGCGCCCCTCCTACAGTCGCCACAATACACGGGGGGGAGGCCACAACCATACAGTGAGTATTATAGACGAAACAGGCCCTAATCACGAAAGAAAACATATATTTTTTAAACGAGAAAATATCGTTAACAGACCTATGTTAAGCACTTGTATTTTTCACACAGAAATTATCGTGGCTACTTAGCTGCAAAAATAGAAGCGCGGTAATTTCCGTGCATCGTCTGATCAGCGCCTGCTGAGCGGACGATGCACGGAAATTACCTCGCTTGTGCTTTTTGATCATGAACGTTGATCACCGCAACCAATAGTCAAGTGCGTTTTTATCGCCTGCTTAGCTTCTGACTGTTCATAAAATACAAACATCGTAATGGAAGCCTCACTCGGGAGGATAGTATCTATTCCCAAAATAACGGTCACTTGCATTCGCACGAATACGCGAACCCATAATTGTGTAATGATTTTGCAAAGTCTCTGCGGCATTTGTGTTTATCTAAGTGGTGTAGGCCGCATAAGCTTAGTTTGCGAAATGAATGTCACATACGTGCAAACTTTCGTGAAGTGTATGTTTGCATATCGGTGACTGGGTAATACACACTTTTATAAATAATGTGTACTTATGAATGTATAAAAACTATACATGAAACATTAGGTAATATTTTTCGTGAAGCGTTAATAGTTTAGGTAGGTATAAAAGATACATTAAAAACCATACACCTACCTAATATTACATCTTTCCTTAATGCGTATCTACATAATAAATCATCATCTCATTTTATTAACATACTAATATAATTAAATTACAATTATTTGCCTTAAACACATATATTAAACTTATTTCCTATATTTTTATTCTAATTCCAACAAATCTGATAAACAATTTATTTTAGACCATAACTATCATTGTTTCGCTATGGAAAAGGAATAGTGTTGTTTATATATATAGCTCTATCCCTATTTCTTTCTGTAACAATTATAGGTTTTAAAACCGTCCTAATACTAAGATAGCTTCTTTTTAACTTTATGGGCTGATTTTTCCAACGCCAGATAATTCTACCCGCAGTATAATTTTGAATTTTTGACAGTTCTTCCATATAAAATCTGTCAGACGTCAATTTTATTCTACTAATAAAATTATCTGGCCTAGGAAAACCCAGCCTTAAGACGATGGACAATCATCAACAGAAAGGACCGCTATTTGCCATTGGTTGTCAAGATCACATTGACCAGGAGCATAAAGTTCTGTTGGTTGTCGCGCTCAATTTGTCCACGGCAACCAATACCCAGCGCCTTTATTTCGAGACTTCCGACAAATTGTCCGTTGACCTCTCAACGCTAATAATACCTATAAACCTTAGTAAGAATATGATTGGTGGATATAAATTTTACAGCCTATCACAGTCCAACATTTAGGTTCACCAAAACCCATGACTTCCAGTTTACCGGATAGTTTGAAACTCAATTGCGATCCTTAATCATGTGCTATTCAAGGGAAGAGTTTCGGAATTAATCCCCGATAATTTGGCGCGAATAAAGTTTAAAACGTGATTATGTAAACCATAAGCCGAGGTTCGAAGTCCGAATAGTTTTTGAGTTAATATCTCCATTGTCCGATATACGTGAAATGCTTCTATCATGTTTATACAAGTCATGAGAAATAATAGGTACGGATTTAGGGAGATAATATTGTTTCTGGGTTAGGTGCTTTGAATACGAGACTATTATTGCACATTAAATGCGATTTTTACCATACTGTGTGTACCAAAAATACTATATAATTATTCATGTTTTTGAGTGCAATGGCCTGTTTTATTATACTGTGGAAGGAAGTTTCATAGTAGTACCTATGTAACAAAGATTTGTGCTCTTGCCTGGGTATTTTTTGCATGTCATCAGAGGCAGTATCTGATCTCGGAGAAATATCTTTCTGTGAAGACAAAGACTCTTTGCTACATAAAATTTCGGGTATTTTTTAATTCTTAAATAAAATTATTTGATAATTAAATAAAAAATTCTATAAAATATGTTTGACGTACTTTTCTGTCCCGTTTTACCGGGTGGCATATTCCTAAAACTATATGAAAGGCACAAGTTTTATAACTTTATTTACAATTATTTTCGGTTGAGTTTCCCAAATCGTCAAACTTTTGACTAGATTCTCACACTTTCAGAGCATGCTGCTAAAGTGACAGTTTGTAACATTCTAGGAAGTCCAAAATGCCATGCATACGTAATGTAATGGTAACTTTTTAGTAAGAGTAATTGATGGTTTTTCCAAACTAAATATAATAAGACTTCTGGTAAAGATACCTTCTTCTTCTTCTGCCTAGCATTTTCCAAGCTATGTTGGGGTCAACTTCCATTCTTACCAAATTCAGCTAAATACCGTAGCGTTACATGAAGCGACTGCCTATCTGACCTCCACAAACAATTTTACTGGGTAACACAGTATCCCAAAGCAAGACTGGGAAACCTATTATTATTTATTCATTTCAATCCTAATTAACTGGCGGTATAGCAAGGTTTTTCGAAATCTTCATATAGTTGTATAAAATGGTACAAATAATTAAATAGGAATTTCGATTTTGTTAGTTACATACACCTTGCATAAACCACCACCTACTGGCGTATATTTATAGTAGAGAGTTATATTTCTTTCTGAAAATCAAACTTATAGTCAAAAGTCAGAAATTTATTTAAATTAAAATGTATTGAATAAGATATTTAAATTGGTAACACTTTCTAACAGTTTTGTTTTATTAATGTCTATTTAAAACTAAATGATTTCTTAGTAATAAACAATTTAAATGTCTAATAACTTTTGTTCAGTTTTGTTAAAATTTAAAGTACACAAAGAGATGTTTGTTACCAAAAATAGTATCTGCTAAAAGGTTATAGCGGTCTTTATTATAATCAATCTTAAACCACCAAGCATTTGAACAAGTGCCTATTATCCATACTTTCATACTCATATTAAATTAACTCTGTCTATCTGTTAAGCTTTTACGACTAAACCGCTGGACCGAATTGGATAAAACTTGGTATGGGGTAAGGTTTGATTTTAAGAAACGATATAGGCTACTTTTTGCCGCGATAACGGACCCAGACGCGGACAGAGCCGCGAGCAACAGCTAGTTTTCCATCAGCATTATTTTTATTAATCTCATTTTTGGTAAGACCTTTGTGATCTTTATAAAAATTTCGCTTAAAGAACTAACCACTTTAACCTCCTATATTTTCCTGAACTAGTAAATCAAACACCGCTTCGGTACGTGTTCCAAATAACCCAGATCACTAATCTGGGAGGTTTTAGTGGGAGGCCGAACTATTCGATCGTAGCTTCTAATTCAGACCCTGAAACTGAAGGCTTTGAAACTGAAACTTTCAGGCTCGCGTTACATTTGATCTGGATTTGCGAGATTTCCTCTCGGTACTAAGTTTAGAGTATTTAGTCATCATGTTTGTGCATTGGAACCACAGATATAGATAGATCTTGATAACGCAAGAGCATCAACTTCGCGTGCTACTTTTCGTGCCCTGCTTAAGCATAATGTTCTTAACGTAGCAATTGTCGCGCTCAGTCTGCATCGGTGCGCTGCGCTAGTAAGCTTCTCCAATCTGTACCGGGCATTATTGAAAAACGAATTGTATCTACAATATATATAAATATATTATACAACTTATATTTTATGTTGATTCTAGTGTTAAATCATCTCTAAATAGTACTGCTTTAAGAGAAGGTACTTGCCATATCTATATTTGTGGTTGGAACTTTAGCAGATAGTATGTGCTGTTTCCGAGTTGTACAATGATGCAAATTTATAAAGAAGTCATAATCCGTCCTTATTGTTTTATAACTCTTCAAACAGGTAGAAGTTGTATAAAATTGTGTAATGTCATTAATATTTATTTATTTGTTCTTATTCTTGCCTTTGGCCCTTATTATTTAAGGCTGTAGCAATACGAGTTTAAGTTAAGTTAACATAAAGAGTATCTAAGGCCTAAATCATGTTAAACAAAATGGTTATTCGAACACAGAAATCAACAAATAACTCATGCTTGGTTGTAGGAAGCCTTGAAATGTATTATTTTATTATACTAAACTATACTATAAGATATTGTATTTAAAAACATATTTCCAACCAAATATTTATTTATTTCACTATTCGTATATGATCGTAGTCTTTACAAAAATAAAACATTAGTTTTCACAGCTACAACTTCAAACAATGCGTTACATAAAATGCATGAAAATACACAAAATATCAGAGCGATGCCGACATGCAACGAAAGTGGTAAACTGTGAAATTCGCGGGTTTTGCATACATACGTATCTTAATGTATTCATCTTTTTGGTTCGCGAATTTACGAATAAAAGAATGGAGGGGAATTCTTTGCTGTATAGAGAAGTTAAATATTTAACGCACAAACTGCGTAATGTGTTGCTGTTTGGAATGAATTTTAGCGAGTTCTGTTTTGCAGATTGTTTTTTGGACAATGTTTTTCGATTCGCCAATATGGCGTGTAGGAAAAATTTACATTTTCATTTATACAACTATGATTGTCTTAAATAAAAATAAACACGTACGGATAAAGGCAGAATTTACAAAAAGATTTCAAAGAAAAAATGTGAAAAATAATATGCATAAAGTTCTAGCTTATAAAAGTATTCTAAAAATACTGAGATAATAAACTTAAATAATAGCCAAAATAAAATAAATAAGCGTCTTGTTTCAAAATTATATCAAACATATTACCAGCGACATAATTTTCGAGTCCAAATATAAAAGAATCGTAAAGCCCTTGCTGAAATCCATAAAATTCTGCACAGAATTGAAAAATTTCATGCATAAAAGATGGCGGATCACACGTTACCGAATGAGGCATTCGGTTTGAATAAAAGCGAAATTTGTTTTAAGCGATTCACAAATGGCGCTCAATCTGGTTACAGAGGAAATTGAATTCAAAACCGTACTTTTTCGAGATTAAAAGAGTATTGAGTGTTTCTATCCGTGTTGAAGATTTTAATATTAAAATTTCTAATGTTTAATTAATTTTGTTATTAGTGTTTCTTTAAGGTTAGATTCGGATCGAACAGAAAATTTTAATTCTATGTGCCTTGATAGGTCGCCTTGACCGAAATCGGTCGGGTCGCATCATCATCATCATCATCTAAATTGTTGTTTCTCTTGTTATTTTTGACTCCTAAATCATAAATGATTGTTTTTCTTTATAATACATTGTTCAATATTTATTATAAATTGAGAAGAAAATCTCAAAGTAAAGACTTCTCTTAAATTTGCATCAAAAACCGCTAAGTTTTTATATATTATTTTCTTTAAAAGTTGTGTGGACGCACTAAAAACTTTTCTAAAGTCTAATAGCCGCTAGAAACTGAAATAAAAGTGTGCCACAATGAGCGTGAATATGAAAACTGGGTCGTCATAAAAGAGAGACTAAAAGACGTCCGACTCCGTTGAAATCCGGCGGCGGAATGAGGTACCTACATAAGTACATACCGCAGGGAATCGCAATAACGCCAGGGTTGTAAGCCAATACAATTTTAATGCAAGTGTTGCTAAGTTTTGTACTTTTGCGTGAATTTACCGGTTGCAAATACCCAATTTTTGTAACAAACAATACCAGTGTTCGAAATCTCTCCGCAACCGAATAAAAGGTTTTGAACTAGAATCCCAATCTTATTTAAACTATTGTAGAAATATGGCAGCGAGTTAAATTTTTAACGGATGTGTAATTTTTTTTAACTCTTTTACTATTTATTTTACTGTTTATGTATATGTATATAAGGTGCCTTTTTGACTGGTCTTTCTAAACTGATATTGATTTGAATGTGCTTAATACTGATATAGAATATTAGACAAACGATAACACTGAATAAAATAATAATCAAACAAGTAGGTATTCTTTCATTACGGGAATCGATTTCTCTTTTTTAACCACAGAAAATTAACAATTCACTTACCTACTAAAGTGTTTCTTTTCCCTTGAAACTATCGATTTATAACATGAGGACTCAGTCCGTAACAATAAAATGGTCTAAATCATGAGGTGGCAGCCCTGGCAGCGATTGACGTACCAGTGTTGCCATCTCTAA
This sequence comes from Diachrysia chrysitis, assembly GCA_932294365.1. NCBI lineage: Eukaryota > Metazoa > Arthropoda > Insecta > Lepidoptera > Noctuidae > Diachrysia > Diachrysia chrysitis. The sequence goes on along the minus strand of OW028667.1, from coordinate 1,430,277 downwards.
ATAATTCATAGACCCGCGGCCTCGTAGCGTGCCCCCAATGATTTTCTTGCGTACTCCAGCTAGAAATGAAGAACGAACGGAGGTTTGTTGCTGGTTAGAATGGATATTATAAAAGAAAGTATCATAATTCTATAATCTATCGTGTTCAATAAATGATTAAGAACTAACGAAGATTAAGCAGATAGGTAACGATTTAATTAAAATAATATACATTCGTAATTTTTTTAATTGGTGCCACAAAAATGTTGATTGTAACTTATTGTATAGTTACATCTTTTATAACTCGAGAACGGGCAGACCGATTTTCATGATCTTTGATGTTTTGGGTTCGTCTCTACTCCGAATAGCAGAATGACTACGAATAAACTCACGAAGAAAAAAAAAAAAAAAAATAAAAATAAGAAGATGTATTACAGGAACGGGGAATAACTTAACTAAACCAAATCCTTAGGAGTTAGAACATAATAAATGAATCTTCGATATATATTTGGTTTAAATATTGTCCATATAACAACTAATTTAATACTAGCTGTCCCCCGCGACTTTGTCCGCGTGTTTTAGTTTCAACGGTTTTTCATTTTTGCAACATTTTTTATTTATGCTCCGCTCCTTTTGGTCGCAGCGTAATGTTATATAGCTTATAGGTTTCCTCAACAAATTGGCTACTCTTCAGCTTTATATATTAGTATATAGATTAATAATACATATATACAATCCACGTCTGGGAAATTAAAGCCAGTTACAGAAAACTAGAAACATGATATAACTTGCGCTCCCTACAGCAAAACAAAAATCGTATATCTAAATAAATAGGAATCTCGAAGCTAATAAAATATTAAATTCTTTGTTCCGACTGACTGATGGAGTACCATGTTACTTGTACCCATCCCCTTTTAGTACACAACCCTAATAAAATAGGGGATGAATTTCTCTGCACCGTTTTTCTCTCACACCTGCTAGTATGGTCTTTAAAAATGGATGCGTGTAACGTTCGCAGCCCCTTTTTTACACCTGTGATGTAAACATTCATATGTTGGTCTAGTGGTTAGTGACCCTGACTGCTTAACTGGATGTCGTGGGTTCGATTCCCACGCAGGACAAATACTTGTGTGATGTGCACGATCATTTGTTCTGTGTTTGAGTGTGAATTATCTATAATATGTATGTATTTAGAAATATATATGTATGTTTATTAGTTGTCTGGTTGCCATATTACAGGCTTTGCCTAGTTTGAGATCAGATGGCCGTGTGTGATTTATCCCAAGATATTATATTATTATTATTATATGGTAGGGAATAGACCTTGCGATGTGTTTTGTCTTAGATAAGACGACATTCCATATCATAGAAATAATACAAAATAGACGTTTGTATGTTTTTTAGCTGTCATCTCTTCAAGCGAAAACAATTTATTCGATTTTGATTAATTACTTAACATAAGTTAATCGCTTTAATCATCGTTAGCGAAGCGGCAGACAAAAGTTATATTTTTTCCTGATGAGTATATCAATTCCTCCTGAAAATGCATTCATCACGAAGAAAGTATTATTTGATTATTTTGTCATGACTAACAGATTGTTTTTACATAACTACGGTTTCACAGTAACCTCTATTAATATATAGTGTATCGTTTATTTAAAAATATACATTACCTAAATAATACTATTAAAAATATCAACTTACTGTCAACTACTGAAAACAATTTATCAAAATTAATTTACATAACACAATAAAATCAGGTGACGCAACAATGTAGGCTAATGACATTATATTTCAATGAAAGCCCAACATTTACAAAAGCCACATGAATCATAAACACACATTTGACATTAACAAAACCTTAAAACTTTTATTAATATGTTTATATAATGGTTATATACTTTTGAGTAAATGCGTCAACCGCGCGTTAAATGAATGCTTTTAAACAATTAAGCTCGTAATGGCGTCGTATAAAATTGTTATTGTTTTTCAGTAATGGATATAAAGCTGAAATATAAAATGCACTTTAGTGAAATTTTATGTTATTGGGACATTTAAATTTTAGTTCAATATTGAGATTTAAGTCTTAAATATCAGTAATGGATCGTTTTTTACTTAGAGGTGTAACTTTATAGACGAGCATGAAGTGCGCACATTGCTGGTAGCCCGTAGTGTTTGCGTAAGCAAATTTTTTGCTGTAAGTAGTACGCTCGTTTTCTGATTTAAGTGATTTTCCGTACAAGAGACGTTTAAGCGAAAATATCGACAGTTTCGATATTATTAGGGTAATATTAGGTATTGAGATAGTGTTAATAAAACGGCGGGCTTTATTTTGACACTAATTAAACGATTTTACTTGTTCATACTAGTGCCCACAGTTCTTACTCTGTTATGCGCACTCTGTAGTTTGGGTATTTTTATACAAACCCCTCCAAGTGTAGATACTTGTCGGATATCAGTCTTAAGCTTGCAGTTGTAATTAAGACGCAAAGTTTAGGTGTATCAATAGTCACACATCCATAGATCAACTGCTGTAAGCACGGCTTATGTTTTAAGATCGGTCAACCTATTCGGCTGATTCTTAAATAGCCATTCGAACAAAGAATAAAAGTTTTTTTAAGAAATCTTTCAAGCCGGAAATTTTTGTAACCATCTTTCTCTCCAATACACATTTTTAATTAATAAACTTTATAATCACAACAAATACATAATATATGTTTTCTACTTTACGTTACCAAGTTTATTATTAAACATTTAATAACAGAAGCACTTTAGACACCCAGTTTCGATCACCAGAAAATATGACAGTGATTTAAAACTTCGCATATTTGTATACAATACCAAATGCACCGGCTAATCGACAGATGCCACATCCACGCCGCAGGCTACCACCAGGTCATGCAGCGAAGATTCGTGCAGCCAACATAGCCAACATTCGTGCGAACATTCGCAGAACGGTCTGTATACGAATATTGGATGGCAACCCGTTTGGATGTATTATCTAACTTTCCTGTCAGACTCACACGAATGCGATTTAGATATATCCGTCGTTGATGAACGCATGTTTTTAAAACATCTGAATTTAATGGCAATATTTTGAAATATTTTTTTAAATCTTTATTTGCATTGGCTAAAGTTTGCGACTTGCATATTTTATTCTGTGAATTTTATTTATGAAATTAATATGCCATTATATTCAGAAGTAATTATGATAATTAACAACCTTATTCAAATAGGAATATAAAATTATTTTATTGCTGTTTTATTAATTGAAAAAGTCACGAAATATTCAATTAATAAAACAGTAAAATGGTAAATATAATTGAATTAATATTTCAATAATAATTGCTCAGTGTATGTTTTTGAATAAGGATGTTAGGCTAGTTACTAATATGTCGTGTTAGTACTAATGTTGTTATCCCAATAACTTGTATTTGAATTGTTTTGTAGTGGCAACAGGAATATATATTTATTAAAAAAAAAAAAAAAAAAAAAACTTCTGTTGTAACTATAGTAATGATTCAATGTAGACCAACATATACATATCAAATATTGTCAAATACCCATAATTTAACATACAATATACTTATTATGATTATTTACACATTTTTTTATAAGACATTACAAAGTTCAGTAGTTATTTATAATTTACTATAATTTATCATTAACCTGTTGTACAGTTTTGTTAACGTAGCTAAGATGACTCCCTGTAAAAATACTTCCACAGTACATTTTAAAAACGAAATCTTTATTTAAAAAAAAAGGAAAATATATTTTTAGACGTAAATTACATAGACTTTCAACCTAGACAGAAAATATCTGTATTGTTTTTATGAAGTAATCTAATACCTAGCAATTTATTTATTCTCTCCCGTAAACACATTTACTAAAATACTTAAAGTAATTAATTAATATTTTACTAATTAATTTCATCTGATGTAATAAATAGACACAAAGTAATTGATTACACATAAATACTCACAAAAAGAAACCGACTTCAATAAAATATAAATAGGACCACCTCTGAGGTATATATTAAAGATGAATAATTTTTCAAATCGATCCACAAATGCCCAATACATCTCTTAACAAACATACCAAAAAAACCGTCGAATTGAGAACTTCCTCCCTTTAAAGTCGGTTAATAAAATCTGCTTTAAAAACACACTTGTTATTATTATTTCTTCACTAAACATCTTTATATCTTTCACCTTTTTCTTCCATATTTCTATAATCTACCTTTCTTCTTATCACTGATATCATACTTTCTTTCTTCTCTTTCTCTCCTTCGTCACTTTACCTATTGCCATCTCACAATCACTAACTATTATAGTAAATTTAAATAAGTTTTTAAATAAATTTAAAAAACTCTTTTACTGTTCACAGTTATCTTAGCTACGTCATTTACATAGACATAGTACATACTATTACATTACATAGTAAATACAAAGATCAGAAAAAATTTAGACGGATGGTAGGCAATCACAACCTGACGTCAATTAAAAAAATGTTTAAAAATTTTTAAAAAACATCCCTCCTTAATTTCTGGGAGCCTATTCCATTTAATTTCATGACAACTATTGTGATTGGTTGACTATAAATTACTAACAACAAATCGCAGCTCTTGACATGAGATTTGAGAAATGATTCACTGTTTTTTATGTTAATTAGACTTTCAGAAATCAAGTTATGAAATGTAATTAACACCTTTTTCGTCGTACTTTCTTTAAACCTCCGTCTATATACATTTTATACATTTTTCTGGTCATAAAGTGAATTGTGAAACATACATACAATAAAGTACTATATTCTACACACGACTTTCATTTGAAACCCTACCTTGCATGTTAGCACCTGTGTGTCATAGCAATGCCACAGCATCTTGAAGCACTTGAGAAGATTTGTGTTCCTTCTTAGTTTTAAGAAGATTTTTTCCAGGATGTGGGGGAAATTTCAAAACTTTTCATCTATAATTTTTGTAGTTGTAGGTGAAGTGGGTAATAAATCTTCTAATCTACACTTAGGATATTTTTTATTTCACAGAAAATAATAAGATGCATAGCATATAAGTATATTGCCAATCACTTTATAAATTACTTTCAATAGTCATTTTGCATCGAACTGCAATTGATAAGAGTGATCACTCAATTTTCACAGCTTCATAAAATTGACTTTTTGTGTCATTAAAAACACGATCGGATTAAAATAAACCTGACATCATACGTCGCAATGTAAATTCGTCATTCCGTTGTATATTGTTGTTGTGTATATGTAGATTGGTCTTCCCGTTCCTAATAAAATACGTACCATTGCAAAGAAAAAATATTCAAAATCATTTAACAGAAACCAATAAACATACCTATTTGGTATGGCATTATACCGATCTAACATAACACCTCTTGTTATCCACAGATATGGACTACGGCAGCGGCGGGCCACCGCCTCCGGGCATGATGAAAGACAGGCACGGGCCGCCACCACCACATCATCCGGTAATAACCTGACTATTTATACTTAAACAAAAGAGGTTTCTTTTTTCGGGATGAAAAGCTTATGGCTTTCACTGACTAATGACACCCTGTTCCCCTTCTTCTGCTATGCCAGAGTCGAGGGATCTCTTGCGCGTGCTTAGCGCGACTCCGGAAATTACAAGTGACCTAATGGTGTGCCTTGAGAGACCCCTAAGCGAAAACGTCAAGACATTTGAGTCCGTCACTTCATTTATGTAAAAACATTTAAATCTTCTAGACCTAAAAGGATATAAACAAGATAGGACTAATTTTATAAGCCAACAATATAATTATTCCCTGAGTCATCTTATGCGAGTGTCGATTGCGTGTTAAAATACAATTTTTTACATATTTAACTGTCTACAAATGTAAGAAATCGCCTCGACAAGGGCATGGTTACTTGTATTAAATAATTTTGTGTCAAACCTTTTTGTTTAGTTTACTTTAGAATGTCCCCCTTTTTTAAATTTTGCTAATATGACATCAAATTAGGAAAACATTGGCCTGGATAGATGATTAAAAGTTGTATGCAAGTTGAGCAGAAGCTGAAAGTGGAAACTCGTTTTCAAATTCAAACTAACAAATACTTACAATAACCATTAGCGCGACGGCCGCGGCTACGGTCCAGAGGGCTACGGCGGCGAGGGCTTCGTGCCTCCCCCTCCGATGCACCACCCTTCTATGCCCCCACAGAACCAGGTAATTACGAGAGTCGTGCGTCCTAGACTACACAATAGATGATGGGGTGGATTTAAATAATATTGAATGCGAGGGTCGATTGATTGGTTTTAAATTTTATATTGGTATGGATATGTTAAGGCAGGATAAAGATGACAGTTTATTCTATACCTAGTCAAATACACATGAAGAGGACGGTATATGAGTAAAAAATGCTGAAAACGATTTGGATGGATGTGGTGAAGGATGGCTTTAAGAAGGATCTTACTGAAAAGGGAGGATAGCTTTAGAAATTAAGTGTAAAAGGAAGAATATTATAATTATATGTTGTCTTATATGTTTGCATGAATGTTGTAGCAAAGTATCTAGCCATTTTACAATGGGTATTTTCGGTAAACCCTTAATAAAATTGCTAGAGTTGTATCTATGATTGATAACAAATATAAAGCAGCCCCTGCATGTTAGCCTCCAATCCCCAAAATCCTAAGAAGTATTAAACCCAAACTGAAATCCCATATAGCCCCCATCCCCGCTTAGAAGTACTTTTTAAATCTATATCCTTAAGGCGGAATCAACATCTGCCTTAATGAGGATATAATTGTTCTTCCTAAATAAGGATTAAATCTTCTCCTTAATAAAGGAGATCGTTTGGGGGCTAACGGTTGTTATTGTTGTGGTTATTGAAGTGTCCCCTGCTGGCGCAGGGCGGTCCCCCGCAGCAAGGCGCCGTCATGATGGTGTACGGGCTCGACCCCCAGACGGTGAACGCTGATCGACTGTTTAACCTGTGCTGTCTCTACGGAAATGTTGTTAGAGTGAGTAGAAAATTAAAACTATTGGTTTTATTATAGACTATGTGCTTTAGCTTTTCGTGGAACAGGAATGGCCTCAATAAGCCTAAAACAGAGGTCTTTAATCTAAAGTGGGACAGTTGGGCTTACGACCACAATTTCCTGCTCCATAAAGCTTTTTTAGGTCTTCCTGGTGGTTAATTTACAGGTAGAGTGTTGTAAACTACATTTTGTAATTAAGTTCTATTTTTGTACATAAATTTTCAATCAAATTATTATTTTATAATCATAATTTTTCTTGTTCTTTTCTGTTGCGTTACTTCCTTGTTGATTTTATATTATCTTATGACAGTTATCAAGAGGCTAAGTGCGGAAAATGGCCCTGTCAAACAAACAAACAAACAATATTCTAATCTGTTCTTTGTCGTAAATTTCACCATAACCGACATAATTTCCAGATAAAATTCCTGAAGACAAAAGAAGGCACGGCGATGGTACAGATGGGTGACGGCGTGTCCGTCGAGCGATGTGTACAGAACCTTAACAATGTCACCGTCGGAGACTACACGTTGACGCTGGCGTGAGTATATACCTATATACCTAAGACATAGGGAAGATGAAAATTACCATAGATCTCATGTATACATTCATCATCTGGGTTTTAACTTGAATAGCCCCAAGGCAAACATTTTATATTCTCGATTAAACCCGTTCATTGTTTAAAAAGGACTTTGGGCTAAGTAGTAGGGACACAATAGACCTGAGACGTCGCTAAGTTCGTGACGAATTCTGAGACACCTGTGATGGGTACAAAGAAATGTGGCGCAGATAGAAATGTATATTACCTATGTGTATTTTTAGACCCATGTAAGTTTGGCTGTCATAGACAAAACTGGCTTAATCAAAGTACCAAACTACTAGGTGTGACCGTATCTGTTAGGAGCGTGCTTGGCCTGACTAAGCTTAAGTTAGGTTAGTTAGATCTTAGAAAACTTTTCCACAAAAATAAATTGAAACTGTTTAACAAAACCACTTTTCTGTAACATTCTTCTTCATAAAAAATCAACTTAATACTGAAAGTTATGATTTCGTTATTTCCAGCTTCTCAAAACAGGCGTACCTATCCGAGGTGATGAACCCCTACCCGCTGCCCGACAAGAGTCCGTCGTTCAAGGACTACGTTGGCAACAAGAACAACCGCTTCCTGACGCCCGCCTCCATACACAAGAACAGGATACAGCCGCCGTCTAAGGTAAGGACAACACAGATGGTTCATTATTTGAGGAGGGATGTGTTAAAGGACCTATTAATAAAATGCTGATTAATCATGAAGAAGTAATAATAATTATGCTATATGACAAAAAGGAAAATAATAATGGTTAAAAATACTTAATCTTGTGATCATATATTCATGTCAGGAGTTATAACATTTTTTTTAATGAAATCCATATTTTTTGATCGACTTTCGCTAGAATTTTGTGCCGATAATTCGGGACTGTTCATTTCTGCAAAATAAAAACTATACATATATTTTGGTGCATCGTTAGGTGCTGCACTTCTTCAACACGCCGCCGGACGTGTCGGACGAGCAGCTGCTGCAGGTGTTCAAGGACTACGGCGTCGCGCCGCCGCACACTATCTCCAAGTTCCCGCTCAAGAGCGAGAGGTCAGATTATAATGTGTAATATAATATATATATATAATATAATGCGACCAACTACCAATGCGCGACTGACGCGACATCTCGTGCAGTCCGACCCAGCTACATATGTACATAGATATAGGTGGCCAGACCATAATGTAATTAAAAAAGCAAAATAATTAATAAAAATGTGATAATCTCAATATTTCAGATCGTCATCCGGCCTCATGGAGTTCCAGAACATCTCTCAGTCGGTGATGGCGATAATGGCGTGCAACCATGCGACTATACAGCATCCAGGTAATATGCCACTCTATTATATTTCGGACCCAACAAATCAACTTAACCTGTCATGGTCCACTGCTGGACATAGGACTCTCTTGTTGAGTCATAACACCCAGTATCCTCAACCTCTCGCATCCATCGATGCATACCTACTAAGCCTACTTAATAGTTCTATTTATTTATAAGAACTTGTGTCCTAAGATATTATTGTCTGAATGATCCTGACAAAAAGTCATAAATCTTGGTCATATAGACCGCAATGTATGTTGAATCTTATCCAATAACTATTAAAACTGTCGAAGTTTTACTAGAAAATTTTGAACTTGAAGGCGACCACACTATGTGGAACTGCACCGCAGCAGAACTGCGCGACACTGCGCGATAAAATGTTATTAATATGAAATTATAGTTGCAGTAGTGTTGTTCCGCTGTCGCTTGGTAGTGTTTGTTATCTCATACAATTCCATACAAAGATTTTTTCGCGTAGTGTCGCGCAGTTCAACTGCGGTGCAGTTCCACCTAGTGCTATCGATTACAGATGTTTCAAAAGACAATACTGTTATTTGAACTATGTCAGTTAAATAAATTAGAATTTTGAGCAAAGGGTGTCAGTTAAATAAATTAGAATTTTGAGCAAAGGGTTCGATTCCCGCTCGCATTTATATTGCAGTAACAATGGGGCAGATGACTATTGTTTTTTAATGTCCTTCGCTTAGATTATTTTAAAATATTAGACACGTATTTTTTCTCATTTGACGTGATCAAAAACTCACGACCATACATTGATTGGAAAAGTCGGATGACGTCAAAATTTCATGTATTCTATGATGTCATTAGCCACAACTCCTAAGCTTTGGTTCGCTTTATCTACTAATGTGTTTCCTTATTTTGAATAACCAAAGCACACGTGTATAATATTTTTTTATAATCTAACTTAAGGACCAATTTAATTTTTGTTACCTAGGTAATGATGACTAGTCGTCTACCACATTTGAGCATTTGAAAGTTGGGTATTTTGGCTGTCCGCTCGATTGAACTGTACTAACATCTTCATCCGACTATTTCAGGTGCAAAATTCCCGTTTGTTATGAAACTGTGCTTCTCGTCGTCGCGGCAAATCGGGCAAGGCAAAGGCCAAAACCAGAATAAGAGCCAAAACCAGAACCAGGATCAAAATAACCAGAGACAAGGCCAAAACAACGGAATGGCCGAACACGAATACTAGTAAGATAAATAAATTCAATAATGTATAAAAAGGAAAGATTATATCAAGTGATTTAAAAGACATGTACATTTTTTTTAAAGGTGATGGACCAATGTTATGTCGGATTGATATTTTAAATGGCAACCCTGAGGTTTGTCGGATCTGTGCATTATAGTTTTTGTTGTTGGCAAGCCAAAGATTAAGTGTTACCAGTTACAATGGATTTACGTTAAGTTTTTCGGTTGTTCGTAGTTTTTGCCGATTTCTGCACAATTTATAGTTAGACAAATTAAATAGTCAATGTTAATATTTATCTCGTTAAATACTTAGTTTTATCAAAAAAAGTATTTCTATTTCTAAACAGCGTTGAAAACTGTTGCTTATATCTTTTATTTCTGAGTCCAATTAAATTAAAAGAGTGAAAGAACCAGAATTAAAAACTATTAAAAAAAAACAAAATGTTATGAATTTATAAATTTTCTTTGGCGATTTATTTTCCCAAATTACTTATTGTTGAGATCTATCGGCCTACCGTTTAGTATTCTTTAAGGGAGATGTTTTATTTTGGGCTACCACCATGTATACTAGTTAGATTAATAGGAAAAAAATAAGGGAATTATAATTGAAACACAAACAAATTAATTAAAGAAATGTATAGGCGTACGCAAATCAAAGTTTGGGCAGTTTTAGGTAAATATTTTTCCTAGTTTTAAGGCAGCCATGACAGTTTTGTTTGACAGCTATTAGATTTATTTATTTAGCATCAATTAAATGTCATTGTTACCACATTTATTTTGCCTTCCTTGACAGATTAAATTTTTTCTATTATAAAACGGAGTCAAATAATAAAAAAATAACTGTTGCTATATTTATTTAAAACAAAACGGTCTACTCACGTATATTCTCGGGATCGCCCGACTAGTTTCAGACTCAATAACTCCTATTGAGTCTATAACCCTAATGGTTCTATATTGTATAGCGGGATTAACATTTAGTGTACATAGTGCTAGCCCAAGCTCCATATCTTTTGGAACATCTCCTATGCTTCCATTTCAGTTGTCCTAGTCAACGTTTCTCGCATAATCTTTCAGACTGAAATTTGAGGGTTTTTTTTAATAATTTCCTATCGAGTCTTGTTTCAACTTTCGATAGTAGGGACCATAGATTTTAATATTGATCGTCTCTATATGTGCTTATTGTGTGTTCAGATTGGTAAAATAATTTGACAACTCTTTTTGAGCGCGCGAATTAGACGATTTTTAATGGCAATCATATTATATAAAGACAGCGACTCTAAAAGAAAAAAAAAAATCACTTCAACATTATTTGATTACTTTTTATATTTAATAAAACCAGTCAATCGTTTATCGAAAAACCTTTTGTCTGATTTTGATCGATAAATTCGAAATTAAATCGATTCACGATTTTCATTATCGATTCACAATTCCAGTGTCTATCTGTCTGATATAATTTTGGGTACCACATTGGTGTATCATAATATAACGCGCGCATGGATTCACAGGGTTATATTTTTCATCGATTTAACCTATCTGAGCACATCATACATTTTAATATGAACGCTTTACTCAATTTGATGTAAAATATAATTTTTTAAAGCAAAAATATAGAGATATCAGCTTTTATACAGACTTGGCGGTTAAAATATAGCAACACTACTGATTTAATATAATGGATTTTTTACCTACAAATCCCGTTTTTTTTAAGTGGCAACATTAAAAAATTTGATTCAAATTACAAAAACGCATCAATGTATTAATTACTTGTTTTAAATTAAGTTGAGTGAGGCATCTAAACCATGCATTATTTATTTCTTTATAACATATTATGTACAATTTATGCATTTGTCTGCCTTGCAACGAGAAACTGTCTTGATTGTTTTCTCATAGCAAAAAGAGATTTAAAGAAATGCTAAATGAATAACCTTGTATGGCAACACCGAATATTGTAATCAATGTTGCTATATTTTAACGTAAAAATTATTTTGATGAAAATATTCTCTCTATTCTTATAGTATAATGTGTACACATAATTTCCTAAAAGATAATTTTAACGATTTTCTAAAGAAAAACTTTCTACCTATAAAAATCTTCGACAAAAATTTGACATTATTCCTAAAAATATTTGTTTATTTTCTCAAGATAACCTGCTTTTCGTTCCTTGACTTAAATAAGCCAAAAATTAAGCCAAAGTCTATAGAAAAAGTTAGAAGTTTAATATATATATACATATGTATAGAAAACACTGTTGTATGTACATATTTGAGTGCTGTTAAAAATATTTTGCATCGGTCCACTGTTGGGCAAAATGTTGGGGAAAGTTGTTTTCTTAAATGGCACTAAACCATTATTTTTAGTTTAACTTTTCAAATAAATAGTAGTTAAGTTTTCTCAGACATTTGTCCAACAGTTTTAATTGTTAAAAAAGTACAATCGAGTACGTAAGTGTCATGTTCAATAAAAAACGTAATAATAATAAATGAATGGTATAAAAAGGCAGCGTTAAATGTATAAGAAATTTTAATTAGTTTATTTCTATTATATATAATGAATTCATGACATAATATGTTCGCGCGATATTTAATTTTGAAATATCGAATTATTCAAGCCATGTTTTTTTTTTTGGGAACGCTAAAATACTTTGCTTATCCAGTAAAAATTGAATTACAAAAGTACTATTGCCACAAAAGAGACACATATTAGCACAAAATGTATAATATTCTTTTTTCTTTACAAAATTTTATGTTTTTCGGATTAGGCTAAACGTCATTCCGAACTGTATTAAATGAATTATAAGATCTAAAGAGTTTAGTAATAATAATAGCGTCGTAATATTTACATCAGATATGCAAAGTTTTACCAAATTCCTTTGTTTAAATATTATAAGTTTATAACCATAGATAAAAGATAAAAAAATTACCGATTAACTTGGAAAAATAATAATAATACGGGATAAGCAAAGGTAAGCAAACCACGCAGCTAGTTGTTTACGTTCAATTCTTTCAAAAGTTATAGTTAAATCTCGCGCAAACTGTAGTAAATATAGTATATATTATATCTATGGAGGAATGACATATCTTATGTGGATAATAAATAATAGCATAATTACATGCTATGTCAATTTAAAAGCTATATAAAAATATGTAGATATGTATAAGTGTATCTAAATGTACATTCGTGCACAACATGACGTTTTGTGTGTCGACACAATGCTTCTAAGCTTATTATAGATTTGTACTTAAAATACGCTGACTTAGATTTGTAGAATAAAATAAATATTATTAAGTAAGCGTGTTGTGCTCGACTGTACCGTCGCTTGACCGATCGGTCATGTCAATTTATTTGAATAACTTGTAGATGTACGTCCGTTCGTGTATTATATTATGCTTCATAACATATCACAGTGACAAATAAATAATTAGAAAGATGTATAAAAAAATACACTAAATATTAGATACATGTCTTTTTCACCAGTCACGAATTTTTGCTGTATTTTAAAGTTTTCCCTTTATTTTCTTTCTTTTTTTTTATCTTTTTCTACTCATTTGGTAACAGTACATACGATTAGGTACTAGACATGTCGCGGTTTGACCTTAAAATAGGATTGTTTTTTAAAAAAACACCTACTTTTGCTTCATCTTATTAAATTATTCTATCTTTTTGACCTTGAAATATTTCGTGTTTTAAATAAAAATAGTCCTTTAATTTTTCGGTCAAAACTGTAAGTTCGATACATTCAATACTCACATGGAAATATTTGCTTCTAGCTAACGGCGTTGACGTGGAGCACTTACACACACATATCAAGACGGACGGCAACACACACACACACAGGCACACGACGAGTGCGGGGGACGCTAGAGAGAAATATTCACCTTCACATTATATACTTCAAAACATATTATATGATAATACATGTACCAGTTACCATTCAAATTGTTTTCCCCATTGTGGGAGGTGAATTTTTCCCTACAGCAACATTTTTGAATAATTCCTTATTTTTACAATTTGTGATCTAGATCACTCTTATAAAGACATTAACAGTTAGTTTTTTTAATATAATTTTAGACACAGTAACATGATTTTTTTTCATATTATTACACATTTATTACATTTCCAGTTTTTTTTTCTTTGTTTTCTTTTTTATTTAGTGTGGAGCGATGCTCCGTGAATGCATCTTGCATTTTGTTTATGGACTTAGCGGTTTAGGTATCGATTAAGTAATATTCCCATTTAATTTGATTAATTAGTTTTTAGTTACTTATTATTTTTCGTGCCCTTTTCAAACTTAAAAAATCGACTTTGACATAATTGTGACGAGTTTTGAAGATGGCACAGTTTCCCGTTTTAAGTGAGGATTTTTTAGTAAAAAAATGATATTAGTTTGTGAATGTTGATAAGTACTTAGTTGTTTCTTTCTTGTTCCCTTAATAAGTGCGCGCAAAAACGGACTAAGAAAAAAAAATGTCCGCGCGTAACTATTTGTAATTTATCTAAAACTTGGTTACTTTGTAAAACATGACAGTTGTGAAATGTACAAGAAATAAAGAAACTGAGGTATATTATAGAAAAAAAAAATTGTTTTATTTTTGGTTTTTAATAGACCACGCTTGTGTGCTTGTTTCTTAAGTTTGCACCATTTGTTTAGTAGCGGCGATCTATCGACCATTTTTAAATGTTTTAAGAACCAAAAGTATCTAAATGTAAGAAATAGTTTAGCACTCTTTAGGTTAGTAGTAAGTGTCATTGCAATGTCAATTATATTCGATTAGTCAAAAAAAACAGTAAAGATTTTCTAAAAAATTCTTAAAAAATATAGCGATGATTCGACTCTAACTTTGAGAAATAAGCCTTGCACAAGGATTAGGATAAGGTCAGATTTGAGACACCATAGTCGCGCTGTTTTAAAAAAAACTTTTTTTTTTGTGTCTAGGAATAGATGTTTGTATGGTGTGACCTTGTGGTAGCGTGTCTATATTACTGTTTATGGATAGAACACTAAGATTCCTTTACTTTTATCTTTGCCTGTCCTAGAGAACAATTAATAATGTCAAATTACATAAACAGTGTTATAGTCAGCCTTCAACTAGTCCCTATTATAGCTGAATTATAAATGTTATCAGGTAAATAGATGCATATCTTTTTCTCTAGAGATATTTTCGAATGGAAAACCTAAATGTTCTAGAATTAGGAGTTTGATGTCGTGGTAGCTTACATATTTTGTGTTGAATGTACAGAGAAATATATAATATTGTTTTACATGTCAATTGATTCATATAAGTGTAATACTGACGAAATGACACTATTCTACTCAGATGAACGCAAAAACACTCGTTTTAGACATTAAAATTAAGAAAAAAAATATGTTTAAAAATTTAAATTTCTAAGTCAGTTTTAATGTCTGAATCGTAATGCTAAACGATGCTTGACTACACAAGAAACAGCACTGTGGCACATATGAGTATATTGTATTTTATTTTCATTATTAGCCTACATTTTATTGGTATTAGGTCTTGTAGTAACATGATGAACATTAAAATACATGTCAACACAAACAATTTCTTTCATTTCTTACACAACCACTGCAGAAAACATTAATACAGGTTTTACGAAGACAGAATTATAACAAACCTTCATTAATTTAGAAATTATTATGAGAGAAAACGTAAGTAAATTATATGAAATTTTATATGAAAATCAGCTGTTGACTTGTTTCTGTGTAACTACTACGCTCTCCATAATATATTACTTATTTTAAGAGTGAAGTACATTTTGAATCTAGTTATAATTTTTTTGAATAAGTATATTTATTCATTAAATTCGATTCGTAAAACTTGTGTTGGCGAATGTACAACAAACTAACCCACATGCCTTTTATAACAAATGCTTATACTTCTTTAATAAACATTTAATTTCAAATCCGTACTATTATACTGAGCAAATTAGTAGTACATTTATTTTTAACACGCCTTGTCAATTAAATTACTAAATAATAAAATAGAAGCTATTTTCAATAAACTATTTACTAACAAAATCTTGGTACCTACTTTCTCCCCGAAATCAGGGAGATTTTTTTATCTTGCATCCCTTTACAAGCCTAGTCAATTCTACCCAAGTTAGTTAAATTAATTTAAATTTCTGTATAAAGTATGAAATTGCTCAATTTCACTTACAAAATGGTAAAAAAATATATTAGCTAAATACACTGTCGTTACGCAGTTAACATACTTAGCTTACGCTGACACATGGGAAGAAACAAGTACTGCACCAGTTTTATTATTAATAATCCTTACAACGGTCTGTAGTTCAATATTTGATTATTTATATCATCGTTGTCTTTATTAATATTCTCCATTTAATATAACCCTAACGTCTAACCTTTCATGAGAAATATCTATAATTATTGTCATGAAAGAACTTTGCATTATTAATTTACATTTATGGTTATATCCCCTAATTATTTAAAAAAACTAATTGTAAATATAATTATAACAGTTTCGTTCTAAGCACAGCATTTTAAGAAAAAAAAAACGAAGTTTTGAGGCAACTTGATAAAATATAATATTATAAAATACATTATAAGTATTTAAAACTGATGCAGTATTACACTTGTAACGTAACCTATATATGTCACAAAAATGCATTTCAAAATTTTGCACTACACAAAATATAATTAAATTTAAATGTATAAATATTTTAAATATGGCAAGACATTTGTTGATATGTAAATAAATAGTAAGTTTATTGTTTTAAATAAATCTCAAATCTTTAGGTTTTATTGTACATTATTTAGATTATCAAAAAATAATTATTATAGAGAAGCTGCACTTAAGACGCAAAAAAATGTAAAATTGTATAGAAAAAAATAAATAATGTTTTTGATTAAAGGTGTTATTTATTTTAAAATACATAAGCAGTAAGTACAACCAAAAAAGCATTCAGTTGCTTTATAAATTGGGTTCCTGGGTTACCTGAACGACAAGTATTTTTTTACTGGAAGAATGGAAATCTTGGAGATAAAATGCTTGTAAGTATTATATATTACGGCATTCATCAGTAAGTATTTATACACGACAAAACAGAGCACATAAATATTTAAAATGGACCTTACTGCTATAGAATGAAAGCGGTCCCCTTAAAACCTACGTGCATTGTTAATACTACAGAACATCGAAATTCTCCCATACGAAAAGTCTTCGAAATCATTATTGCAATCGTCAGTTTTTGCACATTATTATGTAGGTACAAAGTGCAAAGTAAAATGTAAGGTCTTGAGAAAATTCACAAATCACTTTTATCTGTGACTAAAAAATCGTGCTTTTTTTAAAACACCCGCCTTATGTAATACGTAGGTATTTTGCAAAAGCAAAGCCCACGAATCACGAGCCGGTAGCACATCTGTTAAATAGGGTACTTGACAGGTTTTTAAAATTTGTCATCGTGACATCACCTGATTGTAAACTTTGGTTGTTGACTACTGTTGATTTAACAAGTAGGTAGTTAACGTCATCAACCATTCGGCCAATCACAGCCGTTTACAATCACGTGACTAAAGTAGACAAAAAAAATGATATTCAAATCAGATTTTCTCTAAAATATCTCGTATTTTTCTTAACTGACTTAATAGTTTGTTTCCAAAATGTATATTCAATACGGATGCCATCAATAGATCCTATATTTTTCATGCTGTCAAATACCTTATTGACAGCACAGAGTACGTCTTTAATATTGACAGATAAACCTTATGACAGATTAGCGGATTGATTAATCTCGTTAACCCGCTTTCACAGAGTACTTTATCTCGCTTTATGGTATGTTTGTTTAATTGTTGACTTGTATTACGTAATCCCGTTACGTATTACGAATTATCGACTTAACAATGACGGCAATAAATGTGCAAATTTGGCGGTCGCTTTTTGCAAGACACATAATAACCGACACCGGTTTCTAAAACGCCCAAAAACATAAAATTACACCCTTAAACCGGCTGTGACAATTTTTCACAAAACATTGATAAAAAAAACATGAGTACAATCATCTGTCAATAATATATATAAAAGTACTCTGTGGATGACTATAACCGAATTTTTAAGGATACAAAAATATGACGAAACAAAAGAATAGATAGGTGTGTCAGACAAGTACAAGTAGTAGTGCCCTGCGCCATATATATATAAAGTATTCTGTGGCCCTGCGCTTCCGCTGTCTCGTCTTGGCGGGAGCACAACCGGGCCCCCAGACCTCAGACTAAGTAAACTTTACAAGTATAACTTTTAAGGACACAAATTTAAATCACTTACATATTCTATAAGGTTTTATAAAAATCGAATAGCAGATGCATGTTGATTAAATGTCAATATCGATACCTGCGCACGTAGCTTTATCAATGACAACCCTATTAAAGGCGGCCATTTTTAGGGCCTTGTAGGTATACACTTGAACTATACGTATGGCCGGTCCATATTAATAAAAGGTCTTTGAGGATTCCATTATTGCGCTCACCTAGGTACTTTATCTAAGCGCTCACCAGTTGGCGCAACTGGTGCGTCAGCTGTCAGTTTGTTAATAGGCGCGAAATCTGAGCCTATACTTCATAAAATATAGCTTGATACCTGCGACATTAGCGACTCTGTTTTAAAGACAGCTTTACTAAATTTATTTCTGAAAAAGTTCAAGTTTTTAAATATGAATACGACATTTGTGTATAAAAATAGAACACATTTTTAAAAACAATCATGTTATTATAAAGATACCAGTAAAAACAAGGGTAATTTAAATAATTTCTAATTTTTCTTAAATATTTTTTGTTTGTTAGCTTATTTTATAAACGCGTTTTGAAGACAGGTAGGGACGTGTAACTGACTGACAGACGAATATCGATAAAATAATAGTATGAAAATTTCACTAGTATTAAATGGATAAAATTATTAAATAAAATAATGTTTTGACTATAGATTCGTATTTTTTTAGTCTGGCAATAATGGTTTCGCGTACAGGAAACAAGCGGGTGCCATCTTTTTTGAGTCAGTACGAGTGCCGATGCGACGAATTAACTATTAAATAATATTTTGGTTACTTTTGCTCTTTTTTTGAAATAATAATGAATGGCAAAATAAACCGATAGTGGGGAGTTTTCTAAAGAAAACATATATTTTCACCTTATTATGATTTAAACTTAGGTACATCTTTAATTTTATTCTTTTTTCATTCTTTCTTTCAATGTCGTTACAATGTCATTTTTTATAAAACTCATTACGACATAGATATCGATAAAATACGAAAGACGCTCCCATCCCTAGTAATGTCATTCTGACAAACGTCACAGGTATCAAGCTATATTTTATGAAGTATAAATATATAAATCGTATTATTTGTTATTTTAGCACCATATCTACCAAATTTCCAGTTATATATAATAGGTAAAAACGTTTTTTTTTACTAGATATGTGTTTGTAAACAGTAAACAAACTTCTAAATTTGCTTGTTTTTTGAGACAGCTTAACTTTCTACTTCTTTTTCATAACCCGGCTTTTAAAGCACTGACAGTCATTCGGAAGTTATTAATTGTTTGCTATAATAATCAGAGTTATAGTGAATTATTTAATAATCCAACCATTGTTCTTAGTATTGAATTTGACATTTCGGAGACATCGATTTCAAGAGAAATTACTAGCTTACAGTTCTAGACAAAAAATGCTATTAATGTAAAATAATAGAATGTTAAGATTATTATCTTGGCTCTCGGTAAAATAAAGGGCTATCATCAACACAAACAAAACGAATCATTATATTCTTATTGATTTCGAGCCATGAAAGATTATTTCGTAAGAAAGAACAGGCCGGCCGGAAACATATGCAAAGCGCCTCTGGCGGTGAGAATCAGAACCAGAAATTATTAAAAACGTAATGGTGGCTGCTTGTGGACGATTCCATTGCTGACAACATATTATAAAACCGTATGAAAACCTTCAGAAACTAATAAATACCCGAAGATTGAAAAAATCGGCCAGGTATGTCGAATTTAGTGTGTTTTTTGTTGTTTTTCGATATATTATAGTGATTTAGATTACTAGGGCATCAAAATGGCTGCCACAAGATGAGAAATATCAGCAGATAATTCTTTGGCAAGTAATGAGACTGTTTTTTCGTGTATGGTGGCAATATTTTTGAAAATATAAGTAACTGATAACGATGTAAACATTGATAAACGACTGTGATAACACAAAATATAGTTATTTTCGTTTTTTTCTCTTCCAATTACATAAGAGAAATGTGTTTATAGTTTGTTCTGACGAAATAAACATGTGTCAACACTTAAACAGTTAATATTGAACATTAATAAAGTTTGCTAATTAAAAATCTTAACAAGATCTGGCTTAAAAGTTATTTGACTTTAATTTCTTAATATTTTTATGACTGTTTGCCTTGTAAATTGGATTGGAAAATGAATGACGATAAAATTTTATAATAAAGATAAGAATGAAACATATTATAAAAATAAAAGCTGTTTGAAACATGTTTAAAATAACAATCTTGATTTTAATTAGTATTTAATCATTGTTGAATAACTTAATTCTATCATGCGAGTTAGAATCAAATATACAACTTAACATAAGTAGAGTCTCATACAATATTAATTATTATGATTTATATTATATGGATTCCTTAAATTACATAGTTTAGAAAAGTCAATAAAAAATCTAGCTATCTCTGGAATACCGAAACTTTATTTTTATTTTGTATTGGTTTACTTAATTTTCTCATTAAAGCTGAAGTCATAGTTGGCTGTTTGTATGTAGGCATACCATATAGAAACGTCCAACTATAATTTGAAATTATGTTGTTGTTCATAGTTTGTATATTATGACAATTGTTATTATTAAATATACTTAATATTTAACAGTTAACTCAAGTATCAAGTTAAAAAAATAACTACTCTGTGCCAGCAAAAGCAATTTATTTTGATGCTCCGAATAAATCTATAAGACTCGCTATGAAATATCAAATCTAGTTTAATAATGGAGAAAAACTACATAAATGCAATAGTAAATGATTGAAACAGAATAATGCTGCCACTGCTAATTAGTTTTAGGTATTTTTATTATTTTAATAAAATTCTTCTATATTAGTAAATTCTTCTACTGGATAGTAATATAAGAGGAAGGATTGTGTGTATAATCCAATAATGGTTTTTCTACCTGGAAAAAGCCGGGGTGGGTTGCTAGTATTAAAATATTAATGTAATTTTTTCAGCATGAATCAATGTTGTTTTATATGCAACAACTGCACCGGCGTCTCACTTAGAAATGCAACCAGCCTGTTTGGAGAACATGTAAGTATTATATTAATTTACATAAACATTTTCAGATACCTAAGTATTGGCAGTGATGAAATAATTTAATTTAGAAATCTGTGACCGGTATCTTAGTTGGTAAAGCAACTGGCGTGTTGAGGCAGTGGTTGCAGGTTCGAGTCCTGGCTGAGGATTAAATTTTCTTTCTACTAATCATATTTAATTTGAAATCTAATTTTGAAATTGTCTCTTTAAGTTGTTTTCCAATCTATTATCTGTCTGAAAGACTTAAAAGTTGCTATAAAGTCCAGTATCCTTTGTTATATTTAAGTTATCATATCTTATCTAAATAAGCTTAGTCATTATTAAAAATATAACTTAAAAACTACATGAATATGACTATCTCAGTCATTTAAGTTATTTTTTGCATTTTCAATTAAATTTTAATTAATTAATTAATTAATTGTGTTTTCAGAACATATTAACATCAGGGAAGCAGATTAGAGAAGTGCTGAGCGAGATTGTGGGCAAACCGGTGGAGGAAGACAAAGTACACTCAAAGATTCTGTGCAAGAAATGCCAGAAGAGTTGCTCTGACTATGATTCTATGCAAGTTAAGTAAGTTAACTCATTAACTAATGAGCTATTCTGTGTTTAAGTGCACGCATGCATCCGTGGCCGAGTGGCGTACATACCGGTTTTCAAGGTATCGCTAGCTCTGTGGTCTCGGGTTCGATTCCCGGCCGGGTCGACGTATAAAACCCGTTTTTTACATGGTCTCGGGTCTGGGTGTTTGTGATACCTTAGTTGTCTCTGAATTCCAAACACAAGTGCTTTAGCTACTTACTTTGGGTTCAGAGCAATGTATGTGATGTTGTCCACATTTATTTATTATTATTTGCTTATGATCTAGTGTATAGTAAGAAGTTAAAGCTATACTAATGCTAAATTTGATCAGAACCTGGATAAAGATACAATCACATATTATAAATGTGAAAGCAACTCTTTCTGTCTGTCTGTTGTTACGCTTTGTCGGCTTAACCACTGAACCGATTTTGATGAAACTTGGTTTGGGATAAGCTTCGATCCCAAGAAAGGATATCCAAAACCCACATTTCCAATTTTACAGTTACCTGTAAAATTTGGTCGGTGTCTAAAAAATTACCCTGCATAAGTTTGATGTCCCCTTTTCCTGGATTTAAGCTATGATTGGCTAAAATTATTAAACCAGCCTTAACCTTTCTTTAAAAGTTTAACACTAATTAAAATTAATATACAAATACCTAACTAGAATTTTTTATTTTCAGATTACAAACAATCAAATCAGAATTACTAGATCAATTCAAATTATCATTACACAGTCATAATTTAAGCTATGATGACTATGATAAGAATGTTCAGAATTCCCCTCCGAAGCCCAAGGTGACCATCGGGAAAAAGTTGGTGTTGCCCGCATCAAAATTACAACCAATACCACCGGATTTGTTGCTCAAAGTCGGGAAATTAGCGTCGCTGTCGAAGAATAATATGCTTGTGCCACATATTAAGGTAAATAGTTTTATTTTTTATTATTTTATTAAATATTTTATTTAGTTTAAATGTTACGTCGTGTGTCTGCTGTGTGGTATTTTTTATCATAATTTATATTTCTTATTTCAGCCGATTTCAGCGTCAACTCTAAACTTAAAAGTAACTGTGGGCTCATCAGTTTTGACTCAAACAATTAAGACATCTTCTGCCAAACCGGCAGACACAGATCAAAACATAGACACAAACATATTAACATCATTAACAAATTCCTTAAAGGATGACTTGGATATGACCAGTTCTCAAGATAATGTGGCCCAGAAAAATTCTATACTTAGTTTTGATGTGGATAGCTTGCCTAAAGACTTTTTATCTGGGTCTTTGACTAAGATAGATTATAAAAATGATGATGAAAAAGCTGATGAAAATAATGAGGATCACACTATGGAGATTGAAGGTTCGTGAGTTGTTTTTTATGGATTTGATCTTTAATTCGTTCTAACCGTACGACTTACACTTAGCCACGAGCTTCTCAACAAGCCTTGCTAATACTAAAATAAATTAATGTTGTCAAATATTGTGTGTTTTCAGACAGTTTGTCCGTGGTCCCTGTATCTAAGGCTGACAATGGCAACATTGTACTGCAAGTTGAAGACATGGAGGTAGGATTTTATTAACATCAGGATATTTGTCAATAAAGACCTTAGTAGTGTGTGAACAAGACGAGTTATCTGGGCGGCGTAACTAAATTTAAATAAAAATATCTTAAGACAACTCACACATGGCCATCTGATCCCAAACTAGACAGACCCTGTATTATGACAACCAGACAACTGATGAACTCACTTATATATTTCTATTTAGAAATATATAAGTGATATCAAAAACATTTTCATGTAAAATGTTGCCAAGACGAGACCATAAATGACTCGCACTGTCAAAAAGTTATCAGATCTCATGTAGAGCCAAGCTTCTTACTCTAAAAGGCCTAACTTCACAAACTGTACTCCTTCAAAATATGTGGCTTGGCCATTTCGTTACTACAAGAACTATTGTATAACAGAAAAATAATGGAGAGTGAATAAATTTTTCACCTTACGCCCATGTGAATGTAGCGAAATGGCCAAGCCACAAATAATAGACTATGGTGCAGTTTTTCAATGTTTGAGATAGTTTTAATAAAACGGCGCGCTCTATTTACTCACAAATTTTACGATTTTATTTATTTATTTATTCTTTATTGTACACTGTAAACAAAAATAAACATGAAAAAAAATATATATACTTACATAACAGTGGTAAAAATGGCGGCCATATTGCGTACGGCAACTTCTTCCAGGCAACCATTGGACGGAATAAATATAATTTGAATGAATTTACTTGTTCATACTAGTGCCTACAGTTCAAACTCGATTTGCGCACTCTATGGTATACTTATTTTTATTTTATACTAGCTGTCCCCCGCGACTTTGTTCGCGTGTTTTAGTTTCAATGGTTTTTCATTTTTGCACCTATTTTCATTTATGCTCCGCTCCTATTGGTCGTAGCGTGATGTTATATAGCCTATAGCCTTCCTCAATAAACGGACTATCCAATACAAAAAGAATTTTTCAAATAGAACCAGTAGTTCCTGAGATTAGCGCGTTCAAACAAACAAACAAACAAACTCTTCAGCTTTATAATATTAGTATAGATTATTTATATTTTTATATATTCCAGTCTCAACCTTCGGTGTCGTCTGAAGTATCGGAGTACCTCAACGTGCTACCCTCTTTGTCCGCCGAGGACGAGGACGAGAATGCACAGAACTACATCATGGGGAAGCTGCAAATCATGAACGATGACGACGATGATGATGAGCGTTAGTTTTTCATTATTATTATCTATTTATATAAAATGCTTTGTCCTGAATGATTGAAAGATCAACGCCCAGCCTAAACCGCTGATCGTAGAGACCTGAAACTTGATGGGCGAGTTCTTTGTATGACGTAGGCATCCGATAAGAAAGGATTTTATTCAAAAATCGTTGAAGTCGCATAAAACCTTGGTGCAATGCAACTCTTTAAAATTGGAATGTCAATAAGCATTTTCTTGACTTCTACGTGGACGAAGTCGCGGGCTAAAGCTAGTATTATTATATCTAGCCTGTATTGGGTCCACTGCTGGGCAAAGGCCTCTCTCCATTCTTTCCAGCGATCCCGGTCCCTCGCTTCGTCTTGCCAATAACCAAGGAAGGTCTCCAGTTCGTCCCGCCATCTCTTCCGTGGTCTGCGTTGCAGTGTTTTTATTACTTCTGTTTTCTGACTCACGACAATACGTTGATTTGAAATGTCGCATGACGTCACAATTTTGTGCATTTTCTACGTTAGAATGACGACATTAGCCGCCACTCCTGAACTTTGATTCACTGTATCTACTTAGTGTTATTGAAAAAGTAAAAAATATGAGTCGTTTTTTTTTTTTTAATATCCCAGTTTTACCTGAGTCAGACTTGTACTGACTTAACGACTGTCAAATATTCACGTATGACAGTCGGAACGGACAAGTAGCAGTTTGAAATAGTATCATCCTTAATTCCTTACTAATATTATAAATGCGAAAGTAACTTTGTATGTCGCGCTTTCACGCCGAACTACTGAACCGATTTAAATGAAATTTGGTACACAGATAGTCTAGAGCCTGAGAAAGGACATAGGCTACTTTTTGCCGCGATAAACATCCACGCGGAGCCGCGGGAAATAGCTAGTGTATTTATAGTTACGTCCAATATTGATGTATTGCTTTAATTCTTACCCACAGATACAATAGTGGTAGACAGCGAGAACGGCTCCATCCTCCGCATGATGTCGGGCCAGAAGTTCATATACGAGGGCGGCGAGATCTCCTTCGTGATGCCCGACGAGGACTCGCAGCAGGATGACCAGCTCGAGAACCCAGACAGCCAAGGTACCATAGTAATCTATATAATTATATAAACGAAGTCGGACCAGTTTTCATTATCTTTCATTCATGTTAGATTCGTCTCCACCCCGAATAGCGGAATAGCTATTCGGGGTCAGTTAGTTGGAGTAAAGTAAGACGTCGGGGTCACTAGTTACGTTGAGGGTAAAATGTAACGTCTGGTCAATTAATTACGTTGTGGTAATTATTGACGTTGGTGTAATGAATAACGTCGGGGTAATTAATAATGTCGGGGTAATTAATAGCTTCGGGGTAATTAATAACTTCGGGGTAATTAATAGCTTCAGTGTAATTAATAGCGTCGGGGTAATTAATAACGTCGGGGTAATTATTAACGAGATAATTAATAACGTCGGGGTATTTAATAACTTCGGGGTATTTAATAACGTGTGGGGTAACTAGTGATAAAGGTAGGGTAATTTGCGATGGTGAAAATTAATAAGAACTTTAGAAGTTAATTTAAGAAGTCGAAGCATATAACGATGTCGGAGATCAGATACAAAATAATGGATACAGATACAAAATAATGGATATTTGTTCACAGATTCAAACGACGATTCTCAGATAGAGTTACAAGTGTCGGGGGATGAAGAAACTGCGAATGCTATCATTGCTGCAGCACAGGAACAAGGTATGCTGCCCATTAAATTGATGTTTATGTACTTTGTCTTCAAATGGACCAATCATTCGTTTGGTTTCAATTTTTTATTAACAATTGGTTAATTCAGAAGTCCAAGAGATGATGCAACCCAATACTATATATTTTTTTGTATTTTTAACACATTATCGCATGCGGAGCGAATATTTGTCGAGTTGGTTTAAGTCCTGCCAGATGTTTAAATTTTTCTTTTCTACTATTATTTGCTCTATACTAATATATACAGCTGAAGGGTTTGTTGGTTTGTTGAACGCGCTAATCTCAGGAACTACTGTTCCAATTTGAAAAAGTTCAGTTTTGGATAACCCATTTATTGAGGAAGGCTATAAGCTATATAACATTACGCTGCGACCAAAAAGAGCGAAGCATAAATGAAAAATGTAGCAAAAATGAAAAACCGTTGAAACTAAAACACGCGGACAAAGTCGCGGGGGACAGCTAGTAAAATATAAAATTTTCCCGCAGGTGGAGCTTTTATAAAAGTAGAATCAGGCGAGATGTTCCGCGTCCAGTCTGTGTCCAGCACTACGCCGGAAACGAGCGAATTGCCGCTACACATAGTAGAACAAGACGGGACCCAGTTCAAGTGTCTACTGTGCGATAAGAATGGTAGGTATTTGTTGTATATATTCTAGATGTTTAAGGAAATAACTTGTCTTAACTATTTGGCTTTTCAACAATGTGTACAATGTTACATCTATATATCCTTACTAATTTTATAAATCCGAAAGTAACTCTGTCTGTTGCGCTTTCAAGCCAAAACTACAGATAAAAATACCGATTTAAATGAAATTTGGTACACAGATAGTCTGAGATAGGACATAGGCTACTTTTTGCCGCGAGAACCGACATTTACGCGGGCGGAGCCGCGGGAAAAACAGGACGACGACTGTAGGGTCAGGTAGTTTCATTATAACTAGAATGTGTGTTACCCCGTACAGAAGCGAGTTCCCCTACGGCGGGTGACGCGGAGTCCATGATGCTGCATCTGAAGAGTGTGCACGACGCGCGCCTCTACATCTGCCAGTTCTGCGGAGTCATCATGAGGAAGAGAACCGATTATACCACTCATATAGGTAAGTCTTATTATCTTAATAATTACTGATGACATTTTTATTTTTTGATAAAAAATACTTTAAAATATTTAATAATAGGGATGTTTCCTGGGTATGAAAAGTTAAAATCTATTTAGCCCGTCATTTATATAATAAAAAAATATTAGACACGTATTTTTTCTTTTATCAAAACAATAAAAAAATACAAAGATACACCGCTTTAAAGTTTCGGAGTGGGGGCTTATGACGCCACGACTCGCTAAAAATCGTAGCGAGGAGTGACGTCACGCGTAACTTCCGTTCTCTGTATTTTGATAATTTTTTGTTTGCAGGAAAAAAGAAAAAATACGTGTCCAATAAAATTCACTAATCTACAAGACGGACATTAAAAAAAAATAGGAAACATGCCTATTATAATATCTTGGGACAACTCACACACGGCCATCCGATCCCAAACTATTTTCGTTATTGTGAAATTGAATGTAGATAACTGATAGAATTCGTTATGTTGAGGTTATAAGTTGACGAAATTAATTAAATAGAGCTAAATAATACTTTCTATTTATATTTTGTAATGATTGAAAATTCGTTATAAAAAGGTTTTTGACAAATTCGTTTAATCGAGAAAATCGTTACACGCTGAGCGGTTGACATATATTTCCCCATACCTTTATAGACTTTGTGCCTGTCTTGCATGGCATTTCTAGAAAATAAACGTTATTTCCTTAATTTTACAAGCGGAGCACGCTAAAAAGAAGCCTTCGCAGACTATAACGAAGCCCGCACCACACCGCTGTGCCACGTGTGGCAAGACATACAGCAGCCGAACGTTACTAGCTGAGCACGCCAACATACACTCGGGGGCCAGGCCCTACGTCTGCCATGTGTGTAAGAAGTCCTTCGCTTCCAAATATACACATCAAGCTCATCTTAAAACACATGCCGTAAGTGCATACTTATTTATGTATAGAGTCATATACTGCGTGTTTCCGATTGGTTATATTTATCCAAAAGAGGATAAAAAGTACATATGGTCAGTTTACAAAATGAGTTTGTTAATTAATGGATATCCAATTTTCGCATTTTTTTAAAAATATAAATGTGGACAACATCACATACATTGCTCTGAACCTGAAGTAAGTAGCTGAAGCACTTGTGTTATGGAATTCAGAGACAACGAAGGTACCACAAACACCTAACCCGAGACAATGTAGAAAAGTGGTTTTCTACATTGACCCGACCGGGGATCGAACCCGGGACCTCAGAGCTGGCGACACCTTGAAAACCGGTGTGTACGCCACTCGACCATGGAGGTCGTCAGGCATACTTATATATGTATAGAGTCATATATAGGGCGTTTCCGATAGTTTATATCTATCTAAAAGAAGGTAAAAAATACATATATGTTATAAAGACAGTTTACAAAATTTCAGATCAAAATGATTTTGTTAATGTTAATAATGGATATCCAATTTTTCGCATTAATTTATTCGACACCAAAAATCGTAGTCAGACCGGTGAAGCGATGTATCGTAACATTTAGCGAGTGACGTAATAAGATATTGACCCTCGTAGTGCGGTGACACGTTTTTTTATGATTTTTTGTGTCGAATAATAGGCATGTTTCCTATTTTTTTTTTAATGTCCGCCTGGTAGATTAATGAATTTTATTGGACACGTATTTTTGCTTTTTTCCTGACAACAAAAAATGATCAAAATACAGAGAACGGAAATTACGCGTGACGTCACTCCTCGCTACGATTTTTACCAAGGCGTGGCGTCATAAGCCCCCACTCCGAAACTTTAAAGCGCTGTATCTTTGTTATTTTTTATTGTTTTGATAAAAGAAAAAATACGTGTCTAATATTTTGTTATTATCTAACTGACGGACTAAATAGATTTTAGCTTTTCATACCCAGTCAACATCCCTATTGTTGAGAAAAAATGGACATCAATTATTTAACTAATTTTGAGCTGAAATTTTGTAAACTGGCTCTATACTATATGTACTCGTCACCCCTTTTGGATAGATACAACCTTCCGGTAAAATCCTGTATAGAGAAATTAGGATTGATGATACCCCTTGAAATTTTTTAACATAACTCTCAAAACCCAACATATTTCTGTAGTACTTAGAGTAAACATAGTCTAGCATAGAGCGCGCGCATCGCTAGTAGCCCCTAGCGCCGAGCGTAAGCAAGTTTTTAGCTAAATATACTACGCTCTTTTACGTATTTAAGTGACTTTCCATGCGACAACAGATGCTTATGCGAAAATATCGACGGTTCCGATATTATTAGGGTAATATTAGGTTTTAGTAATTTTAAAAAATAGGCGTACACTGTTTTAACACTAATTTTACGATTTCACTTGTTCATACAAGTGCCTACAGTTCGTACTCGATATGCGCACTGTATAGTTTATTTATTTTTTTCTCTAAGGTTAAAGTTACCTTATGTTTTAACTTTTTTTTTATTTACAGGTACGTCCTCGTCCCTTCAAGTGCAATCACTGTGGCAAGTCGTTCCTGACGCAGCAGAATCTGAATCAACACGAGAAAACACATTCCGGAATCAAAGACTTTGTTTGTACAATATGCAGTAAGTTTTTTCCTATATATAACTAACTTTCCCCACGGCTCCGGCCGCGTAGATGTCGGTTATCGCGGCAAAAATTAGCCTATTAGTACGAGATCCCGCTGCAGGATTGGTGTGCTCATCGACTTTTTGATTAAAACCAAATTTTTATGTTTATTTATAATTAAGAGAATATATATTTACTAGGTTGCCTATCAAAATTTGGCCGCCATTATTTTTAATTAAATTATTTTTAATTGATTTTTGGTAAAAAATTTCGTTTATTTATTTTTTAAATAAAATAACGTCTACATCACGGTAATTAATATGAAGATTCTAAAAAATCACGGTTGCCGTTGCGCACCTGGCCGCACCTCTTTGCAGCCAGGTGTAAACAGGTATGATTTCGATAAATTTATACGTTTATAACCTATTTTCATTAATTATATGTCAAATTGAAGCTAATTTTTTTCTATTAATTATCATATAAAGTTGCTTAATTTAATCTGGCCGCAAATAAGGGTTGCTGGCTGTTAAAGATAATAAATATTTAAGGTAGAGTGAAAGAGAGTTAGCGCGTAACATCATTTGTCAGACGAGGACAGCGATTGCCGGCTGTGCGACGCTTTTAAGCCATTGCGCATGCGTCGAACGTTAGTGTTCTCAACCACCGGGGAGTAATAGAGACGACTTATAATAAATACTCCAAAAAATATGTAATTTTTTTCAAAATGACAATTTTAAAAATTGCAACAAAAAATTAATATTGATTTGATATATCGACGGTCTAGTTAGCAATTTGTCTAACTCCTTATTTTTTAGAGGGCGATTTTTTTAACATTTTGATGAAGCAATAATCCAATTACAAATTATTTGAATGATTCAAACTTAAATATTATATCTCTATTAGATATTAATGATATTAAATGGATTTTTAAATAGATAATAAATTTTGAAGTAATTGTTTTTTTCGTACAAATAATAGATTCTCTAAAATGGAGTTAGATAATTTGCTAATTAGAACGTCGATATTTAATATTAATTTAAAAAATAAAAAAATTAAACCAAGGTGACTTAAGTAAAAGAAAATTTTATTGTGAAAGTATTATTTAAAAAATTTATTAGATTTTATTCAAGTATTTAATTGTCTGTTACATATTAATTAAACATTTAAGTAAATTAAAAAATTAAAAAAAATATCTTATAATTCTTATATTTCCGTAACTCTTATTTAAAAATCTGAATCATCGGAGCTTTCAGTTGTACTGTCATCGGAGCTATCACTTTCATCGCTACAAATATCAGAATCGTCGTTATCGGAAGCTTTGTTCGTGGATTCACATAGCACACTATTTACTTGCGTTGGAGTTGAGTCGCCCAGGAACCATGTTGGTTTTAAAAAACCATCTAGTACCAGCCAGCCATTATTTTCTGGGCTGAATTTGATGCAGTCTGGTTCAGTGGCATTTAACCACATCGAATTAACAAAGATTGTCCGCAACAATTTTTGTTTCAAAGATTTCCAGCACGGTGGAATGTGCGTCGAGTCCAAACCTTTAATTCTCTTCATAAATTTTTCAAAATTTTGTTTTGAAGCGTACATTTTGTTAAATAATAAAAATCTTGCGGTATTTACACTTTGACACTTTGGTATTCCATACATAAGGCACGTAAACTCTTGGACTGCATCAATTTTGTTTTCATTGGAATGATACATTATTAAAGTCGAGTACATTGCTTTTTTCGTTACACAAAAAACACGACTTCATCTTTATTAATTTTATTTTACGTTCATTAATATAATAATTTTTAGATGCACAAATAAAATAACAATGTTAAAACGTTGTTTATTACGAACTCCAAAACAGCGTGGTTTTTATGTTTTTATAACATTCGACGCATGCGCAATGGCTTAAAAGCGTCGCATAGCCGGCAATCGCTGTCCTCGTCTGACAAATGATGTTACGCGCTAACTCTCTTTCACTCTACCTTAAATATTTATTATCTTTAACAGCCAGCAACCCTTATTTGCGGCCAGATTTAATTAAGCAACTTTATATGATAATTAATAGAAAAAAATTAGCTTCAATTTGACATATAATTAATGAAAATAGGTTATAAACGTATAAATTTATCGAAATCATACCCTGGCTGCAAAGAGGTGCGGCCAGGTGCGCAACGGCAACCGTGATTTTTTAGAATCTTCATATTAATTACCGTGATGTAGACGTTATTTTATTTAAAAAATAAATAAACGAAATTTTTTACCAAAAATCAATTAAAAATAATTTAATTAAAAATAATGGCGGCCAAATTTTGATAGGCAACCTAGTAAATATATATTCTCTTAATTATAAATAAACATAAAAATTTGGTTTTAATCAAAAAGTCGATGAGCACACCAATCCTGCAGCGGGATCTTAGACCATATGTTCTTTCTTGGGATTCAAGCTTACTCCATACTAAGTTTTATGAAAATCGGTTCAGCGGCTTAGCCGTGAAAAGAGAAACAGACGGATAGAGTATATTTTTCATTATAATATCAATATAATTCTCTATAAAATAGCGTTAAAAAATTCATTCACATCGCTGTCGAGTGGAAGTGTAAGTGCAGTTTTAAATGTTTTGTCTGTCTTTCTATTTGTTCTGGCTGGCTGGAGCGGTTGTGATAAGATTTTACTGGCAATTAGCTGACTAAAGGAGTAATTTAGGCTAATAATACTTTTATTTGTAGATAAAGCGTTCAGCACACAACACAACCTGGAAGTGCACGGTGTAGTGCACTCCGGGAACAAGGCCTTCGTGTGCTCGTCGTGCGGGAAGGCCTTCGCCAGGAGGGCTGAGCTCAGGGACCACATGAGGATACATACAGGTATTGTACCCTTACATACCGTATTGGACCCTTATTGGACCCTTACATAAATGGCCTGTTGGTCTAGTGTTTTGTGACCCTGACTGGTCTAATTTATTTGTTGTGGTTGATATTTTTTTTTTATCACTTGTTCTGTGTCTGGGTGTAATTTATCTACAATATGTATGTATTTAGAAATATATAAGTATGTTTATCAGTTGTCTGGTTGCCATAATACAGGCTCTGCCTAGTTTGGGATCAGATGACCGTGTGTGACTTGTCACAAGATCACGCTCGCCGCGGTTGGTCTGTGGATGGGTGACAATTTGGAAACATACCGAGACCTTTCCGTGCCTCAGAAAGCACGTTAACCCTTTGGTCCCGACTTATCAATATTTGACAGTCTTTAACGACGACAGATTGACAGGCATCTTCTATAATCACAGGATGTTTTGTCACAAATAATTATATTTTTCACAAATAATTATATTTTTCACAAATAATTATATTTTTCACAAACCTTTAAAAAAACGCTGGTGTGTAACGCGCGATCTTGATGTCTTGTTGCCATTTTTAGAGAGCGGGTAACGCATTTATTTCGTTTATACACTATTGGGTCAAGTTATGTTTAATTACAATGTTATTGTTCTAAAAATGGCGCAGCAGACCCAGCTTTATTAAAAAGTTCTTCTCATTTGGATTATTAGCGCCTTTTGCCACGTTGCCGTTCTTTAAGCTAGGCATCCTACTATGTCTCGTCGTAGACCATAATTTTATTTGGTTATAATTTTGCCCATTTAATAAATATAGGTAACTATTTATTCAATGGGCATCATGTTGTTGACGTTTACTAGTCTTCTGTATAGGTAGGTCAAGTAACATTAGGTACACCAAAATAAAGTGATGACGACCTCCGTGGTCAAGTGGCGTACACACGGGTTTTCAAGGTGTCGCCAGCTCTGAGGTCCCGGGTACGATTCCCGAGACGAGTCAATGTAAGAAACCACTTTTCTACATTGTCTAGGGTCTGGGTGTTTGTGGTACCTTCGTTGTCTCTGAATTCTATAACACAAGTGCTTTAGCTACTTACTTTGGGTTCAGAGCAATGTATGTGATGATTTCTACATTTATTCATTTACTAGCTGACCCGACAGACGTTGTTCTGTCTTAGCTATAAATATTACATTCGAACTACAAATTATATATTTTTTTAACTATTTTATTTCAGTATGGATAAATAAAAAAACACGTTAAATGGTAAAAGCAATAATAGTGAAATAGATTGCTGTAATTTTCCAATATTATTTTTTATCTTTTCGTAAGAACCTTCTTCAAAGTATTAGGAATCTTACATAAAAAAGATCAATGAAATCGGTTAAGTAGTTTTTAATTCATATAGATAGATGCAATACCCACCTACCTACCTACCGTACCCTAAATACCTACCTACCCGTAACCTACCTACCCGACCGAACTACCTACCTACCCCTACCCTACTTACCTACCCTGCCTATACCCACCTACCTACCCCTACTCTACCTACATACCCTACCCTACCTACATACCCTACCCTACCTACCTCTACCCTACCTATCCTACCCACCCACCTACCTACCCCTACCCTACTTACTTACCCTGCCTATACCCACCTACCTATACCCACCTACCTACCCTTACTCCACCTACATACCCTAACCTACCTACATACCCTACCCTAACTACCCTTACTATACCCTACCTATCCTACCCACCCACCTACCTCTACCCTACCTATCCTACCCACCTACCTACCTACTCCTACCCTACCTACTGACTAACGACTGAACTTAAGACTGTGGTGTTCCCACTTGAATTCTTGAATTGCTGCACACGAACACACTGATTTACTACATGATACACTATCACATCATGCATTAAACCGCATTATGCACATAAAAATAAAAATCCACTGAGACAATGCGACCTTTACGCCCAGATTGCCGCCAAAGTCCTACGCCTAAAATATTATAGAAGCGATCAGAAATTGTTGGCTGTCAATGTCAAATGTCAAAAAAAACAAAAATATTCTTTAAAATTTAATTTGATTGCTGACGACGAAACGACGGGATGAACAAATGATTGACAGATAGGAATAGTTTCTAAGAAAAAGCGAAATTGTTATCTTAGCTATATTCCAAGCAAATTTATCGTATTTATTCACCTTTTAAACCTTCCCTGGAAGTCCACAAATAATTTAAAGCCAAAATTAGCCAAATCAGTCCAGCCGTTCTCGAGTTTTAGCGAGACTAACGAACAGCAATTGATTTTTATATACATATACAAGCTGTCCACTGCGACTTTGTCCGTGTGTTTTAGTTTCAACGGTTTTTCAGTTTTGCAACATTTTTCATTTATGCTCCGCTCCTTTTGGTTGCAGCGTAATGTTATATAGCTTATAGCCTTCCTCCATTAATGGGCTATCCAACAATGAAAGAATTTTTCAAATCGGACCAGTAGTTCCTGAGATTAGCAAACAAACAATCAAACAAACTCTTGAGCTTTAAATATTTGTATAGGTAGATAAAAGAATAAAATATCGCGTTAGGCATGATTTGTTTATGCGAGTTGAGTAGCTGTGAGATGCGAGCTGAGTATGTTGTGTGTGGGCAGGCGAGCGGCCGTTCTCGTGCGACGTGTGCGGCGCGCGCTTCACGCAGCGCTCCAACCTGCACTCGCACCGCCGCGCCACGCACATGGACGACAAGCGCTACCGCTGCGACCACTGCCCCAAGCGCTTCAAGCGCCGCCGGTACGCACACTACACTACTAGTTACTATGCTTCACGCAGCGCTCCAACCTGCACTCGCACCGCCGCGCCACGCACATGGACGACAAGCGCTACCGCTGCGACCACTGCCCCAAGCGCTTCAAGCGCCGCCGGTACGCACACTACACTACTAGTTACTATGCTTCACGCAGCGCTCCAACCTGCACTCGCACCGCCGCGCCACGCACATGGACGACAAGCGCTACCGCTGCGACCACTGCCCCAAGCGCTTCAAGCGCCGCCGGTACGCACACTACACTACTAGTTACTATGCTTCACGCAGCGCTCCAACCTGCACTCGCACCGCCGCGCCACGCACATGGACGACAAGCGCTACCGCTGCGACCACTGCCCCAAGCGCTTCAAGCGCCGCCGGTACGCACACTACACTACTAGTTACTATGCTTCACGCAGCGCTCCAACCTGCACTCGCACCGCCGCGCCACGCACATGGACGACAAGCGCTACCGCTGCGACCACTGCCCCAAGCGCTTCAAGCGCCGCCGGTACGCACACTACACTACTAGTTACTATGCTTCACGCAGCGCTCCAACCTGCACTCGCACCGCCGCGCCACGCACATGGACGACAAGCGCTACCGCTGCGACCACTGCCCCAAGCGCTTCAAGCGCCGCCGGTACGCACACTACACTACTAGTTACTATGCTTCACGCAGCGCTCCAACCTGCACTCGCACCGCCGCGCCACGCACATGGACGACAAGCGCTACCGCTGCGACCACTGCCCCAAGCGCTTCAAGCGCCGCCGGTACGCACACTACACTACTAGTTACTATGCTTCACGCAGCGCTCCAACCTGCACTCGCACCGCCGCGCCACGCACATGGACGACAAGCGCTACCGCTGCGACCACTGCCCCAAGCGCTTCAAGCGCCGCCGGTACGCACACTACACTACTAGTTACTATGCTTCACGCAGCGCTCCAACCTGCACTCGCACCGCCGCGCCACGCACATGGACGACAAGCGCTACCGCTGCGACCACTGCCCCAAGCGCTTCAAGCGCCGCCGGTACGCACACTACACTACTAGTTACTATGCTTCACGCAGCGCTCCAACCTGCACTCGCACCGCCGCGCCACGCACATGGACGACAAGCGCTACCGCTGCGACCACTGCCCCAAGCGCTTCAAGCGCCGCCGGTACGCACACTACACTACTAGTTACTATGCTTCACGCAGCGCTCCAACCTGCACTCGCACCGCCGCGCCACGCACATGGACGACAAGCGCTACCGCTGCGACCACTGCCCCAAGCGCTTCAAGCGCCGCCGGTACGCACACTACACTACTAGTTACTATGCTTCACGCAGCGCTCCAACCTGCACTCGCACCGCCGCGCCACGCACATGGACGACAAGCGCTACCGCTGCGACCACTGCCCCAAGCGCTTCAAGCGCCGCCGGTACGCACACTACAATCTAAGATACTGTTCTTGCGACAATTTATGTTATTTCCACTTAAACAAACATCGACTTGTAAATAATTCTCAGAAAGTCTATTATTTCCATTCCATTACATATAGTGCAAAAAAAATGAATCCAAAAAATATTATTGAAACATCCCGCGAAAGCCCTTTACCTGACAATATGGTGCCTCATGTATCATCGTGACGTCACCTGCTTGTAAACTTTGGTTGCTAACTACTGTTGAGACGCAACTGTTTACGTCATCAACCATTCGGACAATCACAGCTGTTTAACATCATGCAACTAAAACAGACAAAAGAGAAACATTTTCTTTCGATTTTCTCTTAATATATCTCACATTTTCTTAAATGACTAAATAGTTGATTTCTACAATTCCATCGCCATCAATAGATTTTACATGCTGTCAAATACCCTATTGTTTTTAATGTCCGTTGATACATTATTACATTATTTCAAAATAAACACATTTTTTTTTCTCATTTTGCGTAACCAAATCTCACAACGATAAATTGATTTGAAATGTCGCATAACTTCAACCGACACCCCTCCGTGTCTCGGAAAGCAAGTTTACAGATTTTTTTCTACAGATTACTAGAATACCACATAAAAGCATCTCACACTGGCGAGCGGCCGCTTAAATGCGAGTTCTGTCCCTCATCGTTCGTGTATCCAGAGCACTACAAGAAACATATCCGCATTCACAGCGGGGAACGGCCGTATGTCTGTGAGGTAAGATTTTAACAAAACTCTTTTCTTATACAAAGATAACAAGTATTGGTCACCGAAATTGCTTGTATAAGTATTTCTATAAAAAGGAAATAAAAAAACCTCAAAAAAAGACAAGACTCAAAAAAAAAAAACAATATGAAAGTCTGAATAGGTAAAATGTAAAAAATCCTAAAATAAAACTGTAAAAAGTACTACTATTACTGCTCTACTGGCGAGTTGAGCTTGTAGTCGCAGGTTCGAGTCCTGCCTGAGGTTGAAATTTTTGTTCTTCTACTTGTATTTTAATTGTAAAAAGTAGTAAATAATATGAATAATATAAATATAAGAACAATCAAAATTAATAGTAAGGTGCATCAAGAATACATTGTGTCAGAATTTATAATACAAGATAAAATAATTATTTAAATTAAAACTTAATTCTGTCGGAGGACCGCTTATTACCTAACTACATACCTACTACATAATTATATATTTGTACCTACGTATACAAAATGTACTTAATGCTAATTTTTGGTTCGTGGTTAGTACAAAATTAATTT
Organism: Diachrysia chrysitis; assembly: GCA_932294365.1. NCBI lineage: Eukaryota > Metazoa > Arthropoda > Insecta > Lepidoptera > Noctuidae > Diachrysia > Diachrysia chrysitis. The sequence continues at coordinate 1,391,728 of OW028667.1, read as the reverse complement.
TATTGATCAACTATTTTATTAAAGTAGTTTAATATGGAGCGGTCTGACACGATAGTGCTTGATATTAAAATAAAAAAGAAATGAAACTCCTTTCGCATTAGATTAAAAAAAAAACCGCCGGAGTTGCGCAGAGAATGCGCTTGCGATCCCGCGACTCCGGCCAAGGGCAGAGACGGGACCGGGTTGTTTTTAGTCAATGAAAGACTGACATATCCTTACGCCGTGCCCTCGGCTTGGGTTGAAGGCATAGATAAGATAAGATATATTTATTTGTAAAAAACACGTGTAGGTAACAATCAGTTGGAATGATTACACAAAAAAGTTTCAACATGTTTTGCCTAGGAAGGCGTACAAATACAATAATAATAATAATAATGTAATTCAGATTAAAAAAACAATAAATTGATGTCAAACAATTACCAATAATAACAAAAATGTCTAAAGTAAATCATTTAAATAGTCAGCAACATTATAGTAGCATTTATTTATTAAAAGCTTCTTCATGCTTTTATTAAAACTATTAATATTCATATCTTTGTATGCCTTTGGTACCTTGTTGTATAATTTTGGGGCCATGCAGAATACACTCTTACCCATGAGAGCTGTTTTAGCACTATATAAACGAAGTCTCCGATTATCACGTTGACTTCTATCGGAACCATCTGATGACTTCGGAAACAAATGGGGATTCTTTTTAACAAATAGTATTGTTTCTAATATATATAAGGAAGGAAGTGATAGAATTCGATGTTTAATAAAATATGGTTGGCAGCTGTCTGTAGTTTTTAGACCAAACATAGCTCTTATGCACCATAATCTTTTCACACAGAAAAAAAAGGTTAAAAATAATAACTTATTACAGATTTGCGGCAAATCGTTCAATTCGCGCGACAATCGCAACACGCACCGCTTCGTGCACTCCGACAAGAAGCCTTACGAGTGCGTCGCGTGCGGGGCCGGGTACATGAGGAAGCAGCTGCTCTACGCGCATATGAACAGCAGTGTAAGTCCTTGACTTTGACAACCTCCGTGGTCGAGTGGCGTACACAGCGGTTTTCAAGGCTCTGAGATACCGGGTTCGATCTCCGGATGGGTCAATGTAGAAAACCACTTTTCTACATTGTTTCGGGTGTGCGTGTTTGTGGTACCTTCGTTGTCTCTGATTTTTTAACACAAGTGCTTTAGATATTTACTTTGGGTTCTGAGCAATGTATGTGATGTTGTCCATATTTATTTATTATTTATTTACTTGTTGAGTTGTGGGTACGATGGCATTAGAGGGCTCTAGCTCCACTTTTAAATCTTTATCAGACACAAAACATTGTGGATTATCTATATATATATAAAATTAATGTTTGTATGTCTGTCCTCTATGCGTGCCTAAACCAATGATAAGATTATGATGAGACTTTAGGGTTTTCAAACTACGATTTACAAAGCAAAAGTAACTCTGTCTATCTGGTACGCTTTCACAGCTAAACCACTTAACCGATTTGGATAAAACTTAGTACGGGGTAAGCTTGGATTTTAAGAAAGGACATAGGCTTACTTTTTATAATTATGTTTCTTGTTTACAGGGCCATCTAGCGGAATCTATAGTAGTCAATCAGCCAAGAGTTATCAAAGTTACGGAAGTAAGTATCTTATTTACCTATAGAGATTAACCCCCTATACTGTATATATACTGAAACGCAAATTAACTTTAAGGAGTTCTTAAATGTATATCTGTCGCTACTTCACACCTTAGAGTGTTAGAGACAGCATGAGACTTAACGGCGACTTAAAACTGATAAACGGTTCAGTATTCGGACAATAGAAATTAAATAACCCTTTTCGACAATTATATGGTCTTATTTATTTAATAAGTTTTTGTACATACATAAAACTATTTGTGTTTTTAGAAAAAAATATCCCTATGTTATAAACATTTTTTTTCAAGAGCATTTATTATTTTTAAAAATCGTTTGTATTTACTATTTCAGAGTGCATTAGAGCCTGAAATTCAATATGTGGAAGCAAAACCATGCAGCAAATTTGATGCGGTGAGTAGATATATAGATTTAATAGTAGTGTATTGTGATAGCTATGAAGGGGTTTCATAGAACATCTGGAGTAAGTTAGGGCCTTCAAAAATAAGTGAAATATAGAGTGCGCATCGAGTATGAACTGTTGGCACTGGTATGAACAAGTAAAATTGTTAAATTAGTGCCAAAACAGAGCGTGCCGTTTCATTAAAACCATCTTAAAACCTTATATTTGACGACCTCCGTGGTCGAGTGGCGTACACACCGGTTTTCAAGGTGTCGTCAGCTCTGAGGTCCCGGGTTCGATCCCCGGCCGGGTCAATGTAGAAATACCACTTTTCTAAATTGTCTCGGGTCTGGGTGTTTGTGGTACCTTCGTTGCCTCTGAATTCCATAACACAAGTGCTTTAGCTACTTACTTTGGGTTCAGAGCAATGTATGTGATGTTGTCCACATTTATTTATTATTATTATTTTTGCATAAGAGCTAAATTAGCTTACGCTCGGTACATGGGGCTAGCACTCTATGCTTGTCTATGTTTACTCTGAGGTTAGGGCAGTTTGACCAGCGTATATTTTGCGATCTAGGCTAAGTTTAAACCAAATCGTTGATCTTTGCACAATATACCATTATGTTAAATAAAATACATAACTAATATAAAATATTTTTTTTTAGATATTTGAGACGAGTGAATTGGAATCCAGTGTTAAATCTGTTGGTAAGTATTTTTTTTAATATTTAGTAAATATTTAGAAATATACCACGTTTTATTCACGCACACTCTCGGGATCGCCCGACTAGTTTCATACACAATAGGAGTCCCTAATCATGAGCTGACGCGGCGGCGATGGTGTCGCGAGTCGAACTGTTTTTAGTAAATCATTTATTTATTTAGTAAGTGACCATCAAGATCTTTGCTGTAGAAATTATAGTATATATTAAAATGCATCTGGAATATAAGTATGAAGGATTCGGGTAGCGTTTCCATCAGAGATGTGCGAGGATGCGTAGCAAGAGATGTGTTTGTTAAAAACCAATTGAATCGCTTCATTTACCTAGCGCTGAGCGAGCCTTGGCAATGAACACGCAGACTTATGCCCAGCTTTGGGCTTTGTGTATGATGGTGAAATTCGATAGTATTTCTTAATCTATACTAGTATTATAAAGCTGAAGAGTTTGTTTGTTTGTTTGTTTGTTTGTTTGTTTGAACGCGCTAATCTCAGGAACTACTGGTTCGATTTGAAAAATTCTTTTTGTATTGGATAGTCCGTTTATTGAGGAAGGCTATAGGCTATATAACATCACGCTACGACCAATAGGAGCGGAGCATAAATGAAAAATGTTGCAAAAATGAAAGGCCGTTGAAACTAAAACACGCGAACAAAGTCGCGGGGGACAGCTAGTAGTTTATATTTTGTTACTTTTAGGAACTCTATCAGAAATTGTATATACAAGTAGTGAGTTTTTTGTCGTTGTACAAATGAAAATTATGACCTCTATATCGGTTATGAAAAAGATTGGAATTAAAAAAATTACAAACAAACATAATATAATATAATATTTAGATTTTTAGTACTATTACCGTAAAACTCTTGGCTACAAAAACGATTATTTTTATTGTTTTTTTTACACTAAGCGATTTTGTAACAGAGAAGTCATAGTTATCGTTTTTACAACGACCAAAACTCACCTTATATAGAAATGTGTTAAATTTTTGGATGGACATATGATTTATTTTTATTAAAACTATTTGTTACTTTTTATTTTTTAGTTAAATCGGAAGCTGAAAGTGCCATAGAAGGAACAAAACTCTACATCACAGAAGATAAAAAGATTATTTTACAAGATGGTAAGTTATATTTGAAGCCTATTTAAAAGTTAAAACGCCGAGAAGTCTCATTAAAATCATCGGACACCCGTGACCTACGCGACTTAAAACTTCATCGGGCATCAAGAAATAACTTAGAGACTATCTCTCAATAAAAAAGTATTTTTTTGCGGGATAAATGTCAATAGAGATGTTGACTGGGTATGAAAAACAAATCTATTTAGTCCGTACGTTAGATAATAAAAAATATAAGACACGTATTTTTTGCTTTTACAAAATAAGTAAAAACAAGGAGATAAAATGAATCAAAAGTTCTGGAGTGGGAGCTGATGACGTCACGATCTTGCATGAAACGTGCGACATCGTTACGTCATGCGACATTTTAAATCGATGTCTTGGTTTTTGGTAAGTTATATATTTTTAACTTACCAAAAACTCAAGCGGTACATTGAACTAGTAGTCGCAGGTTCGAGTCCTGCCTGAGGTTTAAATCTTTCCGTTATACTATTTGTATTAAATTACCAATATTCGCTCCACATGCGTTAATGCGTAACAAACACAAAAAATTAAGTCAACATCTCGGCAACTATAAATCAGTTCTAGGTACCAAACCGCCACGTGCTTGCCTGTTACAATATTCGATGCAATCATATTGTAATGCAATGCAAATGAGAGCATTGAGACATACCAAGATAATATCAAGTCCCAAAAACATTAGCAACATATTTTTAACTCGTTTTTGTGTTCTTACAGATAAAACAACATTAAATTTAATACAAGACAGTGAAGATCCCACGTTGTTAACAATACGTAAGTTTTAAAGTTTCAACATACTTAAATCCAAAAAAAATAAAAAAAATTAATAACTTCTGATGATTTAACGATTATGTAACTACAAATAAATTACAAAATATAACAAGTTGAATGTTAAAAAAAAAACTATTTGTACTAACCGTGCCCCGCAGTTGCACTCGCCATGCTTTTCTCCAAAAGCAAGTAACGTGATGTTAAATAGCCTGTAAACCTTCCTCGAGAATTGGGCTATCAAATGCAAAAAGATTTTTTCAAATGTGACAAGTAGTTTCAGAGATAAGCGCGTTCAAACAAAAAAATATCTTTAGCTTTATTATATTAGTATAATAAGGAATCGATATTTTTTTCATTTTATTAGTTGATGAGTAATTTCAATTTCTTTTTTCTTTTCACAGACAACATCGATCGCGGCGAGGGCACGATTTTAGAAGCTGTAGATGCTGATGAACTTGGAGATCAGGCCGAGGTAAATTAACTTTAAATAATAATTCACGACTTAATTATCAGGGGGGATTAACTCGCAGTTTGAGTACGTTCGGCCGTCGAGCCTCCCGGGGAGGTAAAAGGCAGTAGGATGAGTAGGAGTATTATATACCAGTGTATGCTTGTGGTAACGAGGTGTCCAGTTATATTATCACCGAGAGAACGAAATGAACTTTGATTTTGTCATTTTCCGACATTTGAGATAATAAGGGATCGCACTATTCTTTTTTAATTTACACATCGCATAGATATAAAAAAAATACGTATTTTTTTTAATTAAACAAACGATGAGGAAGATACAGTGAATGGAAATGTCGCGTGACGTCACTTGTGGCTACAATTTTTACCCACAAGTGACGTCACAAGCCCCCACTCCAGAACTTTAAAGCGGTTTAACTTTGTCATTTTTCAATGATTCGATAAAAGAAAAAATACGAGCTTTTTTTTCTTTTATCTATCTGGTGGATTAAATAGATATTTCCTTCTCATGCCCAGTCCGCTCACCTATTAGTAGATAATACAGGATGATAAATATTAATAATTGGTTACAGATCGTCGCTAACGACGAGAACGGCGGCGTCGTGCGCCTCATACAGATCAAACTACCCGACGGGAACAACGGCTGGGTCGCTATCAACCGATAATAATTACCGCAGTAACATGCCAACTTACTATACTATGTATATATCATGCTATATTTGTATTGTATAACATACAAAAGGAATTAGGACTATTGTTATTGCACTCACCAGTTGGCGCCACTGGCGCTTCGGGTCGTGAAGCTGTAAAAGTTTTTTTACTAGGTCCGGGCGCGAAAATAGTTGAATTTAAATCATATTTGATATAAGCATACTTTTGACAAAATGTATTTGTAAACAGTAAACTAACCTCTGAATTATTATGCCTATTTTACGTACCTCAGTCTTTTAAAGCACTGATGGCCGAATACTGAAAAGTCAATCAGTTTTAAGTCGCCGTTAAGTCTCATGCTGTCTCTGTGACTTTAAGGTGCAAAATAGTGGCAGATAGGCATTTAAGAACGTGTTAACGTTAAGTTGCGCGGTATTCGGATGAGATAGTCATCGATTCGTAACTCAAATTTGTCTTAATAATAAGAGTTATTGGTAAATATGCACAACATTAAGATGACTTATGCCTGGTTCCTCAAAATAAAAAGAAAAATAAAAAAAAAATACCTTCTGTAAGCTAAACGAATTGTTTCTTCAATGTAGGAACCGGGTATTACAGTATTATACAATATAACCGCGTGTTAAATCAAATCATTTAATCGTTTGTGAATATGGGTACAAAAAAGTTCTTAAATAATATATTGTAGTGCATTGACCATATCCTACCAGACGGCATGAAAACTACACAACAAACTATGAAATTTTACATTTCAGAGACTTCACGCGCCACTAGCGCCTCTGGCGGCATAATTGTTATGTTGACTTTGAGAATATGTTGACATATTATTAAAGGGATGTTTTTAATAAGAAATAGTACTTAACATGTTCTAGTCCATTTGTAGACATCTTCAGTACGGTTGTTTGTTCTGTAGTTATTTTAAGCAAAATAATTAGGACAATAGGGCAGCTGACATTTTTTTTAATGTCCGTCTTTTAGACAATGAGAAAAATATTAGTCACGAAGGTTTACTTTTGACTCGTAAACAATAAAATACAAAGATACAGGGAATAGAAATGTCGCGTGAACTCACTATTACACTACAATTTTAATTGTATTGTGACGCCACGAGCCAGGCCCCTGTTGAAATTAAGTGCTTCTTATCTTTGTATTTTTTTTTTGTATTTTGGATAAAATATCTCATAGCCAACTTAACTAAATATACAAGTAAAAAAAATAGTAATTCATATCATCATCATCATCATCATACCAGCCTATAAATGTTCCACTGCTGGGCACAGGCCTCTTCTCATATAGAGAAGGAACGAGCATTGATTACCACGCTTGCTAATTGCGGGTTGGCGATTTCAGATTCCAATTGTTGGAATCCAGGTTTCCTCATGTTATCCTTCAAAAAATTAAAATAATTAAGAAAAAATATTTTTAAAATAATTAAATTAGTCTTAAAATAATTAAGAAAGTACTGAAGAGCTTTGAAAAAGTCACATTGGTACTTGCCTGTAATGGGTTCGAACCTGCAACCTTGTGCACAGAAATCCGTTCATTGAACCACTAGGCCACCACGACATTTTTAAAGTAATTCATTATAGCATCAAAAATATTTTGTTAAGGGCAAAAATACGTTTCTAATATAATTATTTAAAAGACGATCATTAAAAAAATATTGGTTAATTTCCCTATTCTTAGGGAAACCCGCAAAGCGGCAATTGTAAATAAATGTAATGTAGTAAAATATTATTTGTTAATATATTGTAATATACATTATGTTGAGTAAAGGAAAACTAGACGTTTTGTTTAAGAAATAAATAGTTAAATGTAACTAAGGCGTATTTTCTTTTTTTCTCTCGGCGTTTGGTATTGTGGGAAGTGAATGCGCAGAGCAACCTCGTCAACCCAAGATATTTTAACGATGATAGAAATTGCTTGATTGAATGCCAATTACATATCTTTATGATATATACTTTTTACATGTGACCTAGAGTAAACATGACAAGCATAGAGCGCGCGCATCGCTAGTAGCCCTCGTGCCTAGCGTAAGCTTTTGCTAAATGTACTACGCTCGTTTAGGTACTGATTTAAATGATTGTTCGTGCGACGACAGACGTTTATGCGAAAATATTGACTGTTTCGATATTATTAGGTTTTAAGTTAGTTTAAATTAAAGGGCGCGTTCTGTTTTGAAACAAATTTTACGATTTTACTGTTCATACTCGATATGCGCACTCTATGGTTTTCTTATTTTATTCTCTAAGCATGGAACGCTTGTATACATATCGTTGTCTTCGTTAGCAGATGTGATCACGAAGGCATTTTAGTAATAATTATTCTTTTAAAAAATAATTAAATAAATAAAATAAATGTGGACAACATCACATACATTGCACTGAACCCAAAGTAAGAAGCTAAAGCACTTGTGTTATGGAATTCAGAGACAACAAAGGTAACACAAACACCCAGACCCGAGACAATGTAGAAAAGTGGTTTTCTACATTGACCCGGCCGGGGATCGAACCCGGGACCTCAGAGCTGGCGACACCTTGAAAACCGGTGTGTACGCCACTCGACCACGGAGGTCGTCAAAAATTATTTATTTTCTAAAATTTGTCGAGGTCTTCTTAAACTTTTATAATAAAAGAACTTCTATCATACATCTTTTTTATTACACCAGATGAAATACAACAAACTTAGGTTCAAAGGTAATGCAAATTCGTATTTGACATCATTCGTTTACAAAATGGCCTTTGGTTTGTTTAGAAGCCTTTTTTAATTCAATTTTCAGTGCGATAGGGTATTACATCCATAAGTGTCATAATTAGATACTGTTGTGCTAATAAACCACTTAAAAAGCACAAAATTTTTATTCAATTGATGTGTCTTAAAAATGCGTTCAACTTTTACATTTTCGAAAAAAACGCTGAACGCAGTGGACGCATTATTGCTGTGATCCTGACGTCAGTTGGCTGTCTAAACAAAGCAAATACGCTGAACAGATGACATTGACACTTTTTATTTACGCAGCCGTATGGCGTAATAACATGGCGGCTATTTCATGATGTTAGAATTAGGCAAGAAAAAATATTTATTTTAAAATTTATTTTGTTATTTTATGAACTAAAATTAACATTTTCCGACTGCATTTTGTGTCGTTTTGCATTCTCCTCAAATTCAAGGAGGTAACTATGCTAATGATTCCGATACGATAGTAGGGTTTTTTTTTTTTCATTTTTCTAATTTTTGGAAACCTGCATGTGTGGGAGAAGCATTTCAAGAAAGTAGTGTATTCTAAAATACTGTCAAACTTAAATAACAAAAAAATCAAGTATGTATTAATTATTTAGCAGATACATATAATAATTTTATTTGATTAATTATGTCTTTCATAACAGCCTGCTGAAATTTGTCGAGAATGCAAAACGACACGTTGTATATATTTTTCTCGTATGGAGTAAAATAAGTATTAATAAGTATTGTCGGCACGAATCGCGAACACAATTTTCACCAGCGCAGTAGTTAACTTTTGAGACACTGGCGGATGGCGGAATAAAGATAGAAGGCGGGGGGCGCCGAGACAGCACGCGATTGGTTCATCAATCGATACTCGACTATTAATTAACCCACATTTACCCAAGCGGCGATCGGTCACCGCGCATGACGTCACAGCCAAATCTCAGTCAAACCCCGAGCGGCGACCGGTCGCCGCACTACCTCCACTTGATTTGAACCCATTTTTTTTGTGTTTAGCGTCTACTTTTGTGTAAAAAAGTTTGATGATATACGATCTTTAACCTCTAGTTCAACGAGGTACAACTCACAATCAATTGGTTAAACTCTACTATCCATCTGTGCTTACGACTCGTGCCGCTATCTGTATTATCGAAGCTTATCATTAAAAAGCAACATACATTGACGCGTCACTACTAAGGATAATTAGTGTAACAATGTAAGTCTTGCTAGCTAAAAAAAATACTATTCTGAGTGTGTACTGTACATGTACACCACAATTTCGCATAGTGTATTATTAGTGTGCTATATTAAATTAATTTTAATTAAATTCATTTGTAATATATATTATTGCAAATTAATTTAATTAATTCTAATATATTTTTGGTATAATTTTGATTATAATTGGTGTCTTACAAAAAAATGTTGAATTTTACATAAAGTTATGTGCTTAATTGAATTAATACTTAATTCTTATTGTTTTTATAACGCTCATGTATTTTACAAAGTTCTAGTACATTATATGTCCCGAGAATATAAGTAAAAATATCGATAAGGATACGAAATAATATAATTTCATATTAGTACGTACAGTCACAATTATCTTGACAAAAATGTTTTGTTTATGGTTCTTGTTAGTCAGAATGAGCCGTGTCTGTCGCGCCAGTTATTTCACAAAACATTGGTCAAACAAATGTCTTCCCAACTAACCACCAGGGTGAAAGCCTATTTGCAACCTACATTGTCTTAACTTAAATCTGCTGTGGGAGATACTAGATTTGAACTTAACATTGTTACATACATTACACTTAACTTAATATTGTTACATAAATAGGGATGTGGCCTAGTTTATTCGGCTACACGTTTAGGCCACACACCTAATTTATATTTTCTTATAATGTAAGTTTAAATCTAATATCTCCCATAGCAGACCCAGGTTAAGACACTGTAGGCAAATAGGCAATCCTTCTGGGGGTTTTGGTTTGGAATACATTTGTTTAACAAACGTTTTGTGAAATAACTGGCGAAGCAGACACGGCTTTAACTGAGCATCATTATGTTTTCTTAACTTTAACCGACTGACAAGAACCACTTAATCCATAGTGGTTTTAGTGAAGAAAGGTCCTGTCATGATATTTGCCAGTGAATATTCAACGAATATGAAAACAGCAGTTAATCTCAGAAATAAAAACTTGTAGCATACAAATCAAAACTAAGTGTTTAGTCATATGTAAGTCAGTATTCATTTAATAAAAGTTTAACTAACACTAAATTAAGATCACGAATCATAAAACCTAAAATACTAAAAGTAAAAAGATACTTAAGAAAATATTTAGGAAACTATTTATATTATAATACAAAACTTATATTAAAAGCGGAATTATTGATTATTAGTGTTAGATTTAAACAGACCTTAGACAAGTTACATTTTTATATGTCAACGACGATAGAAATCGCTTATATGATACTACAAAGCCGTGTCTGCTGCCCAAAATTCTATCATAACATTTGTTAAAAAACAAATTAGAGGTGTAGTCTTCAGTATTGAAATGTTATTTCTTTTACAGATGGTATTTATACGGGATAAGCGACCCTACCGGATTTTTTTTGCGGCCTCCATTAATATTATAAGCAAGTAAACTAATAATACTAACTTATCAATAACAATATGCATTGACTTAAGTTTCTTTCATAAAAGAACTTCACTATAGACTAGATTATATTTTAACTGTCTAACGGCCGAATACTCAAAGGACACTTATTGTATACTGCGTTCGAAATGTAATACCAAACAAGTAAACAAACACGAGTTTTAGGAAATCAGACCACAGGACTGAAGTAAAACTTCTTTATATACGAAACGTAACTGGCCATGAGAGAAAGAGAGAAAGAAAATGTGTGCTTGCACCTCTCTCTCTTGCCCCTACAGTAATATACAAAACGTAACTCTCTTTTTATATTTCACTAACTTATATCTCCCTCTCAACTTCCGTTCGCCTCGCCCGATCACACTTTTTGTAACGCTCTTGTTACGCATTCACCACCTTACTCCCCAAGTTAAGTTTGCGTAAAGAAGTTTTACTTAATAAAACAACTGTAATGCTTACATATAAGGTTCTGTTTGAGCTACAACTTAATATTTTTATGATGTTTTCAACACTGTACTAGTGAGTCGAAAATTATCATTATTTACATTAGCATAAAGTTGATGTTTGTTTAATTGGAAATATCATCAATTAGCACAAGTATTTAAGTAGAGTTTAAGACGTTACGTCTCATGCTCTGACACTTTAAACTGCTGTAGGTATTCAGAAATGTTAATGGTTACCTAGCCCATTCGGGGATCGAACCCGGGACCTCAGAGTTGATAAATAAAAATCAACTTAAATATTTTTACATGCTCTAAGTATCATAATATTAATGATCACAATAAAATTCGCTCACTTAAATTGATGTAAGAGATTCCTTAGTATTGAAATAAGTAATTAAGTCGGTTATAAGCATTACCTTAAGTAACCATTAACGTCTCTGAGTACGACAGTTATTTGTTATGTAATGACCGATAGACTTAAGTATGTCTTAAAGGTAAGTGTCGTTTGAGTATGGGGTATGATTGTATACAAAATTTTCAAGTGTATTTTAAATTACATGCTAAATACTAATTATTTAAACAGCAAAGGATCTCCACAACTCACGGTCCTGGGTTTTCCACATCCAGCGGTTGCCTTATTAATAAATAATAATCAATGATCATCAGTAACCAAAGTATTTTGATATCATATAAAATAAAAAATTTTGTTTTTAATCTATGGCATTTTTTCCGACGGCAAGAAAAGGTTTTTACAACTCCTAATTTTTGTAGTAATAAAACGTTAATTTTAAGTATTTTTTTTTTATTTTTTCTAAGTCTTAGGGACTTGCTTTGAGCGCCATCTATGGCGTCCATTAGACAATCAATCTGGCATAGTTTCAATACGTATACTGGTCACTTAAGCAAAGATTATTTATAAATAACTTTAGACCAGAGCTAAGTATTATTATTAATGAATACTGTCGTTTATATAATTTAATTCCTTCAAGGACATTTTTCAGAAGGTTTAAGTTGTGCTATGGGTTCGTAGAATCTCAAAGATTAAATTTAAAGGGGCATATGTCTTAATACTTATACGTCACTTAAATTTAAGCTGTTACGTCTTATGATATTTCTGTCACTTTATGAGGAAAGGTGGGGGTTTTTTCTACATCCAAACTATTTCGTCCATTTTCTCACTGGTTTTTCACTGGCTTTTTTTTGCAGTAATAATAATATAAACTAGTTATATGCCTCTATGTTTTCCTTTTTGATGATAATTTATATTAATTAATAACTCTTCAAAAATGTTCATTTCGATTGCTGTTTTGAGAGGCGCAGTGTACAAATTTGACAACTATTATTTAAAAAATAAAATCATAGAGACATTGTCTATATTCTTTTTATTTAGTATATGAAATATCTTTTAAATTAGTTCAATATTGAAAGAGGAAATAGGCGATTTTGATTCCGTTTTGCAGTCGTCCTTGTCATACTTGGAAAGATAAACAGGACGCCGTGCGACAGCGATAGTTTCTTCAAATACCTAGTTTTTAAAAGTCTCTCCGCCCGCCTTTTCTCTCAAAATTTAATTTAGTGACAGATAAGACTGCTCACAACGACTTAAACTTAAGTGGCGTTTAAGTATTCGGGGTAATAAATGTTAAATATTTAAGACTAACTTAAAAAAGATCCAATCGCACTTAGTCTAACGTGTGCGCAATTTAAGTACTCCTTCAAAGGCACAACCACACTCTCCTTTAGAAAACACAATTTCCATCAATTGTCAATTATCTCACATGAAAATATAAGTTTAACTTAATAATCTATATAGATAAAAAACATTCAATTTTCACATGTATGACGGAGCATCATTTAAGATCGGCTCGACCGATTTGGCTGCTTTTTTTATTGTGTTTATAATTGTCAGGACAAGGTTTTTATAATCGAAAATTTTGGGAAAGATCCGCGGGAAATGTCGAAAATTGACAGCGACACGAATGTGGAGTCAGCTAGTTTTTTAATATAAGCGAAATGTTATTTAATAACAATTAATGTCAAAAATACAAATAAATAGTGTTATAACAATCATTATTGCTTTTTGGTTTCTTTTGAAACATATTCTTAGTTATTTCTTATTCCGTGAATTAGATAATAAAAATATATAACACACGTATTTTTTACTTTTTCAAAATAAGTAAAATATATGGAGATAAAGGGATTAAAGTTCAGCAGGGTTATTCGCTATGGCGGTTGTCAACAAAAGCGATTGTTGCCTTATAAAAAATACAGTGAAAACACAAGTTTCTTATCGTGTAACTTCGATGACAAACTAGATCTACTACTACTTAGTTGGTTACCGACGTTAGCCGATTTTGAATAAGGATTTTTATACTTATTTTTATCCGGTAAAAATCGGTTGGGTTGGCAACTGGAGATAGCGAATGAGCCTACATGAGTGGGGGCTAATTACGTCATGATGATAGACAAAACTTAAATCCTGAAGTCATTCGAAATTCTAAATCAAAGTATCGTCATAAGTTTTCTATAACAAAAAAAAATTAAAATACGTGTATATATTATATATATTTGATTTTTACAAATCTATCTCACGGACATTAAAAAAACATTTAGTCAACATCACAGATGGTAAATTAAAAAATTACATTATATATTATATATATTAATTTAAACAATTTAGCTTCAATGTAACCATTGAGTTTTGGCAAGAATAATAACGATTGCGTTTAAAAAAAATGCAATTGGTACTCTTACTGCTTCCAAAATTTTTTTTAATTTTTTTATACAGGATGCTACGACAATGTGGTCATATTTGAAATAATCCATCTGGCCTTAGAAATAAAAACCTTTATCAAGGAAAACATAGTAGGGTATATATACCAAGAACAAATGGGTTTAACCTTATAGTATACATAGACGACCTCCGTGGTCGAGTGGCGTACAAACCGGTTTTCAAGGTGTCGCCAGCTCTGAGGTCCCGGGTTCGATCCCCGGCCGGATCAATGTAGAAAACCACTTTTCTACATTGTCTCGGGTCTGGGTGTTTGTGGTACCTTCGTTGTCTCTGAATTCCATAACACAAGTGCTTTAGCTACTTACTTTGGGTTCAGAGCAATGTATGTGATGTTGTCCACATTTATTTATTTATTTTATAGACAACCATAGAGTGCGAGCATCGCTAGTAACATATTGTGCCGAGCGTAACATGATTTTTAGCTAAAAGTAATACGCTCGTTTACTGATTTAAGTGATTTTCTGTGCGACCACAGACGTCTGTGCAAAAATAGGTTGTCGATATTATTAGGGTAATATTAGGTTTTGAGATAGTTTTATCAAAACAGCGCGCTCTGTTTTGACATAATTTTTTACTTGTTAATACTTTGATAGGCGCACTCTATATTTTGCATATTTTTACTCTAATACAAAATTATTTCCGGCTGATCAAAATTAATAAATAAATATATAAATGTGGACAACATCACATACATTGCTCTGAACCCAAAGTAAGTAGCTAAAGCACTTGTGTTATGGAATTCAGAGACAACGAAGGTACCACAAACACCCAGACCCAACACAATGTAGAAAACTGGTTTTTCTACATTGATCCGGCCGGGGATCGAACCCACGCGTGGGTGTGTACGCCACTCGACCACGAAGGTCGTCAAAATTAGTATGAGACCGGTTTATTTTCCAGTATAGACTTACTTTTTTGAAGAAACTTGTTTATTTCTTTGAGAAGAAGTTGTATTTCAAATATGATTACGCATTTCCATAGCACCATGTAAACTAAAATAAGCTTGTAAATTGTTTTAAAGACAAATGCTATTCTGAACTTTTAAAGCCATTAAAAACCACCAATCGAATATTTACAACAACTGTTCATACGAATTTCGACATTAGGGCGTCGCTAATAAGTTCGGCAATTCATTGGCAAGATCAACTATTCAAACTTCACGCAATTTTAAAGACGTTTAGTTAAGACTCATGCTGTCTCTGTCATTTTTAATTGCAATGTTGCGATAGATAGACTTTTAAGAGCGTCTTAAAGTTGAGTTTCGTTTAAGTGTTTGGTGGTTAGAACTGTATTTAGTTCTTTTTTCTTAGGTTTCGCTAAACCCGTTGGTTTAGATATTCTTTGCAATAACAAAACATATTTAAATGTGGATGACTCGCGCTGACACAGCTGGGTTCGTTACCGTATCTGTAAAAGAAATTATAATAAATATTTATTTTTTATATATACAGCATGCAACAAAAACCCTGTCCGATCCTTATGAGTATTATTCGGCATCGTACTGCGTACACATATACGTAACTATAAAATGGATTTGAGATTATTTATTTTTCCCCGGTGAATATAATTAAATTAAAATAAAACTGATCAAAGGCAACACTGATCGCTCGACAAAGTTCACGTGTACTACCTACAGTTTTGTATCAAATAAGCCGCCTGAGCGAGACGTCTTTTTCTATGTTGATCCAGGAATACGCCTTTATTGGATCGGACAGGGTTTTTGTTACATACTGCATATCTATAAAATCTTAGTGTATGTTTACATGTCGAACGTTGTATGTGCAATTGCTGAACCCAATACATTTAAACTTTGCAGATATTTCAAAAAATATTTGCGTATTTTTCATATCATAACGCACTAAGAAACAGACAGACAGTCATTGTAAATGTATAGATACCATGGGCTTTTTAACCCACTGCTGGACAAACGCCTCTTCTCATATAGAGTAGGATAATTTTTATTTTTTTTAAACGACTCCCGCACTAAGGAATTTAATCCTTGTATCGCGGGAGATTTACAAACATACAAATAACATGCACAAAGAACACCCAGACTTGGAACAAGCATTTGTGGGTCACACAAAAATGCTTGTCCCATGCGGGGATCGAACCCGCGGAACGTCGCGCACAGAGGTATTTGGCGTGGTGACCTATACCACTCGGCTATTCGTGCAGTCAATTTTATGGCTTTTAAATATATACTTACGCGTTTGTTCTTGATATATCTCTTTTGTCGATGAAGAATTTATCTTCTTTAATGTAATAAGTGACCATAGCTTCGAAAAGCCCGTAACCGGGACCAACTACTATCTGTAACATACAAAAGTAAGGCTTTGAGCAGTGAACGGACTATTTCTCCATTTATTGTCGCGTTCATATTTTCTGAACGACTGCACCAAATCGGATAATTCATTTTTTTGTAAAGACAAGGTTTTTATACAAAAAAATAATGTAAATGTTTTTTAAACCTCACACCCGTGCAATGCCGGGGCGGGCAGCTAGTATAAAATAATATTTTTGAATAGAATTCCCTAAAGTAATCATAAACGTCTCTGAGTACAGCAGTAAGACTTATTTTCCATTAATAATAATCTATACTAATATATAAAGCTGAAGAGTTTATTTATTTGAACGCGCTAATCTCAGGAACCACTGGTCCGATTTGAAAAATTATTTCAGTATTGGATAGCCCATTCATTGAGGAGGGCTAATAAGCTATAAAACATCACGCTGCGACCAAAAGGAGCGGAAATAAATAAAAAAAGTTGCAAATTGAAAAACCGTTGAAACTAAAACACGCGGACAAAGTCGCGGGGGACAGCTAGTTAATAAAGTAATAAAGCCCTAACCACCGGCAGCTTGTACTCTGTTCCCGATGCCGGTTGGAGACCATATTTTATATTTTTAAATGTATAATTAATTTTTTTGTTTATGTATTTAAAAATGTATTTTATATGTAATAATTTAAATAAAGGATTTAATAATATTATCTTGGGTCAACTCACAACCGGCCATCTGATCCAAAACTAGGCAGAGCCTGTAGTATGGCAACCAGACGACTGATAAACATATTTATATATTTCTAAATACATACATATTATAGATAACTTACACCCAGACACAGAACAAATGATCATGCTCATCACACAAAAAAATGTCCTGGGCGGGAATCGAACCCATGACCTCCGGTTTAGCAGTCTGGGTCACTAACCTCTAGACCAACAGGCCCGTCTATTTATAGTTCAGGTACTACCGTTACCTTTAACTGGAAGTTCTCCTTAGCGATGTTGACGTGCGCTCCGAACTTGCCGACGTATCCGTCCGCGTCCTTGGCCTCCACGAAAGACAGCATGCGGCTGTTGGCCGCCTGACGCATCACCCACTTCACTGACGACAGAGTGCGCGGGACGCAGCGGGATCTAGAGTACATTAGTTAAATATTATTAGACTATTTTTTATTGTTAGACAGATATATTAAAAAATTTTGGACAAGTATTTTGTGTTTTTTTACATAACTAAAAAATCACGACGATACTTTGATTTGAAGTGTCATGTGACGTCACTATTGTGTGGATGATCGTGACGTCATTAGACTCCACATTTGAACTTTGATTCGCTTTATCTGTTTAGTTTCAACTTATTTTAAAAAAGCAAAGGAATACATGTCTAATATTTTTCTATTATCTAACTACTACATAAATAGATTATCACTTTTCATACCCAGTCAACATTCTAAGTCAGGAGCTCCTTTTTTGAAGTCTCTTTAAATAAATTTTTCATAACAATAATTGGTACTTAATCAATCAAAGACGTTAACGTCTATTCCAGACGATTTATAGCGTAATCTCTGGTAGACAATGGCACTGGTGTTGCTCTAAATACTAACATAGAATTAATGATTAAAATATATTAATTATTGCCTCTGCCATGTTAAAGTGGAAATGGGCTGGACACGTCTATCGTTTAGCAATGAACTAATACGTTGACGACCACCGTGGTCGACTGGCAAACACAACGGTTTTCAAGGTGTCGCCAGCTCTGAGGTCCCGGGTTCGATCCCCGGCCGGGTCAACGTAGAAAAACCACTTTTCTACATTATCTCGGGTCTGGGTGTTTGTGGTACCTTCGTTGTCTCTGAATTCCATAACACAAGTGCTTTAGCTACTTACTTTGGTTTCAGAGCAATGTATGTGATGTTTTCCACATTCATTATTATCATTATTATTGAATAGGCTAAAATTACCACAGAAACGTCTCCTACACACAATAAGCGTCAGCTAGTCTAGTCTAGTCAATCGCGGCACTTGAGAGAGACAAGTGGAAGAAGAAGCCTTTGCCCAGCAGTGGGACACTTTAGGCTAATATTACCTTGAAATAAAACTAATTTGAACGGATTCTATCTGTCATGGTCACGGGCAGACAGTCTGCCCGTGATCATGACACCTGCAAAGGCGTCGAAACGTCGTGAACAAAAATCTAAAAATAAACTGCGATAGAATCCGTTCAAATTAGTTTTATTTCAATGTCTAATAATCGCGTAAAGACCTCAGAATGCACTATTATTACCTCATAGGCTCCGTGAGAGTGTTGATATAGTCGACGAGAGCGTCAGCAGTCCTCTTGTAAAGTGCATCGTCTTCCGACACGTTCCTCCAGGCGAGGCAGGCGCACCAGTGCGGCTCGATGCCCGCCTCGCTGCACGAGCGGTTCTGAGGGATCTGAGGGTCAAATTAATACTATTACTACATATAAATATAAAACTATTAATATAAACATTTTGCTATATACGTTGTCGTCGCATATTTAAAAATAATTGTATTTTTAGACATTGTATGTATTTGTATAATAACTTTCGTGAGGAGTAGTCATAATTATTTAAAACAGTTCGAGTCGCGACACCACCGCCGCCGCGTCTGCTCATGATTGAGTCTTGAAACTAACCACACCAGTATGAGCAGAAATATTAAGAAAAGTCGGAGTAGGGATAAAAATAATGAAAAGTTCACAAAAACTTTCTGGGACACCTGTATATAGATTTACGAAATTCCACTCACCGGGTCCAGAAGACTCAATCCTCGCAAGAAGTCCGCTCCTTTCACCCTGTAGGTGTTCCGGTGGCCGTCCCAGCCCAGCACGTGCAGGATGGTGGCGTGCACGTCGTGCGGCGTGCTGAGCGCGCGCGCGTTGCCGGCCAGCACGCGCACTGCACGCGGCTCGGCGCGCCGGACACTCGCCGGCAGCTGGATGTACATGAAGGGGAGGCGTTCTTCCAGCTTGCCTTGGAGAGTGTCGCGGACTTTTGCGTACCTATAAAGATTTTTTTACTCATTATTTTAACGAAGGAAAATCAAACCTCAGGCAGGACTCGAACCTGGGACCATTGGCTTGGCACCTGGGCTTGACGCGCCAGTCGCTTTACCAACTAAGCTACCGAGGTCACTACCTGGAAGCTTAAATTTTTAAGTATTGGTCTGCATCATCTCTCGGGCTTCTGAATTAACACATTGTTAATCAGAGTCGGTAAGGCCAAACGAAAGATTGGTTCACTAGATGTCGCATACGTCGCCCTAAAGACGTAATGAATAGAAGGCAAAATTTAAGTCTCCAGGCTGTGACCTCGGTAGCTTAGTTGGTAGAGTTTTTTATTATTATTCATTGTACTTAAATCAATCTTAGGCTCTCGGGCGTCACTTTTTTAAAACAGTCGAAACAAAAGCAGTCGACCGTCACAGTCTAAGATATCATTGACAATCGGTGAAGGATAACATCGTGAGGAAACCTGGATTCCAAAAATTGGAATCTGAAATTGCCAACCCGCAATGAGCAAGTGTGGTGATCAATGCTTTTCCTTCTCTATATGAGAAGAGGCCTGTGCCCAACAGTGTGACATTTATAAGCTGGTATTATATTATACTCTATACTAAAAATATTTTAACATTATACAATTGCATGTTATTTTAATTAGTGCTCATTAAATCATTTGTCTTAAAAGCTGTGAGACAGGTAGAGAGATACTAATGCGATATGATTATCACAAACAAAACAACTCAACTCAACATAACAGTCACAAAACATTACCTGGGCCCATGATCCCCCATGATAATAAGCATGGTGTCTTCAAAAACGTCTCTAGCGACTAAATTCTGCAGAAATTCCACGAAGGCTTCGTCTGCCGTGGATATCATGTTGAAATCATCGTGCGTTATGTCCGCAATGAATGTGAAACAGAACTTCTTGCCGTCCAGTTTAAAGAACTGTGGATAAGAGGAATGGAAAAGATATATACACATACAAAGTACACTTAACTAATTAGAACCTTAACTATAGCATCAAAAAATTTGTTCACACCGCTGTCGGCTGGAAGTGTGCCCAAAGGGCTGGCGGCATTGCCACGTTGTAAGGCAATGCCGCCCTCTGTCCAAGGTAAAAGCATGCCCGTGGGTCACGCGAAGTGTCCACAAGGCGTTTGCCCAGGTCTTTTAAAAGCATGTGTGCACTCGGACCCCACAGGCCAAGGGTTGCAACTCCAAAACGGCTCGAATATATAACTTACAACAAGTTCGTTATATTTCCGCTGTTTGAGGTTCTAAATAAGATTGGTGCCGATGCTCATAAGACCAGACTCCAACTATGCTCTCCAACTACCCTTTCAAAGAAAAAAAATATATAAATGTAATTGATTCTCAAATTACACAATGTTTCTGTGATTGCGCTCACCAGTTGGCGCCACTGGCGCGTCAGCTGTCAAAGCCCACCAAAAAGCTATGCTATACATTTCGGACATCACTCACAATCCTCATTTGCAAAGTCATTATGATACATACATTTAAGAAAAAATACAACTTCCCAAAGTTCATCCAACTCTTTTAAAAGTAAAAAAAATTATGAGACAAGCGATTTTTTAAGTTCGAATCTGTCTAATTGACAGCTTATATTTTGTTACCCGTTAAAATATAATGGACAGCGATGTGGACGAATTTTTTGATGCTACATTTTAGATTTATATTTAATTAGATTAGTTTATTTTATTATTTCTTTTGTGTATGTATATATAGATAGATAAAATATTGATTTTTCAACAAACCTGATCAGTAATATTCATCATTAACTGGTATTGTGGCGTATCTCCCACACAGTACTTAGAAGTATTTTTTTTCCACCACTTCTTGCCATTACTGGACTCTTCAAGGTAAAACGACCTAAGATAGTGGTCTGCTGGCTGTTTTTGAAAGCCATTGAATCTGTACTGAAAGGTCCCTATCCAGGGCATATCCTCAAAGTATGCTGTACGGTACCTGGGAAAAGAAAATCCAGGCTAAAACCTCACTAAAGACACAGATTTTTTGATGTGAAAAATCTATAGGCGCGCGCCTTCACGAGCCGTCACCAAAAACGGCATGACGCTCTGATGTCATCCCCTCCACGCAACCACTCACGACTCTCTTGTGTGTATGTCTGTGTCCGCGCGTATACTCAACACTTTGTTGCTTCTGATTTTGATTTTGATCTCGATTTCAATCTCTCGATCATCTTTCGATCGGATAAATTCAACCTAAAAATTTCCTGTTTTTCTTTTCTACCTATTAAATTTATATTTAAGTATTGAAAAATAAAATAAAAATCATAAAAACGCGGGAAATTAAAATGGTCGTTAAATTGACTACACTTTTCAGATTTAGTAAAAACCTTCTACATAGTAATAGAAAACTCAAAAAAAGATGAATGAAATTAGTAGTTGTTCTCAAGTTATGCCTTGACCATGCGAAATACGCATTTTATCTTACCCATCCTCTTTTAGCTTGTAGAACAAGAAGGGCATGGAGTCCATGGTTCCATTCTTCCTCATCTTCTTCCTGACATCGGGCAGTTCCAGCTCATTCTTCCCCGTCAGAATGGGGAATAACGCCGCCGGAGTACCGTCACCTACAATGTTGTACCTGAAAATGTTATTTCAAAATATACAATAGGTTCTTAGGCCGATGGCTGCTCAATCTTGCGCCCTAGACAAGAGACATTTCTACAAGCACTTATCGAATCGCTCAAATGTATGAAAATTGCAAGTCTAAGTCACGTGACTTATCGGAATGAAATGTCATTGCCACACATCAAATGTCATCATAGCGTTTTCTGTCATCTTTAACGATTTTAGAAACATATATCGCATTTCCTTACACCTATAAAATCACCAGACTTGTTATCAAACAATAGTAATGTTGACTAAAGATTTTTTTCATGTTCGTCATGTAGATTAATAAAAAAAATATATCAGACACGTATTTTTTTAATTCTTAGTGTCTTACATTTTTTGTATTTTTATATCTAATTTACGGTTAAAATAGATTTTTACTTTTCATTCCCAGTCACCATCCCTATTTTGAGTATTAATGCTATCGCCATTTGGATGCTTATTGATATAATCTTTCAGACGGATTAAAAGGGAAAAGCGGTTACTTACCCATCGAGAAGAGTCCCTTGTAAATGCCTTGATATATACTTATAACTCTTCGGCATTTTTCGTATGAATCCATTTTTAGACGTCGAATCGAAGCCAAATATTAGGACGTTGATTGTGTCCTTTCTGTATGGTGGTGAAGGTTTCCTTTCAACGGACTTCCGAAATCCTACAGCGTAGCCAATCCATTTTGATTTTAATAAACTGAAATTAGACAAATAACATTATTTAATTAATATTCGACGACCTCCGTGGTCGAGTGGCGTTTGTTGGCGACATTCAAGCTCTGAGATCCCGGGTTCGATCCCCGGCCGGGTCAACCACTTTTCTACATTGTCGCGGGTTAGGTGTTTGTGGTACCTTCGTTGTCTCTGAATTCCATAACACAAGTGCTTAGCTACTTACTTTGTCCATGATGTTGTCCACTTTTATTTATTATTAATTATTAACTTCCGACGCAAAAGTGTTATAAGTATGGGTGTGTCTGTGTGTCTGTCTGTGGCATCGTAGCTCCTACACGAATTTGATGAGATTATTCGTTTGAAAACAACGCTAATGTGATCAAGATGGTTCTTAGGTATAATTTATAAATACCGGTTTAATTAATAAAAAGCACTTTTCTAAAACCTGAGTAACAATTAGGCTTCATTTTTACCTTGGCTATTTTTACACAATTACTACTATATTCTGCAACTAATGAATTCAACTACAAACAAAGATAACGAATTCTATATTTATGTACACAATTACATAATTATTATAGCATTACATTAATCAATATTGTTTTAATTAACAAAACAACACACCGGAAAGCTAGTATTTTGAACATTTTTCTTGAGTTCCTGTAAACAATTGGTAAGATGAAGAAAAAAGAAAAATATAAAAAAATAAAGATTAGTAATAATAACGCAGAAAAAACAAGTTAAAAAAACCGAGTAAACTACAATCTCAGAAACATTCAGATTATAAGATTAGCAGGTTGAATTATACTATATCTAATATCATGATACTTTTTTTAGACAGATGGGAGCTTAAGTGGGAGTGAGCTGGTCACGTAGCGCGAATGCAGCCTAACTGATAAGGATTCTTACCCACTCCAGAGAGTACCATAACACAAGTGCTTTAGCTACATTTTACAATTTCATTTTTACATTTTATTTGAAATAAAATGATTTATTCTGTAGCTAGAATAATATCATCACTTTTACAAGCCAAAATATTTTTTTAAATTTCGCTGACATGACACTTTCTTACGAGCTACCCTGAGAAGAAATGTCGAAAAAAACTAAGGGGTCTCAGGGTCACAGCCACTTTTAAAGTCCAAACAATTGTTGTGTTTTAATATAGTGTAAATAAATACAGGATGTATTCTGGACTGGTCGCAGGACGCGCCGTCAAGATCGAAAGTGTGATGATCCAGTCAGGGCTCACGTGGCCAGAAATCACATAAGACAGAAGGGTTTGGAAGAAGAAAGGGTAGGCTTTTGTCCAGCAGTGGGGTCCTAATATAGGCTAAAAAAACTAAACTAGCATCGTGTCTCTTTACTCGCGTATCCCCATTCCAGTGTACAAATCGAGATAATAAGTAATCTGTCTTAATGCAGGTTAAAAACTATCTGACATCCCCATACAAACTATTCGATCAGCTGATCCCATATATGGCGACAACATTTTTTTTAACTCTTCTGTAGTATTCAGATATTTGTTCCAAAGTAGATGTTACTCATAGAGATGAGCATGATTTTTGTTATATATAAATATTCAACGGGCCTGTTGGTCTAGTGGTTAGTGACCCTGACTGCTAAACCGGAGGTCGTGGGTTCGATTCCCACCCAGGACGAATCTTTGTGTGGTGAGCACGATCATTTGTTCTGTGTTTAGGTGTAATTTATCTATAATTATTATGTATGTATTTAGAAATATATAAGTATGTTTATCAGTTTTCTGGTTGCCATAGCACAGGCTCTGCCTAGTTTAGGATCAGATGACTGTGTGTGAGATGTCCCAAGATATTATTATTATATAATATGTATAACAGTAAAAATTAAGATAAATGTAACAATATAATTATTAAATCTTACCTGCTACCGTGAGTCCCAGCACATTTTATTTTAACGTGGTCACTCTTATCTAGGATATAAGGGTCGCCACCAATCACTTCGGTCGGTGGCCCTAAAGTGTATTCGTAGTCATTATGGTACAAAATATCTTGGTAAGTACAAACAATGCCTTTGGTTGACGATAAAATTTCGTCCACCACTTTGCATTCTGAAAGCTAGAAAATAAAATAAAAAATATATTAGTTAATGTCAACTATACCTATATTACAACAGTATGGCAAAGAATATACTACAATTTACACTACAATCTGATATAGAAGATTATTATTTAGCGATTTAAGTAATAGGCATGTTTCCTGGGTATGAAAAGTTAAAATCTATTTAGTCCGTCAGTTAGATAATAAAAAAAAATTAGACACGTATTTTTTCTTATATCAAAACAATAAAAACTTACAAAGATACATTGCTTTAAAGTTTCGGAGTGGGGGCTTATGACGCCACGCCTTGGTAAAAATTGTAGCGAGAAGTGACGTCACGCGTACTTTGCGTTCTCTGTATTTTGATCATTTTTTGTTTGTAGGAAAAAAGAAAAAATACGTGTCCAATAAAATTCATTAATCTACAAGGCGGACATTAAAAAAAAATAGGAAACATGCCTATTAAATAAAACTGTATATTCATTATTATTTAGTTGAGAAAATAAATCCGAGTTTTTTTTTGAGAATTATAAACCATTAATTGGTATTCCGAGTTTTTTTTTATTAGTTAGTAACATGTTCAATGTAAGAACAGGGATAAAATTATAATGGACGAAGTCACACACGGGCGCCGATTCTGTTGTTCGCAAACTAAACCAAAATTATAACATTTCTATTTGTGATTTGTAGACAACGTTAGCAAAGATCGGCAAACTAAGAAGTGGTTAATGTTGAAATTTTAGTAAAAACTCTATTAAACAGTTATAATTTACGTCTGTACTTTTTTAGGAAACCGATAGCCTAAATTTAGTTCGTGTTTAACAGAATCGGCGCTAGAGCTCCTTCAATACTTACGTAGCACCTGACCCAATCTTTCCCTGTACATCTAACTTCTGGAAGGGTTTTATCAAATTGTATAACTTCCTTCGCAAATGGATCTAATTGTGGTATTTCACAGCCGGTTCCTTTATCCTCCCTTAAAGCTTCTTCAAGTCTGTTTTCTATATATCTGATAGATAATGTGATATTTAATGATTGGTTAACACGTAGCGAGATCCAGTTGTTATTTTGGACTAGGGATGAAACTCATTGGAATGTGTGACAACAATTAACGTAATATTATCGTTTTTATTATAGATTTGTTATTAAAAAAATGTGTGTTCTGTATGAATTGCTCCATAGAGCGTTGTCAAAAATCTTAATACAACAGATGTTCATCATTTAATTGCCCTTTCAAAAATAAGACAAGGGTTAAACTAATGCGATAAAGCGAAAATCTTAGTTTTTTCCTATTTTCCTTCTGCTATGTTTTAATGGAACATAAAAATGAAAGCACCAATAAGAATTAGGCGCACTTTAAGATGACACTGTTTTTTTATGGTCGCAGATAGAGAATAGGTGGAACAGTTAAACAGTTGAGCGCACATGTCCTTGAGTTTTGTCCCTTACACAATATACATGTATAATACAGCCACCAAAACAAAAATGCATGTCCATTTAAATAATTTTTATGTAGATGACATATGTACTATGTAGTCATATTATTTAATTTACTAATTCAATATAGGTATTTTATTTATCGTACTGTATACTGCATTATTTTTATCGACAATTTATAATAATGAATTAAAAAATACAAACGAGTCGCAGGCATTTTGCAAAACTAATCTTTGATATAGAAATTTACTTGACTGTGCAACACTGGCACATTAGCAACCATATTCCATGTTTTTTGTAGATTATACTATTGTTAAAGGTCAGCTCATTTATTTCCATAAGACCTTTAATACCTTCCGTTACCTCATAAAACTGAGTTTATAAATAAAATTGTGAATTTTGAATAATTAGATCTCGTTTAAAATATAATATATTTAAGACATACTAATTTCGTCTTCTGTGCACACAAACAAAACAATTATATGGTGCTATTGCAAATACAGATGATCAATGTTCGTTAGTTAAGTTAATAATATGAGTTTTTTCCTCTTTCTTGTCATATTTAACAGTAAGTAACTCACTAAACTACATGTTAGTAAGGTAAGTTTGCTTTACCGTCCACCGAGTTACTGTTATCAAAAGAAATCGCTTCATAGGATACGCTTTGTTAGTTAATTTGCGATAGCATTCGTCTCGCATTTGTTATTTAGGGTTTAATACATATTGTACACATTAAGGTTAATTTATGGTACCGTTGTAAATATAAGCAGTTAGGACTAATTAAAAATCGTAGTTAGTAAAAATTAAACTTTTAAAATTAAAATAAAATGTATATTTACAGACACATAATTTTTAACAATAATGTTATGGTTAAGATGTGGATTAACTAGTATTTAAGAATTAAAAATAAAATAATTAATTAAGAAATGTTACATTTAGAATTTTTGCAGAGAAAAATAAAATATGCATCAAGCAATTGATAAATAAAACAATACACACCACTACACCCAATCAAACAAATTGATTAAAATTAGTATAAAAAAGTAGCAAAATCCTCCATTCTGTGTTAAGCAAAAAATAGCGAAAGATAAAACTGTCATGCAGTTTACTTACTACAATCTACTTACTTAAGCACAGAGTTTCTGAAAAGATAAAACCGAATTAAGAAACAAAACACACAGTAAACACAGAGAAGATAAAAATAGGTAGACGGAGAAGATATAGGAATTAAAAAGATTTTTTTTTTTTCATTTTAGGATATTTAAATCTAACCTCCATCACTCACATAGGCGTAACTATCGTATACTTTATGAAAGTTTGCACGTATGACCGCAGTCACATTCATTTGCAAACTCAGGTTATGCTACCGTTTAACACTATCTGCTACCCATAATTCTAACATAACATTTTTTACAAACATATATTAGGGCTGGGGCCGACTGTTTTATTAGGCAAAACGTTTGGGCGACACCCCTCATTTATGTTTTCTAACAATGTGATATTCTAAAACAGCCACAGCAAGCCCTGCTTTAAAATAGCACGGAAGCCATAAATAAAAAAAAAAAAAAACATTTTTTCAAATCTAAATATGATGCACGCCAATGTGAGTGTCTGGCATTAGAAATATTAAAGAAACAGAAGCGTTCATTTTAGTTGTATTTTTTTTTATACTACTATGAAAGAAATTGTACTTTAATAAATCATTTTATATGTAAACGCTCCGTCTACTTGTTTTCTGTTCTGTGATTAATACAAACAATATCATGCT
Organism: Diachrysia chrysitis; assembly: GCA_932294365.1. NCBI lineage: Eukaryota > Metazoa > Arthropoda > Insecta > Lepidoptera > Noctuidae > Diachrysia > Diachrysia chrysitis. Next base: position 1,363,412 of record OW028667.1, on the reverse strand, counting down.
CAAACAGGCATTACACACCAGATTTTATTTCATGCGACACATGCAAAGAACATGAATGACGCCGATTCGGCTAAACACAAACTAAATAATACTTGCTAAAATAAATCGTAATTTTCTATTTTTAGTTTAGTTCGTGCTTAAGAGAATAATCATTACTGTCTTTTTTCAGACCTATTGTAAATCAATATGCATGCCACTAGCACTAAATTACTTATTTCGGTGTGTAATGCGTTTGATATCGCATTAGAAATATCATAAATCGAGTAAAACCTGTTACCGTACAAAAAACTTTACAAAATCGCCAAAAAATAAGGGTTCACACATTTTACTAAAACACTGTAATAATATAAAAAACTCACACGTAAAAAAGTAAGTACTTTATACATTTATTAGACCATTATGTTTTAAAATGACTTAAATAGAGACCAACCAGATTTTATTTTGTTAAATAGTCCCCAACCACCAAAATTAATTTAAGATTTTGAGTTCTAGCATCATTCTTGACATCCTTGAGATTCTCCATTTGGTCTTAAAGTTAAATGCTTCAAATTATTGATTCTTCAAGTCGATACATCACTGAACAGAATTTTCAATGCAGAAAAATATTACAAAGAATAAGGTTACAAAATAGAAGTTTATGTAATAAACATAATTATACATTACATTGTTTAAAAAAAATAGTGTCCGACCAAAGCATTTTTTTTTGCCGAAACCGATACCGAATTTGGTTTTGACAATAGGTAGTTACTGCCGAAACCAAAATTGAACTTTTTATGAACTTGATTTAACCGTTGAATAAAATTTCAGTGGGCCGTTCTTTCCAAATATATGAATAATAATCAAATATCGGCCTAATATTAAAGGGTTCTACGTTTCTACCCCAAAAAGTAAAAATATCACATAACCATACTACTGAGGCAGCGTAAAGTACGATGTTGTAAATTTCGGTGCGGCTGAAAGGTTCGGCTGTTCTTGGCCGAAACCTAACCTTTGGCCGAAACATGATTTTTAGGCCGAAACCGAAACTTCGGTCAAACACTACAAAACAACATTCTAGTGAAGGATATTGAATTATTTAATTTACGAATTACCAAAAGAAAATATTTTAGAAACAGAATACACAAATTGATTGTAATTCTGACGAATGGTTTAAAAACTTTTAAACAGATAAAGATCGACACATAATTTTTAGTCACATTTATTTAATTGGAAATTTTTAATCTTTAAACTAGATTATTTAAATCACTGTTAGGTTAATTACACGAATCTAAGTACAAGTACATTACCTAATTTTTAGACTTACTGATGGTAGAATATTTCGTTTGGGCCAATCTACTATGCATTTCCTGACGCAGTTTACACATTTCCCACTGTAAGGCAAATCTAATCTTATTCATTTTATTTGGGTATTTTCCTTGTTGTGTCGTCCAACATGTTTTTTCAAGTGCGGTATTTGCAAGCAGAGATTCATTTCATTTTTTAAGCAGATGAAATTACAATTCGTACGTAACCTCGGTCACCTACTTGCGCGCAAACATTCGTACAAATGTTTGCACGCATGTTGGAACAATACCTTGGTGTCGTTCCAATCCATGATGAAGTTTAGGTTCGCTACGCAGTAGACTTCATGAACCATAAAAATGACGAAATTTACGTTACCTAAGCAATCGTGTACGCAACTGGTTGCACGAATGTGTGGGAAGCTACGCGCAGGATCGAGGATCGCGCGCTTTGATGTCTGTTATAAAACGGATACAGCTTGGAAAACCACGAATGCAGGAAAAACTGCACAATAATATGCAAATGTCGTCCTAGACTTGTGGGTTTGGGCATTCGTGCGAATGTGAGTGACCGGCATAAGACGAATGGGCGAATACAAACGACACATATTGTAGTTTCCGGCCCCAAAAAGTTTGGTCCTGACTATCAAACATTGATTCTAAACACTTTATAATTCATTATAATTCCGACAACGACTCTTTTCAGGGAATGCTGTGGTGCCCAGTAACATGGGTAGTGAAGGTCAGATAGGCAGTCGCTACATGCTAAATACTGTCTTTCTATAATGTCCTACCAATACAATGCCAATGTAAAATTGATATTAGTTTAGCGGACACATGAATCAGTTTTATTTAAAAAAAAAAAAAAACAAAAAAAAACAATAGAATATAAAGATTTAATTAGGTACAGAGGTACAGTATTTTTCCACTGTGTGTTGTGTGTGTGCCTGCTAAATGAATAACAATTTTGCATAGGTATTGTATCAGAATTGAAATTCATTTGAGAGTAACCCTCAACATAGCATATGTTGAAAGAAAAAGGGCTACATTTTTGTGCAGTATTCCATTTTATCTTTTCCTATCCGCAAGTAATACCTATTTCTCTGTCCTCGAACATTATGCAAGGCTTATCAAGAGAACTGCATAATAATTAATGAAAAGTAATCAAATAGTAATATGTAAATTAAACGTTTTAATGGCAGTTAAATCCTGGGGAAATGGATTGTGCTCGAGTAATTAAAAAATAAGCCGCAAATGCAATTGATTTTAAGATGATTGTAGTTTCTGTTACAAAGACATTTGTATCATCAACTCTTCTTTCTTCTTTTGACGCTATATATTTCTTCAACAGTATATAGTACGTAGACCCGAAATATAGAAGAATATTATCTATACTAATATTATAAAGCTGAAGAGTTTGTTTGTTTGTTTGTTTGTTTGTTTGTTTGAACGCGCTAATCTCAGGAACTACTGGTTCGAATTGAAAAATTCTTTTTGTATTGGATAGTCCGTTTATTGAGGAAGGCTATAGGCTATATAACATCACGCTACGACCCATAAGAGCGGAGCATAAATGAAAAATGTTGCAAAAATGAAAAACCGTTGAAACTAAAACACGCGTACAAAGTCGCGGGGAACAGCTAGTATATTATATGACGGTTGGCAACCCTACTGAGAGCGCTAATAAGGACTTAGTCGCCAATTGTTTTTGAAGCATTGGCAGTCCATTTAGACATATTTATTTATATATCCTAAGGGATATTCATTAAGTATAAGTAAGTAAATCAGTATCAATATATATAAATATTACCTATATAACTCCAAGGCAACGCTGTAAATTAATGATATTACTTTGAAATTAAAAATGTCAAACTCTTTATTTTAAAGTCATTAAGCTCGATATTAGTAATACATTTCTACTAATTTCGGTAAACTTAAGTATATTTTTATGAAATATTTGATATAGCAATTAAGTGAAGGCCAAATCTACTAAAATTATATAAAACCTACATAGCTATTTGATGTACCTAGGATTAATAACTGCTATGGAGACAGGACCCTTAAAAAGCGTTTACCGTGTGTATTTAATAGCTTGCCCGGACATAAGAAGGAAAACAAATAATAATCGATTATAAAGACAACTAAAGATGTAATTTTTAGATAATCTACAAATTAATACATATTGCTTTCTCAGGTTTACGCGAATATTAGACATTTAAATAAAACTAATTTAAATGACTGCCCGTGACCATGACGCCTGCAAAGGCGTCGAAACGTCGGAAATAAAAATCAAAAAATAAACCGCGATAGAATCCGAAAAATTAGTTTTATTTAAATTTATATGTAGGTACCTACATAGTTAATTTTTTTAAAATCAAACATTAAAAAATTTAAACACTGCGAGGCTCCTTGGAGTCCACAGACAAACTGTTTAATATGGTTTTGTGGATCTTAGTTTTTATATTACTTAGATTACTTGTAATGATTTAATAATAAATAGATAAAAAATATATATTATTATTATTGTTATTTATGACAAGCGGTTGGTGCAAAAGCGTTTCTAATACAAATAAATAAAATCTCTTTTAAGTTTACTCACATACGCTTCATACGCACGCGTTTAATCGCAAGTCTGAAAACGCAAAACAAGTAGCACATAGCTGTCTCTACAATTAGCGACTTTTTAGGGACCGATTTTAAGGCGCTACACGAATAATTATTTCGTTTGCGAGTAGGCGGAGTCAAGCGGACTGGAGAGCCAATCCGGAAATGCAAGACAGAGATCATACTAACTGCTTGCTTACGGGACAAAAATAGCTAAACATATGTCAATGTCGCGAAAGATTATCTTAGAAATAGTAAGCGACAAAATGGAAACTCTCATATTAATCGAAATCTATGAGAAGGAATAAAAAATCAATCGACATTAATCTAGGTATTATGATTAAGCATCAAAGAGTGTGAACAAAAAAAATATTAAGTTGAATAGTTTGGTAGAAAAAAAACAAAAAAAAAGTGTGTGTGTGTACTTATGTACGCACGTAAGAAGTTATACTTTTTTGGCGGAACAAGATAAAATTCTTTCTCATAAACTGGTATAATAATAAGTATTTAACATTAATAATTTAATAATATTTAGTGTTAATTATATTAAATAAAAGTATTTTAATTTATATCAATAAATAATACATACGGATAGTTAACCTCAATTATATTGGAGCACTTGAAAAAGTATATAAGCACAATTTTTTTCACTAATATTCACAAATAGTTAGTAATATCAATCAAAATATTCAATTTAAATCACTACTGAATATAATTTATTAGCACATATATAATTCGCACTTGTATGAAACTAAAACACGTTTTGTGAATGTATAAACTAGAAACATGTTGATAAATATTATAAATATGAAAACAGTGATCAGAGGTGACGAGCGTACCAACATGCGCGACTAACTTCATACTGGATGCGCGCGCATCTTAATATTTCACTCTCATCATTTTTGACGAGCGTACCAACATGCGCGACTAACTTCATACTGTTAATTTTGTGCCAGATGCGCGCGCATCTTAAAATTTCACTCACATCATTTTTTCATAACGCCTAAAGAAGTATAACTTCAAAAAGTGTTTTTATGTACTGATTTAATAAAATAAAACTATCGAGAAAAGTTTATTTAACCGTGTAACGGATCGACTTTTATTTTTATCATATCCTCTTCTATCTAGGAACCAAATTACAATTAAACAAGTTTTATAGTTGCTAAGTAAAAACGATATAAAAATAGCTAAAAAAATTCGTGTATCGCCTTAACGTATTTCATTCATTTCGTCAAGCGTTTGGCGCACGCACGGCGGTTAACCGCATTTGTTTTTATATTGAATCACAAAACAACACACGCTATTGGCCAGATATGGGGCTGCAATAAAATTTAGCAAAACGCCGCAGTGCGTGGTTGTATGTGGTTTTGAGTTTTCAGCTACTCCTAAACCGATCGCGTTTAATCGCAGTGCGTAAAGCCTAAATCCCTCTATTTGATTCTTATAATTATTTGTAACCAAATATTACATTTATTTTTACAGTAAAACTTATCAATAGGATCTAAAACAACTACGACGATTGGCGGACTGGGTATAAACAGGAAATAACTATTTAGTCCGTCAATTACACTAAAAAACATAATTCTTTTTTCTTTTATCAAATAAATAAAAAATGACAAAGATGCAGAGCTTTGCAGTCCAAAGTTTTTTCAAAATAAAAAGAAAACACAAAGTAGATAAATCGAATCAAAGTTTAGGAGAGGGGGCTTGTGACGTCACGTGTTGGTAAAACTTTTAGCTGCGAGTGACGTCACGCGACATTTCCATTCACTGTACCTTCATCATAGTTTAAGTAAAAAAATGTAAAAAAAAATTGAGTCTAATATTTTTTTAATCGAATCATTCTGACGGACGTTAAAAGAAAAATAGTTTCTCATCCATAAAGTCCAGAATTAATCTATCAGGTAATAATGTTCAGCAATGGATGTATTAAGCACAGATTATAGTTAAGTTGTCAAATACTAAGATACTGAAGGTGCATTGCAAGTACCTACTACATAATAATAGCAGTTTTTTTTTAGAGTATGTATCATAGAAGTACTAATCTATAGGCGTTTCTTAAATTCCCAAATGACAGATAGAATTAAATAAAAAAAGGTGCAGTTTGTGACAATTTTAATAAAGAAAACCTTGAATGTACATACTGTTTTAAACTTTTTTTTGTTAATGTTAATTGTCCTTTTTACTACACATAACCGACACAGTAAGTAAAGCGTTGTTATTTGTTATACCACATGACAAACCCTTATTTTTTGTGAACTACATTTTATTTAATTTGTAACATTAATTGAGAACGTGATTGATATGAAGACTGACCAACTCTGATAGATAAATAAAATCTATCAAAGGTAGTCCGGTATTAAATCGTATTTTCCAATAATGAAAACAAAAATTTTTATGTAATAAAATAATTAAATTATAGGTGCAAAGTACCCATTAAAAAAGAGCTCTTTAGCAATATATAAACCGCGTTCAAACGTCTAAAGACCCTGTTATTAAGACAAAAATTAAATTTTTAATATTGCTTTCATTTTTAGAAAATAATTATAAAATGTACTTACTTTTTGTATAGAGAAAATTATGTTAGAAAATTTAAACAATTGATACAAATAAATTATATTCCAAACAATTTTTGAAATTGATTTGTTTTTTTTACATCTTAGGGTCGACTGAAACGGGCCACCGACCACAGCCACCTGTAGCCAGCAACAGCGACTTAACACACTCTTTAAGGTCCTACTCAAATAATTATTTCGCTTGTGAGTAGGCGGAGTCTAGCGGAGTGGATACCCAATCCGGAAATGCAAGACAGAGATAATACTATTGCTTGCTTACGGGACGGAATGAGCTAAACATGCTAAATATATGTCAAGGTCGCAAAAGATTGCCTTAGAAATAATAACGTAAGCGACAACATGGAAAATCTCTTATTAATCGAAATCTATCGGACGGAATAAAAAATCAATCGACATTAAATTAGATATTATGAATATGCATCACATAGTGTGAAAAAAATATAATTAAGTTGAATAGTTTGGTGGATTGAGCTAAAAAAGTTTTTTATAGAGCTGATTTCAAAAAATTAAACCACCGAGGAAAGCTTCTTTAATCGTGTAACTGATCGACATGTATTTTCATTATATCCTCTTCAATCTAGAAACCAAATTTCATGTTAAAATCTTTTATAGTTGCTAAGTAATAACGAAATGAAAACTGCTAAAAAAAAATGTATATATTGCCTATACAAGTATTTTGTATGGAAACGCCGCACACGTGTAGCCGGTGGCGGCCACTCGCCACAGCAGACATATATATGAAAAAGTGTGTTAAGTCGCTGTCGCTGGCCACTGATGGCTGTGGTTTGTGGCCAACTTTATAATAATAATATCTTGGGACAGCTTACACACAGCCATCTGATCCCACACTAGGCAGAGCCTGTATTATGGCAATCGGACAACTGATAAACATACAGATAAAATAAATACATATCATAGATAAATTACACCCAAACACAGAACAAATGATCGTGCTCATCACACAAAGATTTGTCCTGTGTGGGAATCGAACCCATGACCTCTAGTTTAGCAGTCAGGGTCACTAACCACTAGACCAACAGGCCCGTCAACAGTATTTGCGCCGAACCTTAATAAAAAAATGTAACATAAAAATATTTTTTTAGTGATGGCTTTACGCACGGTTCACCTGCCCCCCTAGACAAATGACATTTCGACAAGCGATAACGCTGATCGAATCGTTCAAATGTATGGAAGTGACAAAACCAAGTCACGTGACTTATCGAAACGAAATGTCATTTCCATACATTTAATATCATTTACGCGATTTCTATCATAGTTAACGCTTGTCGAAATGCCCTTGTCTAGGAGGGCTGATTTTATACATCGCTGCTGAGAAACTTGGCTAGCCTACCCCTGTTTCAATCTTAAGCATACATTAAAATTTGTATCAATTATTTAAAAAAATAGAAAAAAGAAACCACCCTTACCGATCTTTTAAATCTATATCAGTGGCAGTACTGCTAGTAACATTAGTTGCAACCATAACCGAAGATTTAGTACTGCTGGCATTATAAACTACACTACGGGGTGCAGAGCTAGAGAAAGACAGAAAATGAAATACCAAAAACAAAAAGAGATAGCATGCTTTATACCATGAAGTATGAATTCGACAATCAGTTGAGTTCGCAAGTTAGAATTGTTAGTAAGTATAAGGCTAATGAATGAAAGATCTGTGAAACCATGAAGTAAAGACAGAAGTGCGGTAGATTATAAATAATAAATGGAGTTATTGTGAAGAGAGTATTATTTTTCGCACATAAGTGGCAACACTGACATCGTTATTGTACTGTGTTTCTTCATTAAACTTATAAGTAGAGTAAAGTGTTCCACTGCTGGGCAAAGTTCTCCACAACATCTATAATCCCAGACCGTGATAAAGGAGTCTAAGTAATCTACTATAATATAATAAGATATTAATAAGTTTACTTGGAAAAACATTTCGATTTTGAAGTCAGAATTTTTTCACTCATTAATTAGGACTTTGTAAAATTCATACTTCAAAACATGCAATCAATCAAGGACGATGTTAATATTTTACTTAGGGAAAATGACAGGTGAAGGAAAAATAACATTTGTTAGATATTATCGTTTAAAACAAGGCAAGTTAGTATGGAAACTTAAAAATATATGAGGAAAAATATTAATTATACAAGTTGTATCGTAACTATTAAATATATAGGGTTATTTTTAAAACATTAATAATCTCGTGGGACCTTAGAGTATACGTAGGTAAACTATGTAGTGCGCCGAATATAGTATGATCTGTGAGTATGTATGAACAAGTGCTATCGTAAAATGAGTGTCAAAACAGAGCGTGTCGTTTTATCTATACTAATATAAAAGCTGAAGAGTTTGTTTGTTTGGTTGTTTGAACGCGCTAATCTCAGGAACTACTGGTCCGATTTGAAAAATTATTTCAGTGTTGGATAGCCCATTTACTGAGGAAGGCTATAAGCTATATAACATTAAGCTGCGACCAAAAGGAGCGGAGCATAAATGACAAATGTTGCAAAAATGAAAAACCGTTGAAACTAAAACACGCGAATGAAGTCGCAGGGAACAGCTAGTTATTGCATAAATGTAAACGTAAAAATATCGAATAAATCGATATTAGACTTTTGTTTAACATAGTATCCAACACCTAAATATGAAATTAAGATTATTTCACTATTTTTTAAGTGTTCCATACTGTCCATGCAAATATTATAAATGCGAAAGTAACTCTGTCTGTCAGTCTTTTACACTTTCACGGTTAAACCGCTGAACTGATTTGTATGGGTTAAGCTTGGATCCAAAGAAAGGACATAGACTACTTTTTGCCGCGATAACCGACAACCACGCGGGCGGAGCAGCGGGCAACAACAAGTATTTATTAAAAAGAATTCCCTTAGTAAAATATTAACAAAAAAATCAATCACAAAACCAATCTAATATCTACTTTACTATAATAATACTAGTTATTTATTATTAGAGGTAATTTAATACTAATTACAAGAGAAATAAACACTAAATACTGAAATTAAGCTTGCATCTAAAGTATATTACATATACTTTTTAAATGACTTCACATTTTCAAAACTAAGTACTACATATAAATAATAAACCATAAAGCGGTGGAATAGATTGGATTGAAAGAACTAAATATTTTTTTTAGTTAGAAAATTACATCGCTTTTTGGTTAGGTTTTCAGTTAATATTTTTTTAGTCAAAACACACCAAAAAAGGTTTTATATCAAATCCGCAGATAATAAAATACATTAAAAAAATATATACATATAGTGGAACATAGAGAATCCTCCTTTTTTAACATTTGGTTAAAAATGGAGCCTTCAGTAATAAAAACTAGCATTTGTTTTTGTAGGTAGGTACCACTAATTTATGTTATCCTTACTTCTGAACTAATATTATAATATATATAACGGTTAAACCACGCAACCGATTTTGATGAAATTTATTAATTTCGAGTATGAACAGTAAGAAAGGAAATAAGGCTACTTTTAAGGCAATATTAGACATAATCGCAGGCAGTGCCACGTGGCAAAAGTTAGTTAAATATAAATAAGCTTCATCACTTTACTCAAAACTAAACCATATCACCACGGCTGCCCCGTCCAAGTCCAAGTTAAGTTTAGCGAGAAAAGGATAGATATGCATCAACTACTTAAACTTCAAAAGTTTATAACTTTTATTTTATTTGTTATTTTGTATGAATATTATCTTATTTTTTTATTTTGCGTGATAATTAATTATTTTGATAGTAGTCAAATACCCAATTAGGTACGTCCACTTTCTTAACTATATTTTATTTTGATTCCTAAAAATCCTATTAACAGCTACTCTGTTGATAGCAAATTATAATAATTATTGAAATATACATATAAAAAATATTATGAATACGAATATTTGAAATTCACTACCATAGCCATTAAATAACTAGACTAGAAATACACATTGAATACGATTGATATAAAACCTTTTATAATTAAAATATTTTAATAAAGATCAAATGAGTTAAACATAAAGATTAAATACAAAAATCTTACCTTCTCGTCAAATCCAAATCGGGTTCCCGATGTAAACTGTCATTTAAACTTATATAATAAACAATACAAAGTAAAATTATTATAAATATAATGAACTGATTCCTCCTTGAACGATACCATCGTTTCACCATAACTGACATCTGAAACAAGAGATAAAACATTTTAATTTCAATCTATAATAAACTAATATATAAAGCTGAAGAGTTTGTTTGTTTGAACGCGCTAATTTCAGGAACTACTGGTTCGATATGAAAAATTATTTCAGTGTTGGATAGGCGATTTATTGAGGAAGGCTATAAGCTATATAACATTACGCTGCGACCAAAAGGAGCGGAGCATAAATGAAAAATGTAGCAATAATTAAAAACCGTTTAAACTAAAACACGCGGACAAAGTCGCGGGGGATAGCTAGTTATAAAGAAATGCAAAGGTCCGGGAACCATCCCATCTAGCCACATGATATTTTTTTATCCGTTATTGTTGCTAGAAGACACTCAAATATATGTAAGCAACAATAGGGGTGAAAAATAGGTATGAAAAGGAAATATCCATTTAGTCCGCCAGATATGTAAAAAAATAACTCGTATTTTTTCGTTTATCAAATCATTAAAAAATGACAAAGTTCAAGAGAAGGGGCTTGTGACGTCACTTGTGGGTAAAAATAGTAGCTACAACTGACGTCACGCGACATTTCCATTCACTGTATCTGCCTCATTGTTAAATTACAAAAAGAAAAAAAATACGTGTCTTTAATTTTTTTATAATATATGAGAGGCGTAAATAAAAAAAAATGTCCGCACCCCTATTCTCAGTACCGCACTCAGAGACCTTTAATGGTTACTTACGGGTTTCCTTAGTAGAGATTTAAGTAAACCTGAGAGTAGGCTTACTTAAATCTCTACTAAAAACCTTTTAAGTCCATTAACTTCTCTGAGTAAGGTAGTTAATCAAGTGACTTATCGTAAAGAAATGTGACTTCAATATATCTGAGCGCTTTTTATCAACGCTAACGAAGAAATGTTAATTGGCTAAAGAGTCTAATTAATGCGTGGTTCCTATATTCAAAAAATGATTCGTTTAGATGGCGGACGGTAGAATTTTCTAAGCAAAACAAAGAAAATTCTACCGTCTGTAGGCAAATCAAACCGTTTCTTAAATTCGATATTAAAACGACACTATAGAATCAGAAGATCTTGTGCATGTCGCAATAGGCATGTTTCCTATTTTTTTTTATTGTCCTCCTGGTAGATTAATGAATTTTATTGGTCACGTATTTTTTCTTTTTTTCTGCAAACAAAAAATGATCAAAATACAGAGAACGGAAATTACGCGTGACGTCACTCCTCGCTACAATTTTTACCAAGGCGTGGCGTCATAAGCCCCCACTCCGAAACTTTAAAGCGCTGTATCTTTGTAATTTTTTATTGTTTTGATAAAAGAAAAAATACGTGTCTAATATTTTTTATTATCTAACTGACGGACTAAATAGATTTTAACTTTTCATACCCAGGAAACATCCCTATTCTACATTTCAATTAATTATTTAATGTGTAACTATTAAACGTACCAAAGCAAAAAGAAACACCACAGCAACATACATAATTTCAAATCAAACAGTTAAAAAACCCAATACACAGCACTGTTTTCTTGTTGGAAAGACTTTAAAAATCTCGACCAAAATGTAGCGTACATTTAGACGAATAAAATATACCAAAATTGACACACATTATATTCACAATACTAAGTATAATAAAGACAAACCGGAACACACTAATTTAGCTCCAAAATTGACTAAATTATATACTGTTCTGTTTATTCCATAGACACCAAAATACATGTAATGATGGTGGTTTAGCTCAAATGCGTGTCGAATGACATGTGATACTATTCTGATTAAAAGGAAAAAGTAGTCGGATTCCACTTTAGAGGAAACATAGACAAGCATAGAGCGTGCGATCGCTAGTAGCCCCTTATGCCAAGCGTAAGCACATTTTTAGCTAAACGCACTGCGCTCGTTTACAGGTTTATATCATTTTCCGTGCGACGACAGACGTTTATGCGAAAATATCAACGGTTCCGATATTATTAGGGTAATATTAGGTTTTGACATAGTTTTTATAAAACGGTGCGCTGTTTGACACTAATTTCAAGATTTTACATGTTCATACTAGTGCCAACAATTCGTACTCGATATGCGCACTCTATAGTTTACTTATTTACTCCTCTAAGGTTTTCACTGATATAAAACCGAACAGGAAAAAAAGTATATTTCAATCGCACAACTTTGTTTATTATATATTAATTTACGAATTATTACCAGAACCAATGATATGATATGAAGTATATTACAGTATATAGCCGTCACTTTCTAACGCTTTTACTTACGTGTATTTCCATCTCGCTTACTCTACGAAATGCTAAACCTATGGAGACATATGGAGTTTCTTAGTTATTTAACGTTTTGAAAGTACCTGAAAAGGCCTAATCGAAATAAAAATATTTTGATTTGGATTTTAAACTTCAGAGAGCTCAAGTTACGTTGCTTTTCTGTATTTCTTTTTACGGATTTTTGTATGAGACTAAAAGCGAATAAACGTTACAAACAATAATCAATCGTAAACTTTAATTAACCAGTATAATATCAACATGAGCCATTTATAGTGGAATAAACTTTTCTCTATCTGTATTATTTTTTTATTGACAGCGTTTCAATTACTAGTGGTACCTAAATCAAGATTTTTAATTCGTATTGACTTGACTTTTGAATTTCGCTCGAATATTACCGAATTTTACGCGATCGATATTAAAATATGTAGTATTAAACGATCTGATTATCAGACAGCATTATTATAAATACATAATTGATTTTGAAAAATAAACAGCGGTTAGGCTCTGCTTTAGATTCATCACGACAAGCTGCAACACCGACTGATTGAAACAGACAGACTGCTTTTGTTTCGACTGTTTTTAAAAAAAGCATGGGGAGGGGCGCCCCCTAACGCGTGAGAGCAGTCCGCGACAATGGCGCTGATTCCCTTGTACGCTAACTAAATCAAAATTAAACCATTGCTATCTTTAACTAACATACAGATTGAGAAAAGGACGGCAACAGATAACAACTAACTTAGAAATGTCAAACCAGTTTTTGCCTAACATCGCTGTGTTTGTTTAATGCACACGTTTTTGAGTGTCGGTAGATTTGTATGAGAATTTTAGTCGAAACTAAATTTGACAGCTCTTATTTTCGTCTGTCTTTTTCTAATTGTGTACAAGTGAAAAAGATACCGATGGCCTAAAATAAGTTTTGTGTGGTTTTAACAGAATCGGGGCCAATGACAGCATTTTACGACGACTTAAACTGACCTAAACTTACCTACTCTTTTTTTTTTTTTTTTTTTTTTTTTTTTTTTTATCCAATCCGTTTTAGTATCCAATCACATAAGTAGGTACTTGCCTGGATATGAAACCGGACCTGGGGATACAAAGACCTATTTACGACAATTTTGAGGCGACGTGTCTGTTAATAAAAAAAAAATACGTAAAAAAAATATACATAAAAATTAAAACTCAAAATTATACTGAATTTATTGTAAAAATCGTACTGATTTACTTCTATTTATTATTTATAAAAAAATACTTTCTTTATTTATTTAGCACACACATTTCATAGCATTGTAATAAATACAAGATTGGCTTATAAATTAATTAAATTGCAACGTCAGCAAATTTCCAATTTCTTATAAGTTAATTGACTTTAAATGTCGATTTTACGCACACCTAGATGGTACTTAAACATTACACAAACGAAATATTGAACTAAAATTAGGCGCGAATAAACTAAGATAAAATATACATATATATAAAAAATTATCTCGATTTCCCCTGGTTACGCCATATATAACTTCCGAACGACTAGGTACATCAAATCGTTTTATTTTTATATGTACAAGGTTTTTATAAAACAAAATAAAAACTCCTTAAAAAAATGGTAAGAAAATCTATTGCCATCTAATCTAGTACTGTAATATTTGGTGTTCTGAGATGAAAAATTCAAACCTACGCGCGGCGTTCAATACTCGTTCTTCCTCTGTGTGAGAAGCGGACTTCATCCAGAAGTGTAAAAAATACACTAACATATTATGCTTGTAATACCTATCTTTCATACTAACAAACCCCCTTAATTTAAACAAAACTTATCTTTTTCTTATTATTGACTTAAGTAAGCCAAATGTCGAAAGCCTGAATATTGGGTTACTTAAATCGATTTAAATAAATTCTTTAAGACTTAAAGAATTTATTTAAAACTGATTTAAGTTGTATTATTTGGCCGAAGGACGTTAATCGTTAATGGTTTGCTTAAAGTAAACCAAACCAAATAATACAATTTCAATCAGTTTTAAATCGCCGTTAAGTCTCATGTTGTCACTTAACAGTACAAACTACAAAGTAGCGACAAATAGACACTTAAAAACGTTTTAAAGTTAAGTTGCGTTTTAATATTCGGGGGTCCAAGCACGCCAGTTAAGTTGACAGCGACATAAAATTATATGGAACCCAAATATGCATGAAAATATTATATTACCTTCATATTGATGAAAGGGTATTTCCCTTTGCGTGAACGCATCGAACCAGCACACACCTACTTATGTTAAAATATTTTTAAATTCGCCAGTAACCTACATAAAGGCTGTTTTTAAAACAATTCGTATTCAGTATTATAAATGTGAATGAATTGTATGTCTGACTGTCGGCTTGTTTGTTACGTTTTTAATGCTTAACTGACCCCTAGACAAGTGCCATTTCGACAAGCGATAACTCTGATGGAATCGTTCAAATGTATGGAAGTGACAAGTGCAAGTCACGTGACTTATCGAAACGAAATGTCATTTCCATACATTAAATGTCATTTAAGCGATTTCTATCATCGTTGAAGTGAGCAAGATAGGTCATCAATTTCGTGAAATATTTGTAAACATACTGTACAAAGCAATAAATAAAAAATAAATTATTTTTATCAATAAGTTATGCATAAATTCACTCGTAAAAGCGTAATATTTTTATATAAGTAGTAACTAAAATACTATTTACTATGTTAAACCATATGGCATTGGAAAGTAAATCAAATGGTTGAGTACATCAGCTTATCGAATGATAAAGCTTACACTATTTAAATGCGATCAAATATCAAATTGTTTGGGAATGTGAAACCATTCATGTCATAAACAGAGCATTTTTAGTATATTTTTTGTCTCATTTGACAAATACAAACTAAAACTATGACCTCTATATCGGTTAAAAAACGATTGGGATCAAAAGATAAACAAAAAAATATCTCGAATGTCAGTACTATTACCGTAAAACTCTTATGCGGGCTCCAGACTCCCGTGTGATTCACGGCGTGGATTCACGCCGTAATTTTGCCGCAAAGTCGTCGCGAAAAACATGTCCCTCCACATTCGCTATCGTTACGCGCGCTCGCCGAGAATGGACGACGAATGTAGTGCTATCGCCGTGACGCTACTGTTTTCACGCGTGAGTGTGGATGCGTTTGCGTTCACGGGAGGTGCGCGCTTCGCAAACCCTTTGACGCGGGCGCAAAATACCGACACTGAACGGGGAACAAGGCGTGAAGCCTGTGAACGTGCGCGAAAGCCATCCACATTCGCGGTTCGCGGCTTTCACGGGTGTTCACGGCGCGAATGTGGAGCGAGCTTTACGGCTACTGTATTGAAATTCCATTTTTTTCATTTGTTTTTTGAGTTTTTTATACCAATAGTTTTTAATCGATATAGAAGTCATATCTTTCGTTTATACAACAACAAAAAACTAACCTTGTATCTGTCGCCCGGACCAAGTTGTTTGCCTAAGTAGTGTTACCAAATTACCACGCTACTGTACGATGATTAGCACCAATACACAAATATCCGAATGGTATATACCAGCCGACTATCCCTACTTTACTATCAAAATCAAATGACAAAACTGTCATTTCTAGCCTCCCATAGATTCGACATAAAATAACAAACAGTAGTAGACTTTCAGTCCCTAGTTAAGGAGAAATTAGTTATTTATTTATTCATACAAAAATCAGAAAGTCATGTAATGTAAATTACACTGATTCTTAATGTAAAGAAAATAAGTTTATTATTTAACTAGCAGTTCGCCCCGGCTTTGCACGGGTATTTAACAAAAAAATTAATATTAAAAATATAATATGTCCTATGTCAAGTTGTCAACCGAGGATAGTGTAGCTGTCCCAACAGTAAAAGGAGTTTTAACATAGGTTCTGTAATTTTGGAGCCATATTTAATGCAAACAAACAAACAAACAATCAAATCTTTCCTCTTAATAATATAAGTAATAAGTATAGATAAGACTTTAGTATTTAAAAAATGTATTAACTCTTTCACTCAGTCTACTCACAAAACATAAACAAGCCAATTTTGTCTATTTATAGAGAATTTTTCGCTCGCCATAATATTATGGACGTCGTGACGTCTATATTTTAAGCACTTTGTTTATTTCTGTCCGTGATGTAGTACCAAAATTTGTAAATATGTACACCTAAGAAATTTTGTATAACATTTAAATTTTCGTATTCATATTCGCCAACTATTAGTGATCAAGCGTGATAAACTAATGAACAATGACATTTCTTTTTCTCTAACATAACCTTTTCATGGCACAGAAACAGTTTTTTAGGGGATAGCTGGTAAACGGTAAATGAGTCTGAATCATGATGGTAAACCATGCCATACAAATTCTAGCATTGAAGGGTTTTAAAATGTACTCGACGACGTGACGTCATTAACACCGACTCATCAAGTTTGATTCGCTTTTCCTCTTTAGCTTCTACTTATTTTGGAAAAACTAAAAATACGTGTCTAATATTTCTTTATTATCTAACTTAAGGACTAAATAGATTTTTTCATAACATTTCTCATCCCTGTTATGACCTGACGACTGGTTGCTTTCCATGTCAAACAGGCCTATGCACTGCACTGCGACAATTAGAAGCTGTTATTAAAACATGTCGCGTGCGCCCGCTATTCAAAATAAAACAGTGTTTGTGACCTAGTGGGCGTCAACCGGCAAATGACTGCATAATGTCTAACAGATTGATGTCATGTGCTAATGACACTGTCAACAAACCAGAAGGTTTATACGTGATAAGATTTTTTTAGACACCGGCGGTAAACACGTCACTGGCAGAAATTGCTGAGGCTATCAGCAGAATGCCAAAGTTTATTAAAAAAATAAAAACTTTTTTTTCACTAATGGCTGAATACTGCAACATCGCTCAGTTTTAAGACGCAGTTAAGTCTAATGCTGTCGCTGCCACTTTAAAGTGTAATGTAGCGACAGATAGACATTTGAGAACGTCTTAAAGTTAAGGTTTTTCAATATTCGGGGTAAGCAAGTTGAACTTCGAGGCACTTCAGTGCTATGACGTTAAATGTCGTAAAGCTGACTTAAATACTCCAGATTAAAGTTTGTAAGCAGCCTGGAAACCCACTGACTCCTGTTATAGACTCATTGTATATCAAACCTTCCCCTTTAACTAAGTGGCATTTCTACAAGCGTTGACGCTGATCGAATCGCTCAAATGTTTGACAGTGACAAGTCTAAGTCACGTGACTTATCGAAATGAAATGTCATTTCCATACATTTAATGTCATGTACGCGATTTCTATTATATAACGCTTGGAGAAATGCCACTTGGCTACAAGGGCTTTTAATAGGAACTAGCCCACCACACATGCCTATCATTGCAACTCCTGTAAGCCAGGATCTACAATGATAACCAATGAATACCACCGAAACAGTTAAGCTCGGTGTGTCCCAGGGAAAAGATGACTGTCTTAGAGCCCGCAACGAAATTAATCAGAAGTAGTAAATAGGAGGAAAAAATAGTTTGTACTTCCCTCCATTCCATTGCAAGCGGGAGACAAAAAGAAAAGATAGGCCATAGGCAAAGAAAAGATAAGACAACTGAGTTAGGCCCAGTTGCCAAGCACTACGGATAAAATTTTAACATGAATGGGTCCTAAAATTCATTTACAAGCTACAAGGGCTTTTTGGCTTTATATTATAAGCGTTGTGGTACTCACCATTTGACACCTGTGATATCTACCACACACAAATACACCGATATACGAATACCTACACATATTTTATAAACACACGATATTTCATCTAGGATTACATGCACCAAAAAACACCTTTGACATAGAGGTATTTATCACAGAGGAAAAATTAAATCTAGGTCCGGACAAACAATTGGTTTTTATTATACTTAATGAACGAATTGTTAGCGATGAGACGCCCGCACAGGCGCGCTAATGACCACTTATACTCCATACTGTTGTTAGTGCACCTTCAAGGATAGCGCTATTCATTGTTACAATCTCTATACAAAACAAGCTGAAAAAGTTAGTCACAACATGACCAAATTTTTGTCTATAAAGGTGAGATACATTTTAATGTATGTCAAAATCTAATTAGTTCATCAGTCAGATAATAAAAAAAAACAAAACAGGTAGTTATTATTTTTTAAACAAAAGAAAACACTTAAGTAGATAAATCGAATGAAAATTCAGGAGTGATGGCTTATCACGTCAAGCATGCGCACAAAATGCAAGAAATTGTGACGACATGCGACATTTCAAATCAATGTAAGTATCGGTGCGAGTTTTTGGTTAAATTAAATAAGAAAAAATACGTGCCTAATTTATTTTTAATATTTTTTACGGGCGTTTGTCAATAAAATTTCATCTACCCCATTTTACAGTACAACCAGAACATTGTCAAAAAATGTGTTATGATTATTGTATTTTATGCACCTTTTCTGGCAATACGAAATGCAATGTTTGTTAGTTATTTTGTAAGTATTTTCATTTCTATTTTACTACTTAATTTGAAGGCTGCTTATGTACTGTAGAGAAAAAAATCGGGTGGCGATAACTTTCTTTGGGTTTGATGAAATCCGAATCGTTGTTTCATTCTACGTATGCATACAGCGCGTGCCCTACATACAATCTTATCAGTACCACCGGTATCGTATCTCTGCCTAAAGCTGGGTTCACACATAGCGAAAATTCGCTGCGAGTGTATTTACTGCGAATAATAGTCGCAGCGATAATAGGGGACCGGACTGGGTATGAAAAGGAAATATCTATTCAGATCGATAGATAAAAAAATAAAATAAAACTCGTATTTTTTCTATTATGAAATCCATAAAAAATGACAAAGTTGAAGCGCTTGAAAGTTCTGGAGTGGGGGCTTGCCACGTCACGTATGGGTAAAAATTGTACCCAAAAGTGAGGTCACGCGACATCTCCATTCACTGTATCTTACTCGTCGTTTGTTTAATTAAAAAAAGAAAAAATACGTGTCTAGTATTTTTTTTATATTTATGTGACGTGTAAATAAAAAAAAATGTCCGATCTCCTATTCGCTACCTGCCAGTCACACACAGCGAGTTCAAGACGAGAATTTGGATAGTCTATCAGTCTACAGCGGTGCACTGAGCGGAACGGCATCTCGCAGCGAGTACCCTATCTCACACAGAGAATATTCGCGGCGAGTGCGCATTCGCAAAGAGTAAAATTGAAAATGCTCAGTTCAAATCGCGGCGAATGAATCTATTCGCAGCAATATAGCCTGTCACACAGCGAGTTCTTGCTGCGAGTTCCTAATCGCAGCGAATAGTCGCTGTGTGACCCCGACTTAAGTATGATTCATTTAATAAATTAATAGAACACACATCTATTATATTGGCAATGCCTACAAGGTCTAGATGAGGTTTTTTCTTCAAAATTAATTTAATGTCACCGGTCACAGCGGATTCCCATATAATATAGGTATATTATATTATCATACTTCCATACTAATTAATAAAAGCAAAAGTAACTCTGTCTATCTGTTAGGCTTTCACGGCTAAATCGCTGCACCGATTTTAATGAAACTCGGTAACGATAAAGATAAATTTATTTTGGTATTAGGTTTGAATCCCAAGAAATTGGCAACAAATACTTAAATTTAAAATAATTATTTCATATAATAACTGCTGTTTTTATTCCCGCGTTTCAATTTTGTAACGAGTTTACTCTATGTATTTTATACAATAATTGCTTTATCATTTGGATGTCTAGTTTAAACTCGTATCATATACGTGCCATAACTATGTGTGCTAAATAAGATAATAAATATTTTTTAATTCTTACCCGCATGCTTCATCCTGTAAATTAATTTAAATTATAAAAAATTAAAATCAAGAAATAAAAGGTTTTAAATTCTATACTTTTAGTACTTTATAACAATTTGGGGCAGATCAGTATAGGGCATTTAACAGCTGTTAAATATAGGATCTATTGATGGCATCCGTATTGAATATGAATTTTGGAAACTAACTATTTATTCAGTTCTTAAAAATAAGAGACATTTTAAAACAAAATCGACACAGAAAAATACTTTTTATGTATACTTTAGTCACGTGATTAAACGGCTGTGATTGTCCGAATGGTTGATGACGTCAACTACTTGTAAACAGTTGCGTCTCAACAGTCAACAACTAAAGTTTACAAGCAGGTGACGTCAGAATGATATATGAGGCGCCATATTGTCCGGAAAAGCATTTTTGCGGGATATTTAAATAATGTTTTTTGATTTCGTATTTTCTTGCACTATTTGTAATGGAAAGTAAAATAATGATTTTCTATTGATTCCTTAGAAATCAGTGATTAACGTAGAACAGTTTTTAAAAACCTGTCAAATACCCATATACAAAGAAACACTGAACTTTTTTTTATTTTTGGTCAAGTGCAGTTGCAATTAAGTGTAAGAATTTATTTAACATATTGGTACTTCTAGAACTTACAGTTCGCTGTTATAGACGGAAAAAATGTCAACATTATTATTTATTGGTTTATATTAAGCATAATTAAATAGTAATCAAATCTAGTAAGCCCGTGTTATGCCATTGAAAAGAAAAGACCAACACGGACTTTTTAGATTAGATAATATGTATATAAAATATACTTCGTAATCATGACATCTAGACAGACATTCGGTCAAAGCGAATAGACTGAAAATATAATTGAATTTATTTGACAAAAAATATTACCAGCAAAATAATCTAAACAAATTTAAAAAGACATATTTATTTCAAACTAGCTGTGCCCGCGACTTCGTCCGCTCCGAATTTTACAAAAAAGTTATTTAGTTTTTTGTTGCCTATATTACTCCTTATTACATCAGCTATCTGCCAGTGAAAGTCCCGTCAAAATCGGTCCAGCCGGAACATACAGACAGACAGTCAAAAATTATACAAATGTTGTTTTGGTATATGTACCGCACATACATGCATATACATGTAGTAAATAGCGGTTAGTTTAATATTATAAACAGACACTTTAATTTTATTTATTTGTATAGATAACGGAAATCGCTCTTTTTACCGATAAATCAATAATAAATGTGGACAACATCACATACATTGCTCTGAACCAAAAGTAAGTAACTAAAGCACTTGTGTTATGAAATCAGCGACAACGAAGATACCACAAACACCCAGACCCGACACAATGTAGAAAATGGTTTTCTACATTGACACGTCCGGGGATCAACTCGGGGTCTCAGAGCGAGCTTAAACGGAGTTCTTGGAAGATCCGATGCCTTTTAAAGTCAGTGCGGAAAGAGAACAGTCGTGGCTAAAAATTGAACTAACATGATAAAATCATAATTAATCATTCTATAAAACAATTATTAAGGCAGCATCTAAAAGCATTATGTTCTATCATAATTTTATAAATATCCAGACAGACACTCGCACTATAATGACGCAACTGCTTTTTTAATACGAAATACACAGCAGCGCCTTCAATCCCAAGATGCTTCACTTTCCGCACAGACTACTAATCAATGAAGAACTGATAATTGAATAATATATACATAAATTTAAAATAAAGATATCATCAAGGTTAATAAAAGATAAGATTTGCGAAGTTCGAAAACCGGATTTAAAAAAAACCTACCAAAAATAATTATAGCACGCAATCGGTTCAATTTGAACATTACATAAATTCACTTAAGATAAAGAACGAATGCTTGTCATAATATACTCATTCTGAAAAAGAAACTGTTTGTTATCTCATTACAACTAAACCACTGAACCGATTTTAATGATAATTGACATACAAATAGAATATTATCTGGAGAAAGATTTAGGATATTTTTATCTATATAGAACATTTCCTTAGGAATTTCGACTAGCAAATATGAAGTCATAGGCAAATATAAAATCCACAAATATGGTGTTTCTTTAAAAGAGTGAGCATGTATTCAAATTTCAATTATAAATTTAGATGTACATTATAAAACAAATTCCCCCGCCGCACCTGTCAACGCGATTAACTCAAAAACTACCGAACGGATTTCATACGGTTTTTACCAATGGATAGATTGATTCAAGAGAAAGGATTATGTGTATAATTAATTATTGTTTTGTCTACCAATGCAAAGCTAAATGATGACAACAGCATACATTGCTCTGAACCCAAAGTAAGTAGCTAAAGCACTTGTGCTATGGAAACAGAGAAAACGAAGTTACCAAAAACACCCAAACCTGAGACAATGTAGAAAGGTGGTTTTCTACATTGATGGGTCAATGTAGAAAACCACCTTTTTACATTGTCTCAGGTTTGGGTGTCGGTTTGGGTGGGGAGATCGAACCCGGGACCTCAGAGCTGGCGATACCTTAAAAACCGGTGTGTACACCACTCAACCACGGAGGTCGTCACAAACATTGTTTCTGTTTAAATAAAGGTGAAATTTAAACACGAATTGTTTAAAATGTTGTTATTTAAAACAATGAATAACGAGTATTTGTTTTAAGTATATTTGACAAGGATTTCCTGAGGAAAAATATTTACATCTTACAGCGCATTTTTAAAACTTGAGACCTACTTAACTTGTCAATGCTTATGGTTTTGTACTGCTTAGGTATACAGGCTGTACCCGAAAGGTTTATGTGTATTTATGGGCAAGGACACTTGAATTATCTTCGACGGACTGAAGAAGAGAAGATGAAGTGCTATTTTTTTTTTTTTCAAAGTACAGTGGACCCGCGGTAATCCGACAAACAGTTTGCAGGGCAGTGTCGGATTAGCGAATTTGTCGGATAATAGAGTACTACCTAAGACCCCCTGTAGACCGGATTTTTTTACCAAAGAGTACCTTGTAATCCGACAAATTTAAGATCCAATGATAAGATTCTACATGTTATATATATGTACTCTGAAGTAAAAGTAAAGTGAATCAAAAAATATTCAATACATAATAAATAATAGACCATGTCGGATTACAGGGGGTGCCGGATTAGCCAGGGGCCGGATTATCGGGGGTCCACTGTATATGTATAGGGAAATAATAGCAATTGTTTTCTATTTCACTGTTCTGTAGTAGCAGGAATTAAGGTATATTGCATAATCAATACTTAACTATAACCATGTTATCAGTTTTACCAGGAAAATACTTATACTGATGAGTGGAACATAGTTATTCTGTACAAAAATAACTTCGTTAATGTTTAAAAGTATAAAACATGACGGGAAAACCAATTGCTTTTTTTTTATTAGCAACCACGCCATTCTCTTAACATTAGACATCAAACAGAGAGCTGAATAAAATGTCGTAATGTCAAAAACTATTTTGATGTTGGACACTGCCATACTTAAACTTTAAAGAATAGCATCCCAGATTGTATATCGAACTTTAGTACTGTATTTATTATTTAAACACTATGTTGAACACAAAGCAGTACCCTTACTTCTCAAATAAAATTTAATTCCAATACAATGCCAATGCAATATTAATATATACGAGAACCAGTTTCCTTGAAAAAAAAAAAGAATAATAGAATCTAAACCTTGACAGTATTTTTTGTACCATGTGTTGTTTGTGAATGCTAAATGAATAACAATTTTGCAATAGCATTGTATTAGATTTGAATTTATTTAAGAGTTCTAAACTAGTGAGTGATCCCAAAAGGGTGTGGTAGTTAGCAAACATAATTAAATATGTTGTTTTGTTTTGCTTTGAGATAAGATATTATTGCAAAATTGAAAAGTGAAGCATAAAACAGCATTCTTAACCTCTATCACCCATTGTTTGAATGCACTAATCTCAGGAACTACTGGTCCGATTTGAAAAATTCTTTCAGTGTTCGATAGCCCATTTATTAAGGAAGGCTATAAGCTATATAACAGTACGCTGCGACAAAAAGCAGCGGAGCATAAATGAAAATTGTTGCAAAAATGAAAAACCGTCAACTAAAACACTCGGACAAAGTTGCGAGGGACAGCTAGTTTGAACTAAATCCACAATTGCCAGAAATATCGCGAATCAAACATAAAAAAAAAAACGTTGATACGGAAAAGGAATACTATCTAGTTAAATATAATTGGCTTTATTTATAAAAATCACAACAATGATTAGCAATTGATTAGCAGATTCTTATTTCAATTTTTCTACAAAGAATTTAAATTTAGAAGTTTCTTAGCAATTGCTTAAAACCATCCAGATTTTTTATAAATAAGGCCATATATTACTATTTAAAACTAAGAAGCAATAATTGTTTTTGAAGTGAAAACTTTTTAGGTGTTTGGCATTTTTGAGTTTGGAAAAAAAGACACCTCTTTACATAAGTATCTACTTATATTGTAACTTAAAATTTACACTTCTGTTGGCACACTTGGAGTGCAATTGTGTTTTTTCCTGAGCCAATACCACCTAGAGTAGTACTAAACTAATAATTTAAATCTAGCATATTTAATTATTTCTAGACAAAAAAATAATATGTCAGGTGTTAACTATTGTTCAAAAAATAATGTATAAAATAATAATCAATAATATAATAACTAATAGGTACTATAAATGCGAAAATAACTCTGACTTTCTATCTGCCTGTCTGTTACACTATCACATCTAAATCGCTGAACCGATTTTAATGAAACTTGGTATGGGGTAAGCTTGGATTCTAAGAAAGGGCATAGGCTTATTAGGCTATCAGATAACCGACACCCACGCGAGAGCCGCAGAGGAGAGCCGCAGGCAAAGGCTAGTTTGATAATAAATTAAAAGTAAGGAATAACACACTACACATAAGATTGTGATACATTCAAAACTAGGGTAAATAAAAACATAATTTACTAGCCAGTTTTAAATCACTAAGATCATTTGACGGGCCTGTTGGTCTAGTGGTTAGTGACCCTGACTGCTAAACCGGAGGTCGTGGGTTCGATTCCCACCCAGGACAAATCTTTGTGTGATGAGCACAATCATTTGTTCTGTGTCTGGGTGTAATTTATCTATAATATATGTATTTAGAAATATATAAGTATGTTTATCAGTTTTTTGGTTGCCATAGCACAGGCTCTGCCTAGTTTGGGATCAGATGTCCCAAGTTATTATTATTATAATCAAGAATAAACATGATACCCAAAGTATTTATTTATTTAGCAAACTTTTAATGTTATTAAATATTTATTAAGTAGTTATGCATGTATAAATAATAAAAACTATTAAAAAAGGCAAAACGTACAAAACTGGTTATAAGTTTATAAATGTACATATCTTATCTTTTAAATAATTTATTATTAAATACTGCGATTTTAATCTTGTACATTATAATCAGCAGGTAAACAATTTTACGATAAAACAGTTTACATTTTTTAAACACTTTACTTAAGTACTACATAATTATTTAATCATTACTTTTGAGATTGTTTTGTTTATTTATTAATGTAAAAATAATTCACTTACCTGTAGTATCTGCAATAATAAATAAATAAAAAAAAACACTTCGTGCCGAATTACACAATGAGATTTACATTTAGTATTTGAAGTTACGAGTTATTTTTAACGACGGATGTTGTAATGCACAAGTAATAGTAAACATAAATATTTATGGACCGCATTCGAGTACGACTAATGACTAAATTGCCGATAACAAACGTAGAAAACAAATCAATGCCCGCTTTTGACAACTTCGACAAACACATAACGTCAGTGTTGCCAATGCTAAAGTCTTAAATTACCTATAAATGTCTGCGAAAATCACCCAATTTGAGGTGTTCAAGTCCAAGTTCTCCATAAATACCCCATGCATTTTTTTACACAAATCAATTTGATGGTATTTTTGAGCTGGTGTGAAGATGAAGCCCGAAGGTCGTAACGAAACCACGCAATCCCATTGTGTTTGGACTTGTTTGATATGTCTTTACTCAAATCAAAAGCTTGTTGTTAAAATACGTTTTTAATAACTTATTACAAACTAATGAATGTTTATAAAGCTAGTTAACCTAATATAACCAAGTAACTATGATGTTATATGATTCAATGTGATATAATTTCAAATTTTTTGGTTTAGCGTTGAGAAAAAAGATTTTACACTATCCTCTTGTTATAAGATTCCTTCTCGGGTATATAAGCTACCACAGCATTGAATCCATTTCTGTTTGTTTGGTTCTTTTCACATTTTTTTAACTTTACATTTTTATCACAATTTCATGACAAAACTAGCTTGAAAACGTTGTCATTCTTTTGTAATACATTTCATTCATACACCGGGGACATAGTAGCCATAGGAGACACAAATATAGGTTCATAATTTTCAGTATACAAAATCGCCATAATAACGATTAACTATAAAATCCTATCAAATTGCCCACGTCATTGTTTTCCCCATACATTACCCACAGGGTTTGTCAGTTCCCGCACTTTAGGGAATTCCCTACATAATGGCAACGCGGCATGACATACAACTAGCACAGTTTACGGAGAGCGCTATCGTAATTAATAGTAATGCAATGCAATAATCTGCATAATCTTTGTTATAATCATAAATCAAGCCATGTGTTAAAAAATATCAATTGAAATAAAGACAAATTGCATGCAACACAAATAATTATTTTATCAATTCAATTTCTACATCATTTATTAAATTCATCTGAGAAAGAGAGGTGGTTAAACTTAAAACAGCGCCATCTTCTCGTTACAGCTAGTACCAATGGCTTCCTTGCAGTTTGCAACTCGACGTACCCCCATTAAAGTTTTCCGATGAAGCGAATTACAAAAATCTTGTTGCGAACCCCTAGATGCTTACATACCATCGCTGTTGGGTATTCTATTTGGCAACATATATGACGTACCTACAGGCAAACATGCCATTAAAGGCAAATACGGCCACCCACATCCATGCTACACATGGCTGCTAAATCTGGCAGCAGAATTCAATATGTTCACCATCACTAAGACGGCGCGTACGCTTCCGCGGCCATAGTGTGGATAATTTATTTGCGTATTTACCTTTTAATGTGCATCGAGTATCGCATCGTATTTGGTAGGTCCCTATTTATTCGTAGGTACATACTTTGTCAAATATGCTGTTCACGACTGGGATTTTTTTGCCAAATTGCCATGTGTAGTGCCACCATTATACTAAGAACTATGAGAAGTGAGCACTGATTACGCAACGCCTTCTACCGACCGTAACATTATTAATACGTCCCTCAGAGCAACATAACCTGCCCAATAAGACGAGTTTTGTACTTTGATCATGACGTAAGCACAGGTAACTTTCCCTGCGACATCGTCTGCATTTGATGTTCTATTATTTTGGACAAAAGGAGGGGATATAATGATATCTTGGGACAACTCACACACGACCATCTGCTCCACTAGGCAGAGTATTATAGCAACCAGACAACTGATAAACATTTACTTA
Organism: Diachrysia chrysitis; assembly: GCA_932294365.1. Taxonomy (NCBI): domain Eukaryota; kingdom Metazoa; phylum Arthropoda; class Insecta; order Lepidoptera; family Noctuidae; genus Diachrysia; species Diachrysia chrysitis. The sequence goes on along the minus strand of OW028667.1, from coordinate 1,335,124 downwards.
TATAATTGTAAAAACATACATATAATATAAACAAAGAACAAATGATCATGGTCCTCACACAAAGGTTTGTCCTGAGTGGGAATCGAACCCACGACCTACGGTAGAGCCGCGCAGAGCATACGCGGATCTGTTAGCGAGCAGGGCAAAGGCGACTGGTGTGAATACGAGGAAGTCACCGAAAAAAAGGGTTCAAAGGTTGTTATTTTTTATAGCATGTCGCAATGACGGCAATATTTTAAACGATTATTTACGAATTTTTGACAGATTTATTAAGCTTCATAGAGCAGAAAAGTTTTCAAATATTAATCGTAGTGGGTAGGTAATTTATTGAATTTATCAATAATAATGCAGAAGCCCAGTTCATCAGAACAGGTACATAGTAAATTTTTATAAAACGAGCACTTTAAAAAAACTTTTCTGATGATTAGAAAAAAAAAAAACTTTTTTATAAGCATAGGAACTTAGGCACACAGGTACCTACCTACCTAAGTTCATACTTTCTTCATGTTCCCAAATGATTAAATTAAAAATCGAAAAAAAAAATAACTGGCCCAAAAATAGTTCTGACTACCTACACACTATCTTCGGAACCATAAACAAGTCCATTAGCCCGCCAAACATATTTCATCAAAACAAAAACAAACTTCCATATTTGAGAGATAGTGTATTGTATAATTTTTCCACACAGATGAATGATTCAAAATATAAGTATTTATGCGTCAAGCCTCAAGCGCGAGCAGCCTTGAAGCAAATCGATCAACAGCCAGTATATTTTAGACCCTAGTCATGTGAATACGTGTTTTGTCGGTTCAATCAACAATGATTTACGTAAGTACAAAGTTGTTTTTATTTTTATTTTACCTAAAAAACACGGAAGTTTACAAATTACGGGACTTAGTGGAACTCTGTTTAACAAACTATTCATAGAGAGAGCTTTGTTTTATAGTACCTACCTAAATATTGGTTCTAAAGGTTACGTAAGTCTTAATAGTAGGATCTTCTTACTATGTAACTAACACGCGTAAACATAATACAACAAACAGCTGTTAACATTATTTTTACCTATGCAACCCCGACAGATTTAAACTCCCATTTTTTTTTCTACATAACTTTCCCGCCTTCTCTTGTGGTATCCGGGGCAAAATATAATTAATAAAACAAAGTACCTAGGTAAATAAATGATGCGCTTGGATTAAATAATCAGTAAATAATTAATAACTGACAAAATTATTACACTCAGAATACATTTAATTATTTGGCTGTTTGCCGTAATGTCCTTTGCCTTAGTGGTTAAACTTTATGATTGAATATGTGTGTCATGCATATTATGTGAAATTGGCGGTTATTTCATTGGTGTCTCATGCAATTGTTATGGCGGCTTATGTAATGTGTTAGACAAAGAATACGCCTTTAGAATTGTTATGAACGTATTATAATGATAGTGATGCACTTGAAATTTGTTTGTAATGTTAAGACAAAACACAAATCACATACAGTAAAACAATTGGACTAAAAATAATATTCTACGTTAATTATTATGTCCGAGTTTTAAAACTCCGTTTTTTCTTTAATTTCACATTGTTATATCACCAAAATTCTAATTATTAAATAACTTTTATTTGTTCATAACGAAGTGTCCAAGTTTATCAATGACTTTCAAGGTAGGTGGTCAATATTTAGTGGAGAAGCAAACTGCTTCTTTTTCCATACGTTATAGAGCCATCATCACAAGGTTTTATTACGTAAGAGAAGACCGAGAAACGCCTGATACTCTTACCGGATAAAACCATAAGAGTGGGGTATCAGGGACCTTACGGGAACCCATTGGCGATACGCTTTTTTTATCCTCATCAATTTTCCTCTTCCTGGGGAACACGGAGAGTCGTGGCGGACTCTTTACCGAGAACAAGACGGAAACGCATTCCCAATGTACGTAATGTGTGCAGTAAAGCTGCGTATAAATTAAGCGCGGCAGCCGCGCGAGCCAATGTTCGACCAGAGTTGTCGTTTATTGGCTCGCGAGCCAAAATGTAGAAATAAAATTTTGTACAACGCGGCTGCCGCGCGCGGCAGGCGATCCAGGTCGAACACCCCGCGGCGGAAAGCCAGACCAGTTCATTCTTGTAAACTAAAAAAAAAACTTGGAAACTTTTAGCTATTCTGGACTCTTCTATATGACGCCAAAAGTGTAGTTATTTTCCTTTTTAAGTCAGGAATAGGTATATCCATTTTTTTAATTATTTGTACCCACGCATCATGCCTCAACGAAAAAATTTATTGTGGTAGTGTGAGGATTTGCTATTCCACAACAAGTCATTAGCGCCATACAATTGAATTAGTAGACGGCACTTTTCGTTGTCCATTTTTACGTATTTGCCGCGCGAGCCAAATCACCAAAACTACACCGTCCCCACTGCGCGCGAGCGAACGACTGGAGCTCCTTTGATGCGGTCTCAAAAACCGACAGTGAACGGTTCGCCGCGCGGCACGTTCGAGCGCGGCAATGCTCGAGTCGCCGCGCGCGGCAACCCCGTCTACATAGCGCGCGGCCGCCGCGCGCGCCAATGTTCGATGGTTTGCCGCGCTTAGTTTATACGCAGCTTAACTTCCCTCCTTTTGACCCAGTAAATGGTCATGGTTTTAGCTTTAGGTACCGAATAATATAACCGAGGGGTTCCTCCTTTCCCATTAACACGGAAAACAACTGACCAATATGAAATTTCTTAATATTTGCGATTACAAACTTATATTTGCCGTTGGAAATTTGACCATGCCATACATCGTATACGTCAATAAAACGTCTTTCGACTGCAGAGTTAAGTTTGTTTTTATACAATTAACCGCGACGATCACCAAAACTTGTACGGAACATTCGGTGCGCGAGTCAGACTCGCACTTGAACGGATTATTTCTTTTTTTTCCTTCCAGCTAATTATTAGTAAACGATAAGTTCCCTGATAATATCAATGTTAGGGTCCCGGCCCTCGATATAAATCAATCTTGAGGTCAAGTATACAGTCTAGTAACACTGATAAGACCTCACACTATTAATTATCTATGAGTTGTCTTGATAAATAACTATATATTATGAAGCATTAATTCCCGCAAACTAGCAGTACAAGGCTAGGTAGCTAACGCAGATGTGGGGGAATAGGGTTGCTCTTAACCTCGTTCGTTCCGATCAGATGGCCGTGTATGAGTTGTCCCAAGATATCCCAAGATATTTAATCAAATCCTCGCACCGTAAACGCCATCCTATAGCTTCTCTACGCATCCTTTTAACACTCGGCTTCCTCGCACATCTCTGATAAACCCTTAAGGCAACAGCCTAATATTCTGCTCCAATCTGACCCAATTAGATAAGGCTAAAAAGTCGCCAGCGCAGCCACACGTTGTCATATTATTTAAGAATCTCCTGGTGCTGGTGGTAGGGCAGGACAGAGATAAAATTAGATGCTCAGAATTAGTGATGGGTCAAAGAAAGTTACTCCGTTTGCGCAAATCGAAAAACCCTAAAACAATTTCTTGTACGCTTTAATATTTTTTTTGTGAATTTTGGTGATTATCATTTCTCACACACACGGAACTTATAAATTGGGAACAAGCAAGCCTTATACTAACAATACTTAACGCGACACGGCGGGTATGGTGTTTAGTTAATGAACAGTGGAATGTTCTGGAATTAAATTACAAAATTGCAGCTTCCCTTCTCTTGGAAATACCAACCTGATAAAATCGTCTAGCGAGATACTATCATACTAAGACGTTTTGCTTTCTTGACGCCCACATTTCCTTCTTACTGTCACTTCGGCCCTTGTTAATTCTAAACTATTTAATGCCCTTAGAAAATAAATGTCTTCCTTGCGCCATCTGACCACTTATCTACCCCTATGATTGCATATAAGTTTTTAAGAACGAACTACACCTTGGTAAATTTAGTTTAAGTGAGTATATAAGTACTTAAGCTTAATTTCGGTGTTTGTATTTTGTATAGATTTTTTCGCAGGGACAATTTAGGTTTTGATGAATATACTTAATTACAAAATTACACAAATCGTTGCAAGTTGATGGACGATGACCTTTCTGACAACCGTAAATGGTCCAACATTGACCATTGTCCAACTATCTGTATCATTAGATTTGCATCACTGATTCCTTTACAAAGGGCACTACATGTAAAACTATTATACGTATTTAAATCGCATGTACATACTACAAGTATGCTGCGACTTTGCTATAGGGCTGATTTACCTTAATGGCTTTAAATTCGAGTCAAGTTAGAGCTGGTCTAGTGTTGCCATCAGGAAAATGGATACCGTCTATTCTGACCTATATATTGCAATATTTCCGAAAATATATTTTAAATGCGCGTCGAAACGTCGGGAACAAAAATCTAAAATAAACCGCGATAGAATCCGTTCAAACTAGTTTTATTTCAATATATTTTAAAGTCAAAATGTTTTGTCTTTCACTGAGAAATTGTAAATTAACCCTTAATTTGCTTAAATGAAATCATTTAGGTACCTATGCCGTTTTCTCGTGATGTTCTGTGGTGTTTTCTTGAAGGCCGAGTAATTTTTATAGTTGACTATAGTTGCTGTATTTCTGTGTGCCAGTTATTATCTTGATTTTTGATAAGTTGATAGAAATTTTTGTAGAATTTCCATGTTGCATCTGGAGTAAATTAGAACCTAATGTGGGAACTCGGTAGGATAGTTTTGTCTTACGGGTCCGTACACTTGTCCATCTACAATATCTGTCTAAATCTTGAAAAAAAAACTCTTGAATGTAGCATTGAATATCAAAACTTCTTTAAATAGGAATTTCTTTTAAAATCTTCTTTCTGAGGTTTACGCGAATATTAGACATTAAAATAAAACTAATATGAACGGATTCTATCGCGGTTTATATTTAGATTTTTGCTCCCAACGTTTAGACGCCTTTGCAGGTGTCATGGTCACGGGCAGACTGAGTCAGTCTGCGTTCAAAATAGTTTTATTTCAATAAAATCTTCTTGTAAAATATTTTAAGCAGAACTAACCCATATTTTCAAAGCATTCTTTTCAATTTCAGATAACGCGGCTGCTGCTTTTAATGGGCGTCTTATCAACGGCATTAAGTGAAAAATGCTTCGGAATAGTCTTCAACAACCGATGCTATGAAGTCGAAATATTGAAGGAAGGTCTAAACAATATCCATCAAATGGCTTTAAACAACAATGATAATACTCTATACTTCACATTTGATCAGATTGCAAGAATACCAATGAGAGCACTAGGTTTCTTTAACCTAGAAACCAAAGCTTCAGGAATTGTGGAAGGAATCAGAAATGCAACAGCAGTTGCCATCGATCAGAGAAGAAATAGAATCTATGTCGGTGGTGCAGATGGATTATTCTTTATAAACGATAGAAAAGTTCCAGAACAAATGCCTGTACAAGACAGCATACACTATTTATTCTTCAAAGACATTATATACTTTATAAACAGAAGACGGGAAGCTTACAGATTTGACTATGGAGTTGTCAGTCCGTTGCAAGAACTAGCTGGAATTGCAGTCGATAAACTAATAGTTGATGATGAATATAACATGTTCTTTTTGCAAAATAGAAAATTATCCCGTGTTAAAATAGGTACAAGAGCCGTAAATACACATGAGAGGTACACTGTAGATGCTATTACGACTGATTTTAATTATAAACCTTATGTTAGTACAACTAATGGGTTGTACGTATATAATAAGTATAAATATGCTTTAGATAAAGCTTCTAACATTGTTGATTTGAGAGAAATAACTTTTAATAGACAAGGTGATCCTATTTATGTGGTTGTCGATAAAATTGTGAAATTAAATAACCCTATTCCTTATATCAGAGATTGATAAGGTTTATGATACTTGTTTGTGATAAATAATTAATTTATTGTAAATATAATTGTTTTATTTAGAATGGCGCCGATCCTCTTGTACGCTAACTAAATCAAAATTAATGATATTGTCTGGGAAATCAAAAGTTAGAAATGTTTGTAATAAAATCCACAAAGCAATGAATCACCCTAAAATAGTTTTGTTACAATATATGTTTAAACTTTTTTATCTCACTGTACAAAGTAGCTTTTTTTTTAACGGTGTACGAATGTCATTAATAATAATAATAAAATTAAAAAGTTACAATTCGGACACTGTATCCGAATATCTTGTGTCCGAATCGTCAGCGATTCCACAACTCTGCTATCCATGCAGGAAGGTGTATCTTGAAGTAAAACCATAAAATATTTAATAAATAAGTTTATTATATAAACACACAACATTTACAACTTAAACACACTACCTATTCTAGAACTAAAACTGTACAAAGATATCTAAATCTCAAAGTCTAGACTTTCGAGATACTAAGGTAAGGCCTTTGTGACGAGATAAAGAATAAAAAAAACCTAACCTAAGTGAGGATAGCAGGGTACAAGACGTAAGGCTACGGTCTCCTATTAAAGTGACGTCTAGCTTAAAATTTTCCGATCTTAGAGAAAAAATAAGTAAACTATAGAGTGCGCATATCGAGTATGAACTGTAGGCACTAGTATGATCATGTAAAATCGTACAATCAGTGTCAAAACAGACCGCGCCGTATTATTAAAACTATCGCAAAACCTAATATTACCCTAATAATATCACAACCATCGATATTTTCGCATAAACGTCTGTCGTCGCACGGAAAATCACTTAAAAAAAGTTTTGAACTCTTGAAGGTTCGATTATTAAATACTAAGGACCTGCCCTTAGCACGGGTGCAATATAGATACAAATTCTCGGCTTTTCTGTACTATAATATGCATGTATTATACATATAAATCTTTTTCTTGAATCACTATCTACTTATTACTGAAAATTGCATTAAAATCCGTTGCGTACTTTAAAAGATCTAAGCGTAGAGACAGCGGGTGCAACTTTGTTTAATACTATGTAAAGATTCTTTATCCCGTCTAGTTGGCCATACTTAAACTCTCATGACTAATACTCATTCAAGACGGGTGATGGTGATGAATCAGAAACAAATATTTCTGAGCAGAAACAGTATTTGTTTAAATGTGGATGCGTTTCGCTGATGCAGCTCGGCTCGTCACCGTAACTGAAATATTAAAAAATAACTTGAAAATTCACAACTGCTATTGTCCTTAAAAAAATAAAAAGCTTTATCGTATATCCTACACTTTAAAAGTCCATGACCCTTACTCTCCAATTTATTTTTATTCTAATACAATGCCAATGCAAAATTTTTATTCATTTAGCAGGCACACAAACAACACACAGTACCAAAAAATACTCTCAATGTTTAGATTCCAATCAGTTCCTTCCAAGGATAGATTTTTTTTTTAAGAAAACTGGATATCCTGCTTTCTAAACTAATACATATATCCAGAATAGGAGTCCCTAATCATGAACTGACGCGGCGCTGGCGGTGTCGCGAGTCGACACCGTAAGGAAACTCTTAATATTCCTAAATAATTATGAATACTCCTCTCGAAAGTTATTATACAAATATAGGAATACTACAAAAAAGCCAATATCGTATACATAGTACGCCATATTTTCAATATATATTTTTAAAAATTTTCTTATGACGTCAACTTACGCGTTAACCCTTGAGACATCCTTCTCGCTGATCATAAAAGAGTCTGCACGAGTGAAATACGTTAAGGTGCCCTCAAACACACCTCTACCGGGGCTCATAACAATCTGGAACACGTAAAACCATTATCACATATTTCTAATATATTTCATCGTTGAACTAATAATTGTTACATTAAAAAAAACATGAAAAAAGCCTATTTTAAATTTAGTGGATACCAATTAGCAAAAATTTGAAGAGAATCAATAATATAAATCAAAACTTGTAAGACAGCTTAAAATACACAATTTTATTTACTGATGACATGAGATGACCCGGCCATCTGTCATCACCATCATCAATTAATCTACAATAGAAATGTTGACTGGGTATAAAGAGTAAAACTATATTTAGTCGGAATTAAATAACATTTCTTTTTTCTTTTTCATAAAATCTAAGGAGATAAAGTTCAGGAGTGGGGGCTAATTACGTCACGATGTTACCCAGAACATACATCTTGACGATATAAATGTCGACGATTTTAGTTGGGTAAAAAAAGAAAAAATACGTGTCTAATATTTTTTTACATACATCTACTCGTCAAACATTAACAAAATTTAGTCAACACCCATTGGTGAAAAATATATAAAAAAAACAGTCAAATTAGAAACATCGTATTTTTTTTAAAAATCTTTGTACCGCGATAACTGACATCCGTAGACGGAGCCACAGACGAAGCAAGGTGGTAAATCAATGAATAGTCTAAAAACCTTAGCCTGATAATATTCCTTGTCTGCTCTCGGCGCAACATTCCTGGGGTTTCCGAGGTAAGTGTCCATTTCGTTTTTGTATCCATACTTGAGCAGTTGATTGTTGACACTTTTCAGCAGCACCCAGTCGATCTGTACTAGATTCCTTCTGATGCATTTGGCCCTGAAAATTCAGTTTTCTATTGCTTTCATTTTGTATCAAACTTCCCTTTAAAGTGTTTATTATAAAGACGTAATTTTTTACGTTTTTGACCACCTACGTGGTCGAGTGGCGTAAAAACCGGTTTTGAAAATGACGCCAGCTCTGAAATCCCGGGTTCGAACCCCGAACGGGGCATTGTAAAAAACCACTTTTCTACATTGTCTCGGGTCTGGGTGTTTGTGGTACCTTCGTTGTCTCTGATCCGTCACCTCGTGTACGAAGGACTTTACACCTTAATTGAATTTGTGATTAATCAAATACAGTTTACAGATTGAAGGAGCTGATAAAATATTTAAAGAGCTAAGTGGTCTTGAATTATAGCTTCCAACTTTAAAACCAAAATTCATCCATCTGCGAGCTACGGTGCCACAAACAGACTTACCGATACACACATAAAACTTCCAACACCTTTTTGCCCGAATGCAGCGAAACCCAAAAGGAGTTTTTGTATCTGGGTAAAAATAATATAAAACCAACCTCTGTTCATTACTGAGGCTGTCAATAAACTCAGCGAGTATATCAGCTACTTGATTGTACATGGGGTTTTTACGTGTGACGTTAAACCATTTGGTACAGGCGCACCAGTGGGGCATCACGCCGGCTTCCGCACAGGAACGAGATTTTGGTATCTGAGGAAAGATGGTTAAACAAATAGGCTTCAGAATTATTAGGGATACTGTTGACTTATTTTTATTGACTCATATTATTAACAACTTAATTTTCCCACCAGAAGACACAAGAGTTAAACAATGAACACGTTATTTTAAGTGACTCACGGGATAACCCCTGAGTCTCTCTCTCTGACAACCGTGAGTCACTTAAACTTGACTACACACAGATTTTTGAGTACAGATAATAATTAAAACTTTTCTCAGTCTTGATAAACTCTACCGATACGACTCGGAATACCTCTTCCTTGCATACTACCACGATTTAATTTAATTTTACGTATACATGAAATCTTCATCATACCGGTTCCAACAATGTCAAGGATCTGAGCAGATCAGATCCGGGAATCCTGTGCTTGCTGCGCTTTTCCTTTAGACCTAACACATCCAATAGCGTAGAATGAATATCAAAAGGTGTTGTTAGCACATCTCTATTATGATCTAAAGCCTCTTCCACGCCAGGCCTTAAAGCCTTCAGCCTGTCGGGCAACATTATAGCCATTAGAGGTAAGCGTTCTTCCAACTTGCCTTGGTAAGTTTCGCGGATGCCTTCAAACCTGTAATAAGGTTCGTGAATAACTTAAAGAAGAATTATCAAACGATATTTTATTAGTAGTTATCTGGTCAAAGGTAAACATAATAAAATATAATATTATATAAGTTACCAGATAAATAACACAGAACAAGTGCTAACGGGATTAACCCCCTTGTTTAAAGCGAAATTACCTATTTAACTGATTAAACTTATCCATTAACTGTTTTTCATGAGATAGAATTTCGACTCAAGCATCACAAAAATTATGTCAAACTAGCTGTGCCCTGCGGTTTTACCCGCTTACGTAGACCTCGTTTCCGTAAGACATCTTTTTTTCGTTACGTTTTCCGATGTTCTCATAATTATGCTTTTATTCGGGGAGACGACGAACCCAACAAATATAATATCAAGAAAATTGGTCCACCCCCCCCCCCCCCCCTTGAGTTATAACTGGTGTAGCAAACTCGACTTTGTTTTATATTTTTATATTAATTCTTATCTCTAGAAGGTAATAACAATATGCATCATGCACCGACCATCAACCCAACATAAGTTGGGTTATCCTCCATTTAAAACCCCCAAGACCAGTTACCTACCTAGATCCATGGTCACCCATGATGATGACCAGCGTATCATCGAACGCTTTCCTCGAGTCGAGGGTCTCTAGGAAGGCGACCAGATCCTCGTCAGCCGTCGATATCATATTGAAGTCATCATGAGTTATATCTGCTATGAATGTGAAGCAGAACTTCTTGCCATCTAATTGGAGAAACTGTGAAAAGGTAATTAAAACAAATAGGCAAATCTTCCATATAGTACATAAACATTGTTGATTATAGGATATAGTGTGAAAAGTAAAACCAGGTTCTTATCAGCCCCCCTAGACAAGTGGCATTTCGACAATCGTTAACGATGATAGAAATCGCTTAAATGACATTAAATGTTTGGAAATGACATTTCGTTTCGATATGTCACATGACTTGGACTTGTCACTTCCATACATTTGAACGATTCGATCAGCGTTATCGCTTGTCGAAATGTCACTTGTCTAGGGGGGCTGGTAAATCCTTCCATCTGATACAGGGCGAATCACGAAGGAAATCCACTAAGCTAAAGAAATAATTGTAAAAAGGTCGTTTGATGAAGGAGACAGTATTAGTTTCCTGTTGCGCTCTTTTGATGTAAAAGCAATTTGTTACTTGTAACAATAATGTCATTATTCCCTCGACCTCCGTGGTAGAAAATCTCCGTAATCGAGTGGCGTACACGCCGGTTTTCAAGGTGTCGTTCGCTCTGAGGTTTCGGGTTCGAACCCTAGACAGATCAATGTAGAAATCCATTTTTCTACATTGCCTCTTATTCCATATTAACCCAAGAGCTTTAGCTACTTACTTTGGGTTCAGAGTAATGTATGTGATGTTGTCCACATTTATTATTTATTTTTTTATTATTTGCGCTTTTTATTTACTTAAGGAACTTTTGGAAACAAACATATAGGAACAGGCACCTCATTTGAAAGATCCATCATCAGCTGATACTGCGGGGTAGCCCCAACGCAATGCTGATTCTTGCTGTTCAGGCTATCCGTCCTAAACTTCTTCTCCTCCAAGAAGAAAGCCCTTAGGTAGTGGTCTGCAGGCTGCCTGCGAAAGCCGTTGAACCTGTATTGGAAGGTTCCTATCCAGGGCATGTCCTCAAAGTATGCAGTACGATACCTGTAATAAAAGTTTAGATGTCAAGTACATGTTTCCAAAATCGATGTCAAGGCACGCTTATCTGTATTGTGTGTCTCAAACTAAATGTATACTAGATAAAACCAAATCGAAGTGGTTTTTAGTCTAATGCAGATTATATGACTGGTTCTGCTAACTGACTTGTTAGAATTGTTTGGGGTCGATGCAATTTGTAACACATGCTTTCCGGTTGCATAACACTTTGTTAATAAAATGGAAACGCTTTCGTAGTAGTCTATCGCATATTTTAGGTTGAACCCAACATGACTAATGGTCAGTTCCCACATATACATATATACCTAACTAGCAGAGCCTCGCAGTTTTATCCGCGTTCGTATAGCCTATGGCACTCAGGAATAATGTAGCTTTCTACTGGTGAAAGAAATTTTAAAATCGGTTCAATATATGCTAGGTTTATTCTACCTCCTAAGGAAAAGTTGCCATTTTAAATACTCACCCATAACGCTTTAGAAGGTGAAATATAAACCGTCTACTCTCAACATATTTATGTTCAGCAGCTTTCTTTCTCGCGTCAGGATGCTCTTCCTCAGCCCTGCCTGTTAGTATAGGGTATAAGGCTGCAGGAGTACCATCGCCAACAACGTTGTATCTGAAAACGGTAAGATGACATCAAGAAGACCAGAATTTTAGACTTAGGTATTCTCGCTCGCTTCTTTCAGTATGCTTCTCCGTAATTTTTTATTTATTTAGTAAAGCAGCTCAAAGACATACCTGTTCAGAATAACAGCTTTTTCCGACAAATATTTGTAGCTTTTAGGCATTTTCCTGATAAATCCGTTCCGCGACGTGGAGTCGAATCCCAGTATCATTACATTGTATGTATCCAAGCCACTTGCCCTTTTTTTTAAAGGAACCGGCCTGAAGCCAGCCTTGTAGCCGTACCAGCGTGTTGATACAATACTGTGCCTGGAATATAGTAAATAATCTAAACATACTCCTTAAATAAATAAATTTGGACAACATTATATACATTGGTCTAAACCCAATGGAAGTAGCTAAATCACTTGTGTTATGGAATGAGAGATAACGAAGGTACCACTAACATTCAGACCTGAGACAATGTAGAAAAATCATTTTCATCTTTGACCCATGCGGGAATCGAACCCGGAACCTCAGAGGTAGCAACACACTAAAAACCGGTGTGTACGCCACTCCACTACGGAGGTCGTTAAAGTCGTGCTTAGATCTATCATATATATTTGCAAATTTACAGTGTGGGGTTCAATCAAAATATCAAAGCTGTAGCAAACTTGCAGATTAGTGCTGAAATAGATAGGAGCCTCTTTTGACTATAGGCAGATGAGAAATACAATATAATAATAATATCTTAGGACAACTCACACACGGCCATTTGATCCCAAATTAGGCAGAAGCCTGTATTAGGGCAATCAGACACATATAAATACAAACATATTATAGATAAATTACACCCCGACGCAGAACGAATGATTATGCTCAACACACAAAGATTTATCCTGGGCGGCAATCGAACCCACGATCTCCGGTTTAGCAATTTATGCCACTAACCACCAACAGGCCAGTCGACACAGAATAATGTTATGTATCTGTTTCGTTGCCATCCTTTTCATAAACTTTGATAATAAAGTTCGGAAGAAATGTGTTCGGTTTCCGATTGAGCTAACGATTTTAAAATACACCAAACTGGACTTAGATGATTTTAATAAGCAAAACCATACCAGTAGAATACATTAAAAACCTACTTCCTACTATCCTAACCCAATTTTAACCTAACAAGACCAAATTTTTCCAATGCCGGATAATTTTAAAGAGCGATAAATAATTTTGAAATTTTGACATTTCTTCCATACAAAATCTGTCAGATGTCAATTTAATTTAACGAATTAAAAATATCTGATATTGACCCTTATGGTATACTTGGACTCAATGCGATTCATTGCGACTGGCCGGCTCCACTTTCATATGCCCTACAGATAGTGTTAACATTCTATATATATAAAGATTTTGTCCCGATAAATCCACTACGGGAACTCTAACTTGAGAGTCAGCTAGTAATATTAAAATCGTACCTGTCTTTGTCCATACCAGAACAGGATACTTTGACATGGTCACTTCTATTCAGGGTATATTTTTCGTCGCCGAATACCTTAATGGGATTGTCCAGAAGGAATAGTTTATCGTTCATGTATATTATTTCTCTGTATGTACAACTAATATCTTTCATCGTCTCTAGTATATCCTGGACTACGAAGCATTCGGATTTCTGCAACATTTTAAACATAATTTAATTTTGTTGCTTGGATCTATATCACGTCATAAGTTCCGAACGGTTCCAGAAAATTGGATAACTGACGACCTCCGTGGTCGAGTGGCGTACACACCGGTTTCAAGGTGTCGCCAGCTCTGAGGTCCCGGGTTCGATCCCCGGTCGGGTCAATGTAGAAAACAACTTTTCTACATTGTCTCGGGTCTGGGTGTTTGTGGTACCTTCATTGTCTCTGAATTCTATAACACAAGTGCTTTAGCTACTTACTTTGGGTTCAGAGCAATGTATGTGATGTTGTCCACATTTATTATTTATTTATTATTATTTTTGGCTATGTTCCTTATTGTAAAGACAAGGTTTTTTTACAAGAAAAAAAAATGTATTGAAATGTTTTTAAAACCGCACACCACCCGTGCGAAAGTAAGTTTTATATTCGTTTTAATAATTTTTCTTGTGAGGTATGTTTTTTATCTTCGGATAGTGGGAATCGATCATGAATTTATTTTTATATTCTGCTTCATTTTTTTTTGAAAAAAGTCCTCCGCTAAGTGAAATTTGAAGGTAGAAGATTAATTTTAGACTCTTTTTCGACCTTGATTTTGGATATGTAAAAAGTTACTTTACGACTCCTGCGATTGTGAATTTATTCCTTGCATCGCGGGGGTTTTTTAAACATACAAATCACATGCACAAAGACTAGACTTAGAACAAGCATTTGTGGATCACACAAATTCTTGTCCCACGCGGGGATTGAACCCGCAGCACGTCGCGCACAGTGGGAATTGGCGTGGTGACCTATACCAGTCGACTATCCGTGCAGTTTGAAGGAGATTAAAGATTGTCTTATCTTAATTTTTTTTATCAAGTTGTTAACTTACAACACATTTCACCCAGTCAAACCCCTCGCACGTGATTTTGGGTACATCTTCAATGAATCGTTTTGCTTCAGGAGAGAACGGGTCCAAGTCTGGCATCTCACATCCTGTACCTTTTTCTATAAGGAGATATTCTCCTAAACGACTTTGGACAAGCCTGGAAGAATATATAGATAAGACGGTTAATTTAGTTCAACTCGCTGACACACTCGCAAGTGTAGCGCTAGTGTAAATTCGATTGTCAATCAAGAAACTCACGGCGGATTCAGATTCGAAGTTTAGAACGAGTTCTTACAGAATCACATCCAAGAACCCGTTAAGGAGAACGGTTAGAAGGTGGTGGTAGGTACCCACGTAATAGAATTAAAAAGTCTAAAATAGTGTCAGATTTAGGTCAAAATATTATAAGTAGGTTTATTTCAAATACATAGATACTGTATAGAAAAATAGTAAAGCTCAGCGCAAATGGGCAAGCGACCACAGCCACTGATGGCTAGCAGACAGCGGCTTTATTAAGATTGCTAGCAACGCTAAGTCGAGGTCTGATCCCCACAGGGGGTGCCCTTAGAATAGAATAGAACATTTATTTACGTAAAACATGGTATAAAAGGGTGTAATACAATTTGAGGCACGAGCATGCAAAATTTTAAAGACAACTTAAGGCAACAACCTTTTTTTTTTAAATACATCAACATTTTTTATCTATAAATTCTTTTAAACTATAAAAACTAAACTCGAGTAACCGCTTATGAAATTTATAGAACGCTGCTGATTTAAATGATTTTATAAATGTAATTTTACGATTTTACATGTTCATATTAGTGCCAACAGTTCATACTCAATATGCGCGCTCTATAGTTTACTTATTTATTCCTCTAAGATACTTACATGTTAGTATCGCTTAAACCAATATTCTGTGGTCTTTCTTCATGGATCATAAATAAAACCGTTGTCAGGGACATACAGAACCCTATGAGCACTGCAAACGCCAACCGCTGTGTTCCGTACAATCTTTTTGAACATACTAATATCTGAAAATGAAGGTTAGGAAATTTAACTTCTTCTGTCTAGCCTTTTCCAAAGTTATGTTGGGGACGTCTTCTAGTCTCACCAGATTCAGCTGAATACCAGGTTTTTACATCAAGCGACTGAATATTCTAACGTAAACTGGGTCCTAAGATACCATACTTTAGATCATGAGCAAGGCAGAAAATTTAAGATACGTCTTCTTCTTCTTCTCGTGTGAAATGACTCTCAAACTCTTTCCGACCAAAAGGTTGCCACCTGAATGGCCCGGTCGTTGGCCTCCATTACGTCCTGGAGGGTGAAGGTGGTTGTGCAGGACAGGCAGGACAGAAGATGCGCAATGTCTTGCGCCGGCACCACATTCACATTGGATATGTGAAGGATCGATGATGCCCCACTTTCTCAGGTTTACTTTGCAGCAACCCACTTGATTCCTCTACTTACCCAAGATACGTAAAATGAACGCAATAAACACAATAAATACCTTCCAGAACTTATTACAAAGAATCCTGAGTAAATTCAACACCATTCTTGCCGTTATATTAAATAGGTTTTTTTACAATAAATACGTTTGTATCTAGCAATCAAAGAATGACATTTTAGCGTCTTAAATGTCAATAAATCTTTGGTTACAAATGAAAGAAGGTTGTATATTCGTCTCTTCTGAATGGTTTTCAACAGTTTTCAAGCCCCGACGCAAAAAGAGGGATGTTATAAGTTTGACGTCTCTGTCCGTTTGTGGCATCGTAGCTCCTAAACTAATAAACTGATGCGTTTTTTTTTGTTTGATAGCTGACGTGATCGAGATGGTTTTTACCTATAATAATTTATGAAGTTCTGTTAAGCATTTTTAAAGTTATCAGCTATTTTCACAAAATTTAGGGGGTTTTTGAAATTTTTAAAATATAATGATAAAAGGCAACTTTTGGGAATGGGTAATATTGGTAGCAAGATAGGCAGCTATTGTAGACTAATCTACTATTATTTTATCTCTCAAAAAAGCTTGTAAAATAAATTTTATTATAGATAATAATCTTCAAACGCGTTTGGAAGTTACGATGCCGCATACAGACATACATATGCAAACTTAACATAGGTAAGTGTCTAGAAAAGTGACACTGACAGATAAAAAATCAATTAAGCAGATGCATAAAACAAATAATATAAACTTTCAAATGATTTATTAAAAATATTCAATAAAAAAAAAATACTGATACAAAATGCTTATAACTAATTGTTTAATTAAAAAACAACTGGTCGTAGTTAATATCTACATAATCTAAATTTTTGTATTTATACAAACAAAACAAAGTCTTAAAAAAGGATTAAAAAAAAATATTCTTTGCATGGAATCAAATCAAGTTAAATAGAAAAAAAATAAAAACAAAATTTAAAATTCCTTTTCTAAGTTTTTAGTGGTAAGTAATGTTTTATAGTGAATGGTAATGGGTAATAATGGTTTGTAATAAAATGAATAAGAAAACGTTGTTAACAATAATGTCGTTTGTATCAATACAAGTTACTAATACCTACTTAGAAAGTTACTGTACAATGGTAACTAGTTTCGTGGTAAAATTTTGTTAAGTTGGTAAATAACATGAACCTAATAAAAAAGATAGACACTACTAGAAGTGAAGTAAAAAGACGAAAAAATCGTTATTTTTTAATTTATATATATATTTATTTATATATATTTATATATTTATTTATTTATATTATACTTCAAATGGTAGATGTTATTAAATCCTAACCTACATTTCTAATTTGTGACTTTTTTTGGTTTGAATTTTATTGCGTTTGCGTATTTTTTTTAATTTTTGTACATAAATAAATTCTTTATGTAGGTATTTATTTTTCCCTTTTTTATTCTAAGCAGTGTCTATAACTTTTATAAGGTCTATGGTAAATGGTAATAGTTGGCGCATCAATGGTAACCGGGAACGCCGTACGCTGTGGATGGTTGCTTGTAACCTTGGTTGCTGTTGAAACCAGTCAAGGAACCACTGTAGTCGTTTGGCGCATTGTAATTGTATCCTCCTGTAATTCAAATATTATGAACTTTAAAACTACTTGATTAGGATCAAAAGATTCTGGAAAAAAGTAATGGTAACCTAAACTATTATTAATAAACTTGTTTTTATGAATGCAAAATTTCAACAAAAATCGGTTTAGCTGTTTTGTAGATTAGTCGTAACAGACAAACACACAACGATTATACGATTCTTTACATAAATGTATTTTAGATACATATATTCGATTATTACGTAATTTGGATTAGATGTGCGTAACCTACAATGGTAAAGCAAATATCCTTAATTCAAATTCCTCACAGTTAATAGGGATATTGACTGTGTATGCAAAGTAAAAATATATTTAGTCAGTAAGTAAGTAAAAAAAATATAAGAAACGTATTTTTTATTTTTCAATATATGTAAGTAGAGACAAAAGAGATAAAGCGAATCAAAGTTCAGGGGATAATGACGTTACATATTACCACCCGTGCAAACGTGTGACGTCATGCGACATTTCACAGTGATTTTTTGGTTACGTAAAACGAGAAAAAATACTAATTAATCTACATAACGGACTTTAAAAAAAATAATAATCAACGTCCATAATTATGGTATTGTGCTTTTTCCTTTTGTGAATCAAAATAATTGTCTCTTTCTTTACCTTGTCTGTTGTTGTGGGTGGGTTCCGGGTATTTAGCCTGACCCTCGTACCGGACGTCGGCGTGGAATCCTGTCTGCCAGTCGGCGTGATATGTCACTGAAAATATAATGTTTTTGTATGGTAACCACGATCAAATTAAACAAACTCGTTACACTAGTCGGATCTTTCAGAAATTGCGCGTGAATCAAACTTTTTGAAAAAATCTCATGGTGTTTTTACACTAAAATAGAAATGACGAGAATGTTGTGTTCTGTTCGTTAACACAACAAAAAAATTCAAGAATCAATATTCTCCATATTTTTTGTTGTCCAGAATTTTAAGACAGGCTTAGAGTCAACTGTATTCTACAGCACTGTTTAACGTTAACGCCATGTAAAATCTATATTATATAAAAATTAACCGTATGGGTAGGTAAGTAGGTAGGGAAGATAGGTAGGATAGGTAGGTAGGTAGGCTAAGTAGTCATTTGACAGGAGCAAAGCTGCGGGCGCAGCTTGTTAATAATAATAATTTTGGGCATTTTCCCTTGTCGTCCCACGGCTGGGCGTTTGTTTTTCCTTGCCATTATCTCCGGTCTTAATTTACTTAATCGTCAATCAGGTCACTAAGATTATTCCTTTAATGTTTAAAAACTTTTTTTTATGAATAACTACATACCGATCTGAGTTCGTCCGTCGGGCAGCTGAACTCTGTACTCTCCGCGCACCACGTTACCGTCCGAGCTCTCCTTACGATCGTAGTCGTTGCCAGACTTCGCGTCCTTCACGGAGTAGCCGAACTCGTAGGATTTTGGCTGGAATAAATTATTTTGATAATCACTGCTAGGTACCTACTTCCATCTTTTTTTTAAACTCGACTCCCTCACTAGAGAATTTAATCACTGTATCGCCGGGAATTTAACTAATATTCAAGCCACATCCAAAATCAAAATTCTTTTCTTCAAAATAGGCTACAAGAAGTTCTTTTTGTAGGTCAATAAATTACATATAGACAGCACCTAGATTCGCCCTGCCTTCACCGCTTCGGAACTGCTCTGGCTGTGGAGAAGAAACGGCTCTACAAAAAGAACACACAGACTTGGAACAAGCAATTGTGGATCGTCCATTGTTATAGTACTATATGTCCATAATAAGACTGAGTAGGTACCTATATTCATTTAGGAGAGGTAATTAAAAAGAGAATCAAGTAGCTACCATAAATAAAACTCTTATATCGGTATTTTTAAGACCAAGAAATTAAAAATTTATTCATAGATGGTTTTCCTTTTTAGATGTAGGTAGTTAATTAAAGTTACTTTGTACCTAGTAGTAGCCAAAACAGTATTAATTGCAAGTGCTTTAATTGAAGCAACCCTCTTGCCCTTAAATACCCCCTAATTTTAACACTGTTTGATAATTTCGTTAAAATAAACCGTTTAAAAAATTAGTATCACAAAAACTCCTTTTTCGAGCAGGAAAACCGCTTAAAAATCTTGAGTAATCTTGGCGCCAACTGAGTAGGCGTTAAATAATAAGCAACCGAGACTATAAAAGAATCAGTTATCATCAACCAGATCGCTCGCCTCATTTAGCCAACAAATTCCGTTCATTCATATCGTAGCTGCTTAACGAGCTCAATTAGTTCGTTCATATGTGTCATATAAATCCCGACACTCCATGTGTAATTCGACCTCTAAACTGTTTACAACAATTTGCTCATTTATGTGAATCCAGCTGACCGTGCAAAAACACAAAGACTCGAAATAATCAGTGAATAAAATTAAACATCTTGGGCAATGTCCTTAGAGTTCATTTTCGCATAAACATAATTAAGAGAACAGCAAAAACAAAGTTTGTAAAACTAAGATAACTAATCAAAACATTAACAATAGCAGTGTTGAAGTTGATTCAGTTTGCGACGCACGTTCAAACATGTTAAGCAAAGTTTTACTCGTCGCGTTACTCATGAGTGTGGACGCGAAATTGACGATATATCTAACAGACACGCCGATACAACGAATAGGTACGAGAATATATAGAAAGGAACTACTGAGTAACGCGTTTCAGAGTCCGAAAGAATTAGCCTACGATTCATCGAGTCGAAACCTATTTTTCATGTACATGGACGATTTAACTCAGAATTCTAGACGGGCATTCATAAATGTGGTAACAAAACAAGCAATGAAAATCGAAGGCATCGAACGAAACAAGGCTACAGCTGTTGATCCTGAAACGAGCGATGTGTACTTCGGATCAGACGATGGACTCTACAAATACGATCCGATATCCAATGTAGCTACAAACATTGGTCTATACAACATGAACGTTTTCAAAATAGTTATAAGAAACAACGCAATGTACTTAATCGATGCAAACGATCACAGGATTTACAAGATATTTAATGAAGGGAAAACTGCAGTAAGAATTGGTAATATGAAAACAGTAATGGAATTTGAAGTGGACAATCAAAATAATGTGCATCTAGTGACTATGTGTGGAGTTTTTTGTGCTTATAACAGTCAAGAAGTTGTTAAAAACACGGATTTAAGAGTTGTGTATCATTTTTTCGTTGAAGAAGAAAATACTTTTGGTTTAACGGACGATGGTATTTATCAAATTGATTGTTTTAATGGAACAGCTAGGAAGGTGGCTAATATTGATTTCTATCCTTCTAGCTTGATCTTTGGTGACTACGGTGATATATTTTATAGTATTGAGAATGATATCTATAGGTTAAGGCCAATTAATTCTTATCAAATACTGAATATACGTAAGAAGACTCATTAGTATTATTTTGTTTATTAAATTTTATACGCGTGAATTTTATATAACGCTGTTTTTTTTTTCCAAAACTCCAGTCATGTTTTTAAACCTACCTTGAGTTTAACTTAGCTCTACATAATAGGCCGTTTTCTTAATTATATTATGTAGTGCTTCATTTTTAACTGGTACGCTAACAACTTCATAATTAACAAAATTTACAGAGACTTGTCAAATATCTAGATGTCATCAATGGGTACATGTTAATGTAACAGTTCAAAAGAAGTTTACTTTCATTATGAATAGCTTTAGAATGGGTATCCTGTATAGAAAAATAACGAGCATTGATCACCTTACCTTCGCCTTGAAAGATTATTATTATATACTAGCTTTTGCCCGCGACTTCGTTCGCGTGGAATAGTGACTTCCGGCAGATTTTTGGTTTTACCCACATAGTTCCCAATCTCGCGGGATCTCTTCAAAAATGAAATGTGGAAGATATTCTAGGGAACTCTTCAAAAATCAACATAATGAGCTCTGCGTTTGAATTGATTTTTTTCATATTTTTTTACTATTTATTTACTTTTTTCCGATGAATTAAAACAATAACATGAACCGAACTCGTGTAACGATCGACACCATTGCGCGATCACCAACTCGACATATAGTACTAATAGAATTATCTATACTCCATTAGAGCATTTTCTTTGTACTAAAAGTTGTATTATATTATATTTTCATACCTTTTTACTATTTATTTACATTTTTCCGATGAATTTTCAGTACTGAATTGATGCCGACTCTTGACCAATAGATGGCGTTGTATGTCCGAAATAAATTTTATTTTTTATTGTATTTTTTGTAATAAAAACTATCCTATGTCCTTTCTCAAGTTCCAAACTATGTCTGTACCAAATTTCACACAAATCGGTTCAGTAGTTTAGGCGTGAAGCAAAGACAGACAGACAGACAGACAGAAAGACAGACAGACAGAGTTACTTTCGCATTTATAATATTAAGTTTGGATTATTATATATTATATTTGACGGGCCTGTTGGTCTAGTGGTTAGTGACCCTGACTGCTAAACCGGAGGTCGTGGGTTCGATTCCCACCCAGGACGAATCTTTGTGTGATGAGCACGATCATTTGTTCTGTGTCTGGGTGTAATTTATCTATAATATGTATGTATTTAGAAATATATAAGTATGTTTATCAGTTGTCTGGTTGCCATAGCACAGGCTCTGCCTAGTTTGGGATCAGATGACTGTGTGTGAGATGTACCAAGATTATTATTATTATTTGTATCTCTCTTTTTTCACGGGCTATCCTCAGTATTAAGAATACCCGGTCCTTTGAAAGGCTTACGTGGGGACACAGGTCCAACACGCAGTGGCCTTGTTGAGAACTTTACTCTAAACTGGGATGGGGCATCTACTAGGGCCCATCCACCTCTGCTCTATGGAAGAACAGACATGAATGGTCCAAAGTAGATACAGAGCTATTGTAAATTATGAATGGAAAGTAAAAATTTAGGCTATGTGTAGTAAATGTTAGTGGATTGGTTATTAGAGCTAAATCGGAAAACTATGGCACCTGCCTTCTAACACATATAAATGCAATCAAATAGGCAGATGGTGACTCGCCAGCTCACCAGATGGGCCCCCCAACATAACCGCCACGATAGGCAGCAGGAGGCAACACCAGTGCGAGCGGCTAGGGGTGTCGAGCGGTGCGGCCCCGATTTCGCCATCGCGGGTCACAGTAGCGGACCCGGAGCGGGTTTCCTCGCTATTACGCCATTAGATTATTATCTGTATCTCTCTTTTTTCACGGGTTACCCTCAGTATCGAGAATACCCGGTCCTTTGAAAGGCTTACGTGGGGACACAGGTCCAACACGCAGTGGCCTTGTTGAGAACTTTACTCTAAACTGGGATGGGGCATCTACTAGGGCCCATCCACCTCTGCTCTATGGAAGAACAGATATGAACGGTCCAAAGTAGATGCAAAGCTATTGTAAATTACGAATAAAAAATAAAATTTTAGGCTATGTGTAGGTAAATGTTAGTGGATTGGTTATAAGAATTAAATCGGAAAATTATGGCACCTGCCTTCTAATACATGTTAATGCAATCAAATAGGCAGGTGGTGACTCGCCAGCTCACCAGATGGGCCCCCCAACATAACCGCCACGATAGGCAGCAGGAGGCAACACCAGTGCGAGCGGCTAGGGGTGTCGAGCGGTGCGGCCCCGATTTCGCCATCGCGGGTCACAGTAGCGGACCCGGAGCGGGTTTCCTCGCTATTACGCCATTAGACACTTCCACCCCCGAGCATATAGCTCTAGCGACCCCTCTCTAGCCAGCCAGTTAAGGCAAGAAAGAGCTGGGAGCCCTCCTAAGGAGCGACTCCCTGGAGCACTCAGGTCCGTTGTGTCGCTACTCACAAACAGCTCGCCACAAGCTGCCCTGCGGATGTATGCTCCTGCATAGACCTTAAGATACATTTTTTATTTATACCTCAAAGTTGGAAAAAGCAAGTTAATATGCCCTCAGGTATTGCGTTATTCTCATGATGAGGTAACGGCTTGCCCCGAGGGGTAGATTATTATTATTATTATTATTATATAATATCCTAAATATTAACTTTGTTAAAATCTAGAATCTTACTTTGTTTTTCATTGCTTGCTTATAAATGTGTATTAATTAATGGTTTAGATAAAGATGGACCTAATTAGTGTTTAATAAACTTACCACTTCATGATCATGTCCATGACCGTGATTGTGTCCATGACCATGCTGATGACCATGATCGTAATCTTGTGAGCCTGATCCGAAGGCAGGAGGCAAGTAGTTGTTGCTGGGTGAAGAGAATCCTGGAAGATGAAATAGATGAAGATATGATTACTTTGATTTTGCTATAGGTTGCTAGTTGCTACTAACCCCTGATTTTGAAAGGATGAACATAAAAAATATTGTTAATAATCTGTTAAATTTAAGTATACTAGATTTCACAATAAATTAAATTAAACATAGTCAGAAACTGGGTTTGAAAAAGTATGATGCAAGAGTCAGATTATCTATGGGTATTGCCACCGGTCAGAGTTGCAATACCCTATCTTTCCGATAGGCATCTCAGAGTAATGTTATTAGTAAGTCTGTAGCAAAAGATATGATGATATAAATTCTGGCAATACACCAATACCTAATAGGACTGTCCTCCCAATCAACAGTTGCACATTTGTTTTGTGTTGGGGTGACTAATACATTTTCTTTTACATTACCTACAAGAATTAAGATTTTTAGAAGTCAAAGTACTCATAGCTTAATTATTCTGGATATACCTAAGATAGTATAGACACAAAACAGTTCCAAGTAAAATTATAGAGCCCATGAAAGGTCAAATCCTTAATTGCGCTCGGAAATTAGCCTTACAATTTTGTGATGCTAATTTCCGAGTAAATATGACTGAAATAGATATTTTGCTTTATAATTGTAGCTTTGTGTGAAATAAAACTTGGTAGTATGTTTTGATGTATTTTCTAAAACAGAATCATACAAATGCGAGCTTTTAGATGCGAGCATTTGATAAATCACTTTGATAATATAGTAGTAATATTACATTTAGTTTTTGAATTGTCCAATTGGCATTTGGACGCTCTGTACAACATTTTCCCCAAGTTAGGTGTAAGAGCCAAATCATATCAAATCTCTTAGGGAATATATATTTTTATTCTGTTGTACTTAAGTATATAAGTTTAATAAGGGGCAAAATTAATAAGTTTAACAAGGGGGTATAATAAATATAGGGGCATGTGACGTCACTTGTGGGTAAAAATTGTAGCCACAAGTGACGTTACGCGACATTTCCATTCACAGCATCTGCCTCATCGCCTGTTTAAATAAAAAAAAATACGTGTGTAATATTTTTTTAATATCTTAGACACGTATAAATAAGTAAAAAAAAATAGTCCGATCTCCTATTCTGAAAAGCTGGCATACTATGGGATACCGTACTAGGTAACCAGTAGCATTAGTTTTAGGGGTTAGATAGGCAGTCGCTTCTTCTAAAATACGGTATTCAGGTGAATCCGGTGTGACTGGGTGTGACTGGAAGCCGACCCCAACATAGATTGGGAAAAGGCTGGTAAGGCTAGGCTGTAGGCAGAAGAAATAACAGATTAATACAAACCAGTGGTAGGAGGTAGGTAGCTGTTGGTTGGCGAGTTGTAGTTATTGTTGCCTGGTTGCTGGTAGTTGTATCCTTGGACCGGCGGCTCGCAGGTTGCTGCCGCCGCAAGGAGAGTGACGAGGAGGACCTGGTGATGACCACATGACATCATTTAATTATCTTTAGTCATTTTATTTATTGCAAGAGTATTCAGTAAGTTGCAAATGAAAAAGGGAGGGGATAAACATCGGTACCCACTATTTATTTTATAATATCTGTTGCCTACGGCTCTGGCCGTGTGGGTTTCGGTTGCCGCGGCAAAGTAGCCTAAGTCCTTTCTTAGGATCCAACCTTCCCCCACCTCAAATTTCATCTGAACCGGTTCAGCGATTTAGCCGTGATAGCGTAACATACAAACAGATAAACAGAAAGACAATCAGACAGAATTACTTTTGCAATTATAATAGTAGTATCCATACTACCAAGTATGGATTGTTGGCTTTTAAAAATTGGTATCTAATTTATTTTTTAATTGAATGCCGTGCCTGAACGGCTGCTGTAAAAAAGAAGATAATATATCTATTCATTTTAAAGTACTATACAATGATGAATTATTACCACAAAATTGGCATGCAGTTTCAAGTCTCTCCGCTTACCCATTTAGAATAAAATGACTCGCGTTATGTAAATATCCATGTCAGTAGCAGCCCTTTCACTAGCCGACATGCATAATTAGTTAGCTATGTATTTAGCTATTAGCTAATTCTCACGTAGAGAATGGGGTACAGTCCCATGGTTTCCTAACTTGACTGGATTACACAATGTCTTGGTGAAGGAGTTTTTTCACTTAGGTCTAAGATTAGGCATTTAGATTGAAAATGTTGATACTAAAATGATTATAGCCAATGGTCAACTTACCAATAACGGTCTATTGGTCTAGTGATTATTGACCCTGACTGCTAAACCGGAGGTCGTGGGTTCGATTCCCACCCAGGACATACCTTTCTGTGTTGAGCGTGATTATTTGTTCTGTGTAGCTAATTTATTCAGTGTTTATCTTAATTTTAAAATGTAATTTAATATAGCAATTAAGAATTCAATGAAATTACATAAAACATCAATAGTAATAATAATATCTTGGGACAACTTACACACCGCCATCTGATCCTAAACTGGGCAGTGTCTGTATTATGGCAACCAGAACCAGACCATTACTAAACATACTTATATATTTCTAAATACATACATTTTATATATAAATATTATTTACAACCATACACAGAACATCTGATCGTACTAATCACACAAAGATTTGTCCTGGGTTGGGATCGAACCCACGAACTCTGGCTTAGCAGTCAGGGTCACTACACACAGCACACTGCAGGCTCGTTAATTGTAGTGTGTCGAAAACGCCTCTTTCGGACAGTCACAACAGAGAGAGTTAGACACAATAAATAATAAAATGGATATTGTATAACGTACAAGATACAATTAACCTATTCAATAATTCCTTTACTCACACTGAACCGGAAATAAATCGTGAAAGCGAACTGCCTCTGTAATTACTGATAGCCAAAACAAAGGTTTAAAATGTACATCGGTGTAATTGTTGCCATTGTTAATAAATATTTGCTGTTCGTAATGAAATAATAGATTGGCAACATTTCGAAAATTGTACAAAAACAATAGAAAGTTTGCTCTTTTGTTTTTAAATTACTGTTGTTTTTAGTAAATGCTAATTTCGTTTTTTAGTATACACAAATATTTTTACTTGATTAATGTGCTTTTGGCCATAAAATGCTTAATTCAGTCTTGCCTGAATTTATTTGTGTGTAATTATTTTATTTATTTAAACTTTAAGCACACAAAAAGACAGTACAATGGCAGACTTAATGCGTTAGGCAATCTCTACCAGTCAACCAAGGGTAATGTAATCGCATAAAGACTTCCTAAATACGAGCAAATTAAATGCTATTATACTGAAGGCCGAATACTGAAATATCGATCAATTTTAAGTCGCCGTTAATTCTCATGCTATCTCCGTCCCTTTAAGGTGTAAAGTAGCGACAGAGAGACATTTAAGAACGTCTTAAATTTAAGTTGCGTATCAGTATTCGGGGTTTAAGCTTTGTAATTTAGATATGGGCATTAGAGCAATTATTACTGTATTTTATTTTCTTGAGGAAATTTTAAAAATTCAGGTTACCGATAGGGTATATCTATCCAGACCGCTGCAACGATATATCTTAACACTAGCTGTCCCCCGCGACTTTGTTCGCGTGTTTTAGTTTCAACGGTTTTTCATTTTTGCAACATTTTTCATTTATGCTCCGCTCCTATTGGTCATAGCGTGATGTTATATAGCCTATAGCCTTCCTCAATAAACAGACTATCCAATACAAGAAGAATTTTTCAATTCGAACCAGTAGTTCCTGAGATTAGCGCGTCCAAACAAACAAACAAACTCTTCAGCTTTATAATATTAGTATAGATAAGTATAGATTTAGCAAGTGACGTAATAACTGTAATAAGATTACCCTCGTAGTGCGGTGACACGATTATGATTTTTGGTGTCGAATAATTAATGCGAAAAATTTGATATCAATTATTTTACTGTCTCTTTTTGAGCTGAAATTTTGTAAACCGACTCTATACTAGATGTACTCTTCACCCCCTTTGTATAGATATACCCTTTCGGTTACACCCTGCATAAGCAAGTCAAAAAAGCCAGAGGTTTTGGGGCTCAGGTTTTAATGTTGTCCGATACCGTGAGTAAAGTAATTTATCGTAATATTTTAAATAGCTGGCATTTGTAACGTGGCTTACCCACAATTAAGTAGTTATTGTTAGAACAACATTAATCATTAATTATTTTGAAGTAAAAGCATCTAAAACCATACTTAAAATTATGGAAATACAGATCTACCTAAGAATTTTATTAACTATTTTTTGTTTTTTTAAAACGACTCCAAACATACAAATCGCATGCACAAAGAATACCCAGACTTGGAACAAGCATCTGTGGATCACAAAAATGCTTGTCCCATGCGGGGATCGAACAAGCAGCACGTCGCGTACAGAGGTAATTGGCGTGGCGAACTAACTAACCACTCGACTAACCGTGCAGTCGAATTTTTATTTGACTTACATAAAATTGAGATAATCCCAGTTACAACCAATCTTAGCTCCCATTAGACAATTCAACAATCTATGATTGAAGAATATGGAACAAAGGACGTAAAACTTAACAACAATACAAGAAACGCCACTAGTTGCACTAGTTTCGTTAAAACACAATAGTTCCCATGCAACACTGGTCACAGAACATTTTCTTTGTTATTCCAACTT
Organism: Diachrysia chrysitis; assembly: GCA_932294365.1. Classification (NCBI taxonomy): domain Eukaryota; kingdom Metazoa; phylum Arthropoda; class Insecta; order Lepidoptera; family Noctuidae; genus Diachrysia; species Diachrysia chrysitis. The sequence continues at coordinate 1,306,517 of OW028667.1, read as the reverse complement.
TAAATATGGTTTACATGGAACTTTATACTGTATGACCTGCCCTTGGTTTCCGATATTAGAAGTTATATTGTTTTTAACCGACTTACTATCAAAAATGTATTCGATTCATATGTACGAAAATATTGTTGAAATTACTTGAGAGCTATAAAATATGTTGAGTTTAAAAAGTTAAAATCTTAGAGTAAACATTGACAAGCATAGAGCGCATCGCTAGTAGCTCGTTGTGCCAAGCGTAAGCACATTTTTTGCTAAATATTCTGTTAAAAAGTTCATTGATAAAAGTGATTTTCCGCGACAGACGATTCCTATATTATTAGGGTAATATTATGTTTTGAGATAGTTTGAATAAAACGGCGCGCTCTGTTTTGACACTAATTTTACGATTTTACTTATTAGCTATTATAGCTGCAACTCCTTGCAAAAATTTCAATCTCTATCTATTATGGTTAATGAGATACAGCCCACTGAGAGACGGACTGTCGGACGGACGGACAGCGGGAGCCTAGTAATCGTAGTCTATAAAACCATATTAGTAATAGGGTCTCGTTGGCACCCTCCGTGTACAGAACCCAAAGAACCAACCAACAACATACTCTAGAACCAACCTAATCAACCCACATTTTAAGTTTTTAGTTTCTCCCTCGTTTAGGCTACGATCACAGTGCTTTCTAGTGCTAATTTACATTCCACCCATGTAAACCCACCACAGCAATGATGGGCGTCTCAAAGCGATTTCAACAAGAATTATATTACCATTTAAAGCCGTTAGTGATGCGTAGGCAAACCTTAAGCTAGGCCATAACAGGGTAATGGCGAGTCGACATGAACATCATAAAACTAAATATACCTTGAACTACTGTACTATATAATTCTGTACACATAAGATTATATTGAGATGGTAAAACATTGTATTGCAAGCAAAAGTGTATCTATAATTAGATAATTACGCTTCTACAATAAGATCTTTTGGGTTGTGTGCTTAAAATAAATAAGTTAACTATAAAGTGCGCTAACTATGAACTGTGAGCCGAGTATGAACGAGCGTCATCGTAAAATTTGAGTCAAAACAGCGGGCCGTTTTATTAATATTATCTAAAAACCTAATATCGGAACTATCGATATTTTCGCATAAATAAACGTCTGTCGTCGCACGGAAAATCACTTAGATCAGTAAACGAGCGTAGTAATTGGTACAGTTAAAAATTTGCTTCCGATTGGCACAACTGGCTACTAGCGATGCGCGAACTCTATGCTTGCTTATGTATACTGGGAGTGCTTCCCTTTGAGGGCGAACGGGCAGTAACGTATTTTCAAAATACTGCATTTCTTGGCACTAATGATAGTAATCATCAATATTATAAAGATGAAAGATTCGGTTGTTTGTTTGTTTACATTGAATAGGCTCCGAAACTACTGAATCGATTTGAAAAATTCTTTCACTGTTGAGAAGCTACACTATCCCCGGGTGACATAGGCTATATTATATTTTTTTAATTTTATTTTTTTTGTTAGATACCCGTGCAAAGCTGGAGCGAGCTGCGGAGATGGCATCTGTCGGATGTCGGACGAAAAATTCTATCATTTAGTTTTAAGTTACCTCGTTAAATATACATTATGATCGGTTCAGTTGTTTTGTTGCATGGGTAACAGACAGACATACTTTTCGTATTATGGTACCCGACATAATACTTTTTAAGTCTATCTAACACCGATGATTATAACTAGATCAGAATGTAACAAATAATCAGCGACTCGACATTGAATAAACATATTTTGCAACAGAATGACCAGTTGGGGCCAATTATGTCTGTCATCGTCCAGTAAAATAATTGAGCGTGCAGTAATGTATTGTGAAATTGTTTAAATAATAGTTATTGTTGTATTGCGACTGTTTTGAGGCAATTTATATAGCGATACGAGTTTTTGTGTAATCTCCTTTTTCTTACGTGGTCGCTTAGCTGATTCGTACATAGAAAAAGTTAATGCTTTATTGTAGAGATAGGTATGACTAAATATTTAAGTAACTAATAAATTAAATGCCTAAATAAATAAATGTGGACAACATCACAAACATTGCTCGGAACCCAAAGTAAATAGCTAAAGCACTTGTGTTATAGAATCAAACACAACGAAGGTACCACAAACACCCAGACCCGAGACAATGTAGAAAAGTAGTTTTCTACATTGACCGGTCCGGGGATCGAACCCGGGACCTCAGAGTTAGCGACACCATGAAAACCGGTGTGTACGCCACTCTACCACTGAGGTCGTCAAATTGTCAAGTTGACAACCCAGTATCATTATAAAATATTTCTACCATCTACTCGCCGGTCTTTTCTATAATCCAAGAATAATAGGCTGTAGTTATAATACAGAACTAACATATTGTTTTGGAGTGGTATTAACTCCAAATTATCAGTGGTATCCTAAAAAAAGTACAATAATACGATATATACGTTCATAATCTGTAAGGCATACTCTATAGCTTACTTATTTATACTCTAAGATTGATAGTATCCGTAAGGAGACCGATACGACCCGCAGTCTTCTCAAAGCGGAAAAGTCTGGATGAGTAAATCCACTAGGTCAACAAAAGGGAAGGTGCTTTTATCGCGTAACCTTATATAAGCGATTTCTTTGTAAAAAGAAAATTGATGTAATTGAATAAGACATCCATGTTATCTTGTCATTATATGAAGTTTCCTTGACCGTAGTGAATACTTTTCTTTAGCACACTAACTTAGGATTAATGATAACATTTGACTTAGTTATAATAATATAATTAATGTGGACAATATCACATACCTATATTGCTTTGAACCCAAAGTAAGTAGCTAAAGCACTTGTGGTATGGAATTCAGAGACAACGAAGGTACCACAAACACTCAGACCCGAGACAATATAGAAAAGGGGTTTTTCTACATTGACCCGACCGGGGATCGAACCCGGGACCTCAGAGCTTGAAAACCGGTGTGTACGCCACTCGACCGTGGAGGTCGGAGTTAGATGGGCTAATGCTAATCTATATTATGTCTAATATTGTAAGAGTTATGAGGTAATTTTGGTAAAACATGTAAAACTTCACATAATGATAGTTAAGGATAAATAAATCACATGCGAAGTTGAAGGAATTTCTATAAGCATTTTGGGAAATAGCATTTACATCGAAAAAAATTACCTATTAAAAAACACAGGTACGCGATACGTGGCGTTCACACGGAGCCACGTTTTCCCGAATCTTATTTTCATCGGATCTGGAAAAACCGAATGTGGTATTCACACGGCAAATATTGCGTTGCCGTATCCGACGGCACCGTAATCGCGATGCCGTGTGAACACACTATCCGGTTTGCGTGTATCGTATGAACGCATGTATTGAATGCGCTATACCACTGAACCGGATCTTAAATTTTGCAGTACGACCGGATCGGTTTGTAGTCGCAAAATCGGATGTCAACTTCAGCCAGATTCGATTTTTTTGCCGTATCTTAAAACCGAATGCATGTGTGAACTCATTCATTGAAATACTGTTGTCACTAAACCGAATCCTGCAAAAAACCGATTCGGTAGAGAAACACTCGACGCCGTGTGAACGTACCGACACGTGGGTTTTATGAGTATATTTACAGAAAAATGTATTTTCTTACGTATCACGTTTTAAATATTTTTACATCGAAAATAATAAAAATTCCATATAAATTCTCTGCTTACCTTGAAATGCACCATTGTTGACACCGAGATACCTGAAAAGATATTTCAATTAAATAATTTCTAAAGTAATTAAACACATAATAAAAATTAATAGGCTCTTATGTGTACAAAAAGTATTAAAACTTTTCTTTTGTAATTGTAAATACTCGAATTTCAATCGAGTGATGAAAATCGGTTCGATGTGGTATCGATGAAGACTTTAGTTCATTAAGTTACATCACTATATTGTTATAGTTATTTCTTTAGTACTGTTCATTACAGACAATGAAATATTATTGTGTGGATATACAAGGTACTTTCATATGCGTGTGGTTGGCCAATCTAGAAAGTTTAAGACATACTAAAAAAAATATTTTTTTTTGGTAATTTAATTGATTTAATAAAATTGTATTTTTTTTACTGCACGTATAGCCGAGTGGTATAGGTCACCACCCCAATTACCAACGTGCGCGACGTGCTGCGGATTTGATCCCTGCATTGGACTATCATTTGTGTGAACCACAAATTCTTCAGTCTGGGTGTTCTTTGTGCATGTGATATATAAAAATGTTTGTGCCGAACGCGACACAAGTATTAAAATCCTTAGTGCAGGAGTCGATGTTACTTAAAAGGAGGTCCGTAATTAAGATATATTGCAAAAATTTAACAATAAAACTTTTTTTTTTTTTTTTCTTTTAAACTATTTAATAAATAAAACAAACGACAAGTTCTAGGAAGCTCATAATGGTATATGAGATAGGTTAATCTATTTAAGCATTGTCTAAAGTTTTATAAACTAAAGGATCTCTCTCCAACCACGCCTCCATCCTTTTTTTCTATACTTACTAAAAACAATCTCAAAGTCCCGTTCATCTCCATGAGAAGAAACCTTAACTGTCGGAAACTTATCAACCACCCTTATCGGAATCTAATCAGCCATCTATCTGGTCTACAATGGACCATTCTCACGCGAAAATCTGATCTCATCTCTTATGTAACTAAGAAAATGGCTCCACAATTAAAACAATTATATAAAAGTTTAGAGAAAGATTTACTGGGATCAGATTGTGATTTTCTCATGTTTGTGTGGTGTTTACGGCCAACGTTGAAATAGTTAATTATGTGGTAACTGCTTCAAATTTATGGGTGTTTGTAAGGGTAAGTAGATAATGATGAAATAAAATTATCTGTCTTGAACCTATTTGGCCTTATTAATAAAAGTCGCGATGGAGCTTAACAACGGATTATAACGGAGATTCTAATTTAAAATTCTCCATAGAAAAATTTAATATAGAATCTGCTAAGCTATCGCTAATCGCAGTCGAGATTTTTATTAATAAGGCCAATTGTGATTAATAGCTTCATTTTGAGTGATTTATCACTAGATATGGTCAGTTATAATAATTATCCTAAAATGAGAAATTAGATAAGCCACACTAGATGTTACGTTTTCACAGCTACACCACTTGAAGGATTTTGATAAAACTAGGTATGGAGTTAGCTTTAATCCCAAGTAAGGATATAGGATACTTATTTGCCGCGATATCCAACGTCCACGCAGGCAAAACCGCGGGCAAAAGCCAATCTCAAATAATATTTCTACTAATTCTTGATGATGACGTCAATAATTATGCATTTACTTGCATTAATGAAGACGTAAATGATTCATGAATATGTAATGTCACTCTTGATACCAATGTGTTAACGGATATACTTAGTACTTAATAAATTACAGTAAAAAATATTACTTTATTTGTTGCTATGAATATAACACTGTAGTTTGAGCTAGATTGCAATAACTACTAGAAATGCAGTTGTAATGGATCTGATTAAAAAAACATAGTCTACTTAGGAATCTTCTATACATATTGCTTCTTTCTATATCCTTTTACTTACATAAATGCGAAAGTAACTCTGTCTGTCTGTCTGTCGCACTTTCACGTCAAAACTACGGAACCGATTTAAATGAAATTTGGTACACAGTTAGTCGAGAGCCTGAGAAAGGACATAGGCTATATAGCTGTATCCGCGATACCCGACATCCACGCAGGCGGAGCCGCGGGAAATAGCCAGTATTATTATAAAACAAAGCCCTCCCGCTGCGTTGGTCTGTTTGTTATTAAACTCGTCTCTTTTCTGTCTGAACGAAATATACCTACTCGAAAACTACCGAACGCATTTTCATATGGTTTTCACTAATGGATAGAGTGATTCAAGAAGAAGGTTTGTGTATAATTCGTATTTTTTTTGTCTACCTTTGCGAAGTCGGGGCGGGTCGCTAGTAACGGTACAAGATTTAAGCTGGTTCCGTATAAAACTTTACAAAGGTGATCATGTCAATTGTCATAATAGTGAGTTGAACTGCAGCAAAAATCATTATGTATTAAGTACTTCTTGGAATGAGTATTTGAGTGTATTGCAAAATTTACTCGTGATTTGAATGGCTAGATGATTGAAATTAATGGCGCCCAACAGAGAAAGCTATCTATTTCTGGATATCGTTTGAGGGTTTTTTTACCTGACTACGCCAGAAGGAGGAATATGTTTTTTCCCGTGTATGTATGTATATTTATATAGACGTATCATAAAATAGACATACGATAAATATCTTGTATGTTTAAATGTAATTTTGATTGAACAATGTAAGAAAAAAATAAAATAGCAGTCGAGTTTTTTTATTTCATGTTATTAACTAACCTTTCTTTTATGACTGACGATAAGCTTTATTCCTTTAAGGATGCACACAGAATGCAGGCGTAGTACTAGTTGTAACAAATACACAGAATGCTCAGACTCTACATTATTTAAGACACCAATTAAATCGCGTTTTAAAAAATTTGTATTTTTCTTAATGAAACCGAAACATATTTTTATTTGGTAAAGGTAGAATTTATTTTTTCCCATATGTTTTCAGGAAATGTATAATTTTGATTCATTAATGCTCTATTAAATTATGAGTAGTACCCAGTTAGATATCTTCGTTTACTAGCAAATGTACGTATAATAATTAATTAACTATAACTGTGAAACTAAAGCACGAAAGAGTACCATATGGGTATGCTTCTAATTTTATTTTCACCGGGCTCTTAATACCGGTCAACGAAAGTCATTTAACTAAGCTACATTTACTGAAATATTATTACTAACTATATAAAAAAAAGCAGATATGCATATTATGTCTCCTAGGTCCGTTTGTGTTTAATTTTTTTACTCAGTTAATAAGTGTTTGCGTATGTTGTATTCTATTTTTTAAATAGAATTTAAATATAATAATTTCTAACTTTGCAGATAAGCCATAGAGTAACCATATGTTAAAATAAACACAATGTAACATAAAAACATCACTAAAACCAACACAAATAATTTACCTTATTTTCAAAAGAAACTTCACAACACTTTAATTTCGATAAAATAGAAATGGCGCGTAAATTTGAAAATAGAATGTAACGCACTGCCCCAGTTCTGGAAACGCACTGATACAGTTTATGCGCAATGTTGTTTTTATATACTCTATGTCGAAGGCACATCTTCATACAGCCTATCCCATTGTGATTTTTTTAATTGACCTTCTTTGACCATTAATATATTTCATATCAGTTCAGGTTTGTGCAAAATTATTACCATAAAACAGTAACGTTAATTACTAAGCTACTGTAATTATGAAATGATTATACATGTAAATCAACATTTTCAAGGTTACGATTTTATTAGAATTTTGGTTCAGTAATTTCGAAAGTTGACGGTTACTTTGAGAAGAAAAGGATATATTTAAAGATAATTAATTAACTTGATTTTATAACTTATTGATAACCTTTCGTTACATAATTTGGTAAGATAATAAAATTTCATTTGTGTAACTATCTAAAGTGCACCTTAATTTATTGGTTTGTTGCATTTTTTTTGGTTGAGAGTTTTTTATTTGTTTTCTAAGGACACAATTAGTTAGGTACCTATAGATGATTTCTGCAATTTTATTTTTTACTATAGGTACGCTCTAAATGTATAAGTTCTAATATAATAAACATTAGTGGCCTTATTAATAAAAATATCGACTGCGATTGCTTAGCAGATTCTATATTCAATTTTTCTATGGAGAATTTAAAATTAGAATCTGTTAATCCGTTGTTAAGCTCCATCGCGATTTTCATAAATAAGGCCAAAAAAGTATTTTTGTTAGGATGGGAAGGGAAGGATCTTTGAAACTACTAGTCGGATTTAAACAAAATCTTTTTGCTTTTCATAGCCCAATTCTCGAGGACCTTCCTTGATGAATGTTATTTAACATCACGTTACTAGCTTTGGGAGAAAAACAAGGCGAGTGAAACCGCGACGCACTGCTAGTATGTCATATGATGAACTAATTATGATATAGAGCTTTAACTGTCCGAAGAGGTAGTCATAGGGTCCCCATTTATCAAGATTGTGGGACAATCATTTCGAATGCGTCATTATTAAGTACTTATAATGTTTTGAGTAATTGGCTTTTAATCCCGAACCCGAGACCTCAGAGCTAGCGACACCTTGAAAACCGGTGTGGACGCCACTCGACCACAGAGGCCGTCTGTCGTCTGTCAAACATTTATCGTCTGTCCGACAAATGTTTGTCCCAAGCGGTGATCGAGCCCGCAACTCGATTCAGGGTCGGCGCAAACGGGCCACTGGCCACAACCACCTTTCCAGCGAAAGACACTTTCTCATATATCTGTCTTCTGTAGCGAGTGGCCGCCACAGGCCACACGTGTACAGTGCCACTTTACAAAGTCTATATAAAAAAGTTTGTTAAGTCGCTGTCGCTGTCCACGGGGCCTTAATCCATGCAATCAAGCTGTGTAGGAGCTTGCCGGATGCCCAGGATACACCAAATATGGACAAACAAAACATACTACATATACTAAAGAGGTTAAATATAATAACAAAGTGACATAATAACACTTAACATGGTTTACTGAGCTATTAATGAGGCTTTACAATTTTACTTGATAGACATGTGAAGTACCTATGTGCTATTAAATCAGTATTTAAGTTGTTTATTTGCATTCCTTATAAGTGTTTTATATAAATAAATACAATACTCTTGCAGGACAAACGGCTTTACGTGCTCTCATAGATAAAGGGGTGTTAAAATTCTGAATGACTACTGTTCAAAATACTTTAAAAACTGTTTTAATGTCATCATTAAAACAGTTTAAAAATACGATAATTATTTAAAATGATCTCATGATTATTTTAAATAATTAACGTATTTTTTTACTACTTTTTCTCATTTATAAAAAAGAGACAGAGTACTATATTCTTGTACAGGATCTAAGTAGGTACCCTTTTTTTGTCTTATTTCCATGACTTGAATATGTTAATAGTTTTTAATTTAATACAATTTTATATTTTATTACAAAAATTGTGAGGCAAACAGCAGTTTTATCTTTACGTATTCTTAATGTACCCTATTCTTGTAAAAAAAGATTATCTACATATCTACAGCCTTGGTTATCGAAGCTATGTTTCATAAACATTAGAATAACAGATGATATTATTTCATGAATTATTTTTATAAACACCATATAAAAGCTGCGACTCTACATGAAATATTATGTCTCTCATATTTTAAACAGCACATACATCGCCTAAAAAAATGGTTTGATGTCATTACGATTTTTTAATCCCCACTAGTTAACTCAATAAATCAAGTCAAGAAGTTCCCAGGGCTGTCGGTAACATATATATTATATATTTTTTACGATTTCCCGCACTAAAGAATTAATCTTTGTGTCGCGGAATGTTTTACACACATTCACATCACAGCACAAAGAACACCCAGACTTGGAACAAGCAATTGAGGATCACACAAATGCTTGTCACATGCGGGGATCGAACCCGCGGCACGTCGCGCACAGTGGTAGTTGGCATAGACCACTCGGCTATCCGTATCCTTAATATTAATTTAGTAACGTCTAAACTATAACGACTCAACAGTACCAAATAGACTTGTCTACAAAACGATCTGACGAATCCCACACATTTGCCAGTATTGTACGTGATTACGTCTAGTGATAGTTTGATATTCTTAACATTGAATACGACACGTAGGTACAGTGTACACGTCCCATAAGATTATGTCACAAGGTCAATGCTCGGGAAGGTCAGATTGTCATCAGGAGTTTTTGTGGGTTCTATACTTAAGTAAACATATTTAAAAGATCCTGTGAGATGATTCAGTGTTTTATGTACTTGCCGATACTTACCCATTTTCTAGTAGCATATTTAATATTCCAAACAAAACTTATTCTGTGTCAAATTCCGGCAGGTTTCGAAACCTAGCCCTTTTAGCCACTAAACAAAGCAGAGCTTTTTTCAATTAAACACTAATTATTAAGTATGTTTTAAATAATAAATAAATTTATTGATTGGCATAAAAAAACATTGCATAAATTATAGAATTCTCTTACTCCTGCTATTGATATAAATATTATGATAATTAAAAAATCCCTTTTTTTTTTGTTTTTGGAATAGATTTACGCAGTCAGCCTGAGCGCTGGCTTTGACTGCTTCACCGGACTTTTGGCGAGAACCTTAAGGGCCTCCAGCCAGAGCAATAGAAAAACTAACTACGTCAGCAACGTTCACTAAGGACACCCCCTGTGGGGTTCGGACCTCGACTTCGTGCGTTGCTAACAATCTTAATAAGGCAAGGGAGGGCTGGATCTAAGTTTTTATTATTTAAGGACATATTTTTATTGCTAGTTTGGCCGGCTCGGGTTAGCTTGATCTAGGGACGGGGGGTTTTAATAAGACCCTTGCATTAATTTAATAATATGTGTGTCACTGGTTATTTCACAGACTGAGTGACAGAGTTAATACATGTTTTATATACCTATTGCATTATATGTTTTTTTTATTGTTTACTTTAATATAATCAGTGTAATTGTCACTACATGACGTTCTTATTTTCATTGTATGGATAAATATGAATAGCCAGAATACTAAAGAACACCCAGGCGCCAAACATTTGTGCATCGCACATATATCCGTAGTGGTACTTGTCCATATCTACAGACGTATTAGCACATCTCTGCCCAACCCTCAGGGGGTATAGTCATAATGATACACCACAGACAGCGTGACTCCTAATTAAGATGAACATGATCTGAGAGCGAACTACAAAAAGAATACCGACGCAAATTACTATTACGCAACTAAAATGGTTCTATACCCATCAAACTTTGATTTATTGCGGGAACTAGCGGAGGTGGTGAACCTTTGGGTTGATATAAAGAAAATGTTTTAAGATTTATAGTATTCATTTTGTTTTTAAACCGGGGATTAGAGTGACTAATAGAGTATTACTTTTCGGTTAGATATTAATCTCAGAATCTTTATCTTAACAAGCTTTTCATAAAGAATGCAACGTGCCACGAGTTTACATAGATAAAATTTAGTAAAGAAATACATTTATTTGATAAAAAATTTAACATATTGAAGATGATTTGCCATGGTATTGGTGTGTCGGCCTGGACAAGAATTCAGCGTCCATGAGATCAAACATGTGAAGGATAAACTTGTTTGAAAAGAGAAAGAGAAGGATTTCTCAAACAGCAGATTCAAATTATATTACACTAGCTAATGTCCGCGGGTCCGCCCACGTGGGTCTGTTATAGCCTAATATCCTTTCTTAGGATCCAAACTCACCCTATACTAAGTTTCATCAAAATCGGTTAAGCGGTTTAACTGTGAAAGCGTAAAAGACAGACAGACAGCGTTACTTTCGCATTTATAATATTAGTATCTGTAGCGTAAAGGTTTATAGTGGAACTTAGTAACAAATTTTTGATCAATAGAATAAAATTATTTCATTCTAGCTCAGGACAGAAGCCTTTGCTCAGCAGTGGGCAATACGGGATTATTTTAAAATCATTTAAGGAATGCCTATCATATATATTTTTCACACAAAAGATATATAATATACTATCTTGGGACATCTCACACACGGTCATCTGATCCCAAACTAGGCAGAGCCTGTGCTATGGCAACCAGACAACTGATAAACATACTTATAATATTTCTAAATACATACATATTATAGATAAATTACACCCAGACACAGAACAAATGATCGTGCTCATCACACAAAGATTCGTCCTGGGTGGGAATCGAACCCACAACCTCCGGTTTAGCAGTCAGGGTCACTAACCACTAGACCAACAGGCCCGTCCAAATCAAAAACGCTGTAAATTTTTCAAAACATGATACAAAATGTTCAGCACCTCTGCATCGTGACCGTATGATCCAAGGCCGCTCGTAATTACTCCGAATGCCCGATGGTCGATAGCGAGCACTATCTCGCAAATTGGTACCCAATGTGAACATGGTGGTACTTTTTATGTACTGACATAAAGGCAAGATGTTTTTCTACAAAAAACATGTCCTAATAAGTTGTAAGTATAAATAAATCTATCTAGGTATATGATACATATAAAATGCTTTGTCCTTAATGACTGACTGATGGATCAACGCACAGTCTAAACCGCTGATCGTAGAAACCTGAAACTTGGAGGGTGTGTTCTTTGTATGACGTAGGCATCCGATAAGAAAAGATTTTCCGAAATTCTGGCCCTAAGTGGGTGAAAAACGGGGGCAAAGTTTGTATGGGACAACGTGATTCCTTAGTCAAATCTGCTTAAAATTTTGCATAAACATTCTTTAACAGATTGACAAAAGACTTATTGAAACTCACTCATTGCCTAACGGGGTTAAAAAGGGGTAGAAAGTTATTTTAGGTGTAATAAAACCACAACAACATTTATATGGAGATAAACTATCTGACCTCCACAACCCATTTTACCGAGCACCACAGTATCCCCTAGTAAGACTGTTTTCAGAATCAACCACTCGCAAATGCCATAACACCCGTAAGTCAGAAGTATAATAACCTAAAATTGTGTGAATATCCTTGAAATCAAGTTAACTAGTCTTGCCTCCCAATCTATCTGTAATAAGGCTGTATTTTTTAACTAATTGTAACAACTAACAACCATTGCAAACACCATCTTGTTCTAAGTTTTAACATTCCATTGTACTGATGTGAAAATCTGTTTCTTTTTGTGTAATTGGAGTTTCAACGATTCGTTTCGCAATAATTAACTTATAGCCAGTTCCTATTTAAAAAAACGGTTTTTTTACTTATGAAAGGTAGAATTTTCTTCAATTTGCTTAGAAAATTCTACCGCCCGTTAGCAAAAGGAATCCTTTTTTTAATATAGGAATCATGCATTAGTAAAAAAAAATAAAGGAAAGAAATACTTTTTATTGGCCAGCATGATAAATCATTAGAACGAGACAACAAGAAAGATTGTTAACTATTTTATCATTATTTCGCTTAATATCTTGCCTTATCCATTAAGATACGCTTAGTCAAAAAAGTCCCTCATTCAGCTAGTATGCTGCAGTATCACAAAACAAAACTACAGCTTTTCAATGAGAGACCTCAGTGACACACGGATATTATTACATCTATATTGTAAAAAGGCCAGTCCAGAAAAGACACTGCTTTTATTTACACAATATTTTTAATTAAAATGATTGTCTGGACTTTAAAAGAGGCTGACTTCTGAGTTTGTTTCGACATTTCTTCTCAGGGTAGCCAGTTAGGTAATATCGAAGTGACTTGTATAAGTGATGATTTTTTATCCTAGTTACAAAAATAAATGATTTGATTTGATTTGAGTTCATTAATCCTTTTTTTTCTCTGTCCCTAGTTATTTACAGTCAGCACATAAAAAAATCCTTCATTGCTGTTTTACAATATTTACACAGTAAAGCGTAAACGACGATCGGTGTTTTATTGCACAGCCTGTCCTTCGATAAAGTCAGCACATAGAATGTCATTTAATAACTGTACTTGTATATAATATATCTGGTGTTTTCCAGTATATCCAGTATTGGGGTCGGCTCCCAGTCTTGCCTTTCTGACCTATACAACCCGTTTTATTGAGTAATACATTATCCCTTGATAAAACAGGTTGTCAAAATTAAGGAACTTCAAGACTAACAAAGATACAATTTATTAAAAAATATAGTCCCGTTATAGTCCTGCTACAGGGCAAAGGCCTACCCTGTTTCCATTATTTGTGCCCAGGTCAATTTTTCGCAAGATTCCAGCCTATTTCCACTATCTGTGCCCACTGCAATTTTGGGCAATTTTCCGCAAGAGTCCAATTCGTCCAGTTCGTACCATTCTAGATATAAAAACAACATTGAACCATTATCATTCCGAAAATAGGATCACGCAATATTTCAAGACAAAAAGCCATGAAAAAACAATAAATAACATACTTTCTACTTGGCAATATTGCCTATATGCCTAATTACCCACAACTTGAGTTCACGACCGTACGATTGTGAAACAGTTAGAGAAGTATCTTGCACATAGCTATTAAAGATCATTAATCCTATCAATTCATTTCGTGAAATACTAATCATCATGTTATAATTATGAGTACTGACCATAAAATGGCAGACCAAGCGAAGGCAACAAAAGCGTGCTTTGAAGTCCCAACGCTACAGATAAAAGCTGTTTTTTTTTTATTCAAGAAAAAAAAAAAAAACGAAATTTTCATAGGTGCGTATATTTTTACCGTTTTCTAAAAGTAAGGATGTTTAATATTAGTTTGACATCTAATTAAATCCTGTTAATGTAATGCTATGTTACTAGTTACTTATATCTAAGAAGTCTCCATCTAACATATGGAGTTCCTTGCTGGTTCTTCTCCATAGGAGTGACATTTTGGGACCGCGCAACTAGAATCATTTAACGTTTTGAAAGTGCCTGAAAAGGCCTACTTGAAATAAAAATATTTCGTTTTTTTTTTAAGAAAATGCCTATTTTGACCTGAAAGTCGGAACAATACGTCACTGCCCACAAGCAAATTAAGAATATGGTAGCATAATGCATATCTACATACTTAATTTATTCCCTAATTTTTCACAACAAAACTGATTTACATAATATATTATTTAAGTATAACTGCGGTAACTAAACGTGGGTAGGAAAATAGGCGCTATTGTTTTTAACCATCTTTATTTTTGTTTGTTTGTTACAGGATATATCCTCGATAAGGATTCTTCAGACGTGGTTCCATATAAATTGCATTAAAGTCGGTTCCTTTTTACATTTATATGTAATAAACTATTAGTACTAATTTGTAAAATTGATAGTGGCCTAATTAGATAATTTACACCTTTAAACCACACAACCAATTTGGACAAAGGTTTTAAGTAGTTAATTTGAACATTAAGAAATATTTAGGCTACATTTTGTTGCGATAATCGATATCTTTTGGGTGGAGCTGCAGGCGGATCCACAGGCGAAAGCTATTGTAGTAAATACATAAATACATCTCTCCCAAGGACGAGTAAATCACGTTTGAATTTCGATCACAAAGCGCGCCAAATTTCGACATTATGAGTAATGTTTTTTTAAATACAGATCTTGATAACTGTATATGGAGCCAATAACCATAAAGTTTTGTCATATTATCTTTGATATAATTAGAATTAAATTGAATTTAATTGTCTGGGAACTAAAGACGTGTCTAGTTAAGTACATGATTTGTGGTTATGAGGCTAGATTGAGAGATACATGACCCTTCTTACATATATTATTTGGACAATATTTATTATTTGACGTAATTTCTTGCCAATTCATTATTTATGCAATTATAACAGTGAAATAATAAATTTAAATAATATGTTATGATAATTTGTAACGGGTTAAGTAGAGCCTGAATTAATGTAAGAAGTTACACTATTTATTTTGCATATTAAATAATAATAACCAAAATACGTAAGACATTGAAATCTTTGTGGTAGTTACAATTCCATTTTATATTATCAGTTGCCATTGCCTGTAATTAAAAAAAAGCAATTATTAAAAATGGCCGCAGTTCCCTTTCCTGTTTTATTAGTTATTATTCAATTAGTAGTAGGTATCAAGGACAAGTCGATTATGTCAATTAAAATTTTTACTTCATTGATCGACCAGTTAGTAATTTTTACTAACTTTACTTAACGGACGCCGTTACGCTTTTAAATAAGACTAGCTGACCCGTGCCCACTTCGTTGGGCATAATGTTAATAATCCTTTTTTAGTACATATGACCTAACGATTTAAATTATTTTATTAATTTTAAAAATTAAATTATCTATTCTAATATAAAAAAAAAAACTACTTTTTGTAACTTAAATATAAAAGTTAGACATATGCTGTCGTTGACTTTTTTGTAGGCATTTTCAAGCTCCAAATCTTTTCTCTAGAACTCAAAAATATATCTTTCATAGTTAAGGCAGCGTTCGTAAGAAACGCTTTCATTTGACCGTTTTCTCCGATTTATTTTGCAAAACGGACTACCACGTAAAAGCCTTTTTATTTTTCGGGTTTTTTATATAACCTATGACACTCAGCAATAATGTGGCTTTCTATTGGTGAAAGAATTTTTAAAATCGGTTCAGTAGATCCCGAGATTACCCCTTACAATTTAACAAACACACAAACTTTACTTCTTTATAATATTAGTATAGATAGTATAGATTAAGGAGTCTTGCAAACACGATTAAAATCGGAAAAAAATACAGAGAGAAAAAAAAAAGATATAGTTTTGAAAATATCGTTTTGAAAGGATGTAGGTATTTCGCTTATATATTTTTTACAGCGTAGATTATTACTATTCTTACACATTGAATTTCATCAATTATCGAAGATGCCATTTTAATAAGTAGGTATACCTAAACATACACGCTTTACATCACAATATTTCATAGAATCATATAAGCTATGAATCTGACGCGACCTTGCTTTCTTTTTAATATAATGCAGATACATCTCATTACATCAATCTCGTCAAACTGTGCAAAAACAATAAACAAAACGTTTATTGTACGTCTATTTGTTTGGCGCAAGCTATAAGCAGTAGCGATTTGATTTTTTTATGAAAACAAAATTGAAAATATTTAAAGCAGAGAGATAAAAACAAACAAATAAAATACCGTTTAATGGTTGTGTAAATATAAACTAACAACTAATCTATAATCAAAGAAAAATAGGGTGTGTTTCCACTAACGCAGAGCGGGGCGGAGTGGAGAGAAGCGGACCAGGTTCAATGCTCGAAATTTCTACTCCGCGTCAGTAGAAACGCAACCTTACCCCGTCGAAGTAGACATAAAATACGTGGTAAGTTTAATATTGACATAATTTGAAAGTTGAAACGACTATTTTGACTGAGCTGAATAGCTTACAATTTTTATACGTCTGTTATGAGTAGGTAGTTTATTTTGTGTTAATACAATAATGATGGTAAAACTTCACCTTTTTTGTTTTGCTTGCAAGACTCAACCGCTTCATCGCCCGCTGTCGCTTCAGTTTATAACCCACACTTCTCATGGAAGACACCGGACACAATCGGACCATAATTGCGATCCAATAACCTTGCTCCAAATCCCGTGCCGTATTTGTTATTTACATAGATCAGGCAGGTAGTATAGACACGGCAAATAGGCAGAAAAGACTAAAATAGGTATAATATATCCCACCAAAAACATTTTCATGTAAAATGTTGCCAAGACGAGCCCATATGACTCGCACTGTCAAAAACTTATCAGATCTCATGTAGAGCCAAGCTTCTAACACTACACGCCCTAACTCTACAAGGCCTAACTTCACAAACTCTACACCTTAGTCAAAATATGTGGCTTGGCCATTTCGCTACATTCACATCGGCGTAAGGTGAAAAATTGTTATATGTGTTATACAATAGTTCTTGTAGTAACGAACGGCCAAGCCACATATTTTGACTAAGGTGTAGAGTTTGTGAAGTTAGGTGTTGTAGAGTTAGGGCGTGTAGTGTTAGAAGCTTGGCTCTACATGAGATCTGATAAGTTTTTGACAGTGCGAGTCATATGGGCTCGTCTTGGCAACATTTTACATGAAAATGTTTTTGGTGGGATTTCATTTCTTTTTGTAAGTTGTTTGTAACAATTTTTTTTTTTTTTTTTTTTTTTCAAGGAGTACCTATACATATATATATCTAGGGGAACCAAGTTTTAGATTATTAGATTAGACCTCTAGCGTCATCAAAATTTAATTTAAAATTACAGGTCTCATACAAACTCCCATCCCCTAGTTTAAGGGGTTGGGGGATGAAAGTTACAAGTTTTATAATTTTTTTGTTGTTTGTGTGCTAATACTAGCTTACATACAAAATTTCAGCTTTCTAGGACATTAGGAAATACCTTAAGAATTTTGATGATCATCAGTGAGTCAGTGACGAAATTAGCGTTTTTTAGATATAAATAAAATCTGAAGTATAAAAGCTAATGTAATTAAAACTTAATATGTTCAATAAGTCCGCTATTGACAATATATCCCGAAAATTTTGTTGATCTAGCATAATCCAAACCCAAGTTATGAGGGTTCAAAAAAACGACGAAGCGCTTCGAGAAAAGGTAGGTAGTGCCCGTGCGCTTCGCTTGGCTCGTCTTGGCGGGGGCACTACCGTGCCCCCAGATTGAAAATGATTAAATGTGATTCCGGGACGCGGAAATATTTAAAAATCAGTAATCACCTATATATCCGTAAAGGAACATTATAACAGTTAAAATGAGTTCATTTAGTACCTATTTAAATTTAAACATACATTTTGACAGAAAATAACAAACAGACCTGCCTTTGTATATTTCATTGCAGAATGTAAAGTCCGCTAGAATCGCTAGCCTTGCAACACCAACAGCCTACATGTAAATTTCCACCAATCACAAGCCAGTAGCTTTATAGATCGGTACATCTGATTTCACACTAGCGACCATCTTCCAATAACACCACATAGGCACATAAGTAAGCTGCAGCCAAAACAGTTCTGATCTATACTTAATCTATGATAAAAAACGTACAATAATAAACCGCATGGTGTTTTTTTGATCCGGATCACTTCGTTTGTAGGCGGCCGAGCTTTTCGTAATTACGAAATGATGTTGCAATATAAGATGTAGGCATATTGTACCTACTCGCTTTTGTTTTTATTGCGGCCATCTTGAATTTGTTTGTTTAGCTGCAGCCTTGATAAAGAGACGATGTGGAAGGTTGTTTAAGGGCAGCTGACAAAAGGGGTACTTACATGTTCTATTTGAAATAGGTAAAATAGGGTCAGGTCAGTACAGGTCACCAGGTTGATTGCATCTGATCGATTTTTGCGTAAAATTCAAAGTTGTGTTCCAATATCTACCTACCTACCTACTTTGTTCCAATTTGACTGCATTGATAGCCGAGTGGTTATAGGTCACCACGCCAATTACTACTGTCAGTACTAATATATTTATTTTGAGCTACCTACTGTGCGCTACGTGCTGAGGGTTAGATTCCTGCATCTGCTTAGGTATAGTTCAATTCAAACGTAATGGCGTCTGTGAAGTTCGCTAAACGCTGCGCAGTACCTCGCCCCGCACCCCCGCTGGCGCATAAGTTAGGTACTGCGCAGCGACTTGACTCGTGTTCACACTTCATAGCCGCCTTTAAGTTTGCATCGTTCTGTACCTATAGTTCCTGAATAATTCCTGTGTTTCTAGTACCTACCTACCTAGGTAAAAAGCTAAAAATATTTTAAGACTACCTAGGTTTTCTTAAATAAAAAGAAAGGTGAATCCACGCGCCAGTGCCTACCTAACTTTTTTTAGAACAATGTTTCAAAATGTGAGTAAAATCTCATATCAAGTAGCCACAAAAATTTCAATGTTATCAAACAATACCTAATCATCAAAATAGGTAGGGGAGCGAACTAATTATTTTGATATACCTACGTCACAATTTTTATTATTTTTTTATATTAAACAAACAATGAGGAAGATACAGTGAATGGAAATGTCGCGTGACGTAACTTGTGGCTACAATTTTTACCCACAAATGGCGTCAGAAGCCCCTTCTGAACTTTAATTTGGACATTTTTCAATAAAAATACCTACCTATGAGTATTTTTTTCATTTTTTTCTATCTGGCGGAGTAAATAGATATTTTCTTTTCATACCCAGTCCATTTGGTGTCTATTTTTGCGTATTGAAGCAAAAATGGGTACCTAGCTAACTGGGTAGGTATAGGTTACATTTAAATCTTTTTATTCTGAACTTTATTTAATGGCAATTTGAAATAGATTACCTTAGGTACCTACTTAACCTACTCGGTCGTGATCAATAGACGGCAGATCGGAAAATAGGTACTTATCTTATGTAACAATATAGGTAGGTACTTAAACAAGTCTGCAGAAAAGATCTAAATTAAGATAACAAAGGATACATAAGATTTCATAAGATATATCTACATATCGATACACTAGGATTCTATTAGGTCATACAGATCTTCAATACAATACAATAGGTAGGTACCTAATTGTTTGTTGTTTAACGATTTATTAGGTACCTATAACTTTTTTTTTTTTTTTTGTTTCGGCGGGGGAATCCTCATGGACACCCGCTCACTCGGGGGAGCGAACGGGTAGTGTCAGACTCTTAGGCTACGTCCGCACAAACAGGCGGCTTGCTTAGCGCCTAGAGCCTAGCGAGTCACCTAGCGAGTACCTTAGTAAAACGAACGTTCTAGAATGTTCGCGACCGGCCGCACTGCGCGCTTGGCGCCTAGATAGTCGCTTAGCGTGTATCGAAGTAAACAAACGTGGTGGTCGCGAACATTTTAGAACGTTCGTTTTACTAAGGTACTCGCTAGGTGACTCGCTAGGCTCTAGGCGCTAAGCAAGCCGCCTGTCTGTGCGGACGTAGCCTTACTGACTAAACCTGAACTGCCGTGCTACGTCATCCGCGTTTCGTGTTGGTGCGTGGTAATGCATTGCAATTCTTCACGCACCAACCGCGGGGGGTACCTATAACCTACAAAATACCTACTTAATGATGACCCCCATATTTGTAATGTAAGACAGCTGTTGTAGTAGTGTAGTGCAGTTATGTAGGTATGTACCTATCTAATCTGTTGTGATTATGACCTATACCTACTCAATTAAATCCATACTCTATATAGTAATATCTTGTAGACACGTTAAAATGCCAATAAAAATAATTTTAATAAACCTAGGAATGTACTTGATAAAAATTATAAAAAAAAAAACTAAAATTAGTTAACATACCACTTATAATAACGCCATCTAGTGCCGAGTAGACGGAAGTTTACTAAACGTCGGCTTTTCTTTGACAATGCCGCAAACAAGGCGGCACACCTTTGACCAAGAATGTAGCTTTACTTTAATTTTATAACCGACACATTGTAGATTTTGTTACCGATTAAAGTGTTTGCTTTTAGTAATCTGTTTTATAGGTAACAAATAATTGCATTAGGTAGATAAATGACCTATAAAGAAGATTTTCAATAAAAAAACAAAATAAAATACTATTTTCTATATTAAAATACCTGAGTTTTTTCATAATATGTATATTATTCTGTAGTATAATCTGTAGAATAGTATTCTGTAGAGAATTCTATTAAAGTAAAAGATATATAACATACAAAAAGTAATTGAAAAAACTTGATCAGAAATCAAACTTTAAACTATCGTACCTACTAACCACAACACTATCGTAGGTTTGGCGGCACCCTTTGAGCAATGCCGAAAGTAGAAAATATTATTTATTTTCGTTCATTTAATTTCATTTTGAGATCGAGCATTGCGCAGTGAAGTTGTGTTAATTTTCAATGTGTTCTATCATAGGTATGTTTTAAGCTATTTGTTCAATTTCGTAGCTTTTTATTATTTATTTTGTAAATATTATTTTATTATATATTATTTTATTATATATTATTTTATTAGTGATTAATTTGTTTAGGTAACTGCTTCCTTTTTTCTCGCGTGCATCGTGTAGTTTAATCGTCTTGCCAATACTATTTCGATTTAGAGATCCATTAATCAGCAAAATCTATCTTCTATATAAATAAAAATGAATGTTGCTAACAATAACTCGAGAATGGCTTGACCAATATTTTTTTGTATGTTCCTTATAGCCCACGGAAAGTTGAAAATTTAGATAGGCTAAATTTAGGTAAGTACCCTAAGTAGTCAGTAGACGCGAAGCCGCGGGCCGCGAAGCCGCGGGCACAGCTAGTTTATCAATAAAAACTAGCTTAGCATAAATAGAATTTCATGCGAATATTACGAATGTTTCATTACATTTCATTAGTTTTATTTATTCGATCTTCATAATCGATACGTTATTGTGTCCATCCTGTACCCATCATAACTTGTATTTATTTGAGATCAATCATTCTCAAGCATGAAGCCATAATATTTAATATGTACCTACTTATATAATCTTCAATCAAGTGTGATCATTGTGAACATTTAAGTCTAATTTAATATTAAGTTAAAAAGTTAATCCTTGGTTTTATATGTGCATAATGTTATTAAATTAAATAATATTATTAATCAGGCAGTGTAGCAAATTTTGTATTTTGTAATTTTTCTATAATTTTCACGAACCATCTTATTTTATGACGTCACATCCGTCGTGTCGTGTCGTCGCATTTAAAATGGATGACTTTTTGTTTTCTTTCTTTACGTAAATTGTAAATATTGTTTTATTTTATTTATTTTAATGATTTCGTGATATTTCAGCTACTAAAATGTTCCCGAAAAGTACGTACGATTACATGAATGAAATGAACCG
Organism: Diachrysia chrysitis; assembly: GCA_932294365.1. Taxonomy (NCBI): domain Eukaryota; kingdom Metazoa; phylum Arthropoda; class Insecta; order Lepidoptera; family Noctuidae; genus Diachrysia; species Diachrysia chrysitis. The sequence goes on along the minus strand of OW028667.1, from coordinate 1,284,128 downwards.
CCTGTTTCCCAGGACTGGAGAAAGGGGTAAGTTTTGTTTTAAGTTTGTTGTTGTCACGCAATTAAAAAAGTTTCCAAACAAAGAGGTTTAGAATCCGATATATTTTATTTAAATAATCGAAACCTAGGCTTAGCACCACTTTTTTTTACTTACTACCATTCATTCATATTAGTCTAAAATTAATTCAATTGGAGCCTTTTTAACTTTCTTATTGTAATAAATGTCTAACCTAGGTATATCAGACTAAAGTCAAACACCGAATGGAAAATCAATAATATTTAAACCACACCTTATCTATATAAATAAATGAGTTTGTACTCTACTGGTTAACAATAAAGGTTATATTTGTCTAAATCAAGGCAGAGAAAATTCTTCCTTGAATTGATTTTGAAAAATTATTAATTGTAATTAAATTGAAGGTCTAAGTGTGGTGTTTATGTATGGTCTAACTCTGTCATCTTAAATCAACATCATAAACACTGTCTTAGTCTTATTAATCATCAAAAAGATCTCTCACACATTTACTTCTATAATGTGAGTTTAATCATAATTGTGATATATTTTATTTTAATTTCCAGACATTTACCACTCTACAAATGCTTCTACTGACAGTTTTCGGTCACCATTCCAACAAACAACAGCATTTAATCGGTCATCCAGTTCCGCAGACTCCTTTTCTCCAGAATCATTCCCTGACTTATCTCAACATGAGAGGCAAGGGTATGAAACCCCGATGATAGTCAGACGCCAACGGCCAATCATTGGCCGAAAGATCTTTGATAACACTGAACGCTTGCCACCAACATTGGAACCAACAACAAGAATGCCACATGATATGTACCCGCAAACTTGGCAGCATGATGATAATTTACTCTACCCACCAACACCGCCAAGTTTGGAGCAACCAAAATGCCCTCGAAATATCTTCTATGAATTATTCCCAACAGAGAACAGAGGATTTGAATTTAAAACGCCTGGAACACCATTATCTCCAGTACCAAAATATATGTCTCACTCACCAAATTATTCACCAACATTATCAAATGCCTCACCAATATCTGCTAAAACCCCATATTTGCCAACTTCACCATTTAAATTCCCAAGTCCAAGCCCTCAGAATTATGGGCCTGGTGCATCAAGGTACCAGGAGACCAGATCTACAAAGATGTGTACATTCTGCCGTAAGAATGGTGAGACTCCGTTGGTGTATATGACACATACTGTTAAGGAGAAAATTGGTCATCAGAATGTTGTGACTTGTCCGATATTGAGGTCTCATGTTTGTTCGACGTGTGGAGCTTCTGGCGATAATGCTCATACTATGTAAGTCTTTCATATTATCATGACTATTATGAGAAACTTATCAATTGAATCGGTCTCTTAAGTTTTTAAATTAGGTATATGTATATATATATTTTCATCCTGTTTGCCCGCAGTTATAATTTGATATGTAATGGGCGCTGCAGGCCTAAAGGGGGGGTAAGAGACCCAGAAAAAAATCGAATCTGCTAATATAGCTCACAATAATTAATTTAATTTGAAGTTATAGTTGTTAGTTAAGTAGTTGAAAAAATGGGGGCGCTAAAAAAATGATTTATTCTCAAAAGTGGGCAGTAGACAAAATGAGTTTGGGAACCCCTGCTTCAACCCTTTGTTATACTTATTCTTGCTAACTTATATATTAATCATGGAAATATAGACTACAGGATTTTTCCGATTGCTTTATACTCATAATCCCTACATTATTATTAGCTCTTATCACTGATAAGAAATATGAACTATGTAGTTTTCTCAACTGCCTATATTCTGTATTTTAAGCTGAGGTCACATTATAATAATATATTATGGAACGGGGATTAGCGCGAACGTGCATAAAAATACCTTTAAGCTTGATATTTCGACCTCACTTTCCTGCGGTTCCGCCTATGTCCTTTCTCAGGCTCTAGAGTAGACTCTGTGTACCAAATTTCATATAAATCTGTTAAGTAGTTTTGGCGTAAAAGCGCGACAGACAGAGTTACTTTCGCATTAATCATTTTAGTAAGGATTAATCGACACATTTTATCTTTTCAGAACCTACTGTCCAATTCTACGAAGCAACAACAATGGTCAACCACTTCAATCTACAACTATCACACTAAAAAATACGAGAATTAAGAGCAATGGTAGGAGAAGATACTAAATTTTTTATTTAACTTTAAAGATACATATATTATAGTGACCTGCATCAATTGGATACTTAATCCTTTGGTGCTAAAGAGCCAAAAGTTTAAACAAAATGTACACACACAATATTTCTTTAATTAAAACTCGTTCGTCGTGAATAATAATTAATTGAAGAGCTCCGTGGTCGAGTGGCGTACGCACCGGTTTTTAAGGTGTAGCTCTGAGGTCCCGGGTACCCGGTAGACAAACCACTTTTCTATATTGTCTCGGGTCTGGGTGTTTGTGGTACCTTTGTTGTCTCTGATTCCATACCACAAGTGCTTTAGCTACTTACTTTGGGTTCAGAACGCATGTGATGTGGTTCACATTTATTATTATTATTTTAAATTAATGTTAATGTCTGCAAACACTCAAATAAATTTGAAGGTCCTATGTTCTCAATTGATTCAGGTTACTATACTAATATATATTTTATACGATATTTTCTCAGTAGAAGTTAAATTACTTTCTCTATTTTATCAGTTCCTCATGTAGTAATTATGATCTCGTAAACACAAATATTAGATAAGAATTATGATGACTTGTTTTATAATGGTATTAAAATAATATAGCTTGTGTAAACTATACCAAGCACTAGATATTGCATAGATATAAGTTAAATTGTTCACTTAAAATGCTAAATAATAAAATTATAGCAAATTATGAAAACAAGAACATCTTATGTGGAAACTCATTTTAAACATTCTTTTTGTGGTTTTGTGTGTTCTTTACTTATTTTTCTTAAAGACTAGCATGTAGTACTATGAATGTATAGTAAACAATGGTCTAAAAAAAACAATTAGGTGAACTGTAGAAAATTATGGAAATACTTTTAATATTTTACTGTTTTATATGATTTTATGATAGAATTATGCTGTGTCATTGAAATTTCAACTTTATAGCCCTTGCTTTAAACGTTATTGACGGTTAAGACGACGTTAATAAGACTTCAATTCGAAATCCCTAGTCTTTCAATCATGTAACACGATTTTATTATATTTTACTTAACCCCATATGTATCTTGTATATTTTTGACTAATACATTATGAATCACTGAACACATTTAGAAAAAAATTGACGATTGACTCAATAATCACTGTTTTTTTTAACTTTTAATCATGTGTATCTTTAAAATGACTACTAAATAATTATTATCATAAGAAATACCATCATCAGTACTTATGCTTCATAGAAGAAAATACTGTTTTAGCTATTCTACAGTTGCCGGCATTCTAAAGTTGGCAAAATTTTGGCGTAGTAGGGGAATTTTTGCGCCTCTACGTCACATTCATTGCTCGTGGTTGCTTGTTGGACCCGTCGCGTGAAAGAAAAGGTCAACTAACCAACCAATCAGGAGCTCTGAATAATGGTACCGCCTCCAGCTTTGTTACCAGATCTTAAAATCACTTCTGCGCATATTATGACTCTTGCCAAGTTACGTGCCGGTAACTGTACCTAGTAGCCACTAAATAGTTAAAACAACCAACATTTAAACATTTCCAACTGACTTATTAAATCATAAAAAACACCACCAACATAAAGTATTGATTTTATCTATGTCTAACACGGCCATAACGGTTTTTATTCACATGACAAAACAAAAAACGATTAAAATATTTAGACAACATACATAGTTCAAATCAATATTATTTTTAGTTTTAATATTGCGTTCTATTTTATTTTGTGTATTTTGTGACTTAAATATCTGACTGATTATATCATCAAACCAAAGTACTGACTATAAAACTAATCACAAAAACTTTATAATTAATATTAAGTTTTTTAATAATCTTTTTGACTTGAAGTGTGATTAATATCCCATTAAATTATGTACCTTAAAAGGTGCTTCCTAATTTAGAGCATTCACCTGTAATAATGTACATTTTAGATTCGATTTGAGCATTACATTACAGCCTCCCAGTTACTACCTTTAATGGTATCAGAATAGCATTTTAATGTGATTTAATAATAAATTAATATTTTAAAAGACAGACTAAATTAGTGCTATTAAATTATGTTAATTCATTTTCTCAAAATATTCAACATTATAATTAATTTCTCAATTTCAATCTTTCTATGATCTCTTTTTTCATTTATCTTGATCACACTTTCGAGCTTCGTGTATGTATATTTTGTATTTATAAATGTGACTTGACTTGACCAATGCTAAAATTAAGAACAATGTTTATTAAACCTGTGTGTGCTTTAATTAATATTATTATGTTTCATCTCATTATTACTAATATCTTATTTGACTGAATTAATTGTAAGTTTTATCATT